>CM075674.1:43742500-45037500 GCA_037962975.1 Clitoria ternatea
ATAGCAGATATCCACAATTATCATCTAGACTTCAAACTATCACAAGCCACACACTCAACAATCCATACAAATCAATAATAAACACCACATGGATGCTAACCTTGTAGAAGCCAAAGTATTAATTGAGAAGAAACTCTTCAAGACTTGAACTTCTTCATAAAGAATTCAAACTCAACCTTCCGAACCTTCAAGGACACTAATATCACATTGGACAGAACAGAACTCCTATTACTTGATTGGTATCTTCAACATGACACTCTTATTACTTCATTCTTCTCTTCAACATAGTACTCTTATTACTTCATTCGTGTCTTCAACTCTTTCAATAAAACAACCAAATTCCCGATAAAATGATAGAAGTACTAATTGTAATTGAGAAAGAAGTGGCAAAACAAAAACTAAGGAGAAAAGCCACCACAAAAGTTTCCGACACTCCATTTTAAATAACTTAATTTCACAGTTGGAAATTTCAAAACAGTTAAATAAACACCGGAATCAAGCAGTATATCCTAGAGGCAAAGAAACATTTCAACACATGTAGAACTATGTTTTACTTTTAACCAATGGAACCATGCTTACCCAGTATAATAATCTCGAGGCAGGTAAACATCCTTGAGGGGACCAAATTGGCCAAATGGACCACGCAGATCTTCTGGCCTGCAACACAAGCATAGAAGTTTTTTAAAAAAAAAAAATCCAAAAATTAGTAGTATGAATTCCACAAAATGAACTATAAGCATGTTCCATTCATCTTTTTCCACCCAAGAAAATAACCAACAGTTTTTAACCACCATCAGGCAGCTGGAAAGTAAAAAAAAAAAAAAAAAACTAATCCATGTTTCGCATAGATATCATCCAAGGGAAAAAAAAAAATTAAACCTACCCTCCCTCCCTCCCTGGGTAGTTTGAGTGCTTCCAATACATACAAAAGATCAACCAAAGAAACATACATAAACTGCAACCCCCATAATCCCGATCCACATAATAACACAGCAAAAACCGCAGTGAAATTGAATACAGAATAAACCTCCCATTTCCTCAAGAATATCTGAGTTGAGTATTGCAATCCATTTAAATCCTGTTCTCCTTCAGTTTTAATTATCAATTATCGTTTTAAACCGAAAAGACTAAAAAAATTCAAAATCATCAATAAAATAAGAGACTCGGGACTAAATAGATATCCAGGATTAAAACTCTCGATCCATTCAATCTTTGAGGATTAGTACAAGGGTTTACTCAGAATTAATTAGTTAATGGAAAGACAAATATAATTCTTCACGGGCACAAACCTGCAATCTCTGTGGAGGTTCCGAACCAGAAGACTTGTAGGCATATCCCTATCACGTCTTCTATAACGTCTCCTAGGGCTAGGACTGCGCGTTCTTCTGCTGTAACGCCTTGGAGGTGACGGACTGTAACTGTAGCTTCTTCCCCTCATATTGATCTTGTTTCACCTATCACCACACAAATCAAAACATTCAAAAACACATAGCAAATCCATCGCCAAAATTAAAGAAAAAAAGAAGAGGAAAACACAAACCCTAAAAATTGCAATTCCTAAAACAATTGCAGAGAATCAACAGGTTAATAACAAAGAAAACATTTCATACTCACGGAAATTACTTTGTTCAAAAATTTTAAGAGAAAATAATAAGGGATTCTCTTCTCTCTCTCTCTTTTTTCAATTTTATCTTTTTTTCGTCGCTAATTAATGTTTTTGATAAATACAACATAGTGATTAATTCGTGTTCGATGCAAACAATTAAGAAAGAAGGAACGAATAAGCGTAACGAAGAATTAAAAGGAATTGGGAGTCAGAGAATCGAAGGTTACCTGATTCACGATCCGCGAAAGGCAAACACCGTTGAAAGCAAAAAATGGGTATTGATTTTGAAAGAGAGAGTTATCAAGTGATATTTGTAGCCTTGCTATTCTCTTCTTCTGTATTCGAGAAACTTCTCCTTTTGTAGGGTTTGATTCGGTAAATGCGGTTGCATGGTTATACACTGCGAATCACAATCAGCCAATAACACTGATACACGAGGCCATGTCATCCTTCTTATAGGTGAAAGATGAGGTTTCCTGAGATCAACTATGGTTGGCATAAAAATTCTATGATAATATTTTTTATGTATAAAATTTCAATTTTGTTATATTACATTAAAATGATTATATTATATGATATTTTTTTATTATTACTATTTTAAAAAAATACTAAACATTAATAGATACATCTACATCCTTATATATTTAACTATAAATAACTTTTATCAATTTCTATGTAAAATTATATACTAATCATACATATTTGTTGACCTCTCTAGCATCAAACCATATTTATCAAAGGTTATACTACTATATCAATTACAAGTCAATGTTTAGCTAAACTAACTTCCTTCTTTAAAAAAAGAAAAAAAAATCCTTTCTCAATTGATTAGATATTTGGGCACTTCCATGTAAGTGTTTACACACTTAGTCTTATGTGAATTTCTTTAAAATAGGTCATTGACACTTTTTTCTTGGGTTGGAATTGAGTTATCCCTTTACTTTAAAGTACATATTATCCAAAAAGGTTATTTACACAAAGGATATATCTTTTGATAAATGTTGACTTTGGTGAAACGAATAAAATCAAGTCGTACAACTATATATACATGGATGGTCATTATTAAAAAAAATTAAAGTCATATAATCACTTAAAAAGTCACATGATCAATATATTATAATCTTGACCATTTCTGATAAAATTCTACGGTTCACATTTATTTCTCTCACTTTCACAAAAAAAAAATCTTTCTTATATAATACATTGTCTATTTGTCTTTAAGCAACAAAGACAAAACCATCAAACGTCATTTTATTCCTCGTTTCATCGAGATAAAATCAAACATAGCATAGCAATGACTATTTAAAAATTGTTATTTTAATTAGATTATTCCTAATAGATTTTCCCTTCAAATTTTATGAGTTTGATTCATTTTGTTGGAGAAATAGTGTGATTGGAGCATTGTACTCCTCCCAATATAATGTTTAGCTCGTACTCCCTATTTGAGCTAGGTTTATATCATGTTACCTAAACCAAATGGCCACATTGCCATAGGCTTGCATTTAGAAAGGAAAAACTAGGATTTTAAAACACATTTTTAATTCTTGTACGAGACTTAAGTAGTTGATCCTAAGTTACCATCAATGTCTCATAGAAAATCTTTGAGAGTGTTCGGAATGCATTTAAAATGGTTTAAGAGTAAGTTAGAATCTTTGGAAAGTATTTGAAAAGTTTCTGATTCTATTTTGATATATAGTTTTAAACATCCTTAGAGTAAATCATCATTTTTCTTTTTCCTTAGACCATGCATAAAATGGATTAACTTCCTTAATATTATCTCATCATGAAAATTTAATTGTGTAAGTTATAAACTAATTAATTAATTCAATAATAATCAAAGTAAACATTAGGAATTTAATTTACTCAAAAGATAATTATTTATTTTACAATTTATAAATCTAAAATTGTAGTTTATAAAGTTTTAATCTATTTATTTAACTTAAATAATTAAAATTAATAATGTTAACCAATTATTTATTAGTCAATTTATTTCGTTTAATTTATATTTTAATTATTACAATGTGTGTAATATTAAAATATGATGGAAATTATTTGGGGAGAAAATAAGATGGAAACAAAGTTTTTTCTTTGTTTAAAAGTGAAAGAAGGAAAGGAAAAGAAAAAATAGATTGATATAACGGAAATTAATTTCTTCTGAGAGGAAATAAGAAGAAATATTGTGAGATTGTTGTTAAATAAATATTAAAAAATAATAAAAAAATATTAAAATTTTAAAAAACTTAAAAATATTTTTTGATTATTAAATATTATATATATATATATATATATATATATTGATCCGGTCCCAACACCGGTCCCCAAGAGCATGGTTTTAATGCTTTGCCAGATCAGCATTTTGAACAGGAGAAGTACGTCTCAAATACCTTATAATTACTTTTATACGGAGTACATACCGCCATGGCATGTAACCCCGCCAGGTCACGTAACTCCGCCAGGGCACGTTACTCCGCCAAGGCACGTTACTCCGCCAAAGCTTATTACTCCGCCAAGGTGGAAAACATTGAATATCTTATACACATGCATAAAGTATTTCCAATGCATATTACTCCGCCAAGCCATAGGCTTAATACAGGCGGAATATTGAATTTCCCATACTGCGTAGCGAGCCCATACTTGTAACCCCGGCACGAGATTGACTCTGTCTTGAGAGGTTGAAAATGGGAATCACGTTGTCACGCATAAAAGGGAACAATGAATAAAATAATAAAGCATTAACGCTTTCCAGGCAAGTGGAAACACCCACTACAGTGATTGTGCTCGTGAACGACACTGGGACCCACTACCTTTCTTGCATTATGCCAGAAAACAAGGAACGGGTCCTACCAATAATGGAGCACCAGTAACAGGTATATAAACCTCAGCAAAAAGGTATAAGGGATCCCCCCCTCAATTCTGAACCTTACACTTTTACTTGCATAATTCTCTCAGATTTGCTTTCTAAGTCTTACAGTATTTCAGAATACTGACTTGAGCGTCGGAGAATAATTGCAGGTACCACCACCAATTGTGTCAAGGCAAAGAAGGTTACTTCAGGCGGACTGCCACACCGCCCAGAGTGCATTGTATTCCGCCCCAGTATACAAGGATACTCCGTATTTGCACATATACAAATATCTACTTGTACCAGATTGACATTATATGTACATTTTGAATTGTTCATCAACCATACTTTTACACCCCCAGTAAAGAACAGTTCATATATATAATTTGATTTATTTTCAATATAACTAATTTATTTCCATGGACCTTATTTTCATACATCCAAACAAGAAAAATTATTATTATTCTTCTACTTCTATTTATCAAAACAACATATTTTTCTATCATATTCCTTTTCTTCATAATTATTTTCATCTCATTTCATATTTTTATCCAATCTCACTCTCACTCTCATATATTCACAACTAGGGATGGTAAAAGAGGCCCGCACCCGCGGGTAAATACCCGTAACGGGTAAAAAAACCCGTAAAAATAAATATATGTGGGTAGCAAGTAACAGGTATTTGAAAAACCCGTAAATAAACGGGCGAGTACCCGTATATGTGAAAATACTATAATATAGATTGATGTGTTAAATATTTTAGTTTATTTTAATATTAAGATTATATTATAGATTATCATATTATTTTTATTATCTTATATTAAGGATTTTATAATTGTTGTATCAAATTTAGTTTAATTTGTAGATTTTTGTATTGTTTTTATTATAATTTAAAGTTGGTATAATAATTTATTGTTTTGATAGTTACCCGTGGGTATCTGTGGGTACCCGCAGATTTTCAAAACCCATAAAAAAACCCGTTATGTGGGTACCCGTGCCGGGGAGATGCAAGTTTCCATTGCAGGTATGGGTACTAGTAGTATGATATCCGTACCCACTCCACCCCTTTTACATTCCTATTCACAACAAAAAAAACATTAAAATCATTTTCCCATTCTTTCTTTTTCTTTTCTTAAGTTTCAATCCCTTCTCCCTTTCTTTCATGTTCCTTTTCTTTCTCTTTGTGACCATTGTGCCAAACACCACCATTGCCAGTGAGCCACCACTCTGGATGATTTTATACCTCACTAACTATTTATGTTACTTGAATGATTTTGTGAAGGATTTCAAATTTTATAAATGCCGCGTCTACAAAATTTCTAAACTTGTATTATTTACTAGATTTGAACGCTTATATGCGTTTGGTTTCAAATCAACATTTTTAAAAGTATACTTAGAAGCATATAATAATGCCCTAAGCTGAAAATGTTTGATAAACTTAATAGTTTTGGAATTGTGAAAAAAGCTTTAGTCCATTAAGCTTTACAGATTAATCTGAGTTAAGTATTCTATGTTTTTAAGTCTAGTGACATAATGTTTTATGATGTTGGTAAATCACACTCATGGTGCATAATTTAGCAACACTTACGGTCATGCATCATATGCATTTGATGCTTATTGGGTAATTGGGAGCCCAATGGTGTTGACCCAATGTGAGTGGCTCTTCATGAACAAGAATTTCTCTGTAGATTAGTATATGCTACAAGGTCTTTGAACCCACTTAATCATGAGGTAATAAAACTCAACCATTAAACTTCTGGCAAAGCATAGAAATTATGGGTATTTTTTTATAAAAAATTGGAGGTCTAACTCATATGTCTACCTATAGAATGGAATTCACATATTAAATCAAATCAATAAAATTTTCATTCTTTTTACATTAGTGCGACCAAACTTAAACATATTAATATCATCAATTCAAAGTTATAAATAATTTAACATTTCTCTGCACACGTTAGAGAACAATCCCAACTTGATATACTTAATATGACTTATTTTACCTTAGTACCACAACATACAACCAATTTTTCTCAATATCAATTACTCGTGAGGAAGTAAGTCAACTATATTACCATCACAATGTGATTACCTAAAAACTAACCAGATACAAAAATGTGAAAATGACAAAAAAAAAAACAAGTATATCATATGTCATCTTCGTAAACACAACACTAGAATAAAAGAACACAACACTAGAATAAAAGTTCTTTCATAACAGAAGTAAAAAAATAATTAATCAGATACAGTAATCTAAAAACAAGTCACAGAACATTAAAACTATAAATAGAAAAGTGGTGGTGGTTTAAAACAAAGCAAAACAATAAACAAAGAAGAATAAGACCCACAAATCCTTGGTTGGTTCATCATCTACACCTCCAACTTCTCCATTTGCTCTAGTTATACCCATGGCCGTATAAGTTTACTAGACAGTTTAGTGATTGAATTTAATTACCTCAAAATTAACAGGTTTGAAAGCATCACACTAGCTCTATCATATTACATTGTTATATGGTAGCAGAAATAGACTTGACCTCTTGAATCATTTATTTCTATATTTTCCATTGAATTTGAAACATGGTCTAGGTTGATTTTTTATTTAGAAAAAAATGATCAAAAATTCTTTCCAAAAATAAAATATAGCATCCATTTTTATTAAAATATTATCTTGCTTATCAATTCGATACAATCTTTTGGGGCATCTTGTGGTGGTATATGTGAATTTTTGGCTATGTGTGAGAATTTCATTTGAAGAAGTAGAGTGTTTAAGTTAACATGAATTTTGATGTGTAATGCTTTAAGTGACCATGACATTAGAGAATAACTCTTAATTAATGGGACATGTGTCATGTGATTAAATAAACAATTTAGTAACTACCATGTTAGTGAGGTTGTGTGTATGTGACTTTTTTGTAGGGGTGTGTTTAGGTGTAAAAATGCAAACATTTAAATGGAGAATGAAATTTTAAATTATCCTTGTGGCTACCAGCAATCGAAGACTTTTTACGCAATCAAATACCTTTTACTTTATTGTTTCTGGTATAAATTTTTTAGAAATAAAAAATAATATGATAATTTTGTAATTAAAACAATTAACAATTTTGACTAATAGCTTGTAACTTCTAATGTTAAAACTTATAAATTCTAAACTTATTTTAATTTTTATATTTTTTCTTATTAATGTTTTCTTTTATATAAAAAAAATACTCTGAATTTTATATTTAACAGTTAATTTTATTAAACAAATATTATTCATTAACTTATCAACTTTTAGATTCTGAATTTAATTCTAAGTTAACTTTTCTTATCTACTTAGTTTACCAGATGGATTGTAAAAATTGGAGAACCCAAATGCATTTCCCACTTTAAATTAAAAGCAATTTAGTTTTTCGTTTGCAGCTTCCCTCTACCCAATAAGGCAATAATTTATCCGAATGGCTCTTCACAATCTCATAAATAAACCTTTCCTAATCCGGATTATACATTACTCCTCCCTGGTCTTCTATTTTTAGCAACGGCCAATGTTGTTAGTGTGGAAATAAGATCATGTGACCTTTCGTTTGAGTTGGAGAAACAGAATTATAAAATGGAGTTACTCAATACCTTTTACTTTACGTCGTTTGAAACAGTTATAAAAATAGAGTTACTCAATACTTTTTACTTAATATTTTTTAGGCTTAATTATATTTTTAATTTATAAAAAGTTATTAGGTTTTGTTATTAGTTCTTATAAATTTATTTATTTATTTATTATTAGTTCATGCTAAAAAGCAATTTTGCATGTTAACCTTATCCAGCCCATAAAAGCTCATTATCTGATATCGAATTCGTAACATCACTAACCCATTTGTACAACTCAATTCTTAATGGCCCAATTTTTGTCATTTGTCCCTTAACAATTCTTATAATTCATTGTACACATTTTGTCATTTTTCTTATTTGAGAAATGCTTAACGTACTCCATAAACCTCTAACACGCACTTGTTAATATCCCCTCTCTTCTTTCTTTCTTTTTGATAATTTTAGTATCCCCTCTTTGAATAACTTAAATTCACGTGATCCTAATAAATGAAAAATTGGTCTCGCAGTAGTATCAGAAAAGGAAACCATCATAAATTTCAACAGACTATAAAAAATACTAAAGAAAGAGTGTACGGCTAATAATATTCTTTTTCTCACTAGTATTACTTTCCATACATCTAAGATTAATCATTAATTCTATATATATCCAGTTAGCTAACCTTGTATCAGCTGTAGCTAAACCCAAGTTGCAGCTCCTGAAGGAGAACCAAAAACCATAAATAGTGCTATTAATAATCCAGTTACAAAAATAAAATTTGATGAATAACATCCCCTAATTGATTCTGCGTGCTATTCAAAATATTGTTTAATTTTATTTGATTAACGAATCAAAAATTTTAATCGAGTGTCTGTTTAGTATATAATTAAAAAAATAAAGTTATAAAAATAAAAAATATATATAAAAGTTGATATTAAAATAGTTAAAAAAGTAGAATTTTTTTTAGGTTGATGAACCACGAACTAAAGGGCTGAATGGAATTCAAACAGGGAAAGAGTGTTCCACACCTTTTCTTCCCCTGTATTAAGGAACATATAAAACAACAACATTTCCAAGAGGAGAATAATCAAACAAGTGAAAGAAAGAGAGTTCCCGCTATCTCAGTGCGGCAAAAAGAGAGTTTCTTATAATATATATTACTCTTTCACGCATTTCACAAAAAAAATATAACAATATTATTAGCACCTAACACTCATCTCCTTCACCCTTAAATCCACCCCACCTTTCTTTAGCACCCTTCATACACATTCATTCTCTTTGTGTATCAAACCAACCAACCTTATCTTATAGAGTGGAGTTTGTTTACTTGCTTTTATTTATTTTTTTTCCATAAAGAAATTAGCTAAGGTTTCAAGTCAACAAACTTTAACTGCATCACATTTAGTTAGCACCACTCTTTTCCTCATATCCTTTGGTTTCTCATTTTTTTCCCCTTCTAGTCATGGGGGTCATGTCCATAAGTCATTCCTCAAGTTTACTCATTGGAGTGCCACAAAACAATGGTGCAAGGAGAAGGAGCAATGTTGTTGTGTATTGCCAAGGGGGTGGTGGGAATAATGTGATCAAGTCCTCCTCTGGCATGTCTTCTATGTTATCATCATTGGTTAGCACAGATCATGCTGCAACTCTAATGGATGCAGGAAGCTTGGTTTTGTCACAAAATGGGAAAAACCAAGCTGAGATTGTGGTGAAGGACTTGGTGCCTTATGGTGGACAAACATCAACCACTTTGATTGGACTGGAAAATGGAATTGGCATTGTTAATTTCCTAAGAGGGAAAAAGTTATTCATTACTGGTGCAACTGGGTTTCTAGCCAAAGGTATCCTCTAACTTCTAAGTGTATGTTTGGTTCCACGTTTGTGAGGCGTAACGGTGGATCCATTTTTTTTCACTATACAATAAAAGCTGCAAAACCTGATGTTTAAACTTAAGACCTTAAGATAACTATCTAAACCTCACCACTAAGCTGATCCTGGTGGTGCGATATACATTAGACATAATTAAGAGTAACTTTCACATCTCAAATTTATGTTTATGTTGATTTGTTGTTTCCAAACACACCTAATGTATGATTAGTTGGAGGAATAATATGCTAAGGTATCCAACTTATGTTTCCTAATTGCTTGAATAGCTTTTAGCTATGATATATTATGACACTTATTATACTATCAATTCAGTTCTTATTGAGAAGATTCTGCGGACAGAGACGGATGTGGGAAAAATTTACCTTTTGATCAAGGCAAAGAACAAGCAAGCAGCTATGGAGAGATTGCAAAATGAAGTACATTTTATTTCTGAAATTTTATAGCCTATTTAGTTTGAGATAAGTCTTGTATTTTTATTTTTTTATTTTCACAAATAATTTCAAAAATCTCACTTTGTTGTTTTCAATTTTTCATTGTTTCTGTACAAATAGATGACTGTTTTTGCATTTGTCAAAGTTCATGGCTTCACCTATTTCCTAATCTCATATTGAAATTTTATTTGTGTGTGTGTGGTTAGATCATAAATACAGAACTTTTCAAATGCCTTCAACAAGTCCATGGAAAATCATACCAAGCCTTTATGATGAGCAAGCTAGTTCCTGTTGTAGGCAATGTTTGTGAATCAAATCTTGGACTAGATGAAGGTATAACTAATGTTATTGCAGAAGAGGTAGATGTCATTGTAAATTCTGCAGCTAATACAACATTTGATGAAAGGTTAGCCTCTTAACTATTCGAAACAAAAAGTGACAAAACCTTCTCCTTAGTAACAAATTCCAATTTTTTTATTTGTTACAGAGTGTAATCATTTGACTAATGTTATGTGATCAGGTATGATACTGCTATCAACATAAACACCAGAGGACCATGCCGCCTTATGGCCATTGCCAAAAAGTGCAAGAAGCTTAAGCTCTTTCTGCATGTTTCGACAGGTAAAAGATATAACAATGAGTTTAAAAACTCAATTCCATGTACTAAGGTAAGCTTAAAAATACCTTAAAATATGAGCTCTACAGTTAAGCTAAAGTTGTTTGACACTTAAAAAAACAAATTAGCTAAAAAACTGGTTTTAAGATTTAATATTATTAATAACTGAATTAGTTCAAGAGAATCTTGAGAAGAGGGATACACTATTTGAAAGGCTAGTCTAAGTAGCTTTAAATTAAAATTTACTTTTTGAATTTTTCTTCGTAAAAAAATAAGCTATTTTTTTAAAAGAGGTTTTTTAAAACTTGTCCAACTTTTCCTTTTAAAAATAAGAAAAGCTAAAAATAAGTTAGAGGAAACGCTAGCGCATAATGATTTACATTGTTTAGCAAATGACAACCAATTTAATGAGCAGCATATGTCAATGGACAAAGGCAAGGTAGGATCATGGAAAGACCATTTAGCATTGGAGATTGCATAGCAAGAGAAAATTTTATATCTGAGGCTCCAAAGTACCTTCCTACATTGGATATTGAAGGAGAAATAAATCTAGTTTCAAATTACAAAGGGAACATTGAAGATAACTTACTAGCTCAGAAGATGAAGGAGATGGGTCTAGAGAGGTATTGAGTGTCCTTATGTTTTCAATTACTCATTATTTATCTTTCTATTCCAATCCCTTAATAAAAAGATAAAGAAAAACAATAACAAAAAAAAAATAATCAGCCTTCTGAAAGATTCTTAAAATTCATAATGTAATTTGATTTTCTGAGTAATTTCTTATGCAGGGCCAGAAGATATGGGTGGCAAGATACTTATGTGTTCACAAAGGCTATGGGAGAAATGATGATTGACAAATTGAGAGGGGATATTCCAGTTGTTGTGATCCGACCAAGTGTTATTGAGAGTACTTTCAGTGAACCATTTCCAGGGTGGATGGAAGGGAATAGGTAAGTTACCACCTCTTTATCAAAAGAAACAGCACTTAATTTGCATGATATAACCAACACTTTTCTTTTTACCTACAAGAATGATGGATCCAATAGTTCTTTGCTATGGAAAAGGGCAGCTAACTGGTTTTTTGGTAGATCCACATGGAGTACTTGATGTGGTAAGTGACAACAAATAATTATGGAAAACCTTTTTTTTTCATTTTTAAAAATTTATATAAAAATATTAAAAATAACTTTTATATTTTTATTATTTTCTATGCAAACTTTTTTAAATATAGAAAACAATATGATATTTTTATAATTAAAATAAAAATAGAAAACATTTTTAAAACCAGACAACCAAACGGTTGGTACTTTTTTCACATGGTTCATTTTCTGAAATGTTAAAAGAGAAGCACACAATTCTTAAAAAAGTGCATACATTGGTAACATCCCTCATGTATCACACTAACATTGGTTCACCTGGTCTCATAGGTACCAGCTGATATGGTTGTGAATGCAACCTTGGCAGCAATGGCAAGGCATGGAATGACTCAAAAGCCAGACATCAATGTGTACCAAATTGCATCATCTGTGGTGAACCCTCTAGTCTTCCAAGACCTGGCAAGGCTGCTCTATGAACATTACAGCTCCTCACCATGCATTGACTCAAAGGGTAGGCCAATTCAAGTTCCACTGATGAAGTTGTTTAGCTCCACAGAGGAATTCTCTGGTCACCTATGGAGAGATGCTATTCAGAAAAGTGGCTTGATAGCTATGGCCTCCTCTAAGGGGAAGATGTCTCAAAAGCTTGAAAATATGTGCAGAAAATCAGTGGAGCAAGCAAAGTACTTGGCCAACATTTATGAACCATACACATTTTATGGTGGAAGGTTAGATATTCATTTAACTTATCCCTCTTCAACTAGTGGCAACACTTGTGATTCAAGTTTGTTTCGAGTCTTAGAAGCCTTCATGAATCATTATTGTGATGCTTTTAGACTCTGATCGATACTATGTTAGATTTGTATCAGCCTAGACCCAATCCATGAAGAGTGAAAGTAAATAGCATTCTCGAGTCTTAGAAGCCTTGAGTTAGATTTTATTTTAAGCTGTGAAACTATATTAGATTTTACCAGCATCCATGAGGAGTGAGAGTAAATATTATATGTTAGTTGCTTAGTTCAAAGGAATTGTTGGATTTTTATCATTTCAGGCCCAATGCATGGGGAGTAGACGACATATTTTCTTCCAATGGTTTAAAATGTACTTTTTTCCCCTCAAGTGAATCTCATAGTTAGTTGAGAGTCACTTGTTTCAAAAAATCTTACATCATTAAACAAATTCTCTCAACACTTATAAACAGTTTGTCTCACTCTTTCTTGAGTAATGCGAGACTTTAAAAAATTGTACATATAAGGAATAAATTACTTATTTTAAAGCAATAATGTGATGCAGATTTGATAACAGTAACACACAAAGATTGATGGAATGCATGTCGGAAGAAGAAAAGAAGGAATTTGGCTTTGATGTAAAGAGCATTGATTGGAAAGACTATATCACCAATGTCCATATACCTGGTTTAAGGAGACATGTCATGAAGGGAAGAGGAATGAGTAGTCAGTGACTTGTATCTTGGGCCATGTAACTAGTCTTGTGCTGCAACAAACTGTATTAAAATATATATTTTTCCTTCTTTTCTTTCACCTTATAGAATTGGCAACAACTACAAGGTATCCCTTATTATCTATAATGTAATGTAATAATAAGAAGAAAAAGAATAGTTAAATTTATGTAATTGGTTACTGCCTGGTTTAGCTTGTGTACATGTTATTTAGTTTGTTTGAATTTGCTTTGTCATACACAACTTTTACATCCATAGGATTAAGTGGGACTCCTTTTAAATGAAAAACCAAACGGTTTATTATTTTTGCATAATTTTAGGTTTTGCTTCTCTATAAGAAAAATGTGCACTATGTAAAATAATGGCCACATGATTCCGACAAGAATATCATATTTTTTAGTAGTACTTTTTTTGAAAAAAATATGAAAACTTTTCCTGATTTGTATTTTACATAGTTATATTTTTATATTCTTTTTTGTTGATAATAATTGAAAACATAAACCCTTTATATTTTTTTTTCTCGGTAATAATAGAAAACATAATCTACCGCTAAGCTAAGATTAAGGTTTCGTTTAGATTTAAACGGGAAATGGGATGGAAAAAATGAGGAAGAAATAGTTCTTACCATTGTTCTAAAAAAATGGTGCAAAAACGTGTGACTAAAACACAGAAAAAAATAAAAATAAAAGAGAAAAAAAGTGTGTAAAGAAAAATATTACAATAAAATGTTTAAAATAATTGTCTCGAAGAAAGTCTTTATATTCATTCTATGAATTAAAGGTGTTTGTGGATTAGATTAAATCGATTTTAAAATAAAAAGTCACATAATTCAATCATAAAATTACAATGCAGTTTGAACTGAATCAGTTAAAATAACTTTTTAAAATTCAATCTAATCCGATTAAAAACAGTTTTAAATTGGATTAGATTATTCAATTTTATATATTTTTAGACTTAAATATAAAGTTAACCCTAGAAGAGTTTAAAATTCAGGTTAACCTTCATAAAAAATTTAGGATTTAACCTTGAAATATTTTTTTGTTAGGATTAAACTTTACTGTTAACTTTTCGTAAGGTGGCTAACAGTTAACCACCTCAACATTGATAAGTGTAAATTTTTTTTTGGTTTAAACATAAAATTAACCCTTAAAAAAAGTTTAAAATTAATATTAACCTCTTAAGAAATTTTCTTTTAGGATTTAGTTATTGAAATAATTTTTTTTAAGGATTAAGGTTTGTCATTAATTTCTCGATAGTTAAGTATTGACACAACATTAATACGTGTTTTTATTTAATTTTTAAAAATAAATTGTTCCTCAAGTCATATCCATCGTCTTCTTCTCTCCTTTTACTGTTACTCCTCTTCTTTCTATCGTATCTCTCTACCCTGACTCCTTTTTTCTTCTTCCTTTACTCACATCCCCATTTTCTCTGATGTCCCATGGTTCATTTGGTGACATCATTGATGCAATGTAAGTGATGCAGATGTAGAACCAGTCATCAGTTCTTCCATTGTGTTGTTTATCTCTAGCACCGCAACCAACTTGTGTTTACATCACCTATACCGCATCAATGACATCACCTAATGAATCATGGGGCATGGGAGGAAAGAGAGAGGCAAGTAAGGGAAGAAGAAAAAAGGAGAACATGATAAAAAGAGGTAACAAGAAGAAATAAAAAAGGAGAGAGAAGAAGATGATGTATATGACTTAAGTGACAATTTTTTTTAAGAAAATTGATTAAACACACTGAACATACTTTATTGATAAAAAATTAACAATAGCTTAATCCTAACAAAAATATTTCAAGGGCTAAATCCTAGAAGAAAATTTCTTAGAGGGTTGACCTTAATTTTAAATTTTTATGGATTAATTTTATATTTTAAAAAAATAACACATATCAATGCTAATAATGTGACTAACCATTAACCAACACTTAATTGACGTAAAGTTAATGTTAAGGCTTAATCCTAACAAAAAAAAAATTCAAGGACTAAATCCTAAAAAAATTCTTAAAAAATTGATCCTAATTTTAAATATTTTTTAGAGGCTAATTTTATATTAAATATATTTTTTATATTATTTAACATGAAGGCAATAAATATAAATATATTTAGTTTCATTAGTAAACCTCATTTTTCATACGAAATACAAACTTTTTTTGAAGGCTACAAACACAAACTTAAATAGTTAAGAAAATATATCATAAAATTATGTTTGAATTGATATTAACATTAGTAAATTTGTGAATATATCAAAATATTAAGACACATATCTCATGAAAAATAATAACTAAGGAAAATTTAAAAAACTAATTTCGTAATGTAAGGTTAAAATATAAATCTGAAATCTAATCTATCTAATAAAAAAAAAATAGTTTTTCCCTTGATTTAGGCGATTTCGGGTCCAGTATGTTACCGATTGGTCGGATGGTTAGGGACGGTGAAGGAAGTGCATGATTCTTTTTTTGTCTCTTTTACATAGGCGGCAAGTGCATGGCAGTGTTGGCGCCAAACAGAGACCTAAAGAAACACATACAACACCCGACATGCCATGGTACAATCCAACAAGCGGTGGCAAAGAAGGAATTATTCTCGATCTGATGGTGCAGTGGCTTAGAAGACACGGGAAAGAAGAGCTGTAGGTCATGCCCAAGCAGAGGTTGCCACCTCAATAGGGTAGGGAAATGACTAATGAACTACTACCTAATTTTATTTTATTTTGTCAGTGGAAAGAGGAACAGGGTTTAAACCCTAATTCTTAAACTGACCAACAAACTCTTTTACCACTTGAGCTATATAATGAGGTCAAAGTACTACCTAATGAACCACTGATTTCTCACCGTGAAATTGGGCTTTGGGCTTCCTTCACTAGGCCACCCCAATGGTAACTGAGATGGCAGGTACTAAGGGACTCAATTTTTCACATCCATCATCGACTAATCAAAACCACTCCAAACCAAATTCAACCACTAAACAACCCGCAACCCGAAGCTATATGATCCGGAAGTGGTGGTTTATGGTTTGAGCAGGCCATCCCTGATCGCCCTTATCCCGGTCCCCCTAGGGAATCTAAAAATATTTACAATATAAAAAATATATTAAAATTTTAAATATAATATTCTTTGAATAATCATTATAAATATACGTGTAAATAATAATATTATAATGGCATTATTTGAATTATATATGAGTAAAGAATAATATTGTAATTTTCACAATATTATATGTAAAGCAGGAAGGATGATCCCACCCCCATCCCATCCCATGTCTATATATCGGAGGAACTTTTATCCCCAATCCCCGTTTCTGTCTCCCCAATTTTGGTTCCCCAAATTGCCAGCACCTACCTGGACAGCTGAGGTAGCTAGATGATTGGTTGACAACTTTGACATGTCAAACAAGACACAACCGTCATTGAAGTCAATAGGTAACAAAATCCCCTATTGATGCCCTTTCGTTCCCAGCTATTTAATTTGACCAAATAGAAGCTACGTTCGACGAATCTCAGGTCAAATGGTAACCGCCTATGAGCTCGAAATAATGAAATCAAACATAATTAACCAGTAAGAACAAAATTCAATCACTATATTCATGCTAATTATACTGAAATTTGATAGAACATTGCAAAGCAAATCATCAACCAAGATATAAAATCCCAGTCATTGCTTCCAGAGACGGGGAAACATCAACAAAAAAAATCACATTTTGCTGGAATAATACAAATTCTGAGATGGCCATCATCCTGGAGATTTCTCCAACAGGGGGTCCACCGTCCAGCAAAAGTTCTTGAGCGTAACTTAATGTTACCTGCCTATTATACATCAATGCAGTCTTGGGCAACCACCAAAAATGTTTGGAGTATATATATTCACGGGCTTAAATGCTTACAGCAATCTCATCAATGAGAATGCACAACTACCTGGAATTTGTGCAGATTTAGATGTAATGGTGATACCGGTATAACATGCAGCAGCAACATCATAGGAAGTAATCAGGTGTTCTACGGGTGACATCTGGTTCTCCTCTCCTAGGAGCAGGCTCAAACTGCAATGACATTTCAAATTTTTGCTCAGCTCATGCACATTATGATATTTTACCCTGCAGTGCAGGAGCAAATTATGTAAAACAAGATAAGAGAAACCTGGATAAATGTGTGGCCCTTGGAATCATCAACCTCCAAGATGGAAGCCATGTTTCCACATCGATAACAGTAGTTAGGTGCACTAAAAATGGTAACCACCTTTTGTTCCTGTTTCAACAAGACAATGGAGATATCTAAAACCTACATTCCCTGTAATCCAAAGCAAGCAAGACAAAAAGATTATTCCACAAGAAGGTTTACATGAGCCCAGTTAAATCCATCCATAACCAGCTGATGAGCTCTAGCAATCAACTTAAGATTGTTTGTGTGATTAAATTGTTCAGATATATCCTGAAAGAAAGAAGTGATTTTGAATTAATAAAACACAGTAGCCAATCTCTATACTTCAAAAGTAAAACATTCAACAATGTAGTTGGGAATTATCTTTGGTTACCTGGCCGAAAGTATATCCAGCACCACGGGGAGAAATTCCCCAGCCACACCTATCATCTGGGTCAGACCATAACAGATCACACATTGGCCCTTCATGAGGAACCTCTTGAACACGATCAAAGTTCCTTATGTTATCAAGAGTCTCTATTGAAGGTGAAAGTCCACCATGCAAACAAAATATTTCAGACTCAACCTGGAAAGGAAAATATTAACTCGGAAACTGAATGATTAAAAAACCTGCAAGCTTTTCATATTGGCAAGAACAAGACCAAGACCATAGTCACCATACATATATTGAAAATAAATTCCAATTGACTAGTAGCAAACTATAAACTAACTGAACAATCTTGGGCATCTGACATTCATTAACCCAGAAGTTGAGGGCAATTACATGACCGTCATGTCTTCTTGCTTAAAAAACAAGACCTCCTTCAAATGGAAGAAATCTCAAAGCACTAATTCATATATGGAAGGTCAATACAACCTTATCTATGCATGCGCAACCTACATGAATTTGTTTAAAAGTACCACATCACGTCTTGGTCCAACATAACCACCCCCCCCCTCCCCCACAACATAGACACACACTTTCTTTCCCGAAAGAACGCACAAATATAGGTTAATTACAATCAGTAAAATGGGTACTGCTCAGATAAAGGGGGTCTTCAAACCTCAACAAATGGAATAAATAAATAAATCACAAATGATATTTTTTGGTGGACAGTCACAAAAGATCTCAATATATGGTCCTTTCTACTAGTTAAAATCACAAATGAAATTCACCAATGAGGGGGAAAATGAACTAACCAGTGCAGTCAATGGAAAGAAATCAAAAAGGTCTGTAAAGATCTTCCAAACATTAGCATTGCCATACCTGAAAAAGAAAAATTTATATGAGCTATCATGAACTTTAAAAAGGAAACAAAAGATCAGATAAATCAATGAGTAAACATCTATTATAGTCGGATCCATAGTCTCATAAAAATGATCTATGAAAGAACTAAATCGAGACCAAGTCAAGTTGCATCTAAATCTAGATCCGATCACTTGTAATAATTGCTAGAATTTATTAGGGTAAGTCATACTGCAACTCAAGCCTACTAACAGTGAGACTAATAACCCTATCATATTTCTATTATTATTTATCAAATCACGTCTATTAACTTGTTATAACTCTTATTCACAAATACACCATACAGTCACCTTTAAGTCCAATCTCAATATCAAGTCTAAATATCAATGCCTTCATTGAACTTTGGCAATCTTAATGTGTTCTAAAAACTTAAACAACACAAGAATAAAAAATAAAAAGAGCACTAGATGTAAACAGAACCAGCATCCTAAGTCCTAACATCATCAAATAGAGTAATACATCACAAGATCCATTTCAGATGCAAAAAAAAGTAAATTCACAAATCATATATCTTCAAAACATAAAAGTTCCTGATAGTTGTAGCCACATGTAATAGATATTAGATAATACTAATAATAAAAACACAAGAGCAAAGGGCATGAAGGAAAGATGGAAAGATATCACTTTAGATGCAATTTCAACCCTCCCTTGAAAAGCATGATTTAATTGTCTTAAAATTTTCACGCTGAATTTACATGATTTTCCCAAAAGGACAAGGGGACAGATATCCTGATGATTATCAGTTTGTCAGACTCTAGGTCATCTAGTCTGCAATGATCCAGCAAAGTATCATTGCTTAGTATTGTTTCTCTCACTTTCAATCTGGACCAGTATTTCTGCATTGGATGGAACTATGTAATATCTTTTGTCCATGTTAACAAGAAGTCAAGAACATAAGAAATTTTACACCAGTAATATCCAATAAAACTTCCACAATATCAGTACTAACACAACCAAATGTTACCACACATCTATCAATACCAAATTTGAACATTGTGGAACCAAGAATCTGGAATTAAATGGTTATATATGGTGCCAAATCAATAGAAAGCCTCACAGAAGATCACCTGAATTACAATTGATTGCATGCAAAGATTAACTAGTCAAATCCTAATGTTAAATGTAGAACAATGAACATCGCAGGCAACAAAGAAAAATCATTTCTCAAACAACCTAAATACTAGGTATACTAACACGAGTTTATGAAACCAAAACCAAAACTGCCACAGTATACCTTAAATGGTTAACAAAAATAAACTTCAACCAAACCCAACAAATACAGAAGTACAAGCACATAAGCTGTCTTTAAACAAAGGCATCCTGTCTTTTCCATTAGGACCTCAAAATGATGAAAACTCACTTTCTTAGGCATTCGTCGTAAAATCCATATACTTGAGTGATCTGTGCAAAAAGGAAGATTAAAAAACAATAATTAGTTCAACAATCAATACGAGTCTTAAAATCAAAACCTAAACTGTTAGCATAAGCATTTTGTTATAGAACTAGAAAGCCTGCAAAGACTAGGTAAACTTTTGCTATTAAAGAATACAAGTTAATAGAGAATTTGAGAATATGTGCCCCATAAAGGATCTACGGAAACATAAGAATACATAATTCTGAATAAAAGAAAAAGTGAATGCATACCTGACGGCTTTCATGATTTCCTCTGAGAATAGTAATTCGCTGATGATACCGCACTTTCAGTGCCACAAGGAGCTGGATCAAATAACTAGTTAGTTAGTACCTCTAACATGCAGTACAATAATGTCAACCCATCAATGTAAGATACAAAGATAAATACATATAATGATATAAACAAATAAATATACATCGAACTTCATCATTCAATTATCTATGAGACAATCACAGCACAAGTGATATCCAGAAACCCTTTAGATGTCATGTACAAAAAGCATGTTCATGAAAAGAGAAAGGAGTTTTCTATAAGTGATGATTGAGATCTAGTACATTTATAGGATACAATCTTTAATAATCTCAAGTCAAAAATGCCAATCCTGAAACAGTTATCAAATACACAACCACAGAATCAGAATATATTAATATCAGATTTATTTATTCATCACCATGGCTTTCTTAAACCCCAACAATGCCCAAAATCTCTGCAGTTACCTCTTACTATTCACAGATTGAGCATTCGGTGTTGACAAACTTATCTTGAAATACAAGTGTGATAAATTTTGGACACCTTTATATTTTGTAATTTTTATCAACCGCTAATAATGCTGCATAGTGTACATTCTGACTATATTTCCTTATTATGTTATATGACCTGAAAGGAGCTACTTGCCATTGGGGACAGTTCAACTTCTACTCATTCCAAAAAATGATTGCCTAAACCTGACTGTAAAGCATGAATGACATAAAATGCATGCTCCAAGAGAGGGTTTCTTTTCTGTTGTAGGGAATACAGGTGGAGAGCAAACAAGGCAATCACATAGCAATCTGTTAATAAATGCAGAAAAATCAATAATTTATCTTTGTTGGACTTACAGTTACAGTTTCAACTGAATAATAGCCACGGTCCACATAATCACCCATAAACAAGTAATTAGTATCTGGACACTGCAAACAAAACAAATATTCACAGATATCATATCTAAATAACCAGCAAATTGAATATCTGAAATTTTTAAAAATTTATAAGTGTTCATTTTACACACGTAAAATGTTAGTAGACTTCAACATGGTGATATTAGGGTTGTAGTGAATTCAAGGAGCAGTTCCCTGGTTACACAATTTACTCCACAATATCTTGGATGCCCTTCATTCTTCGAAAGCCTTTTTCTTGGCAGGTCTCAATTAGTTAGTTAAAGACATTCCCCAGCTGAAACAGAAGAGTTGAATAAAAAAGGAAAGTGATAGTCAGAACTGATACCTTCCCTCCAATTCGAAATAGTTCAGCTAGATCATGAAACTGTCCATGAATATCACCACAAATTGTCACAGGGCTCTTCACAGGCTGTGGTACAGAAGAAAAGAGAAATCAATGCATTTGCTCTCTAAGAGAAATAACTAGCAGTTAAACACATTGAAAATTGAGAGAAACACTGGAATCAGGAAAAATCCATAAGGGTGATAAGGCACAAGCATTTTTTTTAAAAATAAAGGATAGAAAGATTTACTTATTAGTACAGTCACAACATGGGCAATAAAAGCAGTAACAAGAGACAAATGACCCAAATAATGGGGAAACCACTATCCAACGAGCAACAAGGAGTCAACAGCTCATAGTGAGGATGACCCTAGAAAAGATTACTTTTCATGCAAAGCAAGCAACATGAGAAAAAGGAGTGAAGAGTGAAATAAATGTCAAGAGAAATAGACAATGGCCACATTGAAACATAAAACAAGAAATAAAAAGTAAGAAAGGGTTGCACCTGTACATTACTTTCACCCATTAAAATCTCCTTTGCCTTCTCACATAAAACCCTGACCTATAGGAAGAATAAAAAACAACAACATTAGTTTATTTTAGTATTCATTCCCTCAAAAAAAAAAACAGTAGAGGATGACGTTGGAGATAGCTTCCAGAAAGAAAAAAAATTGCTTAGTTAAAATAATCCAAAAAAGAACAATAATCGACATCAACACATATGATATTTCTAAGGTAAAATAATAAGTATCAAGAGGCAAATAGGTCACACAGGAAGCAACAAAATATACTCATAATTCATTTTCCAATCTAAGCCAATTTTCAAGGATTCAAACTTCGAAAGATAAGATCTCCTGCAGGGACAAATAAATAAACAATACTGCTGATTCAAAAACGACAAAGAATGAGATCTACTATCATTTATACAAACTAGATGAAACCACTAAAGTAGCAACAACAACAGAACATACTAAGTAAGAACTGCTTCGCCATTGTGGTTCAACGTACCACCAAGATTGTTCACACTGTTCCATCAAGATGAAACTCATAGTTAGCTGTTGGTAATTGGTAAAGACTGCTCCACCAAAATGCCAACAAGACCATGGTAACTTCACACACATAACTCATACCATATAACTCATACTCTATAATTTACAAGAAAGTGCTTGGCTCCCGGTTTCAGGCTCCATAGAATGCAGTCCCCCCACCCCCAATGACTGGAGAGGCTATTTGCACAACCACCAGACCACACAATCACAAGGGAGAAAGTTGAACCCTCAAAGTTTTAAAAACAGCCACATAACCCTAGATTCTCTAAATAACAAACCTACCAAACGTGAAACATATCTCTCCACAAACTTGAGCATGACGTCATTACAATCTATCTCTAACCTAACGAAGCCAATTGTAACATTCACATACCATAATTAACATTCCCTTCAAAATTCATGAAATCAATAAACTAAAATTATACCTTCAAAATTCATGACTCCAAACAGGGTAACAGGAACCTATTATCTTGGCCAAAAGTGAAAATGAAAGCCTGATTCGTTTTAAAATTTTCCGCAAATTTTCAATTTCAATTTTTTTTTCATCTACAGTTACGAGCAGCTATTGCTCCTGATTCCACACCATTTTCATATCGATTCATGAAATACTCCCAATCTCATCGATTCCAAAAGAAAAACACAAAAGAAATACAAATCAAGGTGAATTTTCCACATCGAGGTGGCGAAAAAACGAAACAGATCGAAATGGATGAGATTGAAGAGAGGGAATGGAAACCTGTTGTTCAGAGAGTGGTTTGCATTGCATGAGCTGTGAGATCTGTTCATCGAGATCGAAGGCTGATTCCTCCGATGGCAAGGAATTGACGCCCATCTTGCTCCTGAATTGGATTAGGGGGAAATCAAAACCCTAACCCTAAAATTGAAGATTGATTTTCTCCGGCGAGGGCGAAGTTCAGAGAGAGAGCAGAGTGAAGAGTGAGTGAAAAAAATGGAGTGTGTTGTAATTGTAATGGCGGTTGAATTGCACGATGCTCAATAAAACGCTTTTTCCTTTTATTTATTTTGGTTTCTTGAATTTACAAGCGGCTAGAAAGAGGGAAAGATTCTTTTCGATGTGGTATTTTGGATTTTAATAAATTTAATATTGATTAAAACGTATTTTAAAAGTAGCTTTAAAATTAATTTTATATTAAACTAAAAATGTATTTCTGGAAAGTTATTAATTAAATGAGATTATATTATTTTTTATAAATACTGAGATTATATATTATTCATTTGATTTGTTGACTATGTATATCGTTACTTTTATATATTGTAATTATATATTACTCCTTGGGTTTTGTTGAAAATGTATATTGTTACTTTTATATATATTGTAATTACTGAGTATTCACCCAATAAAACAGATTATTATTTATTTTTTACTTAAAATAGCTCTTAGATCTGACCCTAACAATAAAAAATTTATTTTTATTTTCTTCCTATTTTAATTTTTAATTTTTCTATTTTATATATTTCAAACAAACATAAAATTAAAGAAAACACTCAATAAAAATGAGATAAATAACTTTTTTTTGTCAAAGTTGAGTCTAATGAATGGATATATAAAATAAATATTAATATATAAATTATTTAAATCAATTGTAAGGAAAATAAAACAATGAGAGAATAACTTTTACTATAATATTGTTTATATATAAACCATAACTTGAAAAAAGTTATAAGGTTTACGAGTTATAAAGTTGATCGCTAAATAAAAAAAAAGGAGAGAATAAGTTTTGGGTTTAAATTCTCATGTTTCTAAATGGAATTTGTTAATATGGATTGTACACTTATTTATCAATTATTAATTATCAATTATATAAATATATAGACTTGTTTAAATCATATACACCATAAAATAAAATAAACACGAGGATAATTTTTATTATAATATTATTCATAAACAAACCATAATTGCAAGAGTCATAAGGTTGGTCCAAGGAAATAAACTAAATGGAAAAGAGGTTTTGGATTCAAATCCTTGTATTCTTAACAAGAATCTCATAACTTATAATGTTTTTTTAAAGTTGAAAGTAGTGTTTGAGGTTTTAAACTTTAAGTTTATTTTATTTTTTATATTTTTATTTATTAATTTTGCTAATAAGACACCTGATATAAAATGAAACTTAAACACAAGCATGGATAGAGTAGAAAGAGAATCACAAGGGAAAAAAGATTGATCAGAAATAAGGAAATTTATATATTTTTTTTTTCAATGTGCTCCATGCTATTCACTTTTTTATTGGTAATTTTATATAAATGGTTTTTAACTTGTAGGGTAAGAAATCAAAATGGAATAACTCTTATTTAAAATTAATGTTAATATAATCTAGATAAATTTCAATTCAAGTTCAATATAAATTTTAGTAAAAAGTTTCTTATTTTCTTATTATGTGTGAGGTTAGTATTTGGACAAACCGTTTTTTATAATATATATCTCTCAATTTAAGTGTTTTTATGCATTTCTTTCTTCATTCAAAACCTTAATTTATTGTTTCCCTCTGCTTAATTGCTTTCTATTATTATTATTATTATTATTATTATTATTATTATTATTATTATTATTATTATTATTATTATTATTATTGCTTCTATGCTATTTTGACGTTTTATTTTGTCTTTTTACAGAAGTTCTTTCAATATTATTGTTTTTTCAATAAAACGCTTTTTCCTTTTATTTATTTTGGTTTCTTGAATTTGCACGCGGCTAGAAAGAGGGAAAGAGTCTTTTCGATGTGGTATTTTGGATTTTAATCGAATTAGTTTTGATTAAAAATATTTTAAAATTAATTTTATACTAAAACAAGTATTTACTGCAGCAACTTAATATTATTAAATCATTTCACCCATAAAATTTAGTTATTTTAGATAAATATATTAAATTTACTGGTTATTATGATTATAGTTTTAAAATTACTCTTTATCTTAATGAAAATAGAAATAATGGTATTAACTATTATTCTGAAAGTATTGTTTAAGAGAAAAAAATAGATTTTTTATTCAAGATTATATAAAAATTACTTAGAGTATATTTTAATAATATTTTTAAATAAAAAATTATAGTTTTTGTTGACAATCTTCAATTGAGAACGGTCTTATGAGAAGCATAAAATGTTTACCAAATAAAAAGAAGTATAAAAAAAACTTAGAAGTATGACCGTAGGCATAGTAAAATGAGATTATACGTTATGTTATTTTGAGGCTGTTTGGAGCATGTTGGTGGGGCAGCTGAATGGAGAAAACCTCCCTTAATTTGTACGAGCTTTTTGATTTTATGGGTCAACATAGTTTTGATTGTCTCGAACGACGTAAAAAATTAATATTAACCTTTAAATTTTTCATTTCAATTCAACTTCGTTTCCTCAACTGTAAACCAAACAACTCTTTTGGTTTTGTTAAATCTGATACTTTTACTTTTATATATTTATCCAATAAAAAATTTATTTTTACTTAAATTTAATTCTTAGAATTGGAATAATCTTGTTTTGGGTTATAGTTAACTTCATTATATTAATTAAAAGGTAAAATTAGACTTCTAGTCTTTCATTTGAATTTGTCCGTTGTGTTTTAAAGTTTGTTTATCCCCATTTTTTCTATAAAAATATTTAACTTGGTTAAATAAAAAGACTATGACCGTTAAAATTAATGATGTGACATTAAAAAAGTTTTATTTATGGAGGTTAAAAGTCCATTTTTTACAAATTTTTAATCACCACAAATTCATAATTATCTCACCTATCAGTATCTTCATACCAAAACCAAAAATCACATTTTTCATATCCAAAGGCAACATAACTCTCAACCTCAATCCTCAATCCTCAATCCAACTTAACCAGAGAACAAACAAATCCAACAACATTCATTCCCAAACACAACAACACAATTTTCAAATTCTAACTCAATCAAAACCACGACAACACCTCCGCCATCAAAAGCCTTATTAATCATTAATCACAAACTCAAAACAATCCTAAAATAAATTTGGTTGCACCTCCGTCAATAACAAAACACTTGTTTCTAACTCATCAGATAGAAGTAAATAAAACAAAACCAACTAGAAAGCCAAAGCACACCGTTGTAACCACCTCGCTTCGTTACCCCACATCACCACCACTATAAATGTTTTTCAATCCAACAATCTTTACACCCCCAGCAGCAAGTTGGCGATGAACTCCACTCACTTTGTATATTTTGACAAACTCCTCATTTTTTATCTTTTTTTACTTTGTATATCTTGATAAACTCTTTGGTTCTTCAATTCATAGTCATCATATCGCCTAGCTTTTGTATATTTTGATTAAAAAGAAGAAGAAAGGATAAATAAATCCTTCTGTTTCCCTATGAAGTGTGAAAGAGGTTGTATTAGTGGTTATCGAAGCAAAAAGACCAGTGATTTTAGATATTGGTTTGGGGGATTTGTTGCTCCTTAGTGGTGGTGGAGACCATTGTGCCACAACTACAGGCCAGTAACATCGTGTCACCGCCGTACACCACATGCCCTTTGCATTTGCGTGTGGATAAAGATGGGAAAGAAATATATAGGGAAAGACATAGAAAGGGGTTAAGGTTAAAGATAAATATTTTTTCTTATTTTTCCCATATAACATTCTTTTTCCAAAAAAGATCTTATGTAGCATTTATGGACATGTATTCTTTTAACACGTGTCAATTTTTAGCTACTGACTATGATCCATTTAACATTCATTTATTAGCTACGTTTGATATTTTAACGAAAAGGACCATGAAAAACAAACTTAAAAGTAAGAGACTAAATTGAGTAAAAAAATATGAGAAACCAAAGGTCTAATTTTACCTAATTAAAATATATGATTGAGATATAAAATTATTTTGGTAATTAAAAAGATAAGTGAGGGAGAGACTGTGAATTTGAATCCACTAAGAACTTTTAAAAAATTAACAAAGTAACATTTGTTTATTAAAAAATTATATTATATGTTTTATGATATATATATATATATATATATATATATATAAGACAATTAGATGCAAACTTAAACATAAGCAGTCAAACATAAACCAAAAAAAGAATACATAAAATGAGTTTGACCAGAGAATACGGATTTATTTATTTTTTCAGTAAGCTTCAAACTATTCACTTTGTTATGCATTATCTGGTGGTTTCATATCAATGAATTTTTAATATGTAAATTTTCATATAGGATAAGAAGTAAAAATAAAAAAAAAATTAAAATTAATACTAATCTAATGTACAAAAATTTTAATGCTACCTGAATATAACTTTTAACAAAAAAATTATTTTTTTTATCATATACAATGTTATATATTTTTTAAAAATAATTATTTTCTAATATATATCTCATCATTCAATTTTTTCCATTCAAAATTTTAACTTATTGTCCTCCTCTTATTCTTTTACCTTTTTTCATTTATATACTTGTTTTTATTTATTTATTGTTATTAGTATTAATATTTTTTATTTTATTTTTTTACAAAAGTTCTTCACTATAATGACATTTTGTTTTATTTTAAAAAAATATCTTAATTTATTATTTCATTTTCTTTATGAACTGGTCTGAACCGGGGTCTAGGATCCGGTGTGGGATCAGCCACAAAAGTATATATATTTTAGTGTTTATACACCGGTACAGTAGGTATCCGGTATTGTAATCCGGCCTCTCAGTGGGAGAAACCGGCCTCGTTGTCCTGGAGATCCTTCACACCAGAGTTTCACGTTAGAGTGGACGAAAGGTGGTGTCACCTGTGAAGATTCTCCGACGCTCAAGTTAGAAGAGTGTATATGAACTCTGTGAATACTTAAGCAATGTAATAGCAAGATGAGAGTTAGAACAACGTAACCTTGCATGTGTATTGGAATGTGCTATTTATAGTCGGACGTGGAAAATGAATCGTTGGATGCAGGTGGGCCCATAAGTTTTAATACCGTGTATAGAGTGTCAATCACAGTGGCTCAGTATTTAGAGAGTGACAGTGGGTAGGTCAATTATCAGTGTACGATTCTGACACAGGGATGGAGGATAATCACCTTTTCCGTACGTCACGCCTGTGATCGTACCTACTCCTTTCTGCAAGTGATATTGACACATTCCGATGTGCAGGATATCCACACTTGATAAGTTATAACCCCCCTTATCTCATTGTAACATTGAGGCAAACGGTTATATGTGACGGGGGAGTGAGGACGGATGAAGTACCCAGATAAGTGAGAACGGAAAAGTATGAGAACGGATAATCGGTGTGAAAATACTGCCCTGCGATACCGGTTGTCCTTCTGAACGGTCATGCTGACGTCACAACTTACACCACTAAAAAAACAACTGTTAGCGACGGACGTAATTGGTCGCTAATCAATGGAATTCCCGTCGCTAAAACCATTAGCGACGGCATCGCAGACGGGAAAGGGGACGTCGCTAAAACCCTCGTCGAAAACACCTCAGCGACCACATACACACCGTCGCTAAATTATTGACGGCGTTAGGCCGTCGCTAAATTCGTCTCTGCCCCCATAACTCCAGCCGTCGCTAAGTGTTGCCATACAGCGACCTCGAGGCCCCGTCGCTAATAACAGCCAACAGCGACCACGGTATGCCGTCGCTATAGGTAGTGAGACAGCGACCATGACATTCCGTCGCTAGTGGTTGCGATGTAGCGACGCCTAAGTCCGTCGCTAGTGGTTGCAAGGTAGCGACCACAATGTCCGTCGCTAGTGGTTGCCAGGTAGCGACCACAACGTCCGTCGCTAGTGGTTGCCAGGTAGCGACCACAACGTCCGTCGCTAGTGTTAATGAGTCCGCGACGGACATGAGCCGTCGCTAACGAGAGTTTTTAAATTTTTTTAAAATTGATTCAATATTGACTGGTTTTGTTAATTTAGCTTTAAAAATATCTTAATATTTTGTATTTTGTATTGGCTGATAAAATTTTATAATTAAATTAAAATAATTTTTTTGAAGTAATGAATTATTATTAAAAACAAAATAATATATTAAATTAATTTATGAAATAGGTTGAATTATTAATGATAGGTAGAATAAGGCTTTGTGATTTGAATGTAATTACCAATAAATATTGACATAATAAATAAAGAATGACAAAATAAATACTGAATGAAAATATAACATAACTAAAAATCAAATATACAAATGTGTATAAATAAAAGAACTACAATCAAGGTGGTGGGGGATCCTGGGGTGGTGGTGGGGGCGCCTGGGAAGTGGGGGGAGGTAGCCTCGCCATCAACTGCATCAGTAGCTCCTGCTGCTGAGCAAGTTGCCGACGAGTCTCGGCGTGCTGCTCCTCGGCCCGCTGTCGGTCCGCCTCGGCCTTCTGTCGGTCCGCCTCGTGCCGCTCCAACAGCAACTGCCTCTGACGTCGCTCCTCCTGTAGCTCATCGTTCAGGTTTTGAATTACCTGAACGACCTCAGTCGGAAGACCAGAGGAAGACGAAGAGGAAGGGGTCTTCCCCTTTTTCGCCAGCTGCGTGCCGACGCCACCCAATCCAAACACCCTCCCTTTCTTGTTCACACCGCCAACAGCCTCCATATAGATGGCGTTGTCGTCAGAACAAGATAGGGTGGGAGGAACCTCCCCTTCAGGGGTGGAAGCCACCAGGTCCGCCTCCTTCTCGGCCCTCCTGGCCTGATACGCCTCCTGTAAATTCAAAAACAACGATAGGATTAGTAAGCTGATTTGTAAGTAAATTAAAAGCATGTGTCAGTTAAAAGTAAATACCGCTAGCTCCGTAGTCTTCTGGTTTACCCATGCACCGGCTTTGTTCTTCTTGGTCATTTGCATGACCTCAAACAAAGAAGGCTCCCGGTGCTCCCTCAGCTCCTGTGGTGGACAAAAAACATTGAGATTATTATTTGTAAACATGTAAGACGAACCATAATAGAAATGTTTAACATAAATATACTTACAAATCTTTTCTTGTGCTCGAGGGTTGAAATGCTACCCCCAGTGTAAACCGAGGCTGCAGCATCGGCGGCTCTGTTGGCCCTATTCCGAGCACTCGCCTGCTGGAATGGGACCCCGCCCCACTTCTGGACCATCCCGTCCCAATGGTCCTCCGGGATCCAACGAGGGCGCTCACCCTTGTCCCTCACCTTCCAAAGGGTACTCTTGATGATTTTGGAGGTCTTTGTGGCAAAGACCTTCCTAATCTCATCAATCATACCCTCCGCCCACTGGTAATCACGCTGTAAAATGAATTGAGAAATCAAAATTAATAACGGGTCTATTTTACAAATCAAGTCACAATAAATGAGCTAGGAACTTACCGAGAAGGTGTCAAACCACCTATCTTGCACAACCTTCCCAGCATCTGTCCAAGATATATATGGACCATCCCACTGGGCCTTCAAAACCTTAGTAATCGCTTTGGTAGTGCGACTACTATCAACAAAGCTGTAATGACAACAATTATGTTAGGAGTAAAACAACACACAATCTAGGGAGACACCCAAAATTTCGGTAGAGTCTCCCCTGTAAATGTAACATTTCCAAGTTTAAATAGTTACCCTGTTACAAACAGAAGAGTGCCCAGTACAATTCAATCTATACAAGTACTAATTAAAGTAAGCAACAATAAACCAACAAGTCTTTCAACTAAACCCTAATATAAAGTATCATACAAATAACATAAAAGTATATGAAATTTAGTCACTTACTCGTCTCCGGCCGGCACGGGTACCAACATGGGCAGAGGGGATGCCGGAGGTGGGGTCGCCTGATGGCCATGGTCCTCCAAGCCACCAACTCCAGGAGTCTGCTCTGGGGTGGTCAGCTGTGGGGGTGATGGGGTTGTCTGCTGTGGTGGTGGTGATGGAGTGGTCTGCTGGAGTGGTGATGGAGTGGTCTGCTGTGGTGGTGGTGATGGAGTGGTCTGCTGTAATGGGGATGGAGTGGTCCGCTGTGGTGGTGATGGAGTGGTCTGCTGCCCTGGGGTTTGCATCCCCAGACGGGAAGCCGGGGTCCTGGACCCACCACCCCTACTGAAGGGCAGTCGACGTCCCGTCATCTGTGGATAAAATCATGAAAAGAAAGGTTAGTCTCAGGATATATATAAACCTATGTATATATGTTTAACAACTACATACTCTGTGTCTGTTTCAGTTTCAAATTCCCCCTCAGTTTCAGTGTCACTGTGGTTATCTGTTTGAACAAGTTCATCAGTATCCAAATCAGCCCTAGACCGTTTTGATCGAGCGACAAGGTCTTTGTCAATGTGTTCACCCCCCGTAGTGGCGAGTGTCTCATCCATTATGACTGGATCAATGTTGAACAACAAATTGGGATCGTTGAGCTCGTGTGGTGCAAGCTGATAAGCGTCATCGACCTCCTCGGAGACATTGTCAGTGATCTGACTTCGGGCCTTGGCCTTGATTACTGCATACCAGTCCCGATGTCCTCCCGGGAAGTCGGTGTAATAAACCTGCTCAGCTTATTGGGCAAAAATGAAGGGATCAAACCCTTTATATCTACCATTCTTCTTGACCTCAACTAAGCCGTAGTTGTTGTCAACCTTTGTTCCAACACCGATTGTGTTGTCGAACCAATCACATTTGAATAGAACAATATCTCTTCTTAGTCGTCCAGAGAATGAAACTTCAACAATCTCCGTCAGCACTCCATAAAAGTCTTCTTCCAACTGACCGGCGGTGCCTTTAACACAAACCCCGTAGTTATGGGTGCGCATCCCTTCACTCCATTGAAGAATATTAAACTTGTAGCCATTTACGTAGTAAATAGGCCATTTTTTAACAGTCTTCACCGGCCCCCAAGAAAGGGCTTGGAGTAAAGAATCTTCAATATGGTTGTTAGGGTCTTGTATCTATGTACAACATAAGAAGTAGGTCATTGTTACCATATTGACGGGAGTTAGAAGCAAATAGGCTTAAAAACACTTGGTATACGGGTCTTACATGTTGCGCGAACCAACCAACGAACTTGGATGACACCTCACTATGAATTTGGTCATCAGTTAAATCATTTTGCTCAAGTTTTAGCATATCTGTGTATAAGCTATTGAAAGAAACAAATAAGTTTAATATAAAAGCTACGTTAAGAATGTATAATATAACTTCTATGACTTACTCAATAAAGGGTTCCACTTCTGGGCAATTGAGAAGAATGTACAAGTGAGCCGCCTTTCGATCTTTCTCATCAATGTAACATTTTGTGAGCCTGCCCCCCGGGTGACCAGGATAGTTGAAAATCGACGTTTGTTCATCAAACCTTGTGCGGCTGGCTACACCAAGATTGCGGGGAATTCTACTCATTCTAGTTTCTATCTCCGTTGGAAAATAGAAAGAAGCAAAGGTTGTCATTTCTTCGACTAAGTATGCCTCACAAATTGAAGCTTCAACGCAGGCTTTGTTCGACACTTTATCTTTTAAAGAGCGTAAGAATCTTCAACATCATTAACAAGGTGGTGTTAAGTTAGAAAATACTATTATAAGCATGACATTAGCGAGTAAATTAAAGAGTTCACCAAGCATTCACCTTTCGAATGGATACATCCAACGATACTGCACTGGGCCACCAACCAAGGCCTCGTACGGTAGATGGATAGGCAAATGCTCCATGGAGTCAAAAAAACTTGGTGGGAAAATCTGCTCCAACTTACAAATCAATACCGGGATAGTTTCTTCCATCTTCACAAGTTTCTCCACACTCAACGAAGTAGCCGTCAACTCCTTAAAGAAGTGACTCAACTCCACTAACGGTTTCCAAATAGGCTTCGGTAAGGCATGAAACGCGTACGGGAGTAGTTGTTGCATAAACACATGGCAATCATGACTTTTCATGCCAAACACCCTGCCCTCCTTCACGTCGACACATCTACTCAAGTTAGAAGCGAATCCGTCAGGCAGGGTCAACCCATTCATCCAAATACATACAGCAATCTGTTGTGGTCTAGTTAAAGCATATTTTGCATGGGGTTTAAACATTCTTCCACGTCCCGCATCCCTCAACTCCAACTCCTTTCTGGAACACCAAATCGGAAGGTCTAGACGACTCTTCTCGTTGTCCTTTGTTCTCCCTTTGATGTCCATAACAGTGTCAAAAATATTCATGAAAACATTACGTTCAGTGTGCATCACATCAATGTTGTGTCTTAACAACAAGTCTTTCCAATATGGCAAATCCCACAACACACTCTGCTTCACCCAGTGGTGTTCCTTACCGTAACCCGCAAACTCCTTAACACTCTTATCCCAGATGTAAGGATACTCTTCGACCCTCTGCCAAACCCGTGCACCAGATAACCTACGGGGTGGAGGTTCATTGACAACCTTGTTTTTCTTAAAAGCGGTTTTGTTCCTCCTAAACGGGTGATCCAACGGTAGAAACTTTCTATGACAGTCAAAGAAACTTGTCTTGCCACTAACAGGGAGTGATTCCCCCCCGGTATGTTCCATGCATACAGGGCAAGCAAGCTTCCCAGACGTGGACCATCCAGAAAGCATACCATAGGCCGGGAAGTCGTTAATAGTCCACATCAAAACAGCACGCATCATAAAGTTGTTCTTCAAAGACGTATCGTATGTCATTACCCCGACATCCCATAACTGTGATAACTCTTCAACCAACGGTTGCAAAAACACGTCTATGTTCGCCTTTGGATTTTTGGGTCCTGGAACCAGTACAGATAGAAACATGACCTCCCTCTTCATACACATATCAGGAGGTAGATTGTATGGGGTCAGGATGACTGGCCAACAAGAGTAAGCTCTTCCGTATTGACCAAACGGGTTAAACCCATCAGTACATAAGCCAAGTCTTACATTGCGTGGCTCGCCAGAAAAGTCCGGATATAGCTCATCCAAACACTTCCATGCTTTCCCGTCAGAAGGATGGCAAAGAAACCCCTCTTGTGTTCGGTTCAGAGCATGCCAACGCATGTGTTTTGCCGTGGACAATGAGACATACAGGCGTTGAAGACGCGGTGTTATAGGGAAGTACCACATTTTCTTCCTGGCCGTCCGGGTTACCTTCCCTCTCCTTTTAACGATCTTGTAACGTTCCTCATTACAATGCAAACATTTTGTGACACTTTCGTCTGCAAACTCATTTCTGAACAGCATACATCCACCAACACAACACTCTATCTTCACACAACCCAACCCCAAGTTTGCCACTTGTTTCTTAGCACGGTACATGTTTGCTGGCATTCTGTGATTACTAGGCATGGTGGAACCCATCAGACTGACCATCCTATCAAAACAACCTCCAGAAAGATTATAATCTGCCTTTAGGCTTAAAGCAGCTAGGGAGGCGGATAACTCAGTGTGACTGTTGCACCCGTCCCACAATGGAGTCTGAGCCGCCGCCAACAAATCATAAAATCTCTTCACCTCCGGATTAGGATCCTCCTCTACATTGTCAGAGTCCCCATGACCTGCTTGGTCATTATGTTCCAGCACACGTCCGGTGGAGGGTCCAACATGATCCATCACCATTTGTTCTATGTTGTTGTACGTATCCCTGTTTCCTCCAACCTCGTAGTAAGACTGTTGCACGGTTACATCTGATGGTCTACGCGGTAACTGCTCACCATGGTTGTACCAGCAGTGGTATGTTTCCATGAACCCTTTCTCAGTTAGGTGGCACATGACATCATCCGCGTATTCAAAACTCATGCATTTACACCTTGAGCACGGACAACGGATCTTCTCAGTCACTTCAAATGCAGGCGTGTTTGCCGTAGCGAACGGAATGAACTCCAACAGCCCCGTCATAAACTCCTCAGTCACTCGCCGATTGCGATCTAGTCGGTTGTACATCCATCGCCGATTTGCCGGTACCTCCATTTATAATATCTAACAAGCACGATTTCTATTACGTTACACGTTTAAATTGTTATTTAACTATCGGTTGCGAATCACTCTATCTCTTTGATGTTGTAAATTGGTGGGGCCCTATCCCATTCAGGATGAATATGCAACCATCCGTAACCCATCCCATAATTGTATGTCGTCTATCTTGAGTTGAATAAATGTTCATTCGAAATTTCGGCAGCATTTCGCATTGGTCCCCGAGTACACAGAGATACGTACGGTATGAAACACCACACGCAGACATGCACCCTGGGGACAATACGAAACACCATAACCGAAATTTCAAATGAACATTCATTCAACTTCTCAAGATAGATGACATACAACATTGATGGGTTACGCCCTACAGGTTACAAATTCATACCAAACTGTCCAACCGGGACAATTCAAGCTCCAACACAACACGGTACATCGACCGGTTGTTTTGAAACTTGAACGGGAATCTAATGGGTACACACACGACTAAACCCTACATTATTAACGTTGTGTTTCATTTTTTAAGTTCCCTAAGAAAGGGAGCCTGCCGAAATTTTGGCAGAGTCTCCCCTGTAAACTAGACATTTCCCAAATTTACAAATGGCCTGTTACATATAGAAAACTACCCAGTATAGATAAATAAACATATCATACGCATTGTATATGATATTCACAGTTATGAACACAAAATCATGTTATCAATATATAAAATCAACCGCTAATGAGCTCTGCTCTCCACTAACAAACAACATTACACATGCATCGTAAATCATGTTATCAGCACACAAAACCAATGCCTAATGAGCTCTGCTCTCCACTAACAAACAACATTACACATGCATAAAAAATCATGTTATCAGCACACAAAATCACTGCCTAATGAGGTCAGCTCTCCACTAACAAACAACAATCAACATACATACACTTCAACACATACAACAGACATAGCCGGATAAGTTAGCGTTAGGGGATTACCTGGGAATGAGAGATAGCGATGAAGACAAAGCTGATGAGGGTCGAACACGAACCACACGTAAGGTGTCTTGGTCTGCATGACAAACTCTAGTTAGAATGGAAATTGAGTCATCAAAAGAAAAAGTTTTATTGGCCTTTGCTAATCATACATTTTCAATGAACTTTAGCAAGGTTGTCAGACTCGAGAGTCTACCAAGACTCGTTTTGGCTAGGTAGACTCGACTCGCTAACTCGACTCGTAAACTCGTAAGAGTTTACGAGTTTACCTCATGCTAAAAATTGTATCAAATTAATATTAGGCATGCATCCAAACAATATATAACATAGTAAAAACGTTAAAAAATAAATAAACGCTTCTACCAGCGGGTATGACTAACATATTACCTACACACGTCACGTTGCATTGCTATTAAACTAGTCACTAAATTCTGGTGGAGACCAAAGAGTGTAGAGAAACAATTGAGGAAACAAGGAGTTAGAGGCAATTCATACAAGCTTTTGTATTTTAAAAGAGTTAATTTTTGTACAGTGACTCAGATACCATTCCTTTCCAAAAAATTTTTGAGGAGGAGGATGATCATGGCCCGTGGGTTTTGGGATGGAGGAGGGTTTTGGGATTTGGACATTTCCACTCCTAAGACGCTTGATGGGTTGGCATGTCCTGTTCCTGGAGACCCTCTCCCTTTGGGTTTGTCCCGTGGCACAAAGCTTTCCAGACCCCGACAGCTCCATTTCATGCACGCCCCTCTCATTCCTTCCTACTCCATTCTCCATGGCCTCTCTCTCCACCGTGTCCTCTCCCTCCCCCTCCTCCATGTCTGGCAAGTCTCTCCCTTCCATCTTCTTACCTCTGCTTTTGTTGCCTGACCATGTCTCTGCTCTAAAACTTTTTCAGGTTTCTATTTTTAAATGGTCAGTTCAATTTGCAGAGATTTGTTTCCTTTGTTAAGATTGAACCCAAAAAGCCTAAGGGCCTTTCCTCTTGGTTAAAAACCATTGGGAGACAACTGCAGAAGAAATCATTGTATGCCCTCCGCTTCTTCTCTGAGTTACAGTTGACGCCGAATGATATTTTACTTTTAGGCTTAGATGCATATGGCTATAGTGATCAGCGTCGTGCAAAAGCAGCCCTACATCATAAGGCAAGTGTCAATATGTATCCTCTTAGGAATTTCTAAGTTTTACGGCCCTGCAGGTTAGACTTTGTGGACTAGTAACACTTGAAAGGAGGGATATATATACCTACATTAAATCTAGTGAACTAATGTTTTATGTGGAATTTATGATTAATTTTAGGTTACCCTTTAGCCTTAGTTGTCAGATTCAAGGGGCAAGGAAAGTAATTTGCAGCAGATTGGATTAGAACCCAGAGGGCTATAGGTAAGGTAGTTAAAATCCTGATTTTAATCGGAAAAATCCCGATTCTACGATTTTGGAGGAGGAAAACGATCCGAGTCGCCCCTAGAACACCAAATGTGCATGAATCGCACTAGAATCGCGATTCTGGGCCTTAAATGACATATTCATGACCGCCTCCGCCTTCCTACCTCCGCCTCAGCGACTCTCAAAGCTCTACGAGGTACTTCAGCAACCATCTCTCTCGTCTCTCTCTTCTCCCTCGAAGCCATCGTCTTCTTCTTCCTCGAAACCATTCCCTCTTCTGCTACTCTTTCAAATACTAATAATGAAAGGGTTTTGGTTTAAAAGGAGAGACAAGAGGTGAGTTTTGCATGTTGAGTGTATCATCGAACCCTTTCTCTTCTCTTCTCTTCTCTTCATTTTCTAGGTTTTACTACTTTACTTCTCGCTTTGCCTCTTATCTTAATGTCTAACAACAACGATAATAAATTCAGCACGGCAGATCTCACCTCTGGTTTGTCACTCTTCTTCTTCTTCTTCATCTTCTTGTTTTCTTCTTCTCCATCTCTCTTCTCTGTTTTAAATCGTTTACTCCCTACAGCTCTCAATGAAGACAATCTCACCGACCTAGTGCTTTTTTAAGGAGAGACCAGCTCTTGAAGCCAAATACCAAGCTTTGTATTAGCCATTGTATACAAATACCAAATACCCCTTCTGTTGAGTTTTGGGTTGAAGTTACTTTTTAGTTGGTTCGTTTAGTGATCTTTTGACCACTTTATATTGTAGATTTCAGAGCGTGATGAAGGTGCTCTCAAGTTCCTTAAAGATATCAAGTGGAGCATGATAGAAAACCCCAAAGGATTTAAGCTTGAGTTCTTCTTTGATACCAATACCAATCCATACTTTTCAAATTCTGTATTGACAAAAACATATCATATGATTGATGAGGATGAACCTATTTTGGAGAAAGCAATTAGGTAAGCTGTTCTTTTTGAATGATGTTATTATGTTATCTGTTTGCATAGTTTATAATGTTGTCAAAAGGGTCTGGTTTGGTCTTGATCAAGGTTTACTTGCTATGTTCTTTTTCAATAGGACTAAAATTCAATGGTACCCAGGAAAATGCTTGACTCAGAAGGTTTTGATGAAAAAGCCTTAGAAGGGTTCGAAGAATGCTAAACCAATTACTAAAACTAAAAACTGTGAAAGCTTCTTCAATTTTTTTAAAGCTAAGTGGTGTCCCACCTTTCTGGGCTGGTAATGATCCTAATATGCATTTAACTTTTTCTCTGTTGTATTATTATTTAGTCATCTACTCTGTACCTGAATTACATTAACTTTTTCTATTACTTTTAGAATCTGAATCAGGAATTTTCAGGCAGATTTTACACAGAGAGCTTGATTTTGTTTTTGAACCATGGCCTAATATCTCAGAAAGTGCTAAAGAATTGGTAAAACAAATGTTGGATAGGGACCCTAAGCAAAGAGTTTCTGCCCATGAAGTTTTATATGAGTTCCTTGAGTACTAGTTGTTACTGGATTTTCATGTGCCACTGGTGTATGTTGGCGTTTTATTATTATAGTGTCAGCTTCTTGGAAGATCGAATGACAATTAAATCTTGCATAATCAGGTCACCCTTGGATTGTTGATGATAAAGTTACTCCTGACAAACCCCTTGACTCTGCTATTTTGACATGCTTAAAGCATTTTTCAGCAATGAATAAACTTAAGAAGATCGTATTATGTGTATTTTTTTTAGCAATCATTGTATGCCTTATCATTTTCTGTTTGATTTTAACAATGTTGTTAAGTTTATTTTAATCTTTATATTCTAATCTCATGGAATCTGAAATTAATCCTTTATGGAAGCGGTAGGTAAATTATCATAGAATGTAGCAATAAGGAAAGTGATCTGGGTTAAGTTAAAATCATTTTTTGCTTCATTCTCCAAATAACAAAAGATATTTCATCAAACAAAACAACAACTACAAGACCAGAGGTTGATCGTGTAGTTGACTAGAATTCCTCTTGAATGATTTATTAGCACAAAAGAAGTGTTTCATTGGTAGGAAACGCCAATGGCAGTTAAACCATGAAATTCTCCCATTAATCGGCAACAAAAATGACTTAGTGTCATCCATACATTTATAATGGGAAGCTAACCTTCCATTCGCTCCATCTAGACAACATACCATAAGTAGGAAAGTCATTAATCGTCAACATGAAATATGCCTTCCGACACACATTAATTGACTTCATCTGACGCAAGTATTTAAAAAAGTCAAAAATCCAAAAGCCATCACACATTTACATCGACCATTCTGACACAATACATTGCTTTGTGTTAGTTATTTTGACGCAATGCTTTAGCCTAAGAAAATTCAAAGTTAAGACAAATTTGGAAGAAGAATAAAAGGAGGAGTGAAGGAAGAGGAGGAGAGTAAAAAAAACTAACCAAAAATTTACATGGGTTAGACGATGTAAATTTTATGTCGACGGTTTAGAAAAATCATACAAAAATATTTGTATTATAGTAGATGATAATCCTAATTCAACCTAAAAGTTAGCGTTACATCAAACCTTATAAGAAGTATACAAAGTATATTTCTAACTAATATAACACTTATCTTAACATCTAAATAATTTGTGAGAATGTTATTATGTTTAAACTTAAACAATTCCTCCTAAACTTGATATGTTGATAATATAACACTATAAGAAGATAGGGATGACATAATAGCCTACCCTTTTACTTATCATTCTCAAACTATACCAAATATAGTGTAGTTTACTATATCTTGGCCTCGTTCTTTTCCCAACTGCTTGTACAATCTCGATTTTTTATCATAGTTTCCTTTTTCTTATGGTGGGCAAAAAACGTTTTAGGAAGTAAATGTGAAATTGTTCACGCTTTTAGGTGACTAAAGTTCCAAAAAGTGCTCCAACTTTCCACAGCCTAATAGAATAATTAATACTGTTATAGATCCCCAAGGAGAAAAAAGTGAAAAAGGGCAAGAAACAAGGGGGCAAGTAGCCATTCAGATATTGATTGAGAACTCAACAATTAAGACAGGGAACTAAAAGTTCCTCGGTTGAACCAATACGGGAGGCAATGGCATTCTTCATTGTTGGCTCATGTTTCACTTTACATATCATCCCTTCTAATGGATAAAATATTATACATAGTACTCCATTAGTACTAAAACTGTTTTGTATTAAAATTTATGATATTGTGCAATTATTTCTTAAATTTTGTTACTGGTAAACTATGCATTAATCTGGACTACGAATGATATGTTTGTAGATCATGAATTCCCATTTTAAAATATATTAATTCGATCTTAATATGTGTTAATTTCCATAGTTTTTAATAGAATTTAGATGATATTTCATCAAACAAAACAACAACTACAAGACCAGAGGTTGCAATACTGAACAAAGAAACACATGAAAGGCACAAACTGGTTGCATTATTAGACAAAGAAACACATGTAATGTATGGCACACATTTCTCTCTAAAAACACAAAAGATAATGAACACAAGCTTTACAAGTTTGTTACCTGTTTGCTACACCTGATGGCAGACTTAGGGGACTTCCGAACAGAGACAGAGGGGGACACAGCTCCAAGCCAGGGACGGCACACAGGGAGGGAGGTCGACGGCTGGAGGAAGAAGGGAGGAAGGGAGGGAGGTCGACGGCTGGAGGGAGGCTGACAGAGGGAGGGACGGAGCCTCGAACGGCCACAACTTCCAACGGAGAGGGTCACCGTCGTTTGTGAGGGGGAGACGGAGGTTTGGAGCTTCGTCAGACAGGTCGTGGTGGTTTGGTGGTTCCTGAGGCGCAGAGAGGGAAAAAAGAGGGATGGACGGGGATTGACGGAGGGGGAGACGGCTGAGAGGGGCAAGGGAGCGGTAGGGCAAATGAGAGGGAAAGGGTTGGCTCGAAGATACATTAAAAACTTAGCGACGGCTCCCACCCGTCGCTAATAACGTCACTACAATTAAAATCCCTAGCGACGACAAGAGAAATCCGTCACTAATGTCCTAAAACGTAGCGACGGGGCAACCCTACCGTCACTACCTTCCCTTCTTAAAAGTGAAAACATGGAGGGAAGACGAAACCATAGCGACGGAAAACGATTCCCGTCACTAATCTCCTGAATTAGCGACGGGGCTCCCCACCGTCACTAACTTCCCTTCTTAAAACTGGAGGGAAGACGAAAATAATAGCGACCGAAGACAAAATCCGTCACTACACTCCTGAATATTAGCAACGGTAGGACAACTCCGTCACTAGTCTCCTGAATATTAGCGACGGGTTCTTCCTACCGTCGCTACTACCCTTTCTTAAATTAAAATAAGGTTAAAATAATAGCGACGACTGGTGGAACCGTCACTAGTACAAAACATAGCGACGCCGTTTAGCCGTCGCTAATGTTTGGCGCCAACAAAATAACATGGAGGGAAAACAAAAAAGGAGGATCTGAGAATATAGCGACCGTAGTAGCGACGGTGTTTGTATTTTTTAGCGACCGATTCCGCTTTTGGTCGCTAAATGCGTCGCTAAAACCTTTTTTGGTCGCTGTTTATTTAAAACGGTCGCTAAAACGGTCGCTACTTAGCGACGGTAGTTGGTGGTCGCTAACTAGAGGTAGCTGTTTAGGGTTTTTTTAGTAGTGTTATGGGGCCGGTATTCAGACCGGATCACTTTACACTTGCTTCTTATTCATATGCATTAATATGGTGAATGGAATTTTGTATTTCTAAAATTTTATATTATTTTTTATATTTATAAAATTTATATATATATTCAAATAAAGGGAGAGTTTTTAATGAAGTGAAAATAAAATTTTTCATATATAGATATTCGATAAAGATAGATTATATATATCATTAATATAATAGTCATTAAATATAAATTATTAACTTCATTTTTGTTTAATCATATAAGTATCATTCACACCAAAGACTTTTGTTTGATAGGTGAACTTCCATGTGGGTTAACTCTTACTACACTTTATAGTTGCTACGCTGCTTCATATATGTATTTACTTTTTATTTTTAAGTTCACTTAATAATGAAAATATTATTCAAATATTTTACATATATTACTAAAAAGAATGTTTGGAAAGCTATGGCTCCCCTTTGTCATAAAGAAGCTCCGCCTTTGCATCAAATCTTAGGGGTTCATTACGGGTATTCACTGCTTTGGGGTTACTAGAAAAACACCTGTGAAGTACTTTTCTAACTATATAAGAGAGAGTGAGACCTAAATAGTACCTTCTAGTTTTATTCTTTTCTTCCTCCCTGAGATCATTGGCACCCGTTTGAGACCCTAATTATAAGGTTATTTAGCACAAAAAGTGTACCACTTTTAGACCGATAGGTTACTAGGGAAAAAAGTGCTCCTTTGATACCTAGGATGGCAATATGTAGAGCACTTGAATGGAAAAGTCATGTTAGTTGGTATGCGCCTTCTAACAAGAACTTGAAAGAAATTGCTTGGGGATAAAGGATTGAGTCCCTTGCTTAGTTAGGATACAAAGGTCAATCCTAACACCTCTAATGCATTTAAGAATGTTTTTGTGGCCATGTTTTCTTTAAAAATATATTAGTTTGATGTTCTTTTATGATACTTGTCAATCACATCATTTGATGCTTTATGTTGGGGTAATGTTCAAGTACAAATCTTGTTTTCATTAATTTGTTTATTTATAAATTTTTATAATTTATAGGATCTAGTTTTTGCATTATGCATTTTGTACACACAATTTTCTTTTTCCTAGGTGTATTTTTTTAAGGACAAGGAAAAGTTTAGCTTGCGGTTTTTGAAGCATTCTCAAAATGCATTATTTTTAAGTCATATTTTGTTAGGATTTTTAGTAAATATCTTTGGAATTGTGTTAGTTTTATTGAGTTTTTCTTTGTTTTTGTATTTTGACCTATCTATGCTTTGCAAGGAAACATGTGAAAAGCCCTTATTTGAGGTCACACATGATGTCATATTTTGTTAGAATTTCTTGTAAATATCTTTAGAATTATGTCAGTTTTATTGAGTTTTTCTTTATTTTCGTATTTTGCTATGTCTGTTTTATTTTTATGTTTTGCAAGGAAACAAGTGAAAAGCCCCTATTTGAGGTCACAAAGGATAAGAAGCATAAAGTAAGGTCAAAAAGAGTCTAAGAGGAGTCAGTTGTGCCAACTTAAGTCCAATTGAGCTTCCAGAGCACTCCATGGGTTGCTGGAGGACTTCATGACTTGGTTGTGGGTGCAAGGCCTTGGCCGGGGAATTAGTCTAGGCCTATTTGCTACTATTTTGTGATCCCATTTGGACCTAGCCAAGTGTGTTTTTAGTTATTTTGAGTTAGTAGGTCTCTGAGGATAGAAGATTCGACCTAGTTTTCATTTTAGAGTTCAGAACAGATCTTTTATCTTAAGGTATTCATAGTTTACTTTTGGTTTTTTTTTTTGTTGTGCTCATTCATAATAGTGAGAGACATAGGTTATTGAGTAAGTAGTTGCTTTTACTCTCAGGGATGTAGTAGTAGTCTCAATTAAAGAACTATATACTTTTTTATTATTTATTTGTTTTCATATTTTAGATTATCTTGAGTTTTTTGTGCTACATATTAGTTATTTTCTGATAAGAAATTATAACAACATTAAAATAGTTAATTAACATTGTGAGTAATCCAACAATCAAACCTACCTAAACAATTTAACAAAACATGATTTATTTAATATTCATAAGTTATTAGTTTGATAATTAAGGTGAAACGAAACCCTAAGAATATTTTTCATACTTAAATATATATGTTTAAAAGTACTTTACTTCATTCTATTTTTATTTTAATCCTCAACTAAAGTCCAAAATCTTCACTGGTACTTAGTAATTGGGTCCTTATCATGTGATATGCTCGCGAGTGATATCAAATATTCCACATTGAAGTGTTATGCCAAAGTGTGCAACATACTGTAGCGTACCATAAGTACTACCCCTGACTCAATAAAACTTTTAAAACGACCCCATCATAAATAACTTCTGAAATAACATTATTGGGAAAAGAAAACTTGAACATATATTTATTAAACCCATAAATTATTTCAAAATTTTTAGCCCGATCAGCATAGTATAACTCCAATAGGACTAAGGGCCAATTTGGTTCGTTATTGAATCAATCAAATTAAAATTTGAATGATAAAAAATATTTTTAATTTAAAAAGTTTAACTGTCTTAAATTATATGAAAAATTAATATTACTTATAAATATTTATATTTTTATAAATCTATTTCCTAATTACTAAATGGACTCTTAAAAATGGTTTTCGGAAAAAAATTTAGGTTGGTAAATTAATTTTATCACCACAAAATAAATTAACTTTATACCATAATCGGTGGCTTATGTCATCAAACTCATATTCAAACACGTTTCTGTTTTTTTATATGTTTTCCGTGTTTCGTACGGAAAGATAAAGCCATTATTTTAGAAAACTATTTAATATAAAATAATGAAATATTATATATATATATATATATATATATATATATATATATATATATATATATATATATATATATTAACTCAAAGTGTCTTTTAGTCTATCATACTCCTACCAAAAAAATTTATGCAAATAATATGAATCAAACTTTTAACAATATTTTTAAAACATATGTGATAAATTCTTTGTATACTCTTGCGTGAATCATATCATGACTAATAAGATATGGTAATTGAACTCAAATCCATGACATTGATTTGTATCTATCTGATTTTGAGAGAGAAAATTTTTTTTAACTAAGTTTTAGAGAATTCCGGCTCCGATGAAACTTTAATGAAGACATGGATGAGAAACATATTTGTTGAAAATTATTCTTAAAAAAGTTGAAAAAATAGAAAAGGTGTCTGTTTAAAAAATAATCAAAGAAAACTGAAAACTGAGTTTTCTATTTTTTTTTTAAAAAAGAAGTCTTTAAAGAAGTTTTTCAAGAAAACTGAAAAGTGGAAAAGTTTTTCAAGATTTTTTTTAACTATTTCAAGAAATGAAAATTTTAGAAAACAAGCAGAAAACTTTTCTCAGAAAGTTAGAATAATTTTCTATAATCAAACACAGCCTAAATATTTTTTATTATAATAATAGTTAAATAATAAATTAATATATTTTTATAAAAAATATAATATAATCGTTAAGTTTATTGTATTTTAGATTTTTAAGGTCTATTTTCAAATATTACTCTGATTGGAATGTGTGTATATATGTCTTGTATTTAAATATATATTTATGTTATTAAAATTAAGGTAAAAAAACATTTATCAGTTCCTGCTATTTGAGTCTTTTAAAATGTTTTAACAACGTGATAAATGTATGAAATGTGTCAAAATTTGATTCACCGATGAATTAATTAGAAATTAAAATTTTTGACACTACTGAATGTTGAACCTATGACGAAGAAGGAAAAATTAAAAAATCTTCGACACTAAATCAAATGCATCTATTACTATATTTATATATGATAATAATTATATATGTTATGACATTCAGAAGAATATTTATAAATATTTAATATATTATTAAATATTAAATATTAATTATATTATAATATAATTATATAATTTATAATATTTAATAAATATTTAAAAATTAATTTTTAAATGTAATAAATATTATTAAATATCATAAATATATTATTATATATATTTATAATATATAATGTTTAATTTAAATATATTTTATGATAAATTTATTAAATATATCAAATATATTATAAAATATCTTAAATTATTATTAAATGTATTAATAGTATTTAACATTTAATACTTTTAAATATGTTTATGAGAAGCATATTTTAAATCATACAATTATATTATAATTATTAAATATATTTAATATTAAATATGTAATAATATGAACTGATCTAGGCTGGGGTGCAAGGGTCGGCGTGGTAACTAGTCCTTAAAAGATGTTATATGTTCAAATTTTACATCGGTCCAGTAGGGATTTAGTATTATATCCTCTACCCCAGTAGGGAAATAAAGATCTTGGAGTGATTCCTCGTACCAAAATCACCAGCCTTACGCGTTGATGGGAAAATGGGGTGTCATCTACAAGAACACTCTGATGCTCAATGTAGTGAATATTCAAGGAGAATACGAGAGCTCAAGTGTAAGTTAAAGAGAGAATGTTTTGTCGTTCATTGATAATTCGTGGACACTTATACTTGGGGATAACAGAAGAGTCATCTTGCCCAATAAGTTTCTCGTACATTGTGTCACTACAATTCTGATCATTTGCAAAAAGACTAACATATGAAATGGACGTTTCTAAACGACTTTACCTACCTATTTGTTACTTTGCAGGTTACTTGTCTAACACACTGATACATAAGTGAACTATGACTTTTCAGTACCGAGAGAATGACTTGTACCAGAGTCAGCTTAAGAGTCTCATGCGTGATGTCGGAATGTCGGTGTTATACCACTTTAGAAGCGGGATACCGGTCTTGAATGACGGCTTGAGGTCAAGTTACCGTGTTGCCCATAGACCGGTATCAAAAACGGATCATAATATTATATATATATATATATATATATATATATATTACCATATATACATTTTTTTCAATGATAAAGATTTTGTTAGAGAAATGCTTTAGGATTCCACAAGAAGTTTTTTAGTTTTATTTTTATCTTTGTTTTAGTTGTTGAATTGTTGTCCCAGTCTTCAGGAAGCAGTTAAGTTTTTTAAATGCTGGCTTAATTATAGGAGTGGGTAGTTATGTTGAGTGGGCAGTTATGTTGAGTGGGTAGTTATGTTGTGTGGGTAATTATGTTTTTTTTTAACTTTTAAATTGTAATGTTTTCTTATGTGAAGTATATGCAGTTCTAGTTTTTCTCTATTCAAATACATTGGTTCCAGTTTCTTCTATTGTAATAGCTTTGAATTTTACAAAAAAATTACTAACAATTGGTATCAAATCTCTTTATTCTTGAAGGGCATATGTGAGAGAACAATTTGAAAGCATAGAAGGAGATTCAAGTTTCTTAACAATAGCACCACCAGTCATTAATGGTAAAAATTATCAAATTTGGGCAGTACGAATGGAAACATACCTAAAGGCTCTAGATCTATGGGAGGCAGTTGAAAAGGATTATGAAATTCCTGTGCTACCTGGCAATCCAATAATGGGTCAAATCAAGAATCATAAGGACAAAAAAAACCAAAAAAGCTAAGGCAAAGACATGCCCTTTTGCTATAGTTTCTGTGACGTCCTTCGTCAATTTACAATTTTCGTTATTCTTTTTATTAAAATTTACGATAAATTTTTCACATTTAAATCATTAAATTACATCATAATTAGGAAAATATACATTTTCATTAAAAAGTCCCAAAATGGTAACTATATAACTCTCTAAAGTCCCCAAAACCATTTAATTTGAAAGGAAACCAAATTCTGGAACAGGGGGTTTGGTGCTACGTGCCACCCCTACGCTACGCATAAGCTTCCAAACGCAGCCTTGGCGCTACGCGTGAGAACATTAGTAGCAGCACCTGTTGCTGCTAAACATTTTAGGCCAATCAGCCAACTTCTAACCTACCCAATTAGCCCATTTCTGGTCCGATTGCCACAAAACTTTATAGGCCACATGTTTTCCCCATTCCGGAACTACTGGCGCCATCCGCTTGCCAAAATTCCAACACATGCACAAGTTATACACAAAACACAGTTTAAACCCCTTTTGTGCAAAACCCTTGCACCAAACACCCTAAATGGGTTCCAAATGGCCCAAGGCCAATGCATACAGTCCCTAGTTATCTTAGAGGATCTATTGGCACCTTCCGAGGGTCCCGAAACCCACCGAATCACAAAATCACCTATTCGGTTCCTTAAATCCACAAGTACCGCTTATAGGCATAATTAACTAAATCAACCAATTCCTTAAACTATTAACATACATATCACACACCACATTCATGCATTTTAACAGGACCTGCCAATAACATTCATCATTCACGCATCAATGGCTCCATGCCTCAATTTGTCATAATTCGTACATCAAATATAATTACTACCACCATCATCAATCATTATAATTATCTTCATCAACAATTAAGTATGCAATCACACTCTACATCTTATTCAAGCATACATATAACACAATACCTGCCCATATCATGCAATCACGCAATGGCTCTGTGCCACATAGCACACAAAAGCAATGGAGTACTACTGTACTACATCAATATACTTTCAAGCGAACAAGTACCATAATCTTATATTTTATAGATCAATAAGCAATTATATGCATATATATACATCTTCTCTTCTAGATTCCACATCGCCCTGGCCTCATTTAGTTCTCACCTCCGCGGTGTGCACCCATACCTGCAAATAGTCACTAAAACCACAATACAGGGGGTGAGTGACTGGAATTAAGAATTAATATAGAAATAACAACATGACTCAGACAAGCATAACTTAGCTATCTTCCTAATTCAATTACCAATAATTATTATTGACCCTTCATGTCATCTATTTACTTATCAATTAAGTCATTATACTTCCATGATCTTATTAGTTACTAAGATCCAATCCGGTGTTAACTCATTTCAATCAATTTCACTCTAGCATACACGCCTAGCCATTCATTCTCTAGGTCATTATCCGATTCTACCATACACGGGTTCATATATTACTTAACCCTATTCCTTATATTCATTATCATTGGATAATTCAATATCAAGTATTCCATATATTCAATAACTCAATCATCACATCATATACCATCATCATAACATATAAATAAGCCAAGGAGTGTAAAACACAACTGACTCTCACATAGATAACATGACGCCTTGTGTCCGGGTACTAAAAGGATCGATCTTCAACTGAGGGTCCACTTGACACCCCATGAACCCAACTTGGTTCACCGAGCCCGACTTGGCTCCCCCTTAACCACTGGGTCATAGACCTTTGGGTAGCTCAACTGGGTCCGACTTGACCACGGAAGCCAAAAGCGAGGGTAACATATACCGTTGGTCATCCTTCACCACATAATTATATATCATATATCCTACATCATGGTATATTATTTCAATCATCATATACAATTGTCAGAAACTAACATGTGCTCACAACATAGGGCGACCGACTTGTCAAGCCCATCAATATAATGCCATCACACATAATCAATCATATAGCATAAACATACAATTCCTTTACTGGAAGCCTGTCAGGAGCCGCTCCTTGACCGTGCAACGCACCGGCAATCACTCCCCGCCCTCAACAGTATTGTTAGTCCTCAAATTTACAATAAAATCTTTAATAAAAATTTTGTAAAAAGAATAAAAATTTGGTTAATTTGTTAAAAATTTAGGTTTTAAATTCAATAAATGGATGTTGTTGGAAATAATCTGCCCTTGATCAATTTTCTCCAATTTTACAGTAAAAATGTGAAGAATTTAAAGAGAAAAATTGAAGAACTAGGAAGCTGACGCGTAGCATCAACACCACGTGTAGCGTGGGAACTTCTGATGCTGACGCTATATGTCACATCCACACATAGCATCAGGAGCTACGTGGACAACACTAACAGGTGGTCAAGCACTCAGCTAGTGACCCCTCCATTACCCACAAGTGTCCAAGCCAAACTGGGGGACAAGGCACACCTGTCTAGGCATGATTAATTAAAATAATTACATAATCATGGCCACTTCAAGCTGTTTAATGGAAGCTAAGTCAGGGACCTGGCGCGTAGTGTCAGGACCCTTCCTCATCCCTATAAATAGGGCCATTCTCCACACTTCTAAGCATCCAATTCTAAAGTTCATTCTTTCTTTTCTCTCTTTTTACTTGAGTTTGAGTGTTCTTCTTCTTTGAGTTTGAAAGGTTAGAGTGATTTCTAGATACTTGAGAGTGTATTGTAGTAGTGTGAACTTTTGTATTGTGAAGTGTTTTCAAGTCATCATAATGTCAAACTCTGTAAGTGCTGTTCTTACTTTTATTATGTGTAACTAAATTGTTTATGTTGGAATTTGGTGAATCAATCTATTATATGATGTTGTGGTTATGACCTCTACATATTTATGATTCAAGAACATGTTAGTATTTCAACTATTTATTAATATGAACATCAAACGGGAGAATGATTATCATGTGTATTAAAACTTGTTTTATTAGTATGAATATCAAACGGAAGAATGATTATTCATGCCAAATTAAAATCTATTTTAATGAAAGTAAAAGTGGAAATACCCTTAATATACCAATTACTAGGGATAGAATTGGTAATTATTGTTGCCATAAGGCCAGGACTCAATGTAAGTTTTTATTGAGAAAGCTCACGAGGGATCAGACTTTACGATAAATACTTAGAATTTATATCACGAGGAATCGGTTATAATGACTTTAAGCTGTAATAACATGAACTTGATGATTAAGTATGTACGTTGTAATTATTGCATTATATTGTAGTATGAGAATCCTAATTCCAACATAGTTTGTTAATCTGTGTTTTTACCCCAAGTATCTGCATTATTCTGAATTACATCTCAACTTTATAGTTAGATTTTATCTTTTCCCTCTTTTTACCTTATGAACAAATCAATCATCAAATCTTGTGAATATTGTATAAATTATTTATAAATTATTCTTTTGTTAATAATCATTGATAAATTTACTATAGTAAATAAGAAATTACTGAGTTACTGGACTTTCAATCCCAGTGAAACGATATCTAAATTTGAAAACTACAAACGATGGGTGCGCTTGCCAATTAATAACCCAACAGTAACACAGGGGTTAACAAGTTTTCTGACGCCGTCGCCGGGGATTGAATTGATTCAGTAAAACAGTAAATTTTAATTACCATGGTAAAAATATTTTTTTTACCTTAGTCAAAATTTTTCAATTTATTTATTCATTCATTCATTCATTTTAACGTTGTTTTACTAACCTTTCTTTATTTAGCGTGTTTATGCAAACTCGATCTTCTACAGGAAAGGTGTTCTTTGATCCTGAGATCGAGAAGTTTGTAAAGAAACTTAAAGCATTAAAATCTAAAAAAACAAAAACTTCTTCTTCTTCAACTTTATCTTCTTTTGAAAAATATGAAAATTTTAAAAATTCTAATATGGCTGCTGAAAGAAGAACATTGGGACAGTTTGCTATTAATGGATCACCTCGTGTTTCGGGGATGTATCAAGGACCTATTGCTGCTGTAGAAATTAAACCAGCTACTTTAAACATTATTCAAAATAATCAATTTGCTGGTTTAAATAATGAAGAATCTTATGAACACTTAACTGCTTTTTATGAGTTATGCAGCACAATTGGTTTTGAACCCAATCAAGAAGAATCTGTTTATATGAGATTGTTTCCTTTTTCATTGATTGGTAAAGCTAAAGAATGGTTTAAATCTTGTCCACCAGGTAGTTTTGCAAACTGGTCCAATGTTGAGAGAAAATTTTTGGAAAGATTTTATTCTCCTTCAAAATATTTTGAAGCCGTGACAGCCATACATTCTTTTTCACAAAATAATGATGAGTCATTAGGAGAAACATGAGAACGATTTAAGGCACTCTTAAGGAAGTGTCCAAACCATAACTTAAATGATGCTGAAAAGGTAAGGATCATTTACCATGGTTTGTTACCTCAGTTTAAGATGATGTTAGATGCTTGTGCAGGTGGTTCTTTAATGAACAAAACTGTGGAAGAAGCAATAGAAATATTGGAATCAATGTCCATCAGTGACCGACAAGCAAAACATGAAAGAGGTAATGTACAAAGAAAGCCAGGTATGCTTGAGTTGGGAGTGAATGATACAGTATTGGCTTAGAAAAAATTGCTGACTCAACAAATTAAGGCTATGAGCAAACAATTGGAGAAACTTCAAATTGCTCAAATGTCATCACCACCTCCTGCTCAATTGAAACAAAGTATGCATTGTATGGGAGAACAACCATGTGGTTACTGTGCCCCTGATAGAAATAAGCAAGAGAAGCCAATTTTCTGAACCATCAAAGAATACCTTTAGGTAATTTTCCTTTTAATCTTGGTAATTCTTTTCCTAACAATTACCCACAGGGTTGGCAGAATCAGAATATTGGCTGGAAACAAGATGTTGGACCTTCTAACCGACCTCCTAACAATCAATTCAAACAATAACCACAATCTGATCAAACAACAAGGCTAACTAGGATAGAGGAGTGTATCCAACAATTGCTACAATGTATACAAACAAATGAAGCTGCACGTAAAGCGTCGGATATGTAATTAGGACAGTTAGCAAAAGAAGTAGCTGATATGAAAAGCTCTAGTTTTTCTACAAACACTCAAAATCCAAGAGAACAATGTAATGCTATATTTACTAGAAGTGGTAAAGTTGTAGGAAATGATTATAAAGAAAAGAAAAAGAAGAAAAAGAAAAAGAAAAAGAAGAGAAAGAAGAAGAAAAAGAAGAAAAGAAAAAAGAAGAAGAGAAAAAAGAAAATGAAGAAAAGAATGATGAAAAAAAAACAAAAAAATTAAAAAATTAAAAAATTAAAAATCAGTATTTGGGTCAGACACCTCCAGTTAAAGATTTACCTTATCCACATGCACCATTAAAGGATAAGGAAAAGGAATACAAGAGATTCCTTGAAATCTTTAAGCAATTACACATAAATATTCCATTTTCGAGGCATTGGAATAGATGCCAGCATATGCAAAGTTTATGAAAGAATTGCTCACTAAATTGAAGATGTATGATGAAGAAATTGTAGAACTTGAAGTAGGTTGCAGTGTTATTTTGCAACATAATATGCCAGAAAAGTCAAAAGACCCTGGAAGTTTCACCATTCCTGTCTCCATTGGAGGTATGAATATTGGAAAAGCCTTGTTAGACTTAGGGGCTAGCATTAATCTAATGCCTCTAAGTATGATGAAGCGAATTGGTGACCTTGATCCTCAAAGAACAAAGATGACTCTGCAATTGACTGATAGATCAATCAAAAGACCCTATGGTATTGTGGAAGATGTACTTGTGAAAGTTGACAAGTTCTACTTCCCTATTGACTTTGTGGTTTTAGACATGTAAGAAGATGTTGAAGTTCCCTTAATCCTGGGAAGACCATTCATGAAGACTGCTAGAATACTCATTTATGTAGATAATGGAAAGCTGGCAGTAAGAGTTCATGATGAAAAAGTAAAGTTTGATGTTTTCAAAGCCATGAAACATCCCAATCGAAAGCAAGATTGTTTCAAGGTGGATGTTCTCGACAAAGTCTGTTTCTCTATATCCACAGGTATGTCAAATTCTGACCCTTTAAATAAGTTATTAACTAACTCTGTGGAATTTTTGAGTGAAGAAGAAGAAAAATAGGTAGACAAATATCTTGAAGATCTTGATCAACGGAAAGAAATTTCCCTTAAATCAAGAGAAATTGAAGAAATTCAAGAAGTACCTATTGAAGAAATCAAGAGGCCTGAATTGAAAGTGCTACCTTCCAACTTAAAGTATATCTTTTTGAAAGAAGGTAATTTTAAACCAGTGATTATTAGTAATTTGTCAAGTGAAACAGAAGAAGAAAAACTGGTTGAAGTCTTGAAAAGGAATCAAGAAGCAATTGGATGGACACTTGAAGATCTAAAAGGTATAAGCCCATCATATTACATGCATAAGATTTTATTGAAAGATAATTTTAAACCTGTTGCTTAACCCCAAAGACGCCTCAATCCAACCATGAAAGAGGTAACCAAGAAGGAGGTTTTAAAATTGCTGAAAGTAGGTATTATCTATCCTATTTCTGATAGTGCATGGGTAAGTTCTGTACAAGTTGTTCCAAAAAAAGGTGGTATGACAGCAATTGTTAATGATAAAAATGAATTAATCCCAACAAGAACTTTCACTAGTTGGAGAATGTGCATTGATTATAGAAAACTAAATCAAGCAACAAGAAAATATCATTTTCCATTTCCTTTTATGGATCAAATGCTTGAAAGATTGTCTGGACAAGCTTACTATTGCTTTCTTGATGGATATTCTGGATATAATCAAATTGTTGTTGACCCTCTTGATCAGGAAAAGACTGCTTTTACATGTCCCTTTAGTATATTTGCATATAGGAAGATGCCATTTGGATTGTGTAATGCACCTTCTACTTTTCAAATATGCATGTTTGCTATTTTTGTAGATCTAATTGAAAAGAGCATTGAGATTTTCATGGATGACTTCTCAGTCTTTGAAAATTCATTTGAAACATGTCTAACCAATCTGGACACCATACTGAAGCGGTGTATTGAAATAAATTTGGTGCTCAATTGGGAGAAATGTCACTTTATGGTGAAAGAAGGAATTGTACTTGGTCACAAAATTTCCTCTAAAGGTATTGAAGTGGACCAAGCCAAAATAGAGGTAATCTCTAAACTCCCACCCCCTGTGAATGTAAAAGGTATTAGAAGTTTTCTAGGACATGCTGGATTCTATAGAAGATTTATTCAAGATTTTTCAAAAATTGCTAAACCTTTAACAAATCTTCTAAATAAAGATGTTGAATTCAAGTTTGATGAAGCATGTCTTAAAGCTTTTAATTCCTTGAAGGAAAAATTAGTTTCTGCCCCTGTAATTGTTGCTCCTAATTGGAATTTACCCTTTGAACTTATGTGCGATGCAAGTGATTATGCTGTAGGAGCAGTTTTAGGTCAAAGATATGAAAAAGTTTTTAGGGTTATACACTATGCTAGTAAAGTTTTAAATGAAAATCAAATAAATTATGCAACTACTGAAAAGGAATTACTAGCCATAGTATATGCCTTAGAAAAATTTAGATCATACTTGATTGGATCAAAAATAATTGTTTTCACTGATCATGCTGCAATCAAGTACCTTTTGACCAAAACTGATTCTAAACCTCGGTTAATCCGATTGATTTTGCTCCTTCAAGAATATGATCTTGAAATCAAAGATAAAAAAGGTAGTGAAAATATAGTCGCTGACTATCTTTCTAGATTAATGAATGATGAGGTCACTGCTAAAGAAAAAGACATCTTGGAAAAATTTCCTGATGAAAAACTTTTTGAAATAACAAAACGGCCATGGTTTGCTGATATAGCCAATTTTAAAGCAGCAGGAATTCTTCCAAATGATTTAACTTGCCAGCAAAGAAATTTTTTTTCAAAGATTCAAAATACTTTGTTTGGGATGACCCTCATCTATTCAAAATTGGTGTGGATAATTTGTTACGTCGTTGTGTACCCAATTGAGAAAAGAAAGATGTGTTCTGACATTGTCATAAATCCCCTTATGGAGGACATTTTAATGGAGAAAGAATCTTCAATCAGGTTTGTATTGGCCCTTGATTTTTAAAGATTCTCACTCATTTGTGCAATCTTGTGATAACTGCTAAAGAACAGGTAATGTTAACAAAAGACAAGAAATGCCTCTCACAAACATTCAGGAGGTTGAGGTATTTGATTGTTGGGGTATTGATTTCATGGGACCCTTTCCTTACTCTCAATTTAATCAATACATTCTTTTGACAGTCGACTATGTTTCAAAATGGGTAAAAGCAATCGCTTCACCTAATGCCGACACCAAAACTGTAGTGAATTTCTTGAAGAAAAATATTTTCTGCAGGTTTGGAACACCAAGAACTTTGATCAGTGATGGAGGATCACATTTTTGTAACAAAGTTCTTCGGAAAGTGTTACAACACTATGGAATGAGATATAAAGTGGCCACAGCATATCATCCATAAACCAATGGACAGGCTGAGATTTTAAATCGGGAAGTAAAGAGATTTTGGAAAAGACTGTGTCTTCCTCCAGAAAAGATTGGTCACAAAAGCTTGATGATGCACTCTGGGCATACAGAGCTGCATTTAAGACTCCAATTGGCCTTTCTCCTTTCCGAATGGTCTATGGAAAAGCTTGTCATCTTCCAGTAGAGATAGAACATAAAGCATATTGGGCTTTGAAGTTTCTCAACTTTGATCCAAATGCAGCGGCTGACAAAAGAAAGTTACAGTTATTTAAGTTGGAAGAAATGAGAAACAATGTTTATGAGACATCTAGAAGTTACATGAACAAGGTGAAAGCTTACCATGATAAAAAAATTAAAAATAGACACTTCATACCAGGTCAACAAGTGTTATTGTTTAATTCAAGATTAAGACTGTTTCCTAGTAAATTAAAATCTAAATGGTGAGGCCCTTTTGTAATTAAGGAAGTTAAATCCTATAGAGTAGTCAAAATTGAAGATCAAACTTCCAAAAGAAGTTGGATGGTTGATGGGCAAAGATTGAAACCATATTTGGGTGGTGAGATCGACAGACTCACTACCATTTGCTATTTGACTGATTTGTGATGTGCAGGATGTCAAGCTAGAGACAGTAAATCAAGCGCTCAATGGGAGGCAACCCATTATTTTCTTTTTATTTTTAACTTATTTTTAAACATAAAAAAATAAAAAAGGGTTTTTCAAATTATTTTTTAGAATTATGATTTTTGAAAATAAAAAGGGGTTTAAAAATTAAAAAGAAAGGATTTCTAAAATTGAATTTTAAAAAATGAAAAATAGAATCTCACGCGTAGCGTCCCACTGGCATGTAGCGTGGGTTCTAAATTTTCTTTTAGGGAATCCCATTAGGGTCAGGCAGCGGAAACACAAAGGATTCCCAAAAGAATTGCAAACACGTATGTCTCAAAGCATTATGCTAAATTAAAATTTTTTAATTAGGGTTTACCTCTTGTAGATGCAAAACAAGTTCCTCGATCAAAGCAATTGTAACTTCGCCCTTAGGAGTCCACACGAGCACTCCCACCATAAAAACAGAGCTCCGAATGCTAGTACGGAAATTTGTTTATGGTCTAATTTCTAAGCAATGGCCTATGAGCATCTCATGCTCTATATATAGGCTTAGGTCTTGACCTGAGGTCTCATTAACCACTGGGCTCCTGACTCATTCTAAATGAGTTAGGCCCAAATAGTTTTATTTTCAGTCCAACTAAACTAAAACTATCCTCTGGTGGGCTTACTCTATGTGTGTGACCCTATAGGTAAAATATTCGGTTATATTAATAATAAACTATTTTATTATTAATATAAAATAAGAGCGGTATCTAGCAATACATCATTATGTCCGAATATTATTTATCATCGACATGACCCATAAGTGATAATTATTTATATATCTATTCCTTTTGTCACGATATCTAATTGGGCCCAAGGCATGGTCGTCGTCATCCTTGTATGGCCCAATTCATTTTACTTGATACCAGAGTAGACTTTATAGAATAAATATCTAATATTTATTCGTCCTAGCATGGCCATGCATTTCATTAGTCTCACTCCATCAAGTGGCCCATAGATATCACTCCTGTCACATAGGAGAGACAAATTCCATCTACATCACTCACATCCCTCTGCATAATTTATCTATTTCCTAATCACAATCTTTATGGTCATCTTATTACAGATAACCTTTGATTGTATTAAAACAATAAACTCCTTATGTAGGAATCGTAGTGACTTCAGGTCGAAGGACTATATACCATTATCACATTGAGAACCGTTTATGACACTCATGTAACGATCCATGCAACGTTCTCATGGTGGGTATGTCCAGTACAACATTACCCTTAATGTGTACCCATGTAAAGACTTGATATCATATATCCATGATTTGTGAGATCAAATCATCAGTACATTTACACACTAATCTTAATGTATTTACATGTCCCCATGTAAATACTTGATTAGGGACGTTTTAGGAATAATTCTCACATGACCTATTATTCCAGGATGTGAACACCTATTTTTGTCCGGTGATATATATTAAAAAAAAAAAGAAAAAAAGAAAAAAAAGAAGAAAAAAAGAGTTTTTTTGTCCTAGAGTCCGGAGTCAACCGGGGTCCTAGCACGGTTTCATGACCGGTGTTACCTCATTAGTTCTAAGCTCGTACAGCCTCAGTGGAGTACGGTATTTTACACCTCAGTTCGAAGGGAATCTGAGGTTCTTCAAGTTAAAACTGATGTGTTAATCCGTACTTGAACTTCAAGACACACCGGAGGTACACCTGCAGGAGATTCCCCAATGCTTAATATTTAACCGAGGTGAAGAGAAATGTCTATAGTTGACCAATGATTTCAGACCCCGGTTATGACTTATCAGTTCTCGTTGGTGACGCGGTACAGTGCTTAGAACCCCGCCCAGTCCAGATTGCCACCCCGGATCATATTAAAAAAAAATATTATTAAAAATTGCATAGTGACCGTTAGAATAGTAACCCTTCCCCATCTCTATAAATACCCAATCCCTCTTCATTTCCTACCACACCTCTCATTTCATCAATTCTCTTCATTTCTCTCAAGCAATGGCTGATGGATGCCGAAGCCAAGAGGAAAGAATAAGGGAGGGAAGACGATGTTTTGTGACTACCTTTTTACTCCTTATAGTGTGGGTAGTAATTTATATTTATTGGATATTTTATATATTTCCATATATGTAATAAATAATTTATGTTTCCATTTGTATATTTAAATAAAAGGCCCAAAAAAAAATCAGAAAAATAAATGGGTAAAAAAAAAATCAAAAAAAAAATCAAAAAAAAAAAATAAAAAAATAAAAAAAAATAAAAAAAACAAAAATAAAAAATAAAAATAAATAAGAAGGGCCAAAAAAAAAAGAAGAAAAAAGAAAAAAGGGCCCAAACAAAAAAAAAGAAAAAAACAAAAAAAAAGAAAGCCCAAAAAAAAAACAAAAAAAAGGGAAATGGGCCCAAAAAAAAATCTAAAAAAAAGGGTCCAAAAAAAAAACGAAAATTAAAAAAAAAAAAAATCAAAAAGTTGACGGTGGTTTATTAGTGGTGGGCCCCGGTTTGGTTGGATAATTGGAGAAAATTGGGGAAATTGACATCAAATTTGGACAAATTGAAAAAGTAGAAAAGTGATGTCATTTATGGAGAATCCAATGCCAATTTTCTTCTATAAATAGAAGGTGATATTGAGGCATTTTGGGGGAGAAGAGAAAAAAGAGGGGAAAGAGTGTTAAATTTTTGTGAGAATTTTTAGAAGTTTGAGTTTTCAAAAATTACTTTGTGTAATCCTAGTTAGGAAAATGAGTGCACAACTCTTGTTTGTCTTAGTATGTGAGTTTTTGTGAGCTAAAATACTGTCCAAGTGTTGTAACCGGTATCCAAATACCTTCAAATCAAGTCCAAACAAAGCCAAAAGCAAAGGAAATCTACACAAAATTGATTTCCCGACTTCCGTTCTAGTTTCTCTGTAATTGATCTTGTACCAAGGTATTTTTTATTAATACAAAGTTGTTTATTTATATTTATTTATTCGTCTTATTTAATTGTTATTTATTTTTCTGCACTTTTATTTTTCTTTATTTATATTCAAGCACTTTATTTTCCTGCACTTTATTTTTCTGCAGTTATTTATCTGTTTATTTATTTTTATGCATCTCCATCTTTATTTATTTATTTGTACCTTTATTTTTCCTTATTTATTTATTTATTTATTTTTTTTACACTTTTATTCCTCTTTATTTACTTTTCTGCACTTTTATTATTGTTAATTTATTTTTCTGCACTTTATTTATCCGCACTTTATATTTCTGCAATTATTAGTTCATTTTTTTTATTTTTTACATTTTTATCTTTATTTATTTATTTTTATGCCCTTTTATTTTATTTATTTACTTTCCCGTCTCTTTATTTTTATTATTTACTTTTCTGCCCATTTATTTTCATGTATTTACTTTTCTGCCCCTTTATTTTTGTTATTTACATTTCTACCCCTTTATTTTTATATATTTACTTTTCTGCCCTTTATTTTTGTTATTTACATTTCTGCCCCTTTATTTTTGTTATTTACATTTCTGCCCCTTTATTTCCATGTATTTACTTTTTAGCCCCTTTATTTTTGTTATTTACATTTCTGCCCCTTTATTTTTGTTATTTACATTTCTGCCCCTTTATTTCCATGTATTTACTTTTTAGCCCCTTTATTTTGGTTATTTACATTTCTGCCCCTTTATTTTTGTTATTTACATTTCTGCCCCTTTATTTCCATGTATTTATTTTTTAGCTCCTTTATTTTGGTTATTTACATTTCTGCCTCTTTATTTTTGTTATTTACATCTCTGTCCCTTTATTTTCATGTATTTGCTTTCCTGTCCTTTTATTTTTGTTGCTTTATTTTTGTTATTTACTTTTCTGCTCCTTTATTTTTTTTATTATTTATTTTTCTGCCCCTTTATTTATGTATTTATTTTTTCTGCTCTTTTATTTTTATGTATTTATTGTTATGTCTATTTATTTTTATTTTTATTTTTTTGAACTTTTTATTTATTTTTTTTCTACCTTTATTTTTTTTATTTTATTATTATTATTTATTCTCTATACTTTTTATTTTTAGTTATTTATCTTTTTGCTTTTATCTTTCTACACTTTCTATTTATTTATTTACGTTTGACCATTTTAATAGTTTATAAATATGTTATATATATACATAATTATCCATTTTTATTATGGTCATGATTTCCTATTATTTTCTCTTAGTAACCTTTTAATAATTAAGAAGAAATTATTTTCATAAAAAAATAAAAAAAAATCAAGACTAATAAATAGTGTGTTATTTATTCATTCATTTTTCTCTTAAATTTAAGATGAGATTAATTTAGATGAGACATCTTATTAATCTTATTTTCTTAAAAGATAATTAAATAATATTCCGTGTCAATTTTAATTAATTAAGTGTATTATATTTCTTTATCTTCATGTTGATGTGTTTAATTTTATTTTATTTTTTCTCTTATCTTTATTTATTTATTTATTTGTTTGTTTTGAACTTTATATTTCTCAATAAAAATCAATTTTTTTACTAGAAAATAAGTAAGACAAGACGTCTTATTGTTTTTTTATCTTTTTATTTTTATGGTCTTTTAATCATTTGTTTATTTATTTTCTTAGAACTAAAAAACAACAAACTTAGGAGATGTATTTTTTTTACTATCTTTGTTTTATTCATATTTATATATTTTTTTTATTGTGTATATTATTTATGATTGTTTTATGAAGGATGAAATATTTGATAATCATTTTTTAAATTATGCATGATCAATTTGGGTAACCGTTTTTTACGGACAGTGTGGGGTGCTAATACCTTCCCCTCCTGTAATTCGACTCCCGGACTAAACAGAATCTCATTTTTTTTTTAAAAAAAAAACCAGTGCTATTTAAAGGTTTTCCTAATATTTTCCTTAATAAATATTGGTGGCGACTCCTTGAACCCTTTATTTTTTAGGCTTCTCAAGAGTCTCACTTCAATGTCATTTCAATTTTCTTTTATTTGTCTTTAACCAGTCCGCGTCGTGCGCCGGGACCCCGGTCGCGACAGATGGCGACTCCGCTGGGGACATTTTGAGAGTCAAGCCCGTTAAATTGATCTTGTGTATTTTGTTGATTGTTAATTATTTCATCCTTTATATTTATTTGTTATGTTATTCTTGTTGTTTATCTAGTCTTCCGTTAATTTTAGATTTTATATTGTTTTTTTTACTTCTTTATTGCCTTAATTTAGAACCTTAGGGTAGAAGACATGTGATATTTATTTTGCTTTATGTTTGTTCATTGTGAAGAATGGGTAAAAATCCAGGTATGAATGCCCCACACACTTCACATTCACCATAATGCACACACTATTAGAAGGGACCCTATTCCCGGGCCCCGCAAAAGACATAGGCTAGGGGAGATTATTAGCGGTGTCATTTAGGACGAGACGTCCTACCATGATTCGCGTGAAAATCTCAGCCGGGGTGTTATCTTAGTTATGATGTCCGCACTAAGTAGGATTCCCTACTTTTTGCATAAGACTCATAGCTAAAGATCAGAGCTCCGGTGACCTTCTTAGAACCAATTAGAACAATTACCTTTTGAAGAAACACGATTAAATAGCCTTAGAGCCAATTAGGTGGTTACCTTGTCTAAGACACAATTGGGCAAACATTCCTTTTATCTTTTATTCATTTGCACAAAGTTTTTTTTTTTAAAAAAAAAAATCATCAAAAATGTATATTTTCTATACTCAAGTCATGATAAATACTATCACTCTTATGTGAGGATATTTATCAAACTGTTTTCTTTGTTAATCTGATTCATTTATTTCTTTTGTTAAAGGTGAAATTTAAACATCGGTAAGTATCACTAAAAATGGAATTTAACATGAGATCAAGTGATCAAGAAGTGAAGGCAACTGGTTTAAAAAATTTGTTACACCTCAAAGTCATCAGATCAAATACTAGCAATCTGTTGTCCTTAAGCAAAAGGATGGATATTACCCAAAAAATAACCTTTACAAGGAAATATGGGAAGATCCTAAAATTCTTAGAGGTCGAAGTGCAAGAAGGGGCCCTTACTGCTCTAACTCAGTTTTATGATCCTCCTCTTCGCTGTTTTACATTCAAAGATTTCCAGTTAGCTCCTACTTTGGAGGAGTTTGAACAGATATTTGGCTTGCCGTTAGAAGATTTGAAACCTTATCGTCGAACTGAACATCATGCTTCAATCTTCAGTGTAGCTCGCATCCTCAAGATGGATCCTGAAATGCTTAAGAAGGCTCAATTAAACAGGAACCAAATTTCAGGATTCGCACTAAGCTTCTTTGAGCAGCAACTCCTCAGTCAGGCAGGGAAAGGAGAATGGGACGTGTTTGTTGACATTTTGGCGTTGGCCATCTATGGTGTGATCCTCTTCCCAAGCCTTGATAATTATATTGATTTCAAGGCAATTGATGTTTTCCTAGCTAGAAAGCTTAGGGGTGAAAGTTCCATGACTGCTGTCTTAGCTGATATCTATTGTACAATGGATTCCTGTCATAACCGGAATGGGAAAAAGATTGTCTGTTGTCTACCCGCCTTGTATCTATGGCTTACTTCTCATGTCTTCAATCAAGTTGGCAAGGTTGAATGTCCTATCTCTGATTTGAAGCTCCTTAGGTTAACCAAGAAGACTAATAGGGAGTGGGCAGGACATCTGGCAAGATTATCTGCTAGCATGATTCGGTGGTACCCTCAGTGGATGAACGTAGATTCCATTATTTACTGCTGTGGAAAATTTTCGAATGTGCCTCTCATGGGAACTCAAGGATGCATCAATTACAATCCTAGCATTGCAAAAAGACAACTTGCTTATCCTATGATACAGCCTCCAGAAGAAGAAACAGTAACGCCTTTCCTTCATTATTATATTGAGGGAAATAGTGCTCCTGTTATTCAAACTGTCATTGATGCTTGGGGCAAGGTTCATAGTAAAGGAAAAGAATTGGGTGTCCGAAGTCATGCCGCAAAAGAAAGTTATCACCAGTGGATTTCAAATAGGGTAAATTACCCTTTAAAGATCACGGTGCTCATGTGAGAAATCCAGTTCCCGATGAAAGCAAAGAGATTGAAAATTTGAGGAGTGAGTTGGCTGAAATGACAAAGAAAAATCAAGCTTTGGAGGATGATTTGATCAAAATTCAACAAGACAATGCTTCCCTTAAGAGAAAAAGGTGTGAATTAGAAAATGCCTTTGAAGACATGGGTAAGAAGCGACAAATTGAAAGAGAACATATGATGCAATTGGATCAATGCCTCCAAACCGCGAACAGCCAATTGAAGACCAAAGAGAAACAAAAGAATGATATATTGGCTGACAAAGGGCGGTTACGAGAAATTCTAGCCAAGACAAAAGAAGAAGCTCAAGGTGAAAAGAACCTTATGCAAGCGCGAATTGATGAACTGGAACGACAAGTCAGAGATGTCGTCAGTGCTTGCGAGCGTGAAATAAATGAAGAAAAATGGCAAGCCATGGAAGACAAGGATAGATATAAAGAGATTATACGTTTAATGACCCTAGAAAGGGTTGAGTTGGAAAGTCTTGTCTATTCTTGGAGAGACCGTTTTTCTAATCTAGCCGGTCTTGCTAATGGAACACTTGGAGATATTCCTCACCTGTTGAAGAAGGCTGAAGCAATGATGAATCCGCTTTCTACACCGGAGGAAATTGCAACATTCATCCAATACTGCAAGGGGCGATTGGATGAAATGAGGGTCTGGATTGCTAAAGCGAGAGAGAATTGATTTTGAGTTGTTGTAACAAATAATGTATCAGAACTTGTTGATCAATGAATAAATCTCATGTTGAATTTGCATTTTCCTTCTAACTTAGTACTTTAGAAAAAGACATTCTAAAAGAAAGGTTTATCTTTGCTTACCGATATTTAAAATTCATCATGTATTTACTTTACATCTCTTTATGTCATTTAACAATACTTGTTCTTGTACCAAGGGGGGTTTCTTTGTATTTATTCACATCACGGGGAGAAGGGGCTCAAAGCATCCTTATCAAACTAGACTGCAAACAAGACTCATGGCAGAGCCAGAAAGCGCAGTTGAAGAATTAAGGAATAAAGTTGGCCAGATCAAGGAGCAGATGGCAGAAATACTTAAGCTTCTTGAAAGAAGAGGTACAGAAAGGGGATCTTCTGCAGGAAATGGGGAACAAACATCCACTCCTCGAGTTGAAGCTCAAGAGGGGAACCCTATACCTTTAAATGATCCTGCTCTAGTCACTGAAACTCCATTCATCTCACACCAACCTTATGGTATGCCATTGCCACCTTTTGTTTCCCAAGACGGGAATGTTCAGCAAGCTTATGCTTGGCCTCCATATGGCTTACCTCAAGGATATTACACCATGCATCCTAATCCCAATCAAGAGAATCCTCCTGCTGTTCAACAAATTCCTAATCCCCCTGTATCTAACCCTCCAAATTTCAACCAATCAACAGCAATTCCCCAAAACACTCAGGCTCCACCCAATGTCACTCCACCTAATACAATTCCACCACAAAATCACCAGACTCCAAATGATGCCACACAACAAAACCCACAAGCAGTGCCATATTATTTCCCTTATGGTTGCCCAATACCACAGGCAGGTGTTTCCCAAAACTTGTCACACAAAGCTCAAGTCCCTCCACCAAATCCTGATCAGCCAGCAGCGCCTTTGTCAAAAGGGCAAATGGAAATATTGGAAGAAAGGTTGCGTGCAGTAGAGGGAGGAAGTGGCTTAGGCGTAACAAATGTTTCTGAATTATGCCTAGTTCCAGATGTGGTAATTCCTCCCAAGTTCAAATTGCCGGAATTTGATAAATACAAAGGAACAACTTGTCCTCGTAACCATTTGACCATGTACTGCCGAAAGATGGCTGGGTATGCTTATGATGAAAAGTTACTGATCCATTTTTTTCAAGATAGCCTTGCTGGGGCAGCGTTGAGCTGGTACACTCACCTTGAACGAACTCGTATTCGTTGTTGGAAGGATCTAGCCGATGCCTTTCTGAAGCAATATAAATACAATATGGACATGGCACCAGACCGGCTACAACTTCAGAATATGACCAAAAGGAATACTGAGTCCTTCAAAGAATATGCTCAACGATGGAGGGAAATGGCTGCACAAGTTGAACCACCTCTGATAGAAAAAGAGATAGTGGCAATGTTCATTGACACTCTTCAGCCACCGTTCTATGAAAGGATGCTTGGGAGTGTATCATCAAGCTTTTCTGATATGGTGGTAATAGGGGAAAGAATTGAAAGCGGTTTGAGAACAGGAAAAGTTGTCCAAAGTTCCCCATCAATAGGAAGACCTATGACAGGGGCAGGAAGAAGAAAGGGTGAGGAAGCAAATGCTGTAATGGGAAATCAAGGTCAACATAATCAAAAAATGTTTCAACCTTCCCCTTTCCCTTTCCCACCTCATTATCCACCGTACGGACCTTACCCTTATGTAGCTGCTGCTTCTGGAAATTCATTTCCCCATCCTCAATCATATAGACCCCCACCCGTCCATAATTTCAAGAATACACCACCACCTCCTCCCCAACAATGGATGCAAAATCCCAATCCAAATCTTCCACAAAAAAAGCCAAACAATGACCGTCCTTCTGTCCAATTTGATCCAATTCCCATGACATATACTGAACTTTTGCCTCAACTTCTCAAAAGTTCTCTTGTTGTACGATGTCCTTTAAAACCCGTAGGGCCACCCTATCCTAAGGGGTATGATCCTAATGTGAAGTGTGATTATCATGCTGGGGCACCGGGGCATTCTACAGAAAATTGCATTGCCTTAAAGTTTAAGGTACGTGATTTGATAAATGCCAAGTGGTTGGATTTCGAAGAAGGCTCCCCAAATGTGATTAGAAATCCTTTGCCTAATCATGGAAATACTGGGGTAAATGCAATAACACATGACTTGGGCAGTGATCATTGTCCCCCTTGCAATGATGTCAACATGATCCATGGGCAGCATGGTACAAACTCAGTAAGCCCAGTCACCCCTGTTCCTTTGGTGGTCTATTACACCAAGAAACCTTTGACCGAACCAGTCATAAACCATCCGTCCTTGACAATTAGGACCCCATCTCCATTTTCATACAAGGATACCCATGCAGTACCTTGGAAGTATGAAGTGGATGTAATCCCTCAACTCCTAAAGGGATCGTCATCCTCAGTAACCAATATTTCCGAGACAAGTGGAATGACTAGGAGCGGGCGAGTTTATGCTTCTAAAAACTTGAGAAAGGAGGATGCACCTGTAAGTGAAAAAGAAAGTCGTGGTAAAGAACAAGACCCTCCCCAAGGAATAACAGAGGAAGATGCTTGTGAATTTTTGAAATTCATTAAGCAAAGCGAATACCAGGTCTTCGACCAGTTAAACCGCACTCCTGCAAAAATATCCTTGTTATCTCTCTTATTGGACTCAGAACCACATCGTGGAAGGTTATTGAAGGTCTTGAATAAAGCACATGTTGCGAAAGATATTTCGCCTGAAAAGTTTGAAGGGATAGTGGGGCATATTGCCTCAAATGACTACTTAACTTTCACCGACGAAGAGATACCTGCTGAAGGAAGAGGTCATAATAAGGCATTACACATCTCTGTCAAGTGTCGGGATCATATCGTAGCCAAGGTCCTAGTTGATAATGGCTCCTCTCTGAATATCATGCCAAAGTCCACTTTAAATCAACTACCTTTTGATGGGTCACATATGAAGCCAAGCTCAATGGTAGTAAGAGCTTTTGACGGTACTCGAAGAGAGGTCATTGGAGATATTGAGATCCCCATCCAAGTGGGCCCATGCACCTTCAATGTATTATTTCAAGTGATGGATATCAATCCTGCTTATAGCTGCCTATTGGGGAGGCCTTGGATACATTCTGCCGGTGTGGTTCCATCTACCCTTCATCAAAAGCTTAAATTTGTGGTAAACAACAAGCTAATCATTGTTTCTGGTGAGGGAGATTTCCTTATCAGTAAGCCCATGTCAACTCCATATATAGAAGCGGCTGAAGAAAGTCTTGAGACTTCCTTCCAATCATTGGAAATTGCTCACACCACCTATGTGAGCGAAGGGTTACAACTAGCTCGTCCTTCTAAAGCTTCTATGATGGTAGCTAAAGTGATGATGAAATCTGGATTCCAGCCAGGGAAAGGGCTTGGGAAGATGCTTGATGGAGGAGTAGACCCATTATTGGTTAAGGAGAATAAGAACGGCTTTGGGCTGGGGTATCATCCATCTCCAATGGAAAGAGCGAAGGTTTTCGCAGATAAGAGAGAAAAGCGACTTGCACGGTTAGAAAACCGAGAACCCCTAACTGCGAAGATCCCTATCTGTGACCTTTACCGAAGCTTCAGGAGTGCAGGCTTGACATCTCCAAACCAAGTGGCGGTCATCGATGATGAGTCCAAGAGAGAAGAAGACTTGATTTACCCTTGTCCTTCAGATACTGAACTGTGTAATTGGGAAGCCGTTGAGCTTCCAGAGATCATTTCAAAGTAATTGTTCACTTTGTAGGTTTTTGTTTAAATCCTTTGGCTATGCCTAAAGCCTTAGGATGAGTTTTAATAAGGGCAAAACATGTTTCCTTTATCATTTCAAATAAATAAAAGTTAAGTTCAATTATCATTTTCCTTATTTTGCCTTTTTTTTATATTAAATAAATTGCAGATCTGAAATTGAATTCCAAAATAATAAGATTGCTTTCTCCCATCATGATTTTAATCCAACAAGCGAAGAGGATGAAGAGTCCGATGAACCTTCCCCTGAATTACTAAGGCTGCTAGATCAGGAAGATAAAGAAATTTCTCCCTATCTAGAAATTGTTGAAGTCATAAATTTGGGGAGTGAAGAAAACAAACAAGAAGTCAAAATCGGCACCTCTTTGAGTAGAGAACATAAGAGAGAATTAATAGAATTGTTGGTCGAATTCAGCGATGTGTTTGCTTGGTTGTATCAGGATATGCCGGGATTAGATAGCTGCATCGTTGAACACAAGTTGCCATTGAAACCCGGTTGCGTCCCCATAAAGCAAAAGTTGAGAAGGATGAAGCCAGAAATGCTCTTAAAGATTAAAGAAGAGATAACCAAACAGTTGGATGCTGGGTTCTTGGCTGTCTCCAAATACCCTGAATGGGTGGCCAACATTGTTCCAGTCCCGAAGAAAGATGGAAAGGTGCGAATGTGTGTTGATTACCGGGATTTGAATAGAGCTAGCCCAAAAGATGACTTTCCATTGCCACATATTGATGTTCTTGTTGATAACACGGCCCAACATTCCATTTTTTCATTCATGGATGGATTTTCTGGGTACAATCAAATCAAGATGGCACCCGAAGACATGGAAAAAACCACTTTCATTACTTTGTGGGGAACCTTCTGCTACAAGGTGATGTCTTTTGGATTGAAAAATGCCGGTGCCACTTACCAAAGAGCGATGGTAACTCTATTTCATGACATGATGCATAAAGAGATAGAGGTTTATGTGGATGATATTATTGCCAAATCCAAATCCGCTGAAGGTCACTTGATTGACTTATGAAAGCTCTTTGAACGCCTGAGAAAATTCAAACTCAGATTAAATCCGGCTAAATGCACTTTTGGGGCTAGTTCTGGAAGGTTGCTTGGTTTCATTGTCAGTGAGAAAGGCATTGAAGTGGATCCTGATAAAGTAAAGGCAATCATGGAAATGCCTGCTCCTAGCACTGAAAAAGAAGTACGAGGATTCCTTGGAAGGTTGAATTACATAGCTCGTTTTATTTCTCAACTAACAGCTGTATGTAATCCAATCTTTAAGTTGCTTCGTAAAAATCAACCATCACAATGGAATGATGATTGTCAGGAGGCCTTTGACCAAATAAAGCGATACTTGCAATCCCCACCGATCTTGGTTCCCCCAACCCCAGGAAGACCACTCCTGTTGTATTTGACGGTGATAAATGAGTCTATGGGCTCTGTACTGGGGCAGCATGATGAGTCTGGGAGAAAAGAGCATGCTATTTACTATTTGAGCAAGAAGTTCACTGAGTGCGAAGCACGATATTCCACTGTAGAACGAACTTGTTGTGCATTAGCATGGGCTGCTCGTCGCCTAAGACAATACATGTTATCTTATACTACTTGGTTGATATCTAAGATGGACCCAATTAAGTACATCTTTGAGAAACCGGCTCTGACGGGAAGAATAGCTCGTTGGCAGGTTCTTTTGACTGAGTATGATATCATTCATGTCACCCAAAAAGCTGTAAGAGGGAGTGCTTTAGCTGATCACTTGGCCCACCATCCCCTAAAAGAGTACCAACCAATGTCATTCGAATTTCCTGATGAAAATATTATGATGTTGTCAGAAGAGAAAGATTGTCCTAATAGAACTTGGATTTTGATGTTCGATAGGGCGTCGAATACATTGGGGCATGGGATTGGGGCCATCCTAATCTCACCAGATAACAAGCTTTTCCCATTCACTGCTAGACTTTGTTTTGATTGTACCAATAATATTGCAGAATATAAAGCTTGTGTTTTGGGGATTCAGGCGGCACTTGAAGCAAAGGTGAAATCTCTACAAATATACGGAGATTCTGCCTTGGTGATTCATCAACTGAAAGAAGAATGGGATACTAGAGATGGAAAATTGATTCCTTATCAAGCTCACATCATGGAACTAATCAAAGGGTTTGATGAAGTCTCTTTCCATCATATTCCTCGGGATGATAACCAATTAGCCGATGCTTTGGCCATGTTGGCCTCCATGTTCAACGTAAGTAGGGATTGTGACATGCCCTTCATCGAGATTGAAAGGCGTCTCGAACCTGCATATTGTCATGAGATAGAAGAAGAGCCCGATGGGAAACCATGGTTTCATGACATCAAAAATTATATTCAAAATCAAGAATATCCTCCTGGTATCTCAGAAAATGATAAAAGAACCCTCAGGCGCCTAGCCATGAATTTCTTTATGACTGGGAATACACTCTATAAGAGAAATTATGATTCTGTTCTCCTTCGTTGCGTAGACGTGACGGAAGCTAACAAAATCATGAAGGATGTTCATGAAGGGCCTTTCGGAACACATGCAAATGGGCACTCGATGGCAAGAAAAATTCTCCGATCTGGATATTATTGGATGACAATGGAGAATGATTGTAATAACTATACCAAGAAATGTCACAAGTGTCAAACCTATGCAGACAGCATTCATGCACCACCATCTTCTTTGCACGTTCTAACAACGCCTTGGCCTTTTGCTATGTGGGGTATAGATGTTATTGGTCCCATTGAACCAAAAGCATCGAATGGGCATCGCTTTATTTTGGTGGCCATTGATTACTTCACTAAGTGGGTTGAAGCAGCTTCCTACACCAACGTGACTAAAAATGTTGTGGTCACATTCATCAAGAGAGAATTGATTTGTAGATATGGTTTACCAAATCAGATCATCACTGATAATGGTACAAACCTGAATAATAAAATGATGGATGAACTTTGTGAGGAATTCAAAATCAAACACCTCAATTCATCTCCATACAGACCTAAGATGAATGGAGCAGTGGAAGCTGCTAACAAAAATATAAAGAAAATCATACAAAAGATGGTTGAAACCTACAAAGACTGGAGTGAGTTGCTTCCTTTTGCTTTACATGGGTATCGTACCTCTGTACGAACTTCGACAGGGGCAACACCCTTCTCATTGGTGTATGGTATGGAAGCTGTTTTACCAATAGAAGTGGAAATTCCGTCTTTAAAAGTAATCATGGATGCCAAATTAGAAGAAGCTGAATGGGTTCGGTCCCGGTATGATCAATTAAATTTAATTGATGGGAAAAGGTTAACCGCTCTCTGTCATGGGCAGTTATACCAAAAGCGTATGAAGAAGGCATACGAAAAGAAAGTGCGACCTCGTCAATTTCATGAAGGTGATTTGGTACTGAAGAAAATCTTGCCGAATCAAAATGATCACCGAGGCAAATGGAAGCCAAATTATGAAGGACCATTCGTCGTAAAGAGAGCCTTTTCTGGAGGAGCTTTGATTTTGATGAACATGGATGGTGAGGAGTTATCTTTCCCGGTCAATTCAGATGCAGTCAAGAAGTATTATGCTTGAGCATACTCTAAAGGGATAGGGTAGTCTTTATGTCCTCTAAACGTTTGGATTAAAAATTATGATGTAAACTTGTAATTTTCCCAAGTAAATATATGGAATTCTCAATTTCAGTTCCAATCCTTGTCTTGTCAGGTTTCATTTGCATGCATTTTGTGAAAAATATTAAAAAAAATATGAAAGGCATATTTTTAATCTCAAACAAGCTTGATACTTCCCAATTACACAGACCTTGGTAATCAGGATATTCCGCTCTGCCATGAGTAATAACAAGTCCCATAAGGATTGTGGTAGTCACCTGGAGGAAACAAGATCTTTGACCTTTGGTTTTCCACTTGACTATTTCTTCCATGCAGGTTTGAGGGTACAACAAGGACAAAGCGCTCCCCATGAAGAGTCGAGATCAACAGTTTCAGCCTATCACCTAACTCCAGTCGAGATGGTTTACTAAGATGTGAAAATGCAATCCTTGTATTCACTCGGAACCCACACTAAACCAGAAAAGTCAATCTCAGACACATTCTTCTTGAGCATAAATCTCATATAATTCTCTACCATAAGTCATTATGGTAGAGGTATCTCCCATTAGTCTTACTTCATGTCCAAGCCTCAGGTATCCATCCCTAGGCTATCTCAATCAAAATCAAATCAGGGGCATCTTCCCAGTCATTTAGTTTCATGTCAAAGCTTCAGGTATCCTTCCCTAGGCTATCTCAATCAAAATCATTCAGGGGCATCCCCCTGTCATCTATTTTATGTCGAAGCCTCAAATACCCATTCTTAGGCTCCTCAAAATGTCAAGACAACTTCATATTTTTTCCAAAGCTTCAGGTATTAACCCCTAGGTTATGCCATTTATCTTCCTGTCATGTTCCAAGTGCCTCTCCTTAAACTGTCTAGCATTGGGACAACACCATTCGGCTATTTACTTCTTGTCAAAAGTTGTCGGGTATTCTTAGTGGTGTTCACGTCTTTACTTTCTTTTCACATCAATAATATGAATATGTCTCATATTCTTTCATGAAAAGAAGTAAAGAGGGGCATCTGTGAACACCTATTTTTGTCCGGTGATATATATTAAAAAAAAAAGAAAAAAAGAAAAAAAAGAAGAAAAAAAGAGTTTTTTTGTCCTAGAGTCCGGAGTCAACCGGGGTCCTAGCACGGTTTCATGACCGGTGTTACCTCATTAGTTCTAAGCTCGTACAGCCTCAGTGGAGTACGGTATTTTACACCTCAGTTCGAAGGGAATCCGAGGTTCTTCAAGTTAAAACTGATGTGTTAATCCGTACTTGAACTTCAAGACACACCGGAGGTACACCTGCAGGAGATTCCCCAATGCTTAATATTTAACCGAGGTGAAGAGAAATGTCTATAGTTGACCAATGATTTCAGACCCCGGTTATGACTTATCAGTTCTCGTTGGTGACGCGGTACAGTGCTTAGAACCCCGCCCAGTCCAGATTGCCACCCCGGATCATATTAAAAAAAATATTATTAAAAATTGCATAGTGACCGTTAGAATAGTAACCCTTCCCCATCTCTATAAATACCCAATCCCTCTTCATTTCCTACCACACCTCTCATTTCATCAATTCTCTTCATTTCTCTCAAGCAATGGCTGATGGATGCCGAAGCCAAGAGGAAAGAATAAGGGAGGGAAGACGATGTTTTGTGACTACCTTTTTACTCCTTATAGTGTGGGTAGTAATTTATATTTATTGGATATTTTATATATTTCCATATATGTAATAAATAATTTATGTTTCCATTTGTATATTTAAATAAAAGGCCCAAAAAAAAAATCAGAAAAATAAATGGGTAAAAAAAAAAAATCAAAAAAAAAATCAAAAAAAAAAATCAAAAAAAAATAATAAAAAATAAAAAAAACAAAAATAAAAAATAAAAATAAATAAGAAGGGCAAAAAAAAAAGAAGAAAAAAGAAAAAAGGGCCCAAACAAAAAAAAAGAAAAAAACAAAAAAAAAGAAAGCCCAAAAAAAAAACAAAAAAAAGGGAAATGGGCCAAAAAAAAAAAATCCAAAAAAAAAGGGTCCAAAGAAAAAACGAAAATTAAAAAAAAAAAAAAAGAAAATCAAAAAGTTGACGGTGGTTTATTAGTGGTGGGCCCCGGTTTGGTTGGATAATTGGAGAAAATTGGGGAAATTGACATCAAATTTGGACAAATTAAAAAAGTAGAAAAGTGATGTCATTTATGGAGAATCCAATGCCAATTTTCTTCTATAAATAGAAGGTGATATTGAGGCATTTTGGGGGAGAAGAGAAAAAAGAGGGGAAAGAGTGTTAGATTTTTGTGAGAATTTTTAGAAGTTTGAGTTTTCAAAAATTACTTTGTGTAATCCTAGTTAGGAAAATGAGTGCACAACTCTTGTTTGTCTTAGTATGTGAGTTTTTGTGAGCTAAAATACTGTCCAAGTGTTGTAACCGGTATCCAAATACCTTCAAATCAAGTCCAAACAAAGCCAAAAGCAAAGGAAATCTACACAAAATTGATTTCCCGACTTCCGTTCTAGTTTCTCTGTAATTGATCTTGTACCAAGGTATTTTTTATTAATACAAAGTTGTTTATTTATATTTATTTATTCGTCTTATTTAATTGTTATTTATTTTTCTGCACTTTTATTTTTCTTTATTTATATTCAAGCACTTTATTTTCCTGCACTTTATTTTTCTGCAGTTATTTATCTGTTTATTTATTTTTATGCATCTCCATCTTTATTTATTTATTTGTACCTTTATTTTTCCTTATTTATTTATTTATTTATTTTTTTTACACTTTTATTCCTCTTTATTTACTTTTCTGCACTTTTATTATTGTTAATTTATTTTTCTGCACTTTATTTATCCGCACTTTATATTTCTGCAATTATTAGTTCATTTTTTTTATTTTTTACATTTTTATCTTTATTTATTTATTTTTATGCCCTTTTATTTTATTTATTTACTTTCCCGTCTCTTTATTTTTATTATTTACTTTTCTGCCCATTTATTTTCATGTATTTATTTTTCTGCCCCTTTATTTTTGTTATTTACATTTCTACCCCTTTATTTTTATATATTTACTTTTCTGCCCTTTATTTTTGTTATTTACATTTCTGCCCCTTTATTTTTGTTATTTACATTTCTGCCCCTTTATTTCCATGTATTTACTTTTTAGCCCCTTTATTTTTGTTATTTACATTTCTGCCCCTTTATTTTTATTATTTACATTTCTGCCCCTTTATTTCCATGTATTTACTTTTTAGCCCATTTATTTTGGTTATTTACATTTCTGCCCCTTTATTTTTGTTATTTACATTTCTGCCCCTTTATTTCCATGTATTTATTTTTTAGCTCCTTTATTTTGGTTATTTACATTTCTGCCTCTTTATTTTTGTTATTTATATCTCTGTCCCTTTATTTTCATGTATTTGCTTTCCTGTCCTTTTATTTTTGTTGCTTTATTTTTGTTATTTACTTTTCTGCTCCTTTATTTTTTTTATTATTTATTTTTCTGCCCCTTTATTTATGTATTTATTTTTTCTGCTCTTTTATTTTTATGTATTTATTGTTATGTCTATTTATTTTTATTTTTATTTTTTTGAACTTTTTATTTATTTTTTTTCTACCTTTATTTTTTTTATTTTATTATTATTATTTATTCTCTATACTTTTTATTTTTAGTTATTTATCTTTTTGCTTTTATCTTTCTACACTTTCTATTTATTTATTTACGTTTGACCATTTTAATAGTTTATAAATATGTTATATATATACATAATTATCCATTTTTATTATGGTCATGATTTCCTATTATTTTCTCTTAGTAACCTTTTAATAATTAAGAAGAAATTATTTTCATAAAAAAATAAAAAAAAATCAAGACTAATAAATAGTGTGTTATTTATTCATTCATTTTTCTCTTAAATTTAAGATGAGATTAATTTAGATGAGACATCTTATTAATCTTATTTTCTTAAAAGATAATTAAATAATATTCCGTGTCAATTTTAATTAATTAAGTGTATTATATTTCTTTATCTTCATGTTGATGTGTTTAATTTTATTTTATTTTTTCTCTTATCTTTATTTATTTATTTATTTGTTTGTTTTGAACTTTATATTTCTCAATAAAAATCAATTTTTTTACTAGAAAATAAGTAAGACAAGACGTCTTATTGTTTTTTTATCTTTTTATTTTTATGGTCTTTTAATCATTTGTTTATTTATTTTCTTAGAACTAAAAAACAACAAACTTAGGAGATGTATTTTTTTTACTATCTTTGTTTTATTCATATTTATATATTTTTTTTATTGTGTATATTATTTATGATTGTTTTATGAAGGATGAAATATTTGATAATCATTTTTTAAATTATGCATGATCAATTTGGGTAACCGTTTTTTACGGACAGTGTGGGGTGCTAATACCTTCCCCTCCTGTAATTCGACTCCCGGACTAAACAGAATCTCATTTTTTTTTTAAAAAAAAAACCAGTGCTATTTAAAGGTTTTCCTAATATTTTCCTTAATAAATATTGGTGGCGACTCCTTGAACCCTTTATTTTTTAGGCTTCTCAAGAGCCTCACTTCAATGTCGTTTCAATTTTCTTTTATTTGTCTTTAACCAGTCCGCGTCGTGCGCCGGGACCCCGGTCGCGACACAGGATAAATAGCATTTGTCTAAAACTGAAAAATACTAATTTTATTAATAAGTTAAAATTGATACATTAATAGCTCGTAGTGCATACACCAATAATCTCGCACTTGCACTAGAGCCAATCAGACATTTGCCTAATGCCTAATGATCTAGTGTGTCCCTCATGCTTTTGATGTGCAAGAGGTTTGGTGAGTGGGTCGGCAATGTTCTCATCAGTGTGCACTTTACATATCTTAACATCTCCTCGTTCAAGTATTTCTCGGATGAAATGATAACGCCTAAGTATATGCTTGGATCGCTTGTAACATCCCAAATTTTAAAATAAGAGAATTAATTAACAGAATAAATATTAGGAATTTGTGTGTGAATTAATTAACATCCCAAATTATTGAGAATAATTAAATTAAGCATTTTGGGAATTTCTGGTGGCTTATGGAGACCGGTTAAGCTAAAAACGAGCCCGGTTAAGGCACGGGTGTCAGACCAAGTATCTCGGAATGAGATGATATTGGTCAGGGCTATTGAGAATGATATTGGGAGTCCGAATGTGTATTCGGAATAATTTTCAGATGAAGTATTGAGCCCGAACTGAGAACCTGTTAGTTGTAAAACAATGGAGTTTTAATAAATGGGATTTAAAATAAATTGAAAACCCCAATTTTTCCTTTCCTATTCACGTGTGTTTGCTGAAGTTGTTGGGCATATGCACTTCATTTCTTCTCCTCTTCATCATCATCTTCTTCATTCCCTCCTCTTCTTTCTAAGCCATAGCTTTGAGTGGTGAACTCCCCCTCTCATTTTCGTCTTCAAGGAACTAGGAAGGAGATTATTGAAGCTGAATCCTTCCTCCTCTTCTTCCCCCATTTTCGTGTGGCCTACCTCCCCTTGGAAGCCCATTTTTGTTTTGGGTGTGAGGTAAGCTCTTTAACTATTTTTAGTTGGATTGATGTTGGTATTATGTAATGTTGTGACTTGGGAGAGGCATGCATGAACATAGAAGTATATAGAGAGCATTTAATGCATGAGTTTTAAGGTGGGTTTTTATAAGAGTAAGATTTCTTGGGGAAGTAATGAAGGTGAATGCATTTATGGTTGGAAGGAGAAGAGTATTTATGATGGTTGTTGGATTTTATGAAACCCTAGCTTCATAAATTTGGGGGAAATGTATATTGGAGGTAGATGAGCAATTATTGTTGGCAATAAATGTGGGTTATGATGAAAATGAAATAAAAGAGGTTTGAGAGTTAAAATAATATAAACATCAAGTTATTGAAATATATAAGTATTTGAGTCTTAATGGGTAAATAGAAAATTGATTGTGTAATGTATTGTGATGTAGGAAGTGACCCCATCGACGAGGCGGAAACGTCAAACCGCATTGATCACTACTTCACTTGAGGTAGGAGGGGGTAACTATTCTAAATGCATGATTTCATCCATTGATGATGTGAAAATATGTATATGTGATCATGTTGATGATTGTTTGAATGGATGATATGATGATGTTATGATTTGAATGCATTTAGAATGATTATTATTGTGTGGCTTGTGTTTGGGATAATGGATATGATGTTGTAATGAGTTTATGATAATGAGATGTGATGGTGGTTTAAAACCATGTATGAATTGAAATCCATGAGGAAAAATATCCCGAAGATGTATGTTTGAATTGATGAATGTGTATGCCACTAACTCTTAATGTGTATGAAATGTAAAGAGAATTGGTGATGATTGAGGATGATGAAAATATTGAAATCCACTAAGTGGTGGTGAATGATTTTATGTGGAGTGACATCTAGGATGCACAGTGTGAGGATGCAGTTGATTTGCATTTGCATTGCATCCATGGCATATCATAGCTGTCTATGTGGAATATTAGGGGGTTCCACTAGGCGGGCCCAATGGGAGGGCAGCTCAGTGCACGAGCGTATTGTGGTTCTTTCCCCTGTGACTCGGTGTGTGAGTCATGAAGCTGTCCATAGTTTGGTGACGAGGCACCCTATATGGTGGGCCCAGTGGGCAGGCGGCTCTATGGTGAGCGAGTTACCTCGGTGTCCAACAGGACACTGCTCTCTCGATGTGTGTTCGGGAGGGGCCCGTAGCACTTGTGGTATTTGAGGCCACGATGTTGATCCGCAAGTCACGGGGTGACTAGTGCTACAGATGGGCGATAGCGGTTTGGTACCAGTAAAAGTTATGAGGATGTAAACATGCATAAATTGAGATATATGTGTACATAATTTTACTACTGCAGTAGGGGCATAGTAGCACACCTATGCTTGTCCCATAATTGAATTAATGTTATATTTCCCACAGTCGGATCCGCATTGTTTGATGAGAAATTCTTGTGCATATGCATTAGCTTTAAGAGCATTTGCATATAGCTGAAGATATGCCTAGTTGAAAGCCCATAGTGGCGAGGGATGGATGAGAATTGAAAGGGACGAGAGTGAATGCTAACCCTATGTTTGCATGTGGTGAACCAAATGAATGAAATTGTAGATGTGTACTTGATTTTGTGAGATATGCTTATAAATGATGTGTGATGTTGTGTAAGATATGCTATATGAACAAGTATACATGTATTTCATCATAATGTATGACTTTAATTCATTTGGATTATGTTACTCACCTCCTCGTTGCTATTTTTAAAGTTGATGTAGGTATGACTTAAATCCTACCATTTTGGAGGCCGAGTTTGAAGAAGGTAAATATGGAATAGGAATGTGTGAGCCTTGGCCAGCATAAAATTGTTTTGTGGAGTATATGGTGTTTATGTACTCAATTTTATAATAGTTGATGATTTTGGAGGTTATGGGAGAAAATTGGTTGTGTGTAAGGCCAATTTTCATTCATGACCTAAATGATGTAAAGAACAAAATTATGATGCTTGATGATGTTGAACTTAATGAATGGATGTGTGAATGTGTGTATGTGTATTTCTACCACTTTATAAAGCATGTTAAATGTTGCTCAATTTTACGAAAGAATGAAAGTTTATGCAAAGATTTGGGTTTTGTCAATTATATGAATTGGTGTGTTAGATTCCTTATAATTCCATGAATTAGAATGGATTTTAATAGTTAATGGTGAATGAGACAAATTCCAAAGGTGTGATATAGTGTGTAGATCATGTAGGAATTAAATAAATTGTAGTAGATTGAGTTTTGGTATGGTAGGTTGTGTGTTAGGTATGTAATTTCACGTTTTCTGCCTAAGTTCTACAGAACTCGCTCAAGCGAGTGAGAATCTCGCTCAGCGAGATCGTTGTGAAACAGGGGATTTGCTTCTGGCCCGAATTCGCTTAGGCGGATGGCCATCTCGCCCAAGCGAGATTGTTGATAGAATCAGGGGTGGCTTCTGGACCGTTTTTGCCCGAGCGGGGATATGTGTCGCCCAAGCGAAATTATCACAGAATCAGAGGTTAGCCTCTGGACGATTTTCGGTCAGGCATGGGGGCGGTCGCTCAAGCGAGGGAGAAGGGAAATTGATACTGGACGATTTTCGCCCAGGCGAGTGATGCCTCGCCCAAGCGAAAATTGGCCAGAGAGTCACCAACGATTCTGGAGCAATCTCGCTTAAGCGAGACATGACTCGCCCGAGCGAGATTGGCATCTGATGCACCCTTTATCCTTTCGCTCAAGCGCTTCGCTGGCCCGCTCTAAGATTTCCTTTGCATCTCGCTCAAGTGAGATAGGGCTCGCTCAAGCGAGAGGAGCCCCTGATGCAAATTATTTCATTCGCTCAGTCCCCCCTTGCCTCGCCCAAGCGTGCCTATGCTGACTCGCCCAAGCGAATGGGATTCTCGCTTGAGCGAGTGGCACACTGATCCTTATATTTGTTATTTTAAATGAATTTTTGTTTCCTATGCATTATTTCTTCTTTAAACATTACTTAAAGATATTAAGGAGTATATAATGGACCTCTAGGCTATATGAACTACATCCCATGTTTTCATGAAATTCCTTCTCTTGAAAATCAATCAATCAATAATCAAATTAATTAAATCTTCCGCTGTTTTTAATTGGAAAAGTTATTATAAAATAATCTTTTGAACTCACCCTATCATATCTTTATATATGGGAGTGGTTTATCATAGGTCCAGGTGTTATGTTAAAAGCTTCACCACTTGTTTCTTTTCATTGATGTATAAATTATAAAAATGCGAAAAATTTACCTCTAATTTTGGGGGTGTCTCATCGCTGATGTGATCTAGGTTCCTTAGCTTGTGCAATTGCTCTACTATTGTCATAGTAGAGACTTATAGGGTCCACAATTCTAGGAACTACCTCAAGTTCTGTTATGAACTTCTTGATCCATACTGCCTCTTTTGCAGCATTTTAGGCAGCAATATACTCAGATTCTGTAGTAGAATCATCAACTGTCTCTTGCTTCGAACTTTTCCAGCTTACAGTGCCACCATTTAAACAAAACACATACCCTGATTGCGATCTTGAGTCATCCTTATCAGTTTGGAAGCTAGCATCAGTGTAACCCTTTACATTGAGCTCTTCTTCCCCTCCATATATCAAGAATGAATCTTTAGTTTTTCTCAAGTACTTTAGGATATTCTTGACAGCAGTCCAGTGACTTTCACCGGGATCAGACTGGTATCTGCTCGTCATGCTTAAAGCATACGAAACATCTGGTTGGGTATATATCATGGCATACATGATTGATCCAATAGCAGATGCATATGGAATCTTATTCATCCGTTCTCTCTCTTCTTTAGTGGAAGGAGATTGAGCCTTTGATAGGATTATGCCATGAGCCATAGGCAAAGTTTCTTTCTTGGAATCTTGCATGTTAAACCTTTTTAACACTTTGTCTATGTATGTATTCTGACTTAGGCTGAGAAGTTTTCTTGATCTATCTCTATAAATCTTAATTCCCAACTGTGAACACCTATTTCGGTCCGACCCAAATAGAAAGGATTCTGAGAGGACTAGGATTCATTTCTGAATGATCTGCCAAGTAAAATGGCTCAGAATGATGATTTCTGAGTGAAAAATGGATATTTCTGAGTGAAGAAGGCTATTTCTGAGTGAAAATGCCTTTTACCGAGTGAGATATCCGAGTCAGCCGTTGCTGTGTGAAATACCGACTGGGATGTCTTCGACTGACTATCTCCGAGTAGAGGACTCCCGAGTGGACTGTCTCAGGGACTGTTGTCTGACCTGGAATGAGTCTCTTCTGGGCCGATTCTCAAATTTCAATCCCAACACCCGAGTGAGCACATCCGAGGGTCAAATGTTGATTAAAACCCTTCTGATTGGAGTATAAAGGCCGAGTCCTGAATGAATCCGAGGGAAAGGTTGACAATGGAAGATATTCTGAGGGAAAGGTTGCACCCGAAGGATTGTTGAAGCTGAGAGAAACTTTTCTGATTGAAGTGTGAAGGGTGACTCCGAGTAAAACAATCCCAACATCCGAGCATATCATGATTGAAGTATGAATCTGAGTGGATTGAAGCTTTTTTAAACCGGTTGGCAACATTCTGAGTGAATCAATGTGATTCACTCCGAGTGATGAGTTTCTGGGTGAAACTTACTTCACGACTGAATCAATGTGAAGTTAAAGAATGGTTCTGATCTGCCAGCAACCGAGCAAATATTTTTGAGATGCCGAATGAAGCTTCAAGCAGAATGATTGCCGAGCAAAATACTTCCGATTGAAACAATTCCGAGTCATTCACTCTTCAGTTGCTACCGAGTGAATCTCTTTCAGTCAATACTGAGTGAGCCACTTTCAATCGGTTCTGAGTCACTTTTCTGAATGAATATTTCACTCTGTAAAGCAATCGGATTTGCTCTGCTCGTCCACTCAATCCAATTGCACACGGGCTCCATAAATCACAACAACAATGCCGACTCTCCTCACAGCAACTATGATGCATCCGGGCAAAGCAACACCGAGTGAAGGAATTCCGAATAACAGAGATCCTGATTGAATGCTACTCGGAAAACGATTTCTGAGTGAATAATCTGCGAACTCAATCCCACACCGAGTGTCAGAGGTCGGATCTGACCTGTGGATTCCAGCTTTCACTCGGTCTTCTATATGATAGCTTTTATTCTCTTGGATTGATTCCCACTCGGTCTTTTATATGAGCAGATTGATTCCATTCGGATTAACTCCCTGTGAGTGGATACCTAGGGAGCCTCTCTCTAGTCAGCACCGAGTGATGCCTCTTCAGTCAGCACTGAGTGAAGTATCTTCAGTCAGCACCGAGTGAGTTACTCCCTTCTGTCTGCACCGAGCCACTCTTTCAGTCAGCACCGAGTGAGTTACTCTTTCAGTCAGCACCGAGTGAGTCCTTTCACTCAATTTCTGAGCCTTTTTTTATCCAATTTCGAGTCATTTTCACCCAATTCCGAGTCATTATTCAACCATTTCAGTCGGTTCCGAGTCATTCGTCACTCGGTTTTTGTATAAACAGCTCCTTTTCCACTCGGTCTTGTGTACAAAATTCACCTTTTCCACTCGGATTGTGGAGAGGAGGTGAAATCCGACCCATATTCCCACCGAGTACCCTTGCTAACTTGGATTTTCACTATCCAAGTGGATCTTTGACTTGTGGAGGGCGGCTGACAAAGTGACAAAGAGTAGCTGCCGTCCCCTATAGCTGTCTAGGCACAGGCTGTATCCAACTCCATCCAGGCTGGTCAAGTGGGGCGGCTGGCAAGGAAAAATAATAAAAAACCCACTTGCCACTGATTGAAACCGTCTAGGACCTCTATAAATAGAGAGGATCCTGATGCCTTCAGAAGAGGGAGAAGAAAAAGCCTTCAGAAGAGAGAACTCCAGCACCGTGCAGTCCTCTTCCTCTCACCAACCGTCCCCTCTCTTCCTCCCTTCACTGTCCCTCACTACTCATATCCCTCAAACCACCATACTACTCCTCCTCACAGCCCCCTCCTCAGAGCCTCCAACACCGTCCTCATCCCCTCTCACTCCTCACTCACCCCTCTCAACACCGTACACTTCCTCTCCTCTCTCCCTCTAAAACTGAACCACACACACACACCTCACACCCCCCTCCTAAAATCCACACCGTCCCTATCTCCAACACCGTCCCCTCTCTTCCTCCCTTTACTATCCCTCACTCCTCACAGCCCCCTCATCACACCGTCCTCTTCCTTCCATACAACCCAGCCGTCCTTAACTCTCACCAAATCCGACCTCCCTCAATTCACTCCAAACCGACCTCCCTCAAATACCCACAAATCGTCCCCATTTTTTCACACCGTCTAGCCCCTCTCTCTCCCTCTAAACACCTTCAAACTCTTCTCAACCCCCCACTGTTTTTCTCCCTCGGTCAGCCCACTTTTTCACTTGGTATTCATCTTTTCACTAGGTATTCCACTTTTTCACTCGGTTTTCCATTTTTCACTCGGTTTTTCCATTTTTCACTCGGAATTCCATTTTTTCACTCGGTACTCCGTTTTCCCACTAAAATAAATTACTGCTATTTTCTTTTCCTTTCTTTTTTACCCCTTCCTAGGTTTGTAATAAATATATAACAAAAAATGAGTGCTTCTTACATTTTATTTGGACTAGCATAAAAGTTGTAATGATTATTATTATTCTCATTATTATTGCAATTTTTATTTCTCTATTTAAAAAAAAGAGGAAGAGGAGCGAGTTTAACTTAGACGAGACGTCCCGTTAATCTCATGTAAATATTCCGTGTTTATTTTTGTATGTTTTGTCATCTCGTATACTTTCTTTTCATGAAGAAGTTAAAATAATTATTGGGTTAATTATAATGCGCGCTATCATATTGAGGTAACCGTTTTTATAACGGACAGTTGTAAGGTGCTAATACCCTCCTCACCTGTAATTAGACTCCCGAACATGGAATTTCATTTTTATAACCAGTGCTTTAACGAAAGGTTTTCCCGATATTTTATCCTAAAAATATTGGTGGCGACTCCCTGTTTTTTTTCGAACCAAACAAAAAGATCGTTTTGAGGGTCGGCTGTGCCGCCGCGATCCAGGTCGCGACAGATGGCGACTCCACTGGGGACTTAGAGAGTCAAGCCAGTCAACTTGATAGCGCATGTTTTAATTAGCATAATAATTATTTAACTTCTTCTTTTATTTTATTTTCTGTCAATATTTGTATATGGTTTCTGTTTTATTTATATTTTATTATTTATGTTTTGTAAATGTTTGTATGTTTGTTGAACCCTAGGCTAGAGGACCATATTACTTTTCTGCAATCATTGAACTCTAAGGTAGATGACTTTGTATATTTGTTCTGTGTTTGTTCTTTGTGCAGAATGAGGTAAGGTAAAAGGTATTGAATGCCCTTTCACACACTACACTCACATTTTTGCACACACTGATGAGCGGCACCCTATACCCGGGCCCCAAATGAAGCTTAAGTTAGGAGGGTATCGTATGGGATGTACTTCCCATCCGGTGTTCGTGAGAACCTCAACTAGAGTTCGACCTCTTATGATATACGCACCTAGTGGACTGCCCACTGTTGCGTCTCTGTCATGGGTAGGATCTTGGCTCTGGTGACCTTCTAGATGTCTAGTACAAGCCACCTAATACGAGATATCACTCTTAGACAAACCTTAGAACCATTAGGAGACCTTCAGAAAAACCCACCTTAAGGCACAAAGGGGCAAACTTTACTTATACCTTTTCTCATTCTCACCTTCTCTTCTGATCCAAAATTAAGGGACCACTTGTCCGTTTAGTGGATTACTTTTTCCAAAAAAATGACATACTTTTAACTAGTGATCCTTTAATGGGTAAGTAGTTTTCTTTTTATGCACAAGTCTTTGGATCCTGAGTTACGGATGTTTCGAATCATCAAAAAATAAAATAAAATATATATATATATAACAAAAAAAATCAATTCTTTTTGTATTGACGATGATCGAAAAATCCATAACTCACAGGATCCTTGACTTGACACAAGTTTTGTCAAATCGTAACCCCCCTAAATGCAAAAATGTTTTCAAGAAAGTTACTAGGGGAGTATCGATTTGCAAAGCACGTCATTTCCTGACGGCTCTTTCTCTCCTTTCTTTTCTCACCGGAAGCTATTCAGGGCTTAACGAATACCTTTGAACAAAATATGGAAATTAACGTAGGATCAAACCTTGAAGAGAAGGGTCATGGTTTCCTGAGCTAGAAATAGCTAAACTTAAAGCTCCTATTGCATTTCAGAATAAAGGATTTTTCTGTCTTGACAACTATCCTGTATTAATTTCCATGTTTAGCATACCTAGTACTTTTGAACGATAAGTTCTAAGGAATGGTCAAAGGATACTCGCCGAAGCCTGTAATTGCTTCCCATGACATTCTCTTTCTTTCTATCTCCACCTAACATTTCTTTGCTTTTTTCTTTAAAAAAAAAAAGAAACACAGACATCACGGGTAGGCATCCTTACCAGACCCGACTTCAAAGGAAACTCATGACTGAGGTAGAAGTTGTTGAGGGAGACTTTAGGAATGAGTTCGATCAGCTGAAAGAGCTAGTGGCAGAGTTAACTAAACTCTTAGAAAAGAAACTCACAGAAGGAGGCTCCTCTGCAGGTGTTGAGGACAGCCAACAGCAGCCTGTCACCGCACCACCCCCCTTTGGTTCTGACCCAGCAAGAACCCAACTCCCTAACACAATAACATCTCCTATCACCATTCATGTCGGAAGACCTAACCCTGCCATTGAGGCCCAGCCACCCTACGGCCAGTCTTATGCATAACAGCATACATTTGTTGGTCTTGATGGCAACCCAATACCTTTTCCACTTTATGGCCTACCACCGGGGTACTATCCCCCGCTCGCTAACCAACAAGACACCCAAGACCAGCAAGCAATGAATCCTCACGCTTCATACCCCACCCAGCCAAATATGCCACCACTTCACCAAACCCAAAACACGCAAGCCCATGACCCACAAGCTTACCAAACCCAAAACACGCAGACCCATGACCCACAAACCTACCAAATCCAAAACACACAATCCCCGATGGCCCAGCCAACTTGCAACGCACAAGCCCAAAACACACGAGCCCAGATGACCCAGCCAACTTATGCTGTACAAACTATGGCCCAACCCCAAGGACCCTCACTAAATACAGGCCTAATGAACCAGTCCCATGTGTTGCCTCCGTTCAACCAGCCACTCGGCTATCCATACGGATACGCAACTCCTTATATGACCATTCTCCAAGATACAACCCGCATGATGAACCCGGTAGGCGGTCATAGCACGGTCGCAGCTCCCCAAAACAAAAAGATAGAAATCCTAGAGGAGCGTTTGAGAATGATGGAAGGCGCCGGAGGTTTCGGACTGATAGATGCTTCTGAACTATTCCTAGTCACAGATGTTGTCCTCCCGCCCAAATTTAAGATGCCAGACTTTGACAAGTATCGAGGAATGACTTGTCCAAAGAACCATCTCAGATTGTACTATCGAAAGATGGCATCTTATTCTTCTAACGACCAATTGTTGATCCACTGCTTTCAAGATAGTCTGTCGGGGGGCGCTCTTACATGGTATGCTCACCTTGAACAGAACCATATTCGTTGTTGGAAGGACCTGGCAGATGCCTTCCTTAGACAATACAAGTATAACATGGATATGGCACCCAATAGGGTTCAGTTACAGAATATGTTGAAAAGGGACAGTGAAACGTTTAAAGAGTATGCCCAACGCTGGAGAGAGACAGCGACACAAGTAGACCCCCCATTGTCAGAAAAAGAGATAGTCGCGATGTTTATCGACACGCTCCCATCACCTTTCTACGGCAAAATGATTGGTAGTGTTTCATCCAACTTCTCCGATATCATGACTATTGGAGAAAGGGTGGAAAGTGGAATACGAATGGGAAAGATCACTCAGGGCCCATCTGGGGCAAGCATGACAAGAAAGCCGGCGCCTGGGAGGATGGAGAAACTAATTCCATCTCTTCTAATCAAAAGACGGCCCCGCCGAGATCATTCGCCCCTACCATGATTCAAGCTCCCAATCCTTATGTGGCTGCTGCCACTCAAGGCCCGACAGCTTATACTCCCCACTTTCGTCCGCCTATGGTAAGAGCACCAATGCCACAACCCATGCCATATAATCATCCGTAACAAGCGATTCGACCACCTGATCATAATCAGAATACGAGAAACCCCAACAATGAGCGCACCCCTGTGTAGTTCGATCCAATTCCTATAACATATACCGAACTTTTACCAATCCTCGTTCAGAAGTGTCTGGTAGCTCCGTGCCCCATGAGGCCGTTGTAACCTCCTTACCAAAGGGGGTATGACCCAAACGCTCATTGTGATTACCATGCTGGGGCACCAGGGCATTCTACAGAAAATTGTATGGCTTTGAAATATAAAGTGAGAGATTTGATCAAAGCCGACTGGATTAATTTTCGGGAAGGAAGCCCTAACGTGACCACAAATTGTAACATCCTCGGTTAGATAAGATAAACTCTTCTATGGGATCATCCTATTTAACTGAGAGGTCACAAGTTTTCAGAAAAAGTGAATATATATATTTTTTTAATAAAAAGATGGCAGATCAGTGGAAGCAAATAGTATGTAATTCACATAGTCATTCACAAACTGTAAGTAATTGTACTCTTAACAGAATGGGGCACGCAGACACCCTTAATATTTATACAGTCATCCATGGTCTTATTATTCAACTACAGATATCCTACTTTTAATGAGTACTCTCAGTAAGTCCAACGTATTGTTGTTTCCTCGAACTCCGATTCTTGGTTTCCTAGTTCCTCTGTTAATATTCAACACTAAGGGTGAGTATAACCCAAGACCCTGAAGGTTACCTGGTGCGGACATAATCCAGTTAACAGATAATATCACATCATGCAATTAACATATTTATAACTATAACAATCAAATGAGCTGTCATGGAATGCATGAGTTTGATTTATTATGATATATCTTGATTAATTCTCATGATGCATGAGGGCCCAATAAATCAATTCATCTTTATCTCATTCTTTGGAATTTCTCCATTCCATTCTAGAGCGATCAGGGTCCGCCCAAGCTCCCATTTTCATAAGGTACAAATGAACTCATCGATTCTCATTATTGATTAATATATTTTTGGGACTTGGATCCCTACGATCATAGTTACACTCCGTCATTTAGTCAAAGTACACCAGAATTGCATCGTCTCACCCGGCTATCAGGCGCGACACTGATGCCATTGGGTTTCCGTTCCGGTTGTACTCCCAAGATTCTTCATGGAGATCGAACGTGAGTGTCCTCCAGCGTACCAGGTGTATGCTCTAGATAATTTTTCTCCTTCAAAAATATTTTCATGATGCGAAAATGCATTCTTTTTATCATTTGATCCTTGGGTATCTATGTGTTTCCAGTCTCATAATATTCACAAGCTCTTGAATCCCATCAACTTGTTCAGACGTTACAAGTCATTTTATTATCTTATTCGAGCAAATATATCGGTTATATTTTGGTTCAAAATTATACTTTATATAAAAAGTAAAATAATATATTCCTTATTTCATTACTCGTAATTAAAACAATAATAATATCTATAACAATAATAATAGTTAATAATAATAACAAGAATAACAATACTAATGATAATAATAATAGAAATAAGAACAATAATGATAATTGTAACGTCCTAATAATTTAAAAAGGATTAAAGAAGAGTTTCTGAATGAAAAATCCAAGTGAAAAACATTAAAACCAGTTTTTTCCAAGTAAAAGAGTTAAATACCGAGTGAAAAATGAGTTTGCCGAGTGAAATGAGTTGAATACCGAGTAAAAATGAGTTTTCCAAGTAAAATAAGTCTATTTCCGAGTGAAAATGAATTTTCTGAGTAAAATGAGCTAGATAGCGAGTGTAATCAATAGGATTCCGAGTAGGATTCCAAGTAAAATTAGGCTGAGATGAGTTTCTGGGTAAAATGAATATGAATCCGAGTGCAATCAGACTAAAAGAGTTTTCTCAGTGAAGTTAAAAATGTTTTCCGAGTGAAATATGATTGAGAAAGAGTTTTCTGAGTGAAATAATTGATTTCCGAGTGGAGTCAAACTATGTTTTCTGAGTGAAATCCTTTCAAGTGGAATGATCCGATCGATTTATGTAAAACAGCTGAGTGAAATTATGTATTTTTAGATGGTCCGGTCGGTTTATACAAAACCGAGCTTGTTATTCATTGAATCCATCTTCTGTTTTATAATTCTTCACTGGAATTCACATAGACACCCATGATTCTTAGTATTTTCACAGTCCAATACAGTTCATATCTATTCACAATTCAACACTGAGTATATCCACTTAGCAGCAAATATATATATATATATACAAATAGTAACAATTAAAGCATTTAATTCACAACAACACCGAATCTGTCCTGGAAAGGTGAGGACCAAAGGTACCTTAACCCTTTCCTTTCACTCGAATTTCCCCAGAATACCCAACAATATACCCCCTTACCTTAATGGAGTTGCAGACGTTCCCTCCACTGTCCTTACTTCAGCTCACAGTGAGGAGGAAAGGAAATTGAGAGAGGAAGAAACTTGTTCATAGAAGAAGGAAGAGAGAGCTTTGTTAATCTCCGTTGGTTCTGAAAGTTCGTAGAAGAAGGAAGAGAGCTTTTGTTTATTTTTCCCTTTGGTTCTGCAAGTGTGGTGTCGATTTAATAAGGAGGAGACAAGTGGGAGACAATACTTTCTCGTGAGTGAGGTTAGGTGAGGATAATGGAAACTTTCGGCCATTTCCCAGTCAGCTTTGCATGATGGAAGGGAATATATATTAAGATATATAAAAAGTGCTTTGATTGATGCAACTTTCCCTGCAGTTGACTCGCTTGTGAGAATCCCTTTTGGATTTATGTGGCTAGTGGACCTGTCAGCGAAAAGAAATAGAGCTACAGGGTCATCTCGCTCAAGCGACTCCGACTCGCTTGAGCGAGTCATGCTGTCCTCGCTTGGGCGTAGTGAAGAAAACTAAGTGAAATGAAGGATTTACGCATCAGGGGTGCTTCTCGCTCAAGCGAAATCCGACTCGCTCGAGCGAGGCACAACGCTCGCTTGGGCGAAGTAGAGAAAAGGCTGATTGAAAGGAGGGATTATGCATCAGGGGGTCCATCTCGCTCAAGCGAAGTCTGACACGCTTGAGCGAAGCCAACCAAAAAAAAACCTTCCAGCAACACACACTCGCTGGAGCGGATACCTCATTCACTGAGGCGAGTGACACACTCTGTAATTCTCATCACACGGAATCTGGGGTTCCATTCACTCGGGATTGACCCAACATATTATACTTAGGCATTTATTTTTATCCACAAGGGTCACATAAACAATTCATTCGGCAAATGAGGTTATTCCACTCGAAATCCATAAACCTTCCTCACTCGGGTTATTTTCTAATCAAACACTACTCGGTGTATATATCTTCAACACAATTGGGAATGTACTTCACATTCATCACTCGGCATAAACTTACATCTCCCACTCGGAAAACACATAGACCTTCCTTCACTCAGAAGGGGTCTCTACAATCCTACTCCACTCGGAATATTCCAGCCAAATTCACTCGGCATATGATATCTTACTCACTCGGGGAAACCATTAAGTTAAGTCCCACTCGGACTCACTCAGATCATACTACTCAGGATATAAAATCTCGTTCACTCGGAATTATACATGGATCACACACTTAGAATATATTCCAATCTCAACCACTACAACAACTCATACCTCAAAAGAGGATCACTCGGATTTACCCCTCGGGAATACCTAAACTCTACCCCGCGCGGGTTTACTCATATTTCTCACTCGGTAATATTTAGGCCCATGATCACTCGGAAAATTCTCCCATCAAAGCCTACACAGTATTTATTCATCTAAAGGGATTTCTCTCAGAATCCATTTAAGTGTTCTTCACTCGGAAAAGAAGGCCAAACACTATAGCCTCACTCGGAATCATTAACTTAACACTATTTCATCCATCAACACTTCTCACATAATTCAACAACACATTCCAGTCGGTAAGAAGCATCAAATCAACATAAAACACTTATACATATATATATTTTCACATAAATGTAAACTTGTCCACAAATCCAATCAAGATTACTCAACCTCCTCAACACTCGGAGAAATTCACCAAGTCAATATTTAGTCACTCAGGATACATACTTTATTATTCATTCGGACAGGTACCCACAATCCACTCGATATGTATATAATACCATTCACTCAAAATATATATATAGCACGTTTCACTCGAATTCCTTTAAGGCATTCACCACTCGGAAAAAGGAGTCATAAACATAAGCCTCACTCAAAAATTACCTCTAAGCCTTATATGTATTCTACTCAGAATGGACTCCCATCAATATATTTCACTCGGCATTTCATATTCGGGGCATGCCACTCAGGACAGGTTACACTGGGCTCAGATATGCCCTTACTCGGAACTCCATTGCCCAAAATACCACACTTGGAGATCTTTCTACCCGGAATGCTATCCCCTTCCTCACTAGGGAGGTCCTAACTTGGACAAACTCACTCGGATTGAACTCAGATATATCCCTGACTGAGTCTCTTCACTCGGAATACTGTAATCAGAGAAGTTTCATTTGGAAAAGGAAGCACTTGGCAAGGTTTGACTCGGAAACAAGTCATTCAAGGGTATTTTGACTCGGAATTTTCACCCAGAAGTGGTTCTCTTGAACACACTTCACTCCAAATGTCTCCGAAGCCAAGATTCCACTCGGTAATAACCCTCTCGGTCATATGTTACTCGGACAACATAACCTTACACTCAAAATTTCATCCTTAAGTCAGAATTTCTAATCATTCACTCGGAATTTCTCTCTGTCACTCAGAACAGATCCCTTTTCACTCAGAATTTGCATAATACCATTAATGGTCTATATAATTTCCATAATCACACACAAAAATTAAATTCTTGTGATATTACAGATCATCTACAGAGTATTTATTTACCAATTCTCACTTACAGACCTTCCATACTTCAAAATTTACCAAATAAGACTACTACTAAAAACAGGGATGTTACACTCTCCCCCCCTTTTGGGAATTTCATCCTAAAATTCAAGGTTGGAATAATTGAGGGTACAATTCTCTAATCTTTTCCTCAATTACCCAAGTAGCATCCCCATCATCTGACTGACTCAAAACTACTTTGACCAAAGAGATTTCTTGCCTCTTAGCTGTTTGAGACGTCGGTCAACAATCTTAACCGGTGATGCTTCAAAGGTAAGATTTTTCTTCAGAACAAACTGATCAGGACTCAGAACATGATCAGGGCTTGGTACATATTTGCGGAGTTGATAGACATGAAAGACATATGAAGGTTTGTTAACTCGGGTGGCAGAGCAATACGGTACGGATTGGTTCCTATCTTTTGCAGAATCTAATAGGGTCCTACGTATTTGGGACTATCTTCTTGGCCTTTAGAGCTCCTCCTATACCAGTAGTAGGGGTATCTTTGAGAAATACATGCTATTAATATACCATCATAAGGCATCATTCCCCAAAACTCATTGTCCAGTCCTAGACTTGTCTAAGTCCAATTTACACGCTCGTATTAGGCTTCGGGAATTCCTTTCCCATAACCAAGATTCTTTAAATCTTAAATGGCTAACCATACCTAACAACAACAATACTATGGTTCCTTAGCCTTAAGACGTCCAAATCATCACATGAATCATTCAATCATCACCAAAATTTATTCAAACTCATTATAAACCTCTTGGTTTCATCTAAGATCATTACTAATTCAACTATTTCAAAATAGCATACCTATTCATTAACTCAAGTATCTTAATCTACTATCAATGGCTTGCAACCATTTTTAACATCATCATAAACATCAACAATCTAAATTAGTTCCTCAATACTCATATACACTCCTCTCCCAATCCTTAATAATCAACACCTAATGCTTCAAACATTCATATAATCATTCTAGAGTATTCAAAGTCATCAAAATCATCAACTTAGTCAAAATCCCTCAAATCATTATACTTAGGGTTTTTCATCAAAATTCAATAATCATTTCTAATAACCATCAATCTCCATCATTAACAACACCTACATACACATTATCATGGGTTTTCGCTAAAAATTATCTCTCATGACATTATTATTCATTTCCCTTAAATCCTAAAATTAAAGTTCCACTAGAATCAAACAATCACTATTAACAATCATCATCTTCCATCTCTAATCTTGAAATTTTCATTTATCACTTTACATCCATCCTAAAACACACATAAGTACATCCCATCTTTGGGTTTTGCATGAAAACGGTTCCTATTCCTAAACCCATTCATAAGGCACTCTCCTAACCATATAGAAATCCAAAACTTAAAGCCAAAAGTAACAAAAGAGTAGAGAATTTACCTCAAGCTCCAAGCTATCTCAAGCCCTAGCATGTATACGAAAATGAAGGGAGAGAAAGAAGGAAATAAGTTATATCTTGTTCCATCATCAAAATGTTTCCCGTTTTACGACAAATAGGATTTCTGCTCAGGCTTAATACTAAATCCAAAAATTATTCCGAATATAGATTCAGATTCCCAGTCATATTCTTAATAGCCCTGACCAATGGTATCTCAATCGGAGATACTTGGTCCGGCACCTAGATTCTAACCGGGTCTTATTTTAACTCTTAAAGTCCCAATAATATTTGGCGGATTTCCTGTCGTAGCCCTCCTTTGAATTGTGTACGATTGTTCCACTGAAAGTTAGCTAGTCCTTGGCTCTGCTTAGTAGAGGTATGGGGTAATTCTTGTTGTTCTATCGTCTCCACAATTTGAGTAAGAAGTTCCTCATGTCATGATCATTGTTTCGGTGAGTCATTAGGAAATTGTTGATGGAATATCAATAAAAGATTCAGGGTATATGTTATGTGGAGAATTCCACATAGGAAATCTAGTCTTAGGTGTTTTATGGACTACTCAATATTTCTATCAGAGTACGTGGAAACCTAATGGTCCACTCCCCAAGCTCAATGAATCGACTATGCTCTGATACCACCAATGTAACACCCTCGGTTAGATAAGACAAACTCTTCTATGGGATCATCCTATTTAACCGAGAGGTCACAAGTTTTCAGAAAAAGTGAATATTTTTTTTTTTAATAAAAAGATGGCAGATCAGTGGAAGCAAATAGTATGTAATTCACATAGTCATTCATAAACTGTAAGTAATTATACTCTTAACAGAATGGGGCACGGAGGCACCCTTAATATTTATACAGTCATCCATGGTCTTATTACTCAATTACAGATATCCTACTTTTAATGAGTACTCTCAGTAAGTCCAACGTATTGTTGTTTCCTCGAACTCCGATTCTTGGTTTCCTAGTTCCTCTGTTAATATTCAACAGTAAGGGTGAGTATAACCCAAGACCCTGAAGGTTACCCGGTGCGGACATAATCTAGTTAACAGATAATATCACATCATGCAATTAACATATTTATAACTATAACAATCAAATGAGCTGTCATGGAATGCATGAGTTTGATTTATTATGATATATCTTGATTAATTCTCATGATGCATGAGGGCCCAATAAATCAATTCATCTTCATCTCATTCTTTGGAATTTCTCCATTCCATTCTAGAGCGATCAGGGTCCGCCCAAGCTCCCATTTTCATAAGGTACAAATGAACTCATCGGTTCTCATCATTGATTAATATATTTTTGGGACTTGGATCCCTACGATCATAGTTACACTCCGTCATTTAGTCAAAGTACACCAAAATTGCATCGTCTCACCCGGCTATCAGGCGTGACACTGATGCCATTGGGTTTCCGTTCCGGTTGTACTCCCAAGATTCTTCATGGAGATCGAACGTGAGTGTCCTCCAGCGTACCAGGTGTATGTTCTAGATAATTTTTCTCCTTCAAAAATATTTTCATGATGCGAAAATGCATTCTTTTTATCATTTGATCCTTGGGTATCTATGTGTTTCCAGTCTCATAATATTCACAAGCTCTTGAATCCCATCAACTTGTTCAGACATTACAAGTCATTTTATTATCTTATTCGAGCAAATATATCGGTTATATTTTGGTTCAAAATTATACTTTATATAAAAAGTAAAATAATATATTCCTTATTTCATTACTCGTAATTAAAACAATAATAATATCTATAACAATAATAATAGTTAATAATAATAACAAGAATAACAATACTAATGATAATAATAATAGAAATAAGAATAGTAATGATAATTGTAAAGTCCCAATAATTTAAAAAGGATTAAAGAAGAGTTTTTGAATGAAAAATCCAAGTGAAAAACATTAAAACCAGTTTTTTCCAAGTAAAAGAGTTAAATACCGAGTAAAAAATGAGTTTGCCGAGTGAAATGAGTTGAATACCGAGTAAAAATGAGTTTTCCAAGTAAAATAAGTCTGTTTCCGAGTGAAAATGAATTTTCTGAGTAAAATGAGCTAGATACCGAGTGTAATCAATAGGATTCCGAGTAGGATTCCAAGTAAAATTAGGCTGAGATGAGTTTTTGGGTAAAATGAATATGAATCCGAGTGCAATCAGACTAAAAGAGTTTTCTCAGTGAAGTTAAAAATGTTTTCCGAGTAAAATATGATTGAGAAAGAGTTTTCTGAGTGAAATAACTGATTTCTGAGTGGAGTCAAACTATGTTTTCTGAGTGAAATCCTTTCAAGTGGAATGATCCGGTCGGTTTATGTAAAACAGCTGAGTGAAATTATGTATTTTTAGATGGTCCGGTGGGTTTATACAAAACCGAGCTTGTTATTCATTGAATCCATCTTCTGTTTTATAATTCTTCACTGGAATTCACATAGACACCCATGATTCTTAGTATTTTCACAGTCCAATACAGTTCATATCTATTCACAATTCAACACTGAGTATATCCACTTAGCAGCAAATATATATATATATATATATATAAATAGTAACAATTAAAGCATTTAATTCACAACAACACCGAATCTGTCCTGGAAAGGTGAGGACTAAAGGTACCTTAACCCTTTCCTTTCACTCGAATTTCCCCAGAATACCCGAGAATATACCCCCCTTACCTTAATGGAGTTGCAAACGTTCCCTGTAACATCCCTATTTTTAGTAGCAGTCTTATTTAGTAAAAAAAAAATGAAGTTTAGAAGTCTGTAAGTGGTAATAAGTGAATAAATGCCCTGTAGATGGTCTGTAATGTCGCAAGAATTTCATATTTATATGTAATTATGGAATTTATATGGACCATTAGTGAAATTATACAAAAACCGAGTGAAAAAGGGCTCTGTTCCGAGTAATAGAGAGAAATTCCGAGTGAATAATTAGAAATTCCGAGTGAAGGATGGAATTCCGAGTTAGTGTCATGTTTTCCGAGTAAAACATGACTGAGAGGGCTACCACTGAGTGGAGTCCTGACCTGAGAAGCAATTCTGAGTGAAGTGTGTTCAAGAGAACCACTTCTGGGTGAAATTCCGAGTCAAAAAACTCTAGAATGACTCATTTCCGAGTCATACCTTACCAAATGCTTCCTTTTACGAAGGAAGCTCCTCTGATTGAAGAATTCCGAGTGAAAGAGTACATATATACTTATGTTTATGTTGATTTGATGCTTTCTACCGACTAGAATGTGTTGTGGAATTATTTGGGAAGGATTCCGAATGGTTTCGTATGTGTATGATTAGGAAACCGAGTGGAAAATGGTAGTGGGAGCCCATTCCAAGAGAAATGTAGGAGGCTGAACCATTTCCGAGTGAGTCTATGGGTATGACTCCTCTTCCGAGTGAGATAAACTCTACTGGACTACTTCCGAGTGGAGATTAGTTAATTGTGGGTGAGAACCATCAGAAACAACTCGGATTCGGGATATAATACCGAGTGAAAGGCCAAGTATGATACGAGTCAACTCTGAGAGAATTACCGAGTAAAAACCAAGCAAGATGAGTCGGTGTGAGAGAGAATTACCGAGTAAATGTCCAATTAGGTAGGAGTCGACTCTGGAAGGTTTTACCGAGTGGAACCCGAGTTCTTGGGTCGGTTTTAGAAGAATTCCGAGCGAAGATTGGCTGATTCGCTCAGGCGAATCGGGTTTCGCTTAAGCGATCCGATGTCAGGAACCACCCAATGTCTTCTATATCACATCGAATGATTGATGTAAGAGAAAGGAATGACTGGTGCATTGCAAACCGGATTAACATTCCATAGATGTTCACACCAGACAACAGCCATACCAAAGCCGACCTATTTTCCACATAATACCGCCCTCACACTCAATACTGCTCTCACACTCAATACCGCCCTCACACTCCATACCAACCTCTTCAAATCCTCCAACATTGAATATCTTTTAATTCCACTCTTGCTAGTGACAAGTCCACCTATTCACATGAATCCAAAAAAAAATGGACTGTCACAACGAACCAATAAGCAAGGAAAAGTTGTACCAATTATAAACACCTTTTAACTCCACTTAGATCACTTTATATTTTTTTAATATATCACTAATTCAATCAAAGCAAGCAGACAACAGAATTAATCAAAAAGGCTCCATTATCCTCACCTGTTCCTCCAAAGCTGTCTCCCACTTACTCTCTCATTATTAACACCTTACCACCACTCTCAGAACACTCCTACATACGAAAATTTAGCAAAACACACACACACTCCTTCTTATCATACGTTCAAAGGCTTTTCCTTCCATTTTCATTCTTCCATTAAGGACTAGAACAAGGAAACAACAGAGCATACTCTGCTAATCGGAAGACTTCTATTAAGGTAAGGGGGTATATTCTCGGGTATTCTGGGGAAGTCTGAGTGAAAAAGAAAGGGGTTAAGGTACCTTTGGTCCTCACCTATCCAGGGCAGATTCGGTTTGTTGTGAATTAAATGCCTTATTTGTTATATATTGTTATATATATATATGATTAATTGGCTGTGTTAATTATTTTTCATCCTGATGATTAAATGATATGTTCGATGTTGAATTGTGAAAGATATGATCTGTATTGGATTGTGAAAATACTAAGAATCAGGGGTGTCTATGTGGATTCCAGTGAGAAATTATGAAAGAGAAGTCGGATTCAATGAATTAAGAAGCTCAAAACGACCTGATTATCTATAATACTTCAAACATATTTTGAAGTAAATGTTTGAATCACAATAACCGACCGGATCACTCATATAGAACATTTTCACTCAGAATCGTAGTTTAAATAATTCGGAAAACCCTCCACCATGATATATTTCACTCAGAAAACATCTCAGTTTGAATTTCACTCAGGACACGTCTTATTTCACTCAGAAATCATTTTATTTTCACTCAGAAAACTCATTCAGTGATTTTACTCGAAAAATAATTTATTTTACTCAGCAAACAGTTATTTTCACTCAGAGAACTCCTTTTAGTTTAATTTCACTCAAAATATATAGTTAATTTCACTCAGAAAACTCTTATCAACCTGATTCCACTCGGAATCAGGATTATTTCACTCGGATTTACTTTACTCGAAGGTATTCTATTCAGCAGAATGATTTTTCACTTGGAAATCATATGTATTTTACTCAGAAACCTTTTGCTCAAACACTTTTAACTAGGGAAACATTTTTAACTTCACTGAGAAAACTTTTAGTCTGATTTCACTCGGGTTTATGTTTATTTTATTCAAAAACTCACTTCAGCCTGATTTTACTTGGAATCCTACTTATTTCACTCAGAATTCTATTGATTACACTCGGTTTCTAACTCATTTTATTCAGGAAATTCATTTTCACTCGGAAACAGACTTATTTTACTCGGATAATTCAATTTCGCTCAGCATTCAATTAATTTTACTCGGTAAACTCATGTTTCACTCGGTATTTAACTCCTTCTCCTCGGAAAAGCTGTCTTTAACGTTTTATACTTGGATTTTTCATTTAGAAACTCTTCTTTACTCCTTTTTGAATTATTGGAGCGTTATAATTTTCGTTATTATTCTTATTTCCATTATTAACATTATTCTTATTATACTTATTATTATTATTGTTCTATTAACTAGTATTATTGTTATTGTTTATTATTATTAATTCAATTATAAGTAATTAAATAAGAAATATATTATTTTACTCTTTATATAAAGTATAATTTAGAACCAAAAACACAACCGATATATTTGCTCGAATAAGACAATAACGTCTAAACAAGTTGATGGAAATCAAGAGCCTATGAAAATGATAAGACTGGAAACACATAGATACCCAAGGAATCAAAAGATGAAAAGAATGCATTTCGCATCATGAAAATATTTTGAAGAAGAAAATTTCTAGAGCATACACCTGGTACGCTGGAGGACATTCACGTTCGATCCCCAGTGAGGATCTTGGGAGTACAACTGGAACGACAACCCAATGGCATCAGAGTCGCGCCTGATAGCCGGGTGAGACGATGCAATTCTAGTGTACTTTGACTAAATGACGGAGTGTAACTATGATCGTAGGGACCCAAGCTCCAAAAGTATATAAATCAATGATGAGAACCAATGAGTTCATTCATACCCTATAAAAATGGGAGCTTGGGCGGACCCTGATCGCTCTAGAATGGAATGGAGATATTCCAAAGAATGAGATGAAGAAATGATTTATTAGGCCCACATGCATCATGAGACTTAACCAAAGATAAATCATAACAAATTCAACTCATGCATTCCATGACATCATGCTTGATTGTTGTAATTGTGAATATGCTAATTGTATGATTTATGTAATGTTGTATGTTAACTGGATTATGCCCGCACCGGATTAACCATCAGGGTCTTGGGTTATACTCACCCTTACTGTTGACAATTTTCAGAGGAATTAGGAAAACAAGAACCTGAGTATGAAGAATAGCAATACGCTGAACCCACTGAGAATGCTCATTAAAAGTAGGATATCTATAGTTGAATAATAAGACCATGGATAACTGTATGAATATTAAGGGTGCCTGCGAGCCTCATTCTGTTATGAGTACACTTACTTACAGTTTGTGAATGACTATGTGAATTATATACTATTTACTTCCACTGACCTGCCAACTCTTTATTTATTTTAAAAAAAAATATATTCAATTTTTCTAAAAACTTGTGACCTCTCAGTTAAATAGGATGATCTTATAGAAGGGTTGTCTTATCTAACCGAGGGTGTTACATTGGTGGTATCAGAGCATAGTCGATTCATTAAACTTGGGAGTGGACCATTAAGTTTCCACGTACTCTGATAGAAATATTAAACAGTCCATCAAACAACTAAGACTAAATTTCTTATGTGGAATTCTCCACATAACATATACCCTGAACCCTTTTGTTGATATTCTTTCAACAATTTCCTAATGACTCATCGAAACAAAGATCATGACATGGAGGAACTTCTTACTCAAATCGTGGAGATGATAGAACAACAAGAATTACCCCATATCTCTACTTGGCAGAGTCAAGGACTAGCTAACTTTCAGCCGAACCATCTTACGCAATTCAAAGGAAGGCTACGACAGAAAATCCGTCAAATATTATTAGGACCTTAAGAGTAAAATAAGACCCGGTTAAAATCTGAGTATCGGACCAAGTATCTCCAAATCGAGATACCATTTGGTCAGGGCTATTAAGAATATTAATGGAAATCCGAATCTATATTCGGAATAATTTTTGAAGTTAGTATTAATCCCAAACGGAGGTCCTGTTTGTTATAAAACAGGAAACGTTTCAATGATGGTCCAAGATATAACTTATTTCCTTCCCTCCATTTTCGTGTACATGCTAGGACTTGAGATAGCTTGGAGCCTGAGGTAAATTTCTCTACTCGGTTGATGTTTGTGGCCTAGGTTTTGATTTCTATGCGGTTAGAAAAATGCCTTATGAATGGGTTTAAGAATAAGAACCATTTTCATACAAAACCCAAAGGTGGGATGTACTTATGTGTATTTTTGGATGAGTGTGAAGTAGTATATGAAAATTTCAGGATTAGAGATGGAAGATAATGGTTGTTAATGGTGATAGTTTGATCTTAGAGGAACCCTAACTCTAGGATTTGAAGAAAATGAATAATAAATGCTATGTGAGATGATTCTTAGCACAAACCCATGGAATGTATATGTAGGTGTTGTTAATAATGGAGATTGATGGTTATAGAAATGATTATTGAGTTCTGATGAAAAACCCAAAGTGTAGTGACTTGAGGATTTTGACTGAATTAATGATTTTGATAACTTCGAATGATTATATATGAATGTTTGAAGCATTAGGAGTTAATCATTGAGGATTGGAAGAGGAGCGTATATAAGTAAGTATGTGATCTGAGGAATTAATTTAGATTGTTGAAAGTTGCAAGCCAATGATAGTGGAAAAAGGAAATAATTGATAATGGATTAAGTTAATGAATAGGTATGTTAATTTGAAATAGTTGATGATCTTAGACGAAACCAAGAGACTTATAATGAGTTTGAATTAATTTTGGTGATGGTCGAATGATTTATGATGAATTGGAGGTCTTAAGGCTAAGGAAATCATAGCATTGTTTTGTTAGGTATGGATAGCCCTTTAAGATTTAAAGAATCTTAGTTTTGGGAGAGGAAATCCCGAAGCCTAACAGCGTGTAAATTGGATTCAGACAAGTCTAGGATTTGATAATGAGTTTTGGGAGAGATGCTTTATAAATAGTATATTAAAGTTACCCTATCACTAGTGTAGGAAGAGATCTAAAAGCCAAGAAGTTAAGGCCCAGACACGAAGGACCTTATCAAATTCCGCAAAAGATAGGAACCAATGTGTGCCGTATTGCTCTACCAAACCTTCATAATGTCTTTAATGTTTCTCCAACTCCGCAAATATGTACTAGGCCCTGATCATGTTCTGAGTCCCGAACAATTTGTTCTGAAAGAAAACCTCACCTTTGAAGCATCACCGGTTAAGATTGTTGACCGACGTCTCAAACAGCTAAGAGGCAAGGAAATCTCTTTAGTCAAAGTAGTTTGGAGTCAGTTAAATGATAGGGACGCTACTTGGGAAGTTGAAGAAAAGATTAGAGGATTGTACTCTCAATTATTCCAACCATAAATTTCGGGACAAAATTCCCAAAAGGGGAGGAGAGTGTAACATCCCTGTTTTTAGTAGCAGTCTTATTTAGTAAAAAAAATTGAAGTTTAGAAGTCTGTAAGTGGTAATAAGTGAATAAATGCCCTGTAGATGGTCTGTAATGTCGCAAGAATTTCATTTTTATATATAATTATGGAATTTATATGGACCATTAGTGAAATTATGCAAAAACCGAGTGAAAAAGGGCTCTGTTCTGAGTAATAGAGAGAAATTCCGAGTGAATAATTAGAAATTCCGAGTGAAGGATGGAATTCCGAGTCAGTGTCATGTTTTCCGAGTAAAACATGACTGAGAGGGCTACCACCGAGTGGAGTCCTGACCTGAGAAGCAATTCTGAGTGAAGTGTGTTCAAGAGAACCACTTCTGGGTGAAATTCCGAGTCAAAAAACTCTAAAATGACTCATTTCTGAGTCATACCTTACCAAATGCTTCCTTTTCCGAAGGAAACTCCTCTGATTGAAGAATTCTGAGTGAAAGAGTATATATATACTTATGTTTATGTTGATTTGATGCTTCCTACCGACTGGAATGTGTTGTGGAATTATTTGGGAAGGATTCCGAATGGTTTCGTATGTGTATGATTAGGAAACCGAGTGGAAAATGGTAGTGGGAGCCCATTCCGAGAGAAATGTAGGAGGCTGAACCATTTCCGAGTGAGTCTATGGGTATGACTCCTCTTTTGAGTGAGATAAACTCTACTGGACTACTTCCGAGTGGAGATTAGTTAATTGTGGGTGAGAACCATCAGAAACAACTCGGATTTGGGATATAATACCGAGTGAAAGGCCAAGTATGATACGAGTCAACTCTGAGAGAATTACCGAGTAAAAACCAAGCAAGATGAGTCTGTGTGAGAGAGAATTACCGAGTAAATGTCCAATTAGGTAGGAGTCGACTCTGGAAGGTTTTACCGAGTGGAACCCGAGTTCTTGGGTCGGTTTTAGAAGAATTCCGAGCGAAGATTGGCTGATTCGCTCAGGCGAATCGGGTTTCGCTTAAGCGATCTGATGTCAGGAACCACCCGATGTCTTCTATATCACATCGAATGATTGATGTAAGAGAAAGGAATGACTGGTGCATTGCAGACTGGATTAACATTCCACAGATGTTCACACCGGACAACAGCCACACCAAAGCCGACCTATTTTCCACACAATACCGCCCTCACACTCAATACCGCCCTCACACTCAATACCGCCCTCACACTCCATACCAACCTCTTCAAATCCTCCAACATTGAATATCTTTTAATTCCACTCTTACTAGTGACAAGTCCACTTATTCACATGAATCCAAAAAAAAAAAATGGACTGTCACAACGAACCAATAAGCAAGGAAAAGTTGTACCAATTATAAACACCTTTTAACTCCACATAGATCACTTTATATTTTTTTAATATATCACTAATTCAATCAAAGCAAGCAGACAACAGAATTAATCAAAAAGGCTCCATTATCCTCACCTGTTCCTCCAAAGCTGTCTCCCACTTACTCTCTCATTATTAACACCTTACCACCACTCTCAAAACACTCCTACATACAAAAATTTAGCAAAACACACACACTCTTTCTTATCATACGTTCAAAGGCCTTTCCTTCCATTTTCATTCTTCCATTAAGGACTAGAACAAGGAAACAACAGAGCATACTCTGCTAATCGAAGGACTTCTATTAAGGTAAGGGGGTATATTCTCGGGTATTCTGGGGAAGTCTGAGTGAAAAAGAAAGGGGTTAAGGTACCTTTGGTCCTCACCTTTCCAGGGCAGATTCGGTTTGTTGTGAATTAAATGCCTTATTTGTTATATATTGTTTTATATATATATGATTAATTGCCTGTGTTAATTATTGTTCATCCTGATGATTAAATGATATGTTCGATGTTGAATTGTGAAAGATATGATCTGTATTGGATTGTGAAAATACTAAGAATCAGGGGTGTCTATATGGATTCCAGTGAGAAATTATGAAAGAGAAGTCAGATTCAATAAATTAAGAAGCTCAAAACAACCTGATTATCTATAATACTTCAAACATATTTTGAAGTAAATGTTTGAATCACAATAACCGACCGGATCACTCATATAGAACATTTTCACTCAGAATCATAGTTTAAATAATTCGGAAAACCCTCCACCATGATATATTTCACTCAGAAAACATCTCAGTTTGAATTTCACTCAGGACACGTCTTATTTCACTCAGAAATCATTTTATTTTCACTCAGAAAACTCATTCAGTGATTTTACTCGAAAAATAATTTATTTTACTCAGCAAACAGTTATTTTCACTCAGAGAACTCCTTTTAGTTTAATTTCACTCAAAATATATAGTTAATTTCACTCAGAAAACTCTTATCAACCTGATTCCACTCGGAATCAGGATTATTTCACTCGGATTTACTTTACTCGAAGGTATTCTATTCAGCAGAATGATTTTTCACTTGGAAATCATATGTATTTTACTCAGAAACCTTTTGCTCAAACACTTTTAACTAGGGAAACATTTTTAACTTCACTGAGAAAACTTTTAGTCTGATTTCACTCGGGTTTATGTTTATTTTATTCAAAAACTCACTTCAGCCTGATTTTACTTGGAATCCTACTTATTTCACTCAGAATTCTATTGATTACACTCGGTTTCTAACTCATTTTATTCAGGAAATTCATTTTCACTCGGAAACAGACTTATTTTACTCGGATAATTCAATTTCGCTCAGCATTCAATTAATTTTACTCGGTAAACTCATGTTTCACTCGGTATTTAACTCCTTCTCCTCGGAAAAGCTGTCTTTAACGTTTTATACTTGGATTTTTCATTTAGAAACTCTTCTTTACTCCTTTTTGAATTATTGGAGCGTTATAATTTTCGTTATTATTCTTATTTCCATTATTAACATTATTCTTATTATACTTATTATTATTATTGTTCTATTAACTAGTATTATTGTTATTGTTTATTATTATTAATTCAATTATAAGTAATTAAATAAGAAATATATTATTTTACTCTTTATATAAAGTATAATTTAGAACCAAAAACACAACCGATATATTTGCTCGAATAAGACAATAACGTCTAAACAAGTTGATGGAAATCAAGAGCCTATGAAAATGATAAGACTGGAAACACATAGATACCCAAGGAATCAAAAGATGAAAAGAATGCATTTCGCATCATGAAAATATTTTGAAGAAGAAAATTTCTAGAGCATACACCTGGTACGCTGGAGGACATTCACGTTCGATCCCCAGTGAGGATCTTGGGAGTACAACTGGAACGACAACCCAATGGAATCAGAGTCGCGCCTGATAGCCGGGTGAGACGATGCAATTCTAGTGTACTTTGACTAAATGACGGAGTGTAACTATGATCGTAGGGACCCAAGCTCCAAAAATATATAAATCAATGATGAGAACCAATGAGTTCATTCATACCCTATAAAAATGGGAGCTTGGGCGGACCCTGATCGCTCTAGAATGGAATGGAGATATTCCAAAGAATGAGATGAAGAAATGATTTATTAGGCCCACATGCATCATGAGACTTAACCAAAGATAAATCATAACAAATTCAACTCATGCATTCCATGACATCATGCTTGATTGTTGTAATTGTGAATATGCTAATTGTATGATTTATGTAATATTGTATGTTAACTGGATTATGCCCGCACCGGATTAACCATCAGGGTCTTGGGTTATACTCACCCTTACTGTTGACAATTTTTAGAGGAATTAGGAAAACAAGAACCTGAGTATGAAGAACAGCAATACGCTGAACCCACTGAGAATGCTCATTAAAAGTAGGATATCTATAGTTGAATAATAAGACCATGGATAACTGTATGAATATTAAGGGTGCCTACAAGCCTTATTCTGTTATGAGTACACTTACTTACAGTTTGTGAATGACTATGTGAATTATATACTATTTACTTCCACTGACCTGCCAACTCTTTATTTATTTAAAAAAAAAATATATTCACTTTTTCTAAAAACTTGTGACCTCTCAGTTAAATAGGATGATCTTATAGAAGGGTTGTCTTATCTAACCGAGGGTGTTACATTCCCTCCACTATCCTTGCTTCAGCTCACAGTAAGGAGGAAAGGAAATTGAGAGAGGAAGAAGCTTGTTCATAGAAGAAGGAAGAGAGAGCTTTGTTAATCTTCGTTGGTTCTGAAAGTTCGTAGAAGAAGGAAGAGAGCTTTTATTTATTTTTCCCTTTGGTTCTGCAAGTGTGGTGTCGATTTAATAAGGAGGAGATAAGTGGGAGACAATACTTTCTCGTGAGTGAGGTTAGGTGAGGATAATGGAAACTTTCGGCCATTTCCCAGTCAGCTTTGCATGATGGAAGGGAATATATATTAAGATATATAAATGGTGCTTTGATTGATGCAACTTTCCCTGCAGTTGACTCGCTTGTGACAATCCTTTTGGGATTTATGTGGCTAGTGGACCTGTCAGCGAAAGGAAATAGAGCTACAGGGTCATCTCGCTCAAGCGAACTCTGACTCGCTTGAGCGAGTCATGCTGTCCTCGCTTGGGCGTAGTGAAGAAAACTAAGTGAAATGAAGGATTTACACATCAGGGGTGCTTTTCGCTCAAGCGAAATCCGACTCGTTTGAGTGAGGCACAAGGCTCGCTTGGGCGAAGTAGAGAAAAAGCTGATTGAAAGGAGGGATTATGCATCAGGGGGTCCATCTCGCTCAAGCGAAGTCCGACACGCTTGAGCGAAGCCAACCAAAAAAAAACCTTCCAGCAACACACACTCGTTGGAGCGGATACCTTATTCGCTGAGGCGAGTGACGCACTCGGTAATTCTCATCACACGGAATCTGGGGTTCCATTCACTCGGGATTGACCCAACATATTATACTTAGGCATTTATTTTTATCCACAAGGGTTACATAAACAATTCACTCAGCAAATGAGGTTATTCCACTCGGAATCCATAAACCTTCCTCACTCGGGTTATTTTCCAATCAAACACTACTCGGTGTATATATCTTTAACACAATCGGGAATGTACTTCACATTCATCACTCGACATAAACTTACATCTCCCACTCGGAAAACACATAGACCTTCCTTCACTCAGAAGGGGTCTCTACAATCCTACTCCACTCGGAATATTCCAGCCAAATTCACTCGGCATATGATATCTTACTCACTCGGGGAAACCATTAAGTTAAGTCCCACTCGGACTCACTCAAATCATACTACTCGGGATATAAAATCTCGTTCACTCGGAATTATACATGGATCACACACTTAGAATATATTCCAATCTCAACCACTACAACAACTGATACCTCAGAAGAGGATCACTCGGATTTACCCCTCGGGAATTCCCAAACTCTACCCCACTCAGGTTTACTCATATTTCTCACTCGGTAATATTTAGGCCCATGATCACTCGGGAAATTCTCCCATCAAAGCCTACACAGTATTTATTCATCTAAAGGGATTTCTCTCAGAATCCATTTAAGTGTTCTTCACTCGGAAAAGAAGGCCAAACACTATAGCCTCACTCGGAATCATTAACTTAACACTATTTCATCCATCAACACTTCTCACATAATTCAACAACACATTCCAGTCGGTAAGAAGCATCAAATCAACATAAAACACTTATACCTATATATATTTTCACATAAATGTAAACTTGTCCACAAATCCAATCAAGATTACTCAACCTCCTCAACACTCGGAGAAATTCACCAAGTCAATATTTAGTCACTCAGGATACATACTTTATTATTCATTCGGACAGGTACCCACAATCCACTCGATATGTATATAATACCATTCACTCGAAATATATATATATAGCACGTTTCACTCGAATTCCTTTAAGGCTTTCACCATTCAGAAAAAGGAGTCATAAACATAAGCCTCACTCAAAAATTACCTCTAAGCCTTATATGTATTCTACTCGGAATGGACTCCAATCAATATATTTCACTCGACATTTCATATTCAAGGCATGCCACTCAGGACAAGTTACACTGGGCTCAGATATGCCCCTACTCGGAACTCCATTGCCCAAAATACCATACTTGGAGATCTTTCTACCCGGAATGCTATCCCCTTCCTCACTAGGGAGGTCCTGACTTGGACAAACTCATTCGGATTGAACTCGAATATATCCCTGACTGAGTCTCTTCACTCAGAATACTGTAATCAGAGAAGTTTCATTCGAAAAAGGAAGCACTTAGCAAGGTTTGACTCGAAAATAAGTCATTCAAGGGTATTTTGACTCGGAATTTTCACCCAGAAGTGGTTCTCTTGAACACACTTCACTCCAAATGTCTCCGAAGCCAAGATTCCACTCGGTAATAACCCTCTCGGTCATATGTTACTCGGACAACATAACCTTATACTCGAAATTTCATCCTTAAGTCGGAATTTCTAATCATTCACTCGGAATTTCTCTTTGTCACTCGGAACAGAGCCCTTTTCACTCGGAATTTGCATAATACCATTAATGGTCTATATAATTTCCATAATCACACACAAAAATTAAATTCTTGTGATATTACAGATCATCTATAGAGTATTTATTTACCAATTCTCACTTACAGACCTTCCATTCTTCAAAATTTACCAAATAAGACTGCTACTAAAAACAGGGATGTTACACAAATCCCCTGCCCAATCATGGAGGTTCAGAAGTTATTGTCGTGGTGGCCGATATTGAAGATGGTTCTGATAATAATACTGATTTGGTGATCGCTCGCCCGCCAGGCCAAGAACTCAGTAACTGGGAGACTGTCAAACTCCCTACGATTCTTAAATGATTCACCAAAGTAATTTGTCATTGTCTCAAAGTCTTGTTTATCCCTCTGCTATGCCTAAGGCTTTGGGACTTTTCATGTAATAAGGGCGAAAAAAAAACTTGTTTTACTGGTCAATCAATAAAAGCGTATCGAAATTCAAAATTTTTTTTTTCATCCCTTTATCCTTGCTTTTGACTTATTCTCTTTAAATTGCTTTTCCTTTCTCTTCTTTATTTTGCCATAACATACAAAATTACAGATCCAAAAATGATTCTCTTGAGACTAGTGAAATCGCAATCCTGCTTCACGATTTCGATCACCCAGTCGACTATGCCGACGAAGAAGGTAGGGAAACCTGTGGGCCACCGCACAAGTTAACAAGATTGTTAGAACAAGAGGTTAAAGAATACCCCTAAGTCAAGAACAACTGAAGGAATCACGGAGGCAATCTATCAGAAGGCATTAGTATTTTGTTTCAAGACGTGGCAGGAATCTATGTGAATGACAACATGGCCAAATCCCGAATTGAACGGAGGTAGGCCAGTCGCTTAAAGAAACTTCAATAGTCACCAACATAGATAAGGGCGAATTGTTGATGCCTTAAATGCAGATACAACCAAGGGAGACTTTGCCAAAAATTAAAAAAAAAACAAAAACAAAAAACAAATACGAAAAACAAAAAAAAAGAAGAAAAAATGAAAAATGAAAAATAGAGCCAAGCTTGAAGTCCAATGTACACACCAAGCGGGGAAAGCTGGTTACGTCCAGATCATCAAGCAAGCTGTCATTTTCTGTATTGGGGGAATGAATGTCACTAGACCAAGAACTTGCATTCTTGTCATCATCAACACCTCAACCTTAAAAGGTACGCTATTCCTCATGCTCATGTAACCAAGGAAATAATCTATCAGATTGAGTCATTGCATCATCAAGGGGACAAAAAAATGAAACAAAACAAAAAAAATAGGGCAAAAAAAACAAAAAAAAATCAAAAGATGAAAAAGAAAAAAAATCCAGAAAACAAAAAAAAGAGGAAAAAATAAAGGCTAAAATGATGATTCAAAGTAATTCCCTCTCATCGATGCCAAAAGACTCACCAATATTTTCTTGGATACATGGCATAGGAGTAAAGTCTCCTATTTGAAGTAACATCAGTTTCCTAAAGGATCAAACTAAATTTGGAAAAGGATAGGCAGACTCAACTGGAGTGTGATCAGTTTTAACTTTTTACTGTAAAGGATGCATCCCAAAATAAATAAGAACACATTATAAAGAAAGAGAAAAGCTCGCTAGGCTGAAAACCTGAAAGGGCGGCCTAGGCAAAAGTTAGAGCGGCCCGGTGAGTTGAAAACCTGAAAAGGCGGCTCAGGTAAAAATTAGGGTCAACATCTTGGCAGAGTAACTAAAGTTCCCAATGCAAAACGTGCAAACTGAGGCATGTGGACCATGGTCAAATTACCCTCTCAAAGACAGAGTTGAACGATGTACTTGAGGTCGTGACGTGGGATTAAGGTTCTCACTAGTCTCAGGAATTCACTGGAGGATCCTTGAACCTTCCCTGTTTTTTCCGGCCTTGACCTGTCCTATGTAACTTCATTTCATCCCATCTATTTTCCCCATTATCCATTCTCTGTATTCTGTTTGACATACATGAATAAAATTCATCCTTTTTTCGATACGTGTTATGAATTGCATTGATTTGATAAAACATTGTATTTTTATAAAAATAAAATGAAAGAATAGTGAACATTTAAAGTCGTGAGGAACAAGACGCTCCCACTACTCGACCTCGTCTTAGACAATCATCACGAGGACTCAGCCAAGGCACGCGTTTCAAAGCTATGATCACCATCTTTCATTCTCCTCTGTCCATGAGTTATCCTAAGGGTCGCGGTTTCACAGAACCTACCCAGTTTTTGAATTTTACTTTGCACTACTAACCTTTTTCTGCAGGTTATTACAACAGACAGTCATGTCAAGTGTTGACACCTCAATCAAGTCCTTCAAGTTCCTTCCCCCAAGTCGCCAAAGTTGGCACTGCTCAAAATCTTTTCCTCAAATTGCCAAAGTTGGCAATTCTCAAAGTCTTCTCCTTAATCGTCAAAGCTGACACTCCTCAGAATCCTTTCCTCAAATCGCCAAAGTTGGCACTCCTTAAAATTCTTTCCCCAAATCGCCAAAGTTGGCATTTTTCAAAATCTCTTCCTCCTTCGCCAAAGTTGGTAATTCTCAAAGCCTTCTCCCAAATTGCCAAAGTTGGCATTTTTCAAAGTCTCTTCCTCCACTGCCAAAGTTGGCACTTCTCAGAACTCCTTCCCTAGATCGCCAAAGTTGGCACTTCTTAAAGTCTTCTCCTCAACTGCCAAAGTTGACACTTTTCAAACTCCCTTCCAAGGAATCTACCTGATACATTCCAACAGTCAAGCGAATTCCCTTCCCAAGCCCAAGGATAGTTTCCATCAAAATTCTCTCCCCCAGCAGAATCACCAAACTCTCTCCTGGTGAGCCAAAAATTCAAATCATCTTCTTCCCCCTAGTAAGAATACTTTTCTAATCAGGCTTGGAAGGACTCTCCCCAAAGAGCCCTAGCACATTTCTCTCAGTGAATCCATACATACTAAGTGGACCCCAGATTTTCCCTTCCCAATCAAGGGGCGATCCTCGAGCCATCATTCCTTCCCCAGTGGAACTACACTTCCCAAACAACTCAAACTGGGGCATCTCCCCAGATTTCTTCTGTTCCCGTCAAGGGATGGTTCCCAAAGGCTCCTCTAAACCATCTCAAACTGGGGCATCACCCCAGATCTATTAAGTCAAGAGGGCGATTCCCCAAGATTCCTTCAAAACATGTCAAACTGGGGCATCACCCCAGGTTCATTCTCTTTCAGTCAAGGAGCAGTTCCCTAAGGTTCCTTTGAATCATGTCAAACTGGGGCATCACCCCAGGATCACTCTCTTTCATTCAGGGAGCAATTCCCTAAGAACCTTCAGTCATGTCAAACCGGGGCATCACCCCGAGCCTTTAAGTCCAGTGAGTTAATTCAAACGAGACGTCCTGTTAGCTCCCCCAATCTCTGCATTCCCTTTCAACCGAGGGTCAACCCCACACTCTACTTTTTGTCCGCCTTTTCAGGCACCCTTTACTTTTCGTTCGCCTATTCAGGCACCCTTTACTTTTCGTTCGCCTATTCAGGCACCCTTTACTTTCCGTTCGCCTATTCAGGCACCCTTTACTTTCCGTTTGCCTATTCAGGCACCTTTTACTTTTTGTTCGCCTATTCAGGAACCCTTTACTTTATGTTCACCTATTCAGGCACCCTTTACTTTCTGTTCGCTGTTAACCCGGCGACGGCGTCTCAACGGTTCGTTTCCACCACCGGGTTTGTTAATTGGCAAGCGCACCAATCGTTTGTAGTTTTCAAAATTTAGATATCGTTCCACTGGGATTGAAAGTCCAATGACAATAGTAATTTTCTATTTACTATGGTAAATGTGAAGGAAATTATAAACAAAAGAATGATTTATATACAGTTTATACAATATTCACAAGATAGCATGATTGAGTGATTCATAAGATAAAAGAAAATAAAATTTATCTAAAAAGACGAGTTTCAATCTAGAATAGGTAAGATACTTGAGATAAACACAGATAAACAAATTATGTTGGAAATTGGATCCCTAATCTAGAATAACAATGAGGAACTCAAGACATGCATATTTAATCATCAAGTTTCATGTCATTGCAGCTTAAAATCATTATACCCGATCCCTCGTGATATAAATTCTAAGGATTCACCGTAAAGTCCGATCCCTCGTGAGCTTTCTCAGTAAAAACTTGCATTAAGACCTGGCCTTATGGCAACAATGGTTAACAACCCCTATAGAATTGAGATACCAAGGGTATTCCAACTTTTTACTTTCGTCAAAACAAGTTTCAATACGGCATAAATAATCATTCTCCCGTTTGACATTTACACTAATAAAACCAGTTTTGATACACATGAAAATCATTCTCCCGTTTGACGTTCATATTAATAAAAGGTTGAGATACTAACATGGACTTGAATCATAAACATGCAGAGGTCAAATTCACAACATTATACTCAATAGATTAGTTCACCAATTCCAACATAAACAAATTAGTTACACATGGTAAAAGTAAAAACAACACTTACAGAGTTTGTCATTACGAAGACGATGGAAACTTCACGATACAATGATCACAATACACCGAAACTCACTCAAGTATCTAGAAAACTATTCTAGAACTACAACTCACAAAAGAAGTACTCAAAGTCGAGCACAAGAGAGAAGAGAAGAGAATGAAATGCTATGTAAGGGATGATTTGAATGGTGTTGGATGGCCCTATTTATAGGGCTGAGCAAGGGTGCTGACGCTACGCGTCCCTGTGACGCTACGCGTCACACCCCTGACTCAGCCTCCATTAAACACTTGATAATGGCCACTTCAAATTATTAAATTTGATCATGCCTGGCCATATGGACATGTCTCAACGAGTTTTGGCCTTTCATGGTGAGTGGGATAGCCCTTTTGGCTGAGTGGAGTGACCATTATTGGGTCCAAGTGGAGTGGTTGATCAAAGTGGAGGTGGAGACCACGCAGCACTGACGCTACACGTGGCTTTGATGCGTAGCGTCAGCATCAAAAATAGCTGTTGATGCTAAGCGTGGGGTGAGGCTACGCGTCAGCTCCTCCAGTGTAATTTTCTCTTGATTTCTTAACTTTTTCACTACAAAACTAGAGAAAATTGATCAAGGGCAGATTATTTCCAACAACATCCATTTATTGAATTTAAATCCTAATTTTCTAACAAATTAAACTAATTTTTATAATTTTTATGAAATTTTTATTTAAGCTTTTATTGAAAATTTGAGGACTAACATTCGCCTATTCAGGCACCCTTTACTTTCCGTTCGCCTATTCAGGCACCTTTTCCTTTCCGTTCGCCTATTCAGGCACCCTTTACTTTTCGTTCGCCTATTTAGGCAACCTTTACCTTCTGTTCGCCTATTCAGGCACCATTTACTCTCCGTTCGCCTATTCAGGCACCCTTTACTTTTCGTTCGCCTATTTAGGCACCCTTTACTTTTCGTTCGCCTATTTAGGCACCCTTTACTTTCCGTTCGCCTATTCAGGCACCCTTTACTTTCCGTTTGCCTATTCAGGCACCCTTTCCTTTCCGTTCGCCTATTCAGGCACCCTTTACTTTCTGTTCGCCTATTTAGGCACCCTTTACCTTCCGTTCGCCTATGCAGGCACCCTTTACCTTCCGTTCGCCTATTCAGGCACCCTTTACCTTCTGTTCGCCTATTCAGGCACCCTTTACCTTTCGTTAGCCTATGCAGGCACCCTTTACTTTCCGTTCGCCTATTCAGGCACCCATTACTTCCCGTTCGCCTATTCAGGCACCCTTTACTTTCAGTCGCCTATGTAGGCACCCTTTATTTTCCAGTCTACCGGGGGTCAATCCCGATCTTCTCACTGAAAGAATTTTTCCTGGTCCATTCAGAACTTAAAAAAAAAACTCAAACTCAAAAAAAAAGAGAGAGAGACAGATGTGGAAAAAAGGTTATAACAACTCAGACGCCATACCTATCGAGAGGTCCCACTTGCTCCCTACATCGGTGTTCATATCTTTACTTCCTTTTCACTTCAAAAACACAGAAAGCTTCGTGTTTCTCTTGTGAAAAAGAAGTAAAGAGGGGCATCTGTGAACACCTCTTTCGGTCCGACCCAAATAGAAAGGATTCTGAGAGGACTGGGATTCATTTCTGAATGATCTGCCAAGTAAAATGGCTCAGAATGATGATTTCCGAGTGAAAAATGGATATTTCCGAGTGAAGAAGGCTATTTCTGAGTGAAAATGCCTTTTACCGAGTGAGATATCCGAGTCAGCCGTTACTGTGTGAAATACCGACTGGGATGTCTCCGACTGACTATCTCCGAGTGGAGGACTCCCGAGTGGACTGTCTCAGGGACTGTTGTCTGACCTGGAATAAGTCTCTTCTGGGCCGATTCTCAAATTTCAATCCCAACACCCGAGTGAGCACATCCGAGGGTCAAATGTTGATTGAAACCCTTCTGATTGGAGTATAAAGGCCGAGTCCTGAATGAATCCGAGGGAAAGGTTGACAATGGAAGATATTCCGAGGGAAAGGTTGCACCCGAAGGATTGTTGAAGCTGAGAGAAACTTTTCTGATTGAAGTGTGAAGGGTGACTCCGAGTAAAACAATCCCAACATCCGAGCATATCATGATTGAAGTATGAATCCGAGTGGGTTGAAGCTTTTTTAAACCGGTTGACAACATTCTGAGTGAATCAATGTGATTCACTCTGAGTGATGAGTTTCCGGGTAAAACTTACTTCACGACTAAATCAATGTGAAGTTAAAGAATGGTTTTGATCTGCCAGCAACCGAGCAAATATTTTTGAGATGCCGAATGAAGCTTCAAGCAGAATGATTGCCGAGTAAAATACTTCCGATTGAAACAATTCTGAGTCATTCACTCTTCAGTCGCTACCAAGTGAATCTCTTTCAGTCAATACCGAGTGAGCCACTTTCAATCGGTTTTGAGTCACTTTTCCGAATGAATATTTCACTCTGTAAAGCAATTGGATTTGCTCTACTCGTCCACTCAATCTAATTGCACACAGGCTCCATAAATCACAGCAACAACGCCGACTCTCCTCACAGCAACTGTGATGCATCCAGGCAAAGCAACACCGAGTGAAGGAATTCCGAATAACAGAGATCCTGATTGAATGCTACTTGGAAAACAATTTCTGAGTGAATAATCTACGAACTCAATCCCACACCGAGTGTCAGAGGTCGGATCCGACCTGTGGATTCCAGCTTTCACTTGGTCTTCTATATGATAGCTTTTATTCTCTTGGATTGATTCCCACTCGGTCTTTTATATGAGCAGATTGATTCCATTCGGATTGACTCCCTGTGAGTGGATACCGAGGGAGCCTCTCTCCAGTCAGCACCGAGTGATGCCTCTTCAGTCAGCACCGAGTGAAGTATCTTCAGTCAACACCGAGTGATGCCTCTTCAGTCAGCACCGAGTGAAGTATCTTCAGTCAGCACTGAGTGAGTTACTCCCTTCTGTCTGCACCGAGCCACTCTTTCAGTCAGCACCAAGTAAGTTACTCTTTCAGTCAACACCGAGTGAGTCCTTTCACTTAATTTTCGAGCCATTTTTAGCCAATTCCGAGTCATTTTCACCTAATTCTGAGTCATTATTCAACCATTTCAGTCGGTTCCGAGTCATTCATCACTCGGTTTTTGTATAAACAGCTCCTTTTCCACTCGGTCTTGTGCACAAAATTCACCTTTTCCACTCGGATTGTAGAAATGAGGTGAAATCCGACCCATATTCCCACCGAGTACCCTTGTTGACTTGGATTTCCACTATCCAAGTGGATCTTTGACTTGTGGGGGGCAGCTGACAAAGTGACAAAGAGTAGCTGCCGTCCCCTATAGCTGTCTAGGCACAGGCTGTATCCAACTCCATCCAGGCTGGTCAAGTGGGGCGGCTGGCAAGGAAAAATAATAAAAAACCCACTTGCCACTGATTGAAACGTCCAGGACCTCTATAAATAGAGAGGATCCTGAAGCCTTCAGAAGAGGGAAAAGAAAAAGCCTTCAGAAGAGAGAACTCCAGCACCATGCAGTCCTCTTCCTCTCACCAACCGTCCCTCTCTTCCTCCCTTCATTGTCCCTCACTACTCATATCCCTCAAACCACCATACTGCCCCTCCTCACAGCCCCCTGCTCACAGCCTCCAACACCGTCCTCATCCCCTCTCACTCCTTACTCACCCCTCTCAACATCGTACACTCCCTCTCCTCTCTCCCTCTAAAACTGAACCACACACACACACCTCACACCCCCTCCTAAAATCCACACCGTCCTTATCTCCAACACCGTCCCCTCTCTTCCTCCCTTTACTGTCCTTCACTCCTCACAGCCCCCCTATCACACCGTCCTCCTCCTTCCATACAACCCAGCCGTCCTCAACTCTCACCAAATCCGACCTCCCTCAATTCACTCCAAACCGACCTCCCTCAAATACCCACAAACCGTCCCCATTTTTTCACACCGTCTAGCCCCTCTCTCTCCCTCTAAACACCTTCAAACTCTTCTCAACCCCCCACTGTTTTTCTCCCTCGGTCAGCCCACTTTTTCACTCGGTATTCATCTTTTCACTCGGTATTCCACTTTTTCACTCGGTTTTCCATTTTTCACTCGGTTTTTCCATTTTTCACTCAGTTTTTCACCTTTTCACTCGGAATTCCATTTTTTCACTCGGTACTTCATTTTCCCACTAAAATAAATTGCTGCTATTTTCTTTTCCTTTCTTTTTTACCCCTTCCTAGGTTTGTAATAAATATATAACAAAAAAAATGAGTGCTTCTTACATTTTATTTGGACTAGCATAAAAGTTGTAATGATTATTATTATTCTCATTATTATTGCAATTTTTATTTCTCTATTTAAAAAATAGAGGAAGAGGAGCGAGTTTAACTTAGACGAGACGTCCCGTTAATCTCATGTAAATATTTCGTGTTTATTTTTGTATGTTTTGTCATCTCGTATACTTTCTTTTCATGAAGAAGTTAAAATAATTATTGGGTTAATTATAATGCGCGCTATCATATTGAGGTAACCGTTTTTATAACGGACAGTTGTGAGGTGCTAATACCTTCCTCACCTGTAATTAGACTCCCGAACATGGAATTTTATTTTTATAACCAGTGCTTTAACGAAAGGTTTTCCCGATATTTTATCCTAAAAATATTGGTGGCGACTCCCTGTTTTTTTCTTTTCAAACCAAACAAAAAGATCGTTTTGAGGGTCGGTCGTGCCGCCGCGATCCAGGTCGCGATACCAACACGTAGGTTGCTTCACCTAAGTCCTTCATAGAAAAACAGCTTCCCAACCAAGTCTTCACAGACTGAAGGGTAGAAATGTCATTTCCAATGAGTAGTATGTCATCAACATACAGGACTAGAAAAACAATTATGCAGTCACTAACCTTCTTGTAGACACAAGGTTCATCCTCATTTTTAGTAAAGCCAAATTGTTTAACGGCTTCGTTTTGAACGTTGAGTTTGCACACCTTCCTGGATGCTTCAGGCTTAACAAAGCCTTCGGGTTGTGTCATGTACACTTCCTCAAGAAGATTTCCATTAAGGAAAGCAGTCTTGACATCCATTTGCCATATCTCATAATCATGGTATGCAGCAATAGCAAGCAGAATCTGAATAGACTTTAGCATTACGACTGGAGAAAAGATTTCATCATAGTCTATACCATGAATTTGCTTGAAACCTTTCGCTACCAATCTTGCCTTATAGGTACTTATATTTCCATCCATGTCAGTTTTCTTTTTGAAAACCCACTTGCATCCTATAGGTTTTACCCCTTCGGGTGCATCAATCAAAGACCAAACTTGATTAGTATACATGGAGTCCATTTTAGATTCCATGGCTTCAAGCCATTTCTCAGATTCTGGACTTACAATGGCCTCTTCATAAGATGTTGGCTCATTTTGATCCATTAACAACACATCTCCTTCCTGAGTTACAAGAAATCCATATCTTTCAGGTTGTTGACGTATTCTACCTGATCTACGCAAGTCTTGTTCTACTGGAGTTGGAGTTATCACAACATTTTGTGGTTCCGGCTTCATTTCCACCATTGGCTCTTCAATGCCTTGTAGGTCTTGAACTTCTTTAAGTTCTACTTTCCTCCCACTGATTCTTTTAGAGATGAATTCCCTTTCTAAGAATACAGCATTTCGAGCGATAAACACTTTGCCCTCGGTAGGATTGTAGAAGTAATAACCCTTAGTTTCCTTTGGGTATCCCACAAAAAGACATTTATCTAATTTGGGTCCAAGTTTGTCAGAAATCTGACACTTCACATAAGCTTCACAGCCCCAAATGTTAAGAAAAGACATACTGAGTCGTTTCCCAGTCCATATCTCATATGGTGTCTTTATGACAGCCTTAGATGGAACACGGTTAAGTGTGAAAGCTGCTGTCATTAAAGCATGTCCCCAGAAGGAGTTAGGGAGGTCAGTTTGACTCATCATTGATCGAACCATGTCTAACAAGGTTCTATTTCTCCGCTCAGAAACACCATTCTATTGTGGTGTTCCAGGAGGAGTGAGTTGAGAGACAATCCTACATTCTTTAAGATATTCATCAAACTCCAGGCTTAAGTATTCGCTACCTTGATCAGATCGAAGTACTTTAATTTTCTTGCCAAGTTGGTTCTCTACTTCATGTTTGAATTCTTTGAACTTTTCAAAGGATTCTGATTTATGCTTCATTAGAAACACAAATCCATATCTACTGAAATCATCAGTAAAGGTGATAAAGTAGCTAAAACCTCCCCTAGCCATTGTCCCTATTGGCCCATATACATAACTATGTATCAAGCTTAGAAGATCACTCGCCCTTTCACCCATTCCAGCAAATGGGGTCTTAGTCATCTTCCCTAATAAACAAGATTCGCATGTATCTATTGATTCAAAATCAAAAGAGTCTAAATATCCATCTTTATGGAGTTTAGAAATACGTTTCTCATTTATATGTCCTAGGCGACAATGCCAAATATAAGTTGGGTTTAAATCATTTGGTTTAACCCTTTTAGTATTAACGTTATAGATGGGGGTTTCGAGATCGAGAACATAAAGTCCATTACTCAAATTTGCACAACAATAAAACATGTCATTCAAATAAACAGAACAACTATTGTTCTTTATTATAAAGGAAAACCCTTTCCTATCTAGACAAGAAACAGAAACAATGTTTCTTCTTATTGCCGAAACATAAAAACAATTTTCTAATTCAAGAACAAGCCCTGAGGGCAAGGATAAAAAATAAGTCCCTACAGCTAATGTAGCAACTCTTGCTTCATTTCCAACGCATAGGTCCACCTCGCCCTTCATCAACTGCCTATTCTTTTTTAGGTCCTGCACATTAAGACAAATGTGAGATCCACATCCAGTATCTAATGCCTATGATGTTGAAGTTGACAAGTTAATTTCTATAACAAAAATACCTGAAGTGGAAGTCTCACTTCCCTTCTTCTTAAGCTCTTCCAGGTACTTTGGACAGTTTCTCTTCCAGTGTCCCTTCTGTCCACAATGGTGACAATTTCCCTCCTTAGCCACCCCGCCCACAGGTTTTAAGGCTGATGTACTTGGCTTATCCTTGCCTTTCCAAATTGTCTTGCCTTTTTCCATAACAACCTTTCCTTTGCCTTTATACATGCCCTTTCCTTTACCTTTGCCAGAATTGACCATCATTATGGCCTTGCCATTTCTTTTAGAAATATTGGGCTCAGCAGTCCTTAACATATTGAGTAGTTCTGGCAATGTTTTATCCAATGCATTCATGTTATAATTCATGATGACTGGCTTAAAACTATCAGGTAATGACTTTAAAATGAGATCAGTAGCTAACTTTTGAGGGAAGAGGAATCCTAGCCTAGCTAGATTCTCTAGGTACCCAATCATTTTGAGCACATGAGGTCCTACAGAACCTCCCTTTTCAAGTTTGCAACTAAATAGGGTTGAAGAAACTTCATATCTTTCTTGGTTAGCTTGACCTTGATATAGTTTCCTTAGGTTTACGATCATATCGAAAGCCTCCATATGCTCATATTGCTTCTGAAGCTCAGGAGACATGGTTGCCAACATAAGGCATTGGACATCTAAAGCGTCATCCTGATGCTTCTTGTAAGCATCCTTGTCAGCTTTAGAGGCATTGTTCGCAGGTGGTTCCAGAATCGGATCTTCGAGGACATACTGCTTTTTCTTTTGTTTGAGGATAATCCTCAAATTCCTATACCAGTCTAGAAAGTTGGGTCCAGACAATTTTTCTTTGTCTAGGATCGATCGCAATGAAAGGTTTGAAGGCGTGTTTGATGTCATGGTTATCTAAAACAGAAAGATATGTAGTAAGTATCAATTAAAGAAAAACATATTTAATTTTTGGTCTTAAAATTAAACACGTCTCCCACTATTTTGATTCAAAATAAAATCACCCTCTACGAATCAGAAAATCCCGTTGGAAGATTTTCTAGTGGGCAAAGATCCATATTTGGCTTAATGTTAAGTCAGCTTTGGCTGATCACTTAACATTTGGTTATTTAGGTAGGAAACTCCTTTCCAATTGTATCTTATACAACTCTTAGATATTGGGTTAGGTAACCATTACTGATCATTCATCTTATGAAAGTTTAGCCCAATGTATACGCCTCTAAGTTTATTCAATCCAATTGATAACTTAGTAAGTTAAAACCCAATAAAACATTTTGGATATTACAATTATCCCATCGCGTCTTACTAATATAAATGATAGTACCCTGCTTTGGCAGACCCACTATTTATTGACATTAGTATTGACGAGTGTACTTATTGGAAGGCGTTTGTAACTTAATATTATTTTGAGGGATTTTAATTTATTTTAAATTACCATCTTTGTTAAACGCTTTAACGCAATAAAATTATCCCCAAAGCAAGCAAACGAAATTGTGAGATGGTTATGGTCTTCCTAGAAGAATAAATAAAAAAAAATATAAACCTAAAGGAACTATATGCCAAGGCTTTATGAAGTCCTACTTCTTGAACCCACCATCCTCTTGGAGTCACCACTCCTTGGTTCCTTTCAAAGACAAAAGCACTTAGAGTCACCACTCTAGTTTTCTTCTAGGTCTCTACTTTGTTGGCTCGATCAAGATTACAAGATTTTAAAGAAACTCGCTTTACATACGAGTGAAGGGTTGAGAAAAGAAATACAACAGAATAAAGAAAGGCACAACATGCAGGCTGTATTTAAATAAAATAACTAAGACCATAACCATTCACCATGCAACGTGTTAATTAATTAATTATAACCCATTTGAAAGCATTAAAAAAAATAATTTGTAAAACGGGCCATTAAACACGTGGGTTGGTAATAAGGCGCTACGCAGAGAATGTACGGGGGTCCTGCTACCTGGTTAGTGTGACGTCCCGTGTAATTTTCTGAATAAATTTTTCGCGTTTTAAAAGATCATTTAGAAAACTCATAATTTAAAATTCAGATTTCACGTATAAGTTGATATTTGCGGAATATTAATCATGTATGCTAGTCGTGTATAATAAAATTCAAGAAAATATTTGCGTAGCGGAAACAATTTAGAAGTAACAGTACATAGCACGTAATATTTATTACAACCCATTAAATTAAAGTAAAAGTCAGAGTCCAAGCAATATATCATATAGTCATCAATCATGGCATCACTCTTCGTTCTACGTGGCATTCACTGTAAAAATTGATGTAAGAGTGAGACAGAATATAGAATAAGTATAAAATAGATAAAATTGCACAAACACAATCAACAAATCATAATGATATGATGGATATGCCAGACGAGTTCATTTATATTTAATGAGTCTTTAATTAGTCAATGATGTCATGCTGGATCCATTTGGTTTGGTGGGAATACTGCAGTAAAAGGTCTCATAGAGACACTGGTAGGAATTAATACAGTCATGGATCCCTACAGCCCCATGACCAACACATCGGTAGGAATTAATAAAGTCATGGATCCCTACAGCCCCATGACCAACACATCGCAAAAATAGGGCTTTAACTTATCATAGAGTAACCCCCCACCAGGGTAGGCAATCATGGAACCCCTAAAATTCCATGGTGCTTCCAAATGCTTATGATGCATGAATGCCTTTAATTCTCTTTATCATTTAACATACCATGATATTAATATTTCCAAAACCACTTGGAAAACCACAAGTCCTCAAAGGACACATCACATAATAATTTTCAGAATCATGGATTTACTGTTTCAACCACATGTAACAATAACCACAAGGCATTCATGTACATATATATTAATTATGTCATTCATAATTATTCACCACCAAAATATACAACTGTATGATACTCATTAAAATGTAACAACATCAATAATAAATCATAATCACTCAAGAGTTTAATAATAAATTGTTACTCATAGAGAAAATATCATTTTCATTCATAATAACCATTATAATTAACTTTCAGCATTTCCAACAGCAACATACTCTAGTAAAATAATCATAACATGAGCAAATCATAACTTTTTCATGTGATTCCACTTTCTATAGCTTAATAATACAATTATCTACAACTGTCATGAAGAACACAATTTCAAATTCCAAACAGAATTACCACTTATTCATGAAATACCACACTGCCTCAAGGTGAGTTTTCCAAAACGCACATATATTAGTAATTTGAATGTTTCTGGAGCTATAAAAATGATTTTGGCATGAAACCAGTTCTAAATTATCCTTAACATAAATATCTACAACTTTCATGAAGGCACCAACCACTAATTCTCACTACACAATTCCCAGTTTTAAAAATAAGATTCGGATTTCAAATTAACAGAATTACAGCTTGTACATACTTCAGTATTTTAGACATAACTCAAGCTACAAAAATCATTTTGACTTGAAACTACTTTATATAGATCCATAACACAAATACTTACAACTTTCATGAAGACATTAAAGGCTGATTATGTACGTACAAGTCCCAGCATATTAAAATATACACAAAACATGGGATAAATATTCCACTCGGACATACTGTAGTATTTTGGCTATAACTTTTGCTACACATACTCAAATCAGTTGGTTCAGGTCTCAAAATTTACACAATAAAAAGATCTACAACTTTCATGAAGACATTGATCACTAATTCTCACCACAAAATTCCCAGTTTTAAAAATAATGTTCGTATCTCAAGTTAATAGATTTACAGCTTGGACATACTTCAGTATTTTAGACATATCTTGAGCTACAAAAATCATTTTGACTTGAAACCACTTTCTACAGATCCCTAACACAAATATCTACAACTTTAATGAAGACATCAAAGGCTGATTATGCACATAAAAGTCCTAGAATATTAATATATACACAAAACATAGGATAAATCTTCCACACGAACATGTTGTAGTATTTTGGCTATAAATTTTGCTATACATATTCAAATTAATTTATTCACGTCTCAAAATTTAGATAATAAAAAGATCTACAACTTTCATGAAGAAGTCAGAGTCAAATTCACACGTTTTCAATTTCAAAAATGAGAAACAAGTTACGATTTTAATTCTGGAATCCTAGAACAGCATACAATTCAACCCATTTCATAGTTATTCACAACCCTGTCTCCTCTTACTTGGATTGATGATCTTTGGCTAACTGAAAAGAAGTCCCCTGGCTGTCCTGGTTTAGATCGAAGGTGTATTGATGGAGAAGAGTAATTGGGAGTTTCAGAATCAGTGTGTGTGTTTAATAATGCAAGGCAGTGGGAAACAAGCTCCTTGTGAGTGGATCGTAGTGCTGTTAGTGGAGATAATGGAGGATTAAAATAAGAAAGTGGGCTTATAATGGTCCACTTCTGGCCGTCCTATATACTAGGGGTGCATAATGGGTTTAGATATATTAAACTATACGCAAGAGACAAGATTGGAGTCAAAAAGTTACTCCTGGCACTGAAAACCGACTGGAATTAACTCGGTTAGCCTCTAAGCCGACTGGAATCCTACCCATGCTGACTGGAAATTGTCAGTAACGTGAAAAGAAGGAAATCTGAGTCCTTCTCACTCAGTTTTCACTCGGCACGAGCCATTCTTCACTCAGTTTTTTTTTTCACTCAGCAAAACCGAGTCAACTCTCAATCTGTCTACTTGGCATCATCACTCAAGTTTGAGTCATCTCACACTCGGCTTCCCTCTTGGCATAAGAGTTTAAACCGATCCATTTTTATTCAACTCAGTCAGTCAGAGCTGACTCATGCCCACATAATCTACCACTCAGCTATTTATCCTAAATCTGAGTCAATAGCCGATCGGTTCTTACTGGGAAATTCCTTACAACACCGACTCAATTCCTAACTAGTTCTCACTCGGTGAATTCCCTCAAAGCTGACTTATTTCACTCGGCTGTCCACTCGGTAAATCAATTAAATCCAATACCCAACTCTTTAAGTCTCTGCTCGGTAGAACTCTTCTGAAACTGACTCATGCACTCAAATTTGTCACTCAGTAAAATAATCTTTATTGATCATCATTCAATCATTCTTCCCTCGGTAAAATAATCTAAACCGAGTCCCCTATTCACTCAGTCTTCAACACTCGGTTCCTCATTCCAAATCCGAGTCTCCACACACACGGTTCCACTAGGTACCATCTCACTCGGAGTCATACTTGGATATCTTTCATTCGGCATTTCCCCCTCAAAGTTGACCTCTTTTCTTCTTCACTCAGGAAGTTATTCCAGTGTACATCAATCCTATACCGTGTGTCCCCAGTCAGAATTCTTCTACTCGAAAGTACATTTTCCTCTGTACTTCACTCGGAAATGAAGGCACTCAGTGAACTTTCACTCAGAATTGCAACATCTGACTATGATTGACTCAGAAACAAGTCATTCGGAAGCATTTGACTCAGAAACGAGTCTTTGGAGAGTACTGGACTCGGAAATGAGTCTTTCTGAGGTGTTTGACTCTGCAGTGAGTCACTCCAAGGTGAGTCACTTGGATTCTTTCACCCAGAAATGGTTCTGTCAGTCCACTTCACACAAAAGTGTCTCTGGGGCAAGAATTCCACTCGGAATAAACCCTCTCGGCCATGTTCCACTCAGAAAACACAACCTTCACTCGGTATTTCCATATTTCACTCGGAATTTCTTTTGGTCACTCGGAATTTTCCTTTTTCATTCAAAATTTTCATTTTTCACTCGGAACAGAGTCCCTTTTTCACTCGGACAGTCCTTTCTAAGGCATGTTTCACTCGGAAAATGGATCTTATCAACAAGGATCTATATAATTTCTATAATTTAACCCAAAAATAAAATTTTTGAAGTATAATAAACCATCCATAGAGTGTTTTATTCATTGATTAACACTAACAGATCTTCTATACTTCAAAATTTACATAATAGAGCTATTATTAAAAGCAGGATGTTACAGTTAACGGGCGGGGGTCAAGGGGGGGCCGCCCCTTGCGGAGTGTGGACCAGCGCCCCGACCCGAAAATTTAGTACTGTAGTCAGGTTGGTTCCCAGGAAAGAGAGGTGGGTCCGGTGTGACCGCTTAAGTACCAAGTCTTTCTTAGCCAGAACGTCCCACTGACCATTAACAGCTCTAAAATTTTGGCTAGGGTTTCAACCACTTTGAAACCCTAATTCCTTATTGTGAATACTTCACAATGCAGCCGTCAAGGCATATGTAGGCAGCACCGTCTAGGGTTTTAAAACCTAGAATTCAAATTGCACCTTTCTCATGACGGCTACCTAGGTTTCAACATTTGAACCCTAGGTTAAGGAACGGCCAAGGTTTAACACTTAAACCTTATCACTTGACGCCCCACAACATGAACTATTTATGCTCGGAGATCAACGCATTACCAAAACATAGTTTGTATGACAACAAAGAATATTAACGAATTCAACACATGTATCAAATACGAAAATTGAAAACGCAAATATCATACAAGCCTCTAAAATAACAGAAACGCATACTTCAAATGAGAAAGCCTATAAACAGTATCTCATACAATTTACAAAAAACATATGAGCATACGAATCATGATATTATTTCATACATAACATGCTTGAATGTTTTTCAAAACAAGTTTCGCAAATAATTTTGCAAAACAGAACATAAATCTTATAACAAGAAAACGATTTCATAAATCGAAAATTTTTAAAAGCTTTTGTAGAATGAAAAACATGCCATCATGAAACGTAAACAAAGGCCCAAAACATAGCTTTGCAACCTGGCTCTGATACCACTGTTTGGGAATCCCATTAGGGTCAGGCAGCGGAAACACAAAGGATTCCCAAAAGAATTGCAAACACGTATGTCTCAAAGCATTATGCTAAATTAAAAAATTTTAATTAGGGTTTACCTCTTGTAGACGCAAAACAAGTTCCTCGATCGAAGCAATTGTAACTCCGCCCTTAGGAGTCCACACGAGCACTCCCACCAGAAAAACAGAGCTTCGAATGCTAGTACGGAAATTTGTTTATGGTCTAATTTCTGAGCAACAGCGTATGAGCATCTCATGCTCTATATATAGGCTTAGGTCTTGACCTGAGCTCTCATTAAACATTGGGCTCTTGACTCATTCTAAATGAGTTAGGCCCAAATAGTTTTATTTTCAGTTCAACTAAAATAAAACTATCCTCTGGTGGGTTTACTCTATGTGCGTGACCCTATAGGTAAAATATTTGGTTATATTAATAATAAACTATTTTATTATTAATATAAAATAAGAGTGATATCTAGCAATACATCATTATGTCCGAATATTATTTATCATCGACATGACCTATAAGTGATAATTATTTATATATCTATTCCTTTTGTCACGATATCTAATTGGGCCCAAGGCATGGTCGTCGTCATCCTTGTATGGCCCAATTCATTTTACTTGATACCAGAGTAGACTTTATAGAATAAATATCTAATATTTATTCGTCCTAGCATGGCCATGCATTTCATTAGTCTCACTCCATCAAGTGGCCCATAGATATCACTCCTGTCACATAGGAGAGACAAATTCCATCTACATCACTCACATCCCTCTGCATAATTTATCTATTGCCTAATCACAATCTTTATGGTCATCTTATTACAGATAACGTTTGATTGTATTAAAACAATGAACTCCTTATATAGGAATCGTAGTGACTTCAAGTCGAAGGACTATATACCATTATCACATTGAGAACCGTTTATGACACTCATGTAACAATCCATGCAACGTTCTCATGGTGGGTCTGTCCAGTACAACATTACCCTTAATGTGTACTCGTGTAAAGACTTGATATCATATATCTATGATTTGTGAGATCAAATCATCAGTACATTTACACACTAATCTTAATGTATTTACATGTCCCCATGTAAATACTTGATTAGGGACGTTTTAGGAATAATTCTCATATGACCTATTATTCCAGGATAAATAGCATTTGTCTAAAACTGAAAAATACTAATTTTATTAATAAGTTAAAATTGATACATTAATAGCTCGTAGTGCATACACCAACATTTTCAACCTGACGCGTAGCGTCCCTACCACGCGTAACATCAGGGCCCTCATTCAGCTTTTAAAACTGAACCAGAGGGAGGCCCAAGTCTATAACTTTTAAAACCTAGTTTTGCCTCTCTCTACAATCACTCTAAGAAACCTTATTTTTCCCACAAACCTTTTTTCTCTCAACTCTTCAATCCTCTTTAATTTCTCAATCTCTCAAGGATCCCAAGTAAGTTTCTCTAAATCCTTTTCCCTTTGAATTTCAATTTCAATTCTCAGTAATGCATGAGGTTAGGGATAAGATTAGATAACCATTGGGCCTGATTGCTGTTAGATTTAGGAATTTGAATGGATTGAATGTGGTTTAGAGGGGTTCCTGCTGCGCAACCCTTGTTTTGCAGTTTCTATTTTGCAAGTCCACGCGTAGCGTCCCACTGACACGTAGCGTGGGCAGAACAGGGCTGACGCGTAGCGTCCCACCCACGCGTAGCGTCAGCCTCTGTTTTTGAATTCTGTCAATTTTGTGTTTTAATTTCTAATAATGTATATTCTGTTTTTTTGTTTTTCTATTTTTGAATTTCGTCCTGTTTAATTTTTATTGTTGTTTGTTCGCTTTTCTTTTTAAATTTAATAAATTTTCTTAAATTGTATGTTTCTTATACTTTCTTGCATAAAAATAAATAAATAAATAAATTTTGTAAATATATTTATGAAATTACATGTTGTACTTTTAAAAAATCCAAAAATATGCATGTTTAATTTTTTATTTTATTTTTATGCTTTGTAAATATTTTGTGTTAAATTTTGCATAAGTTTTTATGTTTTGCATAAAATATAAAAACCAAAAATATGATTGTAAATTTTTTATGTTTGGCATGTTTTATATAATATATTGTGTTGTGTATTTGATTTTTGTAAAAATTTCTTTTTGCAGATGGCACCTAAGAAATCCATTCCTATTTCTGGTCCGAAAAGATAGAGGAGGACCACTAACACAGATACCACCTTTGAAGATCCTGATCTTCAAGGTGAGGAGCAACTGGGACGTAGAGATCCCACTAGATTTCGCACTGACACGAAATGGGCTTGGTTCTATCAGATAAAGGGCCAGAGACTCATCTGGGAGAGAATCTTAGATCTGAATGCTGGGGACTATCCTGAGTTACAGGATGAGGTCCAAAGGAGGAGATGGGGACCCCTATTTTCCCTGCCTACTGAGAGGGATCCCATCTTAGTGATGGAGTTTTATGCGAACGCCTACAGGACTCGCCGGGATGCACCAAATATCAGCCAGCAGAAGAGGAGCTGGGTGAGGGGTCGACACATTACATACGACCGAGACACCATTAGCACCCTATTGGGTAACCCTTGGGAGCCTACTCCCGAGAGCGATACTTGTTTCTGGAAGGAAAATAGAAACAAGGTTACGACTGAGGATGGTGATTTAGGATACTTCCTAGATCAGGTTGCTCATTTCTTGAGCAAGGATGGAATCTTCTTCAACCTGAGTAAGGTTGGAAGGACTCCATCAAACCTCCTTAAGACCCAGCTGACCCCTATAGCTCAGGCATGGTCTCATCTTATGCTGCATAACATCACTCCTGTCACCCACCTCTCTTCTATCCCAGTTGATCACTGCTGCCTTCTCTACTCTATTCTTCAGGGCCGTACTATGGATATTGCCGAGCTGATCTCTGAGCAGATTCACCTTTATGCCCTTGGGTATAAGGTGAACCGTCTTATTCCATTCCCTCTCATCATGTCTGCCTTGCTGAGGAGGCAGGGAGTTACTGTACCATTACTAGAGTTTACTGGTTCTTCAGGGAAAGCCCCCAAAGTTCTAGTGAACAGAGATTACTTTGTCCAATAGTGTGAGCTTCCACCACTGGAGCAAGAGGCTCAGCCTAGACAGAGGAGAAAGAGACCACCAGTTCAGCCACCGTCTGCTGATGCTATCACTGATGGATTTGCTAGGATGACTATTGAGCATCAACATATGATGCAGATGATGGCTGCCACACATAGAGCTTATATGCACCTTCATGATGCATTTTATCAGTACAGACTTCAGGGAGAGGGAGCACCTTATGTCACACTAGCTGAGTTCGCAGCTCATGTAGCTTGTCCTGGTGATTTGCCTACTTACCCTGAAACTGGTGGACCATCTGGAGCACATGCTGAGTCAGAAGGTGATGCAGATGAGGAGGGAGATGATGAGGATCACATGGAGGATTGAGGATGTTATTCTCTGCATCTTTTACATACACTTTAGTTTACTTTTAGTTTGATATTTACATTGGTATTTTTACTTTATGGATTATATTATAGTTTATCTTTTATTATGTGGTATGTTTTATTGTATTTTTTGTCGTACTATGTTTTTGTGTAATTTCTTCAAAAATTCAAAAATAAGTTTTATCTTTTAAATAAATCAAATTTTTAAAAATAAAGAAATTTATACACTTAAGGTTTTTACACAATAAAACCATTTTTTAAAAATCAATTATCGATTCTTTTTGTAATTAAGGGATTCTGATAAATTTCATTGCAATAATTTTATTAACTATCAAACTAATTTCGATAACCTGGTGAGCTGAGAAATCTTTTAAACACTTGAGGGTTTCGACATAACTTCATTCTAATTAATTTTGCTTTAATCTGTTATTTGTGTTGTTATACATAGAATTCAAGAAAATGATCAAGGCACATTTTTGGTAAAAGAAACCTTGGGCCAAAAAGCTTACCATAGTAGAATTATTTTTTATCCTTTGAAAGCCAATTTGAGCCTAAAAAATGATTTCATTGGTACCCATAAACCTTTATCAAATGTTAATCATTCTCTTTACTTGATTGATTAAAAGAGCAATTGATCAAAATAGAAAGAATATTTTAAACGTTCTTACAAAAATGGGGAGTGAAAATTAACTACTTGATTCTTTTCAAGAAAAATCAAAAAAATGTATATAAATGAAAAATGAATATATGCAAATCAAAAATAATAAAAAGAATCAAGTTGGGGGTATTTATCATTAATAAGGAATATGAGATTTGGGCCAAGAAAGAGCCTAAAAATTATAAAATGCTCTTTTATAATTTCAGGTTTTTGAACTCCGAGAAAAACCATCATTTCTTGTAAACCAAGCCTCATTGTAACCCGTGAAAAGACTTTGTGATTTTTGAATTTACTCTGTATGATTAACCATTGATTAGATAAAAATCAAAATTAAATTCATTTGATTTTATGATCGATTGAGTGAAACATGTTACCCTTTACCCAGAGACAAACACTTGTGAGGTAAGCCTAAAATTATGCTTGATATGTTAATAAAATATTGTAAGGATTTTTTTCATTAAATCTCTATTACATAAGATATCTATTTTCAATTATTTCAAAATGATAAATTATGAAATTACTTTTTGTGATAAATTCTCGGACTAACTCAAAAATTTGATTTCAAATTTGATTTTTATTTTTATTTCTTGCTCGAGAAAGAGCAATGTCTCAAGTTGGGGGTATTTGTTAGTCCTCAAATTTACAATAAAATCTTTAATAAAATTTTTGTAAAAAGAATAAAAATTTGGTTAATTTGTTAGAAATTTAGGTTTTAAATTCAATAAATGGATGTTGTTGGAAATAATCTACCCTTGATCAATTTTCTCTAGTTTTACAGTAAAAGTGTGAAGAATTTAAAGAGAAAAATTGAAGAACTGGGAAGCTGATGCGTAGCATCAACACCACGCGTAGCGTGGGAACTTATGATGCTGACGCTACACGTCACATCCATGCGTAGCGTCAGGAGTTACGTGGACAACACTAACAGGTGGTCAAGCACTCAGCTAGTGACCCCTCCATTACCCACAAGTGTCCAAGCTGAACTAGGGGACAAGGCACACCTGTCTAGGCATGATTAATTAAAATAATTACATAATCATGGCCACTTCAAGCTGTTTAATGGAAGCTGAGTCAGGGACCTGTAGCGTAGCGTCAGGCTAGCGCGTAGCCAAGACCCTTCCTCAGCCCTATAAATAGGGCCATTCTCCACACTTCTAAACATCCAATTCTGAAGTTCATTGTTTCTTTTCTCTCTTTTCACTCGAGTTTGAGTGTTCTTCTTCTTTGAGTTTGTAAGGTTAGAATGATTTCTAGATACTTGAGAGTGTTGTGTAGTAGTGTGAGCTTTTGTATTATGAAGTGTTTTCAAGTCATCGTAATGTCAAACTCTGTAAGTGATGTTCTTACTTTTATTATGTGTAACTAAATTGTTTATGTTGGAATTTGGTGAATCAATCTATTATATGATGTTGTGATTATGACCTCTACATATTTATGATTCAAGAACATGTTAGTATTTCAACTCTTTATTAATATGAACATCAAACGGGAGAATGATTGTCATGTGTATTAAAACTTGTTTTATTAGTATGAATATCAAACGGAAGAATGATTATTCATGCCAAATTAAAATCTATTTTAATGAAAGTAAAAGTGGAAATACCCTTAATATACCAATTACTAGGGATAGAATTGGTAATTATTGTTGCCATAAGGCCAGGACTTAATGTAAGTTTTTATTGAGAAAGCTCACGAGGGATCAGACTTTACGATAAATACTTAGAATTTATATCACAAGGAATCGGTTATAATGACTTTAAGCTGCAATAACATGAACTTGATGATTAAGTATGTACGTTGTAATTATTGCATTATATTTTAGTACGAGAATCCTAATTCCAACATAGTTTGTTAATCTGTGTTTTTACCCCAAGTATCTGCATTATTCTGAATTACATCTCAACTTTATAGTTAGATTTTATCTTTTCCCTCTTTTTACCTTATGAACAAATCAACCATCAAATCTTGTGAATATTGTATAAATTTTTTATAAATTATTCTTTTGTTAGTAATCATTGATAAATTTACTATAGTAAATAAGAAATTACTGTGAGTTACTGGAGTTTCAATCCCAGTGGAACGATATCTAAATTTGAAAACTACAAACGATTGGTGCGCTTGCCAATTAATAACCCAACAGTAACACAGGGGTTAACAAGTATACAGGTTATCTCATCCATAATATACAACTTAATATAATTAAAGCATTATTAATCACATACATAAATGACATGTGTTTATCACACAGGGTAGCCAATTTGCTAACTCATCAACATGCTACCATAACTTTTCTTAACACAGTTAAATCTCATCAGTCTCATGTATAATATCAGAAGCTGATATATACTCACATCGCGGGACAACCACATAACTCATCCCTCACAAGTTATGCTTCCATATTTCATCATGATTCATAATTATAAACTATCTCATTATACATACAAATCAATATTCAATTATCTCAATTATCGAATATGCCACATCATGCAATCATACACCACAAAATCAACATACGCGTCATTGCAATCATCAATTTAATATAGGGAACCACATTGTTCATTTCTGTCAACATTTACACGGTTTTGATCATATTAATCATCAATATGAACCTCACTGTTATAAACTCCTTACCCATTAATTTCCTACCAAAGCCATTCATTAAATGTATGACTTCATACCTACACATATAGTCTTACTAATTCATCAATATTGCTATGTATCATCAATTGTGATTCATCCCTTTTCTGATTATCAGTTTATCACCACTCATTACCTAGAGATATCTTTCAACCACATGTAAAAATGCACAATACACATCATTCATGGATAAATTGTTTCTAATCTAATTCATATAGTTTATAATATGATTCCTCTATTTCATAGTCATCAACATGAATAACTAAATCCTTACCCTTATTAATTCATTCCCTTTTCACATATCGATTTCTTTCTTTCTTTTAGTTACTTTCGTTTTACAAGTTCTCAACTCGCAAATTCTTTTCCATCTTAACTTTTCATCATTTATCGCATAATCATTAAAACGTATTAATTCACCCATAGTGGCTATAACATACCATATTCCTATATGCTAGAAGCGTAAATAAATTTCTACATTAACCTTAACCCAACACACACCCCCTTACCTTGATTCCGAGCTTTCCAAGGCTTCTAATCACTTGCTGGGTTTTTTCTTGAATCCTTAAAACTCCTTTCTATTTTCGACTCCGCTTCCAATACCCATAATGTCGATCAATCTCTCGATTCTTGTTTCGGCACCTCACTTCACCAAGTTCCAAAGCTACCAAAACCATGACTTCCACCCAGATTAGAGCCAAATCGCATAAAGGGAAGAAAGATGGGAGAAGAAGATAGCTCGCGGGTTCTGTTTTTGCATGCCTCTATAAAAATTGATCGCGACATTGACGCTACGCGTCAGCATGGCGCTACACGTCAGGTTATTAATGTGCACCTGACGCTACACATCAATGCCACGCCACGCGTCAAGGTCCTTGATGCCCATTCCTTAAAGCATTCATTTTAACGTACCTTAACCCTCTAGAATACCATTTTAAATCATATATTCATCTAGAATACCATTTTAAATCATATATTCACTTAAAAATCCTATTTCCTTTAATATTATCTCAATTAAATATTCAATTTACCTTTCTCAATATTAAATTACCGGGGATGTTACAGTTTCACCAAAAAATTTCATTTGAATCATGTCTCTAAAGTCAGCCAAAGCTATATGGGATTATCTTAAAGAAGAATATGATAGAGACGATAGAATCAAAGGCAAGACTTTGAATTGTAGAAGATGAAGGAATCAAAAACTATCGAGGAGTATCCTGAGAAACTTTTAAGCATAGCAAATAGAGTAAGATTGTTAGGTTCTGAATTTAGTGACTCTCATATTGTTGAAAAAATTCTGGTTACTGTGCCTAAAAGATTTGAGGCTACCATTACCACATTGGAAATTGTTCAAAATCACCTTGGTAGAGTTGTTGAATTCCTTGCAGGCACAAGAACAACGAAGGGATATGGGAGAAGAAGGATTTATTGAGGAAGCCTTGCCTACTAAACATGTAAATGATGGGAGAAACAAAAAGAAGAACCAGCAACCAAATAAAGAATATGTTATCAGAAATGAAAGCAAAACATGAAACTCAAAGGTAAAGTAACCTCCTTGCAAGCATTGCAACAAGATGGGTCATCCTCCATTCAGATGTTGGAGAAGGCCTAATGTTAAGTGCACCAAGTGCAATCAACTTGGGCATGAAGTTGTTATTTGCAAGAACCAAATTCAACAGCAAGAAGAAGATGCCCAAATTACTAATGAAAATGAGGAAGATCAACTTTTTATTACAACTTGTTTTTCAAGTAATGTTTCAAGCAAATCTTGGCTAATTGATAGTGGATGCACCAATCACATGACTCATGACAGGGAACTTTTCAAGGAATTAAAGCCTTCTAAAATTTCAAAGGTCAAAATAGGTCATGGTGGTTATATTTTAGTAAAAGGAATAGGAACAATTGCTATTGCAACACTTTCATGAACTAAAACAATTTCTGGTGTGTTATATGTACCTGACCTATAGCAAAATTTATCGACTATTGGTCAGCTATTAGAAAAAGGCTTTAAGGTATTTTTTTGAATATAAATACTGCTTGATCAAGGATTCTACAGGTCAAAATTTGTTTATGGTGAAAATGAGAGGCAAAAGCTTTTCACTAGATTTAAATCAAGAAGAGAAAATAGCTTTTTCAGTAAAGGAAAATGTTGCTGAGTTATGGCATAAGAGACTTGAGCATCATCATTGTCAAGGGCTACTAAAAATACAAAAAATTGAAATGGTAAGAGACTTACCTCATTTTGAAGCAAAGCATATTTCCATTCCCAACAGCCACTTTGAGAGCCACAAAAAAGTTGAAACTAATTCATACTAATGTAGGAGGGCCCTAAAGGACTCTTTCCCTTAAAGGAAATCGTTATTACATTATTTTTGTAGATAATCTAACCCGAATATGCTGAAGTTATTTTCTAAAATTCAAATAAAAGGTTGGGAACATTTTCTGGAAGTTCAAAGCAAGGTGGAAAATGAAAGTGACTGTAAAATTCAGACTTTATGGTTTGATAATGGCAATGAGTATATCCCACACCAGTTTAGTTCATTTTGTGATGAAGCAGGAATTGAACGTCAACTTATAACTCCTTATACTCCAGAACAAAATGGAGTCAGTGAGAGAAGAAATAGATTTATTATGGAGATGGCCAGATGCATGTTGCATGAAAAGAATTTGCCAAAGAATTCTAGGCAGAGGTAGCAAACACAATAGTGTTTTTACAAAATAGACTTCCCACAAAGACGGTGAATAATAAAACTCCTTTTGAAGCACGGTATGGACACAAACCTCAAATGCATTTTCTTAAAGTGTTTGGTTGTCTTTGTTTTACCTATATTCCACACGTTAAATGAGACAAACTAGACAAAAAGGTTGTTGCAGGAATTTTCTTTGGTTATAGTACAATGTCAAAGGCTTATAAAGTTTTCCAACCTAAAATAGAAACTATTACTATCAACAGAGATATACACTTCATGGAAAATAAAGAGTGGGATTGGGAAGATTCAAAGACCTCTATGCCAAAGAAAGCTCGTGGCAAGATGAAAGAGAGGATGATCCACCAATTAGAGGTACTCGATTGCTGTCTAAAATATATCAAAGATGCAATGTTGCAATATGTGAACCTGTCGATCATGAAAAAGTTTTTAAGGACTCAAAATGGAAGAATAAAATGAATGAGGAGCTGTTTATGATTGATAAAAACAAAACTTGGGAGCTTGTTGATAAACCCTAAGGCAGAAAAGTAGTTGGGGTGAAATGGGTATTTAGAACCAAGTTAAATGTTGATGGTTCAATTAACAAGCATAAAGCAAGGCTTGTAGTTAAGGGGTATGCACAAATTTTTGTTGTTGTTTACTTTGACACACTCACGTTAGTTTCCAGGCTTGATACAATCAAATTACTTATTGCTATTTTTGCTCAACTTGGGTGGAAAGTGCAGCAAATGGATGTCAAATTAGCATTCCTAAATGGGATACTTGAGGAAGAAATTTACATTGAGCAACCTAAAGGTTTCATTGTGGAAGGTAAAGAAGACAGTCTATCAATTATATAAAGCTCTTTATGGCCTAAAACAGGCCCCAAGAGCTTGGTATAATCGAATAGATGATTATTTGCTTGGCCTTGGCTTTAAAATAAGTCTTTCAGAAACTATGCTTTATGTTAAATACAATAGCAATAAGATTCTTTTAGTTTCTCTTTATGTAGATGACCTTTTAATTACTGGGAGCAGTGCAAAGTTTATTGATGAGTTTAAACTAGATATGATGTAGGCTTTTGAAATGACAGATCTCGGTTTGATGACTTTCTTTCTTGGGATGGAAATTAGGCAGGATAATCATGAAGTTTTCATCTGTCAAAAGAAGTATGCAAAGAGATCATAAAGAAGTTCAAGCTTGAAGAATGCAAGGAAGTTAACACTAGTATAAATCAAATGGAGAAATTGTGTAAAGAAGATGGTACAGACAAAGTTGATGAAGGATATTATAGGAGTTTGATTGGGTGTTTAATGTATGTCATGACAACAAGGCCTGGCATTTTGAATGATGTAAGCATTTTGTCTCGACTTATGCATTGTGCAAGTGAATTACATCTTAAAGTTACAAAAAAAGTGATTAGATATGTCAAAGGTACAAGTGATTTTAGTGTCAAATTCACAAAAAGCAAAGATTTCAGGCTAATTGGATTCTCTGATAGTGATTGGGGAGGATATGTTGATGATATGAAAAGTACTTCAGGGTATTGTTTCACTCTTGGATCTGGTGTTTTTTCATGGAGCTCCAAGAAGCAAGAAATAATGGCTCAATCCACTGTTGAAACTGAGTTTATTGCAACAATAGCTACTGCTAATCAAACTTTGTGGTTGAGAAAGATCCTAAGTGATCTTATATTGGAACAAAAGGAGAGCACAAAGATTTTAGTTGATAATCAAGTTGCAATCGCAATCTCTCACAATCCTGTGTTTCATGGGAAGACTAAGAATTTCAACATCAAGCTTTTCTTCTCGAGAGATATGCAAAAGAATAGAGATATAACTCTTGCCAATTGCAAGACAAGAGAATATTTGGGTGACATATTTACAAAGCCTTTGTTAACAAGTAAATTTGAGTTTATCAGAAGACAACTTGGAGTGTGTTAAATACATGTCTCAAATTTTGTTAATGTGGTACTTCATTTACCATGAGCAATTCAAATTGAATTTTGTTTCTTCATAATACCAATTCAATTTGGTTTTTACTTCTTTAGAATAGCAATTCAAATTGAATTCTACTTCTTCAGAATACAAATTCAATTTGAATTCTACTTCTTCATAAAACAAATTCAATTTGAATTCTACTTCTTCAGAATACAAATTCAATTTGAATTCTACTTCTTCAAATACAAATTCAAATTGAATTCTACTTCTTCACAAAACCAATTCCATTTGGTTTTGTCTTCTGGTTAAGGAAATATTATTATATTCCTTATAATTGCCTATAAAAGGATTCAAGGTACCACATTTGCAATCATGGTCAAGTTCTCTCCTAGTGTAATTGTAACACCTCCTTATATACATGAGATATATATATATATATATATATATATATATATATATAACTTTTAGAAAGATATACATATTTATCACTCTTTATCTCACATATACAAGGACGTATATACATCTGATTTCCTTTGAATATTGAAAGTAAAAAAAACATTATCTTTCGATGTTTGTCCATAATGATAAAACAATTTATAAAAATCATAAGTGATAAATCATTACAGTATTATATCCGAATGAGAAAATTTATCAAAGTTTAACCTTTACCTTGTTACAATTATCTAACTTGATATTGTAATAAGGCAAGGCAAAACTAAATTATACCTCTACTACAAATGTGACCAATCATTTCCTAGTCCTTGAACCATCGAGTTTTAGAATCCTACTCTTGTCATATCTCTTCACCTATCTGATTAAGGATGAGACCACTCTACCCTCTTGTAATTACATATCCTTCCATCTTGAACTGCTAGCTATATATCACATAATATATATTTTGGACACAAAATTCAAACAAGAAGGAGTGAGAAACAGAATATAATACTTTACAGATAAGACATAAGCATAAGGGTTTTCACAAACTAATAAATTAATATCACTCAAAATCTCATACACAATTAATTATAAATATAGGGTTCTCACACACATAACAATCATACTTTCATTCACAATTATCCATACAGAATATCACAATCACATGTATAACATGTAATGCTTTTAATACTACCTCATTCAGTTTATGCATGTGGGCCTTTAAAGTTTTAATTTTCACTAGGTCAACCAGGAGTTTACACTGTTCCATAATTCCGGATAATAACATAAATGCCTTTGTAGCATATGAACAACTCAACTCACGTGAAAACACTTAAAGACTAGTCAGACTGAGAAGGTTTTTATTGTGAAAGTACCCGACACTAGGGAGCGACCCCAGGTCACCTGAAGCACCCTTTCACACCCTCTCATCCCAAGGCTCGCAATTAAGCCTCCTCTAATGTATCCTCAGTTTCTATAATCTGTCCCCAGGTAATATCACATCTCATTTCTCTTTAATGATTCATGATGCATGAACTACTCGCATATTTAGTTGGTTAAGACTTTTAGAAACTCAATTATTAAATACCATAAAGGTTCACAAAATCATCTCAATAAACTGTATATTCCCATAAGTTCTTCTTTGAACTTTTGTTATACAGAAATAAATTTAGTACATTCTTTGAATTCAGATCTCACCAAAATTGAGTTTCCAAGCCTTAAATATCTCAAAACTTTCTCTTAAAAACTTGACATATTTACATAATCTTTCCCGATTTGAATTTTAACTAGATTGAGTTTAGAAATCTCGACTATAACAAAATATCCTTTAGTTATTTCATTGGGGAAAACCAATTTAAATTTCTGATTTCTAAAAGAAAATAATTTTTAAAATCATTAACTAAGAATACTTAAAACTATAAAAATTTTCTTTAATTCAAGAATTAATTATCTCAACCTCTGATTTTCATAAAATAGCTTCTTTCTAATACTAGATTTTATTCTAGAGATTAAAAATAAAGTTCATGAAAATTATTTCTAAGAAGAAATAAAAGACCAAAAAAATGATAAAATACTTTCTCTTAGAATAAAAATTTAAAGAGTAAGGTAAGAAAATTCTTACTGAGTTTTAACTTTCTGTCATGCTTGCTATATGCTCAAACTTCATATCACAAGGTCATCAATCATTCATCAACCACAATCAAGTATTGTAATGTCATCAATCACAATCAAATATCATCAATCATAATATTATCAATCATAATTACATATCATCAATCAAAGTCTAATATTATAAATCACAATATCATTAATCAAAATCAAATATAGTTAATTATAATCAAGTCAAATCAACTAAATATCGCTCATAAATATAATTCAAATTTTAATGGTTATTTAAATTAGTAGAGTTGATTTTGAGTCCTTATAGTCCATTCCTCGCACAGGTCTATATAAGTCCATATATATAATCCAGCCTTCGCATAGGTATAGTTCAGTCATAATAGTCCAAATCCTTGCATAGGTTTAGTCCAGTTTGCATAGGTTATCCAGGTCTTTGCATAGGTATTTCAGATCAAGTTACACAAGATACATAATTTAAAGTTTAGATAAATTTTAAGTTAAATAGTTATTATTTTAAAATAATAATATTATTATTAAATTTAAAAGGAGTAGGGGACTCCTCCCATTATTCTTATGTCTTTTCATATTATATTCCTATCCCACTCCCCGTTACCTCTTGTATCTTGGTTCGTTATGGAAAGTCCATGCGCGCCTCGTCTCCGAGTTCTTAGAATTTTAGCATAACCTTCTTCCAAAAATTTTATTTCTCTATCTTACTTCCACCACTATCTCACTAGCATTACCATATTAAGAAAACTTAATCTAAAATTGTGAATTCTAAAGAAAAATTCCTTCAGTATTTATGGGAAGGAAAATTACTATGCATTCTATTATTTTAATATAAAAGTACTGTGCATTTTTGAAATTTAAATCCTGGTTACTGTGCACCTTTTGAAAATTTCGTACATGCACAATGTTCTGCATAGTAAATGTCGGCTGAATTATTAAGCCAAATAGTAACCTTTTACTCGGTATATTTTAAATATTCAAAATTAGTCCTTTTTAAAATTTAGCGATATTATATCAGTTCTCACTAATTTTATGATAAGTAATATAAAGTTTAAATTTTAAAAATCTAAAATTTTCTATTAATAAAAATTTATTGATATGTTTTCAATTTTTTTACGATTGGTAAAAATCAAGATTTTACTCAAACCGATAATTTTTAGATAAGTCTACTTGAAATGGATTTTAGAAAATGTTCTTATAATTTAACTTCACTTTCTTGTAAATATTTTTAATTTTAAGTAACTTTATATGAATTTAAAATTATTTAAAATATATTATTTTATTAAAATATTTCAAAAATTCTAGAAAATTATAAATATTATGTAGATCAAAAAGTTCTAAAGAACCATAGTCTAATTCCTTCAAAATTTTATTTTAAAATTCTAATAAGAGTTAAATCATAAATATGCAAAAACATAAACATAAAATAAAAGTTGTGAGTAATAAAGATATTCAAAATTTTTAATATAATTTTATTAATCAATGAATACTAATTAAGTTATTTTAAAATTCTCATTCATAAATATTTTCATTTTATTATTATTATTTTATTTTATTTTAAAAAACAAATAATTAAATAAATACCAAAATTTCATAAAAAATGATAATAATAAACTAACTAATAGTAAGTATTTCTCATTATAGATATATTAATATCTATTTTCTATTTGAGTAGAAAATAGGATGTTACAGTAATCCTGAGATAATTTTTAGTAGCGAGTATATATTTTAGTTTCATCTGAGAGAGTACTCTAGTTAGAAAATTTGAGAGATAATTTTATTTTTGTCCCTATGACTTATAGGGCTATTGTCTCTTTGTTTTCTTTTCTTTTTGAGAACTTCTTGTACTCTCCTCTCCTTCTTACATAGTGGAACTGTTTTGCTCGTGATCATTAGTGTTCTTTTTTCTCCAGTCTTGAAGGTTTTCCACGAAAATCTTATGTGTTTATTTTCTTGCCCTTATACTTTCTTCTCTTTATCTCCAATTGATTTGATCAAGTGCTTCTGCGATACGCTGATTTCCATAACAAGTGGTATTAGAGCTGCTTGTTTGATTGAAGGTTCAATATGTCTACGTCACCAAATTTGACATTGAGAAGTTTGATGGCAAGATTAGTGTTTCTATTTGGCGTGTCCAAATGAAAGCTGTTCTCACTCAAAATGGATTAAAGAAAACTTTAGATGGCAAATCGGAAGGCCATCTACTATGACCGATGAGCAATGAGATGAGTTGGATGAAAATGCGCTTTCAGCAATCCAACTTTGCTTGTCCAAGGAGGTTCTTCGTGAAGTAGCCAACGAAATCACTGCTGCGGCTTTGTGGTTGAAGTTGGAGACTTTATACATGACCAAAAGCCTTGTAAATAAGCTTCGTCTCAAAGAACGATTATATACCATTCGTATGGTTGAAGGTACTCCTATTTAATCTCATCTTGATAAGTTTAATTCTATTATTATGGATCTAGAAAATATTGATATAAAAATTGATGATGAAGATAAAGATGTTCTGTTGGTTGTCTCTCTACCTTCTACCTATAAACACTTTAAAGAAATTATGTTGTATGGTAACAACGATACCTTATCCTTTGAAGATGTTAAATCTAATTTATTGGCCAAAGAAAAGTTTGATCTTGAAATTCATTCTTGAGGACAAGGGTGAGGGTTTAAGTGTCAGGGGTAGAACTCAAGAAAAAAGGAGTACCAATAATAAGAAAAGCAGATCCAGATCTAGATCCAGAGGTCGTAAATCTAACAAAACCTGTCGCTATTGCAAGAAATATGGGCATGATATCTTTTATTGCTTTATCTTGAAAAAGAAACAAGAAAAGCATGAAAAAGATAAACAACCAGCTGAAGCTGCTAATGTAGAGAATGATTCTGATGGTGATGTTATGCTATCTGTTGTTTCTTTTGATAAGAGGAGCAAACATGAATGGATTCTTGATTCTGGATGTACTTTCCATATGTGTCCTTATAAGGACTTATTTACCACTCTTGAACCTATTGATAGTGGTGTTGTCTTGATGGGTAATGATACCCAATGCAAGGTTGCAGGAATAGGTACCATTCAGATCAAGTTTCATGATGGTATTGTCAGACTCTTTCCAAAGTTTGCTTTGTTCCTGACTTAAAGCGAAATCTAATTTCTCTTGGTACCCTAGAATCTCTTGGGTGCAAGTACTCAGCTGAAGGTGGAGTTCTAAAGGTATCAACAGGTGCCCTTGTTCTATTAAAAGCTACCCGTGTTGGTAGTTTGTATATCTTGCAAGGATCTGTGGTGACAGGCTCAACAGCTGTTTCATCTTCCATGCATGATATTAATGTCACCAAATTATGGCACATGCGCCTTGACCATATGAGTGAAAAGGGCATGCACCTACTGAGCAAGCAAGGTCTTCTTGGTAATCAAGGCATCGGTAAGTTGGAGTTTCATGAACATTGTGTTTTTGGGAAGCAGAAAAGAGTTAGCTTCTCTACTGCAACTCACCGAACAAAAGGTATTCTTGATTACATTCATTCAGATCTTTGGGGACCTTCCAAAGTTCCTTCTTATGGAGGAAAACGTTATATGATGACTATTATTGATGATTATTCTCGTAAAGTCTGTGTCTACTTTCTAAGACATAAAAATGAAACTTTTCCCACTTTTAAGAAGTGGAAAACTCTTGTTGAAACTCAGACAGAGAAGAAAGTCAAGAAGCTCAGAACAGATATTGGATTGGAGTTCTGTGAAGGTGACTTTAATGAGTTCTGCGCAAATCATGGTATTGCTAGACATAAAACTATTCCAGGTAAACCCCAGCAGAATGGTGTTACAGAACGTTTAAATAGAACTATCCTTGAGAAAGCTCGTTGTATGCTCTCAAATACTGGGTTATGGCATCGGCGTGAATTATGGGCAGATGCAATATCTACTGTTTGTTACTTGATTAATCGCTCTCCACACTCTTCACTTGATTTTAAAATTCTAGAAGAAATTTGGTCAGGTAATCCTATTAATTATTCTAATTTAAGAATCTTTGGATGTCCTGCATATGTTGTAACGCCCTCTGTTACACTTTAATAAATTCTAGAAAAATTTGTAATTTTTTTTACTAAAGATATGATTGTTAAAAAGAAACTATCGGAATAAATTATATACATTATTTCTGAAATACCTCATAAATATTATTAAAACTTTATAAAGTAATTTTACATTCATCCAAAGAAAATAAATATTAAACATTATAAGAAAGAGAGGAAACTCCATGGCCCAGAAGCAGTTACTTAATAACATTATTTATTCATTGGACCACGGTATTCATACCGAGCTCCCTTTCTAGAACGTGCTATATTTACTGCCGAGATTCTTCGATCCTTCCCTCTGAACCATCAATTTAAAACATGTGAAACAAAAACACGGAGAAATAAGTGAGAAACAGAATATAATATTCCTGAATAAGACATAAGCAACAAAGGGTTTTCACAAACCAATACATAATAATATCAATCACAATCACATACACAATTAATTATGAATGTATGAATGTTATGCAATATCTTCATCATAACTTACCTATATATATGGGCCCTTAAATTTTAATTTGCACTGGGCCAACCAGGAGTTTACACTATTCTATAAGTCCGGATAATAATAATATGAACAGCTCAACTGGCATGGAAATACTTAGAGACTAGTCAGACTGCGAAAGTTTTTATTGTAAAAGTACCCGACACTAGGGAGCTACCCCAAGTCCCCTGAAGCACCCTTTCACACCCTCTCATCCCAAGGCTCGAAATTAAGCCTCCTCTAATGTATCCTCGGTTTCTATAATCCGTCCCCAGACAATATCATTCAATTTCACTTTAATGATTCATGATGCATGAACTACTCGCGTATTTAGTTGGTTAAGGCTTTTAGAAACTCAATTATTAAATACCTTAAAGGTTTACAACATCATTTCAATAAATTGTACATTTTCTCAATTCTCTAAATTTTTGTCCCATAGAAATAAATTTGGTACAGTTTTCGAATCTCACTGAAATTGAGTTTCTAAGCCTTAAATATCTCAAAACTTTTTTATATAAAACTTTTACATAATCTTTCTCAAATTGAATCTTAACAAGATCAAATTCTTAATTATTTCCAAATATCTTTAGTTATTAAGTTGGAAAAATAAAATAATTTTCTTTTGAAAATTTTATTTTATTAAAAGAGAATAATCTTTAAATCATTAACCAAAAAAACTTAAATTTACAAAATTTTTCTTTAATTCAAGATTTAACTATCTCAATTTGTTATAAATTAATTTTCATAAAATGTCTACTTTCTAAAATAAATACTAATTTTTTATTCTAAATATAAAAATAATTTCTAAGAAGAAATAAAAGATTTTAAAATAATAAAAATTTAAAGAGTAAGGTAAGAAATAAAAATTTTAAAATAATTTAGCTTTCCATCATGCTCACTATATGCTCAAACTCCACATTACAATATCATCAATCAAATATTATCAATCACAGTTAAACATCATCAATCACAGTTAAACATCATCAATCACAAATCAATCATAATCAAATCAATTAAATATCATTAATACATATCATAATACAAAATTTAATGATTATTAATATAGTTGATTTTTTAGTTCTTTTTGTCTATTCCTCGCATAGGTTTATGTAAGTCCATATAATCCAGTCCTTGCATAGGTATAGTTCAGTCCATATGGGTCATAATGGTCCAAGTCCTTGCATAGGTATAGTCCAGTCCATATGGGTCATAATGGTCCAAGTCCTTGCATAGGTATAGTCCAGTTCATATAGGTTATAAAAGTACAGGTCCTTGCATAGGTATGTTAGAGTTAGTTACATCAGATATTTAATTTAAAATTTATTATAAATTTTAAGTTAAAGAGTTAATATTTTAAAATAATATTATTATTAAATTTAAAAGGAGTAGGGGACTCCTCCCATTATTCTTATGTCTTTTCATATCATATTCTTATCTCACTCCCCCTTACCTCTTGTATCCTGATTCATTATTGAAGATCCGTACGTGTCTCGTCTTCGAGTTCTAAAACATACCAATTTCATTTTAATATAGTTACAAGATGAAAATTGAGATTACTACTTAAAACAGAAATGGTAAATTTTGAATAGTGAATAGTGAATAGTAAATCGTGAATAATAACAATGAATAGTAAATAGTAAATCGTGAATAATAATAGTAAATAGTAAAACGTGAATAGTAATGGTAAATCGTGAATAGTAACGGTAAATAGTAAATCATGAATAGTAACGGTAAATAGTAAAACGTGAATAGTAAAGGTAAATAGTAATAGTAAATAGTAATTTATTATTTGAATAGTAATTTACTATTGAAATAGTATTTTACTATGCAGAATAGTAACTTAAAATAATATTATTTCGAGTATAATAATAGATTTCTAAAAACGATATGAAAACAACCCTAAAAAATATAAAAGAGACGTATTCTTACCTTAGAATTTTAGCAGAACCTTCTTCCAAAAAAATTTATTTCTCTCTCTTACTTCCACCACTATCTCACTAGCACTACTATATTAAGAAAACTTAATCTGAAATTGTGAATTCTAAAGAAGAATTCCTTCGGTATTTATAGGAAAAAAATTACTATGCATTCTATTATTTTAATATAAAAGTACTGTGCATTTTTTGAATTTTTATTCCTGGTTATTGTACATCTTTTGAAAATTTCGTACATACACAGTATTTTACATAGTAACTGTCGGTAGAATTATTAAGCCAAATAGTAACCTTTCACTCGGTATATTTTAAATATTCAAAATCAGTCCTTTTTGAAATTTAGCGATATTATATCAGTCCTTACTAATTTTATAATAAGTAATATAAAGTTTAAATTTTAAAAATCTAAAATTTTCTGTTAATAAAAATTTATTGATATGTTTCCAATTTTTTAACGATTGGAAAAAATCAAGATTTTTCTCAAACCGATAATTTTTAGATAAGTCTACTTGAAATGGATTTTAGAAAATTTTCTTATAATTTAGCTTCACTTTCTTATAAATATTTTTAATTTTAAGTCACTTATATGAATTTAAAATTATTTAAAAAATATTATTTTATTAAAAAATTCAAAATTTTCAAAAAATTCCAAAAAATCATAAATAATACGTAAATTAAAAAGTTCTAAAGAACCATAATCTAATTCCTTTAAAATTTTAATATAAAAATAAAAATAAGGGTGTTACATATGCGCATGTTAATGATGGCAAATTGGCTCCAAGAGATATTAAGTGCATATTTCTTGGTTATGCATCTGAGTCTAAAGGATATCATCTATGGTGTTCTGATCCTAAGTCACGAAAGTTAATTCTCAGTAGAGATGTGACTTTTAATGAGGATGCATTATTATCTTCTGGAAAACAATCTTTTATTTCTTCTTCTAGTACTAATAATCTACAGGGTACTAGCGAGAAGATGGAGTTAGAATTAAAATCTGCTAATATTGATGTCTCATCTTTCTCTACCAATGAGTCTAGCATTAATGATCATGGTGATGATCGTACCACTTCTCCTATTCAGCCACAGGCAGAGGATTATTCTATTGCTCGAGACAGACCAAGGAGACAAATTAAAAGGCCAGTCAGATACACTGTTGATGATAATCTGACTGCTTATGAACTGTCTATTGCACAAGAGGTAAATGATGTCGTTGAGCCTACTAGTTATTCTGAAGCTGTTTCTTGTGCGGATTCTTTAAAATGGCTTCTAGCTATGAATGAAGAAATTGAAAGTCTTCATAAGAATAATACATGGAGTTTGATAGAACTCTCTAAAGGCAAACGATCGCTTCGATGTAAATGGATTTACAAGAAGAAAGATGGCATTCCCGGGGTTGAAGATCCTAGATGCAAGGCAAGATTAGTCATCAAAGGCTTTCATCAGAAGGAAGGCATTGACTTTAATGAGATTTTCTCACCAGTTGTTCATCATACCTCCATCCGTATCTTGATTGCTTTTGTTGCTTTATTTGATCTGGAATTGGAACAACTTGATGTTAAAATAGCTTTTCTACATAGAGAGTTGGAAGAAGAAATCTATATGGATCAGCCAGAGGGATTTATTATTCCTGGTAAAGAGCATCTTGTTTGTCGTTTTATAAAATCTTTATATGGTCTCAAGCAAGCTCCTAGGCAGTGGTACAAAAGGTTTGACTCCTTTATGATTGGGTAAGGATATTCAAGGAGTCAATATGATGATTGTATTTATTTCCAACAATTTCCTGATGGAACTTTCATTTACTTGTTACTTTATGTTGATGATATGTTGATTGCATCATGTAACAAGTCTCTGATCGGGAAATTAAAAACTCAACTCAATAATGAGTTTGAGATGAAGGAATTAGGTGCAGCTAAGAAAATTCTTGGCATGTAGATTCACAGGGATCGTCAAGCTGGTAAATTGTTCTTATCTCAATAGAAATATATTGAGAGATTGCTTGATAGATTTAATATGAAAACCTATAAACCTGTTTCTACTCCACTCGCTGCACATTTCAAGTTATCTTCAGACCTATGCCCACAAACTAAAAAAGAAATAGAGCGTATGTCACATGTTCCTTATGCTAGTGCAGTTGGTAGTTTAATGTATGCTATGGTATACACTAGACCGGATTTAGCATATGCTATCAGCATGGTGAGTCGATACATGCATAATCTTGGAAATGATCATTGAAATGCTGTGAAATAGATTTTTTGGTATCTAAAAGGTACTTCTAATATTGGCTTGGTATTTGACAGAAGCAAAGCTACAACTAATGGTATTGCAGGTTTTGTTGATTCGGATTATGGTGGTGATCTTGATAGAAGAAGATCTCTTTCTGGTTACATCTTCACTCTTTGTAACTCTGCTATTAGTTAAAAAGCTTCTCTTCAATCTATTGCTGCATTATCTACAACTGAAGCAGAATATATTTCAGTCACAGAGGATGTGAAAGAGGCTCTTTGGATTCATGGTTTGGTCAATGAACTTGGTCTTACACAAGATATTCTTACTGTGTTTTGTGATAGTCAAAGTGCTATTCATTTGACTAAGAATAGTCGTTATCACGACAAGACCAAACACATTGATGTAAAGCATCACTTTATCCGAGACATTGTTACAATTGATGAAATTATGGTGCAGAAGATTCATACTTCTGATAATCTAGCAGATATGCTTACTAAGCCACTTCCTAATACCAAGTTCCAACATTGCTTCGACTTGGTTGGTCTACACAGCACTTGAATGCCCTTTTGGGCTTTATTCGACAATGAACAATTTATCAAATTTGATCCAAGGTGGAGATTGTTAAATACATGTCTCAAATTTTGTTAATGTAGTACTTCATTTACCATAAGAAATTCAAATTGAATTTTGTTTCTTCATAATACCAATTCAATTTGGTTTTTACTTCTTTAGAATAGCAATTCAAATTAAATTTTACTTCTTCAGAATACAAATTCAATTTGAATTCTACTTTTTCACAAAACAAATTCAATTTGAATTCTACTTCTTCAGAATATAAATTCAATTTGAATTCTACTTCTTCAAATACAAATTCAAATTGAATTTTACTTCTTCACAAAACCAATTCAATTTAGTTTTGACTTCTGGTTAAGGAAATATTATTATATTCCTTATAATTGCCTATAAAAGGATTCAAGGTACCACATTTACAATCATGGTCAAGTTCTCTCCTAGTGTAATCCTAAGAGAATTTTTAGTAGCGAGTATATATTTTAGTTTCATCTGAGAGAGTACTCTAGTATATCCTTGTGACTTATAGGGCTATTATCTCTTTGTTCTCTTTTCTTTTTGAGAACTTCTTGTACTCTCCTTCTTGCATAGTTGAACTGTTTTACTCATGATCATCAGTGTTCTTTTTCTCCAGTCTTGGAGGTTTTCCACAGAAATCTTGTGTGTTCATTTTCTTGCCCTTATACTTGCTTCTCTTTATCTCCAGTTGATTTGATTCAGTGCTTCCGCAACACGCTGATTTCCTTAACAGCGTGTGTAGCTCCTAAAGCAAGGAGTAGTGTTAGAGAAGTACTTAAGAATTCCACAAGTAGTTTTTAAGTTTTATTTTTATCTTTGTTTTAATTGTTAAATTGTTGTCCTAGTCTTTAGGAAACAGTTAAATTTTTAAAGTGTTAATTATAGGAGTGAGCAGTTATGTTAATTGTAATGTTTTCTGATATGAAATATATACAATTCTGATTTTTCTCTATTCAAATACATTAGTTTGAACTTTTTCTACCATAATAATTTTGAATTTTACAACAGAAAAATTAGTAACAGATTTTTAGGTGTTACCTTCTTAGTCATCGTTTCAATACCCATATATGAAAATCTTTAATTTTAAAGTTAATTCATCAACATAGTTAATGATATTAGTCAAAACTAATGAAATGATAAATTTAAAACAAACTCAAAGGATAATGGTAGCTCAATTATTAAATCGTATGTTCATGTTGGCAAAATAAGAACATGTGAACGTTGTCGCTACTTGCCACCGTTTTTCTATCTGTTTGGACTGCAATAATTTATCATACCCTCTTTGTTTGGCCTTATAAAGCGAGAGCATCGTTACAATCGTTCTCCACAAAAATAATAATTTATTATCGATGAATTTGTCGCATACAATACGCATAATTCTAGGATTTAAATCTTCTGTGCCAACATCCTGTGCCAAAACCCTGACCCACTAATCAGATTTTGCCAACTCATTTAATGACTCCATGTCACAAATTCCACTTATATGTTATTTTCACTTAACGGGGTTTATTTCCCGTTTTGCAGAATTAGATTAGCATTTTTAGGTTAAAGTTTACGTCTCTTAATTATTGTTTGAAGGACTATTATCGCCCTCATTTTTGGTGCGTTGAGCCTTAAAGCTTCCTCAAATTCTTTGCATTGCATTCAGCTCAATCAGTCATAGATTTTAACATATGTAAATGCCAATGTATGATTACTAGCATCTCTGTGCAAGGTGATGTTTATTTCTATTTCTTTTATTGATATAGTTGTTGTGTTTTATAACTTTTATATTTTGAATTGTTATAAGAAGAATGCAATTATCCAATTGAATTCTATTTTTAAAATAACCTACGATAAAGTAGTTATATATTAGTTCTAGTTTAGGTTTGATTATATGTTGAATTCATGAAGGTTGCTAATTAACCAACAAATGTAATTTGGTTTCTGCTGAAGATAAGACAGATGCTCTATTTTTTTGTGTAAAATAATGGCATAAGTTTCTGAAAAAAGTGAAATATAACCAATGACAAAGTACTTGACTTACACATTGGGACTTTTTCAATCAATATTCATTTTTTGTATCATCATATTACACTAGGAAATCAAGAAACCAAGAAATTAATTTCATCATAGATGAAATTCCACTAATTATAAGTTCTGGGAAATCAAGAAACCAGGAATATTAATAGTCGATTAACTGGGAAGTTTTGTGTGACTGAATTTGTTGCTGAGCATACACATGAGACTACAACTCCTAGTAAGAGTCATTTACTTAGATCTCAAAGGAAGATAACTCTCCCCCAAGCAGTTGAGATTAATTTAGCTGAAAGTTCTAGAACTGCTCCTAAGGATAGTTGAGAGTTAATGGCTAGACGAGTGGGTGGTCGTGAGAATCTTGGATTCATCCCAGAAGATTATAGAAATTATCTACGTTCAAAGAGAACAATTCAAATGAAGTCAGGAGATACAGGTGGTGTTTTAGAATATTTACAACAGATGCAATTAGAAGATCCTAATTTTTTCTATGCAATACAAGTTGACGAAGATGATTTGATGACTAATATCTTTTGGGCAGATGCAAAAATGATGCTTGACTATTCATATTTTGGTGACGTTGTTTATTTTGATACCGCATATCGAAAAAATAAAGAAGGTCACCCATTTGCAATGTTTGTTGGAGTAAATCATCATAAACTTAGCATTATTTTTGGGGCTGCATTGTTATATGAGGAGACCGCTGAAAGTTTTGTTTGGTTGTTTAAAACTTTTGTCAAGGCTATGTCAGGAAGAAAGCCCAAGACTATCCTTACTAACCAAGATGCAGCAATGGCAAAGGCATTAGCTTTGGTATGGCCAGAAACATATCATCGTCTTTGTATTTGGCATTTGCATTAGAATGCATTGAAAAAACTTAGTACCATGTTTGGGGAGTTTCCAGAGTTTAGTAAGGATTTCAATAGTTGCATTTATAAGTATGAAGAAGAAGAAGAGTTTATCACAGCTTGGAACAATATGCTTAAGAAGTACGCTCTTACGGATAATAGTTGGTTGCAACAAACTTTTGTACTAAAGGAAAAATGGGCATTAGTATATGGCCGTCAAAACTTTTGTGCAGACATGACGACAACTCAGCGAAATGAGAGCTTGAATAATGTAATTAAAAAATATGTAAGTTACAAACATGATTTACTTCGATTTTTTGAGCATTTTAAAAGATTGATTGAGGATCGTCGTTATGAGGAGTCAAAGGCTGACTTCAGAGCAATACAAAGGAGTTTAAGCTTATCATTTGATGTGGAAATTCTTAGGCATGCTGCAAAAATATATACTCCTGCAATATATAAGATGATTCAACAAGAGGTTTCAAAAGCTTATGATAGCAATATGCATATTTCCTCTCATAATAGGGAACTTGTTGAATATAAAGTTATTGACTATAGGAAAGAATTTCAACATATTGTCCATTACAACTTAGTTAATGGTGAAGTCAAATGTAGTTAGTTGTAAAAGGTTTGAGTTTGCAGGAATTTTATGCTCACATGCTTTTAAAGTTCTCTCCTCAAGAAATAAGATGCACATCCCTGCAATGTATATATTAAAGCGATGGACAAAGCATGTAAAAAGTGGAAATGATATTGCTTCTGACCATTCTATAATCCACAAGGACCTAAAAAATGATATGGGATTCCAATATAAGGACTTAAGTAGAAGACAAAATCATTTTGTAAGCAAAAGCGCAATAACTAAAGAATCTTATAATATAGCTGTTCTTGGTATGGAGAGGACCATCAAAGAAATAGATGCTTGTCTTGAAGGTAGAGAAAATGAGACGATTGCAAAAGATGTTTCATTTAATAGCAAAGAAAAGGATTTTCATGTTAAAGAAAATAATAATGTGAAGGGAATAAAGGTTAAAGAAAGATTTCATGGATCTTCTAAAAGGCCAAAAGGTGTTCTTGAGAGATCAAGGAAAAAAAAGAGAACTATACAACAAGAACCTTGTATGCGTAATTTAGACTATCAATGTCCTTTAGGTCAATCTATACAGGTATTGTCTCATTGTCAATTATTATTTAAACTTTATATTAATTTTGAATCAATCTATTTCATATTTAGATTTTGTTATTACCTTTGTATTAATTATTTATAGACATATAAAGCATGCAACACCTCTAAAGAGTCATGTAGCAACATGAGCATGATGCAATTGTTACAGGTGATAAATTGCATTTCTTTTTCTAGTCTTAATTTAAAATATTTTAACACTAACTATGTTTCTTTACACAATTATATACAGTCACAATTATCTATGACTGGACATAGAGCAAGTTATGTCATTAACTCTCAAAGCCAAGACCAAGAAGGGCATCATGATGTACCCTAGCCAATTATCTAGTTTTAATTTGTTTTGAAATTCTAGTACAATGTAGTGGTTTTCCTTTTTTGGATAGGGTGCTATTATAAATTTTCTTATATTTTTTTCATCAGCTTAATTATGATTAAGGTGATGAGTTATTTTATGTTCATATTTGATATTTATCATGAACAACAATAAATGCAATAGAATAACCTTTTTCTTAATCTTTGTACATTATGAATTTGTAAAATACAGCAGTAGATAGGGTATTGATTGCCCTATAGTTTCTTTTACAAGTGGAAAATAAACAATGTACAACTCTTGCTTAACATCTTCCTATGACTTTGCTTGATATGCTTTTCCTAGTGTTGTTGGTTGAAGGCTCTGTAATTTCTCATAGTTTAATATTAATCAATTGGTTGTCAAAGCTCCATGAAGCAATTCATAGTGTTGTGTATGCAATAGAATTGAAGCTTCAGCCACCTGTTTGCACTATTGTTCATTCTTTTACCAACACAACATCACCCTTGAATTTCTTCCAAGTCCACCTTTATCACAATGCAACTTACATTAGTAGATGATATGATACCAGTCATTCTGCTTGCATACTAAAGAAATAGAGTATAGCATATATAATATCACCTTAGTTCATCTTAATAAAAACACCAGGTTGAAACTTATTGTGTAATGCTTCTATAGCTGATTCAATGCGTGCTTGGTCTTACAACAAAATTAGAATAGCTAGTAAGTACCAGAGAACCTTAGGATTGTTTAGTTTGAAAACATATTTTTTCCTTATTTTAACGTTTAAATAAAAAATTATCATTCAGTTTTTTGTTTCTATAAGTTACAAGAAATAGTGAAAGTTGAAAAAAATATATTTTTAGTATTTTTCATATAAAATTTTATAGACAATATGACAATTTTAAAATTAAAAGTGAAAACAGAAAGTGCTTTTTTAACCAAATAGCGCCTTATATTTCTTAAAACAAAGACTAAAATAGGAGAGTCTTATTGTACCTTTACTTTGAAGCTTACTATAGCAATCCATATCTGGCTTGTCGGTAACACTCTTGATGGTACAAAGAAACACAATTATGAATATAAATGGATAATAGTCATATGCTGGTAAATATCACAACCACCCATTAACTTCGTACCAATATATAAGTCTGGAAATTCCAGGCAAAGCTTTGATAGAGATTGAGTAATTTCAACCTGCAGTTTTAGAAGTCCCTATATGAGATAATCTTCAAATTACCTCATTTCGGTCACCAGGACACTGATCACCAATAATATGCCTGAGATAATCTTCAAATTCTTCATCAGGAGCCTCATCAAAAGCAAATCACCAATTGATTATGATAGAGATAGATTCCTAGATGATTAGAGGCAATATGAACTGATAATGTTTTTATCTCTCCCTTTTCAACATAACCCATTACTGAATATTGTAAAATAACAACATTATATTGGGCAGTTTCAACTTTCAACAATTTCTATCAACCAAAGTACTAATTACATGTGTAGAAGATTAACTACTTTAATAGATATGGAGCTTGCATTAATTTAGGGAAGGAATGATTGCCTCCAATTTAAAAATGTAGCAACTGGAAAAAGCTAATAAAAAACCCAATTTTACAATATCATATACTCATTTGTCACCTCCATATCATATATATAACTGAGAAAACCCAATTTTAATGCTAATAGAAAAAATCTTGGGTGACAACTTATATTAAACAGTTTATGTGTGTAGTAAATAATTGGTAAAATAAGCTAAATAAAAAAAATTGTTGTGAACTATGAAGATAGATTAAGAAGCATTTTATCCTAAAAACCAGAGCAAGAAAAATATATACCAAGTATTAGAATCGCAAGGCTTATAATATGCATGCTTCTAATGATAAAGACATACCAGTTCCTTGTAAAATATGTAGCCTCTTTTTCAATCATATATGCGAATGAAACCAAGAGTTAATCTAATTCTGCAAACAATGAAGCAAAATGGGAAATAAACTCTGTTAAGTGAAAACACCATATAAGTGGAATGGGTGATGTGGACTCATTTTGGGGCAAAATCTAATTCAATACATTTTTACTTACATGCTCATGGACTTCCGTCACATCTTCTGTACGAAACACAATTCCTAGCTCATAGACCATGAAGATTTAATTTTAGGCGAAGTGATCCACTTATAAAACGTGTAAAACACTGCTGCAGCTGCTAATCTAATTCTGCAAAACGAGAAATAAACCCCGTTAAGTGAAAACAACATATAAGTGGAATTGGTGACATGGAGTCATTAAATGAGTTGGCAAAATCTAATTGGTGGGACAGGGTTTTGGCAAAGGATGTTGGGACAGAAGATTTAAATCCATAATTCTAATATAGAGCCAAAACTTTGGATCCTATACGGTAGCTATATCCATCGTTAGATGCATCTCGGTTATAACAAATTTAAATATTGTCATGCATCATAGTAAAGTAAACTTTGTTGAGTTACACATGAGGTAAAATTATAAAAATATCTGAAATATGACGTGTTTAATTAATAGGCTTTAAATTTCTATTAATCAGTCTAATTTATTTTCACTCCAACTCTTAATTTACTTTTCGTGATAGGTGAATTGCACTTAAAAAGATTCAATCTATAAAATTAACAAAATTATATTATTATTATTATTGTAAAAAAATTTCATTATCTTTTTAGTTATCTACTACATAAATCATTTCATAACTTAATAAGATTTATTGAACTCCGGTATCATCTTTAAATTTGTTATCATTGAAATGTATGCAATGATGATAAAAGTCACTTGAAAGAACAAAAAATACAAATAGTTAGAGGAGATGTAAATCCAAAAAAGTTTAACCCACCTTTCAATTATAATGGTGATTTCGTATTGATTCAATATAGCCTTATCTAATTCTTTTCAACTATGTAGTGGTGATTTTGTATTGATTCCATACACTCTTGAGAGGCTATGTAATTCAATCTAACTATTAGGTCAAAAACTTAATTTTTTGTCTATCATGATTTTTTTTCAAGTATAGGTATTTTTTACTGTAAGAGAAAATTCTCTCAATATAGATCTTCTCCATCTATAAACTAAAACCGAAATCTTTTTCAAAAAGAATCAAAACATTAAACCAACCAGTGACAATCATATTTTGGTAACCCAATAGAGAATAAGCTTTATAAATACCCTGCACTCCTATCTCTCATTGTAATAACCAAGGCAATAATACTTGGGATATCCAGTTCAAAAATGGATTCATGCCACCAAATTTCTCCAACAAACTGCAATAATGGAAATACCAATAGCAGCAAAACCTTTCAAGTGGTGGTGGTTCTCATACCTTTCCCTGCACAAGGCCATCTCAACCAGCTTCTACACCTCTCACGCCTAATCTCATCCCATAACATACTTGTCCATTATGTTGCCACAGCCTCACACATTCGTCAAGCCACACTTCGTGCCCAAGGTTGGGACCTAAACTCCATTTCAAACATTCATTTTCAAGACTTCAAAGTCCCTCCTTTTGCTTCCCCTCCTCCCAACCCCTACAACAATGCACAAACCAAATTCCCATCTCATCTTGTTCCCTCCCTTGAAGCCTGTTCACATCTTCGTCAGCCAGTAGCATCATTTCTCCAATCCCTCTCATGTGTTGCCAAAAGGGTCATAGTAATCCATGACTCCCTTATGGCATCAGTGGCACAAGATGCCAAAAACATAGCCAATGTTGAGAACTACACCTTTCACAGCACTAGTGCTTTCAACACTTCATTGTATATATGGGAGGAAATGGGAAAGTCATCATTATCATCGATTGAAGGCTTGCGTATCCCAAAAGTTCCTTCTCTAGAAGGATGCTTTATACCTCAATTCCTAGATTTCGTTGGTGCACAATATGAATGCCTTAAGTTCAATGATGGCAACATCTTTAACACAAGCAGGGTAATTGAAAGCAGTTATCTTGAGTTGATGGAACGTGTCAGTGATAGCAAGAAAATTTGGGCCCTTGGGCCATTCATCCCTTTAACCATTGGGAAGAAAAGTTCAAAGGGAAAGCACTTATGCATGGAGTGGCTTGATAAGCAAGAGCCGAATTCTGTTATATATGTGTCGTTTGGGACAACAACAAGCTTCACAAGGGAAGAGATTGAGTAGATTGCAATTGGGTTGGAGCAAAGTAAGCAAAAGTTCATCTGGGTGTTGAGAGATGCTGATAAAGGAGACATCTTTGATATGAATGAAGTGAAAAGGCATGAACTTCCATATGGGTTTGAAGAGAGGGTTGGAGGGAGGGGGTTGATTCTGAGAGATTGGGTACCCCAATTGGAAATTCTGAGCCACCCTTCAACTGGAGGATTTATGAGTCACTGTGGATGGAATTCCTGCATTGAAAGCTTAACCATGGGGGTGCCAATTGCATCATGGCCTATGCACTCAGACCAGCCTAGAAACGCTATTTTCATCACACAAGTACTTAAGGTTGGTTTGGTTGCGAAGGATTGGGAACACGGGGATGTTTTGATGACTGCTTCTGCTGTTAAGAATGTGGTGACAAGATTGATGGATACAAAGGAAGGAGATGAGATAAGAGAAAGAGCAATGGAGCTTAAAATGGCCATTCATAGATCCATGGATGAAGGTGGTGTTTCTCATGTTGAAATGGGTTCCTTCATTGCTCATATCACTAGATAGAGTGCATGTTTAATTATGGTTCAACCACACTTGCTCTTCTTGTATGCACAAGATGTTCTTTTGCCAAATCGTGTTAGTGAATAGTGACAATGTGGTACCGAGTAGACCGTGATTTAATGGTGTGTGAAGTGAATGCACAAGATGTTCTGGGAATAATATGCATGTTTGCTAAGCCTTTCGCAAATACAACTTCTATTATCTAGATATTTCAGAAAACCTTTCTCTGATATCAATAATAAATGTTGACATGCTGCAAATTTTTTGAGTCAGAAAACCAAGAAATTAAATTGGTCTTTCGGCAGCAAGCTAGTAAAATACCTTCTCAATTAAATCCAAAACATGTTGGTTGTCAATTAAATCCTAAACTGCGTCACTCCAATCAATCGCTTCTTTAATGTATTCTTGTTCTATTCTAAAGACACGTGCAATCACTCCAAAAGGAATCCGGTCAACCAAACTGGGTCAAGTTAATAGGAAAAATAAGATGTAAAACCAATACCAGTTATTAAATTTTTATTTTTTTTTATAACTTCATTTTACAACTGATTGTGAAATAGACATTTAATTATTGAAAAAAAAATAGCCTCTACAAAATCCAAGGGAAAAATTAGAACTGATAAGAGTTTTAAGATAATGTTGCAGTTTCTCACTTGTAAAATTAATACAAAACTGTTAAAAACTAAGAAAGATCCAAAGCTAAACACTAAACTATTACAGCTAGCTAAAATCATTAGTTCGCCTGTTGAATTTAAAACTATCACACCCTCATCAACTCAACATACTATTTGGACTTACCCTTAGACTAATGACTTTGTCCTACTCAATGTACGTCATATTTGGGCTTAACCTCACATTGGTAATTTTGTCTAAGGGGTTGTTTGAATACAAACCCCGATTGGTTAAACTGGGGTTTGACCAACCCTAAAAATACATCAAACGGTCAAACGGAGTTTTGACTATCTCGAACTGTGTGAAGGATCAATATCAACCCTTAAATTTTTTCATTTTCCCAACTCCGTTTCCCCAACTGGAATCCAAACGGACACTAACTCAATATACCCCAGATTTAATACTATGACAAACTTATAGTACCTTGGATTACTTTACGTGTTATTTGATAAGATCCCTACAAATTCAGAAAGTTACTATCAAAGGAATCGTCATCTCCATACACATCCTCAACTATAAATAGATTCCTTATACATGCCTAAGTTACATTAATTATTGTCTCCTAAACTCTTGACACTCATTGCTCCAACATATATCACCGACATACACTAACTTAGGCATCTGAGAAGCCTTAAGGGATACATCCCGTTTTGGTCCATTAAGCACTTCTGCGGGTACCCGTGCCTTAGACAACATATCTCACATAACGGATCACCATAAGACTCTTTCTCTCATTCTTGTAGGTGTCATAAAGGTGACACCAAATCCTCAAAGCTTTTTACCTCGTATCTCTTACATCGAAACATACACATTTGTCAACAGAATCCAACTTTAGTCTCAATCATTTGGCATACAAGATGGGACTCATTAAAGGAATTCCCACAACACCATCATCCCTGTTTCATTAAAGGGCGTCTTCGTTTGATGAGGTTCAACATTGTGACATCCTAGCGCTGTTGAGGGTGGAGAGTGATCGCTGGTGCATGAGCACGAACAAGGAGCGGTTCCTGATAGGCTTCCAGCAGGTAATTGACATTCGATGCACTGTTGAGGGCGAGGAGTGATCGCCGACACAGACAAGGAGCGGCTCCTGCTTCTAGTGGAAAGGACACATGAACGAACCAAATACATATCAGAATGAGAGGGATCCAAAGACTGTATAGGTATGAGACTATACAGTCGAGGATAGCTTAAAGGAATGAATTCGTACTACTTATACCAACAAATGCATTAGCCTTTTTGGTGGCCCATCACTTAAGGACTCCAATGTTAAGCGCGTGCTTAACTTGGAGTAATTCTGAATGGGTGACCTCCTGGGAAGTTCTATGTTGGTTTGTGGGGACGCCAGATCTAAGCTCAATCACTTTTTTATACCCTATGTTAATCATAGGGTACCTCGATTTAAGTAAAGGGAATCTCCATTTGAATAAGTGATTCATAATAAATTGTTTTGCATTTTTGGTTTTTTTAAGTTATATCTTTTCCTTTATATTAAGAAAACTAACTAGTAGTGTTATACACTTAAGTATTAGTTATGAGTAATTTTGTTTCAAATTTAATGATTCTTCAAGTTTAAACTTGAAATGTTAAATCCTACATTCTTAGATTCTCTCCTTATTTGGGAATATTTTTTTACAACTTATACTAAACATGATTAAATCTTCTTATAAGTTTTTATTCCCATAAAAGAAAACAAATACACTCTTAATTAAAGGTACATATTATCATACTTTTTACAGTTTCATCAATAATGTGAAATTGTATGATATAAAAATAATTAAATGACATATTCAACGATGACATGAAAATCTATTTGACAAGTGAAAATTAATAGGAAAAAATAAGAGATTAAAGATAAATAATAAAATTAATAAAGAACTATCCGTTGATATTTTATATTAATAAGAGATAAAAATGTAACAAATTTTTGAAAAGAGAAAAACTGAAATTTACTAATTTGTGTTAATAAAAACATATTTAACTCAATATTTTATTAAATAAACTTTGAATTAAACTGGATCCCAAACACTATCAAGATAGAAAAAAAGAAGATTGTGTATAGAGTGATAGCATAATTTAAAAAACAGCCCCCACACTGTTCCAGTGTCCCAGCCCACGGATTATACCCCTGGGTTGGTATAAAACCGTAAACATTATCACCATAGTGCACTCATTTTGTGTGGCGTCAATATGTATCAACTTTGCTTTTTGGTGATTAACTCAGAAGACTGTTTGAAATGAACTATAATTTTTTTATACTCAACAAATTATAATAATTATCAAAGAAAGTTTAATTGACATGACTCTTTAAATCTCAATTAAATTCAATCTGACTTAAAACAAATCAAGTATCTGATAAGTTAATTGGTTATAGTTTTATTAGAAATGTTTGGTAAAATAAAGGTAGAATGATAAAAAAGAGATATGTTTAATTATTAAAATAATGTTTAAGTTTTCTTTTCTGTGTAATAAAAAATTCATGAAATATATAACTAAAAAAAAATATATAGTACAAATATCATAATTTATATAAGTTATTTTTTTATTGAAGTCAGAATTACATATCATAAAGTTTTGAAAAATAAAATATATAATAATAATAATAATAATAACAAATATAAATATTAAATATAAATAATTACATTTTTTAAATAGAATAAATGTTTAATCTTTTTTAAAATAAAATAAATGCTAGTGTTAGGAATTATTGAAAATATAAGGGGAAAATAAATTAAGAAAAGATTTTAGCTAGTAACTAAAATTGAAAAATGTTACTTGAAGTAGTGTTTCAAAAAACATTATCCACCTAAACACTTCTAATTTACTTAAAGTGACATTTCAGGTTTTTGTTCTTAGCTAATTAAAATGTCTTATTGTAACATCTCATTTTCAACACAAATAGATAATAAATATTAATATATCTTTCTTGAGAAATACTTACTATAAGTTAGTTTATTATTATCATTTTTTTGAAATTTTGGTATTTATATTTAATTATTTGTTTTTTTTAAAATAATAATAAAAAAAATGAAAATATTTCTGAATGGGAATTTTAAAATGACTTAATTAGTATTCACTAATTAAGAAAATTATATTAATAATTTTTAATATCTTTATTATTCACCATTTTTATTTTATGTTCTTATATTTATGTTTTTACATATTTAAGATTTAACTCTTACTAGAATTTTAAAATAAAATTTTGAAAGAATTAGACTATAGTTCTTTAGAACTTTTTGATCTACATAATATTTATGATTTTTTGGAATTTTTTGAAATTTTTTAATAAAATAATATATTTTAAATAATTTTAAATTCATATAAAGTTACTTAAAATTAAAAATATTTACAAGAATGTAAAGTTAAATTATAAGAAAATTTTCTAAAATCCATTTCAAGTAGACTTATCTAAAAATTATCGGTTTGAGTAAAATCTTGATTTTTACCAATCGTAAAAAAATTAAAAACATACTAATAAATTTTTATTAATAGAAAATTTTAGATTTTTAAAATTTAAACTTTATATTACTTATCATAAAATTAGTGAGAACTGATATAATATCGCTAAATTTTAAAAAGGATTAATTTTGAATATTTAAAATATACCGAGTGAAAGGTTACTATTTGGCTTAATAATTCTGCCGACATTTACTATGCAAAACACTGTGCATGTATGAAATTTTCAAAAGGTGCACAATGTGACGACCCGCGTCAATTTAATCATTTTTCCAAAATAATTTTTCACGTTTTAATAAAAATCTACTCGGTTTTAATGTAAAATAATATCTACTTTTCTCATACATTCAAAATAATAAAATCATGCTTAAAATAGCAATAAGCGGCTGAAACCGATCCAAAATACATCCATTAATAAAATAGAGTTATTTAGAAACAGTAAAAGAAAGAAAACAGTCAGGGTTCACTCGGAAATGATTCTCTCACTCGGTCATCTCTCACTCGGGAACAGCTTAACCTTACTTCACTCAGAAAAATTCACTCATATCTTCACTCGGAAACATTCTTAACTTTCTTCACTCGGAAATGATTCTCTCAGCCACAGCTCACTCGGAGACACAATAATCTTCCACTCGGATTTGGATCTCTCTCGGTTATTCTTCACTCAAAGAAATGAGGGATACTCACTTGATCGAAGATGGACACCAATTCAATCAACCCTTGCTCGGATAAGAAGGAATCCACTCGGCTAGCTTCACCCGGTAATCGACTCTGCTACAGCAATGCAAATTCACTCATAAAATAAACACCAATCATTTAACATCAAGAATTTATATTCACTTCACACAGCATACCGATTCAAATTTATTTCATCATACAGGCAACACTGTAGCATCAAACACTCGGAAAAACTCAATACATATAAATTACAATTCATTCAAATTCACTCGGTGCCTTGGCATCAATCCTCCGCTTGGCGCACCTCCATGGCTCTGACCTCCTCCCTGTCACTGGTTACTAAAAATTGAAAACCACAGCAAGGGTGAGTGTTTAGCATCATAATTAATCTAGAACGGAATTTAAATAAAATACGAGTATAAACTCCGTCTGATTGCTTTATCCTCAAAACTGCACATTTCACTCAGTAATTAACTCAATCGGCAATACACTCACACTCGGCAATATATCCATTAACACTCGGCATTATAGTAATTCACACTCAACAATATAACAGTTCTCCTTCGACAATCTTAACAAGTAACATTCAGCAATACACACACTCGATAATCATAGCAATTAACACTGCAAACCTAGCCAATCACACTCAGCAAGTAACTTCCACTCGGCAATATAACAATTTTCCACTCGAAAAATATAACAATCACTCAGCAAATATATGAAATTACACTCGGCAAATACCTCAAATCACTCAGCAATGATTTAAATTTTCATTCGGCAATTATGACCAGTTTACCACTCGGTAAATATAACATCACTCACCAATTATTTCAATTTTCATTCGGCAATTAAAACCAATTGCACTCAGCAAAATTATCAAATCATCAATTTTCACCACTGACTCAACAAAATTGACACAGTATCCGGATACTCAAAGGATCGACCTTCAGCTGGGGGTCCTACTTGACACCCCGTGAACCCTGTTTGGTTCACTGAGTCCTGCTTGACTCCCCCTCAACCACTGGGTCATAGACCTTTGGGTAGCTCAACTGGGTCTTGCTTGACCACTGAAGCCAAAAACGAGGGTAACATATACCGTCGGTCGTCCTCCACCACATAATCATTTATTCACATTTCACAAGTGGCCATTAACAACATCACTCGGGTGACCTGCTTGTCAATCCCGACTCCACATTGCCACAAAACACCGATTGTCACAGCATCATTTTAATTTCAATCAGATTTACATATACACACACGATCCTCAACCGATCGGTGTCCATATACATACATGCATATACATTAACTTTCACCCAGCATCATATCATCACAGCATCAAATAATTCACTTTCAATCAGAATATGTCACACACACGATCATAAACCGATCGGTGTCCATAACATGCATACACATACAACAACTCATCCAGTATCATCTTTATTATCACAGCATTAAATATTTCTCAAGTCTCACACATACACGATCCTAAACTGATCGGTGTGCACATTCACACATGCATATATATTCACAACACACACACACGATCCTAAACCGATCAGTGTGCACATTCATATGTACATTCATACACATTCACATAATTTTCACTCAACATTATCTCTTACCCGGTTTACAGTCATCCAACGACTCGGACAGTATGTCCTATTCTAATTAATTATAACCCGAACACCCCCTTACCTCTGTTCCAAGATTTAACAGTCATTGGGTTCACAGTTCCACCACCGTTCCAACACCAGCCTCCTTAAGCGTTCCACCAGTGTTCGTTCCACTACCTACGGGTTTGGAACGTGAAACACGTTACGTCGCACCACCACTCACATGGTTAAAGGGCCACTTTAAGGCTTACAGCCAAGAGGAGTAGAGATCGGAACAGTACTCCTCCACACATGGCCATTCGGTCCAGAAAAAGAAATGAAAGAGATAAGATAATAAACTTAAACGGTCCAAAGAACTGACCTTGAAACCACTGTCACGGCTATGTAACTATTTCAAGGTTTGATGCAAAAGGGACCTCCCTTCAAAGCATGCAGCTCGCAACAATGGAGGAAGGAAAGAAAGAAAAGAAACAGATGAAGAAGAAGAAGAAGATTCTCGTAGAAATGAATGATTGAGAGAGAGAAACATTTATTTAAACTCATGGCAACCGGTTACCTTCTCAACCGGTCACTTCCAACCGGTGACCTCTTCAACTGATCATTTCTCCATTTCCTTTACAATTTCTTTAATGATTTTAATTAAACCTCTCTTCTTCTAATCACACATTTCATACTAAACCAATAATTCTTAAAAATATCCAATAAATTCTTAAAAACATTTTTTTTAACATTTCCACTTCACAAAAGTTTCTATAATTATCCGGGATGTTACACACAGTAACTAGGTTTTAAATTTTAAAAAACGTACAGTACTTTTATATTAAAATAATGGAATACATAGTAATTTTTTCCTATAAATACTGAAAGAATTCTTCTTTAGAATTCACAATTTCAGATTAAGTTTTCTTAATATAGTAGTGCTAGTGAGATAGTGGTGGAAGTAAGAGAGAGAAATAATTTTTTTTGGAAAAAGGTTCTGCTAAAATTCTAAGGTACAAATACATCTCTTTTATATTTTTAGGATTATTTTTATATCGTTTTTATAAATTTATTATTATACTGGAAATAATATTATTTTAAGTTACTATTCTACATAGTAAAACACTATTTCAATAGTAAATTACTATTTCAATAGTAAATTACTATTCAAATAGTAAATTACTATTTACTGTTACTATTTACTTTTACTATTCACGATTTACTATTTACTGTTACTATTCACGATTTACTATTTACCTTTACTATTTACGATTTACTATTTACCGTTACTATTCATATTTTACTATTTACTGTTACTATTTACTATTTACTATTCACTATTCAAAATTTACCATTTCTGCTTTAAGTAGTGATCTTAATTTTTATCTTGTAACTATATTAAAATGAAATTGGTATGTTTTGGAACTCAGAGACGAGGCGTGCACGGATTTACAATAACAAATCAGTATACAAGAGGTAAGAGGGAGTGGGATAAGAGTATAATATGAAAAGACATAAGAATAATGGGAGGAGTCCTCTACTCCTTTTAAATTTAAAAATATTATTATTTAAATATTAACTTTTTAACTTAAAATTTTTAATAAATTTTAAATTAAATATCCGGTTTAACTAACTCTAACATACCTATGCAAGGACTTGGATTTTTATAACCTATACGAACTGGACTATACCTATGTAAGGACATGGACCACTATGACCCATATGGACTGAACTATACCTATGCAAGGACTGGATTATATGGACTTACATAGACCTATGCAAGGAATGGACTATAAGGATTCAAAATCAATTTTAATAATTTAAATAACCATTAAATTTTGAATTATATTTAATTGATTTGTTTATAACTATTATTGATATTTAATTGTGATCAATATTATTTGATCGTGATTGACATTATTTGATTATGATTAATGATATTGTGATTGATAATATTTTATTATGATTGATGACCTTGTGATATGGAGTTTGAGCATATAGTAAACATGGCGGAAAGTTAAAACTCAGTAAGAATTTTCTTACCTTACTCTTTAAATTTTTATTCTAAGAGAAAGTATTTTATCATTATTCTAGTCTTTTATTTCTTCTTAGAAATAATTTTCATTAACTTTATTTTTAATCTCTAGAATAAAATCTAGTATTAGAAAAAAACTATTTTATAAAAATCAGAGGTTGAGATAATTAATTCTTGAATTAAAGAAAAATTTTATAGTTTTAAGTATTCGTAATTAATGATTTAAAAAAAAATATATATATATATATATTCTTTTAGAAATCAGAAATTTAAATTGGTTTTCCCTAAGGAAATAACTAAAGGATATTTTGTTATGGTCTAGATTTCTAAACTCAATCTAGTTAAGATTCAAATTTGAAAAGATTATGTAAATATGTGAAGTTTTTTTTAAGAGAAAGTTTTGAGATATTTAAGGCTTGGAAACTCAATTTTGGTAAGATCTGAATTTGAAGACTGTACTAAATTTGTTTCTGTATAACAGAAGTTCAAAGAAGAACTTATGGGAATGTACAGTTTATTGAGATGATTTTGTGAACCTTTATGGTATTTAATAATTGAGTTTCTAAAAGTCTTAACCAACTAAATATGCGAGTAGTTCATGCATCATGAATCATTAAAGAGAAATGAGATGTGATATTGTCTGGGGACGGATTATAGAAACCGAAGATACATTAGAGGAGGCTTAATTGCGAGCCTTGGGATGAGAGGGTGTGAAAAGGTGCTTTAGGTGACCTGGGGTCGCTCCCTAGTGTCGGGTACTTTCACAATAAAAACTTTCTCAGTCTGACTAGTCTCTAAGTGTTTCCACGCCAGTTGAGTTGTTCATATGCCATGAAGGCATTTATGTTATTATTATCAGGAATTTATGGAACAGTGTAAACTCCTGGTTAGCCCAGTACAAACTAAAACTTTAAGGGCCCACATGCATAGAATGAATGAGATGATAGTATTAAAAACATTGCATGACATTCATGTGATTGTGACATTCTATGTGGGTGGTTGTGAATGAAAATATAATTGTTATGTTATGAAAACTCTACATTCATAATTGATTATGTATATAATTGTGATTGAAATTATTATATTAGATTGTGAAAACCCTTATGCTTATGTCTTATCTGTAAAGTATTATATTCTGTTTCTCACTTCTTCTTGTTTAAATTTTGTGTCCAAAATATATGTTATATGATATATAGCTAGCAGTTCAAGATGAAAGGATGAAATTACAAGAGGGTAAATTGGTCTCATCCTCAATCGGATAGAAGAGATGTGACAAGAATAGGATTCGAAATCACATGGTTTGAAGATAAGGAAATAATTGGTTATAGTCGAAGTAGAGGTATTAAATTTTTAGTTTTAGTTTACCTTAATACAATATTAAGTTGGATGATTGTAAATCAATGTAAAGGTTAAACTTTAATAAACCTTATTCTTTGGATATGATACTATAATCTTTGATCACTTATGATTTTCTTAAAGTTCATTTTATCATTACGAATAATTTGAAACTTTTTACCTTCAAAATTCAAAGAAAATCAGATGTATATACGTCCTTGTATACACGAGATAAGAAGTGATAAATATGTATATCTTTCTAAAAAAAGAGCAAGAAGAATAGATATATGTCTCGTGTATATAAGGGGGTGTTACACTTATCATATAAACACTAAGTTTAAGATAAAAAATATCTTCAAACTGAAACAACATCTATAAAAATATTTATATTTATCTCATCATGTCCTAATTTCAAGAAGACAAGAATCCATCATGCCCAAGGAGTTGAGATTGATAAAAATAAAGGTTAATCTTTACAGGGGTGAGAAAAAAAAAAACCCATGCTCATGTGTAATAATAATAATAATGAGTCATTCATAATAGGTACTTATATATTTACTAAATGAGTAAGTACCAATATCATATTACCCGTCGTGCGGGTATCAACATGATTTTAATATATATTTTTATTTAATAATAAGATAAAAAATTAATATTTTTCATGACAACACATTTAATGTATGAAGTTATAATGTATTATACAATATTAATTTATATTATATCATACTAAAATAATATTATATTTAAATATTATTTTTTAATAAATATTATATATTAATAAATATTTAGAAATTACTGTTTCTCTACCTTCAAATACCTATTACTCATCTCAAACTCATGGATACAGATAAAGATAACATACTATCTAGATGCACCTTCCCTTATTTCCAACCCTAAATCTTTAGATTTGAAGTTGAGCTAATATTATCACATTGATGATCTTATTAATTTTCTTATGAGCTTTTCAAATTAATTTTAAAACTGTTAAGTTATATTTAAAAATATAGTTTTCAAATTCATGTATTACTCATAACATTGTTGTCACTTTTAGAATAATATTTAAAATAAAAAATACTTATATCCTAATCAAGATAAATTATATCATAAAATATATTGAATAAATTAATTTTGTGTATATTAACATATTAGGAATATTGTATTATAAATTTATATTAATAATATTAGTCTAATAAATAAAATGAGATTCGACTCATCTAAATTGAGAGTCCCTCATTTTTTTAAAAATAAAATAAACCATTAACTATTGCTTAGAAAATAAACTATTATAATAACATAAAAAAAGTTTATACAACATTTTAAGTTATTATGATCTAAAAAATAAATGGTTACTAATATACTCTGATGAGTCTTTAAGTTTATTGCTTTCCCCCGTGACTTACACTATTTTCATAAGCTCCAAGAGATAGAACATTATTCGACTGTTTCCTATTTACACAAACCAAAATTTTAAATAAACCAATTATCCACACATTCATTTCATTTTGTGGGTTATTTACCAAATGAGCCTAATCAATTAATAATCAACTAGAAGAGGAGCAAGTATTTAAAAGATTTTTATAATGTGCCAGTTTTGATAGGACAAACCATCCAAATGTGCCCATTGCTATCTTCCCATCTTAATGAGTCCATTCTCTGTTCTCCATTTGGGAACAATTGTGATATTATATGTTTAAGGGCTTGATTCCTTTAAAATGTCAAACTTACATGTTCTCAAATATAAATTCTAGAAATAGATTCTAGCTCAAGTTAATAGAGGGAGATTATGTTTTTTTATTAGGTGAACAATTCATTTCTTTGTATTTAAGGTTTGTAACATTTTATTGATGTAATGGGTTGAGTACCCATTGTATTTTCCATCAATATTTTTTTAAAAATATCAAACTTACACTTTAAAAGATAAAATATTAACGATAATCAATTAACAAATTTATAATTTATTTCTAACAACTTAAAATATATTATCCTATGAAAGGAAATAATCGAGAATGAATTTTGGATCATTGGGAATGGTTGTAACATCCCTGATGTTTTAATGAGAATTATAAGAAATGGGAAATGATTAGTAAATGTTTTAGAAGTTTTATTTAATATTTGTTCTGTCTTAGCTAGAGATAAGAAAGCCGGTGTTGAGATCGGTCTCAGAAGCACGAGCAGGCGGAGTTAAAGATCGGGAGTGTAGGAGAAGAGCGGACAGAGTTAGGTGGTCTGGTCCAACCGTTGTGAGGAGAGCGCCTCACACGGGGTCATAGCCCGGATTAACCTCATAATGACTGAAACAACGGGTGTAGGTAACCAAGAGGTGAGCACGGATGAGATATCCGACCTCTCAGGTTGTAGCTTGGATTTCCGAGGTATGAACACTGAGTTAGGACACCGGGGGCCGATATTTATATTGGGCCTATACTCTTGCGAAGTATTAGAGAATTGTGAATAATTAAACGTTGAGGGAATAAATACGTGTAATTGATTTGATAACTATGCAATAGTTTAATATAGTGAAATTGATTAAATTTAGTAAGAATACAAATAAAATAAAGGAAAAGACGATCTTGCCCATGAGCTATATATATATAAGGAAATTCTCTTCCTTCCCTCTTCATTATTTACAAGCTACCTTTGCTGTTGGTCTGTTCCTTCACTTTCGTTTTTCTCCTCTCTTAACGCTGAGTTGCATGCGCTGGAGAGGGACTCCATTTGTGTCCAAACTTCAATTTATTCCCATTCCTGTGATCGAGGCTTCAAGGTGAGTCTACTGATCCGTTCCAATTGTGATTCCCTTATTCCTTTTATTCTTTGGCTGTTAAGGGCCATGCATGGCTATATTCGAGGCTGTTCTCCACTCCTCTGGTGAGTGTGAGCCCAGATACTGTCCATGAACTAAGGGCGTTGAAGTGACGAGCTGTACTTTATGATCCGTAGGTAGTAGGTTAAGCAACAGAAGACTGAGTGACGGAGTTGAGACTGCGAAACCAGTGCTCAGAGGAAGGAATCGACACAGAGAACAGATCATCGAAGCGTGGAACCAAAGTAAGGGGGGTGTTCGGGTTATAATTAATTAGAATAGGACTCGCTTCTTATTCAGATCATTGAGGTAATGTAAACAGGTTAAGGAAAATGTTGTTAAACGTAGTTGTGTGTTTATGCTTGTGTATGTGTGACTGGGTTCATTAGTTAGTGGAAGATCGGGTGTGGTTGAGTTTATCATGTTATGATCTTGTGATATCTAATGTTGAAATGATCAGCAATGTGACGTCGGGTTAGCAAGCAGGCTACCCGAGTGATGAGGAGTTGATATTATTATGTGAAAGGTAAACTGTTGAATGATTATGTGGTGTGGGATGGCCGACGGTATATGATAGCCCTCATTTCCGGCTCCCGTGGTTTTCGTGCCCAGTTGAGCTACCCAGTGGTCAAGTAGGACCCAGTGGTCGAGGTGGAGAGTCAAGCAGGACTCGGTGAACCAAGCAAGGTTCACGGGGTGTCAAGTAGGACCCCCAGCTGAAGGCCAATCCTTTAGTATCCGGATACTAGGAGTCAAATTGTATGAGAGTCAGTTGTGATCGTGATGGAATTGTGTGGTTGGTTTAATATAGTTACTGTATGTAATACACTATGTTTCGGTATGCTTACTTACAAGTGATGCTTGATGTGTATGTATAAATATGCATGTATATTTGTTAAGTTCCATTCTATATTAATTACAATGCCAAACACTCACCCTTGCCTTTTTTTAGTAACCAGAGACAGGGAGGGGGAAGGAGCCATGGAGTCGCGCCAAGGGGGAGAACGATGTCAGGGTCCGAGTGACTTTGAGTGACTCTCTATAGGGTTATATATGTGTATGAGAACTTCCAAGTATTACTAATTAGTTGTGTTTAATCAAGATCGGACGAATGCAAATCTACATTTTAAAATACATTACTGTCATTTACATATGTTGTTGTGGTAGCTATGACAAACCTTTGATTAACAGAATCATTTTTAGGGTGAGACTTGCGGGAGTCCGTCTGCATGTCTTGTCTAATCCGGTGTGTGAAAGGTATTCGTTCAAGCGAATAGAAACCTCGTTTAAGTGAGAGTCCGGAATCTCACTTAGACGAGTAGGGGCCTCGCTCAAGCGAGAAGCCCTGATTCCCTTTCTCTCATCCGTTGTGCGTAAATTAACTTGCTTTTCTTTTCTAGACCTCATTTAATTAATCTAACTGTGACTGCTGTCACTTGAATAAGTTAGTAAAAATAAATGTTTTTCACTAAATATCGATTAATTTTCAAGAAAAGGAAAAATTTATCGTAAGATGTAATCGTTTGAATAAAAATAAATGCAAAAATGACCTAGGATGTTACACTTGGTATCAGAGCGGTTCTTTCTAGAGCCGGTGTATGGGCCGATCTAGTGATTGTGATAGTCTTATGAAGATTGATTGTATTTCGTTGTATTGAGATTGTGTGGCCTGGCATCGTTCCCTTGGCACTCCACTGGCGTAGTATTCTATGAATATAAGGTAAATTTACGATCCCCTGACTGATCTTGGTTATTGATAGTGATGTGTTTGCTCATTGTAGAATTACTAAATGGCCGGAAAGACTTGTTCTGGGGGAAGAGATGATTTCTTCTCTAGATTTACTCAGCTGATGAGTAGGACCGAGTCCGGTCCCACTCTGGATAAATTCCTGAAAAGGAATCCTCCGACTTACAAAGGGGGACATGACTATGACGGGGCATACATCTGGATCAGGGATATCGAGCAGGTTTATGAATATTTTGAGTGCTCTGAAGAGCAAAAGGTTTTATTTGCTACTTACCAACTAAAAGAAGAGGCTAGAGTATGGTGGTCCTGAGTGAAGGTGCAGATGAATGTAGCAAATGAGCCGTTGGTATGGGCGAATTTCCGAAGGAGGTTCCTTGTTAAATACTTCCCAAACAACTACAAAATCTGGAAAGAAATGGAATTCCTGAAGTTGGAGCAAGATCGGATGTCTGTAGCTGAGTACACCAGCAAGTTTGACGAGCTGTGTGATTTTTACCACCCTTTCTCGTTAGAAGGGACTGAAGGTAGCAAATGCGTCAAATACGAAGCTGGACTACGGATTGAGCTCCGTAGTGTAATCGTACCAATGGAGATTAGGGACTACCCAACCCTAGTGAACAAAGCAAGACTGACTGAAGAGGTGCAGTTACAAAGGACGTCCCAGCCGAGAGATAAAAAGCCACTGAAGACAAAAGGATTCAACTTCAAGAGGATGAGTCAATTCTTCCGGGGTGGCAAGTCTTCTGCTACCTCCTCATCCTCTTCCGGTCGGGGTTCCACTGGTCGATTGGGTAATCCTTCTGGTAATCGTACATGCTACAATTGTGGTCAGGAAGGTCACATTGCCAAACATTGCCAAGCCAATCAGATTGTGTGCTTCCAGTGCGGACAACCAGGGCACCTCAGGCCCGATTTCCCTCAGAGGCAACAATAGGGCAGGACGGATAACCGAACTAACTCTTCTGGGACCTGGGGTTCCAACTTTTCGAGGAGAGGCCGGAATGGAGCTGGTAGAGGGAACCAACAATCGGGAAGATATGATGCCCAATCTAGCGATGCCCAGAACGCCATGACCGGGCGTGTATTTGCGTTTGATGCTTCAGAAGCTACGAGGAATGACAATTTGGTACAGGGTAAGTGCCTCATCTGTGGTTATCTGGTTGATGTAATTTATGATTCAGGTGCCACCCATTCCTTTATTTCGGAAAGTTGTGTGTGACGGCTTGGTCTGCCAATCAGTTTAATGGAGAACGCTCTTATTGTTTCCACTCCAACTGGTTCCACTTTCCGTGCAACTACAGTGTGTAGAGAACTGCCGATGCAAATCGAAGCCCGTACTTTTCGAGTAAATTTTATCTGTATGCCATTGAAGGACTTAGATGTTATTCTGGGTCTCGATTGGCTTGCTGCTAATCATGTGTTGGTCGACTGTTATCAGAAGAATATTATTTTCTCTCAGGAACTTGACATGAAGAACGGGGTGAGCGATGTCCTAACCACGTATGTTGTTTTATTCGCTTCGGAGGGTCGGCATAACCTCCTGCTAAGTGATATTCCAATTGTTTGCGAATTTCCTGACGTTTTTCCAGAAGAAATTCCGGAACTACCTCCCAGTCGGGAGATTGATTTCTCTATTGACTTGATTCCCGGGGCAGAACCTGTGTCCCGAGCGCCATATAGAATGTCTTCGGTGGAATTAACCGAAGTGAAGAAACAAGTAAACGAATTACTAGAAAAGGGCTTTATCCGACCCAGTGCCTCACCCTGGGGTGCTCCGGTGTTATTGGTAAAGAAGAAGGACGGTAGTATGCGAATGTGCATTGATTACCGACAGCTGAACAAACTAACAATCAAAAATAAATATCCACTACCTCGGATTGACGATTTACTGAACCAGTTGCGAGGCGCCGTTGTGTTCTCTAAGATTGACTTGAGGTCGGGATACCACCAGATCCGAGTGAGGTCCGAGGATATCCCAAAGACAGCATTTCGGACTCGATATGGGCACTTCGAGTACGTAGTAATGCCCTTTGGAGTAACGAACGCTCCTGCCATTTTTATGGATTATATGAATCGGACTTTTCAACCGTACTTGGACCAGTTTGTGGTAGTATTCATTGATGATATTTTAGTATATTCGAGGTCGGACGAGGAGCATGCTCAACATCTTCGACTTGTTTTACAAGTACTTCGGGAGAAGAAGTTGTACGCTAAACTATCTAAGTGTGATTTCTGGGGGAGTAGTGTACAATTCTTGGGGCATATAATTTCCCAAGAGGGAATCTCAGTTGATCCGACAAAAATTGAGGCGGTTATGGCTTGGGAGAGGCCGAAGTCAATAACTGAAATCAGGAGTTTCCTCGGATTAGCTGGATACTATCGACGCTTCATTGAGGGGTTCTCTCGGATAGCACTTCCTCTGACTCGGTTAACAAGGAAAGGAAACCCCTTCGTGTGGTCGGAAAAGTATGAATTAAGCTTCCAAACTCTTAAGCGATGTTTAACGACTGCCCCTGTGCTTGCACTGCCCGATGTAACACAGGAATTTGAAGTATATTGTGATGCATCCAAATTTAGATTGGGGTGTGTGTTGATGCAAGCTGATCGGGCAATTGCTTATGCTTCGAGGCAATTGAGGCCACATGAGGAGAATTACCCGACTCATGATCTGGAACTTGCAGCAGTGGTGTACGCACTGAAGATTTGGCATCATTATCTGTATGGGACTCGCTTTGTAGTATTCAGTGATCACAAGAGTCTAAAGTACTTATTTGATCAAAAGGAGTTAAATATGAGACAGAGGAGATGGGTAGAGAATTTGAAGGATTACGACTTCGATTTGAAGTATCACCCGGGCAAAGCGAATATTGTGGCAGATGCACTAAGCAGGAAGGTACTGCATGTGGCTTACCTAATGGGTAGAGAACAGGAATTGCTGGAAAGCTTTAGAGATATGAATGTTGGAGTTGTTATGGACGCACCAAACCGAATGACAATCGGAATGTTAAAAATCTCCAACGAATTTCTGGAGTCTATGGTAGATGCACAGAAAGATGATGAAGAGTTGCTGAGGCTGATTGATACTCAGACCCAAGGCAAAAATGTGGAGATAACTCAGGGTAATGATGGTATATGGAGATTCATGAACCGAGTGGTAGTACCTGCACATGGAGGCTTCAGGCAGGCGGTGCTAGCAGAAGCACACAAGAACTCTCTAAGTATACATCCGGGAGTGACAAAAATGTATCATGACTTAAAAAAGGAATTCTGGTGGCCAAGTATGAAGAAGGCAATAATCGAGTATGTGAAATCCTGTGTGATATGCCAAAAATGCAAGGTTGAGCACCAACGACCTCCAGGTTTGCTTCGACCTCCAGAAATTCCGATCTGGAAGTGGGAAGGTATCACCATGGACTTCGTGTCAGGACTACCCCGTACTCAAACCGGATACAACGCGATTTGGGTGATTGTTGATCGACTAACCAAAAGTGCGCATTTCCTGGCAATAAATATGAAGTGGTCGCTAGATTGATTAGCTAAGTTGTACATTACTGAGGTCGTACGACTGCATGGTGTGCCCTCAAGCATTATCTCCGATCGGGATCCCCGATTCACTTCAAGGTTTTGGGGGAGTTTGCAACAACAACTGGGTACTGAGCTCAAATTGAGCTCAGCCTACCATCCCCAGACCGATGGCCAATCAGAATGGACTATACAGACTCTTGAAGATATGTTAAGGGCATGTGTACTAGAACAGGGTGGATCATGGGAGAAATACTTGCCCTTGGTAGAGTTTGCATATAATAACAGTTACCATAGCAGCATTGGGATGGCTCCATATGAAGCTCTTTATGGTCGGAAATGCCGTACTCCATTATGTTGGAATGAGAACGGCGATGCCCTTCATCTGGGGCCTGAGATGATTCAAGAGATAAATGAGCAAATCGCTTTAATCCGAGAGAAGATAAAAATTGCTCAAGACCGGCAAAAGAGCTATTATGACAATCGGCATAGACCCCTTGAATTCCAAGTGGGTGATTGGGTGTTCCTAAGGATTTCACCGACTAAGGGTGTAGGTCGAATTTTGAAGAGCCAAAAGCTTAATCTGAAGTATATTGGACCATACCAAATACTAGAACGGAATGGTGAAGTCGCTTATCGACTGGATCTTCCCCAATCGTTGACTAACATTCACAACGTGTTCCACGTATCGCAACTTCGAGCCTACATTCCGTGTGATACCATGATTGTACCGAGTGACTCCATTGAAGTGAAGGAGAACCTGACGGTGGAGGCGGTACCAATCGGCATTGAAGAGCATCAAACCAAACGGTTAAGGAACAAGGAGGTACCGCTGGTGAAGGTGAAGTGGCAGAATTTACATTGGATAAACTATACTTGAGAGTTAGAATCCGATATGAGACGAATGTACCCTCATCTTTTTCAACCGGAACACTGATTTCGGGGACGAAATCTCCTTTTAGGGGGGGTGGATGTAACATCCCTGATGTTTTAATGAGAATTATAAGAAATGGGAAATGATTAGTAAATGTTTTAGAAGTTTTATTTAATATTTGTTCTGTCTTAGCTAGAGATAAGAAAGTCGGTGTTGAGATCGGTCTCAGAAGCGCGAGCAGGCGGAGTTAAAGATCGGGAGTGTAGGAGAAGAGCGGACAGAGTTAGGTGGTCTGGTCCAACCGTTGTGAGGAGAGCGCCTCACACGGGGTCATAGCCCGGATTAACCTCATAATGACTGAAACAACGGGTGTAGGTAACCAAGAGGTGAGCACGGATGAGATATCCGACCTCTCAGGTTGTAGCTCGGATTTCCGAGGTATGAACACTGAGTTAGGACACCGGGGGCCGATATTTATATTGGGCCTATACTCTTGCGAAGTATTAGAGAATTGTGAATAATTAAACGTTGAGGGAATAAATACGTGTAATTGATTTGATAACTATGCAATAGTTTAATATAGTGAAATTGATTAAATTTAGTAAGAATACAAATAAAATAAAGGAAAAGACGATCTTGCCCATGAGCTATATATATATAAGGAAATTCTCTTCCTTCCCTCTTCATTATTTACAAGCTACCTTTGCTGTTGGTCTGTTCCTTCACTTTCGTTTTTCTCTTCTCTTAACGCTGAGTTGCATGCGCTGGAGAGGGACTCCATTTGTGTCCAAACTTCAATTTATTCCCATTCCTGTGATCGAGGCTTCAAGGTGAGTCTACTGATCCGTTCCAATTGTGATTCCCTTATTCCTTTTATTCTTTGGCTGTTAAGGGCCATGCATGGCTATATTCGAGGCTGTTCTCCACTCTTCTGGTGAGTGTGAGCCCAGATACTGTCCATGAACTAAGGGCGTTGAAGTGACGAGCTGTACTTTATGATCCGTAGGTAGTAGGTTAAGCAACAGAAGACTGAGTGACGGAGTTGAGACTGCGAAACCAGTGCTCAGAGGAAGGAATCGACACAGAGAACAGATCATCGAAGCGTGGAACCAAAGTAAGGGGGTGTTCGGGTTATAATTAATTAGAATAGGACTCGCTTCTTATTCAGGTCATTGAGGTAATGTAAACAGGTTAAGGAAAATGTTGTTAAACGTAGTTGTGTGTTTATGCTTGTGTATGTGTGACTGGGTTCATTAGTTAGTGGAAGATCGGGTATGGTTGAGTTTATCATGTTATGATCTTGTGATATCTAATGTTGAAATGATCAGCGTTATGTGACGTCGGGTTAGCAAGCAGGCTACCCGAGTGATGAGGAGTTGATATTATTATGTGAAAGGTAAACTGTTGAATGATTATGTGGTGTGGGATGGCCGACGGTATATGATAGCCCTCATTTCCGGCTCTCGTGGTTTTCGTGCCCAGTTGAGCTACCCAGTGGTCAAGTAGGACCCAGTGGTCGAGGTGGAGAGTCAAGCAGGACTCGGTGAACCAAGCAAGGTTCACGGGGTGTCAAGTAGGACCCCCAGCTGAAGGCCAATCCTTTAGTATCCGGATACTAGGAGTCAAATTGTATGAGAGTCAGTTGTGATCGTGATGGAATTGTGTGGTTGGTTTAATATAGTTACTGTATGTAATACACTATGTTTCGGTATGCTTACTTACAAGTGATGCTTGATGTGTATGTATAAATATGCATGTATATTTGTTAAGTTCCATTCTATATTAATTACAATGCCAAACACTCACCCTTGCCTTTTTTTTAGTAACCAGAGACAGGGAGGGGGAAGGAGCCATGGAGTCGCGCCAAGGGGGAGAACGATGTCAGGGTCCGAGTGACTTTGAGTGACTCTCTATAGGGTTATATATGTGTATGAGAACTTCCAAGTATTACTAATTAGTTGTGTTTAATCAAGATCGGACGAATGCAAATCTACATTTTAAAATACATTACTGTCATTTACATATGTTGTTGTGGTAGCTATGACAAACCTTTGATTAACAGAATCATTTTTAGGGTGAGACTTGCGGGAGTCCGTCTGCATGTCTTGTCTAATCCGGTGTGTGAAAGGTATTCGCTCAAGCGAATAGAAACCTCGTTTAAGTGAGAGTCCGGAATCTCACTTAGACGAGTAGGGGCCTCGCTCAAGCGAGAAGCCCTGATTCCCTTTCTCCCATCCGTTGTGCGTAAATTAACTTGCTTTTCTTTTCTAGACCTCATTTAATTAATCTAACTGTGACTGCTATCACTTGAATAAGTCAGTAAAAATAAATGTTTTTCACTAAATATCGATTAATTTTCAAGAAAAGGAAAAATTTATCGTAAGATGTAATCGTTTGAATAAAAATAAATGCAAAAATGACCTAGGATGTTACACTTGGTATCAGAGCGGTTCTTTCTAGAGCCGGTGTATGGGCTGATCTAGTGATTGTGATAGTCTTATGAAGATTGATTGTATTTCGTTGTATTGAGATTGTGTGGCCTGGCATCGTTCCCTTGGCACTCCACTGGCGTAGTATTCTATGAATATAAGGTAAATTTACGATCCCCTGACTGATCTTGGTTATTGATAGTGATGTGTTTGCTCATTGTAGAATTACTAAATGGCCGGAGAGACTTGTTCTGGGGGAAGAGATGATTTCTTCTCTAGATTTACTCAGCTGATGAGTAGGACCGAGTCCGATCTCACTCTGGATAAATTCCTGAAAAGGAATCCTCCGACTTACAAAGGGGGACATGACTATGACGGGGCATACATCTGGATCAGGGATATCGAGCAGGTTTATGAATATTTTGAGTGCTCTGAAGAGCAAAAGGTTCTATTTGCTACTTACCAACTAAAAGAAGAGGCTAGAGTATGGTGGTCCCGAGTGAAGGTGCAGATGAATGCAGCAAATGAGCCGTTGGTATGGGCGAATTTCCGAAGGAGGTTCCTTGTTAAATACTTCCCAGACAACTACAAAATCCGGAAAGAAATGGAATTCCTGAAGTTGGAGCAAGATCGGATGTCTGTAGCTGAGTACACCAGCAAGTTTGACGAGCTGTGTGATTTTTACCACCCTTTCTCGTTAGAAGGGACTGAAGATAGCAAATGCGCCAAATACGAAGCTGGACTACGGATTGAGCTCCGTAGTGTAATCGTACCAATGGAGATTAGGGACTACCCAACCCTGGTGAACAAAGCAAGACTGACTGAAAAGGTGCAGTTACAAAGGACGTCCCAGCCGAGAGATAAAAAGCCACTGAAGACAAAAGGATTCAACTTCAAGAGGATGAGTCAATTCTTCCGGGGTGGCAAGTCTTCTGCTACCTCCTCATCCTCTTCCGGTCGGGGTTCCACTGGTCGATCGGGTAATCCTTCTGGTAATTGTACATGCTACAATTGTGGTCAGGAAGGTCACATTGCCAAACATTGCCAAGCCAATCAGATTGTGTGCTTCCAGTGCGGACAACCAGGGCACCTCAGGCCCGATTTCCCTCAGAGGCAACAACAGGGCAGGACGGATAACCGAACTAACTCTTCTGGGACTTGGGGTTCCAACTTTTCGAGGAGAGGCCGGAATGGAGCTGGTAGAGGGAACCAACAATCGGGAAGATATGATGCCCAATCTAGCGATGCCCAGAACGCCATGACCGGGCGTGTATTTGCGTTTGATGCTTCAGAAGCTACGAGGAATGACAATTTGGTACAGGGTAAGTGCCTCATCTGTGGTTATCTGGTTGATGTAATTTATGATTCAGGTGCCACTCATTCCTTTATTTCGGAAAGTTGTGTGTGACGGCTTGGTCTGCCAATCAGTTTAATGGAGAACGCTCTTATTGTTTCCACTCCAACTGGTTCCACTTTCCGTGCAACTACAGTGTGTAGAGAACTGCCGATGCAAATCGAAGCCCGTACTTTTCGAGTAAATTTTATCTGTATGCCATTGAAGGACTTAGATGTTATTCTGGGTCTCGATTGGCTTGCTGCTAATCATGTGTTGGTCGACTGTTATCAGAAGAATATTGTTTTCTCTCAGGAACTTGACATGAAGAACGGGGTGAGCGATGTCCTAACCACGTATGTTGTTTTATTCGCTTCGGAGGGTCGGCATAACCTCCTGCTAAGTGATATTCCAATTGTTTGCGAATTTCCTGACGTTTTTCCAGAAGAAATTCCGGAACTACCTCCCAGTCGGGAGATTGATTTCTCTATTGACTTGATTCCCGGGGCAGAACCTGTGTCCCGAGCGCCATATAGAATGTCTTCGGTGGAATTAACCGAAGTGAAGAAACAAGTAAACGAATTACTAGAAAAGGGCTTTATCCGACCCAGTGCCTCACCCTGGGGTGCTCCGGTGTTATTGGTAAAGAAGAAGGACGGTAGTATGCGAATGTGCATTGATTACCGACAGCTGAACAAACTAACAATCAAAAATAAATATCCACTACCTCAGATTGACGATTTACTGAACCAGTTGCGAGGCGCCGTTGTGTTCTCTAAGATCGACTTGAGGTCGGGATACCACCAGATCCGAGTGAGGTCCGAGGATATCCCAAAGACAGCATTTCGGACTCGATATGGGCACTTCGAGTACGTAGTAATGCCCTTTGGAGTAACGAACGCTCCTGCCATTTTTATGGATTATATGAATCGGACTTTTCAACCGTACTTGGACCAGTTTGTGGTAGTATTCATTGATGATATTTTAGTATATTCGAGGTCGGACGAGGAGCATGCTCAACATCTTCGACTTGTTTTACAAGTACTTCGGGAGAAGAAGTTGTACGCTAAACTATCTAAGTGTGATTTCTGGGGGAGTAGTGTACAATTCTTGGGGCATATAATTTCCCAAGAGGGAATCTCAGTTGATCCGACAAAAATTGAGGCGGTTATGGCTTGGGAGAGGCCGAAGTCAATAACTGAAATCAGGAGTTTCCTTGGATTAGCTGGATACTATCGACGCTTCATTGAGGGGTTCTCTCGGATAGCACTTCCTCTGACTCGGTTAACAAGGAAAGGAAACCCCTTCGTGTGGTCGGAAAAGTGTGAATTAAGCTTCCAAACTCTTAAGCGATGTTTAATGACTGCCCCTGTGCTTGCACTGCCCGATGTAACACAGGAATTTGAAGTATATTGTGATGCATCCAAATTTGGATTGGGGTGTGTGTTGATGCAAGCTGATCGGGCAATTGCTTATGCTTCGAGGCAATTGAGGCCACATGAGGAGAATTACCCGACTCATGATCTGGAACTTGCAGCAGTGGTGTACGCACTGAAGATTTGGCATCATTATCTGTATGGGACTCGCTTTGTAGTATTCAGTGATCACAAGAGTCTAAAGTACTTATTTGATCAAAAGGAGTTAAATATGAGACAGAGGAGATGGGTAGAGTATTTGAAGGATTACGACTTCGATTTGAAGTATCACCTGGGCAAAGCGAATGTTGTGGCAGATGCACTAAGCAGGAAGGTACTGCATGTGGCTTACCTGATGGGTAGAGAACAGGAATTGCTGGAAAGCTTTAGAGATATGAATGTTGGAGTTGTTATGGATGCACCAAACTGAATGACAATCGGAATGTTAAAAATCTCTAACGAATTTCTGGAGTCTATGGTAGATGCACAGAAAGATGATGAAGAGTTGCTGAGGCTGATTGATACTCAGACCCAAGGCAAAAATATGGAGATAACTCAGGGTAATGATGGTATATGGAGATTCATGAACCGAGTGGTAGTACCTGCACATGGAGGCTTCAGGCAGGCGATGCTAGTAGAAGCACACAAGAACTCTCTGAGTATACATCCGGGAGTGACAAAAATGTATCATGACTTAAAAAAGGAATTCTGGTGGCCAAGTATGAAGAAGGCAATAATCGAGTATGTGAAATCCTGTGTGATATGCCAAAAATGCAAGGTTGAGCACCAACGACCTCCAGGTTTGCTTCGACCTCCAGAAATTCCGATCTGGAAGTGGGAAGGTATCACCATGGACTTCGTGTCTGGACTACCCCGCACTCAAACCGGATACAACGCGATTTGGGTGATTGTTGATCGACTAACCAAAAGTGTGCATTTCCTGGCAATAAATATGAAGTGGTCGCTAGATTGATTAGCTAAGTTGTACATTGCTGAGGTCGTACGACTGCATGGTGTGCCCTCAAGCATTATCTCCGATCGGGATCCCCGATTCACTTCAAGGTTTTGGGGGAGTTTACAACAACAACTGGGTACTGAGCTCAAATTGAGCTCAGCCTACCATCCCCAGACCGATGGCCAATCAGAACGGACTATACAGACTCTTGAAGATATGTTAAGGGCATGTGTACTGGAACAGGGCGGATCATGGGAGAAATACTTGCCCTTGGTAGAGTTTGCATATAATAACAGTTACCATAGCAGCATTGGGATGGCTCCATATGAAGCTCTTTATGGTCGGAAATGTCGTACTCCATTATGTTGGAATGAGAACGGCGATGCCCTTCATTTGGGGCCTGAGATGATTCAAGAGATGAATGAGCAAATCGCTTTAATCCGAGAGAAGATAAAAATTGCTCAAGACCGGCAAAAGAGCTATTATGACAATCGGCATAGACCCCTTGAATTCCAAGTGGGTGATTGGGTGTTCCTAAGGATTTCACCGACTAAGGGTGTAGGTCGAATTTTGAAGAGCCAAAAGCTTAATCTGAAGTATATTGGACCATACCAAATACTAGAACGGAATGGTGAAGTCGCTTATCGACTGGATCTTCCCCAATCGTTGACTAACATTCACAACGTGTTCCACGTATCGCAACTTCGAGCCTACATTCCGTGTGATACCATGATTGTACCGAGTGACTCCATTGAAGTGAAGGAGAACCTGACGGTGGAGGCGGTACCAATCGGCATTGAAGAGCATCAAACCAAACGGTTAAGGAACAAGGAGGTACCGCTGGTGAAGGTGAAGTGGCAGAATTTACATTGGATAAACTATACTTGAGAGTTAGAATCCGATATGAGACGAATGTACCCTCATCTTTTTCAACCGGAACACTGATTTCGGGGACGAAATCTCCTTTTAGGGGGGGTGGATGTAACATCCCTGATGTTTTAATGAGAATTATAAGAAATGGGAAATGATTAGTAAATGTTTTAGAAGTTTTATTTAATATTTGTTCTGTCTTAGCTAGAGATAAGAAAGTCGGTGTTGAGATCGGTCTCAGAAGCGCGAGCAGGCGGAGTTAAAGATCGGGAGTGTAGGAGAAGAGCGGACAGAGTTAGGTGGTCTGGTCCAACCGTTGTGAGGAGAGCGCCTCACACGGGGTCATAGCCCGGATTAACCTCATAATGACTGAAACAACGGGTGTAGGTAACCAAGAGGTGAGCACGGATGAGATATCCGACCTCTCAGGTTGTAGCTCGGATTTTCGAGGTATGAACACTGAGTTAGGACACCGGGGGCCGATATTTATATTGGGCCTATACTCTTGCGAAGTATTAGAGAATTGTGAATAATTAAACGTTGAGGGAATAAATACGTGTAATTGATTTGATAACTATGCAATAGTTTAATATAGTGAAATTGATTAAATTTAGTAAGAATACAAATAAAATAAAGGAAAAGACGATCTTGCCCATGAGCTATATATATATATAAGGAAATTCTCTTCCTTCCCTCTTCATTATTTACAAGCTACCTTTGCTGTTGGTCTGTTCCTTCACTTTCGTTTTTCTCCTCTCTTAACGCTGAGTTGCATGCGCTGGAGAGGGACTCCATTTGTGTCCAAACTTCAATTTATTCCCATTCCTGTGATCGAGGCTTCAAGGTGAATCTACTGATCCGTTCCAATTGTGATTCCCTTATTCCTTTTATTCTTTGGCTGTTAAGGGCCATGCATGGCTATATTCGAGGCTGTTCTCCACTCCTCTGGTAAGTGTGAGCCTAGATACTGTCCATGAACTAAGGGCGTTGAAGTGACGAGCTGTACTTTATGATCCGTAGGTAGTAGGTTAAGCAACAGAAGACTGAGTGACGGAGTTGAGACTGCGAAACCAGTGCTCAGAGGAAGGAATCGACACAGAGAACAGATCATCGAAGCGTGGAACCAAAGTAAGGGGGTGTTCGGGTTATAATTAATTAGAATAGGACTCGCTTCTTATTCAGGTCATTGAGGTAATGTAAACAGGTTAAGGAAAATGTTGTTAAACGTAGTTGTGTGTTTATGCTTGTGTATGTGTGACTGGGTTCATTAGTTAGTGGAAGATCGGGTGTGGTTGAGTTTATCATGTTATGATCTTGTGATATCTAATGTTGAAATGATCAGCGTTATGTGACGTCGGGTTAGCAAGCAGGCTACCCGAGTGATGAGGAGTTGATATTATTATGTGAAAGGTAAACTGTTGAATGATTATGTGGTGTGGGATGGCCGACGATTTATGATAGCCCCTCATTTCCGGCTCCCGTGGTTTTCGTGCCCAGTTGAGCTACCCAGTGGTCAAGTAGGACCCAGTGGTCGAGGTGGAGAGTCAAGCAGGACTCGGTGAACCAAGCAGGGTTCACGGGGTGTCAAGTAGGACCCCCAGCTGAAGGCCAATCCTTTAGTATCCGGATACTAGGAGTCAAATTGTATGAGAGTCAGTTGTGATCGTGATGGAATTGTGTGGTTGGTTTAATATAGTTATTGTATGTAATACACTATGTTTTGGTATGCTTACTTACAAGTGATGCTTGATGTGTATGTATAAATATGCATGTATATTGTTAAGTTCCATTCTATATTAATTACAATGCCAAACACTCACCCTTGCCTTTTTTTTAGTAACCAGAGACAGGGAGGGGGAAGGAGCCATGGAGTCGCGCCAAAGGGGAGAACGATGCCAGGGTCCGAGTGACTTTGAGTGACTCTCTATAGGGTTATATATGTGTATGAGAACTTCCAAGTATTACTAATTAGTTGTGTTTAATCAAGATCGGACGAATGCAAATCTACATTTTAAAATACATTACTGTCATTTACATATGTTGTTGTGGTAGCTATGACAAACCTTTGATTAACAGAATCATTTTTAGGGTGAGACTTGCGGGAGTCCGTCTGCATGTCTTGTCTAATCCGGTGTGTGAAAGGTATTTGCTCAAACGAATAGAAACCTCGTTTAAGTGAGAGTCCGGAATCTCGCTTAGACGAGTAGGGGCCTCGCTCAAGCGAGAAGCCCTGATTCCCTTTCTCCCATCCGTTTGCGTAAATTAACTTGCTTTTCTTTTCTAGACCTCATTTAATTAATCTAACTGTGACTGCTGTCACTTGAATAAGTCAGTAAAAATAAATGCTTTTCACTAAATATCGATTAATTTTCAAGAAAAGGAAAAATTTATCGTAAGATGTAATCGTTTGAATAAAAATAAATGCAAAATTGACCTAGGATGTTACAATGGTTCTAATACCTAATCTTCAAGTGCAATTCTTAAAGATACTGCTTGAATTTTTAATATCAATATTTGAATTAATATACTATTATATTAATATTTAGTGGATAAATATTATTAATTTATTATATATATTTTGTTATTAATTATAATAATAATATGAATAGAATTATCTATTCACATAGATATGACTTGTTGATAGGATAGATTAATGCTATGTCCATTGAGATGTCCATGTTTTTATCTAGTTTGTCTATATATATATATATATATATATATATATATATACACACACACACACACACACACACACGTTATCCTATCACATTAGATGAATATTAGAGAGTGAAAACTAGGGTGAACCAGATTGAGAGTAGTAAGCGCTCAATTGATTCATAAAAGGGGTCAAAGATCGTTTCATGTTAGGTATGTTATTTATTAAAAAATTTTATTGTATTATTGATGAAATAATTGTGTTTTTATGATACGTGTCTATTTAATGCATAAATTCTGTAGATACAACATTGCAAGGAGAATGATATTGGTTCCAAAACAAACTCCCTTCCAATATGGATAAGTTAATAATGAATGTGTTGCCTCTACAAAGGTAAACTATATTCACGTTTAGGGTGGTGAAAACTCTAGTAATTTCATTTTTAAAAGCGTCTTCATACAGGGTGTTTGGTAACGCCACTTAACGAAGAAAACCTCCGTTAACTTGTAGGAGCTTTTTGATTCTACGGGTCAATGGAGTTTTGATTGTCTTGAACGACGTGAATAATTAATATCAACCTTTAAATGTTTCACTTCAACTCAACTCTGTTTTCCTAACTGCAAACCAAACACCTCAATAGTAGTGGCTGAGTGGGAGGAAAAATAAGGCTCCAATTCATGTATAGAATCTGGAAGCTTGATGTCCTTTGTAACATCCTAAATTTGAAAATTTAAGAAAAATAATTCAGTGAAGAATTTTCGAGTCCGACTTCGGACAAGTGCTCCTATCGGAAAAGAATATTCCCAAGAGGATTGATTCCGAACGAAAAGGAAGGGGCTCTGACTTCAAATGAGCATCTTTCGGGCAAAGACACTCCCAAGTTTGATACTTCCGAGTGTAGGAAGTTAAGATACTTTCGAGTGTAGGAAGTTAAGTTATTTTTAAGTGTAGGAAAATTGAGATACTTCTGAGTGAAGGGAGGTTAAGATGTTTCCGAGTGAAACATGACCGAGAGAATCACTTCTGAGTGAAGAAAAACTCTGTGTCTGAATGAGACACTTTTGAGTGAGACAAATCCGAGTGAAACGTTTCCGAATGGGTCGTTTCTGAGAGAAGTACTTCTGAGCGAAGAAAAGCTTTGATTTCGAATAAGTACTTCTCAGCCAAGATATTTCCGAGTAGTGAATTCCCGAGTGGGGTATCTCCTAGTTGAATGCAATTTTCCCGAGTGGGGTGTCTCCGAGTGTGACACTTTCGTGTGGGATGGCATCGATTGAGACATACCGAGTGAGTCTTTCCAGGGGAAGTACTTCTAGACAGAGAAAGACTTTAACTTCGAATGAATACGTTTCCGAGTGAATAGTTTCCAGGGAAAGTAAATATCTGAGTGGTGAACCCCTTCATTCAGTTCGTGCTCGGGTGTCTTAAAGATTGCCTAGAGCCTGTGCTTGGACCCATATTCAAAGTTGCCGAGAGCTTGTGCTCGAGTTCGTCTTTGAGATTGTCTTCGACTCCGAGTGATATTCCCAAGTGGAAAGATTTCTAAGAGAGGACTGAACTTCGACTCCGAATGATCCTTTCGGTTGAAAGACTACCGAGTGACGCACTTTCGAGAGAAATATCTTCGAGTGAAGAAAGGTTGTGACTTCGAATAAGTACTTTTCGGACAGAGATATATCCGAGTGAGATATTTCTGAATGAGGTGTCTCCGGGTGAGACATTTCTGAGGGGGTCACTTCCGAGGAAAGGAAAGCTATGACTGAGTGTTTCAAACAGAAACATTTCCGAGTGAATTCCCTCCGAGTGAAGCAATTCAGAATGGAGACTCTGGTGAATCCTTCTCGAAAAGAGACATTCCCGAGTACTTTCAATTTAATCTTTTTACCATGTTAGAGTCAGAATTTGGAAATATGGTTAACTACAAAGTTATTCCTTGTTGTCTTAGCTTTCCAACAAGGCCAAATTTATTAAAATTCATTAAGATATGAGAGAGATATGTCAAAATATCTAAACAATGTTAGAACTGATATTTACTGCAATCATCGAGGTTCTTCCACGTCGCTCTATTCTTCTAAACTCTAGCAGATTCTCCTTTTGTCTTTTTCTAAGCATGAGACCCTCTCTATTTTGTCCTATCCTCTTTTCTTTTATTATTATCTTGTTTCTTCTTTATCTCTTAACATATATGTATGTATCAGCACCTCCTTACTTCATTTTTACGTGTGTTTTCTATCAACAACCTTTGTTAACCCCATCATTGGATCGACTTGAAATTTTGAGAGTGGAAAGTGTAACACCCTCATTTTTATTTTTATATTGAAATTTTGAAGGAATTAAATTATGGTTCTTTAGAACTTTTTAATCTACATATTATTTATGATTTTTTGGAATTTTTTGGAATTTTGGAATTTTTTTAATAAAATAATATTTTTTAAATAATTTTAAATTCATATAAGTGACTTAAATTAAAAATATTTATAAGAAAGTGAATTTAAATTATAAGAAAATTTTCTAAAATCCGTTTCAAGTAGACTTATCTAAAAATTATCGGTTTGAGAAAAATCTTGATTTTTTCCAATCGTTAAAAAATTGGAAACGTATCAATAAATTTTATTTAACAGAAAATTTTAGATTTTTAAAATTTCAGTTTTATATTACTTATTATAAAATTAGTGAGGACTGATATAATATCGCTAAATTTCAAAAAGGACTCATTTTGAATATTTAAAATATACCAAGTGAAGGGTTACTATTTGACTTAATAATTTTGCCGACAATTACTATGCAAATCATTGTGCATGTATGAAATTTTCAAAAGATGCACAGAAACTTGGAATAAAAAATTCAAAAATACATAGTACTTTTATATTAAAATAATAGAATGCATAGTAAATTTTTTTCCTATAAATACCGAAGGATTTCTTCTTTAGAATTCACAATTTCAGATTAAGTTTTCTTAATATAGTAGTGCTAGTGAGATAGTGGTGGAAGTGAGAGAGAGAAGAAAAGTTTTTGGAGAGAAGGTTCTGCCAAAATCCTAAGGTAAGAATACTTCTCTTTTATATTTTTTTGGTTATTTTTATATCGTTTTTAGAAATCTGTTATTATACTGGAAATAATATTATTTTAAGTTACTATTCTGCATAGTAAACACTATTTCAATAGTAAATTACTATTTCAATAGTAAATTACTATTCAAATAGTAAATTACTATTTACTGTTACTATTTACCGTTACTATTCACGATTTACTATTTACTGTTACTATTCACGTTTTACTATTTACTGTTACTATTCACGTTTTACTATTTACTGTTACTATTCATAATTTACTATTCACTATTCACTATTCACTATTCAAAATTTATCATTTCTGTTTTAAGTAGTAATCTTAATCTTCGTCTTATGCTTATACTGAAATAAGATTGGTATTAATATTTCTAGAAATCGGAGGCGCAAAGCAAATCCATTTTGGGTAACGATTCAAGGTAAGAGGGAGTGAGATAAGAGTATAATATGAAAAGACATAAGAATAATGGGAGGAGTCCCCTACTCCTTTTAAATTTAATAATATTATTATTTTAAAATATTAACTTTTTAACTTAACAATTTTAATAAATTTTAAATTAAATATCCGGTTTAACTAACTCTAACATACCTATGCAAGGACTTGGACCATTATGACCTATATGGACTGGACTATACCTATGCAAGGACTTGGACCATTATGACCCATATGGACTGAACTATACCTATGCAAGGACTAGATTATATGGACTTACATATACCTATGCGAGGAATTGACCAAAATGACTCAAATTGACTATATTAATAATCATTAAATTTTGTATTATGATATGTATTAATGATATTTAACTGATTTGATTATGATTTGATTATGATTGATTGACTGATGATATTTAGTTATGATTGATACTGCTTGATTTTGATTGATTATATTGTAATGTGAAGTTTGAGCATATAGCGAGCATGACGGAAAGCTACAATTCAGTAAGAATTTCTTACCTTACTCTTTAAATTTTATTATCTTTTATTCCTTCTTAGAAATTATTTTTATTAACTTTATTTTCAATGTTTAGAAAAAAAATTAGTATTTATTTTAGAAAGAAAACATTTTATGAGAATTTATTTAATTAAATCTTGAGTTAAAGAAAAAATTTGTAATTTTAAGTATTTTTGGTTACTAATTATTCTCTTTTAATAAAACAAAATTTTTTTAAAAGAAAATTATTTTATTTTTTCCAACTTAATAACTAAAGATATTTGGAAATAATTGAGATTCCTAAATTTGATTTTGTTAAGATTTAATTTGAGAAAGATTATGTAAAGTTTTATATGATAAAGTTTTTAGATATTTAAGGCTTAGAAACTCAATTTCAGTGAGATTTGAAAACTGTACCAAATTTATTTCTATGGGACAGAAATTCAGAGAATTGAGAAAATGTACAGTTTATTGAAATGATATTGTAAACCTTTAAGGGATTTAATAATTGAGTTTCTAAAAGCCTTAACCAACTCAAAACGCGAGTAGTTCATGCATCATGAATCATTAAAGTGAAATGAAATAATATTGTCTGGGGACGGATTATAGAAACCGAGGATACATTAGAGGAGGCTTAATTACGAGCCTTGGGATGAGAGGGTGTGAAAGGGTGCTTCAGGGGACCTGGGGTAGCTCCCTAGTGTCGGATACTTTCACAATAAAAACTTTCTTAATCTGACTAGTCTCTAAGTGTTTTCATGCCAGTTGAGCTATTTATATTATTATTATCCGGACTTATAGAACAGTGTAAACTCCTGGTTGGCCTAGTGCAAATTAAAATTTAAGGGCCCACATATATAGGTAAGTTATGATGAAGAAATTGCATAACATTCATGCATTCATAATTGATTGTGTATGTGATTGTGATTGATATTATTATGTATTGGTTTGTGAAAACCTTTTGTTGCTTATGTCTTAATCAAGAATATTATATTCTGTTTCTCACTCCTTTCTCCGTGTCTTTGTTTCATATATTCTAAATTGATGGTTCAGAGGGAAGGATCGAAGAATTTCGGCAGTAGATATAGCACGTTCTAGAAAGGGAGCTCGGTATGAATACCGTGGTCCAATGAATAAATAATGTTAATAAGTAACTGCTTCTGGGCCATGGAGTTTCCTCTCTTTCTTATAATGTTTAATGTTTATTTTCTTCGGATGAATGTACAAATACTTTATAAAGTTTTAATAATATTTGTTAGGTATTTCAGAATTAATGTATATTATTTATTCCGATAGTTTTTTTTAACAATCATATCTTTAAAAAAAATTATGAATTTTTCTAGAATTTATTAAGGTGTAACAGAGGGTGTTACAAAGTGGTATCAGAGCAGTTAATCCAATAGGCCTGGGGAAAAGGTCTATCTTGCTTTGTCTGTAAACTCTGTATAGGTGATAGAGAATAGAATATCTGACTTGGTAGTAACTGTGATTGATGTGACAAATCTCAGTTACTGTGAAACAGGAAACTAATGGCTGGAAACGATCTTGCTGGAGTTGTAGAACGCTTAATCAATGCAATGGGAGTACGTGAAGGTCAAGGTAATGATGCCTTGAGAAGGTTGGACCTATTCGAAAAGCGTAATCCACCTCGTTTCAAGGGAGGATATAACCCTGATGGAGCACAAATCTGGATTCGAGAGATAGAGAAGATCTTTCGAGCATTGCAATGTAATGAAGCTGATAAGGTAGTCTTCGCTACTTATGCCTTATCTGAGGATGCCGAACATTGGTGGGATAGCATGCATAGACAATTCGAAGTCAACGACGTGGAGATCACTTGGGATTATTTCAAGGATATATTTCTGGAGAAATACTTTCCAGCTGATGTTAAAGAGAAAAGACAATTCGAATTTCTGTCGCTGACCCAAGGAAATATGACCGTTGGAGAGTACGCATCCAGGTTTGAAGAGCTATCTTGTTTTTATTCTCATTATAATGATGCTACTAATGAAAGAGATCGGTGTGCAAAGTTTGTAAATGGATTGCAGCCAGAAATTAAGGAAGCTATACGAATGCAGGAAATCCATGAATTTTCTGTATTGGTAAATCGCTGCAGGATCTTTAAAGAAGATCATAAGGATAGAATGACCAAAAGTCGTGAGCCCATTCACAAGGCAGGAGAAATGAGAAGTGGAGGACCTCACCATCACCATAGAAGAGACTTCAGAAGGAATAAGCCTTACCAAGCGCCATTTTGCCGGTTTGGAGCAGCATCTGTTCCTAACAGACCCCAAGCTTCAACTGGAAGCTATTACCCAACATCTGCACCAAATTTTAAATATTTTATCTGTGGAGGACCCCATTTGAAAATGGATTATCCTAAAAACACTTATGTTTGTTTTAAGTGTAACAAACCAGGTCATCACATCAAGGATTGCCCAGAGATGAAGAGAGAAAACCCTGAAGGTGCAAGTACAAGCATAAATACTCAAGGAGGCGCGCACAATGCAGTCGGAAGGCCGAAGGCAAAAGGAAAGGTTTTTGCAATCACTGGAGAAGAAGCATCTCATGCTGATTCCATGGTGGAAGGTAAGTGTATCATTAATAAGATTTCTTTAACTGTTATGTATGACTCAGGTGCATCACATTCCTTTATTGCCAATGACTGTGTAGAAAAACTAAAATTACCTATGATAGAACTACCATTTGACTTATCTATACATACTCCTGGAAACAATCCTATTGTCACTTCTAAAGCCTGTTGGAAATGCCCTATTGTCATAGATGGTAGGGACTTTAAGGCTAATCTTTTCTGTTTACCCCTTTCTGGCTTAGAAGTTATTATTGGGCTAGATTGGTTGTCTGACAATCATGTTCTAATAGATTGTCATAATAAAAGCATAATGTTTAAAGAACCAGTGAATTTGAATCCTGAGGATTCAAGATTTCTAACCGCCAACCAAGTGAGTGCCTCTTTAAAAGGATGGGCTCAAGGATTCATGCTATTGCTTTCAACGAAAGGAAAGCAAGAATCAAAAATCAAAAATCTGCCGGTTGTGTGTGAATTTCCTGACGTTTTTCCTGAAGATATCCCTGGTTTACCCCCAGAAAGAGATGTGGAATTCGTCATTGATCTAGTACCTGGAGTTGGACCCATTTCAAATTGCACCATACCGAATGTCACCTCTAGAATTAGCAGAGTTGAAGAAACAACTTGAAGAGATGATAGAGAAGCAGTTTATACGACCCAGTGTATCCCCCTGGGGTGCACCAGTGTTGTTGGTTAAGAAGAAGGATGGTAGCATGAGGTTGTGTGTAGATTATCGACAATTGAACAAGGTGACAATCAAGAATAGATATCCTCTGCCAAGGATTGACGACTTGATGGATCAGCTGCGTGGTGCCACAGTGTTCTCCAAAATTGATTTGAGGTCTGGATACCATCAAATAAGGGTAAAGAGAGAAGATGTACCAAAAAATGCTTTTAGAACACGCTATGGCCATTACGAATATCTAGTAATGCCTTTTGGTGTAACTAATGCACCAGCCGTATTCATGGATTACATGAATAGGATTTTTCATCCATATCTAGATAAATTTGTAGTGGTGTTCATTGATGATATATTAGTGTACTCTAAAAGCAGAGAAGAACATATTGAACACTTGAAGGTTGTGTTGGAAATCCAGAAAAAGAAACAACTGTATGCAAAGCTATCGAAGTGTGAATTCTGGTTGGAAGAAGTGAACTTTTTAGGACATGTAATTAGTCAAGGAGGAATAGCTGTAGACCCTTCCAAGGTGGAGGCAGTTTTAAAATGGGAGAGACCAACCACAATCACTGAGATTAGAAGTTTCTTGGGTTTGGCTGGATACTATAGGAGATTCATTGAAGGATTTTCAAAGCTAGGATACCCATTGACCAAGTTAACACGGAAAGGAGAACCTTTTGTGTGGACGACACAATGCGAGAATAGTTTTCAAGAGCTGAAAGATCGACTTACTTCTGCGCCGGTGTTAGTACTCCCTGATCCACATCGAAGTTTTGAAGTTTACTGTGATGCGTCTAAACAAGGACTAGGAAGTGTACTCATGCAAGACAAGAAGGTTGTAGCTTATGCGTCACGCCAATTAAGGCAACATGAGATTAACTACCCTACCCATGACTTAGAGTTAGCCGCTGTAGTTTTTGCCTTAAAGATTTGGAGGCATTATCTATACGGTGCAACATTCGATGTGTTTAGCGATCATAAAAGTCTCAAGTATTTATTCGACCAAAAGGAGTTAAACATGAGGCAAAGGAGATGGATGGAGTTCTTAAAGGATTACGACTTTGAGTTACAGTACCATCCTGGAAAAGCGAACGTAGTAGTTGATGCTTTAAGTCGAAAGTCTCTACATGCGTCCACGATGATGATTAAAGAGCTGGAATTGATAGAGAACTTCAGAGATCTTAACCTAGCAGTAAAGGTTAATGCTAACAGCTACAGACTAGGAGCGTTGTAAGTGACAAGTGAATTCCTGAGACAAGTTCTAGAGGCTCAACGAGAGGATGAATTCCTGCAAGAGAAGAAAGAACTCTTGAAACAAGGGAAAGAAGTCGAGTTCAATATGCGAAACGACCAATTATTGAGGTATAAGGATCGAGTGTGTATCCCTGATCAAGAGGAGTTGAGGAAAGCAATTCTGGAAGAAGGACACAAAAGTTATATGAGCATTCATCCCGGAGCTACTAAAATGTATCAAGATTTGAAGAAGTTATTTTGGTGGCCTGGAATGAAGAAAGCGGTGGCAGAGTATGTGGCTGCATGTCTAATTTGCCAGAAGGTTAAAGTGGAACATCAAAAACCCCCTGGAATGCTATAATCAATGGAAATACCAGAATGGAAATGGGATAGCATTACCATGAATTTTGTGACTTCTTTACCCAAAACTCCATTAGGACATGATTCAATATGGGTAATAGTTGATAGACTAACAAAGTCTGCCCACTTTATTCCCATCAATATTCGTTACTCTATGGAGAAGCTGGCAAAATTATACATCGAGGAGATTGTGAGATTACATGGAATTCCTTCAAGTATCATTTCTGATCGGGACCCTCGTTTTACATCACAATTCTGGAAGAGCTTGCACAAGGCTTTGGGAACAAGACTGCGTCTAAGTTCAGCATATCATCCTCAGACGGATGGACAATCAGAAAGAACAATCCAATCTCTAGAGGACTTGTTACGAGCTTGTGTATTAAAGCATAAAGGAAGTTGGAATCAATTCTTACCATATGTGGAGTTTACCTACAACAACAGTTTCCATGCTAGCATTGGCATGACACCTTTTGAAGCATTATATGGAAGAAAATGTAGGACCCCGCTATGTTGGTTTGAGACTGGTGAAAACTTGATGCTAGGACCAGAGTTGGTACAACAAACCACGGATAAAATCAAAATAGTTCAGGAAAAGATGAAGGCAACACAGAGCAGGCAGAAAAGTTACTATGACAAAAGAAGAAAGCCGCTCGAATTTCAAGAAGGCGATCATGTATTCTTGAAAGTCACACCTATGACTGGGGTCGGTCGGGCAATGAAATCTCGAAAACTAACTCCTAGATTTATCGGTCCATATCAAATAATTTATAAAGTTAGTCCCCTTGCCTACCAAATAGCATTACCACCTTTTCTTTCTAATATCCATAATGTTTTTCATGTGTCAAACTTACGAAAGTATATATCTGATCCTACACATGTCATTGAACCTGATGTCATACAAGTTAAAGATAATCTTACATATGATGCACCACCTGTTAGAATAGGTGACAGAAGAATAAAAAAATTAAGAGACAAGGCAATTCCACTTGTAAAGGTCATTTGGAGTGAAACGAGAGGAGAAGATGCTACATGGGAACTAGAAACTGAGATGAAAGAGTCTCATCCTCATTTGTTTTACTGATTAATGTAAATTTCAAGGACGAAATTTTCTAAGGGGAGTAGAGTTGTAACACCCCTATTTTTATTTTTATATTGAAATTTTGAAGGAATTAAATTATGGTTCTTTAGAACTTTTTAATCTACGTATTATTTATGATTTTTTGGAATTTTTTGGAATTTTGGAATTTTTTTAATAAAATAATATTTTTTAAATAATTTTAAATTCATATAAGTGACTTAAATTAAAAATATTTATAAGAAACTGAATTTAAATTATAAGAAAATTTTCTAAAATCCGTTTCAAGTAGACTTATCTAAAAATTATCGGTTTGAGAAAAATCTTTATTTTTTCCAATCGTTAAAAAATTGGAAACGTATCAATAAATTTTTATTAACAGAAAATTTTAGATTTTTAAAATTTCAGCTTTATATTACGTATTATAAAATTAGTGAGGACTGATATAATATCGCTAAATTTCAAAAAGGACTCATTTTGAATATTTAAAATATACCGAGTGAAGGGTTACTATTTGACTTAATAATTTTGCCGACAATTACTATGCAAATCACTGTGCATGTATGAAATTTTCAAAAGATGCACAGTAACTTGGAATAAAAAATTCAAAAATATATAATACTTTTATATTAAAATAATGGAATGCATAGTAAATTTTTTTCCTATAAATACCGAAGGATTTCTTCTTTAGAATTCACAATTTCAGATTAAGTTTTCTTAATATAGTAGTGCTAGTGAGATAGTGGTGGAAGTGAGAGAGAGAAGAAAAGTTTTTGGAGAGAAGGTTCTGCCAAAATCCTAAGGTAAGAATACTTCTCTTTTATATTTTTTGGGTTATTTTTATATCGTTTTTAAAAATCTGTTATTATACTGGAAATAATATTATTTTAAGTTACTATTCTGCATAGTAAACACTATTTCAATAGTAAATTACTATTTCAATAGTAAATTACTATTCAAATAGTAAATTACTATTTACTGTTACTATTCACGATTTACTATTTACTGTTACTATTCACGTTTTACTATTTAATGTTACTATTCACGTTTTACTATTTACTGTTACTATTCATAATTTACTATTCACTATTCACTATTCACTATTCAAAATTTATCATTTCTGTTTTAAGTAGTAATCTTAATCTTCGTCTTATGCTTATACTGAAATAAGATTGGTATTAATATTTCTAGAAATCAGAGGCGCAAAGCAAATCCATTTTGGGTAACGATTCAAGGTAAGGGGGAATGAGATAAGAGTATAATATGAAAAGACATAAGAATAATGGGAGGAGTCCCCTACTCCTTTTAAATTTAATAATATTATTATTTTAAAATATTAACTTTTTAACTTAACAATTTTAATAAATTTTAAATTAAATATCCGGTTTAACTAACTCTAACATACCTATGCAAGGACTTGGACCATTATGACCTATATGGACTGGACTATACCTATGCAAGGACTTGGACCATTATGACCCATATGGACTGAACTATACCTATGCAAGGACTAGATTATATGGACTTACATATACCTATGCGAGGAATTGACCAAAATGACTCAAATTGACTATATTAATAATCATTAAATTTTGTATTATGATATGTATTAATGATATTTAACTGATTTGATTATGATTTGATTATGATTGATTGACTGATGATATTTAGTTATGATTGATACTGCTTGATTTTAATTGATTATATTGTAATGTGAAGTTTGAGCATATAGCGAGCATGACGGAAAGCTAAAATTCAGTAAGAATTTCTTACCTTACTCTTTAAATTTTATTATCTTTTATTCCTTCTTAGAAATTATTTTTATTAACTTTATTTTCAATGTTTAGAAAAAAAATTAGTATTTATTTTAGAAAGAAAACATTTTATGAGAATTTATTTAATTAAATCTTGAGTTAAAGAAAAATTTTGTAATTTTAAGTATTTTTGGTTACTAATTATTCTCTTTTAATAAAACAAAATTTTTTTAAAAGAAAATTATTTTATTTTTTTCAACTTAATAACTAAAGATATTTGGAAATAATTGAGATTCCTAAATTTGATTTTGTTAAGATTTAATTTGAGAAAGATTATGTAAAGTTTTATATGATAAAGTTTTTAGATATTTAAGGCTTAGAAACTCAATTTCAGTGAGATTTGAAAACTGTACCAAATTTATTTCTGTGGGACAGAAATTCAGAGAATTGAGAAAATGTACAGTTTATTGAAATGATATTGTAAACCTTTAAGGGATTTAATAATTGAGTTTCTAAAAGCCTTAACCAACTCAAAACGCGAGTAGTTCATGCATCATGAATCATTAAAGTGAAATGAAATAATATTGTCTGGGGACGGATTATAGAAACCGAGAATACATTAGAGGAGGCTTAATTACGAGCCTTGGGATGAGAGGGTGTGAAAGGGTGCTTCAGGGGACCTGGGGTAGCTCCCTAGTGTCGGGTACTTTCACAATAAAAACTTTCTCAATCTGACTAGTCTCTAAGTGTTTCCATGCCAGTTGAGCTGTTCATATTATTATTATCCGGACTTATGGAACAGTATAAACTCCTGGTTGGCCCAGTGCAAATTAAAATTTAAGGGCCCACATATATAGGTAAGTTATGACGAAGAAATTGCATAACATTCATGTATTCATAATTGATTGTGTATGTGATTGTGATTGATATTATTATGTATTGGTTTGTGAAAACCCTTTGTTGCTTATGTCTTAATCAAGAATATTATATTCTGTTTCTCACTCCTTTCTCCGTGTCTTTGTTTCATATATTCTAAATTGATGGTTCAGAGGGAAGGATCGAAGAATTTCGGCAGTAGATATAGCACGTTCTAGAAAGGGAGCTCGGTATGAATACCGTGGTCCAATGAATAAATAATGTTAATAAGTAACTGATCTGGGCCATGGAGTTTCCTCTCTTTCTTATAATGTTTAATGTTTATTTTCTTCGGATGAATGTACAAATACTTTATAAAGTTTTAATAATATTTGTGAGGTATTTCAGAATTAATGTATATTATTTATTCTGATAGTTTCTTTTTAATAATCATATCTTTAAAAAAAATTATAAATTTTTCTAGAATTTATTAAGGTGTAACAGAGGGTGTTACAGAAAGAACTCTAAATTCCTTAGTTCAAGGTAGCTGTGGAAGTTTTCAGAACTAAGAGTTGATTTGGAGCTTGTGAATAACGAGCTGATTGTATTTAGTAGCTCGAGGAGCTTCTGGAACCGTTTATTCCAGGTAGGGGGAGCGTTTACATTTTAAATGCATAGTTTATGAACAGACTCAGGATAATATTGTTATATTTAATGAGAAATCCCGAATATATGTTATATACTTGTGTTGTAGTATATTTTCCGTTCATCTGTGAGTGGTATTAATATTAAATTTATATGAGATATGAATGGTATATGTGATGTATGTATTTATGATAAATTCTATGCATGAGATGCTATAGAATATATGATTGATGATGATGATGTGAATGATATTCATGAAGTTTTCATGATATATAAGTGCATATGATGCATATTGACAAAGCATGGGATGCTTATGTGATGAATAACCATGAAATATTATGTGGTTTCGAGGATTCCACAAAAAGACCTTGGGTGGGACTCAAGGCAAACCTCTTGAGCGGGGCTCGGGGTTTAGCCCGTGACACTACCGTTGTCGCTGGGAGTGATTGTGTCACGTGAGAGGGCAAACGGTTTGGTACTAGTAAAACGGTCGGATCAGCTGAGAGCTGAGTTATGGCTGAGAGCCAGTGTTGCAACACAAATTAAAAGACTTAATAATGGATCCATTTGATTGAGCATGTGAGTGCATTGATGTATGTTGTTGTGAACAACATGAGTTTATGATCATTGACAATGAATGATATATGATATGATTATGATTTATATGTGTTAGTGAATTGGACATTTGATCTGATTCAATAACTATCATTTGACATGTATATGCTCACCCCTATTTATTGTTATTTTTACAGTGGATATAGGACGCAACAATGACATATGAGGTCACTCAGCCTACAAGGAGCATTATGTATATATATGTATAGTACATGATGCACATAGTTGTTTGGTAGTAGCCTTGGCCGGCTCCTGTGCATACCGAGTTGTTATATTTATTTGTATACTTAAATGGGCCGGTCGGTTGATGTAAAAATGATAGTGTTATTATATTAATCTAAAATCCTATTTTAAAACTGAATTTATTCGTGAAAAATTTTGTTTGGATTTTAGAAATCTATTTTTAAATATTAGGATGTTTTATCCCTGAGAGAGTCTAAGTATGTGTGTGCCAAATTTATCATAACAAATTGATTACCAACATATGCAAACCAAAATGGGGTCTAGGACAACTCTTTTACATAAGTGTGGGCAAATTAAAGACATTATACACGTGACAAAAGATTGTCCCTTAGCTCTAAATATATGGAAACATCTTGTTAATAAGAGCAAATTGATAACCTTCTTAGGTGATGATCTATTGGATTGAATATATTGTGATTTGAATAGTAATCTAAGTATACACCAGTGACAAAACTGGGTTAGGATTTAGACTCAAAGTTGTCATTCATTATGACAAATGAGAAATGAATATCAATGTAACATTTAATTTTCCATGCATCCACATCCCTAAAAGTTGGTAGTGGATGAATGTGAACTTTACTTAACATCAAAAACTGTTGAAGCCAAAAAGAAAAACACAAGTATCATCTTCATACAATAGTAGTCTCTAGACACAGGTTGATTATACTTGGATTTAGATGGAGCTAGCAAAGAGGAAAGTACCAAAACATCCAAAATCAATTGTGGGGGAGTAATCAAATACCACACAAGTAAATGGAAGATGGATTTTGCAACTAAAAATTGTCATGCTTCAACATATTTGATAGAAATATGAGATATATTTGAAGGTTAAATAATTACAAAAGTTGAGTGTATAGAGTGATATATTAGACATGATAAGAACATTGCCTAATAATTTGAACAATTCAAAATTCAACATATCTATAAAGAATCTATAGATAGAGAATCCAACACCATTGTTGGCTATATGATTAATACAAATTGTGAACAAGTACTTTTGCTATTTCTCCTTGAAGACATATGATTTGTAATTAATTGATTAATAATATGGACCTTTACTCCTTTATTTTTTTAAAAAATTATATTATGTTATATATTTCTTTGTCTATTATAACAATCTCGACCATTAATTTTTTATTTCCCTTAAATATTTTTTTTTGGTAAGAACAAAATACAAAGTAAGTGTCCTTTTTAAAAAGGAAGTAAAAATGAGTCCTCAAGAAATCCACGGATGAAAGAAAATGGGAAGAAAAAAGAAAGAAAGGAAAATGCTATTTTGGTTGCAGAGGTAGAAGCACTAATATAATGGAATAGAAAAATAGAATATTCACACGCAAGCTTGTTTTTCGCCGGTGGATTTATTTCGATAGATATTAATCAGCGCAAAAAAATAAAAATTGTGTGTTTGGCAGCGAAGAAAACGTGAAGAGAAAATAAGGAAAAGTTTTGATTCAACTTAGAAAACGTTGAGAAAATCTCCTTTCCTTAGAGCGATATCCTCGCGAAGGTTTCTATCCCTAAAAAAGAGAACCAAAAACTCAATCGAAGCTCTTCTCTTTCTCTCATTCATTTTCAGGTTATTCATTTTCAGGTTCTCTACCTTTTCCTCTCTCAATTCGATTCCCTCATTGTTTTCAAAATTCACTTGCCTTTTGTTTTCCTCTCGATCTACCTGTTTGTGGATTGTTGTTTCCTTTTAGGAACATTTTTCAATTAATTATTTCACAATTTGTTCTTCTGCTTAGCTGGATTCGGTTTCCGATGCACAGCTCTTGATTCTGTGATTTTGGATCGAGTTTGGAATTTGAGCTTTCGGCTTTACGCGATCTCGCTTGTTTTTGGTTTCGTTCTGTGATTTGGTGATCTTTTTTCCCTTTCTGTTGTTTTAGCTGATCGTGATTTGTATAATAAAGCACGTGCATAAGAGGATCGTTGATCTGGAAGCATAGTTTTGTTTTGTGCTGTGTTGTTTTGCTTTTGTTTTGTTCAGCATTTACTTGTTTTAAGAGCAAAAGTAACAATCTCTGCAACTATGAGAACTTCATGGGCGGATTCTGCTGACAATTCAGCCATCGGTTCTGCCAATAACAATACCTCAGCCTGCCCTCCTAGGGCAGCTTATGTCCCTCCACATCTTCGCAACCGGACATTGTCCTCGGAGGTCCCTCCGGTGGTGCCGGTGTCACACTCGGCTTCTTTGCCGCCGGCTAATGACCGTGTGAATTATGGCGGTCCAACTGGGGGCAGTTACTCAAAACCTGATATTGGGCGGCAGGGACATGGTTCTAGTTTTCAGACTGGTGGTGGCTGGAATAGTAGAGGGGCTGGGAGGGACCGTGGGAGGCGTGAGGTGAACCCTTTTGAGAATGATGAAGCTGAGGATGACTCTATTAGCGAGCAAGAGAACACCGGCATTAACTTTGATGCCTATGATGATATCCCTGTGGAGACTAGCGGGGATAATGTGCCCCCGCCTGTGAATACATTTGCTGAAATAGATTTGGGCGAGGCATTGAATCAGAATATACAGAGATGCAAGTATGTCAAACCAACGCCGGTTCAGAGGTATGCCATACCAATTTCCCTTGCAGGGCGAGATTTGATGGCCTGTGCTCAGACAGGGTCGGGAAAGACAGCTGCCTTTTGCTTCCCAATAATAAGTGGAATCATGAGGGAACAGTATGTTCAAAAACCACGTGTTGCACGCACTGCTTTTCCTCTGGCACTTATCCTCTCCCCTACACGCGAGCTTTCATGTCAGGTGTGATTCTGATTTTAGATTCTGGTTTGCACTGCCATTTTATGTGTATCTGTTTATATGTATCCTCAGAAACTGAAGTTTCCTTATCTTGCAGATACATGATGAGGCCAAAAAGTTTTCTTATCAAACTGGTGTCAAAGTGGTAGTTGCATATGGAGGAGCGCCAATCAACCAACAGGTTGTTTTCACCCACTGCCAATCAAGGCACTCTGACTTATTCCAGCCTTTTTGCTTGCTTCTACATACTCTTTTTTTTTTAATTTAATAAGGAACAGAAATTTATTAAATAAAACTCATACAATTTTCATTTCAAGCATGGACTATGGACAATGTTGTGTTGTAATGAGCAGTACAAAACAGGGTTCCAAAGAAACTAAACCTGAAAATGAGTAGTGACTTGTTATGCTACACATGCTTTATTTGTAATTATATGGTCTGGTGAAAGGTTGGACAGATAGATGAATGGTGGTTCCCAATATAATCATAAAATTGATTAATGACTAACCCATCCTAAGTACCTAATTCGATTCCTGAGATTGATAGTATTGCTTTGGTGCTGTTGAGGACAAGTGTTTATTTATTTATCTTTGTTAAATTACTTCCTATGATAAGTAAGTAATTGGGAGAGCCATGTTTCAGTTGTATAGTATCTTGTGCAGAATTTCACCCATAAGTCGAAAACAAGCCTACCTTTTTAAAATAATGTCACTCAAATCTGCTTTATCCATGCTGTCTTCCTAGTGGCCCAGGTTTTTAATTTATATGAATGCATGTTATGTTAATGGGACTAACTTACATACCTACCAAGTCTACTTTTTTCTTTTTTTAATGATGGGCCACCTGCTTATATGGGGGTCACAGTTTTGAGAATTTAATGGTGTAATCAGAGAACAGGAGTTCTTTGTAATAGGAGTGTAGAATGGGTATGAATTAACCTAGTGAAAAGTAGTTAATTTATGCTTGTCACTCCCTTCTATTCACCTGTCGCCATATAACTTGTTTAATAATGCCTATTGTTCTTTTTGGCTTTTGTATTAGTGGTTCTGTTCTCTAGTGAATGCGCTTCATTATTAATTGGGTAATAATGTTCTGATGCATTTTTCAGTTACGGGAGCTTGAGAGAGGAGTTGATATTCTGGTGGCAACTCCAGGACGATTGGTAGATTTGCTTGAGAGGGCTAGGGTGTCATTGCAGATGATAAGATACTTGGCTCTTGATGAGGCAGATCGGATGCTGGATATGGGTTTTGAGCCTCAAATAAGAAAGATAGTTGAACAAATGGACATGCCTCCTCCAGGCATGAGACAGACACTGCTGTTTAGTGCCACATTTCCCAAAGAGATACAGGTATCTCATTACTTGTGCTCATATTCTGAACTTTAATATGTTTTTGCATAAGGAACTCTCCACACCCCGTGCCCCCGTAAGAAAAGATCAAAAGTGCTTTTGCAAAAAGAAAATAGTTTTTAGTAATGTTGAAATTTTTACGTTTTTCTAAAGCAGGGAACATGTTTTTTTCTTTTAAAGAAGCTGAGAAATCTATTTACTGTAAAAAGGCATTTTTCTGGTATTTCTATTTTTGACTGCTGACTTTGTGTGTGTGTGTGTATGTGTGTGTGTGTTTGCAATGTGAAGAGGAAGTGTTTTTCAGTTTTCACTCTATTCTTGTATTCATGGAAATTGAAATTCCCTTATTTGAGGTGTGTGAGCAACTTCTTTAAAGCTTAATAATTACGGAAAACTTGCCCCAATATTAGCAAGCATGAAAGTGGGGAAAGAACACAACATTTGATTGAACAAGGGGAAAAACTTGTTTTATTACTTTGCCTCTTTTATATAACTGAAGGGATCTTGTTAACCAGTTCCCGAAAGACATTGTTTAAGAAAACAAAATAAAATTTTTTAATTGGAAATTATGTAGGATTGCTTAGAAATCATAGTGGGTGAGTTTTAATGATGTTTTTAAATAAAAACCTTCCATTTTTGCCTCCTTAACCAATGCCCTAAGGGCACTTATTAGCATTTTCCTAACTAAAAATATGGATAACTTTATGGAAATCCTGGTAATGGTATGGTCAAGCATGGAACAATTGCTTTCAATTTTCATGCGTTGCTTAGTTCCCAAGGAGAGTCTAATTGTAAATTTGGCAGTTCTCTCTGTTGCAGATTATTATTTGTTCCTAGAAACCTTTAGATCCTTCAACTGAACATCCTTATTTTTTGCAGAAAATCAAACACTTCTCTTCTGTTATTAACTTTTGGATAATTTACTTGTGTTGACAATGAATCCTTTTGTTTGATACAATGGTTCTTGGAGAAAACTCCAAATTCATATTTTGTTTAATTAGGGTGGAATGCCCATACTCTGCCAACTGTATCTGTTATGTAAACCCGGATGTTTCTACAACCAAGTTGTTTTAAAATTGAAATTATTGCAAGTGGAACTTGATTTGGGTAGGTGAGAGTGTTGACACCTATAACCTAGCTGCATTTGCAAATGCAAACAATGACACTATTTGGTTTGTTACTTGTTGAAGGAAAATGTTATTTGTAGACCTAGTATGGGGGTTGTGGCTATAGTTTATTTAGAATGAATTGATGGTGAGGTGATGTAGTTTTTGGGAGATATTGATTGATTCCAGCCCAAATAAAGCTTGCAAAAATGTAGGGCTTGACCAATTAAATTCAAGGGCGGAATAAAACCTGCCCATATTAACCTAGTCCCATAAAAACCCGGCCCGATGTGGATTTGGGCTACTCAGTTTTTTTTTTTTAAATTTTCCTAAATACTTATTTGTGGTAAGTGTTTTTAAATACAAATTTATCGTTTATAGGATTTAGGACTAAAAAATTACTGTGTAAAAATTGATTAGCATAGTTAATATTTAACTTTATATTGTGATAATGTAGATGAAAGGGAGGTTATTGCAATTGAAGATACTAAACTCTCTTAGAGAATCTCAAATGCCATTGTTGATATTATTGAAATTTGACAATGAAGGATGAATATGTTACTTTTTTTTTTTGTCTAATGCATTTAAACTTTGATGGACAATGGTTTGAGTTATATTTTGAACCCTAATTTTAATGTGTTGAATGATGGTTTTTTTAATGCGAATGAGCTCAGTTAGAAAAAATACTAGAATGAACTTTAACATACTTCATTTAAAGTAAGAAAAAAAATCAGGCTGTTTGTACAAGCTTGCTATCTGCATATGTCTGGGCTTGGGCTTTTATTTTACTGGCTTGAACAAGGCTTTTTAGCCCATTCTGCATAAATCCACTACCTGCATTAGATTGGATTGGGCCTATGGGCTTGCTCAAAGTGACTACTCTAATTTTGATGATGATGCTTTCTAATTGTCACTAAGATATGTTTGGCTGTGTTCAACTGATAAATGAACTATACACCCACTTTGTGCTGAGGACGATGCCTTGTTGTGTGTTAGATAGAAACTCAAATTGGTAGAGGTTGAGTGTTTGACAAATTGACAACCATTTTACAATCAGCCAGATGTAAATTTCTTTTAGCTACATGATAGAAACAGTGGGTTTGAGATCACACATTTTTTTCAATTTTCATTTGAGTGCAGAGTCTTGCATCAGATTTTCTTTCAAATTATGTGTTTCTGGCCGTTGGAAGGGTCGGTTCAAGTACTGATCTAATTGCTCAAAGGGTAGAATACGTGCTTGAGTCAGACAAGAGAAGCCACCTCATGGACCTTCTTCATGCTCAGAGGGAAAATGGGATTTATGGCAAGGTAAATTGAGATCTGTATGAACTGCTCTTCTTCAGTCTTGTGCATGCATATGCCATAACTAGTTTCTATCGTGTTAGTGAAATACACTTGTTTTAAAAATTATGCTGCAGTAACAACTGTTTGCGTAAGTGTAGGTAAATCTGATTTGCTGACATATCATACTCACAGTTTTACATAATTTTGGGTGCTGTATTGCAGCAAGGTCTGACATTAGTTTTTGTGGAAACAAAGAAAGGAGCTGATGCATTGGAGCACTGCTTGTGTGTTAATGGATTTCCTGCAACTAGCATTCACGGTGACAGATCACAACAAGTGAGTCTGTTTAACTAATTTGGACCTCATTCTTGATTTTTACGAAATCACGTCTTACTGTGATACTTTCTTCTTCTAAAGTCATGTGCCTTTCTTATGTTGTGTTGTGACATGTGGCATAAGCTTCTACTTTAAATCTAAGCCAATCAAATTATTATTAATTTATTTCTTAATTAGTTATTCAAATAAAATATATTTTTACTTTACATAATTTCATGACTCAATACTTAAATTTATTCAATCAACACTAAGTCATCTACAAAATAAAATTTTATCATTTAGAATAGTTTGAGATTTCAAAACTTTAAAAATTTTAAATATATACAATATACATTCATATTTTATCATTGTTAAAATAATTATTTATCAATTAAATTATTTTATATAATATTTTTAATTTAATTTTACATATTATATATATATACCTTTGCATCGCATGCGATACTTACTAGTTTAAACGTAAACATGTCAGCATTATGATTGCTTTAAAATTATCTTTCTTTTCCAAAATTATTTTGTTACTTTGTTGTTTATGGGAGTGGCCAGGGGCTCGAATTGGTTTAGTCCCAATAAATGTAGTTAATACGATTTTGACTTATGATGCTCTACATTCCCATGAATTGGTTTTGTCCAAATAAATGTAGTTAATTTATATTTCCCCAAAGCCTCTCCAAAGGTTCTATTTTACGACCAATTTACAGCTTAGAAAATGCTTTCACAGATTAGAACTTCTGAACTTAAAGTTGCCCTTGTGTTTATATATATTGTGTGTACTACTGAAAATAAATGTGTACACTAATGAATACTGTATACAGGAAAGAGAACTGGCATTGAGGTCATTCAAGAGTGGAAACACACCAATTTTAGTGGCAACAGATGTTGCAGCACGTGGTCTTGATATCCCACGGGTGGCACATGTGGTGAATTTTGATCTTCCCAATGACATTGATGATTATGTTCACCGGATAGGAAGAACCGGGAGAGCTGGTAAAATGGGATTAGCAACAGCCTTCTTCAACGAAAGTAATTTGTCCTTGGCTAAGTCATTGGCTGATCTGATGCAAGAGGCAAATCAAGAAGTACCTGCCTGGCTCACCCGATACGCAGCAAGGGCTACTTATGGCGGTGGCAACAGAAATAGGAGGTCTGGCGGAAACCGTTTTGGTGGGCGTGATTTTAGGAGAGAGGGCTCATTTAATAAAGCAACAGATTACTATGGTGGAACTGGTGGATATGGAGGCTACAGTGGAGGGTATGGTCAAGGTGTGGCAAGTGCTTGGGATTAGATTAGTGTCACTTCACTAATTCATTCTCACTTGATTGTATATAAATTTCAGACTTTAATGGTGAAATGTTGTATCTTCTCAACCATGGTTTGCCTGGATAGACGCATTCCTTACTACAGGAAATCTTTTGTCATAGGAAAGATTTACAATTGGCTTGCTTTTGCTGGGTAGGCAATTAAGGTTGGGGAATGCTGCATATGGAGAAGATAAAATCTGTAAACAACCCAAAAATTTCTGACTTTAAGATTTCTTTTGATGAGGGAGAGGGTGTAAACAGATTGAATGGAGATCAAAGGGCAGATATTATTAGGTTTAAATGGTGAGTAAGTAATGTCTTATATTGTAGTATTTTGATAGGGTCCTTAGCCTTTGACAGTCTAAGTCAGGAGTTATCCCTAATTTAGCATGCACATATTATTGATTTGATTATTCTATTAACTGAACGATTCTGTGCTTAATTAGCTAGTGCTTGTTTGTTTAAAAATTGGATTGAAGGAAGCCGAAATACCATTTTCATCCGATTGTTTGAACGTACCTAGAACAGCGTCTTAAAATAATTCTAGTCATCGACAAAGATACAAACACCCAATGGATTGAAGATTGGACGATCGAGGATTGATTAGTAATTAATTGTGGAAATAAAGTTATGAATGAAAAATTTTAATGGATATATTGTTCTGTATATCGTTTGAGACAATAAGACTTTTCAAACCCTAGTTTTGTTAGTTAATCGGCCAATCAAACAAACGGTAAATTGAAAACCAAACATGCTTTATTTTGCCTTTCATTTTCCTAACCTTTTCCTAATCTTGCCTTTCATTTACTAGGATTCATTTAGGACAGGAAATAAATAGTCTACCTTGATCGACTTGATTCAATAAAGGTTGATATGATTTGAGTTTTAAATAAGCTAATTTTTAAGTTGAAGTTTAAAGAGATTAGTCAATGATGTGTATTTTTGGTTATATTTTTTAAAAAATAAAAAATGTAAGTTTTTGAATTGTTTGGTTCATGTTGAAGATTTTGACTTTTTAAAAAATTTTAGTTATTATTTTTTTCTATTGTAAAATGAAAGTAGAAAAAATCAAATAAAAAATGATTACAATGAACGATTTTTGAAAATTGAGACTACAATGAAAATTGTGCAACATGGGGGTACAGGAGAGACTGAGATGGATAGGCATAGATCACGCTATGATCGAGTGGTTGTGAGTCCTCCGCGTGAGAAGCGTGGCCCATGTGTGCTCTAGCGTGCTTTACGTGGCCGGAGGGGTCCACCTGTGACTTAATGGGCGGTCTAGATTTGGGATACTTTTCACGATGGTGGTCCAACAATGTTCCAGGAGAGAAGTTGTTGGGAACGACTAACTTAGGTGAAGTGTTATCGTCAAACTTGCTTGTTTCATCCTTTTTCATTTCAGTTTTCTCTTTAGAACTGATTCTTTCTTTCTCTGTGTGATCCTTACCTCTCTTTTCTGAAACTAATTTTTTTGCCTCCATTGAAACTGAACCCATTTCATTCGTCTCGTTTGAGACTTGACCTTTCTCTCTTCCTTGTTCTAAAATAAGTTCTGGTGTGTTTCCCCTAGGTGGAGGTGATGAAGTGATAATTTGGACTGAAGCCTCAGAACCCAAATAAGGTCACAATAGAGATACATGGAAGACTGGGTGGACACGTGATTTGTGTAACATCTCGGATGTTTAAGTGAAAATTTTGATGAGTGAAAACATTAATAAATGTTTAGAGATTCCTTGAGTATTTTTATGAATTATTATTAAAATAAAGGCAATTATGAAAGGTTAACTATTGTGGAAATAAATAAAATTTATTTGATTGATTAATTATAAAAGAGGTTAAATGAGGAGTGATTAGAGGGAGGTAAAGGTTTAATTAAAATTTCCAAAGAAAATATAGAAAAGATGGGGAAAAGACTGTTTTGCCCCTGGGCTTTAAATAATAAAACCCATCTCATTCCTCATTCATTCTTCGCGTGAGCCTTCTTCTATTTCTTCTTCCTCCTGCTTCTGTTTCTTCTTCTTCTCCTCCTTCCTCACGCTGCCGAGCTGCATGCTCTGAGGGGAGGTCTGTTCCGTGTCAGAACTTCGTGGGAACCCCATTTCCGTGACCATGGTTTCAAGGTGAGTCCATTGGACCGTTTGGATTGAGTTATCTCTTCCCTTTTCATTTTCACTCCCTGACCGAATGGTCATGCATGGCGGGGTAAGGTTCTGTCCTTCACTCCTCTGGTGAGTGTCAGCTCGAAAATGGTCTTTAGACTGTGTGGGTGGTACGACGTTAACAGGCTTTGCATTCCGACCCCGTAGGTAGCAGGACGAACATGGAGGAGTGATTGACGAAGCTGGTGCTGGATCCGGAGGTGGAACAGTGAACCCAGCGTATAGAGGATGAATCGGTACCAGGAGCAGATCGTTGAAGCTTGGAACCGAGGTAAGGGGGGTGTTCAGGTTATAATTAATTAGAATAGGACAAGTCCGAGTCGTTGGACTGATTGTGAAACATGGTAATAATGCTGGATGAAAGTAGTATGTGAATATGTGTATGAATGTACGTATGAATGTGGACACCGATCAGTTTAGGATCGTGTGTGTGTATGACTTAAGAAATATTTGATGTTGTGATAATAGAGATGATGCGGGATGAGTTGTATGTGAATGTATATGAATGCATGTATGTGAATGGGCACTGATCGGTTTAGGATCGTGTGTGTGTGGCTTAAGCCGATTGAATTTGAAATATTTAATACTGTGACAATCGGTGTATAGTGGCAATGTGATGCCGGGCTTGACAAGCAGGTCGCCCTACGTTGTGAGCACAAGTCAGTTTCTGACAGTTGCAATAATGATCGTAATGAAATGGCTGTTTATATAATGGAATATATGATTATGTGGTATGGGACGGCCGACGGTATGTATAGCCCCTCATTTCCGACTCCCGTGGTTTTTGTGCCCAGTTGAGCTACCCAGTGGTCAAGCAGGACCCAGTGGTCGAGGTGGAGAGTCAAGCAGGACTCGGTGAACCAAGCAGGGTTCACGGGGTGTCAAGTAGGACCCCCGGCTGAAGGCCGATCCTTTAGTATCCGGATACTAGGCGTCAATTTTATGTGAGAGTCAGTTGTGACAATTGATGAATTATTGGTTGTGATGTGTATAATTACCGAGTATAAATTGTTATAATTGCCAAGTGTGAACTGTTATAATTACCGAGTGTGATTGCTATATTCGCTGAGTGATTTGCTAAAATTACCGAATGAGAATTATTATATTTATCGAGTATGATTGATTATATTGCCGGGTGTAATTTGTTAAATTTACCTTGTGTAAATTGTTATATTTGCCGAGGGAAATTGATATATTTACTGAGTGAGTTGATATATTTGTCGAGTGCAAATTGATATATTTGCTGAGTATGAGTTGATATATTTGCCGAGCGAAATTGATATATTTGTTGAGTATGAGTTGATATAATTGCCGAGTGAAACTGATATATTTGCTGAGTGAGTTGATATATTTGTCGAGTGCAAATTGATATATTTGCTGAGTATGAGTTGATATGTTTGCCGAGCGAAATTGATATATTTGCTGAGTATGAGTTGATATAATTACCGAGTGAAATTGATATATTTGCTGAGTGAGTTGATATATTTGTCGAGTGCAAATTGATATATTTGCTGAGTATGAGTTGATATGTTTGCCGAGTGAAATTGATATATTTGCTGAGTGAGTTGATATATTTGCTGAGTATGAGTTGATATATTTGTCGAGTGCGAATTGATATATTTGCTGAGTATGATTTAATATATTTGCCGAGTTCAATTGGAAATATTTGCAGAGTATGATTTAATATATTTGCCAAGTTTAAATGGGATATATTTGCTGAGTATGATTTAATATAGTTGCCGAGTGCAATTGGTTATATTTGTTGAGTGAGAATTACTGTATTTTCTGAGTAAGAATTTCTATAATTGCCGAGTGAGAACTGCTATATTGCCGAGCGTGGTTTGTAATTTATGGATGAAGTAGTCGGACAGAGTTTATATACAAGCATTTTGTTAATTTCCGTTCTAGATTAATTATGATGTCAAATACTCACCCTTGCTGTGGTTTTCAATTTAGTAACCAGTGACAGGGAAGAGGTCGGAGCCCTGGAGATGCGCCAAGCGGAGGATCGATGCCAAGGCCCGAGTGATTTTGAATAAAGTATAATATATATATATATATATATATATATATATATATATGTATAATGAGTTTTCCGAGTGTGTGATGCTACATGTTGTGTGTTGAACTAAGTGTGAATCGGTATACTGATTAATTGGATGTGAATTTATGTTGTTATATGAATTGTATTAACTTTCACGAGTGCTTGCTGTAGCAGAGTCTATTACCGGGCGAATCTTGCCCGAGCTGATTTATTCTTGTCCGAGCGAGGAACAAGTGGAATGTTCTGAGTGAAGAAAGAGTAGACGTTTTCGAGTGAAGAAAGAGTAGAGTGCTTCCGAGTAAAGGGGAGGATGCCCGAGGGAACCCTTTCCGAGTGAAGGAAGGTTAGATTGTTCCGAGTGAGATATGGCCGAGAAACTATTTCTGAGTAAAGGTTAGGAATGAGTCAAGTGTGGTATACCTGAGTGAATGAAAGTTACGAGTTTTCCGAGTGAACCTTTTCTGAGTGATGTGAGGTTAAGCTGTTACCGAGGGAGAGAAGACCGAGTGGACCCTTTGCCGAGTGAAACCCCGACTTGTGAGTTTTCCTGGTAAGTCTGGTTCGCCCAGGTAGCATTCGCTCAAGCGAGTCGGAACTCGCTTAAGCGACTTTCTCGGATTTCGCCTAAGCGTTTCAGGGTCCCGCTCAGGCGAATGACCCTTCTTCCTTCGTTTCTCTTCCGCTGTTTCTAATCAACTATATCTTATTAATGTATTTATTTTCAGTCGGATATTATTTTGTGTACGCTCTTATCATTTTGAATGTACTTAAGTGAATACTATTTTATATTAAGACCGAGCTGAATCATTTCCGATCGGTTATTATTTTCGGTATGTTTAAGAAAAGTAAACATTATTTTATATTAAGGCCTAGATTTTTATTAAACGCAAAAAATTAGTTCGAGAAATGATTAAACGATTGTATTAAAGGGTAAATTGACGCGGGTCGTCACAATTTGGGTGGCAGATCCAGTTCGTAAGCGATATTTCCAATCCGACGATGTATAGAGAAAAGTCCATAGTAACGTTTTGCCAACTTTAGGGAAGGTCGATACACTAATGATTGTTGGCAGTAGGGTTGGACCTTAAGGAGAACCAGATCCCAGACTTAAAAGTTCAGTAGGCGATGCTGTTTGTTTGCTTGGTCAGTCATGCACTGTCTTGTAACTGTAAGGTTGTTGCGAAGTTTAATTAAAACTTGTTGCCTTTCTTGTAAGGACGCATCAAGGGGTGCAATGGAGGTGGAATTTGGGACATAATCTAGCAGAGTTGGCGGGGGCCAGTCGTATAACATCTTAAATGGTGTCATGTTGATGTCTGAGTGGTGGGTAGTATTGTGCCATGACTAAGCGGAGAAAACGGTACCATTGCTTTTGGTGGTCACTAGCGAATCAACGAAGGTAGGCTTTAAGGCATCTGTTTGTGACTTTGGAGAGTTCATCCTTCTCTGGATGGTAATCAAGGCTATATCAGAGGTTAGTGCCCTAAACTCGGAACAGCTTCTTCCGAAAACTACTTAGAAATAAAGGGTCACGATTAGTGATGATCGATTTTGGTATGCCATGTAGGTGACATACTTCAACTAAGAAGCGTTGAGCTAGAGTACAGGCGGTGAAATAAGTAAGGACATCATGGAATAGGGTGTTATAACGTCCCTTTGCGATACCTAGTATTTATTTTAGGGTTTGATTAAAAAACATGGTAAATTTTTTACTTTAGAAACGTCCTCAGTAATAAATAATAGAAACTTAAGAATACATTATTCAAAACAGCCTAAAAATTCTAAATCGATTACCATAGTATATAATGCGTATTCCCCTATTTCAGCAGTTGGTAATCGATTACAGAAGAATCAACAATTAGGCAGAATTTTATATATTGGTAACTTCCGGCCTACCTACTTTCCCCGTTTCAATTTCAAATGTCACAAAACTTCATGGGCATTATGTTTTCCCCATTTCGGATCTGCGGGTGCAGTCCATTTATCAAAATTCCTTCATATGAATGAGATATGCTCAAAAACACAATTTGTACAATTTCTAACAATGGCACCTCTCAATTCACATTAAATGCAACTCAAGCGTCACTTACCCTACATAACCAAGTTATAAACACTACTGAGGTTCTATCGGGACTCTCCGGGAATTCTATATCCCGCTGGAACTCCAAGTCACCTATTCAGTTGTTAATCAACACTTAATCCCACACCCGTTCCTCTAATTTCAATATAACATCAATAAACAACTTAACTAATGCCACACACTCCACTAAATGAGTACATATACATACTTCATTCACACTTTCAACCTTATTATGAATGCCAACTACTTTTATCACACATCAACAATCACATTCAATGCCAACATGTATTAAAACATAACCTGCTCATTTCAACTAATCACTTTAATTATTGGCTCAGTGCCAACAAAATCTGCCCATTTATGATATAATTACTATTAAAAGCTTAGCACCATAACAACTTAAAAATCACACCACAGTTATCATCATCACATATCCCTTGTGAAGACTCAACGCCCAATCAACATATCAATTCACTTTCACAACATGCATATAATCAAATTATGGTACTAAATCCGCATATCCCATTCCATCAACATAATTATCAAGCATCACACATTACCACATGATCTAAATTCAGAACTGAAATACATCTCAATTGTCAAAGTCTAAACATTAAGCATGACTAAACTTATTTGGAAACTTCATCATTATTACATCAATTTTCACTTTTTTCCTTGGCATTGACTCTAACCTGACCTTATTTAATGCTCGCCTCTGTAGTGCCCATCAAAACCTAATACCGGTCACTAAAACCACAACAAAGGTGTAAGCGACTAGAATTAAGAATTAATACAGAAAATATCATCAGGAAATATAATCTAGCTACTTTCCTAGTTAAATTTTTATCTTTAATAATTCACATCTACGTCTCATTCTAAATCTCACACTTCATTTTCAATATAGTCAATATTAGTTCAAATACACCCACCTCATCATCAATTTGACTAAGATCAAACTCATCATCAATTCAAATAATGTTAAACTCATCATCAATTCAAGTAATGTTAAACTCATCCTTAATTGAATTAATATCAACCTTATTATCAATTCAAATAACATCAATTTCATCATCAATTCAAATGATGTCACTCTCAACATCAACTTAAGTATTATCAAACTCATCATTAATCCAATTAACTTTAAATTAATCACATTCTCTCATTATCAATTTGGTCAACATTATCTCATCATCAATTTAATCAACATCATATCTTAATCAAGTTAATTCACATCATCTCATCATTAAGTCAAGCAACATCATTTCATTATCAATTTAATCAACATCATCATTTAAATCAACATCCTCTCATCATCATTTAAATCAACATTATCTTATCAACATTCAAATCGACATAATTTTATTATCAAATTAATCAACATCTTTTCATCATCATTTCAATCAATATCATCTCATCATTTTTTAAATTAACATCTTCGCATGAACAAGTCAATCAACACAAGTATTTTCACCACAGACTCTCAATCAATTATAATCATGCGACTCTAGTATCTGAATACTAAAATGATCGGTCATCAGCTAAGGGTCCTACTTGACGCCCTGTGGACCATACTTGGCCCACTGAGCCCGTCGGTTCCCTATCTTACCACTGGGTAGCTCAATAGGGCCATAAACGATCACTGGAGCCAAAACGAGGGGTAATGTATAGCAATCAATTGTCCACACCACACAACATGTATATATAAACATTTATAACTCGTTAATACTCAATTAAATCAACATTTTTTATTCTCAATTTCTTAAACAATTTATCACACCTTAGTCCCGGCATAATAGCCATCACCCTGGGACAATCATATAAGACACTCAGGCCATCATTGGATCAACAACCACATTCATATTTCTCAATTCATCATCATAACTCTACAATTTCAATTCATCTATCAAGCATTCATATTTCATTACTATTTTAATTTATTCTCGTGTATTAATATCAAAAATCGTCATCATATCATATTTCCATCACACAATCAACTACTGTGACATCAGGCGCTGTTGAGGGCGGGGAGTGATCGCCGATGCATTGGCACGGATAAGGAGCGGCTCCTGGCAGGCTTCCAGCGGGGAATATGACATCCCGGGCACTATTGAGGGCGGGGAGTGATCGCCGGTGCATAGGCACGGACAAGGAGCGGTTCCTGGCAGGCTTCCAGTGGGAGGGACACATGAACGAATCGAATATATACCAGAATGAGAGAGATCCAAAGACTGTATAGGTATGGGACTATACAGTCGAGGATAGCTTAAAGAAATGAATTCGTACTACCTATACCAACAAATGCATTAGCCTTTTCGATGGCCTATCACTTAAGAACTCCAAAGTTAAGCGTGTTTAACTTGGAGTAATTCTGGGATGGGTGACCTCCTGGGAAGTTCTCAAGAAATGTGTAAGTGAGGACAAAAGCACATTGGAAAGCTCTCGTGTTGGTCTGTGGGGAGAGTCGTTCATTCCTGAAAAGCGGCTGGGGCGTTACAACTACCACATCATCAAGCATTTAGCTATCAATATCACAATATAGATCACACACACACACACTCACACACATATATATCATTAAATTCATATCCCTTATCAAATTGCATTGATATCAACAACATTACCACGAAGTGTACAAGCACCACTACGCGTTGTGTCAATTAATAATAACTTGTCATTTAATTCATTTCTCAACATTATAATTCACCATTACTTATTGTTCACACAGAGTATCAAACACAAAACCCTAGAGAATTACCTTAGGAATTAGGTTTATTATTCCTCTATAATGTGTCACTTAGCTTACAATGTGAGCTTATAGGCCGTATTTATACAATAGTGAAATAAAGGGTAAAAAAAGGGAAATTTGGGCCCAAGTCCAACAAAGAAAATAACCGTTTTTGGTGGGGTAATGAAGAATCATTATCTGCTAAAATAAAGGGATGAAGGGTATCGTGGTTTCCCCTTTGACCTGGGAGGGAACACTTATAATTCCATATGAGTTCACATAGTTTCAGTCTTACACTGATACAATTCATGTGTCTACCCAACTATAATTCGTTATATTTCCTATTATCTTTATATCCATCACACTTACATATTTATACATATTCATACTACAACTTGGTTATTTCTTATTTATATCATGATCTGCATTCTATTTACTTACACCTTGATATTGCATTACATTATCTCCCTAACTTGAATTGTAACATCCCGGATTTTTTTTTAGAGATTATGTGTAGTGGAAATATTAATAATTGTTTTAGGAATTTATTTGACATTTTTAGGAATTATTGGGAAATTATAAATAATTAAAGGCTGCGAAAGTAAATAAAATCTAATTGGTGGATTAATTATAAAAGAGTAAATGGAACGTGATTCGAAGGAGAGAGGAGTTAGCTTAAATGTTTAAACAAAATAGTAATTGGTAATGGGAAGGTAACCGGCTGCCCCTGGGCCTTGAATAAAGGTGGTCCCCTTTTTTTTCTCTTTCCTCATTCTTCACGAACCATTTCTTCTTTCTTCTTCTTCATCTGCTTCGGTTTCTGTTCATCTTCTTCTTCTTCCTCCATTGTTGTGAGTTGCATGCTCCAGAGGAGGACTCTGTTCGTATCGAAACCGAGTGATAAGCCCATTTCCGTGACTGTGGTCTCAAGGTGAGTCCATTAATCTGTTTGCATTTGTGTTCCCTTGCCCCTTTTGTTTTCTCTGTTAACCGAGTGGCCATGTATGGCTGTGTGTGGGTCTGTTCTCCACTCCTCTGGTGAGTGTGAGCTCGAAAATGGTCCTTAGAGCTGAGGATGGTGTAAGGCTAACGAGTTTTTACATTCTGACTCCGTAGGCAGCAGATCGAACAACGAAAGGCTGATTGATGGAGCTGGTGCAGGAATCGGAAGTGAGACGGTGAACCCATTGGTCAGAGGGCGTAACCGGCACCATGAGTAGATTATAGAAGCTTGGAACTGAGGTAAGGGGGTGTTCGGGTTATGATTAATTAGAATAGGATATACTTCGAGTCCGTGTCGTTGAACTGTGTGGACATGGTAAGGAAGTGTTATTGAATGAAAGTTGTATGTGTATGTTTATGCATGTGTGAGTATAGACACCGATCGGTTGAGGATCGTGTGTGTGTGGCTTAGATGATTTTGAAATATTTGATATTGTGATAACCGGTGGTGGCAATGTGATACCGGGCTTGACAAGCAGGTCACCCGAGAGATAAGTATATGATGATTATTAATGGCCACTTGTGAAGTATGAGAAATGTGAATATGTGATTATGTGGTAGAGGACGACTGACGGTATGTATCACCCTGTTTATTTGGCTTCTGTGGTCAAGTCGGACCCAGTTAAGCTACCCAGAGGTCTATGACCCAGTGGTTGAAGGGGAGCCAAGTTGGGCTCGGTGAACCAAGTCGGGTTCACGGGGTGTCAAGTCGGACCCCCAGCTAAAGGTCGATCCTTTTAGTATCCGGATACTAGGCGTCAATTTGGTATGAGAGTCAGTGGTGACAATTGAATTATTAGTTGTGTGATTAATTATATTTGCCGAGTGCAACTTGATGTATTTACCGAGTGTAGTTTGTTATATTTGCTGAATGAGTGATATATTTGCTAAGTTCAATTTGTTATATTTGATGAGTATGACTTGATAATTTTCTGAGTGCTATTTGTTATATTTACTGAATGAATTCTTATACTTGCCGAGTGTGAGTCATTTGCCGAGTGTGATCTCCAATTTAATAATATAATAATCGAACTGAGTTCATATACATGTAAATTGTTAATTTCCGTTCTAGATTAATTATGATGCCAAACACTCACCCTTGTTGTGGTTTTCAATTTAGTAACCAGTGACAGGGAGGAGGTCGGAGCCCTGGAGGCGCGCCAAGTGGAGGATCGATGCCAAGGCCCGAGTGATTTTTGAATGAAGTGTATTATATATGTATAATGAGTTTCCGAGTGTGTGATGCTACATGTTGTGTGCTGAACTAAGTTTGAATCGGATGTGAATTTATGTTGTATGATGATTGGTATTAAATTTTTGAGTGTTTGTTGTAGCAGAGTCGATTACCAGGTGAATATTTCCCAAGCGAATTTATTCTTGTCCGAGTGAGGGCCAGCTGGTTTGGCGCCTGTTCCGTTCCTGTGTATCCCTCGATTCTTCCTGAGTGAACTAGGGCCGAGAGAATTACTTCCGAGTGAAGAAGGAGTAGAATATTTCTGAGTGAAGAAAGAGTAGAATGTTTCCGAGTGAAGATTAGAGTGCTTCCGAGTAAAGGTAAGAATGTTTTCGAGTGACTTATGCCCGAGAGAGCCTCTTCCGAGTAAAGTAAAGTTAGAGTATTTTCCGAGTGAGGATGCCCGAGGGAACCCTTTCCGAGTGAAGGAAGGTTAGATTATTCCCGAGTGAGCTATGGCCGAGCAAACTATTCCTGAGTAAAGGTTAGAAATAAGTCAAGTATGGTATACCTGAGTGAATAAAAGTTAAGAGTTTTCTAAGTGAACCTTTTCTGAAGTGATGTGAGGTCAAGCTGTTGTCGAGGGAGAGAAGACCGAGTGGACCCTTTTGCCGAGTGAAACCCCGACTTGTGAGTTTTCCTGGTAAGTCTGGTTCGCCCAGGTAGCCTCCGCTCAAGAGAGTCAGAACTCGCTTAAGTGACTTCCTCGGATTCCGATTAAGCGCTTCAGGGTCTCGCTCAGGCGAATGACCCCCCTGTCTTCTTCTTCTTCTTCCGCTGTTTCTAACCCCACTTTACTAATGGATGTATTTCCGATCGGATATTATTTTGCGTACGCTTTTATTATTTTGAATGTACTTAAGTGAATACTATTTTATACTAAGACCGAGTTGAATAATTTCCGATCGGTTATTATTTTCAATATGTTTAAGAAAAGTAAATATTATTTTATATTAAGGCCTAACTTTTTATTAAAACGTGAAAAATCTATTGTGAAAATGATTAACCGGGTGTAAATAAAAGGTAAAATGACGTGGGTCGTCACATGAATTATCTATTACAACTACAATTTATTTTGTCCTCTTTTTTGTTTCAGCAATTATTAAAACTAATGGAGCGCCAACTTATTGATTTATTCACATTTTCAATTTTCCAATATCTCTAATTTCTCATGTTTCACAAAATCCTTTTCATAGTCATTCTCATTTAATATTAATTCTTTCTTTACCAATTTAATTCATCATCAATCTTTAATTACTTATAAGAAGTCATTAAAATTAATTACAACAACTAATAATGGCTATAATTTACCCTTTTCCTAGGCACCAAACCGCGTAACCAACTTCTACATTAATCATAACTTAGCACACCCCCTTACCTCAACCCCGAGCCTCCGAAACTTTGAATCACTCACCGGTTCCACCAAAATTCCCCAAAACACTAACATTAAGAATTAAAGAATCAAAATCAATATTGGAACCTCCGAAACTATAACTCATTACATCGAAACAACTCCAAACTTCAATTTAAGGTTTTTGAAGCTTATCGATATCACCTCCGACCCTCGCTCTCAAGTTCCACTGCATCGATCAAGCTTTCGATCTTTGGTTCGCAGCCTAAAAATATTGAAACCATTACTCGTTAGCCACTTTGAAATACCTGTTATGCCACGGACCATAATTAAGCGCTATTTCACCATAAAAACACCAAAATGAAGGACCTCCATACGTGAGCCACTCACGACCTAGAAAGAGAAAATGAGAGGGAGAGAGAAAACATGAAATTGAGGGTACCTTAATACTCATCTCTCTGCTTTGGTCCTGAAAACGCTGTCAATTTTAATTTTTGTCGTCGAATGGAACACCAATTTAGGCCTTGAAGTCACGACCATGAAAGGGTGGAGGAAAGAAGAAAGCACGCGTGTGTTCTGGAAGGGAGAAGATTGAATTCTTCATTTAAGTGCCTAAGGGGAAATTAGTCTTTTCGTCATTTTCTATTTTTTATTTTCTTTTATTACATTTTTAATAAAACCTTTTACTTTTATCATTTGGTAAATTAAAATTTACCATCACCTCTTATTCAAATTTAAATTTATTTATTATTCCCTCAAAATTAATTTATTTAATTTATCACCTTTAAACAATTTCCACTTAATTTATAATAATTTAGAAAAATTATTAATTAATCCAAATTAATTTAACTTAATCTCTAATAATATTTGGTTAACCTTACATAATAAAATAAATTAAATTTTTAACATCTGGGATGTTACAGGTGTACTTAGTGGAACGATCACACATGACCCAGATGATAGTGTGACTAAATAAGGACGGCAGATGGATTATGAAATCCATGGTAACTTCTTCCCAGACTCTTTGAGGTGTGGGTAGTGGTTATAAAAGTCTAGGGGTTTTTTGTATTGAATATTTATTATGCTGGCAGATATGGCAGTGTTTCACATGGTGACAGACATTTTTAGCAAGACTTAACCAATAGAAGGAGGCGAAAATACGTGTTAAAGTTGCCCTTTGGACAAAGTGACCTACTGTTGGAGAATCATGATATTCTTTTAAGAGAGTCTTGCGTAGTTTTGTGGCCTCAAGAATAAACAAGCGCCCCTTGAAATAAAGTAAGTTTCCTGAGCAGTAGAACTCATCTTGGTTTAGTGAATATTGTATGAGTTATAGTTCTTGAGGATCAATTTAATAATATTGTTGGAGTTGATTTAACAATGCTGGAACATGAGAGGTGATGACCAAGAGTAAGTCAGGAGAAACAGGAAGTGGTTGGTGTAACAAAGCATCAACAATAGCATTTGCACGCCTTGCACGGTAAAAGATCTCAAAACTAAATCCTTGTAACTTTGCTGTCCATTTCATTTGTTTTAGTATTTAGACCACTTGGGTCATAAGGCTCTTAAAACTTTGTGGATTTATATATGGAAATGGTTTCCAATCAAATATTGACACCATTTTTTTTTATTGATTTAGTGATGACATACATTTTCGAGTGTAGACATATGCAACACTCTTTCGAGAATCAAGTCGCTTGCTGAAGTAAGCCAAGGGGTGGCCATTCTGGGTAAGGACAACACTAATTGCCATGAAAGACGCATTAGTTTCGACCATAAAGAGTTAGGAGAAGGATGGTAGAGCTAGGATAGACCTTGTTGCCATTTTTATTTTCAACTCTGTAAATGTTTTGTTTGCCTTTATACTCTAATAAAAGATAGTGGATTTCAATAAATCAGTGAGAGGAGCGACGGAAGTGGCATAATTACAAACAAACTGCCTATAAAAATCAATGAGGCCTAAAAATCGGTGAAAAGCCTGAGAGATCGAGAGAGGGGCTAAAAACTGATTATGATGTTGATGCGAAATGATGAAATAAAATGAGGAATTGTTGATGGTTGAGAAATCTTGAGAAATGAGATTAAAGAGAAGAATAATATGCCTAAGTGGCTTGAGTTTGATCCTAGGTTGATGGTCGTAGTGTTGGGATAAATTATTGATAATTAAATTAAGTTGATATTGAGACATCCATTTGAACCAACTAAGTGTATTTTCCTTCATATAAAAAGCGACTAAGGGAAAATGTTGCTCAATAGGTATTTGGTAAAATTAGAAAATTGTTCAACTTGAAACAACTAATCAAGTAGGTCTCTGCCTTCAAATGGAAAGAGTTCAATTCTGGGGCCACAAAAGGGGTATGGGTTTAAAGGTGGAAATGGTGAAATATGGTGGATATGTGTATAACTGGCGTATGGTGTGGTGGTGGAATAGGGTTAGTAATTAGGGAAGTGGAAAGTGTAGTGACAATAGGAAAGTGTACTGACATAATACCAAATTGGTAGATAGGGGCAATAGTGGTGGGGTTTATGTGTAAATGGCTGGAAATGATAGGGGAAGTAAGAGTATATGGGGAAATAATGGAAGGAGTATGGATACCTAAGCTGGAAGTTTAAGAATGGTCTAGTTGAGATGTTGCAACATCACTACTAGGGTTAACTATGATATGACTTACTAAGTTTCCTATTATGGTAGTCAATGATTCATGACGGTTGTCAATGAACTACTGGAGTATGGAGAAACGAGAGTCCTGCAACTATTGGTGTTTCTCCATCTGGTTTGGAGTTGCTAGTTGGTGGTAAGTTGGGATTGTACTTCTCCTAGTTTTTTAGTGAGAGCTTTGAAGGCATCCTCTATTTCCTTGTTTTGGAGTTTAGGAGGCATGTAATGTGAAGAATGAATACACCAATGGTAGGGTTTAACCCTAACGGTTAAGATGATTTCTTGGACTACAAAGAGGAAGAGACAACTATTGTTAGACTAAAAAAGACATTGTTCATATCTTACAAAATTAGGGTTCATAAGGTATTTAAATAAGCTAAAATAATTCTCGTATTTGTAATCGAGTACTAAATTAACTTTAATGTAATTATTTGTAGTAAGAAGAGACGAGAAAGTAGTCTAACAGTAGTAATATCAAAGTGACGAAGAAGTGTTGAAAAATAAAAATTTCCCTTATAGTTAATTGTAGGACTTAAATCTATCTCGTTATCTGATGTAGATTATATTTTTAAGTTTAGTTTGTCTTATTTAAAAGCTTAAATTATCTTGATATATTGTATAAAAACTTAATTCACATTAAATCTAATAAAAACGTCAACAAATAAATATTAAATATCAATAAATTCATCTTATATAAACAAATGAGCTTTTAAAAAGTTAGCAACATATGGAAAATATATATTTAATTATCAATTTTACATATTTAAGATAATTCTAATATATTTTAATCTCATAAATAAAACTTTATGATTTATTTTATAAAATCATATGATAGTTAAAAATAACTGACAACGTGACTTGAAAACATTTTTTGTCAAAAGTTAAAACTCAACTTCTTTAATTAAATAGATTTTTTTGAAAAGTTTACTTTAAATAAACTAGACATTAGGTCCCAAATAGATAGTCTCACATATTCTCATCCCTAATAAGTATCATGGTAAACATTATTTACTCGTGTCTTAGAGCTCTCAATATTACGAAAACCATTTTTTTATGACTATTCATAACAACTTTTGAAATTAGGCCTTCTCACTAGTGGAAAAAATAGATATAATCACGGTTAAAAATGGCCTTTAATCACGGTTAAAGAACCGTGGTTGTTGCAGCCGTGGTAGTAGATAAGGGGCTTTAACCACGGTTAACAACCGTGGTAATAAATCATATCTAACCACGGTTGTCGAGCATAACCGTGAATATAACAGACAATGTATATTCACGGTTATAGTAGAAACCGTGGATAAAGAACATCTATATTCACAGTTGTTTAGAATAACCATGAATATAAGTAGTAAAAAAATTCACTTACAGACTATGTATAATCACGGTTATGGTAGTAACCGTGGATAAATAGTGTCTATAATCACGGTTGTTACCATAACCGTGAATAAACACTGAGTTTTTTTAATATGGTTTCTGTTTTATTGTTTCCCAAACCTGCATTCAGACAACCAGTATAATATACAGTATCCCACCATATCCAGCAACAATATATAAAAAGAATGGTATGTATATAACAATTAATTTGCTATCAATTCATAACAACGTAAAAAATGAAAGTATATACAATTAAGATGAATGTAATCTAATAAAAGTAAACCCTAAATCCTACTAGATACATATATAAGAGAATAAAGATCCTATATCTAGCTAACTCATTTCCTGACTTTAATGAAGTATGCAGCCCATTGCTTTCTAACATCATCTACAAGTGTCTTTGAGAAATATGATCGGTCCTTAAAGTACTGCAAATAATACATAAAACAATTAAAATAAAAGCTATATTTATTACATGAAATTGATGAAATTGGTGGAAAAGTAGTCCAAATGATGAGACTTACATCTGTCCATCCATCTACTAAATGTTGTTGAACGATGGTCAGCATGGTATGCTTGACGTAATAGCCACACTCGAAGGTACCCTGCTGCCTGTAAGACTACAATGGACATAAAGTATAGAATAAGTGAATTCGCAACTTAAAAAATATATATTGAAGATTTGAATGAATACGATTGACTTACTTTTGGGTGCACCCACGCAACTTTTCTTCCGTTGCACTTATTTCCAACCAGTAGGTTGTATCCAACCACCGCCCTACGTCAAACAAAATACAAGATAAGTTAGAATCGTATAGTTCTAAAAATAACGTAATCGAATTTGTACTTATTTTTTAGGGATTAACTTACCCGTCTACTATATTTTTCAGGTCTTGTGGAACACCCCGATGCAAAGTATCAAAGTACAGAGCAAGATAGTCCTGGGGACAGATCACCACAAGCGTCCAGTGAGCGCTGCAGTTACCAGTGATAAGTGAGACTTCAAAATGCAAAAATTAATGACAATAATTATGGAATAGAATATTACCCTTTATGATAGGGGCCCATGTATACAACCTTCCCAGACTCACACATCCAATTCTGGATGTATGCCTGGGTGTCCTGCGTAGTGTTTCCTTGCTTTTGTATGAGAGAGGGCTCTAAGAAACCATAAGTTCCTTCGAAACCCAAGTCCACACAGAGTTTTGTCAGAAATCTAAACAAGTTAAGACATGGTTAGCGACAAATAACTTGTATAATGAAAAAATTAGACAAAAAATGATATACTTACAGCTCCCATAGCTGAATGAGGGAGATGTTCAGCATCGACGTCCCCGAAATAATCTCACACATGTCACTGTGTGTGATGTAAAGTGGTACTGCACTTGGACGGCCGAACACTAGTGGCTGCCATGGGACCTGAACAGTCTCCTCTTCTTACTCATACCCGATGCGCCATAGCATCCGGATAGGATCGTCGGCCGGGTCTGGCCTCTTCAATGCCTGTTCCCGTTGAACAATTGACAACCATCACAGTTTGTACCATAATTGACAATATAACAAAATTAGTTAGTGTTTAAGGTTTTTACCTGTCTAGGGGAAACCGACAGAAGTCTGTTGGGCCATATCAGAAAGTGGCCCACCGCCTGACCGACGGTCTTTACCTCTGGAGTTGCCACTGGCACAGCAACATCCTCCTCGAGGACGAGCACAACAGAGACCCTGGACATACTATCAGGTAATGTCTGATGGTGAACCACAGGGACTAAGTTGTAGACCATGCCAGTGGAAACTAGCTCCTCTGACCCATCAATTAACAGGTCACATTGACGGGTATCTGGTGGCTCGACCCTATCATTGTCAGGGTCAGCCGCAGTGCACGACCCCTTAGTGCTAACCCTCCGTACCTACATATTTACACATCAAGCAGAAGTTATTCAACAATGAAATGAAGTGATTACAAACAATAAAACCAAAGAAATTGAATAAGGAATCTAACCTGTGGGTCGCTAGGTGGTGCAGTAGTCTCCTGGTGGTGGCTGAGTGAGGCCTTCATCTCCTCCCTGAATCGGGCCATCTCCTGGTGGAGCCTAGATATCTCCTCCTGATACTCAGCCTTCACAACAGCCACCTTCTGCTCCACCAACTTCTCAAAGGAGGGGGCAGGGTTGGGAGCACCGTAATAGCTACGGAGGCCTGTGAAATGTGAATGATTAGCCCATAATTGTTTAACAGATAACAAAATGAAAGGATACAGTTATTTACAACTTACCTACACCTCGACCAACAACACGCACTCTTCCAGGGTGCTCTTGCCTGCCAATGGCGGTAGTCAAAATATCCTGCCTACCATGGGCTACGAAAGACCCTTGGGTTGATTGCTCAACCAAGGAATCCTGAAACTAAACAAGTTAGTATTCACTTCCTTCACGTAAACCAAAAAATAGACACTGATATAAGGGGAATACTTACTATCCATGATGCGACCTCTTGAGCTTGTGAGGAAGTGTATTCCCCACTCTTCTTGATCCTGGCCCATTTCCATTTGTCGTGGCGTGTAGGTGTGGAAGGGGGATCCACAATACCAGTGTCAGGCTGACTAGTCTGACACTGACTCAGCCTCTCCTGGGCCAGCCGCTCCTCCAACCTACAGTAACCCCTACGTGACAGTGTGAGGGGGCAGTCATTCAGCTTCCTAATGTCCCGGGCTTTCTTTCTGACCGCCTACAACAAGAAAGAAAAATATTCAGAGTTAGCCGTTTAAATTATACATAATTTAATCATTTAAAAACCAATGTACCTGAAACTGGGCAGAATTCCTAGATGCAACAAAAGCATTCCAAGTCTCCTGATCAATGAATGGATATTTCTCTCCAGGGAACTGTCCTCGGTCCTCCCCGAATACATACCTACAATTCAGGTACATTTAAACTAAGGATTGGTACAATTTGGCAAAGCGTTGATTAAGAATTTAAAGTCCAAATATACCTCCTGGTAAGTATCAATTTGAACGACCTCCATCGCTCAGCCATAATATCGAGGATCTTCCTCCTCGCTATGTCATATGATGGTATGTCAAAAGAATCCTACATGAAAGGAGTTAGTCCATAAAGGAGTCCTTATTATGAATTACATGAAATAATACACTAAAATAAAACTTAAATGATATATAAGTTACCAGAATATCACTCCATATCTGGTTCTTCACCACCTCCTCGACATTATCCCAGTCGGGGATAATGATGGACACCTTCGACCGAGCCACGACTCCCAAATAACTGCTAAACTTCACGGCATTTGGTCCTCCAAATCTACCAGTGTTGACATCCATGTCAATAGGTAACCTCTCTCCCTGGTGTCGCCTAAGTGCAACGTCTGGCATCTGGGTAACACCTCTACTCTTCCGAGTAGAGGAATCAGTAGCCTGTGAGTCAGACCTAGATCTTCCATCCTGATCAGCCATGAGTATCTGTCCAAATAAGGAAACATAACTGTCAAATATTTAATATAACATTTAATACAACGAATAATTAATATAACATGTAATTCAATGATTCATTAACATGATTAATACCCTATGAAGATGAAATATTTTCCCACAAGCCTTCATGGTAGTCATGACCACTGGCAACTACATCATCTATTCATGTTCCATGATAGATGTTGGAATATATGTTGTGGTCAATGGAATTTCCATAATATCAAGATTGGGGTCTCCAATGCATCTACCTTGGATAACAGTTGACCACCATTTATCAGCTGGGTCAGCAACATAGAAAACTTGCTTCACCTGCGTTGCCATTATGAATGGTTCGTTCTTATGCCCTATCTTGTTGGGGTCCACCAATGTAACTCCTAAATCATTAGTTTTGACACCGTTCTTATTGTCAACCCATTTGCATTTAAACACAGGAACGGTGAAGGGACCGTAATCGACTTCCCATATATCTTCAATCACACCAAAGTAGCATGACTCGGCCATCACAGGGTTGTTGTCCTTTGAAGTTGAGAAATGCATTGACTGAGCCACAACCATCACTCCACTATTTTAATTTGTACTCTTTTCATCCTGTGTCCTTGTATAAAATGAATAGTTGTTTATGTCATACCCACAAAAGGTGAGGACATCAAAGTTCGGTCCCTGTGCCAGTCGATGTAATGTCGAGGATGCAGATGCATCTTTCAGAATGGTCTTTTGGAACCACTGCATGAAACTCTTGTTGTATTCATTCAACAACCACTTTTCAATCATTTTAGGGTTGGTTTTCTTGACTAGCTCCTTGTGAGTGGCTAGATACGGTTGCACATCGTCCGTGTTGTTTAAAATATACAAGTGTACCTGAAGGACATCATCATGTGGCATGCTCTTCATTTTTTTTCCAATCGTTCCTTTCCCATCCAATCTCCCTTCATGACGAGTCGTTGGAATACCAATGCTTGCAGCATGTGACATGTATTCAGTGCAAAACTCAATTGCTTCCTCTGCAATATATTTTTCCACAATTGAAGCTTCGGGACGACGTTGGTTCTTCATATACCCTTTCAATATCTTCATATATCGCTCAACAGGATACATCCACCGTAAGAACACTGGACCACACAAACGGACCTCTCTCACCAAATGGATGATTAAGTGGACCATTATGTCAAAAAAATAGGGAGGGAAATACATTTCAAGTTGACATAATATAAGTGATGCTTCCTGTTCCAACACATCCAAATCGCGGGGCACGATTACCTTGCAACATATAGCATTGAAAAACATACACAACCTTGTTATGACATTTCTCACATTTTTAGGAAGAATGTCACGAATGGCGATAGGCAGAAACTGTTGCATCAACATGTAACAATCGTGAGACTTCAACCCAACTAACTTCAAATCTTTCATGGAAACACAAGAGTTGATGTTGGAGCCATAACCAGACGGAACTTTCACACTTCGTAATGATTCACATAGATTTTGCTTTTCTTTTCTGGACAACGTATGACATGCTGAGGGCAAATATGTTCTTTTGCCCTTTGATTGTGGATGCAAATCCTGACGTATACCCATCAACTCCAAGTCCATACGCGAGTTTAGGCCATCCTTAGTCTTCCCGGTATGTTTAAGAGTATACCAACCAAACTGTCGCACACATTTTTCTCCATATGCATTACATCAATGCAGTGTCTTACATCAAGCTCCCTCCAATATGGCAGGTCAAAAAACACTGACTTTTTCTTCCAGTTGTTTTGTGTCGGGTGCTGTTTTTCACACTTACCAAACTGCACGTTTACGTCTTTCACCTTTTCATATGTCTGGCGACCAGATAGTGGTGGAGGAGCCATTTCAAAATCTTGGGCACCGTTAAACGACTTCTTCAACCTCCGAAACGGATAATTCGCTTTAAGAAACCTTCGATGTCGAAGATAAACATTTTTCCTACCATGATACAACCGCACAGAACTAGTCCCATCCTCACATACTGGACAAGCTTTATGACCCTTCACGCTGTACCCGAATAAGTTACCATACGCTGGAAAGTCATTGATCATGCAAAATAGCATGGCACGCAATTTGAATGACTACCCGGTAAACCCGTCAAACACATCAACCTCGTCTTCCCACAACCTTTTGAGGTCTTCAACCAATGGAGTTAAATATACATCAATGTCGTTCCCTGTTTGTTGTGGACCAGAAATCATCATTGATAACATGACATATTTCCGCTTCATGCACAACCATGGCGGCAAGTTGTAAACAAACAACAAAACAGGCCACGAACTATGGTTTGTGCTCAGGTTCCCAAACGGGTTCATGCCGTTTGTGGCTAGTGCAAGCCTAACATTTCTTGGTTCATGGTCAAATTCCAGAAAAATCGTATCCATTTTCTTCCATTGCGATCCATAGGCCGGATGCCTAAGTAGTCCGTCAACAACCCTTTCATCAGCATGCCATCTCATAAGTTTTGCATCATCTGCATTGGCAAACAGACGCTTTAGTCTTGGAACTATAGGCAGATACCACAACACCTTTGCAGGAGACCCTTTAGTGCATACCTCATCAGAATCCGCCTCTTTCTTCTTATACCGTGACACCCCACACCTAGGACATCGATGCATTATTTCTAACTCACCCCGGAATAATACACAATCATTTGGGCATGCATGTATTTTCTCATACTCTAAACCCATAGGACACAACACCTTTTTGGCCTCATAGTTACGATTCGGCAAGGTGTTTCCAGCTGGGAGCATTTCTTTCAACAACTTCAGTAAGTCAGTGAAACTTTTATTCGTCCACCCGTTTATGGCCTTCAAATTAAACAATCGTAAAACTGCTGATAACCTTGTGAAATTGACGCAGTTTGGATACAACAGCTATTCAGAGTCCTCACACAGAGTCGTATATACATGAGCTTTCTTAAAACCTTCTACCCCCACATCACGGATCATATCCTCGAGTCGGTCATCCATGTCGACATCGGTGTCATGCATCGAGCTTCGATTTTCAGTTTGAGAGCTGTTACTTGGCACCACCACATCTTCACCATGCCATATCCAACGCGTATAACTACATAGAAAACCGTCACACAGTGGATGTTCTCGCACCTCTTCCAAGTCTACCCGACGCAGGTTCAAGCATTTAACATAAGGGCAAAAATACTTTCTATTCACCTCCACTGCATTCCTCGCTACGAATTCTATAAATGATTCAACTCCCCCCTCGTACTCTAGACTTAGGCGTGATGCAGTTATCCAACTCCGATCCATACCAACTGTTTACAAGGTGCTATGATCAATCTCACTTTTTCTACAAATGTGGTGGTTCTATACCCATTCAGGATGACAATTGTTTTTATACGTTATTCATATATATAGGTTAGGACTTATTTTAAAATTTGATGAAATTTCGGCAGCATTTCGCATTGGTCTCTAAGTACACAAAATGAGAGTGGTCAAATCAAATTCAACCATAACCAAATATGCACCCAAAGAATAACATAAAATGCAAGTTACCGAAAGTTTATCAAATTTTAAAATAACTCCTAACTTGTACATACTAACAATGACATATAAAAAATAATTGTTCATCCCAAACTGTCCAAACGGACAATTCAAGATTCAACACAAACGATGAAATTAATTAATTTAATGACCATTTGTGTCGAATCTCAAACGGGGAACTACGGTTCACTCATATGCACAACAACTTTCATACTAGTTAACTAGTTAACTAGTATGAGCCTACGAGTTTGCAAGATTGAAAACCACATACATACAATAGATAGAAATAACATTATATACGAGCAACCAACAACAACAGCAATAACATTATATAAGTGAAATGTAACTTTTGATTACAACTCAACTCAAAAATCTAATAATGAAATATCAAAATTTTAAACTAAACTTCAACAAAACAAAATTCATAAATGGAAAATGTTTTAAAGGGAATGGTTAACAATGATGAAGTGAAAATTTTCCATTTAAAAATATCTAACTTGAACCTAGGAATACGTTATGTTCATATCTAACAATGATGAAGTATGGATTTATGGATTATGGATTATGAATTATGGATCATGGATTATGAGATATGAATTATGGATCATGTTGAGCTTTCCTGTTTACATAATTTGTAGATATTCATACTTCAACCTTCTTTTTCAGGGACTTCCGAGCATTAATGGTTAGCTTCTCAAACCAAATCACTGAGAAAGTGTTGACTATGTAGAATAGTTCCATTGTTCCCACAAGGCATCTTGTGATGAATTCCATTTTTGATTGCTTTATAGTAATTTTCTGATTATTAGTTAACTACTATATAACAGTGTAGCTTGTATTATTTCTAAGTAAATTTTTATTTTTATTTAAAATTTATGACCCACCCGCATAATGGTAGTTAATTATTCATTATGTTAAACCCAGTATTCGGAGTTCCTATTGAGGTTACTATATAGAGGCAAGATTACAGCAAACTTGTCCCTCAAATATTAATCAAATGTACAAATTATTTAATAGTTTCAAGTAGTTATTTCTAGAGTAAGGCTCTACATCTATATGTGTTTGATGATTTTCTAATCAGATATCTTGCTGCTCCCTTTTAAAATTTACATCTATCAGGCAATGTCACAAGTAATAAAAACACAATGAGATTGAAAAAAAATGAAAACACATGTCTAATCAGATATCTTGTTGCTCCATTTTTATAATTTTTCATTAAATAGATTGAAAAAAAAATTTAGCACAACAATGAAAACACATGAAAACAGAAGCAATGTCACAGGCAATGTCAAATAAGCAGAGACAGAGTTCAGCTTCAACAATGAAAACACAAACTCAAAGACTTATATTCGTTCATGTTCGACTACACACAAACAGAGAGACAAGCTTTTCAGACAATGGTGATAAAGCATAACAACGAAGCAGGGCTAAAAAATGAATGAAAGAAGAAGGGCAAGGGAGCACTTACCAGACAATGGTGAACGAAGAAGAAGAAGGGCACGCGAAAGAAGAAGGAAGTGAATGGAGAAGCCTACGACCAGCAAAGAGGAGGACGAGGAAGAAGACGACAACCAGCGTGAAAGAAGAAGAGAAAGTGAAAAAGGTGAAAGGCGCGACTTTTGAAGTTTCAGAAACGATGTATATTCATGGTTCCCCTTGAAACCGTGAATATATTACACATATATTCACGGTTGAAAAAATAACTATGGATAAATGTTAACTATATCACCACGGTTACGACCCAAACCGTGGATAAATATTAAATCTATAATCACAGTTATAGAAACAACCGTGGACATACAGTACCCAGTGATTAAACCCTAAAACCTGAACTATATATCCACGGTTGGAAATACAACTGTGATTATAGACATAAATATATATCCACGGTTAACATCATAACCCTGATCATACCCATGAATATATAGTCACGGTTTTGCACACAACCGTGGATATATATTTCAGGTACTATATATCCACGGTTGACTCCTCAACCGTGAATATATATTGAGGGTGCGATCACGGTTATGATGTTAACCATGGATATATAGTTTTCTCTGATTATATCGTTCACCTTATAATTTCAAAAATGTCACCGCACATGTTTTTATCACTGATCCACTTCAACCCGTGAATATATCCCGTTGTTATATCCAATTTTTGCACTAGTGTCTTTATTTATGGGCCCTGGGCAGTCGCCCACTTTGTGCCCTCTTAGGATTGATAGGTAATAGGTAACAAATAAAAGGTGATGTGTAATAGGTAATAAGTAACATATATAAGTAGCAGGTAACAGGTAACAAGTAGCAGTAATAGGTGACACGTAATAGGTAACAAGTAAGAGGTAATAGGTAACAAATAACATGTCAATTTCAAAGTAAACAATAGGAAAAGATAAAAGTACTATGTAACATCTAACAAGTAATAAGTAACAAGTAGCAGGAAGTAGGTAACACTCTCATTTTCATCCCTAATAAGTGTTATGGTAAACATTATTATGAACTTCTTTTACCAGTATTTATAACAATTTCCAAAATTAGACTTCTTTATTTATGGACCCTAGGTGATTACCCACCTCACTCACCCCTCAGGGTTGGACTTATGTATAATAATACCTCATTTCTATTTAATTGTATGAAAAAAATTAATTCTATTTAATTTTTTGTTTTAAGTATAAATACTTTTTTTAATAATACTTAAATAAGAGAGAAAATATAGTGAATAAAAATAATATAATTTAATAAATGAAAGGAAAATTAGAGATTTTAATATTTAGTTATATTCTTTGATTCCCCTCTATATATTTAAATAGTAACATTTTTAGGACTAAATGACTTTTATAACTTTCACATTCTATCTGAACTGTTCTTTACAGGGGGTGTAGAAGTATACTTGTAGAACAACTCAAAATATACATATAAATATGTTTTGATACAAAGCAATGTATGTATAAATGTAAATACAAAGAGTCTTCGTATGCTGAGGCGGAGTGTAATGTACTGCGGGGCGGTGTCACAGTCCGCCTGACGGGATCTGACTTGCCTTGACCCAATTGGGGGTGGTACCTGCAATCGTTCTCCGACGCTCAAGTCAGTATTTCAGAATACTTAGGGACTTAGAAAGACAATCAGAGAGAATTATGCAAGTAAGAGAGTGTAGGGTTCAGAGAATGGGAAGAAGATCCCTTATACCTTTTCAAGAGAGGTTTATATACCTGTTACTGGTGCTGCATTATTGGTAGGACCCGCTCCTTGTCTCCAGGCATAATGCTGAAAAGGTAGTGGGTCCCTGCGCCGTTTGCTAACACCATTATTGTAGTAGGTATCTCCACTTGTCTGGAAAGCGTTAGTGCTTTAATATTTTATTGTTATTTCCCTTTATGCGTGACAGCGTGATTCCCATTATTAACCTCTCAAGACAGAGTTAATCTCGTGCCGGGGTTGTGAGTATGGGCTCGCTACGCAGTGTGGGAAATTCAGTATTCCGCCTGAGTTGAGCCTATGGCTTGGCGGAGTAACAACTTTGGCGAGGTTACATTCCTTGACGGAGTAACATGCCTGGACGGAGTTACATTCCTTGGCGGGGTAACGTGCCTGGGCGGAGTAATGAACCTTGGCGGCGTTACTTCCCCTGGCGGTATGCACTCCGTATAGTATTTGTAGTGTATTTGAAGAGTACTTCTCTTTATTCAAAATGCTGATCTGGCAAGGCATTGAAGCCATGCTCTTGGGGGCCGGTGTTAGGACCGGATCATATGCCCCCTAGCTTGTTATAGTGACTGGCGGGGTCACTTTAATAAGCTATAACACTTAAGTTTAGCTTTTGTAGGCATGGGTTTAGGCGGCATTTGCTAGTTCAGGATTTGTGGACAAGTGCTTTCATGCATTTATTGGTTTGTCATTACTTGTCACGCCTGTCATTAATGCGCCTCGAAACCACGTTTTTTGTTCTTCAGTTTCCTATTGCCACGTATGCCCTCGTAACGGTTGCCATTCTAATGATGGGACATAAATGCGCGTGATGGCAATTGAGAACCGTTTTCGAGGTTATTACCATGGGCCTTGGATTTTGAAAACGTGGCCCATGAAATATCTGCCCTTAGATATATCTATCGGTTTCAGCAAAACAGGAACCGTCATTGAGACAAATCCAACGGTTGTAATCGCATGTTTCAATTTTAGAACCGTTGATGAGATTTATCTAACGGCTGCAAACACATCTAACCGTTAATGAGATTTATCTAACGGCTGCAAACACATCTTCGAAATTTCTGAGGATTCGCTTATTTTTCCCCCCAAGCCATGCCTATAAATAGGTAAACTCTCAGAAGGGAAATGTTTTGCTGCATTCCTTGCTTCATATTTGTTTGCTGAAAGAGTTTTTGCTACCCTCTTTGCGAGTTCACTGGTGTTTGGAGTTCTTCTATCTTTTAGAAGCTTAAGGTACTTGCTTCCTCCTTTTCTTTGCTTCTGCATTTTCACTGGGTTGGTTTTGTTTTCCCTTATTGTGTGTTTGTGAAAAGGAAGATGAGAGGAAAGAGGTCAGAGTCACGTTCTAGGGTTTCTGTTCGTCCCATGTTTTCTGACATTGAGAGTGGAGATGATGCTTTTTATACTGGGAGGGACTCGACGTTTTATAGCAGCGTGGAGTACTTTAGTAATGCTGTACATTCATTTGTGTCAGGAGGTGTTTCCCATACACAAGTGCTGACTATGGCAGAGTGTCGGAATGTTGTATTGCATGGGTTGGATTGGGAGAAAACACTCGAGAATGACCCTTACTGTTGGGTTGAGGAAGATGTCAAGGATGCTTCCTCGCGACATGCGACGACAAGCGGAGGGGTAGTGGAGTTGTCTGTTCCTGTTTGGAAGGACGAGAAGTATGAGGATAGGTTCATCGTCCGTTCACCCAAGACGTATGAACGGGTCTGCCATCGTCCTCAGGATAATCGTACCATATATATGTACGATATTCTGTTCACCCAGTTAGGGGTGCGCTTCCCATTGAATCAATTCCAGATGGGTGTGCTCAGGTTCTTGGATTGTGCCCCCTCCCAGCTGCATCCGAATGGATGGGGAATAGTTCGCAGCTTTGAGGTAATGGCTGAACATTTGGGGTTTACGCCTACAGTGGCGTTGTTTTTCTCCTTCTGCCGCATTATGAGGAGAGTAAATGTGAAAACTGGCGGCATGGGTTTCGTGACTCTCCGGGCGGAGCCAAAGATTTTAAACTTTAAGGCGTTTGCTGACTCCGCCAAGGAAGGCGGACTTCACTTCAGGATGAGTTTTGTGAAGGTATCCGTCAGGAAGGGCAAACCTGTTTTTTGGCGGAATAAGGAGGGTGTTGATAAATTTCCAGTGGCATGGACGCATGAGCACTTTCTCTTAACCAAACGAGCGTATGAGGTTGAAGAGGGTGCTCTATCGGCGGCGTCTGTGGAAGTACTCCGGATGTTGAAGGAGTACAACTCCGTCCACAAGCTGATTCTTTGTCGAAGGCTGCTTGGGCGGGATGCTCAAGGATATTTGAGTAATATTATGAACAATTTGCAATGTGATTGAGTGTTTCCTCTACCTTGCATTTTTTAACTGAATCTTCATCTTGTTATTTCGCAGGAGAAATCGCGGAGTTCCCTGGGATGGATCGTATTAAGCAGATGCAAATGAGCCGCAGGGAAAGGAACGCGGAGAATAATGTGCAGCCCAGGAGGAACCTGGGTGCCGCCCTGACAAAAACTCTCCCCTTCCCTGCATCCACCAACATAGTAAATTTTGAAGGTGGTGCAGGATCTTCAGCAGCTACTGTTGAAAGGCGTTCTAAAAAACGTCAAGAACCAGAAGCTGCTGAAGAAGAAGAAGTAGATCCTCATCCTTTGCAGAGAAGGAGGACTAAGGGCAAGAAGAGGGCTGAGGCGGGGACATCAATTGATGCCGCCATTGATCTGGAGGAGACTCCGGAAGTACCTGTTGTGGGTACTTCTGCTGATATGGGCGGAGCTGAAGGCATTTTCGAAGAAGATGTCGAGGGGGAGCAAGCGGAGGGATTACAAGCTGCTTCTGGCCAGGATATGGGGGACGAGACAGAGGGAATTCAAATCTCCCCAGTCCGCCCGTCTGAGGATCCCGCCTTGAGCTTGACCACCCGAGGGACAGCCGTTTTTCCCATTGATGTACCAGGGGAGACATCCAGGCGGCTTGTTTCTTTGCCTGAGGCGGGGTCTCGCTTGAATCCCTTCTTATACTTTACAAATACGGGATTCCGCCAGTCAGAGAGGCGTGACCCAGAATTCATTCTCCGCCCCGACATCGACTTCGAGGAGGTACCGGAGGCTGCCGCAGCTGCGAGGTGGCACCTTTCTGAATTAGACGGTTTCTTGGCTTCTGTTCCCCGGATAGCTGACGTTGCTGCTGAGGCGAACATGTTTCAAGCGTCTTACCACGAGTCTGTGGAAAAAATTCGTAGCTTGGAGCATGACAACGAGCAGTTGTCCGAGGTGATCAAGGCCAAGGACAAACATCTAGACACCGCCGACTCCAATATCAAGAAATTAACGGAGGAGTTGGCTAAGGTGAAGGCTGAGAAAGCCCAGCTAGAGCAACAGAATAAAAAGCTGGGCGAGGTGGTGAGTGGACTTTCCCAGGTCACGGCTGATAATATTCTGCTGAAACAACAAGTTTCAACTTTAAATCAGCAGAACCAAGTTTTGGGCGGAGACGTGAGCATTCTTCAGCAGAAGCTGGTTTCCATAGAAATAAATAGAACCATTGCTGAAGATGCCTGGGCAGCGGAGTTGAGCGAGGCAACAACCGCATATGGAAATCTTGAAGTGCGGGTTCAAGAGTTGGAAGCTGAGAAGACTGCCTCAGATGCTACCAGTGAGAGGCTCGACAAAGAATTACAATCTGCCTTGGATGCAGCTGAGGTGGCGATTGATGATGCTTTCAGCATGGCCGTCCGCCAACTCCGCTATCGCAACCCAGGTGTTGCTCTCTCCACCACAGGCATTCATCCTTATTACGAGTTCATCAATGGAGAATTGATGGTGCCTGTGCAAGGAGGTCATATGCCCGCGCCCAATGATGAATATGTGTTGGCGGACTTGCCTCCTTCCCAAAGTTTGACCAGGCTAGGAGAAGGTCAGCTCACCTCCACTCAGCAAGAAGGGAAGCCGTCTGACCCTTGAAGATCAGCTTCTCAATCTCCTCCTCAGTCTCTTTGCAAGTTTTGTTTTTTGAATTTTGTTAATACCGCCTTGTTCCAGGATAGGCTCTGGACTTTTATCAATATTGGCAATATTCAATAAAACATATTTCCTACAAATGTATGCTTGTTCATTGACATAGTGTTTAAGTCCGTCGTATTTATGCCTTGTAAAATGATATTGAGAAGGCGGAGTATTCATCTGAGGACTTAATGAAATATGACTAAGTATAACGAGGCGGGATAGCCTTTTAGCAATTTTGGTGAAGTAAAACTCAGTAAGGAGGCGAAGTAGCCTCTTAGGAATTTCAATGAAACGAATTCAGTAATGGGGCGGAGTAGCCTTTTTGAGAATTTCATTGAAATGATTTTAATAGGGAGGCGTTGGAGCCTCTTAGGAATTTCCAAGGAATTGGATTCCGTAGGAAGGCGGCGTGGCCTCTTAGGAATTTCCATGAAGTAGATTCCGTAAGAAGGCGGAGTGGCCTGTTAGGAATTTCAATGAATTGGAATCTGTAAGAGGGCGGAGTGGCCTCTTAGGAATTTCAATGAATTGGAATCTGTAAGAGGGCGGAGTGGCCTCTTAGGAATTTCAATGAATTGGAATCTGTAAGAGGGCGGAGTGGCCTCTTAGGAATTTCAATGAATTGGATTCCGTAAGAAGGCGGCGTGGCCTCTTATAAATTTCCATGAATAGATTCCGTAAGAAGGCGGTATGGCCTTTTAGGAATTTCCACGAATAGATTCCGTAAGAAGGCGGCGTGGCCTCTTAGGAATTTTGATTAAGCACAATTTTACAAGTGTTGAACTTACTTGAACTTGTTGGGTAGTGCTTGAGTTTGTTACTCATATACTCCGTAAAACATTAGTAGTTGGGCGGAGTCGAGCTTTGGATGGAGTGTTCATCCTTTTGTGCTTGGACCGGAGTATGACTCCTGATCAAATGTGAATTGTTGAATCCAGGATGGCTACGATGCAGCATATAGCTTGTGACACCGATTCATCCTGCAAGAAATTGGTAAAACCTTTGAGGCGGTATGGTGCAGCATATAGCTGTGACACCAATTCATCCTGCAAGAAATTGGTTAAACCTTTGAGGCGGTATGGTGCAGCATATAGCTGTGACACCAGTTGTTCCTGCAAGAAATTGGTTGGGGTTAGCGTGGTGCAGCATATAGCTGAGACACCAGCTCTTCCCACAAGAAGCCTGCAGGACCTTGGGGGCGAATTAGTGCAGCATATAGCTGTGACACTAGTTCTTTCCATAGGCGGCCTGTAGGACCTTGGGGTCGGTATGGTGCAGCATATAGCTGAGACACCAACCCTTTCCCCCCAAGGAGTTTTCTGTACCTTAGGGTCGGTATGGTGCAGCATATAGCTGAGACACCAATCCTTTCCCCCCAAGGAGTTTTCTGTACCTTAGGGTCGGTATGGTGCAGCATATAGCTGAGACACCAATCCTTTCCCCCTAAGGAGTTTTCTGTACCTTAGGGTCGGTATGGTGCAGCATATAGCTGAGACACCAATCCCCCAAGGAGTTTTTGTTGACTCCGTTTGTGAAGCGGCGTTGCATGTTGGTTGATCTTTATGGAATAAAGAGTTATGCGTTTGTGCTTCAATTTTAGAGTCGTTTTATCTGCATGGGAATAAATTCTGCCATGGATAATCAATTCAGAGTTAGAGTGAAGATTAAATGCAGGAAGGCATTTCATTGAGAATGGAATTACATAAAAGATTGAGTTGGGAGATATCTTTTCGAAACCTTTTCAAGGAAAGCATACAGAGGAGGATCCTTGAGTTAGGAAGAAAAGATCATACCGTATTACCCAACTAACTGTAATATATGCGTAAATTCAAAATGTTCCATTTATTTCTGACCGGAGTGCCATCCAAGTTCTCAAGGCGGTATGTACCCTTGCCCAAGACCTCGGTGACTCGGTATGGACCTTCCCAATTTGGTGCCAACTTGCCTTGGTGCGCAAATTTGTTGCCAATGTTGGCCCTTCTCAGGACCAAATCTCCCTCTTGGAAACGGCGTTCACACATGCGTGCGTTATACCGTTTGGCGGCCTTTGCTTTGACAGCTTGATCTCTCACAAAGGCTTCCTCTCTCAACTCCGCCAAAACCTCCAATTCGTGTGCGAGGTTCTGTTGGTTGGCTTCCTCGTTGAAATAGAGGACTCGAGCTGAAGGGGCTGTCAATTCAATGGGAATGACTGCCTCGACTCCATATGTCAGCCGATATGGAGATTCATTCGTGGTGGAGTGTGGGGTGGTTCTGTATGCCCATAAAACGTGGCATAACTGATTTGCCCAATCTCCCTTTGCCTCACCAAGGCGTTTTTTGAGGCCCTTCAAGATTTCTCTGTTGGCGACCTCTGCTTGCCCATTGGTTTGAGGGTGTTCCACAGAAGAGAAAATCTGCGTGATGCTGAGATTTTCTAAAAGTTCAGTGAACTTGCGATCTGTGAACTGGGTGCCATTATCAGTGACTATGCGTTCAGGGACTCCGAAACGTGCAATGATGTTCTCATAAACGAATCTTCGAGTCCTGGCTGACGTTATATGCACCACTGCCTCTGCCTCAATCCATTTGGTGAAATAATCAACACCAACTATCAAGTATTTGATACCGCCGGGCGCAGTTGGGAATGGACCTAGAATATCCATACCCCATTGATAGAAAGGCCAGGGCGTTATTGATGATGACATTTCCTCAGCTGGAGTATGGTGAAAATTTGCGAATCGTTGACATTGATCGCATTTTTGAACATATGAGGCAGTGTCTTGCTTCATAGTGGGCCACCAATACCCCGCCCTGAGGATTTTTCTCACTAGACTTCGTGCCCCTGGATGATGTCCACACTGCCCTTCATGGACTTCTTCCAAAACAGCTTGCACTTCGTTTTCATTTATGCAAATTAAGTATGGGACCGAAATTCCTCGGCGGTATAGCTGCCCATCTAGGAGCGTATAATAGGGTGCTTCCCTCCTTAGCTTCTTTCGCTCAAGATCATCCGTGGGTAATTGTCCATTAACAAGATAACGAACGATTGGTGTTACCCAGGAGTTATCATCAACGGGACGGCTTTTAATCATATGAATTGAAGAGGGAAGGGATATACTTGGCTCCGCCAGAGTACTCTGTACAACCGTGGTTGTGCACCCCGCCTTCTTTGTGCTGGCTAACCTAGACAGGATATCAGCGCGTGTATTTTCTTCGCGAGGTACATGCTTGAAAGTTACTTCATCGAAGCGCTGTTTTAACTCATTGACGCAGTCCAGATATTGTTGCAGTAGAGGTTCTTTAGCCTGATACTCACCAAGAATTTGTGAGATGACTAGTTGAGAATCACTGCATAGGGTGACAGTTTTGGCCCCAATATCTTGTGCTGCTCTGAGTCCGGCTAAGCAGGCTTCATACTCCGCCTGATTGTTAGACGTAGTGAAGGTAAAGTGTAATGAAATTTCAAGATGTACCCCGTCATCACTTTCTACAACGATTCCTGCCCCACATCCTTTGCTGTTTGAAGACCCATCGACGTATACTGTCCAGTGTGAATGATCTGCATCTGGGCTAGAGCCTGTTAATTCAACTACGAAATCTGCTAGGACTTGTGCCTTGATAGCAGTTCTTGGTTCGTAAGATATGTCGAATTCAGAGAGTTCTATGGCCCATTTGATCATCCTTCCTGCCAAGTCTGGCTTGAACAATATAGTACGGAGTGGTAAGTCTGTGCGAATCAGGATGGGATGTGCATGGAAATATGGTCTTAGACGTCGTGAGGCCCAAACAACTGCAAGTGCTGCCTTTTCAATCTTCTGATAACGGCACTCCGCACCATGCAATGTTTTACCAGTGAAGTATACCGGTCGTTGGCCTTCGACTGTTTCTTTGACCAAGGCCACTGCCAGCGCTTCATCTGAAACAGACAAATAAACGATGAGTTGCTCACCTGGGCTTGGTTTTACCAGGATTGGAGGGCTGGCTAAGACATTTTTCAAGCTCTGGAAGGACGCCTCTTGCTCTGGGCCCCAATTGAATTTTTTATCCTTCTTCAGCATCTTGTACAAGGGAAGAGAGCGATGAGCCATTTTTGGCATGAATCGTGCTAGAGCAGCGATTTTGCCATTGAGGGATTGTACCTCTTTCAATGTTTTGGGGCTCTGCAACTCTTGTATCACACGACACTTGTCAGGATTAGCTTCTATGCCTCTTTGCGTTAACATGAAACCCAAAAATCTTCCTCCAGGTACAGCAAATGTACATTTTAGTGGGTTGAGTCTCATGTTGTATTGCTGCAAGCGTTGAAAAATGAGGCGTAAGTCTTCAATATGGTCTCCTCCCTCTGGAGTCTTGGCGATGATATCATCAATATAAACCTCCACCAGCTTTGTGTGCATGCCCTCAAAGACCTTGTTGATCATGCGCTGGTAGGTGGCCCCAGCGTTCTTCAGCCCAAATGGCATGACATTGTAGCAAAAGACTCCTCTGTCATTGATAAATGCTGTTTTCTCCTGATCATCCTCACACATTGGAATTTGGTTGTATCCGGAGTAAGCATCCATGAAGGATAGATACTTGTATCCTGATGAGTCATCAACCAGTCTGTCAATGTTGGGGAGAGGATAAGGATCTTTAGGACAACATTTATTTAAATCAACGTAGTCTATGCACATGCGCCATTTGCCATTGGCTTTCTGCACCATAACCACGTTGGACAACCAAGAAGAATAACGGAGTTCCCTGATGAACCCCGCCTTAAGGAGTTCTTCGGTTTGTTCGCAAGCAGCATTTTGCTTAGCAGGACCCATACGCCGTTTCTTTTGTGCCACTGGCTTAGTTTCAGGATACACCGCCAGGCGGTGGCAACAGAAGTTAGGATCCATACCAGGCATGTCTGCGGCTGTCCAGGCGAAAATCTCCTTGTACTCATGGAGGAGTGCAATCAGTCTTGCTTCCATGTTAGGCTCCAGCTTGTCATTGATGTTAGTTATTTGCTCCGGGGTGCTGCCCAAAACAATAGACTTGGAACCACCATCAGGAGTTGGTTTCAAAGGGTTCAGTGGGTCTATAGAAGACTCCGCCCTGGGATCAAGATCCACCAAATTGACGGATGCCGCCGCACTGTTTCCTTCGTTCAATTTTCTTTTCTTAGACATGGTTTCAAGCTTCACCATGTTAAGACTTAAATTATAACAATAACGAGCCATCTCCTGGTCACCCCTGACAGATGAGACTTGATTATCTTTATCGATGAACTTGATTAACAAGTGGGGGGTTGAAACGATGGCTTCCATGGCATTCAGAGTAGGCCGCCCAATGATGCCATTGTATGGGGATTTAACATCAATGACAAGAACCCTGGATTTCACAGTCCTTGCTCCAGGTTCACCATCGAAGGTAATCCTTGTGTCCAAGTAGCCTTTAGTAGGCTGTTTGGCGCCATTGAAAGCTGTAAGGTCCTGTGTGTAAGGCTGCAGATCTGTGTCAGACAGTCCCATGCGTTTAAAACAGTCATAAAAAATAACATCGCAGGAACTTCCCTGATCAACTAGGATGCGTTTTACATCCATATTAGCGATCACCGCAATGATCACTACCGCATCATCTCCCTCAGGGATGGTTGGGCCAAAATCATCATCTGTGAAGGTTATAGGCGGAGTCTGAACTCTGTCCCTGAATGGGCGATATTCTTTGTTCTTGCCCTGCACAGATAAGATCATACGATGATGATTTTTCCGGGCGTTGTTTGAGGGTCCGCCTCCTGCGAAGCCTCCAGCAATCATGTCCACCACCTGTCTTTTACCTCGTGATCTAGGTTCAGGGCTCGGTTCTCGTTGGGCGGACTCCAGAACAATGCCTTTTTGTTTATCTGACACCGTCGTACGTTTTGGTTCCCGAGTATTATCAGGATCCGGAGAACGATCACGATGTCGCTTTTCAAACTTCTCTGGCTCATCATGAGATTTGCCTTTGAACAGGTAATGTTTCAGTTTACCTTCTCGAATGAGCACCTCAATGGTATTTTTGAGTTGCTTGCATTCTTCTGTGGTGTGGCCAACTGACTCATGGAATTCACAATATTTCTTTGGGTTTCCACCGCGCCTGATTGGAGGTGGACGTTGAATTCCATAAACATTGAGGGTGGTCCATCCTATCTCCCGCAAGATTTGCTCGCAAGTTGTGTTCAATGGTGCATAGTGAGCAAAATTGAACACGCGTCTGTCTTGCTGTTTAAGAGGCTGGTTCCCTACTTTGTCCCTTTGGTGGGATTTGTCGTTTTTCAACAATTTATCTTTTCCTTTGTCTTGAGGTGGAGTTGCAGGGAGTGGTTTGCTGCGAGATGCAGTGGCTTCCAGATGCATCTCAATACCCACGTACTTGGACGCCTTCCTGCGAAATTCCTCCATCGTAGTTGGAGGTCCCTTTGCCAAAGACAAAGCGAAAGGTGACTTTGGTTGCATAGCTTCTATGAGAATATGCAACTGGATTGCCTCAGTCAGATCAGGGACCATGGCTGCCTCTTTATAAAATCTCTTAAGGAAATCCTTCAGAGATTCTTTGTCGCCTTGTTTGATCTGAGCCAAGGTGTGAGAGGTTCTGGGTGCATCCCTGGAGATCACGAAGTGGCTTCCAAAAGCTGAGGCCAGCTCCTCCCACGAATCAATGGAACCTGAAGGTAAGCTCTTGAACCAGCTAAGAGCTTCGCCTGTAAGAGTTCTGGGAAACATTCTGCACATGACGTCCTCCTCAGCTCCTAGAAACATGGCCTCATAGATATAAGCATCTAAGTGCTTAGAGGGATCTGTTTCCCCAGTATATTTCCCTATAGAAATGGGCTGCATAGTTTGCAAATGTCTGGGTATATGTACATTCATGAGCCTTTTGGAAAATGGGATGCTCATCTTATATCCTGAGGGGGATGCGTTTGAGCCTGCTCTCCTTCCTTCTTGATGCTGAGCATTCACCAGTGGGAGGCTTCGTTGCTCCTCCAGGTATGTAGGAATGCGAGAGTAGTGAGGAGTACTTGATTCCTCCTGCATGTGTGATTCATGATGTGGTTGTCTTGCGGGACCAGCTTTCTCATGCGCTGGGTTTGCTTTTTCACGACGAAGTTCCGCAAGTTCTTCTCTCAACATTCGAATCATGTCATCTCTTGGATCTAGAGAATCAGCTTGCGTTGCTTTTTTATGAGCACCATCGTCGAAGTTAAGACGTCTGGGATTGCGTGAAGGAGAATCCTCGTTCTGAACCTCTAGTCCCTGTCTCTCCATTGATGATGAAGATTGATCAAGATTGTGGGATTACCTAGTTTACAGGTCCCACCGGGCGTGCCAATGAACTGTTCTTTACAGGGGGTGTAGAAGTATACTTGTAGAACAACTCAAAATATACATATAAATATGTTTTGATACAAAGCAATGTATGTATAAATGTAAATACAAAGAGTCTTCGTATGCTGAGGCGGAGTGTAATGTACTGCGGGGCGGTGTCACAGTCCGCCTGACGGGATCTGACTTGCCTTGACCCAATTGGGGGTGGTACCTGCAATCGTTCTCCGACGCTCAAGTCAGTATTTCAGAATACTTAGGGACTTAGAAAGACAATCAGAGAGAATTATGCAAGTAAGAGAGTGTAGGGTTCAGAGAATGGGAAGAAGATCCCTTATACCTTTTCAAGAGAGGTTTATATACCTGTTACTGGTGCTGCATTATTGGTAGGACCCGCTCCTTGTCTCCAGGCATAATGCTGAAAAGGTAGTGGGTCCCTGCGCCGTTTGCTAACACCATTATTGTAGTAGGTATCTCCACTTGTCTGGAAAGCGTTAGTGCTTTAATATTTTATTGTTATTTCCCTTTATGCGTGACAGCGTGATTCCCATTATTAACCTCTCAAGACAGAGTTAATCTCGTGCCGGGGTTGTGAGTATGGGCTCGCTACGCAGTGTGGGAAATTCAGTATTCCGCCTGAGTTGAGCCTATGGCTTGGCGGAGTAACAACTTTGGCGAGGTTACATTCCTTGACGGAGTAACATGCCTGGACGGAGTTACATTCCTTGGCGGGGTAACGTGCCTGGGCGGAGTAATGAACCTTGGCGGCGTTACTTCCCCTGGCGGTATGCACTCCGTATAGTATTTGTAGTGTATTTGAAGAGTACTTCTCTTTATTCAAAATGCTGATCTGGCAAGGCATTGAAGCCATGCTCTTGGGGGCCGGTGTTAGGACCGGATCACTATCCTTTTTTTAATCAAGTTTAGTGATCGCACCTCTTGTGTAATATTTGACTATTTGTAACTTCAAATTTTCTTATACATTTTTTCCTCACAGTTTGTTTTGTCATTAGAAACGGCGTGTACCTAGTAGCCGATCGAACCCAAAAGCAGGAACCTAAATCAGTTGACGTGAATGGAGGAAAGAGCAGAAACAGAGTGTAAGGAGAATGTTTGGTGTAGAGAGACAGTTCCAAAGGTTTTCAAACTCGTTGGTTCCACATTACTTCTCTCTCACACCGACCTCGTTTCCCTCCTCCTTGTCTCTCCCTCACTTCATCGTACCCTTCTCTCTTCTCAGCCCCTTTGGCAGGTTCCCCTCAACACTTCTCTTTTTCCATCGCCTTCTTTTTTTAATTATATTGATCTTTCTCTTTTTTTCTCTCTAATTAGTCACTCAATTTTCGTGAGTTAAGTAATGCCGGAAATCGCCTTATTGCTGCTCTTTCTCTGGTTAGTCTTTTTTGTAAAAAATAGTTTACTTATTTTAATCAACCCTTGTTTTATTATGTTGCTGGACTTCACTATTTTTATTTAATTTCCTATTTCCTATTACCTATGATTTTATTTTATTTTTTTGCTTCTAAATGCCTTTTTTTTACCTGACATTTTGTGGTTGATAGTGTTTTGGGGGTGAAATTTGATTGATTCTTGTAGCCTAGATATCGCTACGTGAAGCAGATTAACCTTGAATTTGCACGAGATGTTGAAGACACGCATCTCATCCATATTAAGGATAAGGTAGCATACATACTTTCAATTTCATAATTTCCTATGAAATTTATGTCCATCTATCTATTAAGGATGTGATAAAACAAATTTAACTTCGTACAGTCGGCTTAGTGGTGAATGTTTGGATAGTTCGCATGAGGTCCTAGATAAGGTCCAGCTGGTCCAATAAAAAATTATTGCCATATTAGGTTGTTAGTCCATACTATTAAAATATGAGTATATTCTGGACTAGCAATGGTATTAGCGCAGTGGTGGAGTGGTAGAGACACATTATAGTCCCAGTCGAAGAGCCGCGGTTTGAGACACCAATTGTGAGAGCAAGCTTGACTGTGCTCAGGCCTGTATATGATAATTAAAAAAACGCATATTCTTGAATTTTCTGACTTAGTAATACTCAAGTTTGGATCAAACCATTATTAATATCTTAATCATCATGCATAATAAAAAATAAAGATATATCAGTACCACAGGTTATGAATAGGCACCCAATAACTGATTGCAGATATCTGTTTGCATTTTAAATGCATAAGTAACTAGTTAAGCTCAATGTGGTACTTAAGCCATGAGGCTCTCCCACCTAATGCACTAGTTTTTTGGGTTGCATTTTCCTCATCTGCTTTAAGTCCTATCACTTTTACAAGAGCCGGAATATTTTATCACCACTATTTAGGTATTTATATGGCTCTGAAATTAACAGAATATAGATTATAGATTATTTTAGATAAAGAAGGCAACCTTAGTTGATAATGATTGAACAAATACTTTGTGAACTAGAATATATGTTGACTGAGATTCTAACCAGATATTTTAAGCATTTATAGTGTTTTGATTCTCTTCAAAGCTTGGAGTCCTTAAATCTGAATGGCTGCCAAAAAATATCGGATACAGGAATTGAAGCAATAACTAGTTGTTGCCCCCAGCTAAAAAGCTTTTCCATCTATTGGAACGTCAGGTATTTTAAACTTCTCTTAATTCTTAATGTGTGATGTTTGAGTTAGCAGTTGTTTTGGATTAAAAAATCATTTGTTACTAATATGTTGAAATATAAATCATATTTCAGGGTAACAAATACAGCACTGGTACATATAGTGAGGAACTGCAAACACATAATTGATTTGAACATAAGTGGCTGTAAGGTATATGATGCCTTGGATTTGTAATTTTGTATCTCAGTATTATTAACTTAATGTTGAATGATGGATTTTAAAGGTTTGTAAATTATGCATATATCAACAGAAAGAATTGCATTCGATTCCTATGTGTGTTTTTAGTTGATGCATTCCTTCATTTTAAGTCTATGGGCTTATTTGAAAATGTAACTCGGTGCTGAAAATGAAAAGTTTTGGCACTTAAAGTTGATTCAGTGGTTTAACGTGTTCCTAAAAAAATTAAGAGGAAAGTGATGAAAATGTTCAGGAAATGGAAGGTCACAACATGGATTCATTCAACAGTAACTCTTTCTGTATTTTAAATGATTTTCAATTGCTTCTGTTAGTCTTGTGGTGTTACCTTATCTATAATTAAATGTCTATATTTATAAAACATTTTCAGCATTTATTATGAAAATATTTTCAAACATTGCAGACCACAAACTAGTTTTTCATCATTCTCGTCATAAAAATTTTAGTATTGGATTTTGAAATTCGTCAAACATGACTAAAAAATGAGTTGTGCTAGTGGTTAAGGAGGTGCACTCCCTGCTTTTGCTACCCAGGTTTAAACCTTGAGCCCGCACCTAGGCTATTTAATTTATTTGTTAGTTAATGTTAAAGCCGACCTGATTGTCGAGTATACCCTTATCATACCACCAAAAACAATAAAAGTAAAAATAAAAAACAGTAAAGAACTCGACTGAAAAGTGTGCCCATGAGAATTTTTGTGTGCACTAGGATTCTAGTTCAAGTTGTCAGAAAAGAATGGTTATTCTTGCTTTTGGGTTTGCATCTTCACCAATATGCTTTGTGAGTAGTCAGATTAAGAGAGCTGTTAGGTGATAAGCTTCGAAATATCTGTCATCAAGACGTCAACTTATCTTTTTATGGTGATGTGCACTTGTAATACACACTGTGCCACTGCTCAGTTCTCATTTACAGCAGTTTTGTCAATTTTTAGTATCCTATATTGTTAATTCATAGCCTTAATCCTCTAAGAAAATGTCTAATTAAGTTGGTAGCTTTAATCCTTGTTGTTAGCTGTTAAATACATGAAAATCCCATAATATGTAATATCTACTACAAGTTGTTAAGCTATCTGTTTTGATATGGATGAATATTCTGTTAAGATTTTTCTTATCCTTTGGAGTTTGTATTCTTAGTGATGAGGGTGTGATAGCAAAATGTGATTTTCCGCCATCAGAACGATACTATCTTGGTGCTAGATAAGAAAAATCTTAACATAATTCTTAACTGATTATTCATCCTTATCAAAACAAATAACTTAAAAATTCCTAGTTAATCTAGATTATATTTTAGACTATTTCAGGGTATGTTAGAGATTATTTCTTAAGATTAGTTTTCATTTTTTCATATTTCCTAATATCTCATGATTTTTTCATAGTGTCAATAAGGGTAAGTTCTTTAGGTTTTATGAGTGACATCATGAAATTGTAAATTTCTACCACATATCAATATAAAGAGAGTATTATTCGAAATATAAAGAGAGTATTATTCGAAATCTTTCTCCCCTTAATTTCTTGCCTCAATACCCCCAGAATTTCAACATGAGTAAAGTGCAACAATCAATTTCTGCAATATTATTTCCTGTATCATTGAATTTGCTTTTAGCCTCTTTACTGTGACTGGATATGAGGTAATTTGGTATTTATCATCTTGATACAATTTCATAACTAGAACTATATGTTTCTCTACTTTTTATAAGACCCATTTGCCAACGTCATACATATTAAAAAATCTATTTATTCTAGTTAAATGTATTAAAATGCACATTGTAAATTAAAATGAGTCTTATAAAAAGAACCTGGAAAAACTCTAGAAAGGGTTTTATAAACAGGACCAGATGGATTAACTTAATATTTGGCTATTGACGTTTGATACTTGTATTTTGTATAATCATTGCAGAACATTTCAGACCAAGGTGTACGACTTGTTGCCGATAATTATCCAGGACTTGAGTCACTAAACTTGACTAGGTATCTCCAGAGATTCTGTGGGATCTTGTGCATTGCGGGATTGTAAATATCAATTCTTAAACATTGAATCAGAATGGCATCTGTTGTTAGTCTTTACTTTTCTGCATTAGCAATCTGAAAATGTTTGATTGGCACGATAATTTTGATGCCCTTGAGAAGGTTTTGTGGGCCAAGGATGTTCAACAATTTTGTTTCTCTTTCTATTCAAAAAGCAATTTTTTTCCTAAAAAATACTACATATTAAGGATTTGTATTTATTATATGGCTCATGCTACCCAGTATTCTAAAGGCACTGGTTAAGGAATCAAAAGTTGAAAGTTAAATTGTACTGGAACTGGACTCCTAATCTTGGAAATCAGGCAGGACTGCATTGATGATGATTTTATATGAAAGCTTTACATTTATAATTTCTTAAGAGCATTAGTTAACATTTCCCTTATTGTATTACATATTAAGACATTGCATTATGAATAGTTTTTTCTCCTAAAAGATTTTGATGCTCATGAGCATTGGGGTGAATGTTACCTCTCTTCTGGTACTCACATCTCATAATTTGATGCTTAGGTGTGTCAAGGTAACAGATGATGGGTTGAAGCAGTTATTGCTCAAGTGTCTATTTCTTCAAAACTTGAATCTCTATGCACTGTCAAGGTAGTAATTGAAACTCAACATAAATTCAAGCTGTCCTGCGATGGAATCGGATTGATTCACAGCATTGCTCTTTTCAGTTTCACAGATGAAGCTTACAAGAAAATATGCCTTCTGGCACGTCTCAAGGTTTTGGATCTCTGTGGTGCCCAGGTAAAATCTTGGATTTCTCTGCACAACTCTATCCACTGAAACTGCTGATATCTAAATATTTGGCTTGCAGAATCTTTCAGATGAAGGACTTTCCTGTATTTCTAAATGCAAGAATCTTGTATCCCTCAATCTCACATGGTAAATGATTCATCAGCTAGAATGTCTATGTTTCTCATGATGATTATGATATAAAAGTAAAGATTTGTATCTACTTTTACATGATAGGTGTGTGCGTGTGACTGATGAAGGGGTCTTATCCATTACAGAGAGTTGCACCTCTCTTGAATTTCTAAGGTATTTCACAATTTGAAAAGTAGCACTTACGTACATGGTACTGGGTGGTGCATTCTTGACTCAAGAAAATATTTTGTTGGCCTAGTTATATAAAAAATATGTGTGCTTCATAAGTTTGCATGCAATGCTAACAGACTTCCCTTTTTCAAAGGGGTCCCAAGCAAAAAGATACACCCCTGTATTTATTAAGAGTGTGTTTAGATTCAATTATTTTTTCAGATGATATCCTGATTTCAGGCTTTAGTAATATTTGTACAGGTCAGATTATAATCTTTGTTTTTTTAAGGAATTAGAATATTTGAATAATCTAGATTTTGGAGATTATGATGAAAAGCAAACAACTAACTTTGGTTTTTTCATCTTATCATCAACTATTGATTAGTATAAATGAGTGTTTAATTGTTACGTATTGTTAGTTTAAAGGTTTTTATACTGTCAACCAGTTAAAAATCACGCAGGATATAGTTTAACATACCATTTGATTTGAGGAAATGAAGACTAGGGAAAGGGAGGGGAGGGATTTTCTTGAGGTAATGTTGTTTGGTTCAAAAATTTGGGAGAGGAAAGGAGGGAAAAGAATAAAAGATGCAAATTTAATGTTATTTGGAGGGATTTTGTCTCCCATCCAAAAGTGGAGGCTTTTGGAGGGGAGGGAAGAGAGAGTATTTTGCTAAACTCTCCTCCCCTTCATTAAATTTCTTCCCCTCCCCTCATTTGAACCAAACAGACTGGAAATGTAATTATTAACATGAGTCGATAGTTTTTGCTTACATGGCACTACAGATTAGATGTTAATGTTAGTGTAAAATCTTCACACTGACCATGTATTCCAATTAAATTATTCAAGTATAAAACTAATACAAATAAGTTCATAATCTTTATTAATTGTAATTTACAATTAAAAACCATCATTTTAGATAATCCAACCAAAATAGATTATCTTAAACACATTTTTTTCATTTAACAAATCCAACATAAAGCTTCTTTTCATACAATCAATGATAAAACAATCTAATTATTATCCTGAAATCACTACCCTTGCTGATATGTTGTATGGATATATATGCAGCTTGTTTGGAATTATTGGTGTTACTGATAAATGTCTGGAGGCACTATCAATGTCCTGTTCCAAGAAAATTACGACCCTTGATGTGAACGGCTGTATTGGCATCAAGGCAAATTCCTACCTCAAAGTAGCTTTATATATGTAGCAAATTACAAGTATAAAGTATTAGCTGGACCATTTTTTTTCCCTGATAATTGGTTTAATCCTTTGCAGAAACGAAGCCGTGAAGAGTTGCTGAAGTTGTTTCCATATTTGAGATGCTTTAAAGTGCATAGTTAATGTGTGGCTATCAGAAGTTTGGCAAAGAAAGCAGTTCTTTTAACAAGGCATATAACCAGTAAAAGTTGCAAATATAATCACAAGCAATTTTTGTTTTTATTTTAGCATTTCTTTCTGCATGTTGTACTTCTTTTAAAAAATTATTTCAGCATAACAAATTTATTCGGTTTTCTGGGCATAGAAAAACTTTAGGACTTATTTGGTTTCTATTTTCATTTTTAATTTTCACTTTTAATTATAGAATTATGATTCTGTTTTTTATTTTTAACATTCTGTATATGAAATGAAACACTGAAAACTTTTTTTTTTCAGTTTTTATTTTTTTCTTGTACAATTTTTTTCAAATAGGAAATAGGGTGTTAGTATTGTAATTAAAACTAAAAACAGCAAATAGAAAAAAAGATCAAAGAAACCTTTATATTCAAGTAATTTTGTTGATCTAAATGATTTTGTCAAGAAGCTGAGAATGAAAGGTTTAAACTACTACTTGCCTCGATTGTCCCTGAAATGATGTTATGAAATCAAGATAAAACTTGGCGTTTGCATGATCAATTAGGATGGTATTGCTCTTTTTTTTGGGTTAAATGGATGGTTTTATACTTCTCAAGCTATAAGCTTAAAAATTGTCCACTTTAACTTTTCTCGAATGTTTTCTGTATATGCGCCTATCTTCATTTTCAAGGTGCAGCTATCTATGCATTGTCAATTGTAGACGTTTTACTTGCACATCTTCATTGCGTATTTGTTGATCTTGTTTCACGAATTATAGCTAATTGTCAATTGAGTTTAAATACGGCAGGGTCGATTTATATAATGAATTAATGTTAAATTAGAAATGACACGTTAAAGTTGATTTATTTTACAGGATTTTAAAGAGTAGATTATTTATTCACAATATATTATGAATTACATTAGATAGTAATCATGTCAAATAAAAAGTAATATAAAAATAAAATCCTTAGGGTTTCTTTGAGTTAGTTTTTTTAAAAGTAAGTTTAAAAACAAAACTTGTTTAAAAAAATGTCCAAATTGAGGTTTTTTATATTTGTTTTTTGGTTTTATAAATTTTCAATCTTAAATTCAAAATCACCATCATCACCACCCTTATTACCCATCATGAAATCGCTTTCACCACTACTACAACCATTGCTGTCATCTATGTTTTCGTCTTTGTCACTAGGGATGTTAACGGGACGAGGCAGGCACAGATACCTTTTCTCTGCTACTTGTACTCACAGGTAATTATTAAATCTGCACCCGTACGTTACCCACATGGGTACCCATTTTACAAGTTTTTTAATGGGTAAATCCATGGGTATCCATGGATAACAACGGGTACCTCATTGAAAAAAATATGTAAAAATAAAAATTAAAAAATATTAAACCGAAGAAGATATATTCGTGTGGTGGTTGTGTGAAAGGATTTGAAAAAAGATTGGAAAGTATATGCAGCAGCAGTGCGGTTTTTTACTTCTTTAAGGCTTGTGAAATTACAAAAAAAAATCATTAAAAGTAATTAAATATTAATAATAAGTCACATATTCGGGTACCCGCTGACATAAATACTACTATATCCGTACCCGTGCTTGTTTGTTAACAGGTAGTTAAAAACCCGTCCCTTTACTTCCCCGGGTACTCGTGCCCCGCGGGTTTTTGTATCCGTTACGAGTTTTTATCCGCAGATATTCATGGGTATAGATATTTTTGACCACCTTATTTGTCACCACCACTACAATTGTAATGGTCACTACCACCATCGCCACCACAACCATGACCATTGTCGTAATTCTAAACTCTAAACCACCACTACTATCACTAGCGTCATCATCATCACCAACACCACCGTCGTTGCCATCACCACCATCAGGACTTCATCGTCGTCATTATTGTCACCATTGCCATCACCACTCCATATCACATTATTACTTCCACCATCATCACCACCAAACCCACCATAACCAACCTCACTACAATCATCACTGCCACTATAAACATGAGCCATAAACCATCAGTGCCACCATTACTTCCATTGCCATCACCACCATTGTTGTCATCACTACCATCGTTATTGTCACCACTACAGCCATTACCATCACCACCATTACCACCACCACCGTCATCACCACTATGATTATATTATTGTTGTTGTTTACTTGTAATGTAGTTGGAAAGAAAATTTTGCATAACTTTTTAAAATTTAAAATTGTGAAAACTAAAACATGAAACTAAGAACCAAAAACAAGTTTTTATTTTTTAAAATTTAAAACAAAAATAAAAACCACCCTAACCACGGTCTAATCTATCCATTTTTATGTTATAACTATTGTGGTTGTTGTTATAGAAGGTGCAGGCTATATTCTCTATCAAGGGCTACCATCCCTATCGCTAGTGGTAGATGACTATTAATAGGGAGCATAGGCCCTGCACATATGGTGTTCTTATGAAAGATGTGATGGGACCTAGCTAGCTTGGTAATGGAGGAGCCAACATATATGTGGCCTAAGATGGATATGATAGCAGCCTGTCATCAATCAACTATGGAAGATTCTTAACGTTGGATCTAGAAAACCAATTGCCTTTGAAGTTCTTGGGTTGTAAGGTAAGTGCACCATGTAAGCGTGTGTCAACATGGGTCCTTTAGGCATCAAAACAATAACATGTTGGTAATCTTTTATGAGCACACTATTAGCAGTCTCAAAGCTCGTGTTAATGTTGAACAAGGACAAGGTAGTAACATAATCCTTGTTCACCAGCCTATATGTCACTATCATCCACCAGTTAGCATCAAGGGCATAAATCATTAAAAAAATAAATTCCAATGAAGGTTCCTTGTAGTCCTTCTCTAATGGCTACAACTTCCTGCCATCCAAGGGTCCTCTATAACTCCCGTATCCAATCTCACACCCCATCTCTATGAGGTCTCCCTAGCAAGGTACCATGTGGACTCACATAAAAAATCACAGATTCTCTCAAAGTTTCATGTCTAAACCCCCACCATCTATACGGGATGGACAAATTATGGTCTATCCTTATCAAAATATTTTGGCCTGAACAAACTTGCATATGCTAGTGCCAACAATATCTTATCAATCATTTTAGACACATGTCATGAAAAAAGGGAGAAAATTGTTAGTATGAGCACTTGCCATGCTTCCCTAAGCACAATTCGTGCTTAAACACGACATACAAAGACAAAGATCATTATTGTGGGTCATGCTCATTAAACATAGCTTGTGTTCATCTTTGTGCAATGAACATGACCTGTACTTAAATGAACATGATCCATGTTCGAATGGGAGATCTCCATAGCAAGTCTTATTCACACATTCCTTGTTTGAACACCTAAATCCAATTGTTCTAAAGTGCTTTAAATCTTCATATGATCAATAAAAATTGATCCGGTTTTGATATCGGCCCATGGGCAATATGGTAATTTGACCATAATCCGTCATTCAGAATCAATATCCCGCACAGCTTGGTTTACAACACCGACATTCTGGTCTGAAGTCCCCAAACTGACTCCGGTATAAGTTATTCTCTCAACACCAAAAAGTCAAAGTTGACATATGCATTAGTATATTAAACAAGTAACTTGCAAAGTGACTGATTGGTAGGTAGAGTCGTTTGAAAATGTCTCTTTCATATGTTAGCCTTTCTGCAAAGGATCAGAATCATAATGACATAGTGTACGGGAAACTTCATAAGCAAGAAGGCTCTTTCACTACCTCCAGGTATAAATACCCATGCATCAATGTAACAAAGGTAGAATATTCTCTCTATAACTTACGCTTGAACTTTGATATTCCCTTTGAATATTCATTAACTTGAGCGTCAGAGTATCCTTACAGGTGACACCTCTTTTCGTCCTACAACGCGTAAGGTTGGTGGTTTAGTACGAGGAATCACTCCAACACCTTTATTTCCCCATTGGAATAGAGGATATAATATCGGATTCCCACTAGACAGGTGTAAAATATAAGCTTATAAACATTGTTAAAGATTGCCATTAGGCCAACCCTTGCACCCTGGTTTAGACCAGTTCAAAAACTAACTTATATTTAATCTTAATATACATGCATCAATCTAGCTCCCCTAAGTTCCTAAAAATAAAGCATTTTGAAAAAATTAAAGGAAAATGTAATAGAGTATACAATTTGTAATGGATAATATAGATGGGATGGAATCCAGACCTAGAATATAAAAACATACAAAAATCACCTCTAAGATTAATTTGAGAAAAAACAGGGAAACCACCCACTATCTTTTAAAAACCAACAGTGCCTAAAGCATGACCTATGTTCACCTAAGCACGAGACGTGCTTAAATTAGGTTATCTTTTTGATGTAACATCCTAAAGATTTTATTCTCATGTATAATCATTTTGATTTAGACCATCAATGATATTATCTATTTTATCTCAACTTTCTACATAAATTTTTGGTTAGGACAATATCTTCAATTTAACCTTTTACCATGGTAAATAATTTTAACTTTATACCTTAGGTAAAAGTTAATCAAGTAACTTATTACCTATTTCCTTAGTTATTAATTCCTTTGGTTTTTCCAATTACTCTCATCAAATTGCCACATACTCCACTCAAAATACGTCATCTTGTACACATTTTAATTGTTAGTTAGAGTCCGAATTTGGAAATGTGGTTAACTACAAAGTTGTTCCTCTTTGTCTTAGGTTTCCAACAAGACCAAATTTGTTAAAATCCATTAAGATATGAGAGAGATATGCCCAAAATACCTAAACAGTGTCAGAATTGATATTTTACTTCAATCATATCCTCTTGTACATATTTTAATACCTTGTTAGAGTCCGAATTTGAAAACGTGGTGAACTACAAAGTTGTTCCTAGTTGTCTTAGCTTTCCAACAAGACCAAATTTGTTAAAATCCATTAAGATATGAGAGAGATATGCCTAAAATACCGAAACAGTGTCAAAGTTGATATTTACTTCAATCATACAAGCTACATTATGTAGGCTGCGGAAATGGTCAACAATTCAGCTCATTTTTCTCACCTAAAACCTCCATTATCACCATAATTCATGCACCTAACATCCCACTACAATCCCATTATGAAAATCTTGTCCCCCACTTGTCATTTGCATCATTAAATCAACACTACATCTTGTTCCCAAGTCTGAATTCTTAGAACAAGTTAAAGTTAGTGAAGTCTCTCTCTTATTTTCTTTCACTTTCTCCATCAAGTTCACTCTTGATCTGAAGCTAGGACAATAATACAACACTTTCAACTACTTTGGGAACCTCCATTAAGGTAAGAGGGGATAGGGTTGTGAATAATTATGAAATGGGTAGAATTGTATGCTGTTCTAGGATTCCAGTTTTAATTTCGTATCTTATTGCTCAGTTTTGAGATTGAAAACGTGTGAATTTGATTCTGACTTCTTCTTGAAAGTTGTAGATCTTTTTGTTATCTGAATTTTGAGACCTGAATCAATTAATTTGAATATGTATAGCAAAAGTTATAGTCAAAATACTACAGCATGTCTGAGTGGAATATTTGTTCTATGTTCTGTGTATATATTGATATTCTGGGAATTTTACATGCATAATCAACCTTTGATGTCTTCACAAAAGTTATAGATAATTGTGTTATGGATCTATAGAAAGTGGTTTCAAGTCAAAATGATTTTTGTAGCTTGAGTTATGCCTAAAATACTGAAGTATGTTCAAGCTGTAAATCTGTTGACTTGAGATATGTATTTTATTTTTTAAATTGGGAATTTTGTGGTGAGAATTAGTGATTGGTGTCTTCATCAAAGTTGTAGATCTTTTTGTTATGTGAATTTTAAGACCTTAATTGACTAATTTGGATATGTATAGCATGAATTATAGTCAAAATACTATAGCATGTCCGATTGAAATACTTGTCTTATGTTTTGTGTATATATTAATATTCTGAGAATTATACATATGTTTTTAGACTTTGATGTCTTCATGAAAGTTGTAGATATTTATGTTATGGATCTATAGAAAGTGGTTTCAAGTTAAAAGGATGTTTGTAGATCTAGTTATGCCTAAAATATTGAAGTATGCTCAAACTAAAAATCTGTTAACAATGAAATTATATGTGTAGCATGAGTTATAGCCAAAATACTACAGCATGTCCGATTAAAATACTTGTCTTATGTTTTGTGCATATATTAATATTCTGGGAATTATACATATGTTTTTAGACTATGATGTCTTCATAAAAGTTGTAGATATTTATGTTATGGATCTATAGAAAGTGGTTTCAAGTTAAAAGGATGTTTGTAGCTTTCGTTATACCTAAAATACTGAAGTATGCTCAAACTGAAAATCTGTTAACAATGAAATACGAATATTATTTTTAAAACTGGGAATTTTGTGATGAGAATTAATGTTCAGTGTCTTTATGAAAGTTATAGATATTTGTGTTAGGAGTAATTTAAAACTGGTCCCATGCCAAAATTATTTTTGTAGCTCCAGAAACGTTGAAAATAGTAACATATGTACGTTTTGAAAACTCTCTTTGAGGCAGTTCTGTATTCTATGAATAAGAGGTGTTTCTGTTTGGAATATGAAGTTATGGTCTTCATGAAAGTTGTAGATATTTATTTTATTGAGCTATAGAAAGTGGAATCACATGAAAAGGATTTGATTTGCTCATGTTATGACTGTTTTACTAACGTATGTTGCTGTTGGAAATGCTGAAATTTGCTTATAATGGTTATTATGGATAAAAATGATATTTTCCCTATGGGTAACAAATTATTATTGAATTGTTGAGTGATTATGAAATATTATGAATGTTTATAAGTGTCTAATGAGCATCATTCAGTTTGTGTATTTTGGTGGTGAATAATTATGAATGACTAAATTAATATATATACATGAATGCCTTACGGTTATTGATATATGTGGTTGAAACAGTAAATCCATGATTCTGAAAATTATTATATATGATGTGTCCTTTGAGGACTTGTGGTTTTCCAAGTGGTTTTGGAAATTGATATATCATGGTATGTTAAATGATAAAGAGAATTAAAGGCATTCATGCATCATAAGCATTTGGACGCACCATGGAATTTAGGGGTTCCATGATTGCCTACCCTGGTGGGGGGTTACTCTATGATGAGTTTAAGCCCTATTTTCACAAGAACCATGGAAGTGTAGGGATCCATGGTTGTGCAAATTCCTACTGGTATACTTATTTCTGCAGGAGCCATGAAAGTGTAGGGATTCATGGTTATGCTAATTCCTACTTGTGCACTTATTTTCGCAGGAGCCATGAAGGTGTAGGGATTCATGGTTATGCTAATTCCTACTGGAGTCTTTATGAGACTTTTTACTGCAGTATTCCCACCAAACCAAATGGATTCAGCATGACATCATGTGACTAATTAAAGATTTATAAATGAACTTGTTTGGCATATTCATCATATCATTATGCCTTGTTGGTTGTGTTTTTGTGCAATTTTATTTATTTTATATTTATTCTATATTCTGTCTCACTCTTACATTAATTTTTACAGTGAATGCTACACAGAATGAAGAGTGATGCCATGAATGGAGTTTACGTGAATTATTGCTTGGAATTTGACTTTATTTTTAATTTGATGGGTTGTAATAATATAATGTTTCATGTACTATATTTTTCTAAATCGTTTCCGCTATATAAATATTTCATGACTTTTATTATTCGCGACTAGTATGATAATAATCCGCGTTTATCAACTTTTACATGACTTATTACAAATTTCAAAAATGATTTTTAAAACGCGAAAAATTTATTCGAAAAATTACTACACGGGACGTCACATTGGTGGTATCAGAGCATTTTCAAAAATTCAGGACCAATTGATGTAACATGTATTGTTCTTGATATATTACGTGAATTGTTTGATTACTTGTTTGATAATATGTTAAGTGTGTACTATATGACTTGTGGCTGACTGATAAATTGCAAAATGACTTGTTTGATTACTTGCTTGATAATATGATAAATGTATATTATATGACTTATTACTTATCTGATAAATTGTAGAATACTTATAGTTACGTTATAATATTATATATATATACACGACATATTTTCCCTTAGAATTAGAATAAACCAAACTACAAATGTAGGATGGCAAGAAACAACAACAACAACAACGATATGGCAGCTGCTTTCAACCGTTTGGCTGAAGCCATTGAAAGACAAAATCAACCGAGAAGTGCTGGTGGACTTCACGGGCTAGATCATTTCCTAAAAAGGAAGCCATCACAATTCAAAGGAGGCTACAATCCAGAGGTAGCGTACCTATGGGTTAAGGAAATGGAGCACATTTTCCGAGCCTTGCCCTGCACAGAATTTGAAAAGGTGGAGTGTGCCACTTACATGATGGTTGAGGAAGCAGAAAACTGGTGGATACATGCCAGAACTCGTATGATTGAAACTGATAGACCATTGAACTGGGTCAACTTCAAAGACTGTTTCCTAGAGAAATATTTTCCAGCAAGTGTGAAAAGCCGTAAAGAGCTGGAATTTATGGAGCTGAAACAAGGCTCAATGTCTGTTGGAGAATATGCTGCAAAGTTTGAAGAACTATCTCTCTTTTACCCTCCTTTTCAACAGGCTGGTGCCGAAGAATCAAAATGTGTTAAATTTGAGAACGGGCTGAATCTGGAAATCAAAGAGGCGATAGGGTACCAAGAAATTCGGAGTTTACCTATTCTAATCAACAAATGCAGAATTTTTGAAGAAAATCACCAAGCCAGACTGGCACATGAAAAGGCCAATAGACAACTGAAACCTCATTCAGTTGATTTCAAAAGAAGAGGATCGTTCTATCCAAGACGTTTCAAGGGAGGATCATCATCATCATCTTCAGAGAGACGCAACAATATGAGGTGTCTTAAGTGCGGAGGTAATCATCATGTACGTGATTGTAACAGACGTCTTGAAGATGTCACTTGCTTTCGATGTAATCAGAAAGGACACATCAGTCCAAATTGCCCTCAGAACCGTCAAAACGACAGCAACACTATGAATAATCAAAGAGGCTCTAACTATCAAGGAGGTCGTGGAGAAAATACGCGAGCTGCTCAACCTCAAAGACTGAAAAGGGAGTCAACAGACCAGAGGTTACAGCCAACAACTGGGAGAGTCTTTGCCATCAGCGGTTCAGAGGCAGACCAAGCTGATGACCTCATACAAAGTAAGTGTGAGATCAATGGTACAATTTTATCTGTGTTATTTGATTCTGGTGCTACACATTCTTTCATTTCTGATGAGTGTGTTAGACGCCTTCAATTACCTGTGAAGCCTATGACATATGATCTGATTGTTTCCACTCCCACCGGTATACAACTTAGGACTACTAAGGTGTGTAACAAATGTTCTATGCTCATAGAAGGTAAAAACTTTCTAGTAGATCTTGTTTGTTTACCTTTGAAGGATCTGGAAGTAATCCTAGGGATGGACTGGTTATCGGCAAATCGAGTCTTGGTGGACTGTCATAACAAAACTGTGATATTTCCATCAGAAGAAAATCTTACTTCCGACAATCTCAAACTCTTTGCCTTACAATGTGAAAGCCAATTATTTGCCTTGTTTACTTTTCCACAAGGAGATGGAGAATCTAAAGAGATCGAGATACCAGTTGTTTCTGAATTCCCTAAAGTATTTCCTGAGGATGTCTCGAGTTTACCTCCAGAACGTGAGATAGAATTCTCAATTGATTTAATTCCAGGAGCAGAACCAGTATCTAAGGCTCCATATCGCATGTCACCTATTGAACTGGCAGAACTAAAGAAGCAAATTGAAGAGTTATTGGAGAAGCATTTCATCAGGCCCAGTGTGTCGCCATGGGGAGCGCCAGTATTACTAGTCAAGAAGAAAGATGGAAGCATGAGATTATGTGTAGATTATCGTCAGTTGAACAAATTGACGGTGAAGAATAGATATCCTTTTCCCAGAATTGATGATTTGATAGATCAATTGAGAGGTGCTACTGTATTTTCCAAGATTGATTTGCGATCGGGTTATCATCAGATTCGTGTCAAGTCTGAGGATATTCCAAAGACAGCTTTTAGAACACGCTATGGCCATTACGAGTATCTTGTGATGCCCTTCGGAGTAACCAATGCCCCAGCTGTATTCATGGATTACATGAATCGAGTGTTTCATTCATACTTGGATCAGTTTGTTATTATCTTCATTGATGACATTCTGATTTATTCCAAGACATGGGAGGAGCATGAAAAGCATCTTCGAGTGGTATTACAAATTCTGAAAGAGAAGCAATTATATGCTAAGTTGTCTAAATATGAATTCTGGTTGAAAGAGGTAAAGTTTCTAGGCCATGTAATCTCAAGCGAAGGAGTGTCTGTGGACCCTTCTAAAGTTGAAGCTGTAACGAACTGGGAGAAACCTACTTCAGTCACTGAGATACAAAGCTTCCTGGGATTAGCTGGTTATTATCGAAGATTCATTAAGGGGTTTTCTCAAATTGCCCTACCAATGACTCGTCTAACCCGGAAGAATCAACCTTTTGATTGGACGCCAGAATGTGAGAGAAGTTTCCAGGAACTAAAAATGAAGCTTACATCTGCTCCAGTCTTAACCTTGCCTAATCCACAGGAAGACTTTGTGGTTTATTACGATGCTTCTAAAATGGGCTTAGGTTGTGTTTTGATGCAGCAACGGAAGGTGGTTGCCTATGCTTCTAGACAGTTGAGACCACATGAAATGAACTACCCGACACATGATCTAGAATTGGCAGTGGTGGTATTTGCTCTGAAAATCTGGAGACACCATTTATATGGAGTCAAGTTTGAAGTGTTCAGTGACCACAAGAGCTTGAAGTATTTGTTCGATCAAAAGGAATTAAACATGAGGCAGCGAAGATGGGTGGAATTTCTTAAAGATTATGATTTTGATTTGAAGTACCATCCAGGAAAAGCAAATGTGGTGGCAGATGCACTTAGCCGGAAGTCCATTCACATGGCATCTTTGATGGTAAAAGAAATGGAGATGATAGAACAGTTCAGAGACATGAACTTGGGTGTGGAGATGAAATCTTCAAAGAATATGATCTTGGGAACCTTGAAGATAACCAATGATTTTCTAAAGCTGATAAGTGAAAGACAGAAAGAAGATTTGCCATTACAAGAGTTGAGAGAATTACAGGCGAATGGAAAAGATATGGGATTACAAGAAGGATCAGACGGAATTTGGAGAATCAGAAGCAGAATTTGTGTACCAGATAATGTTGGTCTGAGAAGGACGATCCTAGAAGAAGCGCATAAAAGTATGTTGAGCATTCATCCTGGATCAACCAAGATGTATCAAGACCTGAAGAAAAGCTTTTGGTGGCCAAGGATGAAGAAGGAAATAGCCGAATATGTGTCTTCATGTCTAGTATGTCAAAAAGCCAAGGTGGAACATCAGAAGCCATCTGGTGAACTGCAATCATTAGAGATTCCTGTCTGGAAATGGGATGACATTTCTATGGACTTTGTGTCAGGATTACCAAGAACACGTTCAGGGAATGATGCAATCTGGGTTATTGTAGACAGATTAACAAAGTCTGTTCATTTTCTCCCAATGAATATGAAAAACTCTCTGCAAAAATTGGCACAATTATATGTGAAGGAGATCGTGAGACTTCATGGTGTACCTTCTAGTATTGTGTCAGATAGAGATCCAAGGTTCACCTCCCGATTCTGGGGAAGTTTGCATCAGGAATTGGGTTCGAAGCTTCGATTAAGCTCAGCTTATCATCCCCAAACAGATGGACAGTCAGAGCGTACCATACAAAGTTTGGAAGACCTACTGCGATCTTGTGTACTTGAACATGGTGGTAGTTGGGAGCAGTTTCTTCCACTGATTGAATTCACGTATAACAATAGCTACCATAGCAGTATTGGTATGGCTCCATTCGAAGCATTGTATGGTAGAAAATGTCAAACGCCCCTTTGTTGGTTAGAAACTGGTGAAAGTTTGGCATTAGGACCTGAAATTGTGCAGCAGACTACTGAACAAATAGAAATAATCCGAGAAAAGATGAAGGCATCCCAAGATAGACAAAAGCACTACTATGACAAAAGGAGGAAACCACTTGAATTTCAGGTTGGTGATCATGTATTCTTGAAGGTTTCACCTCACAAGGGGATTGGTCGAGCATTGAAGAGTAAGAAGTTGAGTCCAAGGTTCATTGGACCATATGAGATCCTGAAGAGGATTGGTACAGTGGCGTATCAGATTGCACTTCCTCCTCACCTGGCAAACCTGCACAATGTGTTTCATGTATCACAACTAAGGAAGTATGTACAAGACCCCACTCATGTGATTGTTAATGATGATGTTGAAGTTCAAAAAAATCTGACCATCCCTACAGAACCCACACAGATCATAGAAAGGTCGATTAAACAACTAAGAAACAAGAACGTACCATTAGTGAAGGTTGCATGGAAACAAGGGAATGATGTAACTCTGACTTGGGAGCGTGAGGATGCTATGAAGACGCAATACCCAGAATTGTTTCACTGAGGAGTGCGTTATGTTAAATTTCGAGGATGAAATTTTTATTAGGGTGGGAGAATTGTAACATCCTAAAAATTTTATTCTCATGTATAATCATTTTGATTTAGACCATCAATGATATTATCTATTTTATCTCAACTTTCTACATAAATTTTTGGTTAGGACAACATCTTTAATTTAACCTTTTACCATGATAAATAATTTTAACTTTATACCTTAAGTAAAAGTTAATCAAGTAACTTATTACCTATTTCCTTAGTTATTAATTCCTTTGGTTTTTCCAATTACTCTCATCAAATTGCCACATACTCCACTCAAAATACGTCATCTTGTACACATTTTAATTGTTATTTAGAGTCCAAATTTGGAAATATGGTTAACTACAAAGTTGTTCCTCTTTGTCTTAGGTTTCCAACAAGACCAAATTTGTTAAAATCCATTAAGATATGAGAGAGATATGCCCAAAATACCTAAACAGTGTCAGAATTGATATTTTACTTCAATCATATCCTCTTGTACATATTTTAATACCTTGTTAGAGTCCTAATTTGAAAACGTGGTGAACTACAAAGTTGTTCCTCGTTGTCTTAGCTTTCCAACAAGACCAAATTTGTTAAAATCCATTAAGATATGAGAGAGATATGCCTAAAATACCGAAACAGTGTCAAAGTTGATATTTACTTCAATCATACAAGCTACATTATGTAGGCTGCGGAAATGGTCAACAATCCAGCTCATTTTTCTCACCTAAAACCTCCATTATCACCATAATTCATGCACCTAACATCCCACTACAATCCCATTATGAAAATCTTGTCCCCCACTTGTCATTTGCATCATTAAATCAACACTACATCTTGTTCCCAAGTCTGAATTCTTAGAACAAGTTAAAGTTAGTGAAGTCTCTCTCTTATTTTCTTTCACTTTCTCCATCAAGTTCACTCTTGATCTGAAGCTAGGACAATAATACAACACTTTCAACCACTTTAGGAACCTCCATTAAGGTAAGAGGGGATAGGGTTGTGAATAATTATGAAATGGGTAGAATTGTATGCTGTTCTAGGATTCCAGTTTTAATTTCGTATCTTGTTGCTCAGTTGTGAGATTAAAAACGTGTGAATTTGATTCTGACTTCTTCATGAAAGTTGTAGATCTTTTTGTTATCTGAATTTTGAGACCTGAATCAATTAATTTGAATATATATAGCAAAAGTTATAGCCAAAATACTACAGCATGTCTGAGTGGAATATTTGTTCTATGTTCTGTGTATATATTGATATTCTGGGAATTTTACATGCATAATCAACCTTTGATGTCTTCACAAAAGTTGTAGATAATTGTGTTATGGATCTATAGAAAGTGGTTTCAAGTCAAAATGATTTTTGTAGCTTGAGTTATGCCTAAAATACTGAAGTATGTTCAAGCTGTAAATCTGTTGACTTGAGATACGTATTTTATTTTTTAAATTGGGAATTTTATGGTGAGAATTAGTGATTGGTGTCTTCATCAAAGTTGTAGATCTTTTTGTTATGTGAATTTTGAGACCTTAATTCACTAATTTGGATATGTATAGCATGAGTTATAGCCAAAATACTATAGCATGTCCGATTGAAATACTTGTCTTATGTTTTGTGTATATATTAATATTCTGAGAATTATACATATGTTTTTAGACTTTGATGTCTTCATGAAAGTTGTAGATATTTATGTTATGGATCTATAGAAAGTGGTTTCAAGTTAAAAGGATGTTTGTAGATCTAGTTATGCCTAAAATACTGAAGTATGCTCAAACTAAAAATCTGTTAACAATGAAATTATATGTGTAGCATGAGTTATAGCCAAAATACTACAGCATGTCCGATTAAAATACTTGTCTTATGTTTTGTGCATATATTAATATTCTGGGAATTATACATATGTTTTTAGACTATGATGTCTTCATGAAAGTTGTAGATATTTATGTTATGGATCTATAGAAAGTGGTTTCAAGTTAAAAGGATGTCTGTAGCTTTCGTTATACCTAAAATACTGAAGTATGCTCAAACTGAAAATCTGTTAACAATGAAATACGAATATTATTTTTAAAACTGGGAATTTTGTGATGAGAATTAATGTTCAGTGTCTTTATGAAAGTTATAGATATTTGTGTTAGGAGTAATTTAAAACTGGTCCCATGCCAAAATTATTTTTGTAGCTCCAGAAACGTTGAAAATAGTAACATATGTACGTTTTGAAAACTCTCTTTGAGGCAGTTCTGTATTCTGTGAATAAGAGGTGTTTCTGTTTGGAATATGAAGTTATGGTCTTCATGAAAGTTGTAGATATTTATTTTATTGAGCTATAGAAAGTGGAATCACATGAAAAGGATTTGATTTGCTCATGTTATGACTGTTTTACTAACGTATGTTGCTGTTGGAAATGCTGAAATTTGCTTATAATGGTTATTATGGATAAAAATGATATTTTCCCTATGGGTAACAAATTATTATTGAATTGTTGAGTGATTATGAAATATTATGAATGTTTATAAGTGTCTAATGAGCATCATTCAGTTTGTGTATTTTGGTGGTGAATAATTATGAATGACTAAATTAATATATATACATGAATGCCTTACGGTTATTGATATATGTGGTTGAAACAGTAAATCCATGATTCTGAAAATTATTATATATGATGTGTCCTTTGAGGACTTGTGGTTTTCCAAGTGGTTTTGGAAATTGATATATCATGGTATGTTAAATGATAAAGAGAATTAAAGGCATTCATGCATCATAAGCATTTGGACGCACCATGGAATTTAGGGGTTCCATGATTGCCTACCCTGGTGGGGGGTTACTCTATGATGAGTTTAAGCCCTATTTTCACAAGAACCATGGAAGTGTAGGGATCCATGGTTGTGCAAATTCCTACTGGTATACTTATTTCTGCAGGAGCCATGAAAGTGTAGGGATTCATGGTTATGCTAATTCCTACTTGTGCACTTATTTTCGCAGGAGCCATGAAGGTGTAGGGATTCATGGTTATGCTAATTCCTACTGGAGTCTTTATGAGACTTTTTACTGCAGTATTCCCACCAAACCAAATGGATCCAGCATGACATCATGTGACTAATTAAAGATTTATAAATGAACTTGTTTGGCATATTCATCATATCATTATGCCTTGTTGGTTGTGTTTTTATGCAATTTTATTTATTTTATATTTATTCTATATTCTGTCTCACTCTTACATTAATTTTTACAGTGAATGCTACACAGAATGAAGAGTGATGCCATGAATGGAGTTTACGTGAATTATTGCTTGGAATTTGACTTTATTTTTAATTTGATGGGTTGTAATAATATAATGTTTCATGTACTATATTTTTCTAAATCGTTTCCGCTATATAAATATTTCATGACTTTTATTATTCGCGACTAGTATGATAATAATCCGCGTTTATCAACTTTTACATGACTTATTACAAATTTCAAAAATGATTTTTAAAACGTGAAAAATTTATTCAAAAAATTACTACACGGGACGTCACATTTGACACATGGATACACTGACAAACACTAACCATTCTCAATAGCACGTCCCGTCCACTAAGTATCACATTTTAAGCATGGGTTGTGCTTGACTGAGCACGGTTCATGCTTAAGAGTTGTCACCTGTACTTAGAAATTTTCCATGTTTTCAACTTTTTCCACGTTATTTGAGGAAAAAAACAAACACTCCTAAGCTACTTAACAAATAAGTTGCCTCCCATTGAGCACTTATTTAATGTCAAGAGCTTGACATACCCATAGTAAGCTAAGTTATAATGGGTTTCTTTGTTTGTTGTGTGTTGTCTTTCTAGTTTAAAACTCCACTAATTCCTTTTCATCTTGTATTAGACTATAAAATGACAAGAAGTTAGATTCAAATGAATATAAGGATTTAAAATAGAAAATGATTCTTCTTTCTCGTATAATTATAATGTCATATTTCCTTGTTGAACATATATGTTTACTTGTAACAAGAAAAGATCTTCCCAATATAATTAGGACCTCTTCATCTTCCTTCACATCCAACATTATGAAGTCTACAAGGAATATTAATTTCCCTTCCTTGACAAGCAAATTCTCTACCATACCTTAAAGATAAGTAATAAAATGGTTTGTTAATTGAAAGAAGACTTTCACGGGTTTTGGCTCATTCATTCCAGGTTTCCTAAAAGTAAACAAAGGCATAAGATTAATGCTAGTTCTTAAATGACAAATAGATCCACCAAAATTAATATCACCTATAGTACAAAGGTATATAAAAACTCTTTAGGTCCTTAAGCATTGAGGGAGGCTTTTTAAGGACTAGTGCAAAACATTCTTCACTCAATGATATAGTTGTTGTATCTAATAGCTTCTTTTTACTGCTAAGCATTAGCATTTCAGGTGCTTGACATACTTAGGCATCTTTCATATTGCCTCCACAAAAAGGTATGTTGACCTTTATTTCCTTAAAAATCTCTAAGAATTTTGACAATTATGGACATTTTTTCTTCTTTTTAGGAGAAGGAATAAGATTAGATGATCTTTTAAAAACATTTTCAAATTAACTCACCTTTTTCACATTCAAGCTTCTATCAGTTGAAACTTAGTGGTCTTCAGTAACTCTTTCTTCTATCATTGTTTGATTTTATTTCATTATCACACCTAAGAGTGATGACATTTAATCTATTCTTTTGGATTCTTGTGGTCTTTAACTGAACAAATCAATAATTTGACTCAACTATTTGTTAAGATTGGTAACTCTAGCCCTATAACACATTATGTGCTTGGTTTTCTTGCTTATAATCTCCAATATTATGCATGTGTGGGTTATACAGGTTTGATTCAATTGAAATACAAGTTGGTTCTATTTTTCTATCCCAAGATAGGTTAGGATGATTTGTTCTAAGTGTCTATATTTTTATGGGATTGGGGTTGGAATTTAGGAAAGCTTAAATGCGCCTCATTGTTATCCTTATGATAGATGTTTACTATGACTTTAGTGGAAGGACTAGGGTTCAAGTCCTTGAGAGGACACTATTTTTTTTAGAAAATAGATTAAAGGATTTAAGTTTAGTTTACCATTTTCTTTTTAAAAAATATATAAAACCATTTATTGGTACCATATAAGAACCATTTGAAATTTCACTTAAGCCGAGACCAAAAATTTGAAAATAAAACTATCTACACTCGAGTCCAAATATAATACTTATTTTGATCCTTTTTTTATAAGATATATTACATCATTTTACACATATTAAAAAATCTAGTTATTCTATATAAATGTATTATATTTGTTAATTATTCTTGATATAATTTTAAAATGACCATTTTTATTAATAAAAAGAGTGTAATAAAATTTCCAAATTTCATTGATATTAATAGAGATAAGATATGATTAATAGAGGTATAAGTTAAAAAACTAAAATAAATACACAATATAAATTGAAATGCGACATATAAAAAAGAAAAAAAACTCTAAAATATAATGTTAAAAAATGATAGGAGAGTACATGAAACTAAAACAAACCAAAAAGTTTAAAATAATTAAAATAATAACAGTAGAAAACGCAAACTTTAATTCTTCTTCGGGTCCTTTTTATGAAACAGAAATTTTGAAGGTTTTGTTCTTCTAAGGTATTTATGAAGCATATATTTTTGTGGAAATATCCCACAAGTATATACTAAAATATGGTAGGTGAAGTTTTAATAAGGATTTTCTGAATATAAATCTTGAACATGAGACCTTGTTTATTATGACCTCCGTTGGTTATGAAATATTTATTTATATTTATTCTATTTACCTACATTAATTATAAGAACTAATAAATTATTTGAGAAACTAACCACTTAAATCAACAAATATATATAAAAAAGAGATATTATTATCTTTACTATTAATAAACACATTGAATTCAAATGACTAAACTTAAGATATTATATTATATTTTTTTAAAAAAATTAATAAATTTAACTATCTATTAATATTCTTAATTTGAATGTTTAATTACTTGTATTTTCATACTCATGTGGATATGTGATAAATGAGCATGGATAACGCGTGAAAGATTTTTTATTAATATTAATTATCTTGATTACCAGTGAAAATTACTGTCAAAAACACATTTTTAGTTAGTAATTATTTATATTTGTATTTGCACGTATGCCCCACAAAATCCTTCATACATTTACTTGCACAAAAAACATTTAGAAGAAAGAGGGTTGATCAAGGTTATGTAATCATTAATTATATTTTCTCATCCATAAGTAATGTGATTATAACAAATGGAATTAACTTTGATGGATAATGCTTTTAACCCTTCTGGAGCAGTGTAGCCGTACCGAAGGGGCCACGAGAAAATCCAATTATTTGCGAATAAAAATATCTATCTAATCTAATCTAATCTTCAGAAGGGCCCCAAGAAACGAGGGGAAAGAAAGAAGAAAGATTGAAACAAAGAAGCAAAAGAGATGCAAAAGACGCAGACTCGTATCCCATCCGTAATCGTATTCGTATACCATCGTCATTAACAAATACTCCCTCTTCTGTCTCTGTCGAATAGCAGAAAACAAAAGAAAAAAGAATAGCAGAAAACGAGAAAGAAGCGATTGCTTGCACTTCCCTCTCTATGCAGTAAAACCCTAACCACCATCATCGATCCCTTCGACGTTTCTCTCTTTTTCTAGAAGCTTCGATCTGAATTCCTAGATCCGTTTGCAAGGCTGGCGGGTATTTGGGTCATGTAAATGGCGGATCTGCCAGGTATCCGCCAAGTTGGATTAATAGGGTTGTTACACAGCTGTGACGATTGTTGGTATCGCAAAGAAGAAGAAGAAGAGAAAGAAGAAGAAGAGGAAGAAGAAGAGGAAGAAGAAGAAGAAGAGTGAAGCATGCTGAGCGTGATTCGCGTGCACCTTCCCTCTGAAATTCCCATTGTTGGCTGCGAACTCACGCCTTACGTGCTCCTTCGCCGCCCTGATAAGAGCGTTTCCACCGATGATGTTCCTGAAACCGCTCCTTTAGATGGCCATTTTTTGCGCTACAAGTGGTTCGTTCTTCTCTCTCCCTATTGTGTCTCTTTGGTTCTTCAAATTAACCGTGTTTGACTTTCGGTCAAATCAAGAAGCATGATTTGGAAGAGGATTAGATCGAAGTATCAGTGGAATGTTAGGTTTTCATTTTTTTTAGTTGAAGAGAAGTGTGTGTATGGATTGAAGTTTGTGTTTCTTGTTACTGGTAGAATGAGGACCAAGACCTGTGCATTCTATATTTTTTTTACCTTCTGTCTATATTTCACTTTTTGTTTCTTTTTAATCGTGTGATGTTATGTTATCAGTAGTCTGTATTTTCTCTAAGCTTTGAATGTAGGATTCTATGATAAGTTTTTATTTTCCACTTATGTTTTTGACAAGATGTTGATTTGACTTTAAATGTATGTGAGAATGGTTTTAGGGCAAATTTTTAATAGTTGTTGTATCTAATTAATAGTGAAATACAGTATATTTAGGTTTATATGATTTGTATATAACTTAACTTAATTATGTTATTCTACTTGTGTTTTTGTTGTGAAGGGGGTTTAGTAGAAGTTCATCCATACAGGTGTGTGAGATGCTGTGTTATCCAATTCCCATGTTTGGAACGGCAATTTAAAGTAACAAAACATATTCATAAAATACCAAAGAGTGCAGAGACTCTTGAATTCCTATTTCCTTGGTTTCCAATGTGTCTGTGATCTAGCATGTGATATCTCAAATTGGAACGCAAGATATTGCGGTATCTTGTGTGCCTGTCTATTGTGGTAGACACACCTGTTCATGTCAAATGTTATGGGGAATATGCTTTGTATTTAATTCATGATTCATCCAACGTGATTTGTTGGGTAGTTTGACTTAACATACACGTGTACCTTGTGTCTATCCGCATTTTCCTTCGTCAGTGCATTATCAACAAGTGTTCAATTACATTTAAATTGTGTTGTCTGTACTTGTGTAGGGGACTGTTACTTCCTAGTAACATTACTGGTATTGATACTTGATTGTGACTTTTTAGGGGACAACATTGGTATCAAATAGTTTTTGGAATCATTTTGGTTGCTAAATTATGCTCCTTTGTGCATTCTATATTTTGATCCCTGTTTTTCATGGTCTGGGTTGGTTGGTAGGTAAATTCTGGATTCTTAATTTGCCACTCATTAGCAATGGACATATCTGTTAGCTCAATGGTTATATACTTATATCGACTTGGTAAAATATAAAATTGATCCCAAATATAGTGCTTTAATTACTCTTTTCTATTAATCTGATTTAGAAATTATAATTTTTACATTGTTTGAAATTATACCCCTTGGCCCTCATTTTTGGCAGGTATCGTGTACAAAGTGATAAAAAAGTTGCTGTCTGTAGCATACATCCATCTGAGCAAGCCACGCTGCAGTGCCTAGGTTGTGTCAAGGCCAAAATACCTGTGTCCAAAAGTTACCATTGCACCACAAAGTGTTTTTCAGATGCATGGCAGCATCATCGTGTCTTACATGACCGGGCTGCAAGTGCTCTTAACGAAAATGGAAATGAGGAAGAGGAAGTATTTGGACGCTTTAATAGTACGGGGTCTGGGGTAATTAATTCCAGCTTATCTGCCTCTGCTTCTAGTGCTAGTTTGACAAATGGGTCTGCGGCACCTTTATATCCAGCAGCTATCACACAAAGAAGTGGTGAAACTTGGTTTGAAGTTGGACGATCCAAGACTTACACCCCAACAGCTGATGATGTTGGTCATGTCCTTAAGTTTGAGTGTGTTGTAGTTGATGCAGAGACAAAACTGCCTGTGGGGCATGTTAATACTATACTAACTTCACGTGTCATTCCTGCTCCTTCACCTATTCCACGCCGACCGATACCTGTTGATGGGATGGGGCATTTTGATGCAGATGGGCGTATGACATCTTCAGGAGCTTTTACTGTTCTATCATACAATATATTGTCTGAAGCTTATGCCTCAAACGATCTATACAATTACTGCCCTTCATGGGCTCTTTCTTGGCCATATCGCAGGCAAAATTTGTTACGTGAAATTGTTGGTTACCGTGCAGACATTATTTGTCTTCAGGAGGTACACAAGCATGCTCTTGGTTGTTATTGTGGTCAAACTTTTTTTTTTTTAAATGAGAGTGGTTAAATTAATGAGAGAGAAAGTTGGGGTAGTAGTTCTAAATTACTTATCATAGAAAATGCAGAAGCTCACTAGGTGGTAAGAACATGTGTGTAGAAGACCAGTAAGGAGAGTAGATCAAATGGATGGTAACCTAGTCACTAAAAGCAGAGGCAGACTTGAGAAAAACTAAGAGAAAAGCATTAAGAAGGATTTAAAGGTCCATTGTTTGTCTAAACAATGATTTAAGATAGAACATTATGGGGTGGTTTGATCTATGCATATGACCCCACTTGGCGGGAAAAGACTTGGTTATTATTATTGTTATTAAATTATTTATTTATTTATTTATTTATTTCAGTATGTTGAAGTCATCTTTAAAGGTTTTTCTTTTGGATAAAAAATAATTTTTATTGAGAAAGAGTCAAGAACAGTAAGGTGAGTACAAAATATCCTCTACACCTAAACAAATACATCAAATAGAAAGCAACATAAACTAAAAACATGATGCATGTAGGACAGCAACCCAAAGAAGACATCCCTTTAAAGAGACCTTTGGCATGGCTCCACAAAGAAGCTAGATGAGCTAGTCTACCTCAAATGAAATCCATAGATTGAACTCTCCCGAATGAAATCCATCTTTAAAGTTCAATTGCAGTGTGTTTTTAGGAATATGTAATGTGTTTATGGAATTGGGGACACCATGCATATCCATCAGTTAGAAATGATTAAGACATTCTTATGAATCACTGAAGTAACAAAACACAATACCATATTTTCCATGTATGTGGATGTGTGGTTGTTTCTTTTGGTGGGGCAGGGGGGAGTCATGACTGAATCCCTTGGAAACTTATGATTTCACCCTATATTCTAGTAGTTTCTGGATTAGCTAACTGACAACCTTTTCCCTCCAGGTTCAAAGTGACCATTATGAAGAATTTTTTTCTCCTGAACTGGACAAGCATGGCTATTACGGTCTTTACAAGAGAAAAACTACTGAGGTTGTTGTAATATTCTGGTCCTTGTGGTCATAATCCATAAATTTTATACTTACTTTAGATTAAATGAAAACCGGTTTATTGTGGGTTCACAGGTGTACAGTGGCAACACAAATACAATCGATGGTTGTGCAACATTTTTCCGTAGAGACAGATTTTCCCATGTGAAGAAATATGAGGTCAGGAACTCTTTTTAGGATCGTAGTTCTATTATGTTAATACACAAATTAGAATGATGTGTGCTTGCATGCAGGTTGAATTTAACAAGGCTGCACAGTCTTTAACAGAGGCTACAATTCCAACCACTCAGAAGAAAACTGCCTTGAATCGACTTGTTAAGGTGGCTTATTTTGCTAAGATTACATTTCACTTCCGATATCCTGAAAAAAGAAAATGATTGTTGCATGTAACTGTTGCTTATGAAGTTTTCTTTGTGTATCTAGGATAATGTTGCACTCATTGTGGTTCTAGAATTTAAAGCTAACAATCAGCCATTTGATGCTCATGGGAAAAGACAGCTTCTTTGTGTGGTAAGCTCTTCGTTCAAATCTTCACTAATCACTATCCATGATGTGTATTTTATATTAAGCATTTGATTTTTGATTTTATTGCTATGCTGTCAATTTATCCTCAATACCTTGATTGTCTTTACATTATTTGTTGAATGCTCGATCCTTTTAGTGCCATGGATTTGTTGATTTTTTCATTACACATTGTCATTAGTCTTTAGCAAGTGATTGATAAGGTCATGTGTGTGGGTTGTGTTTGTATTAAGAAGCCCGGTGACTATTATTATTGTGGTGCTGTTGATCTGGTATGAAACTATAGTATAGGTCTTGTGTCATCCCTCCCCCCGCTGCAATTAGGTCTAAAATCACAAAGAAAGGATCAAGTTTTTGATGTGTGGTCTCAGTATTTTTGAAAACCATAATTATGATCTTCCTCTATGAAAGATATTCTTTTTGCCCCTCCCTGTTTTGCTTTTTGGATTTAGGTCAAAACTTTTTTTTAATAATTCTACTCTATTTATTAACCCATACTGCTTGTGGACTTTAGGCAAATACACATGTTAACGTTTCTCAAGATTTAAAGGATGTGAAACTCTGGCAGGTAAATCATTTATTTGGTTTGTTCATATTGGTCATTTTTGTTTTGATTATACCAGTTAGTTACTAATTTTCTCTCATATATTTAGGTGCATACTCTCCTAAAAGGGTTGGAGAAAATAGCTGCAAGTGCAGACATTCCAATGCTGGTTTGTGGAGATTTTAATTCAGTTCCTGGAAGGTTTGATTTCTTTTTCTTTCTGAAATGTTTTTCTTTTGCATGAGTCTTTTATTAGTATCAGTGATTTGGGTATAAAGGTTACTTTGAACTACATTGCAGTGCTCCTCATGCACTTCTTGCTATGGGGAAGGTAGATCCTTCACATCCTGATTTAGCAGTTGACCCACTTAATATTTTACGCCCTCACAGCAAGCTGGTTCATCAGTTACCGCTGGTAATGTATTCATTGAAGTTTGAACTACATCCCACGAGTTTATGACAGTGTTTGTTTTCCCATTTCAGTGCTGTATTTTTATTGGTTGTTTGTAACTTTGAATTTAGGTCAGTGCATACTCATCTTTTGCAAGGACAGTTGGTCTTGGATATGAGCAGCATAAAAGGAGAATGGACGGTGGAACAAATGAACCTTTATTCACAAATGTCACCAGAGATTTTATTGGCACTCTAGATTACATATTTTATACAGGTGAGCATTCTTGCAGTGCTGTATTATTTTGATAATTTTAATATCTTCAAGCTGCACTTTTATGAAATGATGGGTTGTGGTCTCAGCGGATTCATTGGTTGTGGAATCATTATTGGAGTTATTGGATGAAGAGAGTTTGAGGAAGGACACTGCACTTCCTTCACCTGAATGGTCCTCAGATCACATAGCTCTCTTAGCTGAATTTCGCTGCTGCAAGAATAAATCTAGGCGTTGACACTTAAAGGTAGGCTCCATCAATGCCCTATTTAAAAATTATTATTGGGAGAGATCAATGTTGAAGTTTTCAGTTTTGTATTTGCTGGACTTTCTTTTGGAACTGGTTCCGTTAGTGTGTGCTTGGGAGTTTGAGGTTGGAAGAAAAGGGAGGGTTTTGGAGGAAAAAGAAAGAAAGGAAAGGAGGGGAGGGGAGGAGTTTGAGAAATTATATTAAAACTAACCACACCCACAGACATGAGGGGGGAAGAGGGCTTCTTTGAGGTCTTTCCTTTCCCTCTTTCTACCCCCAAACATACAGTTAAAGTATGGATGGGAATTGTTGTATTTTTCAGGTTAATTGCTAGAAAAAGGGTGAGCTTGATTAGTTTTATCATTTAAAATGCAAGAGTTGAGACTAAAGGATGTAATAATGGATGAACATAATGAGATGATGGAGATTGGGTGATACTCAGAGTTAGGCCTTATACTTTTTGTTTATGATTTAGAAATCATATTGTTTAAACTTTTAACAATGCAAGTATCCATGTAATATTGCAGTGTATATGACTCCCTATAAAGAGTTGGTTTGCTTTGGCTTAATTTCCAATGTTAGGCAGTCTTTGAAAATTTTTCTTCCTTTCTGTTGAACTTATTAAAGATGAGCAACATGCAAATGTTTTTGTACCAGCTGTTTCTGATTGTTGTGCAAATAAAGTAAACTGACATGAAAACTAATTGGAAATTTTCATATGAAATATGAAGTTAGGAGCCACCCTTTCAATGCCATTTATCTTGAGATTATTCTGACCATTGTGCTGGTGAGAACTTAGTTAAGATAAATTTCCGCAATCTTTCAGCAAGTGATGACTGAACAAATTTGTTGTCTGTTTCTTTGGCACCTCTTTCTCCAGTAGGGGACACTCAATAGTGTGTATATATGATTTTTCATGATTGTTCCTTTGTTGATGATGGTTGTCGATCTTTGTAGGTCAGTTTCAGAGACATGCAAAGAAAAAGACTGATAGAAGAATTTGGTTGGTAGGTTATGTGTAAGAATGGTAGATCATACCTCTCTTTTCCAGGTATCTCCATGTGGGATCCTTGCAATGATCTGCTATGTGTATTATGTCACCTTTATCTCATAGAAAAAAAATTATGAATATGCCTTATTGACTTGCCTCTATCCCCCTCCCCCCTTTTTTTTATCTTCCCTATCTCAAAATTTTTAACTTCTGAAACAGAATTTTCTTCTTAGATGCCCACTGGCTCTATACACCCTAGGAAACTACTAAATCCTTCTGATCTTGGTGGCCTCCGAATATAGGGGTCGAATTTCTCCAATATCTGAATTGATAATCCCCAAACTTAGGTAAATTTTTTTTATTATTTTGGTCTGTCCATCAAAAACATGTCAAATTGGAATGGCGTAATTGACAATGAAATGGGAGAATTCGACCTCACACGTAGGTGAGTTGCTTAACATGGGGACGAGATTTGAACTGTAGCTGTTAGTGGTAGCAACATAGGAAGAGCTGCTTACTATTTACTGATTGTAAAATTGGGCACGGGATCTTTCCGCCTTCCCTTTTAAATATAGTGGCTGCATATGAGCATTCAATCCATGTGCTACAACTAGAAATCATTAGCATTTTATCTAAAAATATCATTATATCATGTGTTTGCAAGAATGATTTGTTGGCAGTATCCTCTATGTCTATTACGTCTTTGATTCTTTTGCCACCGTTGATGACTTGAATAATTGAAATTACTCAATTTTTTGGATGGTATGTGTTATTATAAAACAAGGATTTCTGTATATTACAGGATGTTGTACCCAAAAATATTCTTATAGGATGATACATTCTACTTTTGAATCAGAACTGCCATTAATCAAGGCCCCATATTTCATGATTAAAGCAATGAAGCAAGTAGATGGTAATTTGAGACGAGCAAGTAATGAATCAGAACTGCCGTATGTTATAAATGTGTAGAATTTGGCGAAAAAGATGAGAGAAAATGAATATTATTGTATTAAAAGAATATTGAGTTTTTAATGGATGGATTTGACATGTCCATCCATGGAAAGAGAGGTAATCGATGAATTGGATTTTTTTAATTGACTTAAAATGAATCAAATGGATTATTAGATAATTTTTTTATCCATTTATTATATTCAACTTAAATATTATCTAATCCATACTGGTACTACCAACACACAGGAACTTGTATATAAATGATTGGACCATAGCAAAAGCTACTTGTATCCTCATAAATTTTAAAATGCAAAAGAAAACACTTATTTAAAATGAGTTTCTGAAAAAAATTTAACCTAATTTTTTTATTAAATAGGTTGGGTTAAACTGGGCTTTAAATAAGTTAAGTTATTGACTCTCGATGAGTGTTGTGTCCTTTCATATTCCTCAATGTAATGTTTGTGGACCATCTTTGAACTTTACTCTGATCAAACGAGAATCTTAATTATTTTTATGGGTAATTTGAATTAGAGTTTAATTAAAATACATAATTATCAAAAAAGATTACAATACATCGTTAGTGCAAAGGAATTTTATAATGTTATTCAACTTTGAATTATTATATATGAGAAATAATTACATCAAAAATCATATTTATAGCACTTTCTTTGTCCGGAATAAAAGAGAGAAAGGGAACAAAATACGTATTAATATTTATAATAACCATGTGAGAGAATTAATGTTTTTTTAAAAATATTCTTATTTAATGGTTAAAATAGGAAAATATGATTAACTAATTTTTACACACTAACATCTAGGTGTTTCCTTTGTTTATCCAAGATCATGCTTTTGTAACTAGGGATGGCAAAACGGGCTAGGCCCAACGGGCTGGCCCGTCAAGCCCGTCAAATTTGGCGGGACGGACACGAATTTTTAGCCTGCCTCCTGTCAAGGCCCGCCAAAACGGGCCGGCCCGCCCCGCCAAAAGAAAAGATATATAAATATTACTAATTTATACTTTATTTTATTAAAATATATACTTTAATTTTCTAAAATTAAAAAAAAGTAATATCTTTTATTATTTATACATTTATTTTAATAATATTTTCTTTAATTTTTTTAAAAAATTATTTTTCTAATTTTTTAATCTTAATTTGACACATTTTTTTTAGAAAAATTACAATTTTAACTTTGGCGGGTCCTGAATTTTGGCCTGTTTAACTTGGCGGGCCGCCCTGCTTTTTGCCATCCCTATCTGTAACTCCTTAGTATTCTTCTTTGCCTAGCTTCCCTTCATTAAGGTTATTATTCGTGAAATCATGGATGGTGACAATGACAATAGTCCTCTGGAGATGTTCCTTGGGTCACTGCTGTTGTGGCTATTTTAGGGATCTCGACGTAAAGCTAAGATTCAACCGGATAGTGAATGACGTAACATATCTTTTGTCATTTTGTTCTTTTTTAATTTTGAATTTAAAGATATATCTTACTTTAAGGGAGAGATTTCGGCTAATCGCATGAAATTGAGGCTTAGGTGTCTCATTATTGTGCATTGTATTATAGTTCAAGTTTATCTTTGCCAAAAGATCCTTCCCAGCCTTTTTCACAAGCAAATTGTCCCGATCCTTTCTTTTATCTTTGTGAAACAGTGAGAAACCTTTCCACTTTTGCTTCCCTTAGCATGTCGGTATTAGAGTCCTTTGGTGAGAGTTCATCTGCGTCAACTATAGCAGAAAGTTCAATTAAATTGGTTTCATATAGAATTAGCCTTGATCCCTTAGCTATTAGTTAAAAAAATGTTGGAATCTAGGTGTTCCAAGTGACTAGCAATATTGATAGGGAGAAATGGCTTGCCAATGATGGGGTTTTTAGGTGACCAAGGAGTTCCAAGATTATGCATCCCGGTATGTGTTCAAGAGGGATCAAGAGTACTTATGTTGTATTTGCACTAGTTTTGACAAAAAATGGCAATCTAGGATTGGAATTTTCTTTCCCTTAGAGAATGAGAGGATTTATATAGGCAGAGGAAAAGATCGATTATGGATGAACACTTTTTAATTTCATGAAGGTTGGGATTTGTCTCCCTTTTACAGAGTTCAAGGTGAAGGTGTTGAATTATATCCTTGTGGCCCTGTCTCAACTACATTTGAATGTGTGGGTGTTTTTGAGAAGTTTTGAATTGATAACTTACATTTATAAGTTTTAGCCAATGTTCATTAACATCTATCACATTTTGAAGAGGTTGGAACCAAGTGAAGGTACGAGCCATGTAGTCTTGAAGACGTCCAATTTTTAAAGCGTACATTGAATCAATCAAAATCAAAAAGGGGAGTTTTAAACTATTTTCTTTTACCGCCCTATCTATATATCCTGAGCATCAATTTTAGTTGTACGAGGTGATCCGGTCTGGATACCGGTCCCAAGGTTATCCGGTCTGGATACCGGTTCTAAGGACAAAAGGCCGACTCAGCCTTCTTAAAAGTCAACCGGTATCCCAGGATATTGATCCAGTCGGTAAACATGTTGATCCGGTCTCACTTAAAGTGAAGTCATTATAGCCGCCCTAGTGTTCAGCCGGTGTCAAGAATACAAATCCAGTCTGCAACACACTCGGCAAACCTCTCTTACACCAGTCGTCCGAGGTGACATCCGAGACACCGGGTGACTTATCCGTCCTCCTACACCGGGTCACTGATAACCGACTGTCACTGTGTCATAGCAAGGAAGGCACTCTGCATAGCGAAATATGTCCCTTTCATTCACCGACAGGAGTGGATACAATCACCAACGGAATTTACGGAAAAGGTGATTATCTTCCTTCCATGTAACAGGAAAGTACACTGATAATTCACCTACCCTTCTGACACACTCTGAATGCTGGCCCACTCGGATTGACTCTTTATACACGTTATCAAAACCAGTGGGTCCACTAACACCCAACGATTCATCTTTCACGCTCAACTATAAATAACATGTTGCAATACATGTCAAAGGTTATGTTGTCCTTACTCTCAGTCTCACTATTATACTGCTTAAGTATTACAGAGTTCATCTTACACTCTTCTAACTTGAGCGTCGGAGAATCTTCGCAGGTGACACCACCTGTCGCCCATACCAACGCGAGAGGTCGGTGTGAAGGATCTCCAGGACAAGACCGACCTCCATATACCGAGAGGCCGGATCACAGAGACCGGATACACACAGCCGGTCTTCAATTCCATTCAATCTTCAACTCTTGAGGTTGTCCCGACACCGGATCCTAGACCCCGGTCGGGGACGGATCATTGGCACGCCCAGTGGGACTCGATAGAGTTATTCCCACTTTCTGCAGAAGTTGGTAGTCGACCATGGAAGGAGATGAACGCGACTTTTTGGATGGTCATGTGGAAGATGTGACCCATCAACAAGCTGAGGGGAGATTCGTCTTTGAATCACCAGCAACCCACTCAAGGAGAATGGTACCAGTGGCAACCCCTGATGCTTGAGATAAAGTTATCAGGAAACTCAGGGAGGAGTTGATAGAGTTGTGAAGGGAGAAAGGAGGAGCTGGGGACAAAGTGATGTCTCAGGCAGAGGATACTCGTCATGCATCTGTAAGAGGGAGATCTACAACCCTCCAGTATTCTAAGATCCCTACTTATGAGAGGAGAGAACAAACTTAGGATTCTGGGGACAGAAACAGTACAAGGAAGAGGGGGCAGACAGCGATGGCTTCTGGGCCATACCGATTCAACGTCCCTTTCTCAAGGAGGCTCATGAGTATACTCATCCCCAAGCACTTGTAAACAACCCAACCACTTTCCATCGGAAAGTATAATGGAGAAACTGACCCCATTAAGCACGTTGATGCTTACACGTATGAGGCCATGTACTTGGGAGCCGATGAAGATGTGATGTGCAGGATGTTTCCACGAACCTTAACGGAGGAAGCTCTCGGTTGGTTCAAAAGTTTACCCTCAGAGTCAATAGATTCTTGGGAAGAAATGACGACTTCGTTTGAGAGCCATTTCATTATCTCTAGGGATATTCCAAGGACTTCCCATACCTTGGCTCAGATAAGGCAGGGAGAAAGTGAAACTCTCAAAGAGTTTTTGAAGAGATTTTACAAAGAAGCTGCTTTGGTGCCTAACCTCACAGAGGCTATTCAGCTTCACATCATTGTTGAAGCCTTACAGCCTGGATCCGCCTTTGCTTTGTCTTTGGCAAAGAGTCCTCCGACGACGTTGAAGGAGTTTTGAAGAAAAGCTTCGAAGTACGTAGGTATTGAAATGCACTTGGAAGCAACAACATTCGCTACTATAGTTAGTCGGTAAGACAATGTGCGCTCTTTCCTTACTTGGGTTCTTCCGATCGGATTTTACCAAAAAGGTTTAACGAGGCATAACCCCGACTCGGTTCTCTTTCTCTCTTTTGTATTGTAATTTATAATTAATGAAATATTCTCTGTGTTCACCTATTGCCTTTATGATGTTATTCGATGCACAACTGCGTTGTGACAAGATACTTTCAGGATGGATGATCCTAACAATGTATCTGTTGTTAGCGATGAACCTCTTCGAAGGAACAAAGGGGTGAACACCGATTGAAGGCCCAGATTGTAGGATTAAACTGAACTCTGGGTACGGTTAGTAAGTTTGGCTGAACACCGGTGAAGGCTCGGATTGTAGGATTAAACCGAACTCCGAGTACGACTAGTAGGTTTGGCCAAACGTCGGTGAAGGCCAGTGAATGGGTAAAATCCAACACCGATTGAAGGCCCAGATTGTAGGATTAAACCGAACTCTGGGTACGGTTAGTAAGTTTGGCTGAACACCGGTGAAGGCTCGGATTGTAGGATTGAACCGAACTCCGAGTACGACTAGTAGGTTTAGCCGAACGTCGGTGAAGACCTGGGTTGTAGGATTGAACCGAACCTCAGGAAATGGGTTGTAGGATTACACCGAACCCCATTCGAAGGCCGGTGAATGGGTAAAATCCAACACCGAGTGATGAAAGCTGGTGAATGGGTAAAATCCAACATCGAGTTTGAAGAAAAATAGTGAATGGGTAAAATCCAACACCGATAGAAGAAAAATGGTGAATGGGTAAAATCCAACACCGACTGAAGGCTCGGATTGTAGGATTAAACCAAACTCCGAGTACGACTTCTAGACTTGGCCGGTTGCTATTGAAGAATCAATCGTTATCGAATTCACTCAGAAGTATTCCTGGGAATTCCTCACTCGGAAATATTCTCCCTTGGAATTCCTTATTCGGAAACACTTCAAATTCGATACTAGACTCTTAAATTCTTCAATCAGTAATATCTCACTGAAGTCTGACTCGTGAATTCTTTAAGTCAAGAATATTTTACTTCAGAGTTTCAATCAGGAATTATTTACTCGGGAAAGTCCCTATCCGAAACATTCTCATTCGAAGTCGAAGTCTTTGACCAGAACTGTTTTACCCAGAAAATGCTCCATACGGTGCCATACTACCCGGGAATCAGAGATATCTCACTCGGTATTTATCCCGCTCAGAAATGTCACACTCGGGGACACCTTATCAGGAGAGTTGCACTCAAAAATCTCCAACCCAAATGAAGACTCGGATTGTAGGACTAAACTGAACTCCGAGTGTGGTTGGAACGATTAAACCGAGCGGCGTCGAAGCACCAGTCGGAAATCTTCCACACAAGGACGGTCACTCGGAAATCCTCCTCCCAGAAGAATCAATCTGAGAGCTTCCACTCGGATGTATCACTCGGAACTTCCCAGGTAACACGGCCAGAACCAATTTCACTCGGAGTCGATCACTCAGAGTCAAATGTTCACTCTGAATCGGTCACTCAGAGTCAAATGTTCACTCGGAATTGTTCACTTAAAGTCAAAACTCCACTAGGAATCACTCACTCAGAGCCGTTCACTCCATAACGCTTGGGGACAATATTCGACGGTTAACGAGTGTCTCGAAGGTAAAAAACATAACTTGTATTCTTGTAGGGCACGCCGACATACTGACCTCTCGTGAACTGCATAGCTTATATGAGCAACTTACAGTCCCTCACACAAGCTAGGGGACAAATGATCCGGTCTGGATACCGGCCCCAAGGTTATCCGGTCTGGATACCGGTTCTAAGGACAAAAGGCCGACTCAGCCTTCCTAGAAGTCAACCGGTATCCCAGGATAATGATCCAGTCGGTAAACATGTTGATCCGGTCTCACTTAAAGCGAAGTCATTATAGCCGCCTAGTGTAACATCCCTGTTTTTAGAAACAATTTTATCCTTGTAAATTTTAATTATGGAGGGTTTGTAAGCAAGAATAAGTCAATATATACCTTGTTGATGGTCTGTAGTACCTCAAAAATGTCATTTTTGCACATAATAATAGAGTTTATATGGAATATTGGTGAAATTATGCAAAAACCGAGTGAAAAGGGCTCTTTTCCGAGTGACAGAGAAGAATTCCGAGTGAAAGATTAGAAATTCCAAGTGAAGAAGAGAATTCCGAGTCAGTATCATGTTTTCCGAGTAAAACATGACTGAGAAGGCTACCACCGAGTGGAGTCCTGACTTGAGAAGTAATTCTGAGTGAAGAATGGTCAAAAGAATCAATTCTGGGTGAAAATCCGAGTCAAAACACCCTTGAAAGGCTCGGTTCCGAGTTGAATGTTTCCTTTCTGAAGGAAATTACTATGGTTGGAGCATTCCGAGTGAAAGAATGTGAGAAAGCTTCTATTTATGTTGATTTGATGCTTCCTTTCTGATTGAAGTATGTTGTATAAATAATTAGGAAGGTTTCCGAATGGTTTTGCTTAGGAAACCGAGTGGAAATGATAGAGGGAGCCAATTCCGAGTGAGATACACTCCACTGGACCAAAACCGAGTGAGAGAAGTATGAGTGGGTATTGGTCCGAGAGGTAATGGTCTAAACCGAGTGAATTGAGTGAAGGAAGACTCGGATTTCCGAGTGAAGATTCTGAGAAAGGGAGGACTCGGAAGTGGGAATTCCAGTCGGAATTCACTGTCAGAAGTGTTAACCGAGTGTAATTTCACTCGGTATTCACTGACAGAAGTGCGTTTTGACTTCAATTTTGTCTTTTCATGATATTTAAATCCAATCGTGCGCATTAAGGATGGTGGACGACCAGGAATGGACACTGACTCAGCATATATAATTGTTTAATCTCCACTGACCCTTCTGACTCAGCTTATCACTCACAAATGGGAACTGACTCAGCTTATCACTCAGAAATGGGCACTGACTCAGCAGCCCACTCGGAAAAGGCTGTCTCCCACTTGTCTTCCACTCACTTCCTCCCTATTTAAACGAGTTCAAGGTCCTCAGACCTCACACCACACACACGAACCAAACACTTCATCACTCTTCTTCCCAGCAAGCTCTTTCCCTCTTCTTTCCCCTCTGTTTCACTCAGAATTGAAGCAGGACAGTGAAGGGAGCCTCTTTCTTCTCCTCCAGGAGCTTCATTTGAGGTAAGGGGGTATAATCTTGGGTGCCTTGTGGGAAAACCGAGTGGAGGACTGATTCAATGTGTATGAAATGCTTTAAATTATTATCTGTATATGCATGTATATATATATATCTGTTACCGAGTGATGAATTGTGATATGACATGTATTTATGGGTTATTATCTGTATATGTTACCGAGTGTATTTATGGGTTATATATCTGTTACCGAGTGATGAAATGCTTTAAATTATTATCTGTATATGCATGTATATATATATATCTGTTACCGAGTGATGAATTGTGATATGACATGAATTGTGATAGGACTGAAAATACTAAGAAACATGGGTACCGTGTGATTTCCAGTGAAACAAATATGATAATAGGTTATTTTACTCGGTTTTATGATAATCCGACCGGTTTTACACTTATTTTACTCGGTTTTGCTTATTTATACTCGGATAATATCTTTCCATTTAATTTCACTCGGAAAACATAGTATTTCACTCGGTAAACACTCTATTTCTCTCGGACAGCATCTTACAAGTCTTGTTTTACTCGAAAATTTCCTTCTTATATTATTTTACTCGGTTTTGACTTAATTTCACTCAGAAAGTATATTTACCTTTTACTCAGAACCCCTTTTTAGTAAATGCACTCGGAAAACATCATATTTAACTCGGACAGAAGCTTCCCAACCTTATTTCACTCGGTAAACACACTGTTCCACTCGGAAAGTATCTTATTTTTACTCAGGAAACTCTTTTCCTATTGATTCCACTCGGAATCATAATTAATTTCATTCAGAGACTCATTTTTACTCAGAATTTAAGTAGCTTCACTCATGAAAACCCTTCCCAGTGATTTTTAACTCGGTAAACCTTTATTTTACTCAGAAAGCTCCCTTTAGTTTATTTTCACTCGGAATACATAGTTAAAATAACTTAGAAATCTCTTATCAACCTGATTCCACTCGGAATCAGGATTATTTCACTCGGATTGATGCCTATTTTATTCAGAAACTCACTTCAACCTGAATTTACTCAGTATTTAAACTCATTTCACCCAGAAAATTTATTTTTCACTCGGAACGGATTTATTTATCTCGGATGATTCGGTTTCACTCGATATTCAACCCATTCCACTCGGCAAACTCAATTTCTCACTCAGTATTAAACCTTTCTTTCTTAAAAAGTTTAGAAATCAACATTTTTACTCGGATATAATTTATTTCCACTCGGATTCAAGCTGTCCCAGTCGGAAAACAGCATTCCACTTCATTTCACTCGGATTTAAATTTATTTCAGTCGGAAAATAGCTTTTCCAGTGTCATTTCACTCGGATTTTTAGCCAGATCGCTTGGAGAACCCTTCTCTGTATGATTCCACTCGGAATCATACTCATTTCACTCGGATTTTCCTCTGTTCCACTCGGAAAACTCTATTTTTAGTGTTTTTCACTTGAATTTTTAATTGGAAACTAATCTTCACTACTTTTTAAGTTATTGGTAAGTTATAATTATTATTCTTATTCTATTATTATCATTATTTACTGTCAACTTAATATTGTTATCATTATTATTAGTTTTATTATTATTATACATTGATATTATGCGTAATTACATAAAGAATATATTATTTTACTCTTTATGAAAGAATATATATAATAGATATATTTCTAAAAATTAACAAACGAATATCTTACAAGATTTAAATGATTGATGGAATTCAAAGAACTTGAGGATGATATGATGAGACTGGAAATACATAAGATACCCAGGAATCAATTGATAAGATAAATGCATTTCGTATCATGAAAATATTTTTGAAGAGGAAAAACCTCTAGAGCATACACTTGGTAGAGTGGAGGACACTCACGTTCGATCTCCATGAAGAATCTTGGGAGTACAACTAGAACGGCAACCCAATGGCATCAGAGTCGCGCCTGATAGCCGGGTGAGACGATGCAATTCTAGTGTACTTTGACTAAATGACGGAGTGTAACTATGATCGTAGGGATCCAAGTTCCAAAAATATTTAAATTAATGATGAGAACCAATGAGTTCATTTGTACCACATGGAACTTGGGCGGACCCTGATCGCTCTAGATGATTGGAATGGTGATATTCCACAGAATGAGAAGAAGATGAAATGATTTATTGGGCCCACATGCATCATGAGACTTAACCAAAGATAAATCATAATAAATCCAAACTCATGCATTCATTACAGCATATTTGATTGTTATAATTATGAATATGTTATATGTACGATTTATTTCATGATAATATGCTTGATTTTTATAATTATGAACATGCTAAATATACGATTATGTGATGACAACATGCTTGATTGTTATAAATATGCTAAATGTATGATCTATGTGACATTGTATGTTAACTGGATTATGTCCGCATCGGATGAACCAATCAGGGTCTTGGGTTATACTCACCCTTACTGTTGAACATTTTTCAGAGGAATTAGAAACTCAAGAACCCGAGTGTGAAGATCAGCAATACGCTGAACCCATTGAGAATAATCATTAAGGATAGAATATTTATAATCAGACACTGGATGACTGTATGATATTTAAGGGTGCCTGCGTGCCCCATTCTGTTAAGAGTACAATTATTTACAGTTTGTGAATGACTATGTGATATATACAATATTACTTCCGCTGATTTGCCACGTATTTATTTTAAAAAAAAAATATTCACTTTTTCTAAAAAACTGTTAACACTCTCAGTTAAATGGGATGAACCTACAGAAGGATTTGTCTTATCTAACCGAGGGTGTTACAAAGGTGGTATCAGAGCATAGTCGATTCATTAAGCTTATGGAGTGGACCATTAGGTTTCCACGTACTCTGATAGAAATATTGAACAATCTATAACACTCCTAAGACTAAATATCCTATGTGGAATACTCCACATAACACATACCCTAAATCTATTTGTTGATATTCTTTCAGCAAATTCCTAATGGCACGCCAAAATAACAATCACGTGATGGAGAATCTTCTTACCAGAATTGTGGAGGTAATAGAAAGACAAGAGTTACCTCATGCTTCTGCCAGACAAGGATTAGCTGATTTTCAAAGGAACAATCCTACGCAGTTCAAAGGAGGCTTCAATCCAGAAGGAGCACAACTATGGATTGAACATCTTGAAAAGATTTTTGTCGCTATGCGATGTTCTGATGAGGATTGTGTAACCTTTGCTGTCTTCATGCTGGTTGGAGAAGCAGAACACTGGTGGACTCATGCTAGAGTCAGACTAGCTACTGATGGGCATATCATTACTTGGGGACGATTTAAGACAGAATTTCTCGCTAAATATTTCCCCGAAGATATAAGGAGGCAAAAGGAGCAGGAATTCTTCAATCTGAAATAAGGCAATATGACTGTTGGGGAGTATACTGCTAAGTTTGACGAACTGGCAAAATGTTGTCCCTACTACACTCATATGGGAGAAGCATCAAGATGTGCAAAGTTCGAAGCAGGGCTACGACATGAGATTCGTCAAGCCATATGTTGTCAACAAATTACCCAATTCACTACTTTGGTTGACAGATGCCGCATATTTGAGAACACCTCTAATTTTCGACGACCTGGAACGTCTAATCATGGGCCAGAGCGACGTATGCCGGATCGACAACAAAGAAGGGATTTTCGAGGAGATCGACCATATTTCCGATCTTTCAACTCAGCCAACCGAATTCCTCCTAAAGGTCAGGAGAACCAAAGTAGTAGAAACTGCACAATTTGTGGACGGATCGAGCATCGTGATGTTGACTGTTGGTACAGGAATAAAAATAACCAACAACAAGTAACTCAAAGACAGGCAGTACGACCAACAGGTCAAGGAAGTGGAGGATCTACTGCAAATGTCTCTACCAACAATGCCCCGAGAATACAAAATGTTCCCCGCAACAACAACTTCAGACAGAACAATAATCCTGGAAGGCCCGGAAACAACTCAACCGGAAGGCCAGGGGGAAATGCCAGAGTTTTTACCATGAATGGTGCAGAAGTATCACAAGAGAACGATCTTGTGCAAGGTACATGCTTTATAGGAAGTACTCTATTAAATGTATTATATGATTCTGGAGCCATTCATTCTTTCATATCTGAGAATTGTGTAAAACATTTAAAGCTTCCTACAACCTCTCTGCCCTATCAAATGATTGTCACAACTGCCGCCAATAAGCCCATTTGCTCTACTCGCATATGCCTAGAATGTCCTCTTAACATCGAAGGGAAAGCTTATCAGGTAGATCTGATATGTTTACCTTTGATTGATCTAGACATTGTTCTAGGGATGAATTGGCTTGCTGCCAATCATATTCTGATTGACTGTCATAATAGATCCATCTCTCACGGGTCTACTACATCTGAATATGATCAAGTCACAGATTCTTGTCTTGTTAGCTCAGAAAAGGTAATCTCAAAAGAAGTCCAACTATACATGATCCTTACTGAAACTGAAAGTAAGGCCACTTCTCAACTTGAACAGATTCCTGTTGTTCAAGAATTTCCAGAAGTATTCCCTGAGGACATACGAGAGCTACCTCCAGAGCGAGAAGTCGAATTCAGCATTGATATTATACCGGGCGTGGGACCAATCTCTATTGCTCCTTACCGGATGTCACCCAAGGAACTCAGTGAACTCAAAGAACAATTAGAAGAACTTCTAGAGAAAGGAATGATTAGACCCAGTGTCTCACCTTGGGGAGCACCAGTTCTTCTAGTCAAAAAGAAGGATGGCAGTATGCGGTTATGTGTTGACTATCGTCAGTTGAATAAAGCTACGATCAAGAACCGTTACCCTCTTCCAAGGATTGATGATTTGATGGACCAATTACGAGGAGCCACTATCTTTTCGAAGATTGATCTGCGATCAGGCTATCATCAAATCAGGGTAAAGAAAGATGATATACCCAAAACGACATTCAGAACACGATATGGGCACTATGAGTATCTTGTTATGCCCTTTGGAGTTACAAATGCACCTGCAGTCTTTATGGGGCACATGAATCGAATCTTCCATGAGTATTTGGACAAATTCGTAGTTGTATTCATTGACGACATTCTCGTCTACTCCAAGAGCCATGAGGAACACGAGGAGCATCTTCGAATTGTTCTAAACACTTTGCGTGCAAGGCAATTGTACGCCAAGTTTTCAAAATGTGAATTCTGGTTGACAGAAGTGAAATTCTTAGGACATGTCATTTCTAAGGAAGGAATTGTTGTGGATCCTACAAAGGTAGAAGCTGTACTAAATTGGGAACAACCCAAGAATGTGACAGAAATCCGCGGTTTCCTTGGACTGGCTGGATATTATCGTCGATTCATCGAGAATTTCTCTCGAATTGTAGCACCTTTAACTAAGCTAACTCGTAAAGATCAATCATTCGAATGGACTGACAAATGCGAAAGCAGTTTTACGGAGTTACGCCAACGACTCACTAGTGCACCTGTCTTGATTTTGCCAGATCCTGCCAAGCCATATGAAGTGTACTGTGATGCGTCAAAACAAGGACTAGGATGTGTCCTAATGCAAGAAAGAAAAGTTGTTGCTTATGCTTCAAGACAGTTAAGAACCCATGAAGTTAATTATCCCACACATGACTTGGAATTAGCTGCAGTTGTGTTTGCCTTGAAAATCTGGAGACACTACTTGTATGGTACATACTTCGAAGTCTTCAGTGATCATAAGAGCTTGAAGTATCTATTCGACCAGAAGGAGTTGAATATGCGACAACGTAGGTGGATGGAATTTATCAAAGATTATGATTTTGAACTCCGATATCATCCTGGAAAAGCTAATGTTGTGGCTGATGCACTCAGTAGAAAGGCCCTACGTCTATCATATATGATGACAAAGGAGTTAGAACTGATTGAACAGTTTCGCGATTTGAACCTAGCAGTAACACCAAAAAGGGGAAGCCTTATGGTTGGAATGCTAAGAATTTCCAATGATTTCTTGGAACAAATCAAAGAAGCTCAAGCCAATGATCAGGAATTACAAGATTTAGCAGAAAAGACAAAAGAAGGAGTCTCAGAGTTTAGCAAAGATGAACATGGAGTGATCAAGTATCAACAGAGGCTCTGTATTCCAGTCAACGCAGATCTTAAGAGATCTATCCTGGATGAAGCACACAAAAGTAAGTACAATATCCACCCAGGATCAACCAAGATGTACCAAGACTTGAAGAAATTATTCTGGTGGCAAGGAATGAAAAGGGATATCGCAGAGTACGTAACAGCTTGTCTGATGTGTCAGAAGGTAAAGGCGGAACAACAACGACCAAGTGGGACCCTTCGTCCTTTGGATATTCCAGAATGGAAATGGGATGAGATTGCTATGGACTTCGTGAGTGGATTTCCCAGAACATCAGCTGGATGTGATGCTATTTGGGTAATCGTGGATCGATTAACAAAGACCGCTCACTTCATTCCTGTCAATATGAAGTATTCCCTAGAGAAACTCACCCAGATCTATATCAAGGAGATTGTACGATTACATGGAACTCCCACTGCGATTGTGTCCGATCGAGATCCTCGTTTCACATCACAGTTTTGGAAGAGCCTACAACAAGCTCTAGGAACTCGTCTGAAGTTAAGTTCCGCATACCACCCGCAGACAGACGGACAATCAGAAAGAACAATCAAGACTCTTGAAGATTTGTTGCGTCTTTGTATCCTAGAACATAGAGGAAGTTGGCAAGAATACCTTCCACTCATTGAATTCACTTACAACAACAGCTATCATGCAAGCATCGGAATGGCCCCTTATGAAGCTTTGTATGGAAGAAAGTGCCGTACACCTTTATGTTGGTATGAAACTGGTGAAAAGACAATAATTGGACCAGAGATTGTTCAGAAGACAACAGAACAAGTTCAGAGGATTCAAATGGCAATGAAGGCTTCGCAAGATAGACAAAAGAGTTACTATGACAAGCGACAGAAGCCATTAGAATTTGAAGAAGGTGACCATGTATTTCTTAAAGTTACCCCTACCACTGGAGTAGGAAGAGCTTTGAAGGCCAAGAAATTAAGCCCCAGATACGTAGGACCCTATCAGATTCTGCAAAAGATAGGAACTCATGCGTACCGCATTGCTCTGCCACCTGAGCTGACAAACCTTCACAATGTATTTCATGTCTCTCAACTCCGCAAATATGTACCAAGCCCTGATCATGTTCTAAGTCCCGATCAATTTGTTCTGAAAGAAAATCTTACCTTTGAAGCATCGCCAGTTAAGATTGCTGACCGACGTCTCAAACAGCTAAGAGGCAAAGAAATTCCTTTGGTCAAGGTAGTTTGGAGTCAGACAGATGATGGGGATGCTACTTGGGAAATTGAGGAGAAAATGAGAGAATTGTACCCTCAATTGTTTTAACTTTAAATTTCGGGACGAAATTTTTAAAAGGAGGGGAGAATGTAACATCCCTGTTTTTAGAAACAATTTTATCCTTGTAAATTTTAATTATGGAGGGTTTGTAAGCAAGAATAAGTCAATATATACCTTGTTGATGGTCTGTAGTACCTCAAAAATGTCATTTTTGCACATAATAATAGAGTTTATATGGAATATTGGTGAAATTGTGCAAAAACCGAGTGAAAAGGGCTCTTTTCCGAGTGACAGAGAAGAATTCCGAGTGAAAGATTAGAAATTCCAAGTGAAGAAGAGAATTCCAAGTCAGTATCATGTTTTCCGAGTAAAACATGACTGAGAAGGCTACCACCGAGTGGAGTCCTGACTTGAGAAGCAATTCTGAGTGAAGAATGGTCAAAAGAATCAATTCTGGTTGAAAATTCGAGTCAAAACACCCTTGAAAGGCTCGGTTCCGAGTTGAATGTTTCCTTTCTGAAGGAAATTACTATGGTTGGAGCATTCCGAGTGAAAGAATGTGAGAAAGCTTCTATTTATGTTGATTTGATGCTTCCTTTCTGATTGAAGTATGTTGTAGAAATAATTAGGAAGGTTTCTGAATGGTTTTGCTTAGGAAACCGAGTGGAAATGATAGAGGGAGCCAATTCCGAGTGAGATACACTCCACTGGACCAAAACCGAGTGAGAGAAGTATGAGTGGGTATTGGTCCGAGAGGTAATGGTCTAAACCGAGTGAATTGAGTGAAGGAAGACTCGGATTTCCGAGTGAAGATTCTGAGAAAGGGAGGACTCGGAAGTGGGAATTCCAGTCGGAATTCACTGTCAGAAGTGTTAACCGAGTGTAATTTCACTCGGTATTCACTGACAGAAGTGCGTTTTGACTTCAATTTTGTCTTTTCATGATATTTAAATCCAATCGTGCGCATTAAGGATGGTGGACGACCAGGAATGGACACTGACTCAGCATATATAATTGTTTAATCTCCACTGACCCTTCTGACTCAGCTTATCACTCACAAATGGGAACTGACTCAGCTTATCACTCAGAAATGGGCACTGACTCAGCAGCCCACTCGGAAAAGGCTGTCTCCCACTTGTCTTCCACTCACTTCCTCCCTATTTAAACGAGTTCAAGGTCCTCAGACCTCACACCACACACACGAACCAAACACTTCATCACTCTTCTTCCCAGCAAGCTTTTTCCCTCTTCTTTCCCCTCTGTTTCACTCGGAATTGAAGCAGGACAGTGAAGGGAGCCTCTTTCTTCTCCTTCAGGAGCTTCATTTGAGGTAAGGGGTATAATCTTGGGTGCCTTGTGGGAAAATCGAGTGGAGGACTGATTCAATGTGTATGAAATGCTTTAAATTATTATCTGTATATGCATGTATATATATATATCTGTTACCGAGTGATGAATTGTGATATGACATGTATTTATGGGTTATTATCTGTATATGTTACCGAGTGTATTTATGGGTTATATATCTGTTACCGAGTGATGAAATGCTTTAAATTATTATCTGTATATGCATGTATATATATATATATATCTGTTACCGGGTGATGAATTGTGATATGACATGAATTGTGATAGGACTGAAAATACTAAGAAACATGGGTACCGTGTGATTTCCAGTGAAACAAATATGATAATAGGTTATTTTACTCGGTTTTATGATAATCCGACCGGTTTTACACTTATTTTACTCGGTTTTGCTTATTTATACTCGGATAATATCTTTCCATTTAATTTCACTCGGAAAACATAGTATTTCACTCGGTAAACACTCTATTTCTCTTGGACAGCATCTTACAAGTCTTGTTTTACTCGGAAATTTCGTTCTTATATTATTTTACTCGGTTTTGACTTAATTTCACTCAGAAAGTATATTTACCTTTTACTCAGAACCCCTTTTTAGTAAATGCACTCGGAAAACATCATATTTAACTCGGACAGAAGCTTCCCAACCTTATTTCACTCGGTAAACACACTGTTCCACTCGGAAAGTATCTTATTTTTACTCAGGAAACTCTTTTCCTATTGATTCCACTCAGAATCATAATTAATTTCATTCAGAGACTCATTTTTACTCAGAATTTAAGTAGCTTCACTCATGAAAACCCTTCCCAGTGATTTTTAACTCGGTAAACCTTTATTTTACTCAGAAAGCTCCCTTTAGTTTATTTTCACTCGGAATACATAGTTAAAATAACTTAGAAATCTCTTATCAACCTGATTCCACTCGGAATCAGGATTATTTCACTCGGATTGATGCCTATTTTATTCAGAAACTCACTTCAACCTGAATTTACTCAGTATTTAAACTCATTTCACCCAGAAAATTTATTTTTCACTCGGAACGGATTTATTTATCTCGGATGATTCGGTTTCACTCGATATTCAACCCATTCCACTCGGCAAACTCAATTTCTCACTCAGTATTAAACCTTTCTTTCTCAAAAAGTTTAGAAATCAACATTTTTACTCGGATATAATTTATTTCCACTCGGATTCAAGCTGTCCCAGTCGGAAAACAGCATTCCACTTCATTTCACTCGGATTTAAATTTATTTCAGTCGGAAAATAGCTTTTCCAGTGTCATTTCACTCGGATTTTTAGCCAGATCGCTTGGAGAACCCTTCTCTGTATGATTCCACTCGGAATCATACTCATTTCACTCGGATTTTCCTCTGTTCCACTCGGAAAACTCTATTTTTAGTGTTTTTCACTTGAATTTTTAATTGGAAACTAATCTTCACTACTTTTTAAGTTATTGGTAAGTTATAATTATTATTCTTATTCTATTATTATCATTATTTACTGTCAACTTAATATTGTTATCATTATTATTAGTTTTATTATTATTATACATTGATATTATGCGTAATTACATAAAGAATATATTATTTTACTCTTTATGAAAGAATATATATAATAGATATATTTCTAAAAATTAACAAACGAATATCTTACAAGATTTAAATGATTGATGGAATTCAAAGAACTTGAGGATGATATGATGAGACTGGAAATACATAAGATACCCAGGAATCAATTGATAAGATAAATGCATTTCGCATCATGAAAATATTTTTGAAGAGGAAAAACCTCTAGAGCATACACTTGGTACAGTGGAGGACACTCACGTTCGATCTCCATGAAGAATCTTGGGAGTACAACTGGAACGGCAACCCAATGGCATCAGAGTCGCGCCTGATAGCCGGGTGAGACGATGCAATTCTAGTGTACTTTGACTAAATGACGGAGTGTAACTATGATCGTAGGGATCCAAGTTCCAAAAATATTTAAATTAATGATGAGAACCAATGAGTTCATTTGTACCACATGGAACTTGGGCGGACCCTGATCGCTCTAGATGATTGGAATGGTGATATTCCACAGAATGAGAAGAAGATGAAACGATTTATTGGGCCCACATGCATCATGAGACTTAACCAAAGATAAATCATAATAAATCCAAACTCATGCATTCATTACAGCATATTTGATTGTTATAATTATGAATATGTTATATGTACGATTTATTTCATGATAATATACTTGATTTTTATAATTATGAACATGCTAAATATACGATTATGTGATGACAACATGCTTGATTGTTATAAATATGCTAAATGTATGATCTATGTAACATTGTATGTTAACTGGATTATGTCCGCATCGGATGAACCAATCAGGGTCTTGGGTTATACTCACCCTTACTGTTGAACATTTTTCAGAGGAATTAGAAACTCAAGAACCCGAGTGTGAAGATCAGCAATACGCTGAACCCATTGAGAATAATCATTAAGGATAGAATATTTATAATCAGACACCGGATGACTGTATGATATTTAAGGGTGCCTGCGTGCCCCATTCTGTTAAGAGTACAATTATTTACAGTTTGTGAATGACTATGTGATATATACAATATTACTTCCGCTGATTTGCCACGTATTTATTTTAAAAAAAAAATATTCACTTTTTCTAAAAAACTGTTAACACTCTCAGTTAAATGGGATGAACCTACAGAAGGATTTGTCTTATCTAACCGAGGGTGTTACACCTAGTGTTCAGCCGGTGTCAAGAATACCAATCCGGTCTGCAACACACTCGGTAAACCTCTCTTACACCAGTCGTCCGAGGTGGCATCCGAGACACCGGGTGACTTATTCGTCCTCCTACACCGGGTCACTGATAACTAACTGTCACTGTGTCATAGCAAGGAAGGCACTCTGCATAGCGGAATATGTCCTTTTCATTCACCGACAGGAGTGGGTACAATCACCAGCGGAATTTACGGAAAAGGTGATTATCTTCCTTTTAAGTAACAGGAAAGTACACTGATAATTCACCTACCCTTCTGACACACTCTGAATGCTGGCCCACTCGGATTGACTCTTTATACACGTTATCAGAACCAGTGGGCCCACTAACACCCAACGATTCATCTTCCACGCTCAACTATAAATAACATGTTGCAATACATGTCAAAGGTTACTCTCAGTCTTACTATTATACTGCTTAAGTATTACAGAGTTCATCTTACACTCTTCTAAATTGAGCGTCGGAGAATCTTCGCAGGTGACACCACCTGTCGCCCACACCAACGCGAGAGGTCGTTGTGAAGGATCTCCAGGACAACAAGACCGACCTCCATATACCGAGAGGCCGGATCACAGAGACCGGATACACACAGTCGGTCTTCAATTCTATTCAATCTTCAACTCGTGAGGCTGTCCCGACACCGGATCCTAGACCCCGGTCGGGGACGGATCACGAGGACAGTTCAGACGGGTTTCATTTATAATGGACATTAACACATTTTAGCTTTGAATCCACTGCTTATACCTAAAAGAGGATTAATTGAGTTATGAGTATTTCTTGATTCTTGAAGCTTTAAAATCGACGACAAAGGTTGATCTGTTGAAGAAACAAAGGAATTGTTTTGAGTGCAAGAAAATTCTACAGGCTAACGACTCTACTCTTACAACTTATCTAATTTATCTTCTTGACTGATGTCTTGGGGTTCTACCTATTATTAAGGTACTAATTTTATGTTCTTACTCTTATTTTTATAGAATCCAAGGCTAATAGTATAAATGTACTTGTAAAGATAACGAAAAAGGAGAAGTGTCACAATGCGTTGGAAGTTGATGTGTTGAGTGAAGATAATGTTGAAGTTGATGTCTCCAAGACAATGACTCATTTTGACATCCCCCATGACATTTAGGCTAACAAGTCTCTGTGGGAAAAGATGATGAAGGGAAAGAGAATGGGAAAAACAAGTCTCAAGAAAAGGGAGGAAGAAAAAGAAGTTGGACGGTGTAGCTAAGGTTTTTGAGATTCTGAATGACTTAGGTGTGACTGTGTCCAAAATTTTTATGGATCTCGTTGACTTGACTTTGGAGTTTTTGCCAGAATCATATAATGATTCTCCTATTGTCGAGCTTTGTAGTCTGATGTGAAGGGTCAAATCAACAAGGATGCCAAATTGACCTTTCTTTTATGTCATCAATTGAGTGTCGAGGAGCTCTATCAATCTACTGATACCGCTATTCATAATGCTTAACTTAATTTAGGTATGATGATGGAGTTTCATGATGCCATCCATGGGAAACAAGATATTATCAAGGACAGGTATCTTACCCTTTACAAGTTAAAGATGACTAGTACTTCTTGTGAATATGGGCCTAATAACTTCACAACATCATATCAACACATAATCATCATCATCAATAAATAATCATCACTAGAGTGACCGGAGTACAACAGTTCCTTCCTACCACATCTACGAGGTACGAACATACCCAATCCTAACAACATAATAGATCCACGTTACACCACAGGTGACCATAACAGGAACTGGTTCTCCATGGCCTTAGTAACACTCGTTTGAGTCAAAGTACAATAGGCTAGCCACAAACTACCAAACACCGGGTCCTCACGGGCGACCGGCCCATTCATACTCCCAAGACCCTAAACTCCATGGATCGTAACGAACATATCCTCCAATGGCACCCCCTCATTGTAACTTTAGGATTACACCACATCTCATACCACGATGCACATGTGGCATGATAATGCAATTTCATCTTCTTTAATCTTTATATTTATATAAATTACCTCATCGTCACCAGGTAAGGTCTTCCCCCGACTAGCCCTTTGTCCTTAATATCAAGTTTGATGCCCCTTAGGCTTTCATCATATAACTTAAATTAATCTTACTTATATCCTCCATCCAATTTACTTTTGCCTAGTTAGCCTAGTTACTATCAAACTTCTTAAAGTTACTTCTTATAGTTTATGTAATTATATATATACACACACGCACGCGTGTGCGCGCTTGAGTATTATGTAAAGATTTTAGAAAATAATATCTGTCAAAAACACATTCTTCTTTTATTATCACAATAGCATATCTTTCAGTAATTAAGTATTCAAATCCTTCACTTAGTATATGTACCCTGTAACATCCCTGGTAATTTAATATTGAGAAAGGTAAATTAAATATTTAATTGAGTTAAAACTAAAGGAAATAGGATTCTTAAGTGAATATATGATTTTAAATGGCATTCTAGAGGGTTAAGGTACATTAAAATGAATATTTTGAGGAATGGGTATCAGGGACCCTGACGCGTAGCGTGGCTGTGGCGCGTAGCGTCAGGTGCGAATTAGTGAGCTGACGCGTAGCGTAAGTGTGACGCGTAGCGTCAACATCACGAGTCAGAATTAAAAGCTGAAATAGAGACAGACCCGAGACATGCACAACCCTTCTTCTTCTTTCTTTCCCTTTTCTCTTAAACCCTAGGAGCTCAATTGAAGCTAATTGATGATGGATTCTTGGACGAAAATACATTTATGGCGTCGAGGCAGTGGGGTAAGCATCCTAGAACCTTTAATTTCATGGTTCTCTTTCTCCCATTCTTATTTTCTCTCCCTACCTGAGACTAGTATGTGTTAGGAGAGCTAAGTCCTTGGATGGAACAAGTGTTTGAGGTGTAAATGAAAACCTTAAAGCGGTAGGTATTCAAAAGATGTTGTTAAATCAAGGATCGAAGTCGTTCGAAGTTATGGAGCTTGGAAACGGAGACCGGAAATGAAAATGAGTTTTGATGGACTTCGGAGGAACCCGACAATTGGCTGGAGGCTTTAGAAAGCTCAGAATAAAGGTAAGGGGGGTGTGCTGGTTAAGGTTAATTTAGAAATTTGTCTGCATCATTGGCGACTAAAAAAAAATGATATACTATAGCTATTGTAAATGTGTTAATTGAGTTTAAAAAATACCTATATGAAAGGTTGGAGAATAAAAAAAAGAAGATAAGGACGCATATTATAATCATTGTGAGTGGAGAATAAGTGGATAAGTGAATATATAAAGTGAATGTGTCGATGTGAAATGATTAAGGGAGTTTTAGAATATACTAACTTACATGGAATAAGAAAGTGAATGAAATGAAATAATATGATATGATATAAGATGTATGAATATGTGGGGTAAGTATGTGAGAATTAAATAATATGAAATATGACAAATGGGGAATTGAGAATTGATGTTGAGAGCTATGATAGGAATGATGATTAAATAAAAGAAATTGGTAATGGTGATAAACAGTAAGATTGTATAGATATGACATGTTGAATGAAATGGGATTCTATAATGCCCGTGAGTTAAGATGTCTGCTGTGAATGGTATAACATTTATGTTGATTGTATCATTGTTATATTTGTCGGTTGGGAATTATGACTATTTTATGATGAATTATGGATAAGATGAGTATATAGGTATTAACGTGATTTAGGAAGGTTCGATTGGGTGACCGTCCCGTGAGGTGAGTATATGTCAACTTTTGATATTATACCTGAGATTAAATATGTTTAACTGTATTGAGATAAGTTATATTAGTATGTTGATCATGTGATGTGTATTGTATTGAGGGGTTTGGCAAGAAGGCCGCCCGAGTAGTAAACACATGTCAGTTTCTGACATTTGTGTATGTGATTGATGATAATGGTTTATATTTAGCTACATATTAAGGATGAGGTACCCTAGACACTGTTGAGGGCGGGGAGTGATCGCTGGTGCATGGGCACGGACAAGGAGCGGCTCCTGACAGGCTTCCAGTAAAGGGATTGTATGTTTATACTATATGATTGATTATGCGAGGTGATATTATATTGATGGGCTTGACAAGTCGGTCGCCCTATGTTATGAGCACATGTTAGTTTCTAACAGTTGCATATGATGCTTGTAATAGTATGCCATGATGTATGATATATGATATGTGATTATGTGGTAGAGGACGACCGACGGTATGTGTTACCCTCGTTTTTGGCTTCGGTGTTCAAGTCGGACCCAGTTGAGCTACCCAGAGGTCTATGACCCAGTGGTTGAGGGGGAGCCAAGTCGGGCTCAGTGAACCAAGTCGGGTTCACGGGATGTCAAGTCGGACTCCCAGCTGAAGGTCGATCCTTTTAGTATCCGGATACTAGGAGTCTACTTATATGTGAGTCAGTTGTGTTTTACACTCCTTGACCTATATGTGTATATTTACGATGAAGCTTGTATAACATAATGTAAGATGCTAGTTTGAGTTGGTGATGGAAGTTCATGGTCTTGATCATTTGTTAATGTGTTGCGTTTGTGTGTAATGTACTTGGATAACGAATTGCAAGATAAATGATAGAGTAGGCGAAAGGTAAATCATAATAATTGACCTACTTATATACATCTATATATATATATGTATATATATAATTGGAGTGTAACTAGAGTACTCTTTCCATTCTTGCTGGTTATTTTTATATTAACATTTAAATCTAGTCACTCACCCCCTGTATTTGTGGTTTTAGTGACTGCTTGCAGATATGGGTGCACACCGCGGAGACGAGAGCTAAATGAGGCCAGGGCGATGTGGAATTTAGAAGAGATGTATATATATATATATAATTGCTTGCTGATTTATAAAATGTAGGATTATATTACTTGTTGGTGTGAAAATATATTGATGTAGTACAATAATACTTTAGTGTGTCTGTGTGTTATGTGGTACGGAGCCAATGATGTGTGAATGATGAATGCAATGGGCAGGTGTCGTATTGATGCTTAATTGATAGTTAGGATTGATTTAGGAAGTTATGCATATAGTTGATTTTATGAATTTAAAGGAACTGGATATGTGAATTAGAAATCTGGTGGGTTTTGGGACCTTTGGAATGCATCAATAGGTTCCTTAGAATATTTAGAATTTGTGTGTATTGGTCTTAGGTCATTTGGAACCCATTTAGGGTGTTTGGTGTCAAGGTGTTGCACCTATGTGAATTAAATTGCGTTTCGTACATAACTTGCGCATATGTTGGAATTTTGGCAAACGGATAGCGCCAACAGTTCTGAAATGAGGAAAACAGGTGGCCCGTGAAGTTTCGTAGCAATCGGATCTAAAACGGGCCAATTGGGTAGATTAGAAGTTAGTAAAATAGTTTAAATGTGTAACAGCATCAGGTGCTGCTACTGTCATGCCCACGCTACGCGTGAGGCTGGCGCGTAGCGTGAGGTACGCAGCAGAGGGATGACGCTACGCGTGGGACTGGCGCGCAGCGTCAGGCCCCTGTTTCATATTTTTGGTTCTTTTCTAAATTAAGGGAACATTAAGGTTTTGTTAAACTATATAATTATTATTTTGAGTATGTTTAGTGAAAATAAATATTATTTTGAAATGAAAAATAATTAAATTTTATTAAATGCGAAAAATTAGCTGTGTAAATTAATTAAATGGATATTAATAAAGGTAAATTGACGTAGGATGTCACAGGTGGTATCAGAGCGGTTCTTTTCAGGACTGGGTAAATGGGTAGATGTAGTAGATTGTGTGAGTCCCATAACGAACTATTTTATATTTCATCACAATTGTGAGTGATTAATTGCATGTTGTGTCAAGCTAGTACAAATTGTATGACGCACTAATTAATTGTTTGAATGGTATATACCCAATACAAATCGGCGAGTGAGGTTATAGTTATGATGTGAGTGAAATGTTTCCAATGTATTATGGTGGTGTACTAAATTATGTTGAAAGGTTGATTGAAATAAATTAATGAATCAAGTTGAGGACTATAGTATACATGTGAAAACTTGAATGCAGATAATTTGTAATGTATGATAAGTTGACGGGTGTTTGAAGGTGAGGTTGATTAAGCCCTTTTGCTAGTCTTGTATGTTGATTAATCAATGTGATACATGAGTGGTGTTTGTATTATATTATATGAAGATCTTCCAGGTACCCTGGCGTTGACCTCATTTAGTAGCTCCGTCGGTTGTGGCATTCCTGCTTAAGGTAAGACTTTTAAGATTGTTGTTTCGGAATTTATATTGCAAATTAATTTAAAAGAGGAATATGATTATATGATAGCCTCATGGAGTGATGGGGTTATTATGCGTGCATGATATAAAATGACAGGTAAATATTACATTGGTATATATGCACACTATTGAGTAAGTTGATCACTATGCCAATGGGTAGTGCCAATTTAGTTTTCAGTAGTTGCTAAGATGTTAAGATAATTGAGACCTAGTGGTGGTAAATAGTCTATGCCATAAATATGATAATCGTTTGGTAGCCATCGATATTTATTTGAATAATAAAGTTCGATATTATATTGAATGAAATGACATTGTGATGATGATGTATATTGAAATTGTTAGATAAAAGAAATTTGTTAATCAATCGAGAAAGGACAACTAAATTTCAAGATTTATGGAATGTTAGGAATTTCCTGGTATATGGTGATATTTGTACTCAGCAGTATTGTGACATTAATGATTGAATGAGAAAATTTGGAATAAAATAAGTTGATAAATGCTCTGATATGATTATTCTTAGGAAGAGTGAATTCCCTATATCCTTCTACCTTATCTGACCGATGACAGGTATTAGTGTTCATTTTTCGTGTTGAATATATTTGATGGACAAAACGAAAAACTCTCAGAATAAAGGAATGAGTTGTAGTAATAGACTGCCTTGTATTGAGTTTAAAATTAGAGAACAATTGATGGTATGTTAGTAGCATTGAGTAAAGCAACCAAAGATGTGAATGCATTGGTGGTATAAGTAAATAGAAGGGGTTTATGAATAAATCAAGAAAAGATGGTTGGACATAATTTGAGAGATTGTTAGGACGTTAAAATAATAATAATAATAATAATAATAATAATAATAATAATAATAATAAAATAAATTTATGTGCAGTGGTACTTGTGATCAAATGATGTTGATTTCCTAAGCTGGGGAATAGAGAAGTGAATAGACGAATGATAGGTAATGCGAATTAACAACATATTGATAAGGTTAATTCTCTTAGGAGGGGTGAACCCATGTATTATTTTTACGAAGTAGGTTTAAATAAGCATTGTCGGGTATTATGCTCAAGCTGTGGGTGATTGACTGATGGACATTAAAGAAAAATTATGAATAAGTGAGAAATAATGGTACGAGAATGCCTGAATAAGTTTAAGGATAGGGGTCGATGGGTGATTATTGATAATTTTGGTGAAATGATCAGCGAAGCGTGAATTTATTCAAGGAAGAGTCAAGAGAATATAGTACATAACTGATGGTCAAGTAAAGTATCTACTGGACTATTGCGTAAGCAATAAGGAGGGTAGTGAATGAAAGATAAGGGATAAGGTAATTAAAAGTAGTTGAGTAGGCAAATAATGAAGATGATAAGAAATTTTACCTGGCCGTTTGGACTTTACATTGATATTAGTATTATGTGGAAATCATAGCGACTGGCCACCCTGGGTTCCTTCTAACATTAATTCATTGTAGGGTTGCCAGAGGTAAACAAGTTATGATGTAGTCGACTGACATATCGATTGATAAAGTGAATAATTAGGTTGTATACTTGACTTTTACATGGTCTAGCTACGGAGTGTTGATCTCTTGAGGCTGATCACCTCAGGTAGTTGTACTAATAGTTGAGGTTATATGGGGTCAAGGAGACAAATGTGTTTTAGCAAAGCTTGGATAATCAGACTTAGAAAAAAGAAGTGTATGATTTTTAATCCTAGAATTGATAAAAGATGAGGAAATAGGATAAATTGAGTACTTATTAAGGTATAGTGAGAAAGGAATTGATAAGTATTTGATGGAAATTAAAGAAATAAGATAAACCAGAGGAGAATGAGTTGTGACTTCGTAGTTCATGAAAGATAAGTGAAAGGGTAGTTGAATGGTTCAGATATAAGAGGGAAGGGAATCAAAGCATATTTAACAAAAAGTAAGAAAATGAGATAAGGTATTCATAGTTGTGTATATGGGATGTTAACTACAAATGCCAGATGGAGCCATAAATTTAAGGGACGTGAACAAGAGAATTTCTGGACTATGAAATAATAGTATAATGTGAAAGAATTGATAGTGATTGGAGTTTTCCTAACCGATGGATTTCGGGGACGAAATCCTTTCTTAGGAGGGGTGGATGTAACATCCCTGGTAATTTAATATTGAGAAAGGTAAATTAAATATTTAATTGAGTTAAAACTAAAGGAAATAGGATTCTTAAGTGAATATATGATTTTAAATGGCATTCTAGAGGGTTAAGGTACATTAAAATGAATATTTTGAGGAATGGGTATCAGGGACCCTGACGCGTAGCGTGGCTGTGGCGCGTAGCGTCAGGTGCGAATTAGTGAGCTGACGCGTAGCGTAAGTGTGACGCGTAGCGTCAACATCGCGAGTCAGAATTAAAAGCTGAAATAGAGACAGACCCAAGACATGCACAACCCTTCTTCTTCTTTCTTTCCCTTTTCTCTTAAACCCTAGGAGCTCAATTGAAGCTAATTGATGATGGATTCTTGGACGAAAATACATTTATGGCATCGAGGCAGTGGGGTAAGCATCCTAGAACCTTTAATTTCATGGTTCTCTTTCTCCCATTCTTATTTTCTCTCCCTACCTGAGACTAGTATGTGTTAGGAGAGCTAAGTCCTTGGATGGAACAAGTGTTTGAGGTGTAAATGAAAACCTTAAAGCGGTAGGTATTCAAAAGATGTTGTTAAATCAAGGATCGAAGTCGTTCGAAGTTATGGAGCTTGGAAACGGAGACCGGAAATAAAAATGAGTTTTGATGGACTTCAGAGGAACCCGACAATTGGCTGGAGGCTTTAGAAAGCTCAGAATAAAGGTAAGGGGGGTGTGCTGGTTAAGGTTAATTTAGAAATTTGTCTGCATCATTGGCGACTAAAAAAAATGATATACTATAACTATTGTAAATGTGTTAATTGAGTTTAAAAAATACCTATATGAAAGGTTGGAGAACAAAAAAAAAAGATAAGGACGCATATTATAATCATTGTGAGTGGAGAATAAGTGGATAAGTGAATATATAAAGTGAATGTGTCGATGTGAAATGATTAAGGGAGTTTTAGAATATACTAACTTACATGGAATAAGAAAGTGAATGAAATGAAATAATATGATATGATATAAGATGTATGAATATGTGGGGTAAGTATGTGAGAATTAAATAATATGAAATATGACAAATGGGGAATTGAGAATTGATGTTGAGAGCTATGATAGGAATGATGATTAAATAAAAGAAATTGGTAATGGTGATAAACAATAAGATTGTATAGATATGACATGTTGAATGAAATAGGATTCTATAATGCCCGTGAGTTAAGATGTCTGCTGTGAATGGTATAACATTTATGTTGATTGTATCATTGTTATATTTGTCGGTTGGGAATTATGACTATTTTATGATGAATTATGGATAAGATGAGTATATAGGTATTAACGTGATTTAGGAAGGTTCGATTGGGTGACCGTCCCGTGAGGTGAGTATATGTCAACTTTTGATATTATACCTGAGATTAAATATGTTTAACTGTATTGAGATAAGTTATGTTAGTATGTTGATCATGTGATGTGTATTGTATTGAGGGGTTTGGCAAGAAGGCCGCCCGAGTAGTAAACACATGTCAGTTTCTGACATTTGTGTATGTGATTGATGATAATGGTTTATATTTAGCTACATATTAAGGATGAGGTACCCTAGACACTGTTGAGGGCGGGGAGTGATCGCTGGTGCATGGGCACAGACAAGGAGCGGCTCCTGACAGGATTCCAGTAAAGGGATTGTATGTTTATACTATATGATTGATTATGCGAGGTGACATTATATTGATGGGCTTGACAAGTCGGTCGCCCTATGTTGTGAGCACATGTTAGTTTCTAACAGTTGCATATGATGCTTGTAATAGTATGCCATGATGTATGATATATGATATGTGATTATGTGGTAGAGGACGACCGACGGTATGTGTTACCCTCGTTTTTGGCTTCGGTGGTCAAGTCGGACCCAGTTGAGCTACCCAGAGGTCTATGACCCAGTGGTTGAGGGGGAGCCAAGTCGGGCTCAGTGAACCAAGTCGGGTTCACGGGATGTCAAGTCGGACTCCCAGCTGAAGGTCGATCCTTTTAGTATCCGGATACTAGGAGTCTGCTTATATGAGAGTCAGTTGTGTTTTACACTCCTTGACCTATATGTGTATATTTACGATGAAGCTTGTATAACATAATGTAAGATGCTAGTTTGAGTTGGTGATGGAAGTTCATGGTCTTGATCATTTGTTAATGTGTTGCGTTTGTGTGTAATGTACTTGGATAACGAATTGCAAGATAAATGATGGAGTAGGCGAAAGGTAAATCATAATAATTGACCTACTTATATACATCTATATATATATATGTATATATATAATTGGAGTGTAACTAGAGTACTCTTTCCATTCTTGCTGGTTATTTTTATATTAACATTTAAATCTAGTCACTCACCCCCTGTATTTGTGGTTTTAGTGACTGCTTGCAGATATGGGTGCACACCGCGGAGACGAGAGCTAAATGAGGCCAGGGCGATGTGGAATTTAGAAGAGATGTATATATATATAATTGCTTGCTGATTTATAAAATGTAGGATTATATTACTTGTTGGTGTGAAAATATATTGATGTAGTACGATAATACTTTAGTGTGTCTGTGTGTTATGTGGCACGGAGCCAATGATGTGTGAATGATGAATGCAATGGGCAGGTGTCGTATTGATGCTTAATTGATAGTTAGGATTGATTTAGGAAGTTATGCATATAGTTGATTTTATGAATTTAAAGGAACTGGATATGTGAATTAGAAATCTGGTGGGTTTTGGGACCTTTGGAATGCATCAATAGGTTCCTTAGAATATTTAGAATTTGTGTGTATTGGTCTTAGGTCATTTGGAACCCATTTAGGGTGTTTGGTGTCAAGGTGTTGCACCTATGTGAATTAAATTGCGTTTCGTACATAACTTGCACATATGTTGGAATTTTGGCAAACGGATAGCGCCAACAGTTCCGAAATGAGGAAAACAGGTGGCCCGTGAAGTTTCGTAGCAATCGGATCTAAAACGGGCCAATTGGGTAGATTAGAAGTTAGTAAAATGGTTTAAATGTGTAACAGCATCAGGTGCTGCTACTGTCATGCCCACGCTACGCGTGAGGCTGGCGCGTAGCGTGAGGTACGCAGCAGAGGGATGACGCTACGCGTGGGACTGGCACGCAGCGTCAGGCCCCTGTTTCATATTTTTGGTTCTTTTCTAAATTAAGGGAACATTAAGGTTTTGTTAAACTATATAATTATTATTTTGAGTATGTTTAGTGAAAATAAATATTATTTTGAAATAAAAAATAATTAAATTTTATTAAATACGAAAAATTAGCTGTGTAAATTAATTAAATGGATATAAATAAAGGTAAATTGACGTAGGATGTCACATACCCTAAATCTTCGATTTATAGTATAAGTTGGTAATTACTAAGAAAGTCAAGGTTTAAAATCTAAAGTTATTTGAAAATTTATAGTTGTTATTTTTGGACCATTACGACGGATATCATCCTGTTGCATTTATTGCTACAGAATTTTGTTCCTTGGTCTTTAAGGATTGACTTTAAATTTATTAAGTATCAAAATACTTTCTTATGGTTAAATAAAGACTACATTTATAAAAAAAAATTCTTTTTCATAACATTTGTTGATTTTCATAAAAACTTATAACTTTATACTTATATTAAAAATCCCAAGTTTAATCTAACTAACAACATGACATTAGACTTATCATTTCTTCTAGTATATAAAATTATTTATTATTTCTAGAATAAGAGCTATATTCTATAGATTCCTCATTTATTCTAGTTTCTGATATGTTTATCGTTTAACTTCCTTTGATGACGATTAAGGACAAAGTCTCGACGAGTTGCGTAATTCCAAATTTCTTAATCATCACCACAATAACCACATATCTAATTTACCATACACATTCATCAATACCCCTCTCCCCCACAGGGTCCTTATATTCTCCATTTACACAACCATAAACACATTCGTTCTTTTACTTATTCTTCTGCGACAGACCTTACCGGGACTTCAACTCATATTTATATTCATCCCATCACACAAATTCTATCCATAATCACAGTCCATTAATAGTTATCATTCAAATCAACTAATCATAATTCACCTTCATCCAAACCATCATCAGACAAACTAGTAAGTTATACAGTCAATACATTCCACAAATCTTCACAGGAATTTACATAAACCATTGTATACATAATCCATACTATTGTAAATCACCAAACACATCATCCTAATCAATCAAGTTTAATGTTCACACCATAATATACACAAGTATAAATCCTCATATTATCAAATTCATCATTTCAACATTTAATTTACTTTTTTCTTCTTTTTCTTTCCATCTAACTCATTATGCATCACTTTTACTCAATTATCACTATCTATATTTATACAAAAATCATATCAGCACTCCAAATTCAGAAGTAACCCTTTTATATATAAAGATTTATATTAATTACTAAATTTTAATATTTTGACCTAAGTTTCAAATATTTTTTTCCTAAAATTTCACATAGAACCTTATAGCAATTTACTATATTATTTTCATTTGTTAATTACTATAACATAATTAACTTAATTCCTTCTCAATTAAATTTTTTATTTTCCCAACAATCACCACTTAATCAAAACACACTTTAATAACGAAAATAGTATTTTTCCTTACTTAACTTAAAATCTAATTTCCTTAATTTCTCATTCAGTACTCAAGTTCATTTTTTCCAGTATGCTTAATAGTTATTTTCGCAATGGGTATTTATGTGGCAAGTTTAACCACGTCAGCCGTAGTAAATTAGAGTGTCGTTCCAATAAAAGACTTAAAACTTGAAAGTTCAACTCAAATAACTTAAGCAAGACAAAGATTTGTTTTCATATTGAGATGAAACAGTACAGATTAACATAAACATGCAGAAACAGTGATAAAATAAAAGAAAGTTCAAATATGGAGAAAATGGGATTGGATCTCGTTCATCTTACCCTCCGCAACCTTGGATACGCTGATATAAATGGTTCCTATTCTATTGATTTTTACACAGCAAATTATAAATCATTCATTTATTCCTCGACTCCAAAATCCTAAGAAAACCTTTAAAACCTTGATTCCTCAATCATTTTAAGAGGTTTTCCAGCATTTGATACATTTGTTATTAGCATTCAATACGTCGAAAGTTATTCCTAAAGTCGGAGCATATTGAGTACCTCATTCAGATCAATTTTCTTAAACTATTTTCCAATAACTTAAGAGAACAAGATACTATTTATGCAATAGAATCTAGCAAATATCATGGAATGAAATACCAAAATGAATGGAATAGTTACCATATATATCAAAGTAGAGTGAAGGTATGATAGGTGAGAATCACTACATGTAATCCAAATAAAAGATTAGTTACTCTTAGTAGCCATTACAAAGCATCTACTAAGAGAAAGAGGAGAAGAAAAGCTTTTGGATCTTCTAAAAATGGCTTCAAAATGTAGGGTTTCCTTTTCTCTTTTGTTTTTCTGCGTGATCTCTTTCCAACCAAGATTAGAAAGACTCCCCCTTTATCTAGAATTTTCCACATGAGCTCCCAGACAACGTTTAGATCTCCTTATTTCTCGGTTCCTAGGCTTCTAAAGCAGCTTTGAAAATACTCCAAGTGGCATGGAATGAAAATAAAAGAGTGGTGGCCTATTGAATGGTGAGTCATAGCTAGGATGACGGGAAAAATGAGATCTTTGGCCTTCTTTTCAATCTACATGCATGGCATCTCTAGGCAAAGATCAAGGCATGCATGGTTGCAAGGGAGATGGCCGTGAGTTGATAATGAGGAAATGAAGGTCTAAGGTTTATGGTTGTCTCATGTTGTAAGAGAAATGGTGAAAAAGATCTTTCTAAGCTAGATCCTTTGCATGCATGGCCCTAGGGCTCCAAAATAGAATCAAGCTTGGTGGAGGACGGTGGTAGTGGTGCAAGAAGGATGACGATGAAGCTTAAAGGGGAAACAATAGTGATGTAGGGTTACGACTTGTTCCTTCTAGGGTTTGTACTTGAGGGAGAGGGTGGAATGAAGAGGTACGGTGGTGTGTGTGGTGGTAGATGGTGGTGCTCAGGTTGGTTAAAACAAGGCAACAAAAAAGTGAAGCAAAGAGAGAAAAATGGGCGAAGGAAACAAAGAGAAAATGAGAGCATAAAAGATATGAGTGGAGTTTGGTTTTAGTGAGGTGATAAAATAAAGGGAATAAAGGATGCAATGGGATTGAAAGAGTGAGAAAACTTGAGAGTGGAATTGTGGTCTTGGTGGTGTGTGATTAATGAAGTAAATTGAGAGAATAAGAGTGGAATTTGGTGATGATGAGATGAAGTAAAGATGTTAAGTTACAAAGAGAAATGCTAAGTGTTTATGTAGTGGCGTGAATGATAATGGCTTAGGGAGAAGTAATAACATTATGTGAGTTCCATGAAGTGGCACATGTGTCACCGTGGGGAGTGGGGTGAGGTGGCGTGGTGGTGGTTAAGTCCGTGTGAGAGTAGAAAACAGTGAGGGAAAACAAAACACGACGAAGTCAAAACATTAGGTTATGTTTTCAAGTAATGCGGACTGGCTATTTGGAATGCAAAACTTGAATAGAATAAGGTACAAGATGATGATTATGGGTCATGGGTCTCTTAGTAAAGAACTTAGGAGTTTCGGGTTCAATTGACAGAAAGGAATACGGACAACGAGGTTTACGACATTTTCGACGATAATCGTCATAAAGTAGAAATAGGTTCAGAATAATCCATTGGTTAACAAATTTAATCAATATAATGAATTTATAAAAATACTTGGGGTTTAGAATGACTTAGGGTTTCAAAGGTTTTGGTTCCAAACTTAAGACTCAAGTTGCTGTTTGAAACAAAAGCGATCGTACGTTGGGTACGCATTTCTACAAGAACTCCTCCTGTCTAGTGGCATATACATAGTTATACCCCAAATAACTTTTCTACAGGGTTACTTTAGAACTAGGAAGTTTCATCTTGCCTCTACCACACACACAAAATCTAAAATTTAGAATTGACCGGAGCCCACAATTTCACATAAACATATAGCAGAGTGCATACAAACATGTTTAGGGCCCTAGGAGTTTGCCAAAAAATATTACAATGGCAAGGAGTTAAGAGAGCTTCATCCACTCAAAGCTGAACTTGAAAAGGTGAAGGCTGAGAAAAAAACTGATTATAAGATACTTTTGGGCGTAGCAAGGGATGCTTTTTCTTTTGTAATTCGTCAAGTGGAGTATTGGCATCCTGATGTAGAGTTAAAGTTGGGTGGTATCGGTCTGTTGCACCGTTTTGTTGATGATGAATTGCTCAATCATAATCAATTATATTTATGTGAAAATAATAATAATAAAGAAAGTGAAAAATTATGAATAGAATGAGATTATGATTAGATAATTCAAAACAAACAAAAATATTAATTGAATAAACCATTTTTTAAAAATAGAAAATTTGATTTCATAGTGAAAATCATTAGTGTAAAATCTTTATTCAATGGTTGATAATTTTTTCAATTAAGACTTTATTATTTTTAAGTATATAAAGATAAAGATATATATATATTTTATTAAAAATTTAAAAATGAATTGTATACGGTGTTGACGTGGGAGTGCCTTGTATTTGTTGTTTAATTTATTATTCATGTCCACTGTCCTAAGTCACTTGGATTGTAATGATCTTATTACTTACTTACCACCACCTTTATAAAGAATTTTAGTATTTTAACAGCAACTGATTTGAAGTGCCAACTTCTCTTTTATAAAAGAAAACAAAAGGTAGCACAAGACCCCTTTTCTTTCTGTCATTTAAGGAACATAAGTGCCAAAATAATAAACTTTTTAAATAAAAAATTGAAACATTTAAAATAAAAACTATTTAATATCCTTTTTCAAAAATTAAAGAGCATAGTTGTTTACAAAATATTTCCTAGTATATAAGCATAAAGGAAGAAAGTTTGGCTAATTTGATGAAGATTTTCAAACTTAAGTTTAAGGTTTTGCTACTAGTGTTAATCTGTAAGAGGTAATCTTTTAATATATAATTAATTGTGCTCAGTTGGTAATATATGTTAAAATTATATAGAGTTTCATGTTTTAATTCTAACTAAATATACTTATTAAAAAGAATGACTTAAAAAATACCTATAATTAGTAGTACTAAAAAATTTATTTAAGTAATTCTATTTTGACAAAAAAGTTTAAATAATTCTCCGACGACCAAAAAGTCCCCAACTACCTTTGGCGCAGTGGTAATGATAAACATTTTAACGCCCACCGTGGGGCTCGAACCCACGACCACAAGGTTAAGAGCCTTGCGCTCTACCAACTGAGCTAGACGGGCTTTTTAAAAAGTTACAATAAGAAGCTTATTGGAATAATGTAAAGATCACTTTTAAGAATCATAATCTACATAAACTCGGGTGTTCCGAATTCACCTTAATTAACCTAAAGCGTTTATAGGGAAGAACAAAGTAACATGGTTTAATTGTGTAGAGTTTGTTTCTTTTGAATTTACCACGCATATATTCCCTTATGAAATTACATATGTCAAATACGTATATATATACACACCACGTATCTTATGAGAAAAATTCTCTTATGTGAGAGTGAGAGCAACAAATTTAAACTATTAGATCTTATCATAGATGGTCGAGATTAGAATATATTAGTCAATGAGTCTTTTAAAATGTCATGTAACTTTCTAAGTGATCATGTAATTTAAAAAACCTTTAATCATGACCATCCATGTATAGTTGTACGGCTCAACTTTGGTGGTCTCACTCTCACCTAAGAAAACATTTCTCAGAAGATACATCATATATATATATATATTATATATATATACACACACACATACATATATACTCGTATGTTTCATTATTAGGATTGAGATGTTTAAGTGGAAGGGAGTGGGATATGAAAGGATAAAAGAGAAAGGTTAATTAAGGTGTGATAATTATCAATTAATTAATGTCTTTAAGGAGGATAACAACAACCACTAGGCCCAATGAATCCTTACAGTGGCATTGGTTGCAGGCAAGAGGGAGTCCGGTGATGAGTCCATTTTATAGTGGAATCTTTGATTTGGTTGAGCTTTTGGGTTCAATTGGACAAAAGGTGGTTGTTGATCTTCCTTTTATGTTATTGGCCAATGTTATTAACATCCACTTTCCTTTAAAATTAACAGTCTTTACATTTTTTAAATAGTTTATTCTTAAAATACCTTTTATAACTCCTCCTCCCTCTCTTTTTCTTCCCCATCCTCTCGCATATCTCATTCCTAATTCTTAGTGTATCCTCATGATCACTAAGGATATAATGAAGGTGTGAGGATATGACGTGGGAGAAAGAAAGAGGAAGGATAAAGAAAATAGGTGAAATTATTAGAGGTATTTCAGAAAATACCTATTAAGAAAATGTAAAAGGGATTAATTTTGAGAAAAAGGTGTTAGTAACATTTGCCTATGTTGGTTGTGGGATACTAGCTTTAAGGGCTTGATAAAAAATAGCTCCAAGGGTATTTTGCTACATAATTATACATTGTCGGTACACTTTTGTTTTAAAAAATATTTTCACCTTTTAAAAAAAATCTTCTAAGACAGATTAAGAATAGAAAGGTTTTCATTTTAAAAAATTAGAACTAAAATAATAATAGAAAATGAGAAATTAGATAGTTTATGTAGGATTCTATCTACTACATTGAAATTACGTTTGATTATTGGTTACACGATCAAGAATAGTTTGTTGATATAAAATCTATTTTAAGAATTAGCTTTCTTCCGTTTCACTTACACAATAAATTAAATCTTTTTTAATATTAAGATTTCGTTAAGATGTACTTTAACTCAAATAAAATTTAATTCATTTTAATTTTAATTTTTGAAATTGCATTGATACAATATACAATGATTTAACATTGTCTTCAAGTTTTTTATGATGGTTATGGCCTAAAACCGAGTATGGAGAAAACTAGAATATGTTTCTCAAGGAACATACATAATATCACACCGGTTAGTCGTGTTGATAGGCGAAAGATGATGCAATTTCCAATGACATTTCAATGTTCAAATCAGTCTGGATATTTAATATTGGAGCTCATATGTAAGACAAAGTAACGTTCCTTGGTGGGTCATGAATAAGAAATATTTATAGAATTAAGTGACAGTTGAGTCTTATGTGGTAACGTGTCAGTATAGATCTGTAAATTACAAAAAAAGCTAATACCTCTACAGGCATTCCTTACACCCTATGGAGGTTAGTTATCGGTGTGTTTACAACACATCTCTCACGCTCACTATGATGCGGCTCTAGAGGGCTTTGGTCATAGTCTCGGACCATGTTGGGATGCAGTTGATGTCGCAAAATGTTTCTTGTAAAGCGTCGTCGCTTTCCAGGATCAATCTGGTGTTACGTCATTTAGGTCGTTATGGAGGGCAAATCAAATTTATTAAATATTATAAATATTAGTAAGAATACATTTAATAATACAAAAATAGACTAAATCTATTTAAATTTATGTATTATATATTGAAATTTACATATCTAAAACAAAAGGTCATTTTTGGTTCAGTGCTCAAGATTGTATCTCTACATAAAGATCATAGATTTAGGGTTTGTTTCGTATGTAGTTGAAAAAATAAAATTATAAAAATAAAAAAATCTCAGTTTGACCAATCCTAATAAGAACCAAAGATCCCTTAATTTCAAAATAAGGTATGCTTTCCGAAAAAAAAATTCATTCAATTTAAAATGAATCTATTTACCTTTAAAAACCTGCTCCAAAAGATAGGTTACAATGAATCTATTTACCCTTATAAAATAAAATCCAACTTAAAACGAGAAGATTCATTCATACTGTAAATTCTTAATTCTTAAAGGGTTACGTAGGGCCCTCTGAACTCTGAAGTTGTGATATACAGCGATCGAAGTAGAGCACACGGTGTGTGGAACAATGGGTACTAGAGAGGTGTACGAAGAGAAGCTTAGGAGTGGAAATCTCCACCACGATCCTACCCTCAATCCTGGCCTCGGTTCCCCTCGATGCCCTCGCTGTCTCTCCCTTCTCAACCCTAATTCCGTTAGTTTCTCTTTCTATATCTTTTTGTTGTTGCTAACAACGTGTTCGATGATTTGACTCAACGAGACTCACTTTGTTTTGTCCTCCAGGAACGAGGCGAATGGACCATCACTTCCGTCTTGCACGACGCCACTGCCGTCGTTAGTTCCTCTCTTATTAATTGGTTTCGATTTTTCGTTTATTTGTCATGATAACAATAGTAACATTAGTTTTCTAACGAAATACAGATTCGTGAAGAGTTGTGATTTTATTTAAAATTATAACAATATGCTTATTTTTAGTTTGTTTGTTTGTGGTTTAATAGGCTGGCTCGGGGATTGGTGGTATGCTTAGTGCAGTTCATTGTTTGAATACAGGTACTTTTGTTTTCTCGTTTTCTTCCTTATGATATCCCTCGTGTGTTTAAAATTTGGTAGCATTTGTTGTTTTTTTTCCAGTATAGGAAATCAGGAATCCAGGTTTTCCTTTTTGCCAAAAGGAAAAAAATATCAGATCATATAGTTGTAATACAAATTTCTAAGTTTTAACAATTATTTTGAAGTAGGCATCATTTATTTATTGATAGTTTAGACTCATTATGATACTGTTAGTGGATTAAAATTGAGATCCGTATTCCTTTTCTTCTTGTAGATATTGCTAATTAATCATTGTTTCTAGGTTTACCGTATCTTCAAAATCGTCTGAAGGGACCAAAGTGGCTTCCTTTTGTAGTTGGGGTATGTGCACCTTAATTGACTTTTGAGTTTCCCTTACAAGTTAGATGTACTTGGATTTGTGCCTTGTTAATGCCTTGAACAGGCATAGAAATATAGAATTTGGTTTCATCTTCTTTATGCTTTCCTCTTTATATTTGGCAGATTAGATGTCATGATGTACTATAGAGCTTGTTTATATTTTATTGCTAACTTCTTTACTAATTTGGTTGTAGATCCCTCCATTATTGATATTCTCAGGCGCAAGTGCTGCATTTGGAGGTAACTTCTGTACATGCCTATTTCTTAGGTTTTTACGAAAGTGCTCAAAGTCAAAGCTGAATATTGGCAACTATTGATTGGTGCTAGCTTTGACATAAAAGAAGCATGAAATCATTGATTCTACCTGTGTTTTTTGTTTTAATCTTTTGGTTACTTAAGTCAAATGTTGTAAAGCTCAAGATACTACCCAGGGTAAGAAGGGTAGGTTAGACACATAAGAATCTGTGCAAGAGTAACCTCGATCATAATATCGTTCCTACCTAAAATGCTAAATTATATTCAATCAAATATATATAAGTGAAATAAGCTAAATAACTTTAAAATCACAGCTAACAAGTGATATAACTTAAATTGAAATTGCCTGAGAAGTTCACAACTTGTAACTCAAGTTAAAGGAATACTTCATGAAAGTATTTAGTTTTAGTAATTAGTACCAAAAGTAAAAAGGAATATGTTTTACAGTATATACCATCAGCTGTTAGCCACACCAAGTGAAACGTAGTTTGAAAGAACCAGTAAAACAACTACAAATTAGTTAAAAGGAAAGGAGATTGTTTGACAAAATGTAGAAACAAGCCAGCTGCCAGCAAACAACCACACCAGCCATCATCCTGAACCAAGTTTGAAGGAAGAATTATGAAATGGCCTATTCCTCAGGGAATCGTCTATCACTCGGGGATCTTGCCTAATCTGCATCGCAATACCCAACTATTTGACAGTCTCCCCTTGATTAGGAAGCAATTTACAAATTGGGTCCATAAGACTATTTGTTGACTTACAATTCAACATACTGGTTTCTTCAAGAATATCTATTGCATACTTCCGTTGTGAGACAACAATTCTATTCCCTGATTGAGCTACTTCAATGCCTAGGAAATATATAAGTTTTCCCAAATTCTTGGTTTGAGAAATGCTTGAACACAAGTGTTCCTCTAGTTGTATAATTTTGGCTGTTCATTTCCTTTTATCACAATATCATCCACATAAACGATTAAATAAACACATTTAGTTGCTAAGGGATGCCAATAAAATATTGAATGACGTGCCTCATTCTTTTTTAGTCCAAAGCTTGAACAACAGAGCTGAATTTTTCTAACCAAACCCTAGGGGACTGCTTTAGCCCATAAAGATACTTTCTCAACTTGCAAACCAAGTTAGGCTCCTCTTGAGAAACAAAACCTGGAGGTTGCTCCATATAGATTTCTTCTTCTAGGTTATGATGAAAAAAGGCATTTTTAACATCTAATTGGTAATTTGGTATAGTGGCCAATGATTAATGGCAGCTATGTCAAGAAACAATCAGACAAATAATTTTGGCCACAGGAGAAAAAGTCTCAATGTAGTCAAGACCATAGACTTAGGTGTAACCTTTGGCCACTAAATGTGCTTTCAAGTGATCAATTTTCTGACCAGGGCCAACTTTAACAGAATATACCCATTGACAACAAACAAGTTTCTTTTTAGGGGGAAGCAAAACGAGCTCCCAAGTGCCACTGTGCTCCAATGCCTGCATCTCATCAATCATGGCTTGTTGCCATCTAGGATGATGAAGTGCTTCATTCTCATTTTTAGGAATTGAGACTGAAGATAAGGATAGAACTCGAGAAGAATTGGAGGGAGATAAACAATGGTAACTTAGAAAGTTGTATATAGAGTAAGGATTTCGAGTTGAGCGAATAGCAACTCAGAGTCAGGAAGATCCACAGTAGAGTTGGATGGTGGTGTAGGACATGATTCATCAGGTTGTCCAACTTCGTCTATAACTGGTCCCCATCCTTGATGTTGATGTTTAAGACTAATGAGAGGTTGGGATGGAGGTTCTTGATGTTGATGGCTAGTGGAAGGAATTGGTTAGTGTTGGCCAATACTGAAACAATTCCAACAGAAAGAAACCTTTGAAAATTGCCAGAGAAATGATTATCAATAGGAAGTCAAGGAAGAATTGGCAGCATCAAAGTAATGATTATTCCACACCCTTTTGGTTTCTGATTGTATTGTGTGTCATTTTATGGTCTTTTCCCAACTGGGCTGTGGTTCTGATATGAAAATTTGAGTTGGAACAAAGAAATTTGTGAGTTTCACCTTGTTGCAGATTTAATTCTAGTGAGTTATGCATGAATTGAGATGAAATTTTCCTCTTTCCTTGGATAATGATTTGGTTTGGTTATGATTTTGTAATTTTGGATGGGTTAAGTCAGATATTTTATTTGTTTGAAATAGATAAGAGGATCCTGAGGAGGGAGTGGGAGAAGTGAGGGTGAATGAGTCCATGCGGAGGAGATGGCAATGTTTAGTGAAATGCAGAGACTATATGCAAATGATTAGTAAAATGAAAGGGTAGTCTATTGATGAAACATCCTGGGATAGGGCAGTGATGATGATCCCCTATCACCGCCCTTCAAGAGGAAGGCAATGATGGGGCCCATGACTCTAAATAGGGAGTTATTGGGTTTAGGTGGTAATGACAGGTCTAGGAATCCCAAAGTTCGGAGTGTTTACTGAATGAGGAAGAAAGGGAATCGAGGGAAAGATTTTAAAATATTAGGCTGAGCTGAACTGGTTGCTATGCCGTTTGTTTTCGCAAAAGCTTTGGGTCACATGCCAGATGAGTTTAAAGAGGAAAGATCATGAATGGAGGGAGCATGTGCATGTTAACATTGGCTAGGCATGTGGTCTGACTACCCCTTATAGAACTTGAGGTAATCCTCCTCTCTTGAGTTGACTTTTAGGAGTGAGTTAGGCTTAATTCATTTCTACTAGTGAATCTAATAGTACTTCAGCAAGGAGGGGAGGGGACCAGATCTGCGTTTCCGTAGGAGCTTTTGGCCTTAGTTTACATTTATATATTTCACTGAATCCAAAAAAAGCAAGAGAGTTTTCATTCAGTTCTTGCAAGCTTTTCCTGCTATTTTACTTTTCCACCTGTTATCTTAGCAAGTTCAACCATTTACTGTCAGCCACAAGCCCACAGATTGAAGAGCTTTCCTGAATGGCCATTAACCAGTTGTTTTGGAGTTTTCATACAGATCACATGATAAACAATGTTAATATTACATGTTACCATAATGATATATATATATATATATATATGCATGCCACTAAGTGTCCTGTAATACAACAGTGGAAGTACAGCTGTCCTGTATAATATCGCATTCCACCCCTGGAATCCATTTCCCTGTTGTGCAGCCATCTTGCGACTGGCAGCCTTGACCTTAGATGTGCACCTGACCCTTCATTGAGCATGAAGGGTTTACTTAGAACCCCTAAGGTTGATCAATTAACTAAGGTTCCTTGGTACAAGTGAGAGCATAGTAAAACATCCTTAGCTTATCAAAGGGCAGAATAGGAATCTTGTTAGCTTCAGTGAGGGTAAAAATTAAATTTTCCTAAAAAGAAATTAGAAAAAAGAGATTCCAGTCCTGCTAAAGTATTGCAGTTGTGATGCTCTGTTTAGGTCATGCCTTGTGGCATTTCGTGGCATAACAGCTGCAACACCAATACATGACATGAATGGAACTTCGCAGAAGTAGATGTCAATGACGCATTGCACCTTATTTGGTTCAATTGACTACTCTACGTATAATATTTGTGAAATCGGGCTTGAGTTGTTTTAAGTCTTGGTAGTTTGTGGTAGTGATAGTGTACACTCGAAATACCCATTAGTAATAGTAATGTTGATACATGTGAAACTTTCAGGTTTTGTGCTTCCAAAGTTCACTCAACTCACTGTAACATCCTATTATGCCGCCTCGAGTGCGTCACATTATGGAATCTCACTTCTCACCCGACACATTGAAGAGAACTACAATTCCGAAACTCAGCATCTCAAGAGGCTCTGATGATATTCCTTTCAGGTGTACTTACGAAGAAAATACATTATCTGTTGGCAGTTTTGTTTACATTACCATCCTGCGGGGTTAGGATCGTTGAATCTAAGCTCCAAAATGCTTATAATGTGAATAATACCTTTCTATGTTTCACTATTTTTTTTTGGATTCACTTTCTATATTTCACAACTAAGTTGCAATAGGCTCAATTCTTGAACAGTGATGTGTGTAGTGTTTTTGGGGAAAGCAGCTAATAATAATAATGAAAACTAACACAAATTCAAGTAACTTTTACTGGTTATTCTATCCGTATTTATAAAGCTTATCTATTCTCTTGAAGGAAGTAGAATGGCACTAGGATTTTCTACTGAGCTCTCAGTATCGATTCTCCACTGTTTTTTGTTTTATTTTTTACACGGGGTAAAAAAATCTTAAGGCAAAAAACAGTCTGTTTATATTTTAGTGCTGTCCTGATACTGAGCTTAAAGTATAATGTTTTTTTTTTATATTGGTTATTTAAAATCAGTGTAAAAAATTTTTACACTACGAATATTAATCAGCCCTCCCGGGCAGGGATTAATCTCATCTACGAATAGTGTAAACACCGTTTGGAATAATAATAATAATAATAATAATAATAATAATAATAATAATAATAATAATAATAATAATAATAATAATAATATTATTATTATTATTATTATTATTATTATTATTCAGGTAGCTGAGTTAAATATTCAATTGTTTTTTTTTTTTTGACTGTGTGTATTTCTTTTCCGGATCCTTAATGATTTTCCCTATTATGTTGCACAGTTTTGATCATATCAACATTTTTTTTGAAATCCAGGTATAACAATATATCCACTGTTAAAAACATAAGTCGAACCAACAAAGTTGGACAAAAGCTAATAAATAGTTAAATTCTTTAATTCTTAAGTATATTGTTATGAGATTAAATCTTGATCTGTATATAAAAAGGTTTTTTTTGGAGAGATAAAATTTACTTTAATAATATTTATATTTTGAAGGTATTAGTCTTGAAGAATACCTTTTAGTTTAATCTAAAAAGACATATAATCTAGTCAGGCGCAGTTGTGGGGCGTCATGAGGCAACGGTTTGTTAAACAACTAGATGAATTGATATATTCTGTTATCTTTGAAAATGATTTTCAAATATCAATTATTGTTGTTATTTTTTTCTTTCGCTCGATAAATACTACCTTTCTTGTAAATCATTTTTAATATGTCAAAATTAATAATTACTTTGTTAGTTTTGTCTAGAAAAAGAGTTGAACCCACAACTTTCTTCCTCCTTTATGAATCCAGATAAATCATATTTCTATTTAACTATTTACTTAAAGTTTTAAAACATTAATAATTATTACCTTCAATTTTAAATATAAATAAATATAACTACTTTCATACATTAAGAATATTAGTTGGAGTAGTTACTTCTTTAATGCTATCAAATATTTGATGTAATATCCTAAAATACTCTTAATAATAATTTAATACATAAAACATTAGTTGTTTTGAATATACATACATATATATATATATATATATATATATATATATATAAACACACACATTTAATGATATTAAAAAAGTATGATTTTGCTTAAATTATGGAATACAAAAAATTTATTAAAATTTATTTATATTTAGAAGCAGAGATGTTAGTTATTTTCCCCGACAATATCCATACGAAAGAGAAAGTACGGTAAATAAAAAAATGATAGTGTAGTTTAATAAATAAAGATAGATAATGAATTTTAGTACGTAATTGAGACAGAATGACTACATTGTTTGGTTGGTGTAATTTTTTTATTTTTGGATAGTTAAATAAGAAGGGAGTGAATATAATAATGTTTGAAATATTTGCTGGTTTCAGGCATTTTTATAAAGCTCTTGTAATATGATTGAGCTGCTACTGGTCTCTTTGGATTACCGTTTTATCTGAAATGTGTAGGGTGGTTACTGGTTTCTTTAGATTGGTGTTTTACTTGTATTATGTACAAGCTGAGTGTATTGTTGTAATGGGTAAGGTACCTGATAGGAACTAACTAGCTCCTACCTAACAGAAATTAGAATAGCTTCACCGTGAGGAAAGAGAGAAGAAATAGAGGGAAGGAAGGAACTTCTGATATTTTCATCATAAAATCCAAATACAGTACCGTTTTTTTTTCGGTCAAAGTGCCTTTTTTTTTTTCGGTCAAAGTGCCTTTTTCGTTTTGGTCAAAATACAATGCCCTTACGAAATAAATGGGCTAAACCGCTGAGTCCAACAAGGAAACAAACAACGGGTTCTAATTACTCCTAAAGGGTGATAGTCCCTTAGCCATATGGGCTTAAAGATGCTTCCTTTGGGCCTGTCAGTACCCCTTTTACCTCAATCAATAGATTTCTTTTTACCAAAAAAAAAAATCAATAGATTTCTTATGATAAAAAAAAAAATCTCAATAGATTTCTTTGCTTACCCAAAAAAAGCAAAAGGACTTACCAAAAAAAAAAAGCAAAAGGGAAGAAATAAAATCATAAGCTGTTTGATTCTAGTTTCATTAACGCGAATAATTATTCTAGTTTGATTCATCATGAAAGATTAATATTTGTAAAAAATTCATTTATTTAGCGAAGCAAATAAATTTTGAAATTTATACTCAATTAAACTTAATTATGAGTTAAGCTTGCAAACCTAGTAACCTTAATATTAGTGCCGTTTCTTTCCAAGAAAAAAAATTAGGGCTACGTGAATGGTACTTGTATGGGTGTATAGTTAAATAATTGTTTTTTATATCAGAAAAAGGTAAATATATTAAGAATATAAGGTGCAAGAGATATTGCAATCCATACAAATTGACAATATTAAATCATATGGGAGCAATACCTAAAGCTAAACAACTATAGAGATTGAATGTATAAATTGACTATATATTCCAATCAATAAAAGAAAAGAAAAACCTATCAAGTCTGACTCTCAACCAACTCTAGACTCTAGTTTTCACAAAGATCACATAATGATTCTAAATAGATTTCCTCATTTTCAAAGACCTTTTTGTTTCTTTGCCAAAAAAAAAGACCTTTTTGTTTCAATGGAGTCAAATAGTTTAAATTTTCAAAGGCAATGGTTTGATTGGAAGGACGATGATGATTTATGGTGAAAGTTTGGGCGATAATGATATCGTTCATGGAAAGAATGATGGATGCTTGAGAAGGTGAGTTGCGATTGTGTTTCTTTAGTGATTAAAGGGTGAGAGTTTTGCACAACAGAAATGAAATAGTTGATGAACTATATATGACGTTTGGTTTGATGGATAATGATGAAGACTTAACACACTTGAAAACCATGAATAGAGTGGAGGATGTCTTGGAGGCTCTTCAAGACCCTTTGACTAGGTCAAGGACTAAGAAGGCTAAAGAGACTTTCACTACACTTGTCGCCCTCATTGGTAGACCCCATGATGGGCCCAAGACCATGTTACACACAATAAAGACTTTCTCCCATTTCTGATGCACCATCTTAGAGAGATAGACTTTATATGCATCATTAGGCATATTCATAGGTTTGGGGTTAGCCCATTAAGGTTAGTATTCATTGTATTTCATTGTTAGAAGCTCATAAGTTTAGTTAGGTTTGGATATTGCATAACCAAGTTTGCTTATTGGATCACTTTTAGGCCTTGTGTATGTTTTTATCTCATTTGAACCACTTTTGGGCTTTGTAGTTTCTTTTATTTTTGGGTCTTAGTGGAGGCTTCTAAGGCCTATAAAAGTGGCGCCACTTTCTTGTAAGGGAGAATTCTATGTAAGGCTTTCCCCTTCATATTTTTCATTAGCTTATGCCATTTTGTGAATTTTTAGTAGATTGTGAGTTTATTTTCTCTCTAGAATTTTAAGAGTGCTTAGAGCCTCTTTCTCTAATTCTTATCTCTAGATCCTTCTAAAGTGGTGAATATCTCAATGGCTTATCTCATTACTTGAGTGACATCTAATATCTTTTCCTATTCTTCTCCCTTTCATCCCTATTTTTGAATTTTGTGTTTTTTTACCTAAAAACCTTCATCTATGGATCTTGTAAGTTCTAGCTAGCACATTACCTAAGGAGAAGTTGAATTTGAGTTTGCAAGGTTGCTTGTAAATAAAAAATCCTTAATGCTAGATCCTTTGCCTACATTAGATAAGGTGATGAGAAAGGAAAATGGGAGAAACCAATGGAGATGTATCTATTTCAACAATTACCAAGTTGATAGAATGAGCTCATTTTATACACAAATTTTTATGAGGGCTTAAATGAACAATTTTATCAAATGAGATATCTCTAACCTTAAAATTTTAGGAGGGCTTATGATATATTTACGCCTTAGAAAATTCCAGGTGTGCAACATGCGACAAAGCTGAGGTGGCAAAACATATGCCTTGTTAGCAGTTAATAGGGAGAACTAATGACAAAGGGCATTGTTATCAAAATCAGATTGGACCAGTTGGTTTCACCGATTAAACTTTGAATTAGTGATGTGATCCGTCTGAGTCAATTCTTTATTCTTACTAGTTCAATCATGGTTGGATCCACAATTAGATCACTATTTGCATGAATCAGTTTCTTTACCGATTCAATAACCGCTCTAGTTTTAAAAACATTGGTAAGGGTGAAACCACTCAACCAAAAAGTATGAGAGGTTAAAACCAAATAATTTTTTAGAAAGGGGTAACTCTAATTTAAAAATTTTAGAAGGGCTATTTAAGAAAAAATTATAAAATTTCTTAAAACGCATTTACAATATTTTTTCACCAACTCCATCTTCAAATTCAAGTTACCCTCAAAAATATATTTATAAATCATGATTTTAGTTTACATTTTAGCATGAATGTATTTATTAGGCTTAAGGGTAAATTCAGCTCCTAACAAATTTTAGATTTTGGGTTGCCCTCCGAAATATTTTTTTCAAGTATAGTGTTCCTGTAATATTTTTATTTTTAGTATTTAACTCCTGTTGTTAAACGATTTTGTTAAGTGCAGAGGTGTAGCTGACTCACATGTCATTGGGTGCATACGTGGCATGTGAGTCAAAATTTTATGTTGTCCAGCTAGGTTTAGTCATCAAGTAGGGATAACTAGCTAGATAACATACAATGTTAGAAAAATGGCACGTATACACGACATGTGAATCAGCTACATCTCACCACTTAATAGAATCTGTTAACGACAAGGGTTAAATCCTAAAATTAAAAATATTACAGGGATACTATATTAGAAAAAATCATTCTAGGGGGCAACCAAAAAACATAAATTTGTTAGGGGCTGAATTTACTGTTTAGCCTATTTATTAAATAAAAACAAGAAACAATTTTTTTTTTATGGAAGAAAAATTTGAGTAAAGAAAAAAGAAATCAAAGTCATAAAGAAACTAATACATTAATCTCTACCATTTTGTTTTTTTACTGAAACAATAACCTCAATCATAAAATTAAACATCAGAAGAAACCCAAAAGAATAAAATTAAAACATCACTTAAATAAATGAACCAAGCTCGGATAACTTCGTTTTTTTTACATTTAAATATATATATGTAAAAAATCGAACTCAAACAGTCAAGCCTGTACTTCTTAAGTCTTCAACTTGACTTGATTTATATCTTATGCCATCATTTTAAGAAACTGCATGAGAATGGACAATTAATCACAATACCGAATTTAAGTAAAGTCAATTTAAAATTCCATTACTGATCATAGGATAAAGGTTGCGACAATGGGGAAATTCACAATTTTAAGGAATCAAATTGATGAGATTGAAATAAGTGGGGCATACAAAGTGCTATTTGAGGCATGTTTGGGGGATGAAAACAGTGTTTACTCCATTTTTACGCTACAACACATGCAATAATTATGAAGGAGTAGCAATATTCTTTGACACAAACAACAATTTTCCTTATTCAGTTGTCATAATGAGAAGAGGACTCTCCCACTGGATGGGTTTGTACATGAAGCTCTTTAAGTCCAACTTGCATTGTTGGCTATACCCTATGACAAGTGCACAGAAACTGAACATAAAATTGATTTCTTTTAGGTGGGTATCACATGTAGTTCTGGATCAAACCTTACTCGACCAATTGGACATGATAGGTATGCCTACTCTGTGTATGTTCAAGATCAATTGAATTGTAGCATTGACTTGATTAAGTAGTGGTCCTATATATGTGTACATTTTGATCCATTAATAACTAAAGCTCAATGTCTCCTCCTATAGGACTTAGAGGCACTAGTAGAATAGCTAGGTTGCCCTCTGCGAGGGCTGAAGATAGATATTACTATTAGAGAGTACTTCTTCATATCCTTGTTTTCAACTATTTACATTGTCTGCAAAATTTCCAAAACTGTAGAAAAAGATAGAAACGGATTTTAAAAAAGGAAATAAGAAGTAGTAAAGATATTTTAATAGCTTCAAGTTTCATTTAACAAATTCAAAATTATAGAAAAATAAATCACCATTTCAAATTTTATTTTAAAGGTTAAAACTACATTTATATATAAAATTGTTAAGAAACAAATATTGAGGAGTGTACTTTGTTGCACATTTTTTTTCAATAACAGGTAGACAATATAATTACAATTAAAGCTCCCCAGTACTTTCAAAAAATATATTCAAACTCGATGCCATTTCTTACTATCCTAGTCTGAATTTTATGGTGTGTTTTAATTAAGAAGATTAATTGGATATTTAAATATTAATTATAACTAAAAAGGTCAGAGAAAAGAAAACAAACAAAAAAAAAGAAAATATATCATACCCGGCATACATAATATTTTTTCAAACCTTTTTGTTTCTTCAATCTTATTTTTACTATTTTTCTCTTATTTTGCTTATCACATAACATTTTCATCACCCTCTTTTATATTTCTTGTGTGGAGTGTGAAAAAAACTACTTTCATGGTATGCATAAAGATATTTTTGTTAATGACAATATACATGACCTACCAACAACAAATGATATTGGAATAGATACATAATACAACGTACGTTAATAGTTAATTTAAAATCTACTTAAGGCCTGTTTGGTTTCTAGTTGGAGAAACGGAGTTATAAAAATAAAAAAATCTAAAAGTTAATATTGATTATTTACGTCATTCGAAACAATTAAAACCCGTTCAATCATAAAATCTATTTTTTAGATTCATCAAACAAAAAAACAAACACACTAATGGTTAAAAGTTGAATTAGGTTTGTACGACATGCTGTGTTAAAACATGGGTACTTCCATTGTAAATAAAAATCTCCATCCACGTAATTTACATCTATTTCAAGGATTGTTTTTTGTCTCCTTGTCCCAATCGTGACAGAGAATAAAAAAGATCTTGGAATGTGGACGCGATTGTGAACATCGATCACTGATCAATTATCAGTATCGGCAAAAATTGCCATCCCTAGAGCCGGTGCTATTTCTTGTTACTACCTTGTTTGTCATACGTTTTAGCAATAATAAGAATATAAATTAATTTTTTTTGTTATTGTAAACCCATGTTCCCTAAATTAATACATTGATTTTTATAAAATGACAATATAACATTTATTTTATTCATATTTAAATTTAAACTCTATAATATTGATGATGGTAAGGAAAATTAAATTCTAATAAAGTGATTATGTAATTTTACTATACAAATATGTTTTTCATTTAAAAAATACATAAACACATTTAAACATAAAAGATAACTATCAATGTCATCAGGATCTAATTGCTAGGGATTTAGAATATATGTATGGCCGCACCAAATGCTCGTAAACCAATGACTACTTTGATGTAATGGGTTTCCAGGTATGTTTGGTATGCAGTTGAAAAATAAAGTTATAAAAATAAAAAAAATTAAAAAGTTAATATTCATATCGTTAGAGACAATTAAAATTTTATTTGACAATTATTTCTTTTTCCTTTTAAAAAAGGTCGTTACGTTGCTTTCCACGACAAACCAAATATACTGATCATCTACTTAATAATAGTTTGTTTCCTAATAACAAAATACAGGTTTGGATCCAAAAAAAGAAGAGAAGATGAATGGCATGTAAACAAGATAATTTTGACGTTTATTGGAGGAGCATATTGTGGGACGACATGAAGAGGATGGATACAAGATAGGGGATTTTGTGAAGAAGAATTGGCATTATAAGGATACATACTTACTGTAGAAACTGTCATCCTCGTTTGTAAACTTTATTGAGGTGTGGGCCGATGTTTCTTAAATTCCACTGTTCTCTCTGCATCTCAAAGTAACAATATAGTGGTCCTTCTAACTCATAATAATAATAATGTTCTCTCTCTCTCTTTGTCTTCATTGTGGCCTTTGCTACATCACATGCGCTTTTATATGTTGCATTTACTTGTGGGGTCTGAGATAGTTGGACTGATGTTAACACCACGGCGGTATTGTGGGATTGTCTTTATTCATATCTCTCACTCTTTTCTGGCCCAGTTCTTCCAACATGCACCAGATATCCTTCCTTTTTCTTTTTCTAAACCACCAAAATCAAAGTAAATTAATTCTTTTTGAGGTTATACATGTAAATGAGAAATTCAAAGGCTTGGTTGTTGTTCTTGTTGTAGAATTGATTTGAGAGATGTTAATCGCTGCTGGGAACTTCAAATTGTTGAGGATGGCATAGCAAACGCGTTGCTGATTTTTCCAATCTTTGAGTGCACAAAATCAAATAAGATCTGGTTTGTTAAAAGCTAAAAGCAATTGGCCTCAAAATTCAAATTTATTTTGTTATTAGTAAATATATTATCCTAGTTTGATATATCTTATTCAAACTTAAATTGAAGATGATATCTCTTTATTAAAATTTAACCTAATTATATTTATTGGATCTCAAGTTGAGATTAAAGGTTAAGAGACCAGCTGCTCTATCAATTTGGTGGTTTGTTAATTATGCATCTTGATAATATATATTTATGCATCTTGACCTAGTGTCATGCGAAAAGAGCAAAACCATGAAGATTCACCAAATCCTGGAGGGTTAAGATTATTGGTGGTCTTTTATTATGTTGATGGTCCATTTATTTATTTTAAAATTAAAGTATATTGTAATTATATAGTGTTTTCTAATTGAAAAAAAAATAATTTGTATTTTTGTCATAAATCAATAAACCATTAATTTTTCTTTTTGTTAAATAGTTAATTTTAAAACTAGATAAAGACAGTTTTTTCAATTGAGAAATAGATACTATATAATTATAATATATTTTAATTTTAAAATAAACAGATAAATAGAATAAAATGACCACTACCAATCTCCAAATGAGACCATTGCAACCCCTCTCGAGTTTTCTAAAGGTAATTGGTGCATTGAAATCACGACAATCACATAAATGTTCCAGAATATTATAAAAATATTTAGGATTTGGGTGTTCTGCGCGCAAAACTAACAACATGAAGTCAGGACCAAAAACACATTTTGAAAACAGAATCTAAGTGGTGAAAGAAGACTCCTTAATTGTATCAAAACTCATCATGAGATGGGAAGTGAGCAGTATTTGTAGTACAAAAGAGTTCTGCACACATCCCTTTTATTTCATCTGTTTGTTGAGAAAGTCAGAGAGACATATATAGCAATTAACAAAGGTCATCATCAACAGCATATAATAATACAATGCCTTTCCATGGGCGTCCCAGTTACTGCTTTCATTTTTACTATATTATTGCTTAAATGCTATAAATTGTATTGTTTTAACAAAGTAACTTTTGTCCCGAAAATTAGGCTATAACTAACGTATTCTCGTTGAGTTACTTCATTAACAATAACGGCAAAGAGAAGGGGAAAAAGATTTAGATTAGAAACTAGAAAATGGAAAAAGTTAATTAAGACTCAAACTCGACCAATTCCTATTCCTAAATGTCCATCTCATATTATAATTGTGCCTGCCTTGCATGAAAAATGTTGATTTGCTTTTTCTACTTTAAACAACGTTGATACATATTTGGATTGGGTTGGTCCAAAAATAAATCCTACGGTCAAACGGAATTTTAACTGTCTCGAACAGCGTGAAGAATCAATATCAACCCTTAAATTTCTCCATTTCCCCAATTTCGTTTCCCTAACTGAAAACCAAACAGATAATAAGTATATTTCATTGTGAATTCATCATATCTGCGTATTTCACTTTTGCTCTAGATTTTGTCGTTGTCCCCCTGCCAAATAATTAATCCCGATACATCGCATTCTTTTATATATATATATATATATATATATATATATATATATATATATATATATATATCAATTGCATATTTTTAAAAGTGTTGTTAATTAATAATACAATCATACACTCACTTAAACATAACGAGATTTTGCATATCATTAACTTATTATTCTGTTGTAGATTGTATAAATTACTTTGGGCAAATGTCGATTTGATAGTTTTTTCTTTTTACGTTTTTTGTTAGATTTTTTTAATATGTCTTCTAAGATATATTTTAAACAATACAAAAGTATAAATATTTTTATTGAAAGTTGTATTGGACTTATATTTAAAGTGGAAAACTATATTATATGCAACTTCTAATAAACCATTCATTTTTGTATTATTTAAAATATGTCTATTAAAACAAAAAGTTAGTTTATCAGTTATAGTTAGTTAAGTCTGTTAGGCTTTCCTGTTGGACTCTCCCCGCATCTGTTCAATACAACAGCTTCCAATATTCACTTCATACAAAATTCATTCCTTCATCATTCTCCCCGTTCTCTCTTACTCCCAGCATGGTATCACCCATTTGATCTTCTGATCCCAATGGCCTCCACACCCACCACATTTAGCCCCTAGACTTTCACCTCCTCCATTTCCACAAAACTCAATGATGACACATGGATGCAACATGCTGAAGCCACAATAAAAGGATTCAAACTAAAGAAATACATTGCTGGAGTAGAATCGGTGCCAAGAAAGTATGCCGATGCAAATGGAGAAATCAATCTAGCCTTCGAAGATTATGAACAACAAGATAACCTTTGTCTTCTTGAATCCATGGATCAAAGATTTAAGATCCGCATGGTCGGATGCACTTGGTCATTCGAAATATGGAAAATCTTGACAACATACTTCGTAACCCAGACAAAAGCTCAAATCAAGAAAATCAAATTACAACTCAAAAACCTCAAGAAGATAGGATCCATTGCTGAATATCTGATCCATATCAAACAATTAATAAAAACTCTTGCAACCATAGGAGCCCCCTATCTTAAGAAGATCACATCAAGATAATCTTTGATGGCTTATCTAATAAATATGATGCCTTCATCACCTCTTGCCTCACTAGAACAGAAGACTATATTGTAGCACAACTTGAGGCTCTACTTATGCACCAAGGAGAAAGAATCGAAAAACACAAGAACAGAGAACTTCTGCAGCCTCAAGCTCATGCTGTTCAGAATAAAAAACCTTATATTGGCTACAACAAAGGCAGAGGACAAGCTAGAGGACCCAATAGAGGCAGAACTAGAGGAGGCAAAAGCTTCAATACCACCAATCTTGGAAGAGGAACTCGTGTTCAATGTCAAGTCTATGGTAAATATGGTCATTCTGCCTTCCATTGTTGGTCTAGATATGATGCTCACATAAATGAGCCCATTCTTTGGAAACTCCAACATCCAACCCAACATTCAAGATCCATCTATTTCTGATATGCTATCCTACAATAACTCTCAGATTAGTGATGAAGCATGGTATCCTGATACAGGTGCCATACACTGCGTAACCCACGGTTTCAACAACCTCACCACCAAAACTGACCATACTAGACCAGAGAAAGTGCATGTAGCCAATGGTAATACCTTATCAATATCTCACATTGGTTCATCAAATATCACTTCTGCTACTACTAATCACAACTTTAAACTCCATAATATACTTTTAGTTCCATATATTTCCAAAAATCTAAATAGTGTCTCTTAATTCACTAAGGAGAACAATGTATATTTTGAATTCTTCCCTGACTATTGCCTTGTGAAATGGTAGGTCACCAAGAAAGTGCTCCTGCAAGGTCAACTTAGAAAGTGCCTATATGTTCTCAACACCATTCACCCACAACCTACTTTTGCTATTCAAGATATATCTACTTACAATACTAGTAGTACTATAAATAATTTTGATCTATGGCATTATAGGCTAGCACATGCCTCTTATAATACCACTGCTCAAGTTCTTCAAATGTGTAACATACCAATTACAAAAAGCAATAAAAATTCTGTTTATGGACCTTACTGTGTTGGTAAATCACATACCTTACCTTTCTATTTAATTGAAACTGTGTACAAAACCCCTGCAACTTGTTCATTCTGACATATGGGGACCTACTCCCACTCCCTCAAGAGAAGGGTACAGATATTACATCTCCTTCATTGATGCCTATAGCAAATTCACATGGATTTATTTTTTACACAACAGGTCAGAGGCCCTCAATGCTTTTACAACTTTTAAACAAATGGTGGAACTGTAACTTAACAGCAAAATAAAGGCTATCCAAATTGATTCAGGAAAGGAATACTTGGCCTTCAAATCCTTCCTAAACCAATATGGTATTATCCATCGGCTAAGTGGCCTATACATTCACCAACAAAATGGTACAACGAAAAGAAAACATAGGCACATCATTGAAATTGGCATCACTCTCCTAAATCACTCTAAGCTACCCATAACATTTTGGTCTGATGCTTTTTCCTCAGTTGTGTTTGTCATCAACAGACTTCCCACACCAAAGAACCAGCACACTTCTCCTTATGAACTCCTCTTCCACAAAACACTAGACTACAACATACTTAAATGTTTTGGATCTCTATATTACCCTACACAAGATAGATCCCAGGTTTGAACCATGCATTTTCATAGGCTACTTAAATCAACACAAAGGCTACAAATGCATCTCCTCAACAGGAAAAATATTTATAGCCAAAAATGTCAAATTTAACGAGTATACTTACCCTCTACACAACCACAACAACTTCTTCACACACCAACAACCCCCTTTTACTATACCTCCTTCATCTCTTTAACATACTACACCTACTAATTCCATTCAAATTACCACTTCTCACCTTCCCTTAGATCCTGCTTCATCATCTATTAGACCCATGCCTATAAATGATCATCAAATGACTACCCATGTTAAAGCAGGTATCTTCAAAACCAAGGCCCTTTGCAGCACCATTGCTTCCATACCAGCTAATTACCAAATAGCTATGCAACACCCTGAATGGAAAACTACTATTATGGATGAATACAATGCTCTTATCAGAAATAATACCTGGGACCTGGTGCCTTTTCCTAAAGACAAGAAAGCTATAGGAAGCAAATGGTTGTTCAGACACAAATATAAACCTGATGGAAACATTCTCAGGTACAAGGCAAGATTGGTAGCAAAAGGATTCACACAGTTAAAAGATCTTGACTATCATGACATTCAGCCCAGTGGTAAAACCTGTCACCATTCGTGTTGTCCTAGCTGCTGTCATATCCCATAACTGGCCTATTCATCAAATTGACATAGATAATGCCTTCTTACATGGGGAACTCTAAGAGGAAATTTACATGAAGCAGCCACCAGGTCTTCACCAAGGTGCTCTTAACATAGTCTGCAAGCTCAAGAAGGCCATTTATAGCCTGAAATAGTCCCTTCGAGCCTGGTTCCATAAGCTAGCCTCCACCCTCATCTCTCTTGGATTCAACCCAACCAAGAAGACCACTTTTTGTTTGTCATGCACATATACAACTTCACAATATACATACTTGTATATGTTAATGACATCATCATCACAACCACAACAAAGTCTGCCATAGATAACCCCATTAACCAATTATCAACGAAATTCTCTCTTAAAGATCTGGGCCTCTTACACCACTTTTTATGAATTTGGGTTGATAAGAACAGCTCAGGAAACTATCATATGCATCAAGCAAGCTATATACAAGACATTCTCTCAAGGCTCAATATGCATACTGCAAATCCCATCAAAACTCCCATGGAACCCTCTCTCAAACTCTACCACGATGGCACTGATCCTTTTCAAGATCCCTCTCTGTACAGATCTGCTATTGGAGCTTTGCAATATGTCATTCTCACTAGACCTGACATCACCTACACTGTTAACAAGTTATGCCAATTCATGCATAAACCTGTGGATATACATTGGAAAGCCCTCAAAAGACTGCTCAGATATCTAAAAGGCACCATTAACCATGGCCTGCTCTTCACAACCAACTCTACCATGAATATCACTGCTTACTGTGACAGTGACTAGGCCAGCGATCCAAATAATATGCTCTCCACTTCTAGAAACTGTGTGTTCCTAGGAAACAACATTGTTTCTTGGCTAGCAAAGAAACAACCCACTGTAAGCAGATTTAGAACTGAGTCTAAATTTAGAAGCGTAGCCACTGTTATCACTAACATCATGCATCTGTAAAATCTGCTCACCGAACTTCAACTATCTCCTATTAAGCCTCCCCTTATCTGGTGTGATAATCAAAGCACAATTCTGCTAGCTGCCAATCCTATTATGCCCTCAAGAACTAAACATTTTGATTTAGACCTATGGTTGTCAAAGAAAAATAAACAAAAAGAGACATTTAGATTAAACACATCTCTGTCTGATTCCAAGTAGCAGACATACTCACCAAATCTCCTTCAACTACCTTGTTTTTAGATCTTAGAGATAAACTAAATATATGTACTAGTACACATCTTAGTTTGAGGGGGGATACTAAAATAAGAAGTTAGTTTATCAATTATAGTTAAGTCTATTTATTAGTTATCAATTATAGTATGTACCCCTTGTATCTTTTTAATAGATTATAATTTTTTTGCTGGTAAAAAAAAGTTAAGTCTGTTAGGCTTCGTTATTGCTTACTCTGTTGCTTCTCTTGTGTATATATAGGACTCTCCCTGCATCTGTTCAAATACAACAACTTCCAATATTCACTACATATAAAATTCATTATCGTTCTCCCTATTCTCTCTTACTCCCAACAATGTCATTAGACAAAAAAAGCGTTTTTTTAATTTATCATTGGATGAATTTTGTTTAATAGTAGATTTACTTGTTGGATATAAATTCAATTTAATCATTTTACCCTCGACCCTCTCATTTTCAATTTAATCATTTTACCCTCGACCCTCTCATTATAAGACCAACTCTATAATGATCTAATAATTTTTGTGTGCTACAATTAATTCTTGTCATAGATTTTATACATTCCTTCATAAGACAGTTATAATTTTTTTCCAAAATTCTTTATTTTATGATATTAATTGGAGATGTTAATTGAAGGTACTTTACCTAGATAAACGTCCAGCCAACTTTACTCGTATTTTTTGTTTATATTTTTGGTGTAATCAAAATCTAGAATAAATAAAAGCATCAACAAGTACATGCATGGTTAATTAGTTGAGTCATTATTTAAGGTTGTGGTCACCGCTCATATATATGTACTTGTGAGGGGTGGATAACAATGGACAAAGATGAGACCACCCCACTTAAGGTTGTCGACAATGTCTTCTTCAGTTATAATTCAATATTCGAAAAAATAAACATATTGAACCTTGTATTGCTTTCCTTAATGCTTTATTTCGAACCATATGCCTAGACTCTAGGTTGCAATAGATCATTCGATTAAATGCAGGTAAATTAGGTGTTATTCAAATGCGAGTGGCTGAATTGACTTATATGCAAATTAATTAATGAAATATAAGCCATTATTACAATGGATCATGAACATGGTTTTCGCACATCATTTAAAGAATTCATTCATTCAGTGTACATTTAAGCATGACATATGAATGTACGTGAAAATATAAATAATGTTCATGCTTCTTGTCTCTATCACATGCTTGCATAAGAGTTAAGGGATTGATTGAAAACTCAGTAAAAACTACATAAAACTAAAATGGGTAATTAAATCTATATATTAAGTTAAGTCTGATTGATTATGATTCGTTTGTTTAAATTTATTTTAATATATAAGTATTTTTTTAATTAAAAAATATTTATTTTAAATTTTTATATGTTTGTTTAAAATTTTAAAAATAATTAAAAATAAAAAAGACAAAACCCCCTATTTGGTCCCTCATTTTTTCACAATCGAACACTTAAGTCCCTTATTTTCAAAATTGACCTTTTTAATCCCTTTGTTCTTTAACGTCAGACACCGAAGTCCCCACCGTCAAGACACGTTAAAACAACGTCAAAGTTTGGTGACATGGCCGTTTAAATCCAGGGTGCCATGCCACGTAGGGGTAAAAACGATGCCGTTTTTGCCAAATAGTTAAATAGGAAAATAAACAAAAATTCCCCCTATTTTGATTCCGTTCAGAAAAACCTATCCCATTTTCTAATACCTATTTTTCGATTGCCTTCAGAGATTTCCTCGTTCGACTCTCATCTTCTGGAACGTTGGTCATCCTTTTCCCCAACGGAGTGGACATTCTCGCGAGGAGCAACACCGACGTTGGTTGAAGAGCACATCACGCTCGACAGAAATGGGGGATTCTATGGAAGTGAGTATTCTCTGGTTTTCTTCTGGATAATGTAGGTAGGGTAAGGTAAGGTTGTGTGTTTCGAACTGCTGGGGTTCAGAGTTTTGAACTATTAGGGGATTAGGTCTTCGAACTATTGGGGGTTTAGGGTTTTGAACTATTGGGGGTTTGTATTTCGAACTACTAAGGGCAATTTTTTTGTGTTCTTATAGAGGAGAACAACGTTATGTGGTCCCGTGAATATACATTGGATTTCTGTACTGTCATTGTCTTTTGCTATGAATTGTAAAATTTTTATGGTCCCCTCATGTGCGTGCACTGTTTATATATGTCATATTTTACTATTATTTAAATAAGAAATGATTAATTTTATTTTGAATGATTTTGGTAGGAAATCAGGCTTAGTCTACATTATGGTGGTAAGTTTGTAGTCAACAGTCATGGTGAAAAAGAATATAAATGGGAGAAAGTTGAGGTTTGGGGCGAGGTGGACCCAGATTATATAGATTGTTTTGCTTTTAATAGATTTGCTGAGAATAATGGCTATGATAGCAAATGTAACATATTTTGGCATGACCCATAGTATGGGCTTAATGATGGGTTGGAGGTGCTAAGATGTGATAAGGATATCTTAGAAATGGTTGCCTATGCGAAATTGAATGAAGGGTTAATGGATGTGTATTTTGAACATCCAGTGGATGAGATATGTATGATGGGGGGAATCATAGTGAAGTTGGTAACAATGTGCAGGTTGGGGTTCACTCAGTGCAGGTTGTTGAGAAGATAGTGGTTGAGGAGGATGTTAACTTGTTCGAAAATGACAAGTGTATGGCTGAGGTTGAAGGTCAGGTTCAGTTTGAAGAGCAGTTAGGTAGTGAGGCTTGAAGGCAGGGTGAAGATAATAACACTAACATGGCAGATGTAGAAATTGGGGAGGATATGCAAAGAGAGGCTACAAGTAAGAAGGGGAAAGGAAAGATGAAGGGGAAATGAAAGATGAAGGGGAAAGAAAAGATAAAGGGGAAAGAAAAGATGAAGGATACAAATACAGGAGGGAGTAAGAAGACAAAGGAAAAGTGTAAGAAGTCCAAACCATGTGGGAGAAGAAGGTCAGCTGTTCCTACTATATTTGACATTAATACAAGGGGTGAAAGTGAGGATAATGTTAACCATGTGGGAAGAGATGATTGTGAGAGTCAAGACACATGGATTTCAGAAGAGTTGAAAACTCCTCCATGTTCAGAGGATAAGGGTGAAGGCAGAGAGGTATATCCTCAATTTAATGAAACAACTACTTTTGGCAATGTTAGGTTAGAGTGTGAGATGGAGTTTCAGTCACTGGAGATGTTTAAACAAGCTGTGAAAGACTACACTGTACAGGCAGGGAGAGAAATTAAATGGGTGAAAAATGATAAGGTAAGAGTAAGGGGAAGGTGCAAAGCGAAGAATTATGAATGGGAAGTGTTTTGTAGTATGAACCCTATCAGGAAATCATTCCAAATCAAGACATTTAATGATTATCATTCCTGTGCTAGGGTGTTTAAGAACTCAGTGTGTGACCAACAATGGGTTACAGGTAAGCTTGTCAACTTCATAAGGAGGCATATAAATGTTAAGCACTCTGAGGTTTATGATCTATTTAGAGAGAAGTACAAGGTTAAGTTGGAGGACAAAATGATCTACAGATCAATGAAAAGGAGCAGAGAGGTGATTGAAGGATGTGAAAAAGAACAATTTGCCATGTTATGGGACTACTGTGCAGAACTCTTAAAGAGGAATCCTGGGTCCACTGTGAAGATGGAGTGCCAACCTCAACCAGAAGGTCTACCCATTTTTGATAGGTTGTATATATGCTTGAAGGGATGTAGAGATGGCTTTATAGCTTATCGAAGACCTTTAGTTGGATTGGATGGTTGTTTCCTTAAAGGTTACTACAGGGGTCAACTTCTAACTGCTGTTGGTCAGGATGCCAACAACCATATATGGCCTATTGCATATGGTGTGTGTCAGGTGGAGAATAAGGACAACTGGAAATGGTTTCTGGAGCTGCACCATTCGGATATTGACGATTATAAGGAAAGAAGGCTAACCTTTATGAGTGATATGCAAAAGGTAATTACATTAGCTTTTATATGGTTTAGCATCATACTTAATAGTTTCTAATAGTATTCCATACTTTACAGGGACTTATTCCAGCACTCTAAGAGGTCATGCCTGGTGTGCCACACAGGTTTTGTGTGTGGCACTTATGGCAGAATTTTTCTAAACAGTGGAAAGGGGCAGAGCTGAGGTCCCTTTTATGGCAAGATGCAAGATCAACTACCTCGACTTCAAGGGAATATGGTGAAGATAAGACAGGTTAATCAACATGCTTGGACATATTTGACAAAGTTCCCAAAGGAGTCTTGGAGCAAGGCTTTCTTTGTTGAGGATTGTAAGGTGGACAGCATAACAAACAATAATTATTGAGGTACTCAATTCCAAATTGGTGATTGCTAGAAGCATGCCCATTGTGACTATGCTTGAGGAAATAAGGACATTCATTATGGTCACAATAGGCAACCATAAGGTTAATATGAGGTTAGTTGTTACCCTGCAAGGGTAGTAGTAAACCTTGGGACCCAAGAATGCACATGCAGGATGTGGCAGTTGACAGGTATTTAAAATCTTAAACACTGTAATGACTTATTATTGTAATGTGAGATCTTTTTTCTGACACACTTGTTTTTTACCTATAGGCATGCCCTGTAGACATGCTTGTGCGGCTATAGCTGAGAAGGGAGAACATGCAGAGGATCATTGCCATGTTGGTTTAACAATGGCAGCCTGGAATGCAACATATGAGAATCATGTTGAATCAATCCCTGGCTCAGACTTCTGGGAAAAGACAGGGTGTGTCCTACCAATTCCTCCTTTCATCACAAACACCACTGGGAGGCCTAAAAAATAGAGATGAAAAATGGGTGAGAAAAGTAGAGAAACTGCTGCCAAAGGTAAAGAAAAAAATAGGAATCAAGCTGGAAAAGCCATTAAGATGAAGAGAAAAAATCAGCCAAGCAAATGTCGTGAATGTCATGAAGTTGGACACAATAGGGCAACCTGCCCTGTGGCTAAAAAGAAAAGGAGAGTCGACCAAGTGCCTGCAAAATCAACTAACCAACCTCCGCCATCACAAGAAGTAATTGATATTACATTTTCAGAACCCATGTCTCAGCCAGAGGTGACAACCTCTGTTAGAAGAAGCCCAAGATTGACATCCCCCTCCAAAACTGCAGCATCACCAAGCCCCACTAGATATAATCTCAGGGAAACTAAATGATTATTATTCTGTGCCTTATTGGTTTGGCTAGTAACCAGGCATGTTGGTTACATCAGTTTGTGTTTTATCAAATCTCTAGGTTAGGAATACTTTTGACACTCAATGACAATTATGTATATATTCTGAATTTTGAATGTGTTTATTTAAATTTATGTACATTGTCTATATTACTATGTCTTTTCTAGTGTTTATTTAAATTTTTACAATGAAGGTCAATGATGCATACAATTTGGTGACCAACTTTTTATGAATGAATATGGTATGCATATAATTTTAAAGGACATCACCTAATACAATAATGTCTCATATTCTAAACTATGGAAAAGGATTATATAATGTGCACATCAGTATGATAATGGTTCGGTTACAACCTATGGGAGGCAGGGTTATTCTTGATGGCAGTTGCACAAACTAATAAACATTGTAACAATCACTCTTTCCACAAAGAGGAACTTCTATGTTGAATCCTTTAAAATACATTTTGCCTTCTCATAATCACTACTTTTAGGTTAGGAAAACTTTTTTTAAATCTTCTAATGCTAATATGTTATACAATGGGGAGCAGAGTTGGATTGCAACTAACTTGCACCAAGGTCATCTATGTTCCATTGATCCAAATGAGGGCAAAAAGGAACCATTCCCTGCAATTTTCATAACATCAATTTCTTCATACTCACAAGGATACATATGCTAAACCATTTCAACAGTTTAACTCAATTTAAGCAAAAAACATGCACCATATACATTTCATATTCATACAGGGAAAAACATACATGCACCTAACATTACCACTACCGAATTACATAACATAAAATACCCTACATCAAAAGCCTAAACCCCCATCACCTAAATCTAAACCTTACATCTTCAATAACATTAGCATAAACCCCATAACAGAGAATAATATAAAAAAACTTTGAGCTAGCAAAATCATCTTCAGTTGCCCAGCTTCAGATTGCCTTTCTATACACAATTTCTTCACCACCGACTGCATATGCATCTGCCAACCACTCATTGTATCTTGCATAACTTGAGTCATGCCTTCATAGACCTCCCTACAAACATCATTTTTAAATCTAAAAATAACCTCCTCCATCTCTCTCAGCTTCATCATGACAGTCTTCCTCCATTCTTCATCGTGAGCTACTAAGTCCCCATCAACCACCCAGGCAAAGAAATCACACTGTGAACCTCGGAGTTGTGGACATGTCCAGAACTCGCGATTTGGGTTGTTCGTCATTTGGGAGACGCGCAACATTGGTGGGTCTCCACAGCGACATCGACGATGTGACATTTCCAGGCTTTGGAGACGGGGCCGATGCTGACTGGAGGTTGAGGATGATGATGACCGACTATGCCATAAAGTGGCTGAGTTCTCATTTAATTTACGTTTTGTTCCTCGTGAACTAATTTACAGTATTTCATTACGAGAGACAATAACATCAAGCATATATAGATTATCAATCAAACAACCAAAACTAACAATATTTGAATTTTGATAGAGACTAAATTTATTATTTCCAAATGAACATGAAAAACCAAATCTGTCCAAATTAGAAATAAAAATTAAATTCCACCTAAAAGATGGTACGACAAAAGTCTCAAATAAATCCAAATGAAATCTAGTTTTTAAATGTAATCTAAAAGTTCCAATAGCCTCCACTGTAACTTTATTGCCATCCCCCACATAGATAAAATCTTTCGTTATCACTTGGCGGTCGACTCCAAAGGCAACCTTGCATGGATACGCTAATGTGAGTAGTAGCACTAGAATCTACCCACCAAGTATCATGAGGTACAAAAGCTAAATTAACTTTAGAACAAACAAAAGAGAGAAAATTACCTTTCTTTACACGCCAGGAGGCGTACTTGGAACACTCTTTCTTCATGTGTCCAGACTTCTTACAAAAGAAGCAATTAGGTGTTTTCTCATTCTTTTTAACTTTCTTTTGTTGAGAAGTCCCTCCTACAGCATCCTTATTGTTCTTTCTCTTTCTATTTTGAGAATTTGAGGCCAAATGAGCACTTTCAGTTTTGTCTCTTTGTTGCCTTTCCTTTTCTTGCACACAGTGAGAAATGAGCTCATTCAAGGTCCATTTATCCTTTTGAGTATTATAACTCACCTTGAACTGTCCAAAGTGTGTAGGAAGAGAAATCAAAACTAAGTGCACGAGTAAGTCATCAGACAACTCTAACTTTAGTACTTTCAGTTTTGATGCAAGATTAGACATTTCCATAATGTACTCCCTTATGTTTCCTGTTCTTTTGTATCTCATAGAGATCAGCTTGGCAAGCAAATTGCTTGCATCAGCCTTCTCATTACTGGTGAAATATTTTTCAACAGCATCAAGGAAACCTTTGGCATTCTCGGTCTCAAAAATAGAGCCTCGAAAAACTTCTGGAACGGAACGTTTCATGATCATTAGACACATTCAGTTTGAGCGTTCCCACTTTTCAACCTTATCCTCTTCTGGATTTTCCAGAGTCAGAGTGGGTTTCGTAACCCGAAGTGCTAGATCAAGATCCATGCAGCCAAGAATTATCTCAACTGCTTCCTTCCAGACCTTGAAGTTTGTCCCATTAAGTAGAGGGATACAATTAATTTGAGCAGAAAAGTTAACAGCACTAGCAACAACAACTGAAAAAAATATAAATGTATATATAATAAAATAAATAATAAGTAAATAAAATATGCAGATAATACTCATGATAGACCCATTACAAGACACTGAGCACAACATTAATTTTTTAGTCTTTAGACCAACAAATCAATTTGTAAGTGGTACCTTTAATGCAACGATCAAATATTGATAATTGATTCTGTCAAATAATAGCCTTTCTTTGGACCGACTATTACTCACATGATTTTAACTTTATTATTATCACATATTTATCATCACAGGCACGTTATTATTTGGCCAGATTGTATCTTTCTTTGGGATGAGTACAAAATACATAAACAATCTCATGCAATCAACTTTTGTAATTTTAATTAAATTAATTACTATAACAGGGATTGCTTTGGCAATAAATATTATATCAATTAATCTAATTAAAAAAAATTACTAGTGTTGCCCTTCCTCATATTGGGTGGTTGTTCTAAATTACTAAAAGGCCATTAGAGTTCAGACTCCACCCATGATGTTGACCACAACGATAGGAAGTCTACCAGGTGTGGGCATCATGAGAAAGTCACACTCTAACTGAGGCTCTCACGATGTCAGATGGAGACGAATGTCCCAAATGACACCGCTACACAACCTCCCCTAAACTTAAGGTTTATTCAGACCTCTGGGTGTAGGGTCCCACTCAAAGTATGTGAAGGGACACAAATTAGTATTTAATTAGGGTCTTTTATCTGCCTGAATTTTTTTTTATTATTCAAATAAAATAACAACTAGATTAAAAAAAATTACCACACACACACACATATATATATATATATATATATATTTCACAACGGCATGTCCAAAAAAAATTACATCTTTAAATTAAAATTCAAAATCATAACGGTATTTATAACAAATTCACAGACGGTGCATTTAACTTTAATTTAATATATTTAATTAAAAACCGCACCATAACAACCTAATCCAAAATTTTAAATGCACGACAACAATATAATATTATTATATTATAAAAAAGGCAGGAACACCAACAATATATATTATTATATATTAAGGATAATAAGTTACTTTAAAAAAATGGTCGTGCATCAATATATAATATTATTATATATTCATATGAATTTACGAAATTCTGTTACCGTGCTTTTCTTTCTTTTTTTTTGATTTTTTTAATACATATTATTAAGAAAAAAAACTACATTCACTGAAATCTATTTGATTTCGTGAATTTGCTCGCCAAGTAATCAAGTGAAGACATGCAATTATAATATGTTGAAAATACATAATGGTGAGAAACATTTGGTATTGACGCAAAAGTCATATTCCCAATTCGCATACGGAAATTTACTGGATCCATATATTAACACATTACAATATATATACTGATTTATATATTATAATAATATATTGCTGAAACCATATAATATATAATGAATGTGAATCACAATCTCATCACGATACCAAAAAATAAAAGTCAAGAGGATATTATCGATGAGTATATTATTGGAAAACCCAAAATTAATTATATAAATTCAAATTGTTCCTAAAATCAACCTTATAATCCAATAGTCTAACAGTATGGGGGCTCTAATACCACTTGTTAGAAAATTCCCAATGGACTTTGTGAATTTCTAAATAAAACTCAATAGCCATTACGTTAGATTATCAAATAAAAGAAGTGTTATAGGATTACCTGGATCCATTGATCTTGACTGAAGATAACAACGGAATGATTTGTTGGTTCTATGGTCTTCCTCAGCCAAATCACCGAATTCCTTAATAGGACTTGATATTTCTCTTTGATGGGGCAGAGAAAATTAGGTTTATGATTTGACATCTTAGGGACCATGACCACTGGTTGATTATATACCTATTAAGGTTCCCATTAAACCCTAACAGGCCAAATCCTGGTTTCCACTCATATAAGCCCATATTATTATTGTTGATAGTCTAATGGGCTTACCAATATCAGATTACCTTAATTGAGCCCAATTAAATAGCCAATATAAATTCTATAAATAATATATCAGCCCATATTAATTATTAGAAATTAAAATTTCTAACAAAAAATGCCACTGATGATATGTGTGATGATTATTTGGAGAATGATCCAGAAGAGCCCAACCCACATTGTCGAAATTTTTTTAAAAATTTGTCTGCTAATAAACTTATTTATGAGAGTGCCATTGTCTAAGTTATCTATTGTTGTTAAATTGATTATTGCTAGATCTAACAGGGAAGATTCTTAAAAAATGTATTGATTTCTTTGCAAAAGTGCTGCATGATTGTGTTGAGGCACCCGAAAATGTTTTAGGAAATGATGAATGTTATGGTAATGTTTTGAGTATATATGAGTTGGAGTACCCCCAAAAGGATTCATTTGTTCTACTGTGAGTGGTATGACCCATCATCACCTAAAGGGGCTGTTACTAATCTACAATATAACATTATCGACATAAATCATTTTCTTGGGGACCATTAGGGACTCTTATACAATTAATACTACATTGTGATCAAACACATTACATGTTGGTTGCTGAATAATATTGATTAAATTTGTATTTATAATTAATATTTTATTGTATTCTATTTTTATTGTAATTTTTATTAACTTTAATTTGCATATATTTATTAATTTTTAAATATTAATTATGTTGTGTGATGCTAGACTAAATGACCAATTTGTCTATGGGGATGAGGACTAGTCCCGACATTGTTGTCATCGCCATCACCGTCAACCCCCTATACTAGTAGGCATCTTAACCCCCAGGCCCAATAGTGGCAAGTTTGTTAAGCCCGCCTAGCCCAACAACACCCTCGTCATTACTTTTGCCTTAGACACTGACTTTTTCCCTGTTGTTATTTATATTTTTTGTTCTTCGCTGTTGAACACTTTGTATTTTTGTATGACGTATGTAGTTTGATTTAATATGTTTTCTTATTCTTCATGTGTTAGTAATAGTAGTAGTAAAAATAGTAATAATAAAACATGTTGCATGGGAGATAGTGCCACGTGCAACAACTAGACTGTTGGTTGTAGCATGAGACATTAATGTCACACACAAATGCTGTGTGTGGTAGTTCGGGCCCCATAAAAACTTTACATGGGGGTTTTTATGAGAGACCCTTTTTACCATGCAAATAGGTTCTAGCGTAGGGAAATCTATCTATCCCATGTAAAAATTACTTTTTCTTGTAGTGTAAACCCTAGATTGTCATTACCATCTTATGACCACCATCATCATATTCCCATCACCGTCACTTCCACCACCATCATTTCCCCCACCACGATTATATTATTGTTGTATTTTACGTGCAAAGTACGTCGTTGAGATTAAATGAAAGTTTTGCACCTACTTTTTAAAATTTAAAACCATAAAAGTTAAAACATGCATGAAATTAAAAACTAAAAGTGAGTTTTGATTTTTTAAAAATTTAAAACTAAAAACTAACCCTCAAGTATTAGTAAATGCTTTGACTTGGTATACACCAAAAACCGTATTAGCTTATAGTTTTTGAAAGTTATAAATATTTAGATAACTTAAACATTTCTTCTTAAACCAGTGCTATGTTAGTTTTGGAATTTTATAACAAAGGACTAAAGCTCACGTTACAACCAGAAAAACCTACGCAATAACTGTTGTTGTGTCGGAGTCAAGGTCTAAAGCGAAATAGCTCGATGTAATGATTGTGTTCAGGGGGTAGGGTGAGGTTTAATGAAACTTACATTGTTTCCTTCATTCTTAATCGCTAAATAATGGTTACGTCTAGGGTTCACTAGTGGAGAAAGGGGATATAAACTCGGTTCTGCAACTAAGTATAGGTTCCTGTATAGGTTCCTGTCGTAGTAATATATATAGACTTTTAAACTCAGTTGCCAATCGAGTTTGTAGGTGGTCTTTAACCTCGGTCTTGAACCGAGTTTGTAGGGTGTCATGAACCAAGTTTAAAACTCATTCAAACTTGGTTGGTATATAACCAAGTTTAAATGAACCAAGTTTAAAAGTACTGACATTTAAACTTGATTATGGTCATAACTGAGTTTAAAAGTTTTCATATTTAAACTTGGTTAATACATAATCAAGTTTAAATTCAGTGTTTTTTTTCAATACAGGTTATTTTATTGATTTTCCAAACTTACAATTTCACACAACTAAAACACAATATATCCTAGAAATTCATTTCATGCACAGTTTTCACCAGTTAATCGAAGCAAATGAAATAATATTAATATTCTATAAATAGTATAATGAAGAAAATGATCTTATATACAATGAATATTATGTACATGAATGAAATAAAATAAAATAAAATCCTAAACCATAGGTACAATCCTACACTAGGTACAATGAATGAAATAAAATAAAATCCTACACTAGGTACAATGAATAACATAAAATAATAAATGTCTATCAGAGTCATTCCCTCACTTCATGAAAGTATATGGCTCATTGCTTTCTAACATCATCTACGTCTGTCGGAGGGAAGTATGATTGGTCTCAAAAATGCTGCAAATAAGACACAAAATAATTAGCTATTGAAGACCAAAAACTTAATTACTATTGAATACAAATTTATAGAATGTAGGCAAGTGAACACTTACAGTTGTCCACCTACCTACTATATGGTTTTGGACAATGGTCAGCATGGTCTTCATCATATAATACTCACACCCATAGCTACCTTGCTGCCTATGCGACTACAAGGTACATCAAATAAACAATTTGATAATGTTATTTCAAATTATCAGAAGTTAATAAATAACACTACTTCTTATTCAAAGTACTTACTTTTGGGTTAACCCACTACACTTTTTTTCCCGTTGATGCTTCCATGTAGTCAAGTATATCCGGCTACAGCCCTATATAAGAATAAAACACGTGATGGGTGAGAATCGTATAAGTACAAAATGATGTAATTGAATAGGTAAAGTTATTTAATTTTTTGGATTAAACAATCACAAAACTGTTGACAATCTCATGAAATTGCCACAGTTCGGATACAAGAGCTTCTTAGAATCCTCACACAGTTGCGTATACATAAGCTCTCTTAAAACTTTCTAGCCCCACATCACGAATAATATCCTCAAGTCGGTCATCTATGTTAAAATCAATGTCATGCGTAGACCTTTGGCTTTCTGTTTGAAAAGTGTTATTTGGCATGACAACATCTTCATTGTGCCATATCCAACACGTATATAGCTCATAAGAAAACTATCACACAACAGATGTTCTCACACCACTTCCAATTCTATTTGACGCATATTCAAGCATTTAACACAAGGACAAAAATATCTTCCATTCACCTCCTTAGAATTTCATACTATGAGTTCTTTGAATGACTCAATTCTATTCTCATACTCTTCACTTATGCGTGATGCATTTATCCGACTTTGATTCATACTAATTATTTACAATACACATAAATATAACGCTGCTATGAATCTCACTTTTTTTTACAAAGGTGGTGGTCCTACCCATTCAAAATGAACATTTTTATGCTTCATCACTACGTACAAGTATGAATTCTTTCAAATTTTGACAAAATTTCAACAATATTTCACATTGTTCTCTAAGTACACAAAATGAAAGTGGTGACATTAAATTCAATCATAATCAAATATGCACCTAGAGAACAATACAAAATACAAGTAACTGAAACTTAATCAAATTTTAAAATAAGTCTTAACTTGTACATAAGCAACGACGTATAAAAAAATCGTTCATTCTAAACTGTCCAAACGGACAATTCAAGATTTAATGTAAATGATGAAATTAATTATTTTAACTACCTTTTGTGTCGAATCTCAAATGGGAAACTATGGTTCTCTCATTCAAAGCAGAAAAATTTTAAATCACTTACAGTAACTAAATCAATTAATTTACGATATGAAAATTTAAGAACAATCATCATTAAATAATGCATTCTTTACAACTAATGCAATAATGTATCCTAGTTGTGAATTCCCAACTAAAATAATCACTAAAAATGATTATGATCACAACATATTATGATCAACATCAATTTATTTAGGAAAGCAGTATTTTATAAATAGATGGGAAGCAAACCTGCGTGAGAGTGAGAGTGAGAGTTTGAGAGAGAGACGCCAAAGAATAGAAAGGAAGCAGAGCTACTAGAGAATGAGTGAGAGAGCTACTGTGTGAGATTCACCATGGGCTACAACCAGATAATGCCTAAAGTTAACAAAAAAAGAAATCTAACACACAATATCATGGGAATAGGCTACCATGTAATCATGGGAGGTTTTGATTCATATAATGGGAAATCTAACACACAATACCATACATATTAACATAAAGCATCTATGAAATAAGAACTTCAAATGAACTGATGACAAGGTAAAATGAGTAACTTGTATTATAATCAATCTCGATATTTATAAAGCATTTGTCTTTGTTAGTGCATGTAAAGCACAAGGGCTTTAACTAACACTAGGAATAGGTGCCTTATAAGTGCTCTTAAGTCAAAACAAAAGTTGAATACTACTCCATCTCAAGTGAAAAGCTAAACTCTAAATCAACATTTATATTACTATTGAGTACATAACTTTGCACTGGTAGAGTAAAACTTAATTAAATACTTTGTACAATGAGAATTATTTGGTGAAAAATGTAGTAATAACATTGTTAGGAATAATGCGAGGTCGACTTTATGTCAAACCATGCATGATCAGAACTTCTGAAACCAAGTTAAGGGAAAAAGAAAAATGTTTGAATTCAATGGATATGCAAATATGAAAGTTGTTTAGAGGAAAACATGTCATTCGGAATAAATCTTGTCCAAAGGAGAGATGCTTAGGAACATATGAAATTGAATCTAAAGGTCCATTAATAAATATTTATGTACAAGCCAAATTATCTTTTTGTTTATATTTTTTTAATTTAAGTTTTAAACCCCACGCGACAACCTAAACCCTAAGGCTGAAATATTTCATTAAACAAGAGATCCTTAAAGGAAAAAAATAAAAAAAGATGAAACTAAAAGTTTAAATTCTAGAATAGCATCAGCCAAATAAGATCTAACACTAGAAGTTTTATTCCAACAAGAAACCACCTTTTTGCAATTAGACTCTATAGTCACCTTTGCTATCCCATGTTTCATAGCTAGTTCCAAAGCTTAAAGAATACCCAAAAGCTCTACCACCTTTGTTTTTTGTTTTTACTTTTAGAAGGCATAAATAAGGCAATAAAGTTCAAATGCACTCAGCATATTCATAAAAAATAGAAAGCCTTTCATACATGAAACTATTTGGATCCAACTCGACTTATAAGCACATATTGGAACTTACTATTAAGTTAAGCACTTTTATTCTTTAGTGGTGTATGAATTTTTAAAACAACCTATGACTTTTTTGAAGAGCAGAAGCTTAAAGAGAAATTTTGTAAAAGAAGATAATTATAATAAATGATTATTAGTGGAAATAATACAACATATATTCATGTGAGAAAAACTTAAAGCAATGTTAAAAAATCCTCAAACAAATGGAAAAAAATTGATTGTACAAGATTAGGAAAATGTCTTAGTGACAGACATAGAAAACTCTTGAATTAAAAAATATGGATAATGAATTCATTTTGCACTATTTGCCCACTTAAACTATTAAAATTTAAATTGCAATAGTATGAATCATATTAACATTGACAATACCTAATCCACAATGAAAAGTGTTCAAAGACTAGAGTTGAAGACACAAAAAAGGCATTGTGAATCAAGCAAATAGAAAAAGTCAATAATTACGTATCAGGTCAAATTAAATTATTGGCATTTCAATATAAAAACCCCATATCAAGTTTAACGTTGGTGAGTATCTTCTAAAGGGTTTTACTTTTACTTGAAGAAAAATTGATAAATAACTGGTTTATAGGTAATGGTAACAATGTTGTATGGTCTAGAAAATGGTCCCAAGATTCTTAATAAAGGCCTTAAATAAGTCAGAATCAAAACTCATTACTAAGCACTCTCACTTTACAATAACTCTCAACCCGAATGCACATTCAATAGCTAAAAAACTTAAAGTTACAATCTCAATTTTTTGTCACAAAAATTTATATTTAGTATTAAAATATTTTAATAGGGAAGGAAGTAATAAATTATATTTGCGCAATAGAAAATCTCCTCAAATTTTAATAAGGAAGGAAGTAATAAGTTTCTTGGTAGGCATAATCAACTTGACAACTAATAACACAAATGTTCAGGAAATTACAATGCCACAAGTATAATCATCATTAATTAAATTTAATAAGCACTAGCATTCAATACACTAAGCAAGGAATCACATACAAGCCAGTAAATATGGTCATTCTACTTCATATCAATACTCAATAGGTATATACAGAATACATATACATATAAGTAACCATTGATAGTTACACATTACTAAACAGAGGTATGTGTAAGTACCTATAACAGTGGTAGTTTTTGCTCGCCAGAGACGTGAAAGTGACTCGTCAGAGGCTGAGACGGTAACATTCAAATTAAACCAATGGTGTGCGTGACAGGGATTAAAGAGACAAAGATGAGAATAGAGAGAAAGAGAAGCTCTAAGAAGAGAACGAGATAAAGAAGAGTAGATGAGAGCTGAGAACAGAGAAAGGCGCATAAATAACCATAGAAGTTGAAAAGAGATTAAGCAATACCTCAATGACAAACCGGTGAGAGGCAATCACAGTCCTTAGGTAGAGAGAACCTGAGAACGGGATAGAGAAACTGAGAAACATGACGTAATGAACGTGATGAGGAACGACGTAATGAAAACTGAAATGAATATAGGGTTTTAAGTTATAAAGATATAAATTCGGTTACTTGTAAAATCGAGTTTATATATATACATATAAACTCAGTTGGAATAGTAACTAAGTTTAAATATTTACCAAAACAAATAAATACAAAATTCATAAACCATATAAACTTGGTTGCCCATATAACCGAGTTTATATCTTCTTTTAAAGTTGGAACCAAATTTATATTGTTTTGCTTAAAATTTCAAAAATGTCACCGCATATTTATTAACTTGGTTCCCTTTTAACTGAATTAATATCCTGTGCTTATATCTATATTTTACACTAGTGGTTGATGCTATACTTTCATTTTTCTCCTTCTCATCTTATGTCGTCTTCTTTTTTCTTCTTTTTCCTCTCTATTTTAGTCACTAATTCACTGTCAAACTCACCCATTTTTATATTCTCTATAAATAATTGTCTCATTGCCTCCCTAACTTCATTTTCTTTCTTGATGTTCACTAATCTCTTTAGTCCCCCCTTCCAAGTGCAACGTCTCCGGTGAGTTCTTCCTGTGACAAGTTCACCCCTTTCCCTTCTCTCTTTCTATTCCTTTTTCTCTCTTTCCATTTACCTCTCTCACTGCTTCCTTCTTCCTGGTTCTTCTTTATGCAATTTGGATTCAAATTAAGCATGAGATGTTGTCCCATGCAAGAACCACAATGGTTGTTGTGTGGGAGTCAAACCTACACTAATGTGTAATATATATTTTTTTAAATTGTGCTTGTGTTTTTGTGTGGGAGGGTCTTCCATGATACAAGCATAATGATTGTTGCATGAAAGCCAAGCCCACACTAATGCAAAAAGATCTCATGCATATTTTCTTTGTAATCATGTTCCGACACAACTCTCCAATGTTAAATCACGTTTTTCTTATATTTTAAGTATTAACTCAATTTTAGACATATACAATATACTTTCTCTGGTCCTTTTGATAAGACTATTTTAAATTTTTCTTGTTTATTTTTATAAGATCCCTTGCAAGTTACAATGTTCTTTTATTGTATTTTACACATATGCGCTTATAAATACATCTTCTCTCTTGATATTAATAAAATTTGAAAAACGCATTTCTCTCTCTTAATTAATATAAAGGGTAATTTTGAAAGTATGACAAGAACAATTGACACATTTAATCTATTTACTTAGAATAGATATATTTTTTAATATGTGAAATGATATAATAAAGTTTTATATATAAAAAAAGACGTGGTTGAGTATAATATAAAGCTACACCCGGTTGAGTATAGTATAAAGCCACAAATTACACAAACTGTCCCAGTGTGTGAGAAAAAGGTTTCAGTTTTACATTCTCACTTATTTTGATTACTAGGTAAAAAAGTATTGCCTTTTATTATTGTGAGAGATTTTTTTATTATAATTACGTCAGTACAAATACTAAACAATTTAATTGAAATATACCTAAAACTATACGTGTTTTGGTTGGATATTTACCGAAATATATATCTTTTAATACACAAATATGGTATAATAAAATACTTAGATAAATCTTAATACCACAGCAGCACATATTTAGCGAATGCATAGTTACTTTTGATAAAATTTTATGAAATTTACTAGCTAGGTTGTGCACTATGTGTACCTTAAAAATGTGGTTGACTGCATTAAAGAGTAGTACTGTTGGAGGTGCAGATGACATGGTCAAGAAGAGCAGTAGCCAAGTTAAATTATTTACTCTTTAGATGGTAAAATTTCACCTTGAAATTAAAAATAATTGCAAGAAATGAGATGAACGAGAGAAGAACTGTGAAGGCACATTATAACTTATAATTCAAACCAGAATTAACTTTTGTATTGCTGATAAGTTGTATTTCAGAATATAATTAATTTGTATTGCTGATCAGTAGTCTTGTTTGTTTTCTTACTTGGCCTTCAAACTTCTCTTCAAGAATGCGTTGGACAATTTAATCGTGAGATTTTAGTTTATTTATTTATAAAATGACGATGCAGATACAAAACCACAGGAAAAGTAACGTGAAAAAGAAGCAAAAATAATATTTTGATAATCTCATTTTACGTTCGGTTTCAGTTTGATTATCTTATTCTCGTTTTACAAATTAAGGTGGAGTACGTAAGAATAATTTTATAACAGTTTTGATTTTGTATGAGTTAAGGTAACTTGTATTTTTTTAATGCTAATTTTTTTTTGCTTGATAAAAAAAATGCATAAAATCTCGATGACGAGTATAAGGTCTACTTGTTTATCATTTTCTTAATATCAAAACAAAACAAGAGGTGGTTTTGGAGGTATATCCTACCTAAGATCTTGATCATTTATGCCGGTGCTGATTGAGCTAGTTAATTTAGGAGGACCAGATATGACAATTGAATTACATTTATATTGTTTACCAGTCACCTCACAAACGGATTTTTTGTTTTCATCGGCATTAATGTGGTTTTTCTTGTAACGGGAGAGTTGTGATTAAGTATGTGTGTGATAATCAACTATAAAAATAAAATTATTAAATAATAATAAATAATTATTAATTTATTCGATGTTAATTTCTATTTAACTAACAAATTAACCAATTTTAATTGGGATGAGAAATTCTAATAGAAAACCAAATAAATCCAAGAGCCTTGTCCACATGATATGTCATGCTGGGCAGTCACGATCTCGTGTCCCAGCAAATTTGAGGAGACTTGACCTTTAATTAACATGTGTGTATGGTGGATTGGATGTTGGATTTGCCTTTTTTCTCTGAATTTTATGGGTAAGGTAATACATTGGGTAGTGTCCATTGTTTGCAAATAAATCTCTGGCCCTTTTTGTGCTGCCAAAATAACAGATGATTAAAGTAGGTAGTACTATAACTATCAGTCTATTATTGTTAAGGAGAACATGTCCTCACTCTTTCTTTCCTTAGAGAAGGGAATCTCCAAATTAAGTCCCCTATTTTTATTCACCACACGAAAACTAACCCACCTAACGTATGTATGTGTTTCTCTCTCTCAATCTTTCTATGTGTATATCAGACATAAAAGCAATGGGTACAGAAGATGGGAAAAATAAAGATGGCAGTCTAACTACCATGTTCATATGTTCCTGAAAGTCTTTGGAGAGGCAAAGGAAGACACATCCTTTTCCAAGGGTTGGTTTTGCCATTTTAAACCCATGAAACCCCTTTGTACCACTTAATTCATTTGAATGATGAGATTTGTGTGTTTTGGAAACAAGGGCATAAAAGAAGTGACCCATGCGTTCCTACTTGTGGGTCAACACCACTGCTCATATATCAACTTGGTAATTATTGACTCTTGTCACTTCAATTCTGAAATCATTTAGCCAACACTCATTACACATGCATCAACACACTCTAATTCTACCTCTCTACATCTTCCTCAATTAACCTTTCAAATTTTGTAAACACAAGGACCACCTTGCTCAAAACATTTGCACCCAGTTGAGTCAACTGGGGTCAGCCTAGCTTTCATGCTACAATGAACAACACATAAAAAAAGCTCCAACATGTTGTTGCATACCCAACATGCACATGCTCTTGCAGAAAATGTATACATTCCTTCTCCGATCCCATTTATTAATTGATTCATATATATATATATATATATATATATATATATATATATATATATATATATATCAAACACAATAATTCCATAGAGTTATAGTTTGTGCGTGTGTTTGCTAGCCTTGATATATTGCTCTCTTTGTCTCTAAAGCCCTAGCTAGGTCTCATAGAATAAGGAACTAGGTTCCTTCCTGCATCTTACACAAAAAAGACATGATATTAAGCCGATTCATATAGGCACACATCCTTATTTTCATCTATCTATCTATGCATCTTAAATTCATCATATTCATATATACCTGTTATTACTCTGTCTAGTGAAAAAACAAAAGGAGCATATATCTACATGAATAATTTGTAAATTAATTAACTAATTAATTTGGGAAACAATGCTGCCTGATAATGGCATGGAAATATCACTTTCTTTCTGCAAAAAATTGAGCAGACCCATCAAAACTTATCATCATGACCTTTCACAATTACAACATTGCATTGAATCAGAACCCACCTCTCTCATCACCCCACCTGCCTGGACAATATGATGGACTTAAGCACACGTGTGTCTGGACAAATTGTTCATGCGCACACATTTGTCTCTCACCCTTCACATGATCCCCACACGTGTGAAACCCAGACCCATGAAACGACGACGTAACTGTATATTTTATACAATGGTAAATTATTTGCTACGAAACCATATTATTAATGTATATACCATGGCCTTAAATCAGCCAGCACATAGTAGCTAGCTGCTAGCTCCTATCTAGTCCAATTAAAACACGTTTACTATAGTGTCTGACACTCCCACTCTTAAATTCAAGAATAACTATCAAATCTTTGAGTTCAGCAACCAGCGACAGAAACTTAAAAAAAACATAGAGTTTTGCTAATGGCTGAGTTTAAGCCATCAAAATGGTAGATTTTTTAAACTAGAAATGAATATATTCATTATATTTTTTATTTTGTAACAGAATAATGGTATTCATCTCTCAATAAAAAGTTCAGTTGTGGTAACTTAAACTCCGTGCTTAGGTTGGAGTAAAACAGCTCAAAATAATAATAATAGAAAAATGAGAAAGAGATATAGGTAATTACCATCGTTCAAATGCAAAAAACTTTCATTGATTAAATAGATTGTGATAGTTAAAGGAAATATAGCACATATATGATCTAAAATTCAACTGTTAAAGGTAAAAATTAAATTAAAGAAAGAATTAGAAATTAAAACATTCTTCCCAGCAACAAACGAGAAGAACATAATTAATTTCTTATATTTTATAAGATTTATCCCCAAAGCCGCTCTCGAAAGAGTCGCTGCCAAATCTCTTGATTCTTTCTTTGTGGTGCCATAATACTATGTTATTGGGCACGATATTATGTACGAAAATGATCGAAACATGTTTATTACAGATGAAGATCCAAACTCACATGGTCGTGGACACTAGCGCGTTTGGAGTCATAAACGTACCGGTTTTGCGAACCCGAGGCTCCGACAACCTGCGAGGCCCTAACGTTGTTGATTTCGTCGCCACCAAACAAAGGCGGCAGCAACGACCGTTCATGGTTGAAACTAGGGTTACTAGTGCCGCTTGGGATTCGCCAAAAGGCCAAGGGACTTCCGTTAATAGGTTGTTGTTGTTGTTGGTGGTGTTGAGAAAACGACGTCGTTGTTCCATAGAACCTTGTGTTGGCGTTGGTGATGTTAGAGTTTGTGGTAGTAGTGGTGTGTGTGTTCCATGTCGGATAAGGGAGCGGTGTTGTTGGTGTTGAGCTGAAGCGGTAGTTCATGAGGTTGTACACATGGTGGTGGTCGGAGAAGGCACCGCCGTGCACCATGGATGATTGAAGGTGCGCGCGTTTCGCGTGTTGGCGTTCGCGTTTGTGTGCATTTTGGTGACCACCTAAGGCTTGAGAAGTAGGGAAGTTTCGGCAGCAGTAGTGGCATTCGAACCTGCGGCTGTTATCGCTGTTGCTGTTGCTGTTGTTACTGTTGCTGCTGCTGTTGTGGTCGTTGGCCGTGGTTGTATTGTTGTCCTTGTTTGTTGAGTCCAGGTCGAAAATGCTGTGGTTGTTGTTGTTAGTGGTTTCTTTGGATTCAGAGTCATCGGCGGGGGTGCCGTCTCGGCCGGCGAATTCGATGCCGAAGAGGCGAATGCCGTTTTTCTCCTTGAGGGAGGGAGCGGGGCGGATGAAGGGGAGTTGAGAGAAGGAGTCAACGTTCATGAAGTCGTGGGTTTCTCGCTCGGTTGTTTTGTCCATAAGGGAGGGAATTGTTGCAGTGAATTACTAGAGAAGGAGAAAAATGAAGAACGATGTGTGGTGTTGGTGAAGAAAAGGGAGTGTGTGTTTGTGTGTGAAGGATGAGAAGGGGAAATGGGGTGTAAGTAGGTGAATGTGTTGTGAGGGAGAAGAGGGGAGGAGAGGGTGTGGTGGGTCCTATAAACAGAGGGAGAGTGTGGGGACTAATCTATGGACAATTGGGTCTGATCCATCTCAGAGTGAAGCCTGACAAGGCCACAAAGTCTGAGAGTGGCTTCGCCTTCTCAAAGTACCATACCTTCACTCCCTTTCACTTAGTTTTGGATCCACATGCAAGGTGTGTGGTGTAACTACAGCCACTTTCGTTTTTTCAAGTAAAATTATTATTATATGACCCAAAAAATGTGTACGACTGAAAAGGAAGAGAATAGGAAAAAGAAAAAAAGAATGATGTGAGAGAGAGGGAAGAAAGATAGCGTAAAATAGATATAAAAATAGATAAAAAGATAAGTGCACACCGTTGAATGTTGATAGTGTTTGAATTCCCTGCTGTTTTTCTTCTATTATTTTTCTATTGAGAGTTAGCAAATGGAAGATAATGATTTTGAATATGAGTTTAAGATGAATAGTGTAGGTTTAGTGCTATGAAAATGATCAATGAGAGAAGTTTGGAAGATATAACAGTTCACTGGAGAAGCTGAATCTCCTTAACGTAGAAAGAAGTAAGAATGCTAAATCAATTGCAAATAACATGAAAAAAATATTTTGTTGGTTGGATATAAGAAAAAAACAAAAAGTCAAGGAAGTTATTTTAACACTAAAATTTTTTTATTCTATAGGATTGGAACATAGACATTTCTAAGATCAAAGATAATGTGTGACTTAATGTTAATGTCATGAGAGATGTCTTATGATTAAAATTCAAGAAGGCCCATATAATTAGTCTTAAGCAAGACAAATCCTTGATGCCATTGTTAAATTTCAAATTAGTATGAGTCACATTTTGAGTGTCCTGTACAATTTACTTATTTAGATATGTGGATGACCAAGAATTTTAAAATCTTAGGGAAGGGACGTGAGACATGTTCGACATGTGCAACTACTCTTTTCCTTTTCATTTCTTCACAAACTCAAAACTTTCACTCAAATCGTCTAAAGATCTGAAAAGTTCTTTTATATACGTGGTTCTTTGTTAGATAAAACCATTTCATTCCTCGTCGGTCTTGTATTTGTGACACAAATGAATATTTTAAATTGAAACCCAAATTCAAACAATTTAATGGCTAACAACCTATTAAGTTCATTTACTTACTCTATGATTGTTTATGTTAATCTTAAGTTTATCATATTTTATAAAATATTATTATTTAAACTTTAAAATACATGACATGCTTTAAGTTTATGTATTATAGTATATTATACACATCGAGTAAGATAGAAATTTACATCTATTTACTAGGAATCATGAAATATTATATTTTTAACTATAAATTATAAAATAAAAAAATAAAAATTTACAAATTAAATTTGCACTCAAATGTTACATAATCAATTCAGATTTATTAATAATAAACTTTTTAATTCCTAATTATGAATTACAAAATAAATAAATTATAAATTTCCAACTTAAGTTTAGAGTTTATTAATTTTTTTAAAAATTATTAATTATAAAATAAAAATAAAAAATTATAAATTTACAAATTAAATATGTACTCGAGTATTGCATAATTAATTTAGGTTGTTATAAATAAAAAAATTGATTTCAATTTGAAAATTACAAAATAAATAAATTATAACTTCCTAATTAGATTTTAGGGTTATATATTTTTTTAAAATGCTAGATACAAATTACAACATAATAGAAGCTTACAAATTAAATATGTACCTGAGTATTACATAATTAATTTATGTTAATCATAAAATTTTTAATTTCTATTTTAAATTTATAAAATAAATTATAAATTCCTAATTAGAGTTTATGGTTTAATAAAAATTTAAAAATTACTAATCATAAGTTTTTTAATTTCTATTTAAAAATTATAAAGTAAATAAATCATGAATTCCTAATTTGAGTTCAAGTGTGTGTAATTTTGAATAATACTTATGTCATAACTTAGTGTTGTGTTGATAATGTAGATTTTGATATAGACCATTTGTGTATGATATAGCGTGTTCCCAATAAGAGAAGTTTAAAAAGTGAATTTATTATATGGGTTAGGGAGTTTAGTAACCCAATTACTATTTAAATGGTGGTATAAGGTATTCCCATGTGAGATGTAACTGTTATATGATTTTGAGTAAAAACGAGGTAACATTTAATAGGTATTGAGACGCCCCAAACCCCCCAAATAAAATAGGGGAAAATTTTTCGCGTCTTTGAAAATATTAATAAATTCAATAATTAAAGTAGTGAAGTATTTTTCACCAAACCCCTGGATCTAAAATGAACCACTCCCATATATGAAGATATGAGAGGGTGAAACTAAATGTAAATTTTTCAATCAGAATCAGCGGAAGAATTATTTAGTTTGGTTTAATTAGTGGCTAATTGATTTTCAAGAGGAGTCCATTCATAAAAATATGGGATACAATTTATATAATCTAGAAGGCCTAAATATACTCCTCAATACCTTAAAATAATATCTAAGGAAGAAATAATGCATAACATTTTAAAATTTAATTTAAAATAACAAAATGAGAATCAGGGGCATACTCGCTCAAGCGTGACTCAAGTCGCTTGAGCGAGCCAGCGTACCCACGCTTGGGCGAACGCTGAGCGACCTTGAGCGAGGGAGGAAAATAAGTATCAGGGCTCAACTCGCTTGAGCGAGCCCTGCCTCGCTTGAGCGAGACACGAAGGAATGCTTGAGCGAAGGAAGCGAGACGCTTGAGCGAAGAAGGAAAGGAGTATCAGGGGTCGATCTCGCTTGAGCGGCCCAAGGCTCGCTTGAGTGAGATTGGTCCAGAAACGTTGAGGACTCTCTGGCCGATTTTCGCTTGGGCGAGGCACCACTCGCCTGGGCGAAAATCGTCCAGAATCCATTCTCCTTCTCCCTCGCTTGAGCGCTGCCCTTCACGCCTGGGCGAAAATTGTCCAGAATCAAAACACTGATTCTGTGGCAATCTCGCTTGGGCGAATTGCACGTCCGCTTGAGCGACTTTGGGGTAGCAACGAATCCCCTGTTCCACAACAATCTCGCTCGAGCGAGATTTCTACTCGCTTGAGCGAGTTCTGCAGAAACTTAGCAGAAACGAAAATTCACCTGAACAAAACACATGCAACATCAATTCCTTCCAATTTGGCCTCACCTAAGACCCTATCTTAATTCATTATACATGTACCATTTCATATGATGCTACAATCCAAAACTACATGATTCTCATGTAATTAAACACCAACAACATCATCATGCTAAGATTAATTTATGCATATAATCCAAATTCAACATTGACTCACAAAATTCATGAACTAGCATAAAAACACAGCATCCATTCATTGATCAAAGTCAAGCATCCAAATTCATTCTTTACATCTTTTGGGTCATGTAGGAAAATTGGCCTTACACACACATATCCAATTTTCTCCCATGACCTCCAAAATTACCAACATTACAAAAATTGAGTATATAAACCTCATACACTCTACCAAAACAGATTTTCATGCCGGCCAAGGCGCACACATTCCTATCCATATTTACCTCCTTCAAACTCGACCTCCAAAAGCTGTAGGATTTAAGTCATACCTACATCAACCTTAAAAATGGCAACGGGGAGGTGAGTAACATAATCCAAATGAATTAAAGTCATACATTATGACGAAATACATGTATACTTGCACAATTAGCAATCATTACACCACATCATACATTATACACAATACATCTTATAATTTCAAGTATACATTCACAATATCAATCATTTGGATTGCCAAACACACACATCGGGTTAGTATTCAACTCTTTCCCCTTTCAATTCTCATTCATCCGTTGCCACCAAGGGCTTTCACCTAGGCATATCTTCAGCTATATGCAAATGCTCTTAAGGCTAATGCATATGCACAAGAATTTCTTATCAAACAATGCGGATCCGACTGTGGGAAAATATATCATTAAATCAATTCAATTGTGGGACAAGCATAGGTGTGCTACTATGCCCCTACTGCAGTAGAAAAAAAAATTTGTGTACACATATATCTCAATTCATGCATGCTTACATCATCATAATCTTTTACTGGTACCAAACCGCTATCGCCCATCTGTAGCACTAGTCACCCTGTGACTTGCGGATCAATAGCGTTGCCTCAACTACCACAAGTGCTACGGGCCCCTCCCGAACACACATCGAGAGAGCCGTGCCCCGTCGGACACCAAGGTAAACTCGCTCACCATAGAGCTGCCCGCCCACTGGGCCCGCCACATAGGGTGCCTCGTCACCAAACTATGGACAGCTTCGTGACTCATACACCGAATCACAGGGGAAAGTCACAATACGCTCGTGCACTGAGCCGCCCTCCCACTGGGCCCGCCTAGTGGAACCCCCTAATATTCCACATAGACAGCTATGATATGCCGTGGATGCAATGCAAATGCAAATCAAGTGCATCCTCACACTATGCATCCTAGATGCCACTCCACATTTAATCATTCACCACCACCACTTGGCGGATTTCAATATTCTCATTATTCTTATCCAATCCCAATTCTCTTTGAACTTATTCTCATCAATAGTTAGTGGCATACACATTCCATAACTCATACACACATATTTGGGACATTCACATCACAATCTCAATTTACATATGGTTTCAAACCATCATCATACTTCATTAATATAATATTACCACATCATTAATTTTATCCCAAACACAATGCCACATAACAATCATCATTCTAAATGCATTCAAATCACACCTATCATATCATCCATTCAAACAACCATTAACATAATCACATATACATATTTTCACATCACCAATGGATGAAATCATGCATTTAGAAAAGTTACCCCCTCCTACCTCAAGTGAAGTAGTGATCAACGCGGTTTGATGGTCCCGCTTCGTCAATGGGGTCACTTCCTACATCACAATACATTATACAATCAATTTTCTACTTACTCATTAAGGTTCAAATACTTATATATCAATAAATACTTGCTGTTTTTATTATTATAACTCTCAAAACTCTTTTATTTCATTTTATCCACCATAACCACCATGGGTTAGGTGCCACCATTTATTATTATGTACTCAACAACCAACCCTTTCATGGGTTTCTCCATTAATGACTTCCATCAACCAAATACCATCACCATTGGCCCTTATGCATCATAACTCACATTTATTACCAACAATTAATACTCATCAACCTCCATTATGCATTTCCCCTAAATTCATAAAGTTAGGGTTTCATAAAATTCCAACAACCATCATAAATACTCTTCTCTTTTCAACCATAAATGCATCCACTTTATTACTTCTCAAAGAAACCTCATTCTCATACAAACCCACATTAAACTCTTGCATTAAATACTCTCCTCAAGAACATCCATACACATGCATGGTTTCAAAACTCATATTATCATACACCCATGGCAAAAACCCAAGTAAATGGTGAGTATTCCTTACCTCACACCCAAAAACGAAAATGGGTTCAATAGGGGGAGAGGAAGCTGCGAAAATGGAGAGAAAGAGGGAGAATACAGCAGCTCCACAAGCCTCCTTCAAGCTCCACCAACGAAAATGAGGAGATGCGGAAGATGAACTCAAACTTGCTAGGGTTTGGATGAAGAAAAGAGAGGAAAATGGAGAAGATGGTGATGAAGAGGAGAAGAAATGAAATGCAAATGAAATGTCTACCTTCAGCAGTGTACGTGAATAGGAGGAGAAGAAAATTGGGTTTTCGATTTATTTTAATTCCCCTTCATTAAAACTTTACCGTTTTATAACCAACAGGTTCTCCGTTCGGGCTCAATACATCATCTGAAAATTATTCCGAATACATATTCGGATTCCCAATATTATTCTCTACAGCCCTGACCAATATCATCTCATTCCGAGATACTTGGTCCGACACCCATATCTCAACCGGGCTTAATTTCAGCTTAACCGGTCTTCATAATTTTCTAACAGTTCCCAAAATTATCAATTTAATTATTCTCAATAGTTTGGGACATTAAATACTCCATATACCAATTCCTAATATTTATTTCGGTAATTAATTCTCTCATTTTAAAATTCGGGATGTTACAATCCACCCCACCAAAAAGAAAATTTCGTCCTCGAAATTTAACTTACCGGATTCGAATGCATCGGGATACCGTTCTCTGATGTCAACTTCGCGTTCCCATGTGAACGTTTCAGTATTTCCATGTTTCCAAGCGACCTCCACCAAAGGTACCAACTTGTTCCGCAATTTCTTCACGGAATGTTCGACAATGCGAACAAAAACGGGAGAAACAGATAGGTCATCTCGCACCTCAATCTCGTCCATAGGGATCACGTGTAGTGGATCATAAACATATCTTCTCAACTGCGATACATGAAACACGTTGTGTAGATTAGCAAGATGCGGAGGGAGTGCTATCCTATAAGCAACCTCACCAATCCGCTCCAACACCTCGTAAGGTCCGATAAACCTAGGGCTCAATTTCCCACTCTTCAACGCCCTTCCAATGCCTTTATCACGCGAGACCTTCAAAAATACATGGTCACCCACTTGAAACTCAAGGGGTTTATGCCTCTTGTCATAATAACTCTTCTGCCTATCTTGAGCAATCTTCATATTCTCTTGTATCTTTTTAATCTGTTCGGTAGTTTCTTGAATAATCTCCGGCCCTAAGGCCAAGTTTTCACCAACTTCTAGCCAGCACAAGGGGGTTCTACACTTCCTTCCATACAACGCTTCGTAAGGTGCCATACCAATACTGGAATGGAAGCTGTTATTGTATGTGAATTCGATCAATGGGAGGAATCTCTCCCAACATCCACCGTGCTTAAGGACACAAGCTCTCAATAGATCCTCCAAGCTTTGTATAGTTCTCTCCGATTGCCCATCGGTTTGAGGGTGATAAGCGGAACTAAGCTTCAACTTAGAACCCAACTCATCATGCAAACGTCCCCAAAACTGAGAAGTAAAACGAGGATCACGGTCGGATATGATGCTGGACGGAACGCCATGCAGTCTAACAATCTCCTTAATGTATATTTGTGCCAATTTCTCCAAAGGACTCTTCATATTAATGGGCAAGAAGTGAGCACATTTTGTCAATCTATCAACAATCACCCATATAGCATCGTTTCCAGCACGGGTTCTGGGTAGTCCAGAAACAAAATCCATAGCTATACTATCCCATTTCCAAACAGGGATCTCCAATGGTCTCAAATAACCAGATGGTCTCTGATGCTCAACCTTCGCCTTTTGACAAACAAGGCAAGATGCTACAAAATTTGCCACATCACGCTTCATACCAGGCCACCAGAAATTCTTCTTCAAATCTTGATACATCTTAGTGGAACCAGGATGAATACTCAATATGCTTTTATGAGCTTCCTCAAGTATACGTTTCCGCACATCATCGCTTGAGGGAACATAAATTCGACCTTTGACACGCCAAATACCATCTCGACCTTCTTCTATGAACAAATTCTTCCCCTTTTCTTGGGTCTTTTTCATCTCAATCAAATACTCATCATTGGGTTGTTGCGCCCTCACATATTCAAGAAATTCATTTGCAACCTTCAACATTTCCAACACCATTTTCTTGGAAGTGTAAGTCTCCACGCCCACATTCAAATCTCTAAATTGTTCTATCAACTCCATTTCCTTTGCCATCATCATGGAGACATGCAATGACTTTCTACTCAATGCATCGGCAACTACATTTGCCTTGCCGGGGTGATACTTCAATTCAAACTCATAGTCTTTTAGGAACTCCATCCATCGTCTTTGACGCATATTTAATTCCTTCTGGTCAAACAAGTACTTAAGGCTTTTGTGATCACTAAAGACCACAAACTTGGAGCCGTACAAGTAGTGTCGCCACAACTTCAATGCAAACACCACCGCCGCCAATTCAAGATCATGTGTGGGGTAATTAACCTCATGCGGTCACAACTGCCTCGACGCATAGGCTATCACACGTTCCTTTTGCATCAATACACACCCAAGACCAAGCTTAGATGCATCGCAATATACCACAAATTCATTCGTTAAGTCGGGCAATGCTAACACCGGTGCGGTAGTAAGCCTTAACTTCAACTCTTGAAAACTCTCTTCACATTCACGAGTCCACACAAAAGAGTGATTTTTCCGAGTCAACTTCGTTAGTGGTAAAGCCAAACGGGAAAACCCTTCAATAAATCTCCGGTAGTAACCGGCAAGACCAAGAAAACTCCTTATCTCCGTCACTGACGTTGGTCTTTCCCAAGCCATCACAGCTTCAACTTTAGATCTATCCATAGCAACTCCATCATTTGAAATAACATGTCCAAGGAATTGGACCTCAGACAGCCAAAATTCACATTTAGAGAGCTTCGCATACAACTCCTTTTCTCGTAGAATAGTCAACACAAGACGAAGATGTCTTTCATGCTCTTCATGACTCTTGGAATACACCAAAATATCATCGATAAACACTACGACGAATTGGTCAAGATATTCATGGAAGATGCGATTCATGTAGCTCATGAAAATCACAGGGGCATTAGTCACACCAAATGGCATCACTACGTACTCATAGTGTCCGTATCACGTTCGGAAAGCAGTCTTCGGAATATCTTCGGCCTTCACCCGAATTTGGTGATATCCAGAACGCAAATCAATCTTCGAAAACACAACAACACCCTTCAATTGATCCAATAGATCATCAATGCGTGGAAGAGGATATTTATTTTTAATGGTTAGTTTGTTGAGCTGGCGATAATCAACGCACAATCTCATGCTCCCATCTTTCTTCTTTACTAACAACACAGGAGCACCCCAAGGAGACACACTTGGGCGAATAAACTCCCGTTCAAGTAATTCTTCCACTTGCTTTTTCAACTCAACCAACTCCATAGGGGACATCCTATAAGGAGCTCGGGAAACAGGTTCTGCACCCGGAATAAGATCGATAGCAAATTCCACTTCTCGTGGAGGAGGTAATCCGGGAATTTCTTCCGGAAACACATCGGGAAATTCCGAAACAATAGGAATCCCACAAGATTGGGAAACACCATTCCCATCAACCAAACAGAACATCACGAGAAGTTGAGAGATACCTCGCACATCAAAGCCTTTAGTATTAGAGGTTAGGAAAATCACTGTCTTGCTATGACAATCCACCAAAACCTTGTTGGCGGACAACCAATCCATGCCTAGAATAACATCCAGGTCTTTCATAGGTAAACACACGAAGGATACAACAAATTTTCTACCCTCCAAGACCATCTCGACATTATCACATCGAGTCACCGATCTTAAGCAAACACCAGTCGGTGTAGTCACTAATATTGCACCTTTCATCATACTCACACGCACTCGCAGGCGCCTCACACATTCTTCAGAAATAAAAGAGTGCGTAGCACCCGAATCAAATATCACATTAGCAACATTATCATATATCTGGCACTCACTTTGGACAAGGTCTTCAGCTTGTGCAGCTTCTTCACCGGTCACGGCAAAGACTCTTCCAGCCATTTATTGATTAACACCACGATTTGGGCCATTCCGACCACCATTAGCATTACCTCGGCCGTTTCCATTACCACGACCGTTACCACCATTTCGGTTTCCATGTCTTCCACCATTACCGTTTCCACGACCACGGCCTCTAAAAGCACCATAGCCTCCACGGTTTGCATTATCACGTGGCACAACATCTGCAACATTCAAAGGACAATCAGGGCGGATATGCCCCGGTTGGTTGCATCTATAGCACACCACTGTTTCTTCATGATTGCACTCTCTGGCTAAGTGATTTCCACCACATATGTAACAACGGAGTCCTTGGCCATCACCTCGGCCACCAACGGCACCATGCCTTCCACCACCTCGTCCACCTCTGAAAGAAGAGGACCTACGTACAAATCGTCTGTTATTTTTAAAGTTGCCTTTCTTCTTGAAGCTAGAAGATTGGCCCTTCAACTTATAATCATGCCCCGAGTAGTTCCTTGGAGCAATATCATTTTCTTCAAAAATTCTACACTTATCCACAAGAGTAGGAAAACTCCTAATCTCTTGGTGGCAAATCGCCTTCTTGATCTCTTGGCGCAGTCCATTCTCAAATTTAACACACTTCGAAGTTTCAGTGCCCTCTTGCTGAAAGGGAGGATAAAACACACATAGCTCTTCAAATTTCAAAGCATACTCCTCAACCGACATGCCACCTTGCTTGAGTTCCATGAATTCAAGCTCTTTCTTGTTTTTGTAACTCGCAGGAAAGTATTTCTTAAGAAATTCAACCTTGAAATTCTCCCAATTTAAAGGAGTGTGGGCAGCAATCATACGCCCACGGGTGAGGATCCACCAAGATTCGGTCTCATTCCGAACCATGAACACTGCATATTCCACCTTCTGCGTTTCGGTACATTCCATGCTAGCAAATATCCGTTCCAAATCACGGATCCAGACATGAGCATCTTCTGGCTTATAGCCTCCATGAAATTCAGAAGGCTTCCGCTTAAGAAACTGGTCAAGGCCTTGATTCGGCTGACCAATAGGTTGTTGTTGCCGTTCAAGTATGTCGGCAAAGCGATTAAAGGCTTCAGCCATAGCGGCTGCATCAGAATTGCGCCTATACACCATCACTCAATCTATACACAACAACATAAACATAATTAGAAACTTAAAGTCTCTTCACCCAGTGTGCATACATATCATTCATCATTAACTTCATTGGCACAAGTATCATCATAATGTATTTCATAATTAGAAGGTAAATATGAGAAAGGAATTGCCTGGCCGGGCTTAACAATAATCATGTAATAATCCCATTTCAATAACCACTATCATAATTCACCCATATAATTCATAAATCAATCAACCATAAGCAACAAACATATAAACATCATCCATTTTAATTGTATCAAGAGCAACCATTGCTCTGATACCAGGTTGAGACGCCCCAAACCCCCCAAATAAAATAGGGGAAAATTTTTCGCGTCTTTGAAAATATTAATAAATTCAATAATTAAAGTAGTGAAGTATTTTTCACCAAACCCCTGGATCTAAAATGAACCACTCCCATATATGAAGATATGAGAGGGTGAAACTAAATGTAAATTTTTCAATCAGAATCAGCGGAAGAATTATTTAGTTTGGTTTAATTAGTAGCTAATTGATTTTCAAGAGGAGTCCATTCATAAAAATATGGGATACAATTTATATAATCTAGAAGGCCTAAATATACTCCTCAATACCTTAAAATAATATCTAAGGAAGAAATAATGCATAACATTTTAAAATTTAATTTAAAATAACAAAATGAGAATCAGGGGCATACTCGCTCAAGCGTGACTCAAGTCGCTTGAGCGAGCCAGCGTACCCACGCTTGGGCGAACGCTGAGCGACCTTGAGCGAGGGAGGAAAATAAGTATCAGGGCTCAACTCGCTTGAGCGAGCCCTGCCTCGCTTGAGCAAGACACGAAGGAATGCTTGAGCGAAGGAAGCGAGACGCTTGAGCGAAGAAGGAAATGAGTATCAGGGGTCGATCTCGCTTGAGCGGCCCAAGGCTCGCTTGAGCGAGATTGGTCCAGAAACGTTGAGGACTCTCTGGCCGATTTTCGCTTGGGCGAGGCACCACTCGCCTGGGCGAAAATCGTCCAGAATCCATTCTCCTTCTCCCTCGCTTGAGCGCTGCCCTTCACGCCTGGGCGAAAATTGTCCAGAATCAAAACACTGATTCTGTGGCAATCTCGCTTGGGCGAATTGCACGTCCGCTTGAGCGACTTTGGGGTAGCAACGAATCCCCTGTTCCACAACAATCTCGCTCGAGCGAGATTTCTACTCGCTTGAGCGAGTTCTGCAGAAACTTAGCAGAAACGAAAATTCACCTGAACAAAACACATGCAACATCAATTCCTTCCAATTTGGCCTCACCTAAGACCCTATCTTAATTCATTATACATGTACCACTTCATATGATGCTACAATCCAAAACTACATGATTCTCATGTAATTAAACACCAACAACATCATCATGCTAAGATTAATTTATGCATATAATCCAAATTCAACATTGACTCACAAAATTCATGAACTAGCATAAAAACACAGCATCCATTCATTGATCAAAGTCAAGCATCCAAATTCATTCTTTACATCTTTTGGGTCATGTGGGAAAATTGGCCTTACACACACATATCCAATTTTCTCCCATGACCTCCAAAATTACCAACATTACAAAAATTGAGTATATAAACCTCATACACTCTACCAAAACATATTTTCATACCGGCCAAGGCGCACACATTCCTATCCATATTTACCTCCTTCAAACTCGGCCTCCAAAAGCTGTAGGATTTAAGTCATACCTACATCAACCTTAAAAATGGCAACGGGGAGGTGAGTAACATAATCCAAATGAATTAAAGTCATACATTATGATGAAATACATGTATACTTGCACAATTAGCAATCATTACACCACATCATACATTATACACAATACATCTTATAATTTTAAGTATACATTCACAATATCAATCATTTGGATTGCCAAACACACACATCGGGTTAGTATTCAACTCTTTCCCCTTTCAATTCTCATTCATCCGTTGCCACCAAGGGCTTTCACCTAGGCATATCTCCAGCTATATGCAAATGCTCTTAAGGCTAATGCATATGCACAAGAATTTCTTATCAAACAATGCGGATCCGACTGTGGGAAAATATATCATTAAATCAATTCAATTGTGGGACAAGCATAGGTGTGCTACTATGCCCCTACTGCAGTAGAAAAAAAAATTTGTGTACACATATATCTCAATTCATGCATGCTTACATCATCATAATCTTTTACTGGTACCAAACCGCTATCGCCCATCTGTAGCACTAGTCACCCTGCGACTTGCGGATCAATAGCGTGGCCTCAACTACTACAAGTGCTACGGGCCCCTCCCGAACACACATCGAGAGAGCCGTGCCCCGTCGGACACCAAGGTAAACTTGCTCACCATAGAGCCGCCCGCCCACTGGGCCCGCCACATAGGGTGCCTCGTCACCAAACTATGGACAGCTTCGTGACTCATACACTGAATCACAGGGGAAAGTCACAATACGCTCGTGCACTGAGCCGCCCTCCCACTGGGCCCGCCTAGTGGAACCCCCTAATATTCCACATAGACAGCTATGATATGCCGTGGATGCAATGCAAATGCAAATCAAGTGCATCCTCACACTATGCATCCTAGATGCCACTCCACATTTAATCATTCACCACCACCACTTGGCGGATTTCAATATTCTCATTATTCTTATCCAATCCCAATTCTCTTTGAACTTATTCTCATCAATAGTTAGTGGCATACACATTCCATAACTCATACACACATATTTGGGACATTCACATCACAATCTCAATTTACATATGGTTTCAAACCATCATCATACTTCATTAATATAATATTACCACATCATTAATTTTATCCCAAACACAATGCCACATAACAATCATCATTCTAAATGCATTCAAATCACACCTATCATATCATCCATTCAAATAACCATTAACATAATCACATATACATATTTTCACATCACCAATGGATGAAATCATGCATTTAGAAAAGTTACCCCCTCCTACCTCAAGTGAAGTAGTGATCAACGCGGTTTGATGGTCCCACTTCGTCAATGGGGTCACTTCCTACATCACAATACATTATACAATCAATTTTCTACTTACTCATTAAGGTTCAAATACTTATATATCAATAAATACTTGTTGTTTTTATTATTATAACTCTCAAAACTCTTTTATTTCATTTTATCCACCATAACCACCATGGGTTAGGTGCCACCATTTATTATTATGTACTCAACAACCAACCCTTTCATGGGTTTCTCCATTAATGACTTCCATCAACCAAATACCATCACCATTGGCCCTTATGCATCATAACTCACATTTATTACCAACAATTAATACTCATCAACCTCCATTATGCATTTCCCCTAAATTCATAAAGTTAGGGTTTCATAAAATTCCAACAACCATCATAAATACTCTTCTCTTTTCAACCATAAATGCATCCACTTTATTACTTCTCAAAGAAACCTCATTCTCATACAAACCCACATTAAACTCTTGCATTAAATACTCTCCTCAAGAACATCCATACACATGCATGGTTTCAAAACTCATATTATCATACACCCATGGCAAAAACCTAAGTAAATGGTGAGTATTCCTTACCTCACACCCAAAAACGAAAATGGGTTCAATAGGGGGAGAGGAAGCTGCGAAAATGGAGAGAAAGAGGGAGAATACAGCAGCTCCACAAGCCTCCTTCAAGCTCCACCAACGAAAATGAGGAGATGCGGAAGATGAACTCAAACTTGCTAGGGTTTGGATGAAGAAAAGAGAGGAAAATGGAGAAGATGGTGATGAAGAGGAGAAGAAATGAAATGCAAATGAAATGTCTACCTTCAGCAGTGTACGTGAATAGGAGGAGAAGAAAATTGGGTTTTCGATTTATTTTAATTCCCCTTCATTAAAACTTTACCGTTTTATAACCAACAGGTTCTCCGTTCGGGCTCAATACATCATCTGAAAATTATTCCGAATACATATTCAGATTCCCAATATTATTCTCTACAGCCCTGACCAATATCATCTCATTCCGAGATACTTGGTCCGACACCCATATCTCAACCGGACTTAATTTCAGCTTAACCGGTCTCCTTAATTTTCTATCAGTTCCCAAAATTATCAATTTAATTATTCTCAATAGTTTGGGACATTAAATACTCCATATACCAATTCCTAATATTTATTTCGGTAATTAATTCTCTTATTTTAAAATTCGGGATGTTACAGGTATAATCATGATTTCAACCCTACTACTAGGTTTAGACCAACCATGACAATAAAGTGAAGTTTAGGAGAACATTCCAAGTTGTAGATAACTTTTACTTAGTTAATGTCAATGTTGGGAAACAACCTGTTAATGATATGGAATGACATCATAAGCAAAATGAGGTAAAGGTAGTCTCAAAATCAATTTGTAATTATTTATATTTTTTAATGCTTAACATATTTTTAGATGACTAATGAAGGAGATGATCGTCAGAAGGAGAAGTTGTTGATACTTGGTAGCCTCAAGAATAAGTTTAAGAAAATGATTAGACCAGGTCATTTGCTTCACCATACAAATGACTCTGTTATAATTAGAGACAAAAAAAAGCCTATCATCTAGATGATCTAGACTCCTGGGTGTAGGAGGATGCTAAGGACGCTTGAGGCCGATTATATCCTAATTGAGAGCTCTATCCTATGATTTGAGAACAAAATGTTATTGCTTAGAGTGTTGTAATCTTGGAGTCCATCTCCAAAAGAACCAATAAAAGGATAATAGAACTTTAAGAAATTCAAGTACTATAAGGAATTCAAAAATCCAATAATAGAATTGAAGTAGAAATTACCAATTATGATCTAATTATTACTTGCATAGATCAGATGGAATATGTCAGTAAACATGAAAAATATGGATATCTTATGAATCCAGAAGTAGACATATTGCTAAATGAGCATGCTTCTTATAAAAAAGCCATTGCAAGTTTAGAATACAAGATATGACATAAAACCATGAGATCTGAAATAGACTCCATGAGCACTTATAAGGTATAAACCTTGGTAGACATACCCGAAGGGTAAAACCTATAAGATACAAGTGAGTTTTTAAAAGGAAAACTACAAGATTTGAAAATTGCTAATTGGCTAATATCCATTTTGATCTTGCTTGCTGCTGTAGTATAGTATCATTATAAGATATGATAGATAGATGTTAAGATGGAAAATCACTTTAGTATATGTATATGACACAACCTAAAAGACTTTTATGCCTAAAGAATCTAAGAAGGTATGCAAATTGTAAATGTTCTAGTTTTGGACTAACTGCGTAGTTTTTTTTTCTAGTCTTGTATGTGGATGACGTACTTCTTATTGGATTACCACTATTTAGTCTATAAAGACTTGGTTTAGAAATTACTTTTCTAATAAAGACAAAGGTAAAGTAACCTACATGTTAGGAATGAGGATTTATAGAGATAAATCACTAAGCTACTTGAACTAAGTTAGGGTACAAACATAGACATAGTGTTAATAGGTTTTAACATGTAAGATTCTAAGAAAGGAACTTTACCGATGTCACACAACATAAGCCTATAAAAAGGCTCAATCTTCTTTTACCAAAGAAAAGAGAAAACATTTGAATAAGATTCCATATGCATCAACTATTGAGTCAATTTTATATGTCATGTCATGTACATGACCAGATATCTCGTATGCTCTAAGCATGATGAGTAGACACCAATCTAATCCTTGTGAAAGTCACTGGACTGTGATCAAGAACATCTTTAAGCACTTGAAAATGACTAAAAATGCAATCTCAATGAACGGAAGATAAGCTCATTGTAAAGGTTACACTGATGCTAACCTCCCAATATTTGAATGGATTGAGAATACAATTGGAATATATATATGTTTGTCAAAATGGTTGTGTTGTTTGCTTGAAAGGTTTAATGAAAGAAACAATTATTGATTCCACTACAAAAATCTAATTATCTTATTGTGTTAAATTACAATGGTGGCAATTTATATTTGATGGTTCAAAATCATTCTAAACATGTGTCTCCACTATGACGATAATGGAACCATAAAAAACCTGAGGAATTAAGTCGATCCAAGCATATACTTAGACAGTTCCATCTAAGGGAGATGTAAAAATATACAATATGCATTCCAACAAATATGTTAGGAACCCACCAGTGAAACCTATAACGTAATATAAGCATTAGAGCACTGAAGTCACTGGGCGTAATGTAACACCCTTGGTTAACTACGACAAACCCTTCTGTTGGTTCATCCTACTTAACTAAGAGGTCACACATTTTTACAAAAAATAGGAATTTGTTTTATACAATAAAAACGATGACAGATCATTGAAAGCAAGAAAAATAATTTACATAGCCATTCATAGTCTTTGAGTAATTGTACTCTTAACAGGACGGGGCACACAGGCTCCCTTATATGTATAGTCATCCATGGTCTATTATTTAATTAACTACATGCATATATATCCTATGTTATCCCTGGTCTTCGGGGTTGAGGGTTCCTGTTGTTGCTCAACCGACTAGATCTATCTTACTGTTGGTCCTCAGGGTCCAACTCCCAGTTCGTATGTCCTTCTATTATTGTTAAGCATAAGGGGTGAGTATACACTTGTGTCCCCAGAGTTACCGCTGAGAGCAACACTAATATATACAAGAACAACACACAACATTTAATGATGTTATCATGATACACATGAGTTAGGTTCATTATGGATTATTTAGAGGTTTAGTTTTTCTCATGATGCATGTGGGCCCAAGAAATCAGTCCATCATCACTATCATCATCATCGTCATTACCACATTTGCTGGAACCCATCCTACTCAGGCTGCCTCTAAGCACAACGTTTCCATACTAGAGCGATCGTAGCTCACCAAGTCCCCTAACATCAATCATCACATTATAGGGTATGAAAGACTTACAAGTCTTTAATCAACATGGATCCATCTTATCTCATCATTCATAATTATATCATCATGGGGATTGACTCTACATGATCACAGTTACATTCCGTCTTTAGTCGAAGTACACCAGGTTTGCCATGGACTGTTTGGTCTTGGGGTGCGATTCCAAACCATTGGATGCCTGACCCAGTTATACTCCCAAGATTCTCCCTGGGGATCAAACGCGAATGTCCTCTAATGTACTAGGTGTATACTCTAGTTTTTCACTGTCAAAACATGCTCATGATGCATTATGCTTTATTTTAACTTTATTATTACTTTTGACCCCTAGGTGTCTTATATGTTTCCTATGTTGTAATATTTGTATTGAAGTTGTTAGGTCCCACCTGTTTCTTGGACTTTGTAAAATATTTATATTTATTAAGAAATATACGGGTTATATCTTGGCTAAAATAAACGTCCTTTTTGAAAATAAATAATATATATCTATTTTATAACTAATGAATGAAATAACAAAAGTGTAAATGATGTTAAATTCAAGAAGTGAAAGAATACTTGGTCATTGCCCTTATCAATATACTCTCATTGAATTAAATTCATGGAGGAATTTGGGGATAAAGTGACATTTGACACTTATTTATGAAATATAGATTTTTCTTAAAACATCGTTGACCATTACTCTTATTGGTATACCCAATTAAATTCTGGGAGACTTACGGGGTATTTGAGAATAAGATAGTATCTGACCATTTGTATGTACTGAGTAAATATAAATAGACTTACCGCGTAACATACTATATTCGGGTCCTTTTACCGATTTAATAAAATGAGGCTTAGCCGTGATTGTCGACTCCAAGTCTCATTTCATTCGATTAATAGAAATTATACTGAAAATATTTTATTAAAGATATTTTTATCAATTCTTTAAGGTGGTGGAATAAAAATAATAATGTTAATAAGGTGATGGGGAAAATGATGAAATAGGGAGCGGGCACGCTTATTTATAGAGAAATTGGCTCGTCAGGTCAAATTTTAATCTATACCGAGTAAAACCCTAGTTACGATTTTTAATGGTTATTTTTGAGAAAAATATGACTTACATCTATAGTCAAAATCTTAAAAAGTGCCTAACATAAAATTTGTAGATCTCATTTTTCTTTTCAAAACAGTACATGGCACTTGAAAATAAGACATCCAGAGCAAGAGTTATGTCTGAACTAAGGAAAAGTGCTCTTAGGGCTCCCAAAATTGTTTTAACTTGAAAGGCACAACCACTGCGCAAAATCCTTTAGGAATTAGATTTTGGTCCCTTCATAAAATTTATAGGGTTTTTTGATACAAATTCATGAAAAATAGAACAAAGTGATTTTGATATCATATGAGAGAGATATTCGCGTTTTTCTACTGTTGGGCTGATTAGACGCGAAAATGACTTTTTCTTAAAAAGTTTGGCTTTTCGAGGATGATCGGGTAGGAACTAGCTTTTGAGTTCTTCACGAGAATTGTAGAGGGGTTCCATATGAGAATAAAAAAATTGTAACAAACTGATTCTAAGCTCGTATGAGAAACATATGATTTTTCTCATAAATTAATGTAATTTAACGGGATTAAATAACGAGCTTTCGGAGTACAAATTCTTGGTTCATCAAATTAGGGATGATAGGCCACGAATTGGAGTTCGAGACTAGAAATAAAGGTTGTTAGGTTTTTCATAACAAAGAAACCAAGACGAGGATTTCTTGATTTCAACATCATACGAAAAAGTCAGGCTCAAAACACTAAAGGTGTTTAAGCCAGACTCAGGAGTTTCGATTTAACTGGATAATTTTTCCAAGAAACGAAGTTGATAGGGTCCAAATTAAAGTTGGGGTTCTTCAGGAGAAGTGTTTGATTTGTCAAAATGCTTCATTAAGGATTGTCTGTGGTGGAATTAGACTTCCCGAAGTTTATAAATGAATAACTATGGGCCTCTTTTCGGTATAAAACATGTGCACTGGAACTGACCTAATTCTTCCTCATTTTATGTGAATGATGGTACTAGTATAAGTAGTTTATTATATAGGTGCTAGATATAGGATCGATTAGTCAATTCTTGACTACCCGCGGGGTCCTTTGTTTTCTCTCCCTAATATTATATTATTATTTATTGTCGAATATAACTCTTTATGCTACTACAAAAAACACTTTTAACACCAGATTTTTAGGGGTGTTAAGTGCACAAGTGTTAAAAATCAAGACAGTTAACACCAAATATTTTATCTATTTATCTTATGTTAATTACTACTTTTAACACTAAACTTGTAAAATATCCGGTGTTGTTTATTTATTACAACACCAAATTATTTATTATTTTCCACACCAGTTAGTTCCTATACTATTATATCTTGTGTTAATTATACTTTTTAACATCAAATGTTTCAACACATCTGATGTTAAATATGATTTATAACACATCTCTTTTTTGTACCTAACATTAAAAATATTTTTAATACCTATATATTTATTATAACCGGGTTAATTCTATCAAAGTTAACACCTATTTTAGAATTTAACCGGTGTCAAATGTTCATGCTTTGAATGATTTTTTTATTTTTTATTAAAAAACAATTTAATAAAAAATGAACATCCATATATATGCATCAATAATATTGAAGGTCAAATATTAATATTCATATTAATGTTGAATTTAACTATATAATATATACACATATCAAAACCATAATAAATAAATGCATAAAGTTAAACATAGACTTTGTGTCTTTAATCCCAACATAAACTATATATCCAAAATATCTAACAAAAACTACAATCTAGCAATCTCTATTAAATATTCTGCCCAACGCCTTTGAATGTCCTTAATCTTGGTGTTAGAGAATGATTCTTGTTTTGTGAATGTCTGTAAATTCAAAACAATAAAAACTTCCAAGTGAATACATTTGGCCATGAATGAAAAAATAGGAAATAACCACATTTTGTGTCATCATCAAAAATAGGAAATATACAAAACCAAACATAATTATTTTGACTTCAGAAAATTTCCTAAATATTGTTTCAAGACCAAACACACCTGGATATTTAAGATTGAATATTTTTTATAGAAAAAAAGTGCATGAGTGGCAAAAGGACTAGAGCACACCAAGTGAAAAAAATAAATCATTTCATTAGTAATTTTAAGTCAGGAAACCTTAGACACAAAGTATTTAGCCTAATACTAAAGTAGTACAACTAGTTGACGAAATAAATGTCACCATTTATAATACCTATAAATGTTCATAGAACTACACAAACTTTCACCTCTTATTTAATAATCAATGTTTAATTAATTGTTATCACCAAGAATAGAACTCTTTAATTTGATAAAAATTGTATGGATGCGTAAAGAAACAATATAGAAGATGTTTAAGACCTGAGAAGATCCTGGTAGAAATCATGACGATTATCCCATTCATCAGTAGAAATTGATTCATATTTTAGAGGGAAATACAGATGAACATCTATTAAGAATCAAGTGTGACTCAATAAACAGGACTACGGATTACTTAAGCTAATAATATTAGAGAACAAGTGTCATCAATATTTTCGATTCGCTTAAAAAGGAAGGAAAATAGTAATAATGTATTCAAGAAAACTTACAAAATCCAAATGCATAGATCTTCAGTGACCTGATTTTAACAATTCTCGTAGTTCTGGATCCAGTTCCAACAAGGACCTATGACAAATTCAAGTAATTAGCTTATGTAAACACGCAAGTTAAATATGGCCTGAAACAAAGCATGTGGTGACAGGCCAATAAATTTAATTCAATGAATTAGAAACTATTACAAGTTACCACATCACAAAACTGATGATGTATGGATTATTACATATCATGTAATGATGCAAACAAGTGAGAAACATTTTTACTACTCACACATGGCCATTTACCTATACTATAAGTCACTTTCCAACAGCTACAATTTATTACTACACAATTCATGGTTGACTTTGGCTAGCTGGAAATCAGAATATCAATTCAAATCTCTATTAATGCGTAAAAAAATCATTCAATTTTGTTCACACACAGAGTGTTAGCACGAAACCCAAATAATTCCTCTAGGGATTGGGTTTATTATTCTCTATATGTGTCACTTAGGTTATCATGTGAGCCTCTAGGCTGTATTTATACACTTGTAAAGTAAAGGAAAAGGGGGAAACCAGGCCTAAGTCTAGAAATAGAAATAATCGCTTCTGATGGGATAATGGAGAATCATTATCTGCTAAATTAATGGGATTAGGGGGTACCATGGGGCCCCCTCTGACCCCGCGGGGGGGGGGGGGGGGGGGACAAGAGCCCCCTAGTCACAAGCTCCAGGCATAGAGCCGAGTGAAGTGGCTAGGTGTCGTGTGAAGATATCTTTGTGTCGGGTATAAAGTGAAGGCTTTGCCTGAGAGTGTATAAGTCAATGTCTAGTGATCAGGCCTGAGTAGATCGGGTGACCAATTCCGAGTAGCTGTATACCAAACGATTTCTGGCCTTGAACTTTTGTTGTTTCTCCGTGAGATGAACTGAGTCGTACTTGTCTCATTTGTTATCGTGGTGGGCCTCGTAAAAAACCTCTCAGGGGAGAACCCAGTGGGAAAATCCCCTCGAGCAGGAAAAAGAGTGCCCCTGTTACATTCAATGCTAATATATTTTACTATTTTGGCAGGCCTCATTAAAACCTCTCGGGGGAAAACCCAGTGGGAGAAACCCTCGAGTAGGAAAAGAGTGCCTTCGTTATATTTGTCTATAATATACAAAATGATATGCTTTCAAGTCGGTATATCCTTTTACTAATGACGTTACCTGGCGTGGTTCTTCCTATTTGTCTGGTGGAGGTTTATAACTTGTAGTTGGAGTGACATGGTGCTTGCATGCTTTAACGGATTTTTAAGTTTCGAGAATCGCTTCCCGGGTAAGCATGAACTGGAACCAACCCCTGAACGAGGTTTCCCTGGTGTCGACTGGTAGATTATCATTGATTCCAAGTAAGCGATTCCGAGTGAGTAACTCTGAATGAGTGATTGACTCCGAATGAGCAGTTTCGAGTGAGTGATTCCAAATGAGTAATTGACTCTGAATGAGCGATTCCGAGTGAGGTAGGGCTTGGTCCTATCACATAGGGAGTTCCGTTGCTTGGAGCCCCCTTGTTCTATTTGGAAAGAGTGCGCGCGTATTACTTGAGTCTTCTGTTTCTTCAACGTATGTGAGTCATTCACTAAGTAGGCGTATGTTGCTCAGGTTTTAGCATATTGGGCTTAACGTTACTGACTGTAATGTAGGTTTTTGAAATGGCTGATAACTTATGCTCGGGCTTATCTTTAAAGTTACTGAGAGCTCGTGCTCAGGCTTATCTGTAAAAATACCGAGGGCTCATGCTCGGGCTCATATTCAAAATTGCCGAGAGTCATAAGCCGAGGGATTGACTCTGCGCTCGGGCTTTTCGTAATGCTTGAACGAATTCAAGCCTTCAAAACGTATGCCGAGGGATCGACTCCGCGCTCGGACTTTTCGTATGCCAAGGGATCGACTCCGTCCTCGGGCTTTTCAAAATACTTGAACCAATTCAAGTCTTCAAGTTCGTGTGCCGAGGGATTGATTCCGCGCTCAGACTTTTCATAATACTTGAACGGATTCAAGCCTTCAAAACGTATGCCGAGGGATCGACTCCGCGCTTGGACTTTTCGTATATTTGAACGAATTCAAGCCTTTAAATCGTGTGTCAAGGAATCGACTCTGTGCTTGGACTTTTCGTATGCCGAGGGATCGACTCTGCGCTCGGGCTATTTGTAATACTTGAATGAATTCAAGTCTTCAAGTTCGTGTGCCGAGAGATCGATTCCGCACTCGGACTTTTCGTATACTTGAACGAATTCAAGCCTTCAAATCATGTGCCGAGGGATTGGTTCCGCGCTCGGACTTTTCGTATGCCGAGGGATCGACTCCGCGCTCGAGCTTTTCATAATACTTGAACGAATTCAAGTCTTCAAGTTCGTGTGCGGAGGGATCAATTCCGCGCTCGGACTTTTCATATACTTGAATGATTTCAAGCCTTTAAATCGTGTGCCGAGGGATTGATTCCACGCTCGGACTTTCGTATACTTGAACGAATTCAAGCCTTAAAATTGTGTGCCGAGGGATTGATTCCGCGCTCAGACTTTTTGTATACTTGAATGAATTTAATCCTTCAAAACGTATACCGAGGGATCGACTCCGTACTCGGACTTTTTGTATACTTGATCGAATTTAAGTCTTCAAGTTCGTGTGCCGAGGGATCGATTCTACGCTCGGACTTTTCATATACTTGAACGAATTCAAGCCTTCAAATCGTGTGCCGAGGGATTGACTCCACGCTCGGACTTTTTGTATACTTTAATGAATTCAAGCCTTTAATTCGTGTGCGAGGGATCGATTCTACACTCGGACTTTTCGTATACTTGAACTAATTCATGTCTTCAAGTTCGTGTGCCGAGGGATCGATTCCGCGCTCAAACTTTTCGTATACTTGAACGAATTCTAGCCTTCAAATCATGTTGTCGATGGATCGATTCCGACCTCAGACTTTACAATGTGCTCCGTTCCTTGACCGAGTAATATTTACCGTGTAATCTTGGAAATCCAAAGTACATGTCTCAGCGTGTATTCCCTTTTCTATTAAGTGGTTTAACTTGAAATATCCCCGGCCGAAGCATGTAAAGAATTGGTGTGTAGCTCTGTCTCGACTTATGATAAGGAAGTTTATACTGGGCAGGATTTTCAGTGATAATTCTTCAAATATTCTTCAAACTTTCAATCCTGATGATGAGGTTAATAACGGAGTACAGGAGCCAGTAAAAGAGGGACATGGATACGATGAGAAGAGCGTTGTGCTAGATCTTCATGATGGATTTTTGGTATTTTTAGTGTTGAACAATTTTTAGCGCCTTAAACAAAACAAGAGCAATATTCCTTACACTTATCAATTTCTTTTTACGACTTTGTTCTTCACTTGATTATGTCATTAATTATGAAGCAGCTAACACAAGGATAGATTCAGATGATAATGTTATTCAACCTGATATGGTCAACATCGAGCATGAATTTATTTATTTATTTTTTGCCCAGGAAGATCGATTTGTCTAAAGAACAACAAAAAGATACTGTCTTCTAGGTGTGGACGCTACCATGAAAATAAAATTAAGTCCCTTTGAGATTTTCTTGGGTTGCTTGTGCCTTAAAATTAGACAGTGCTTAGCAGAACCTAGGAGAGCATATCACACAGGAGGATTATAGTAAATCCAAGATTTGATCACAACTTAGGAGGTTGGACAGTATTTGGAGCAATCGATGAACAGATATCAAATAAAGACAGCAGATTCATTGATGCTCGCCGTAGAACACATCTATTAGATAGTTTATTCACAGAAGGTCCAAGTTAAGCAAGGAATACTATACATCTTGGTAATTCCTGTAAACTTTAAAGACATTATGCTGCTCTATTTAATAGAAAACAACTTAATATCAAATACAAAAATTTATTTTATATTAAAAATGAGAGGTGAAAAATAAGGAGCGATGGAAGAGTAAGAGGAGGAGGACAAATCTGAGATCATGTTGTAGAAGACTGAAGATGTGAAGGAGATTTTCCATGATCCTTTATGAAGGGATTACAGAGCATAGCTGAGATATTTGCCCCAACTCACCTGCATTGGTGAAAATTTTAAAGCAGTTCCTAAAAAACCAGCGAAGAGAGCTCTAAGCTAGCAGAGTGGAGATCAGTAAGCTGAAAGGGCGCATTGAAGGGTCTGGCTCTGGAAGGAGTATGATCATCGGTGATGTTGGCAATGTTCAATCTGAGTCTAAGAATTTTGTAGGTTCTGAAAAGTTTGGTGTTGTTGGAGCAGAAAAAATATATCTTCTCCCTATTGTATAGATGACTAATGTATTGCATCCTGATATGGATGTCGCTCTAAGTGAAACAGATCAATTGAATTTGATTGGGTGTAAAAAAATTAGAAGCAGGCAGTGATATCATGCGGTTTAACTGTTGACTTTTAAGCCAATCCAGCAGTTATATACTTTACTGTTACTCTAATTTCTTCTAATTCAAGTTCCAAGCTAGTAAATAGTGTGGACATGGAAACAAGGGCGTACAGTATACATGGTCAGCAATCCAATACCACTCGCACAACACCATCGGGTTTAGTGATGGACCGACAACCATGATATGCTCACCATGATCGGGCCAATTAAATCACCAGTGAATGCTAGTGACCAATGAAGTGTTCGTCAATCTTGACAGAGTCCATTGTAATCTTTTTAAAAAATGTTTGGCATGAACCTTATCCACGGGTTTTGTATCCTCAAAGTACGACCCACTGCCACTCATCCTTCGATAAATGGATTCGCACGCTTCCTTCAATATTTATCAATTTGGCTTCGTTATGCCAATTAATTAGGTGAGAAATCAAGACTTGAAAGAGGATATTGCAAACTGTCAAATGATTAACATACATTTTGGAAATTGACGTTAAAATATACCCCAACTTAGGAAGATTTGAAAAAAAAGGGTATTAAAATTAGAGTGCGTACTCCATAGTGTATATTATATTTTTTCAATATAATTAAACGTAATCGTTTGAAAATGTTTTTCCAATAGTCATCGTACTAATTGCAGTCTTTCCAATCATGCATATATTAATCTGAAAGGAATGTCGAATCTAATATATTGAAATATCAAGGCCACTAAAACTCATTTTTTTTATTTGTAATCCAATCAGGCATGCGTGTAATGTTCTCTATACCTCTTACGTGCATGTTTCCAGATTCATTAATATTAGAAGTAAAGTTTTTGCAAAATAAAAACTAGATATGATTGTTGAATAATGTAATATTTGCAAACTTTAGATTGACGTTTGCAAAATTTAGATTGGCGTTTGCGTTCATTAGTCACATATTGCAGTTTTGAAAACATGATCAAAAAGTTTTGAAGGGTTAGCGCAAATTAAAAATATGAAGGTGTTTATCTGGAAAGAGTGCCAAGCATGAAGTTCTACATCACGATTCTTCAAGTGTTCCAGATGCTAGTTCAGCTGATGAGGTTGGTGATGAAGTAGATGATGACGAGAACAGTATGGGCGGAACCCATTAGCTCCTTTTCACTTTTAGGGTTTGTGAGGGGGAACCGTTTTACCGGGCCCCATGATGGGTGCCAAAGTGTTCACACATAGAGTATTAGCATGAAACCCCAAAGAATTCCTCTAGGGATTAAGTTTATTATTCTCTATATGTGTCACTTAAGTTACCATGTGAGCCTCTAGGCTGTATTTATACACTTGTAAAGTAAAGGAAAAAGGGGGAAACCAGGCCCAAGTCCAGAAATAGATACAACCGCTTCTGATGGGATAATGGAGAATCATTATCTACTAAATTAATGGGATGAGGAGGTACCATGGGCCCTCTCTGACCCGGGAGGAAACAAATTTTATATTTTATTTCTTGTTAATTGTTATAGCCAATTGTGATTACAAAATAATTTGTTGTATTTTGCAGTTAATGTTTGCTATTGATTGATATGAGATGTATTGTTCATCTTGAGTGAAACGTTGAGAATATATCCCCCAGCTTAGGGTACTTCATTGGTTGAGTTTGAATAGTAAAATGATTATGATTAGTGAAACTAATAATTCTCTTCTGTATATAATTAGTTCATGGCTAGCAAGTACAAAGTATTCTATTGAGCGTAACTGTTCTCTACACCAACTACTAGACAATATATCCTCACTATATGTACATCCATAGAACACTGAGTTTTGGATCAAAATAGGACCAAGACTAGTCATTTAGATTCAGGCCCAAAGGGCAAGAAAGCCTATGATTTGAGTAATTTATTCCAAAAGGTAGTTAAAGGGAATAAGGAAGGGACTTTTTGTTAGGGAATCCCTCTTGGATACGTAACGGGAAAACAAGGATTCCCATAGGATTTGCAAAATGTCGTGTTTCAAAGCATAAGACAAACATAAATTTTTTTTTGCATTTTAGGATTACATCTTGTAGAAAAATCAAAGCAGTCCTAGCCTCGCTTTTTAGGAGTCCACACGAGCACTCTAACTAGAATTGCTACACCTTCTAAATTCTAGTTTGACGTCGTGTAGCTCTTGCAACTTTTTTGTGTTTGTGTCTCTTTTGGTGAACCTCCTATGAGCATCTTATGTTTTATTTATAGGCTTAGGTTTGACCTAATTTGTTCTCTCTAAAGAGTGGGCTCCTGACTCATTCTGAATGAGTTAGGCCCAATAGCTTTACTTTAGTCCAACTAAAATAAAATAAAAACAAAACGTTTTCTGATGAGCTTACTTTATGTGTGTGACCCTATAGGTAAAATACTTAGTCATATTAATAATAAATTATTTTATTGTTAATATAGAATAAGAGCGGCATCTAGCAATGCATCATTATGTATGAATATTATTTAATATCAACATAACCTATAAATGATAATTATTTTATATGTTTGTTCCTTTTGTCACAATATCCTAATTTGGCCCATGGCATGGATGCGTCATCCTTGTACGACCCAATTTATTTTACTTGATACCAAAGTAGACTTTATCCGAATAAATGTCTAATATTTATTCTTTCTAACATGACCATGCATTTCCTTAGTCTCACTTCATCAAGTGGCCTATAGATATTACTCCTATCACATAGAGAGACAAATCTCATCTACATCACTCACATCCCTCTGCATAATTTATTCATTGCCTAATCACAATCTTTATAGTCCTTTTGTTACAGAAGATGTTTGTGTTAGGGAATCCCTCAGGGTCAGGCAACAGAAACACAAAAGATTCAAAAAAAAGATTACAAAACAGATGTCTCAAAGCATTATGCAAAATTAAATTTTTGTTTTAGGGTTTACCTCTTGTAGACGCAAAATGAGTTCTTCAATCGAAGCAATTATAGTTTCGCCCTTAGGAGTCCATACAAGCACTCCCACCAGAAAATGAAATTTCGAATGCTAGTACGAAATTCAGAGAGTAATCCAATTTCTGAGTAGCAGCCTATGAGTATCTCATGCTCTATATATAGGCTTAGGTCTTAACCTAATGAGCTTTCATTAAACATTGGGCTCCTGACTCATTCTAAATAAGTTAGGCTTAATAGTTTTAGTTTTAGTCTAACTAAAATAAAACTATTCCCTGGTGGGCTTACTCTATGTGTATGACCCTATAGGTAAAATATTCGGTTATATTAATAATAAACTATTTTTTTATTAATATAAAATAAGAACGGCATCTAGTAATACATTATTATGTCCAAATATTTTTTATCATCGACATGACCTATAAGTGATAATTATTTTATATATTTATTCCTTTTGTCACGAGATCTAATTGGGCCCAAGGCATGGTCGTCGTCATCCTTGTATGGCTCAATTCATTTTACTTGATACCAAAGTAGACTTTACAGAATAAATATGTAATATTTATTCGTCCTAGCATGGCTATGCATTTCGTTAGTCTCACTCCGTCAAGTGGCCCATAGATATCACTCCTGTCATATAGGAGAGATAAATCTCATCTACATCATTCACATCCTTCTGCATAATTTGTGCATTGCCTAATCACAATCTTTATGGTCATCTTATTACAGATGATGTTTGATTGTATTAAAATAACAAACTTCTTATGTAGGAATCGTAGTGACTTCAGGTCGAAGGACTATATACCATTATCACATTGAGAACTGCTTATGACACTCATGTAACGATTCATGCAACGCTCTCATGGTGGGTCTGTCAATACAACATTACTCTTAATGTGTACCTGTGTGAAGACTTGATATCATATATATCCATGATTTCTAAGATCAAATCATCAGTACATTCACATACTAGTCTTAATGTATTTACATGTCCCTGTGTAAATACTTGATTAGGGACGTTTTAGGAATAATTCTCATATGACCTATTATTTCAGGATAAATAGTTTTAAAACAATTTTAAAACTGAAAAATACTAATTTTATTGATAAGTTAAAATTGATACATCAATAGCTCGTAGTGCATACACCAACATGGTCAAGACAGTCAACTCTTTACCCCGGTTCTAGGACAGAACAACTTCTATCATACATGTAAGTACGATGCATTTCTCTACACTAACATATCTAAAAAATTAGAATCCAAAAATAAAATTATTAACATTAAATTTAATTTGAATGTACAATCATGCAACATAATGTTTTTTTAAATGGATAATATAACCTCTATAATATGGATATCAAAAATAAAATATTAACCTCAACAATTAGCCACCATCACCAACAAAATGGTATATTGGTCTCTTGAAATAAAGCATTCAATGAGGTGATAAGGAAGACGAAAAATGGTAGGGGAAAAGAGGGCATTAATATAGGTTTTAAACTAGGGATTGGAAGATGAAATAAGGGGAGGAAGGGCTTATTTATAGCATTAAATGCATTTTGACATGTGAAAATGTTCCACGCAATGACCATTAAAGTCGTATGCAAAATCTACATACCTTTATTTTGAACATTGCGAGATTTGGCGCTATTTTAAATTTGGTGTGGGATATTGTCCCACACTAAAACCACTTTATCCCATACCAAATTGATAACTGCTTTAGAATACATCATCTAGGACTTAGTTTGTTAGGATTTTAGGCCGTTTTGCATTGCCTTCTCCCTATATTCCTTGACATTTACCTTGTTTCTACTTTTGTTACTTGGGCATTCCTATTTTATAGGTTTGTTAATGTTTAAGATTATGTAAGAAGCAAATAGGACACTTAAAAGGCATCATGAGCATTGAGAAAATCGTGGAAGGAAGATTGAAGCCCAAAACATTACTTAAAGAAGGAGAAACACATGAAAAAAAGGTCTTAGACTGCCACGACAGTGGAGCTTGCTGCCAGGAAAGAGGAAAAAGCAAACAGGACCAAGGTCTTAGGCTACCACGACAGTAAAGTTACAGCTGCAATCTTTATTTAGCAGACTTGGACATTTTTCTAAGGAGTTTATGAGTTATGGTTTTATGGAGTTCTTGTTCTAGAGATTGGGAGAGACAAAGATAAAGAGGAGAAACCGAGGAGATCACAAAGGATTTATGGAGAGATCACGAGAGCCTTTAACCATTGATCCTATCTTCCTTCTTGTGTAAAGCTTTTCTCATGCTTGGTATTTCTCTAATCATGTATATTATGATTTCCTCTTCCATAGGGAACTAAAACTCTTATTCTTTGGATTTAGGGGTTGTGGTTGAACATGTTATGATTAATCTTTGAGTTTTCTTCTTAATGAATTTTTGATTTATGTTTAATTCATTATGCTCGTAATGTGTCTTGTGATTTAGAGATAGATTTAGGTGTTCTTAAACAATTAAGAAAAAACCGAGAAACTAACCTATTAGTTTGAAAAACATGAATTGAACTTAAGGTTTGAGTAATGGAAATGATCTAAAATCTTTTGAGGATTATTGAAATTTTCAAAGAACAATAAAAGGCTTAATCATACAATTAAACACGTTTTTTCTAAGGTTAAGTATATTAGCGGAGTTTTGAGAGGAAAACGTTAATTTGCTTAGGAAAATCTACCTTTGAAAAATTAATTTGATTCTCGTTAATAAGAAAGTTCTCATTTAATCATGCTATTCTTGAGCATCCATCTTAATCCCAAGATATCTCGTTATTTGATTTCTTAAACAACCTTTCTTTGCTTTTCCTAAAGTGTTTTTATTTTAAAATTAATTCTCAACCTAAATGTCGTTAGTCTAGATAATTGAATCATAATTTACTGGTACTTTGTACACGGTCCTTGTGGATTCGATCTTTTTATTACGTGATAAAATTTGTATACTTAAAGTTTTTGGTGCCTTTGTTGAAGACCGTGTCTTCCCCAATATTGGTTTCATTGTTTTTGGTTAGATTAGACACTATTTTTCTTTTCTTGTTGATTTCTATTTTATTTTTTACTTTTTTTTGAATTACGCTTGGTCTCTTATTTGTTGACTTTTATAGGTTTCTTTTATGCGAAGGAGCATAAGTGCGAGTCTTAATTTTGAGTTTAACCTTGAGATAGAACGCACTCTTCGTGCACAAAGGAGATAACAAAGCACTACACCTACTAAACTAAAGGCCATGACATATTTGAAAAATAGAGCATTAAGAGATTTTACTGGTGTAAATGCTAATGGAAGAGGGCCTAACATCACAAGGTCCGTTGTTGAGGCAAACAACTTCAAGTTGAATTCGAAGCCTTCCTTGTTGTCTATGGTTCAACCGAGGAGGGTTGTCATAAAAAAGATCCAAATCTGTACCTCCAAATATTTTTAGAGTATTGTGATACTCTGAAAGTAAACAGAGGTTAATGATGTAATCTAGTTAAGAATTTTCCCATTTTCACTGAGGGATAAGTCTAGGCCATGGTTATACTCTTTTCTAAAAGGCTCCATCATTACATGGGCCAATTATCCAGTGCTTTCATCAACAAGTACTACCCAAGAAATAAGACTGATCAGTTGAGGATGCAGATCATTGCTTTAACTTAAAAGGAAGATGAATCCTTGTATGACGCTTGAGAGAGGTTCAAGGAGATGTTGAGAGAATGCCAACATCATAGAATAGAGGAATGGGTAAAGATCCCTTTGGATGCCATAAATGGTAGCATGTTTATTAGTAAGAACACAGAATAGGGCTTTAATCTCATTGGGGAGATAGCCTATAGAAACTCCAAGTATGTACTTTGTTGATATACTTTCCTAAATTACTGCTGTGGTACATGTGCTTTCTATGAAAATTGATAAACTGGGAATAATAGGTACTATAATGTTATTCGTAAGCTTTGTGGCATTTTGGACACACAATTGTTAATTGCCAATTGGAAATACCCATAAGAAAAAAATAAGAGATGCATCAGGTGGACGACATTGAAAACTTTGGTGTGAACTATGGCAAGTATTACAGGCCCACCTAGATTTCAGACCCGAACTTTGCCTAATCCGGGGATACAGGGAATTATAGGCCCACTCAAGGGTCTTACTCTCCACAATAGTCCAAGCTTGAAGCAATCCACGACCTTGTCATGTTTTTAATCGCTAGTCGTGGATCTTACCATGGCTTTAGATCCAACAAGGTCACTACCCTCTCCTTCCTACTCCATAATGATTGTACCTATTCTTTTCCTTCTTATTATCCTTTGCGAACATAAATGACAATGTCCAATCCTAATTTGGGGTTGTAGAAAAATAATCTTAAATGGCAAGTAACTTTAGGAGTGTATTATTTGTTTTGTTTGCTTGTTTTTCCTTAGGATTCATACTGTTTGTTTGATTGTAGATGCTTTTCTTATATGATAGTTTGACTACAAACCTTGAACCATAAAGCACCTTAGGAACCCTTTGACATATCTTTAGGAATGTGTTGAATATAGTAACTGTTTGAGTTCCCGATAAAAGATGCAAAGGAAACTATGTTTCCAATTTCTCTATGAAATGAGACTTAGCCATTATGAGCTTTTGAGCTATATAGGGTACAAATTGAAAATTTAAAACCCTGATTTTCTTGATTGAGTGTTTCACATGTTGTAGACACTCTAGAACTTGACTTTTAACTAATTCAAAATGGTTTGTGATTACATATCATAGAATGAAAAAGGAAAATTAGGTCTTATTCTTTAGCCATGGAATATTTGATGAAATTGACCCTTAGTTGCCCCATTTGAGCTGAAAGAATTACTTTTCTTTTAACTTTTTTTCTTAAATTATGAAATTTAGAGGTTGAAGATACGGAAAACAAGTAGAGAAATTAAGTAAAAGGCTTAAGAAAATGATGTGGGGGGAAAACTGAAAAGTAAAACGAGAGAAGCCACATGATATTGAGTGGTGATGAAAAGAAGGATTTGTAAAAGTTTTAACAAATCGTAGAACTTGCTCTACTTGCTTTCTTAATTGTAAATCAGAACCTTTTAGAAAATTATAGCCCTTTTATCTTTCCCTTTCCTTGTTTATCCTTGCCTGAATGTTATATCCATTGGCCCCGTTACATCTCTGTAAGACCTTTAGACTATGATGACATGATTTCTAATTACTGGAGTTTGTGATTGATTGTCAAGCTTATGGTAATGCATGTGATTGTTATGAATGGAGTGATATAGTGATACATTGCTAAGAATACTCTAGGCACTTACAAAGGATTAGTGAGAGAGTGACCATATCATAACTTAAAGATTTGTATAACATGAGTTAATTGAATTCTATTCTAGCATTTAGATAATTGTTTCTCATTTTTTACTGAAAGATCTTCTTTGCTGATTGGGTTCCTTAGTGCTAGGCTATTTGTTCTTTTTTTGTGTTGTGAGTATGGTGATTGCTTAAGGACAAATAATGTTTTAGTTTGAGGTTTTGATGAGTGATTTCGAATGCATCATCTGGGACGTATTTTGCTAGGATTTTAGGCCATTTTATATTGGATTCTCCCTATATGCCATGACATTTGTCTTGTTTCTATTTTTGTTACTTGGGTATTCTTATTTTACAGGTTTGTTGATGTTTAAGATCATTTCAAAAGCAAATAGGACATTTTGAAAGCATCATGAGCATCAAGAATATCATGGAAGAAAGATTGAAGCCAAAAATATTACTTAAAAAAAGAGAAAAAATGAAAAAAAGGGTCTTAGAGTTCCATGGTAGTGGATCTTGCTACCAGAGAAAGAGGAAAAAGTAAAGCAAGACTAGAAAGAACCACGGCCAGGCCGTGGTGGCCACCATTGTTGTGGTTTAGGTCTACGCAACAAATTAAAGTTGCAGCCCTAATCCTTATATTATAGACTTAGACATTTTTTTTAGGGATTTTCAGTTTATGGTTTTTGGGAGTTCTTATTCTAGATATTGGGAGAAACAAAGATAAATAAGAGAAATCAGGGAGATCACAAAGGATTAATGGAGTGATCGCGAGAGCCTTCAACCATTGATCCTAATTTCCTTCTTATGTAAAGTTTTTCCCATGCTTGGTATTTCTTTAATCATGTATATTGTGGTTTCTTTTTCCATGAAGAACTAAAACTCCTATTCTTAGGATTTAAAGGATGTGAATGAACATATTATAGTTGATCTTTGAATTTTCTTATTAATGAATTTCTATTTTCTATTCAATTCATTGTGCCCTTAGTGTACCTTATGATATAAAGATAGACTTAGGTATCCTTAAACAATTGGAGAAAAACTAAGAAGCCAACCCTTTGTTTGAAAAATGTGAATTGAACCTAAGGTTTAGGTTATGAAAGTAATCTAAAATCTTTTAAGGATTATTGAAATTTTCAAAGAACGATAAATGGCTCAATTAAACGCGGATCTTCTAAGGTTAAGTACATTAGCGGAGTTTGGAGAGAAAAATGTTAATTAGCTTACCTTTAAAAACTTAATTTGATTCTCGCTAATAAGAAAGTTCATATTTAATCATGATATTCTTGAGCATCTACCATAATCCCAAGATGCCTCTTTATTTGATTTCTCAAACAACCTTTATTTTTGCTTTGCTTAAAGTGTTTTATTTTAAAATTAATTCTCAACATGAATTTTATTAGTCTAGATAATTAAATCAATATTTAGTGGTACTTGGTACATGGTCCCTTTGGATTTGATCTTTTTATTATGTGATAAAACCTGTATACTGGCGAGGGCTATCATGATTTTGGTGTGAGATATAGTCTGCACCCCATCCCTATAGTGAATCACAATGTTCTTGTAATGAGTCATCTAGTTCTAAGACTAGTAGCATTAAATGGTTCAAGTGCTTAGGTAGAGGCTATATAGCCCTACAATGCCCCAACAAAAGACTATGGTCTTGAAAGATGTTGTCTATTCGAGCAAGGAAGTGGACTCTTCTTCCTCTAGTGGCAATGAGTTTAGTGATAGTTAGAGCTTTGGGAATGTGAAAGTAATAGCTAAGGATGGAAAACTTTACATCATAAGGAGACTTTTTAGAAGTCAAAACACGGTAGATGATGAAACACAATAGAGGAACATCTTTTATACAAGATATCACGTAGATGGAAAATTATATTTTTTCAATATGAGTTGGGGTAGTTATGTTAAGGTGGCTAGTTAAATTCTAAACTTTAAGCTTGGCTTGAATTCCAAGAGCTACCCTAAGCCTTACAAGTTCCAATGACTTAATGAGATAAGTGATTTGTTTATAGATAAGCAAGTATTGATCTTTTTCACCATAGGAAGAGGATTAAGTATTATATGATATAATACCTATGGCAACAAATCATATTTTCCTAGGAAGACATTGACAATAAGCAAGAGAATATCTTATGATGAGTTTTGTAATAAAATTTCTTTTGTTCACAACAAAAATAAATTGTGATATACCACTTAAGCCCAAAACAAGTTATAGAAGATCAATTTCAAATGAAGTTAAAAAAGGATAAGGAGGGATATTTAGAAGGTTCCTTAGAATAAGGGGGGAAGAAGAAGTACATCCAAGAAGGATAAAGGTAAAAGAAAATGGAAGTGAGGCATGACAACTTGATAGCCTCCAAAAAAGAAATTTGGAAAGCCTTAATCCTACACCAACCCGTGTACCTTCTTTATTATAAGTATCCTAGTGATACTTGTTTATGTTTGGTCAAGAATTCTTCCATTACTTAAGAAATCTATCAACTTGAAAGAGTATAAGGATATGTCCTACAAAGAAGTTCCCCATGGGTTACCGCCTTTAAGATATATGGAGCATCAAATAGACCTTATTTTGGGTGTATCCTTTCCTAATAGGACCTTTTATAGAACCAATCTAGAAAAGAACAAGGAAACAAGTGTAACATTTGTTAGACTAAGGTTAGGTAAAAGAGAAATTAAGACCTTGTGTCGTAGTACTTCTAGTACATATGAAAGATGGATATCATGGCATATATGCATAGATTGTAAAACAATTGATAACATAACCATCAAGTACAGGAACCCTATACGTAGACTTAATGATATGTTGAATGAGTTTCATGGTTCTACATTATTCTCCAAAATTGATCACAAAAGTAGTTATAGATGAATGAAAAACCATATTTAAGACCAATTTTAGGTTATATAAGTTGCTAGTCATGCTACATAGTTAGTTCTATGGCTCATGAATCACATACTTAGAACTACCTATACCTATATTGATGACATTTTAGTGTATTCTAGGAGTTTAGAATCACTTAGGAAAAGCCATTAATCTATTGTTTTCATTTATATAGTTATCTTCCTTGATTTGGTAGTAAATGCACAAGGGGTGAATGTGGATGAGGAGAAACTTAAGCCCATTAAAGATTGGCCCACCCTAAAGAATGTATATGAAGTCAGAAGCTTCTAGGGCTTGGCATTTTTCTTTAGGTTTGTTATAAGAATTTCTCTACCATGTACCTTTAATGTAGGGTAAGACAAGAAGGGGCTTTCCAAGCTCTAAAGGATAAACTTATTCAAGCTCCTATCCTAGGTCTCCCCAATTTCAAGAAAATATTTAAGCTAAAGTTTGATGCCTTCAATATGAGTATAAGAGCCATCTTATTATAAGAGGGACATCCTATTGCATTTCTATAAAATGTATAGTTTTAGAACCTAATTTCCTTTCACTTTCTATTTCAAACTATCTACACTTGGATTTTATATTTTGTATGAAAGTAAGGTTAAAAAGGCTTGATTTAGGTCCAAAAAGAGCAAAGCTTAAAGACCAATATAGTTTAAAATTAGGAAGGCCTAAGAACCATCCCAATGGGTTAAAAAGGCAAAGGAATAAAGAAGACAAAACCCCCCATTTGGTCCTTGTCTCTGTTATGGTCGGACATTTAGGTCCTCGGTTTAGTTAGTTAGTCTGTTTGGTCCCCAACGTCCATGTTCGTCGGACAGTTAGATCCCCGCCGTTAACAGACACCAAACGCCCGTTGGAAGTAGGTGACGTGGAGTGTTATGTGCCAACTGGGATGTCCATGTGAGCATGAAACGACGCTGTTCCCATTTGATGTGTCAGTGAATAAAAGCAATGTCGTTTAGGTTGCTTAAAACGTCTTCGTTTTGTTTGGTCAAAAGTCAGATAGGACAATGGGGAGTCCCTCTCTCGTTGGTGAACCTTAATCCCTCTTTCAAACCCCTAATCCCCTCATTTCTCTGACTTCTCTCTCGAACCCTAATCCCCTAATTTTTTGGAACCATAATCCCCCACATTGTTTCTTTGGATCCTAATACTGTAGCTTCCCTGGTCTTCCCAAGTGTGTCACGTAAAGCGAAATCCGAAGCCCGAATTGTCGGCGATGGGAGATGATGTTGAGGTTAGTAAATGTTAGGGTTTTTTTATCCTCAATACAATGAGACAGCTACCTTTGGCCATGTTGTGCTTGAGTGTGAAATGGAGTTCCCTTCACTTGCTGTGTTTAAACATGCAGTGAAAGATTATAATGTATACCTAAGTAGGGAGTTTCAATGGGTGAAGAATGATAAGGTTAGAGCCAGGGCAAGGTGTAAGGACAAGAACTGTGGTTGGGAAATCTTTTGTAGTTTGAACCCAGTTAGGCATTCATACTAGATAAAAACCTTTAATGACCAACATACATGTGTGAGGGTTTTTAAAAATTCAGCATGTGACCAGCAGTGGGTGACAGGGAAGTTGGTGAAGTATATGAGGAGGCATCGCAATATTACACATTCAGGTGTGTATGAATTGTTTAGAGAAAGATACAAGGTGAAGCTAGAGGATAAGATGATTTACAGGTCAATGAAGAGGTCCAGAGAAGTAATTGAAGGCAGTGAAAAACAACAATTCGCCATGTTGTGGGACTATTGTGGGGAACTACTGAAGAGAAACCCAGGTTCAATAGTGAAGATGGAGTGTGAGCCACAGCCTGAAGGCCCCCCAATGTTTAGTAGGATATACATCTGTTTAAAGGGGTGTAGAGATGGATTTTTAGAGTGTAGAAGACCACTGGTGGGGCTTGATGGGTGTTTCTTGAAAGGATACTATAGGGGGCAATTATTGACTGCTGTAGGACAAGATGCCAACAACCACATATGGCCTATTGCTTATGGGATTTATCAGAGTGAGAATAAAGATAATTGGAAATGATTTTTGGAGCTGTTACATGCAGATGTAGGGAACTACAAGGAGAGGATGCTAACATTTATGAGTGACATGCAGAAGGTATAATTTTTTAAACCCTTATGCTCTAGTGATTTTCAAACTGTAATACATTGTAATAACTAATACTGCTATATTTTCTGTTTGTTTAACATCTGTAGGGATTGATACCAGCATTGCAAGAAGTGATGCCTGGTGTCCCACACAGATTTTGTGTGTGGCACCTATGGCAGAACTTCTCTAAGCAATAAAGAGGGAAAGAACTCAGGGACTCCTATGGCAGGCAGCCAGGTCAACAACCCCAAATGAGTTTGAAGTAAACATGATGAAGATCAAGCATGTGAATGACAAGGCTTGGATGTATTTGGCTAAATTTCCAAAGGAGGCTTGGAGCAAGGCATTTTTTGATGAAAACTGCAAAGTGGATAACATCACAAATAACAACTGTGAGGTTCTGAATTCTAAGCTTGTGCATGCCAGGTGCAAACTAATTGTAAGCATGCTGGAAGAGGTAAGGACCTACCTAATGGTCACCATAGGTAACCACAAGCTAAAGTTAACAGGACACGATGGAAAATTGACACCAATCCAGCAAAGTAGGCTAGAGAAGGACAAGTCTGCAAGTAACAACTGGACAGTCGTTTGGACAGGTATCAGGTCATTTTTAGTATTATTGTGTAATAATTGTTTAACTATTATATTACTGTTATTTAATTTGACACTTTGTTATTACCCTGACTAGGTGATGGTAGGATTGAAAGGTATGAGGTCAGTTGCTTTCCAGAGAGGGTATCTGTTGATTTGGGAACACAGAAGTGCAGCTGTAGAGTATGGCAATTGACTGGTAAATAACATCCTTATTATTTACTTGAAAGGGTATCTGATGACACAAGTATAGCTTATTACTTTATGGGTTACATGTTAATTGTAGGAATGCCATGTAAGCATGTATGTGCAGCCATAGCTCACAAAGGAGAGAGACCAGAAGACCACTGCCACATTGGATTGACAATGGCAGCATGGGAAGCAACCTACCAACACCACATAGAATCAGTACCAGGTTTAGAGTTTTGGGAGAAAACAAAGTTTATCCCACCAATTCCACCAAATATTCAGAGGACTATTGGTAGACCTAAAAAACACAGAAGAAAAGTAGGTGACAATACCCAGGGGTCAACAGAGAAGGATGCAACAGAGAAGGATGCAACTAATAATGCAACTAATAATAGGGAAAACAACCATAAACAGAAGATGAAAAGGAGACTACAACCAGGAAAATGTGGTGAGTGTGGTGAAGTTGGACATAGGAAGATTACATGTCCAGTTGCTAGGGATAAGAGAAGAGCTAAACAAGCACAACAGACCCAAGAAGTTAACTCCACACCACAACAGACCCAAGAAGTTAACCCCATACCACAACAGACCCAGGAAGTTGTGGAAGTTGTAGCCTCACAGCCAATGTCTTAGACAGATATCATCACACCTGTTAGAAGGAGTCAAAGGTTGGCAGCTCCTAGCAGATCTCCACAGCCTTCCCAGTCAAGTGCAATAAGTTCACCACCCAACAACCAATATAATCTAAGGAGGAAGTTGCCATTCAAAAAGCCAGGAACTATGGTTTTCATAGAAACCCCTAGGAGCGAAAAATGATTATGTATTGAGCATTTTAAGACATGTGATGTATGACATTTTCAGGTCCTCTGTTCTATGACCTGTGAACATTTTATGTATTGACCAGTAATATATGACAATGGTTTTATGTAATGAGCAGTCATTTTATCCATTGATGTTTAATGGGGTTCATATGTTATTTTCAGTGATTACTTTCCAGGTACATAATGGACTACATAATGGAACAAAATGATATCCATTAATTCTGTTAACTGCATTAGTTAGGCATCACAAGTTTGTAGTTTCAGCTTACATTATTATTTGCTACACAAAATTGCTACACAAAATGGACCACAAAGCTAAAAACTCAAATATAGGACAACTCATAACTTTTTCTACATTAAAAGTTGGATCCTCATTACAACAGCATCAACATATACAACATCACCATTACATTTTCATCACCATTACAATATCCCCCATAACACTTTCAACAGCATCATTACATTCTCATCATCATAACCAACAATCCCATTACAAAAAAGAAAACTATTACACAGTGAGTCACCAAAAGCATCTTTAACTTTAACAATTCTTGTTGGGTTTCCGTGAAGCCTTTCTTCATCAACGATTCCACTCGGGCCATGGCTTCACAGCCAACCCTATCAGCATCACATTTCTGCCTTGACATCACAGACTCTATCTCTGCTAGCTTACACATTACTGTATTCTTCCACTCATCTTCGTGGATTGCAAAATCCCCCTCCTGGACCCAAGCAAAAAAATCACATTGGCCTCCACGAAGTCTTGCACATCTCCAAAATTGACAATTTGGATTGTTCACTGTGTGGGACACACGCAACGCAAGAGGGTCACCACAACGACAACGGAGACGACGTCGAAATTGGCTGGATGATGACGACGATGACCCCTGGGTAGGGTTTGGACTCTTCCCCTCCATGTTGACCAAAAATGCGAGAGATGAAGAAAAAATGGAGAAAACACAGAAGAGGAGATGTTAATCAACAGAAAGAACAACACATAGCTTCACGCGCGTGAGAAGGACAAGGGGAAGAAATGAGAGAAGAAGAAGAAGAAATGAAAGTAGGGAGCCACTCTCAGAAGGAGAAATCAGAGACGAAGAAGAAGAAATGAAAGTAGGGTTCCTGTGTGCAAAAACAACGTCGTTTTATGCTCACATGGACGTCCCAGTTGGCACATAACGCTCCACGTCACCTACTTCCAACGGGCGTTTGGTGTCTGTTAATGGCGGGGATCTAACTGTCCGACGAACATGGACGTTGGGGACCAAACAGACTAACTAACTAAACCGAGGACCTAAATGTCCGACCGTAATAGAGACAAGGACCAAATGGGGGGTTTTGTCAATAAAGAATACAACATCAGGCCAACCCATGACCTAGTTATGGGGGTGAGCCTATGGCCATGGATTTGTAACATGCAGCACTTTTAGTTTCATTTCTTTTTCCTATTTAGGTTAGGCCAACTTGTAACTTAGATGGTTTGTTTATTACGCTAGTTCTGGTCTATTTTTGAGTTACCCTTTAAATTCCCACTCAAACTAAAGTTTAAAAATGAATCGATTATTAGTGATGCGTCTTTGTGGATTGGTATTTTGTGATTCAATATAACCTGTGCACGTGTGGGCTCTATCAAGTTTTTGGTGTCATTGTTATGGACTGCAGTTGACTAAAATCTGGTTGGTGAACTTTGGGATTAAATGATATTTGTTTTGTGTTTTTCAAAAAAATAATAGAAATAAGAAAACAAGAATATATATTTATCTTAATTAGGATTAGTATCTTTAATCTTATCTCATCTTTATTAGTTTTAAATATTAGGTTATTTAGGATTTGTTTACTTTTAATTTTAAAATGTTAATTTATAGGATTAGTTTATTTTCAATTAGCATTTAGCATTTAATTTAATTAATTTCTATTTACTATTTCTCTGGATATTACATGTGGTATTGCAGGTTCTTAGTTTTCACATGCAGAGGTTGCATTCAAGTGGAGACGAAATCCATTTCCTTATTGACCATAAAATCGAAAGGACTTTGAATCGAAGAAAGAGGCATTTTGTGCTTCATGAGTAAGAGACTACTAATGCAATGGCTAATAATGAAGGTGCTAGGGCACAATCATAGAAAAATAGAATACAAATTACACTATTTTGAACAAGCAGCATTTCCACAACAAAATTTCACAGGAGCAATCTAAAATATATTATGTTATGAAGCACTGTAAGTGGTATGGCAATAACAAAAACAATTGATGTTATGAAGGATGGTAATGGAAACTTGAAATGTGGCAAGGTCTTACAAATTCTCTATACACGGATATGATGACAATTCATGTTCCATAGGATTAGAAATAACAGTAACTTTAACATATTATCAGTATCATGTCCCATAGAATTAATACCACTAGCAGAAATAACAATAACTCCAACATATGATAGTATAACAACTAACTAAGTATGATTCAAAATAATATTAATTTCACTCGAAGAAATTTTTAGAATAATCCTAGTTAAACTAAAAACTAAGACCAATATTTATGGATTGACAAATATAGAAAATGGGGGAGTGGGGAAGAAGTTAAGAAACATATACAGAGAGAGGGAGATAAAAGGAGGGGAAAGGGATAGAAATATAGAATATAGATGGACGTATTGTTCGCTAACTATAATGTGGCCAAAGACGTTATCCCCTAAGTATGGTAATCCTAGAGAGATAAGGGTGGTAGACGCTGGTTGTGGGTGGTTGTGGTGCGCTAAAGAGAGGGAAATGTGGATGGAAAATAGAAAGGGGTATGGTTTGACGAAGGCTAGGGGTGGCTAGAGGAGAGGGTGGGCAATAAAAAGAGGAGAAGAAGAAAGGGGCTGGTTTTGCATGAAAACGAAGGAAGAGAGGGTTGGATTCGATTTAGGGATTTAGTTTTTAGCAACAAAACTATACTCATTGTTAGAGTCGTGTCAAACTTGCCATGTGTATTGTATTTGGTGATGACTATTAACATGTTGTCCCTAAATCAACATCGTTAGTGACAAAAAAGGTCACTTGGGGGAAAAAGTGCTCCTTCCAGACCCCAAGTGACAATTTACAAAGAACTTGAATGGAACAGCCATGTTAATGGTTAGATGCCTTCTGACAAGTACCTAAGAAAAGTTGTGACAGGATAGAGAATTATGTCTTTTTTCTAGCTAAGATGTAGAGTTTAATCTTAACATCTTTAGTGCACTTAGAGAGTACTTTTGTGGCTATGATTAAATACAATTTAATTATTTTCATGATGTTTGTTAATCTCATATGCTTTGTTTACTTTGGGAAATTCTAGCATGTCTTTTTTGTTATTTTTTATTTTTAGGATGTTTGTGTATTTCGTATTCACTTTGCATTTTCTCCATCCATTTTGTCTTTTTCATGGTGATAATTAAAAGTTTAGCTTGATATTTTTGATGCATTCCCAAAATTCATAATTTTAGGGCCTATTTTCTTAGAACTTTTAGTATTTTTCTTCGAACCATCTCCGCTTGGTTTTACATTTTATAGGAAATTAGGTTTAATAAAAGCCATATTTTAAACCTGATGATCAAAGATGTTTAGAGTTAAGAGGCTTAAGAGCAAAGCCCGATGGGTTAAATGAGGAAAAGGAATAAAGAATTGAGCATCAGGACAACTTCATGGCAAGGTTATGGGCGCAAGTCCTTGAGCATAGAGCTGTGTCAAGCTATATTTTTAGTTTTGTTTCTTTTCCTATTTGAGCTGGTCCAACTTGCAACTTAGATGGTTTGTTTATTAGGTTTGTTCTAACCTATTTCTAAGTTAAGAGTGTTAGGCTAAAGAGTTTGCTTTAGATTTTGAGTCGACTCGAGAGGATCGTGAAGGAGTTATGATGGGTCTTTACTACCTTCTAGAGCAAGCATTGGTTAGAATTTTAACCTTCACTTTTTCTTGCTATCTCACATTATAATTATGATTGGCATGATGTTTATTGTTCTTTTTACTATCATGTGTGTAACTCTTAATGATGTAGAACTAGTCCTAATAGAGTAATGATATAACTTGTTTATTTTTAGATTTAATCTTAATGAGAATTAATTTCAAATTTTGTTTTACACCTGTGTCTTAATGCCTTTTCTTTCAAACTCGTGAAATTCTTAGGAATTAATTTTAATCGTTAATTTAAGATATCGATGGGTGAACTTAACAATTCAAACCCATGGTGTAATTGAACCTTATTTTAAATACCAATGGGTGAACTTAAGTCAAAAAACTCCATTAAAATTAAATCCTAATTTATCAACCAACTAAGTTTTGATACGGGGACAAAATGAAACCCCCAGAGTGTCTTTTGATCTTGAAAGTTTTCATGTGTCTCACCTTTAGTCTTTCTAAATTTTAGTTTTTATTTATTAGTTTTTAAATTTTGAAAATCAAACCTAATTCTTGCATAACCTAAAGTCCAAGAATAAACTGGTGCATAGTGACCTGTCTCTATCAATCTTTTTATTACGTGATATAACTCGTTCACTTACGGGATCTATCATATCCAATGGACTATTTTAGTGAGAAAGTTAATAGGGCTACATTTAATTACCCATCATATGACAAAAAGCTCTATGCTTTCATTAGGGCTCTCTATACTTAGGAACACTACCTTATTCCCAAAGAATTTGTAGTACACAATGATCATGAATCACTTAAGTTCTTGAGAAGGAATAGCAAGTTGACAAGATGTATGCTAAATAGGAAGAGTTCCTTGAACTATTTTCCTAAGTTATTAAACATTAAAAAGGAAAAGCCATAATAGTAATCACCGTTGCTTACTTCCCACGGATCTAAAGTCATAGGTTTAGATAACATTAAGAAGTTGTGTAGAGATAACCTTGATTTCTCTATCGTATTTGAGGGATGTGGCCCTTTGACCAACAGTGATTACCATACGCATAATGGCTTCCTTTTCAAAGGAAGTAGGCCATGTGTTCTTAAAGGGGTATAGAAGACTCACTTTGGAGAGAGAGTTATAAAATAGGGCTTATGGGACAATTTAGAGTATATAAGACTTTGTCTACACTCTTAGAGCATTTCTTCTGGCCTTATATGAGGAAGGATGTACGTAGGGTTTGCTATAGGTGTTTGGCTTATAAGAGAGGCAAGTCTAAAAACCAACCATATGGGATTTACACTTCATTGTCTATTCCTAGAGCTCTTTGGATGGAATTAACATGTATTTTGTCTTGGATTTACGTAGAACCTAACAAGGGGGATCATTCCATGCCACAAGGTAGATTATGTTGGTCATATTGCTAAGTTATTTTTCAATGTGACTGTGAGACTTCAAGGTGTTTCCTTTAGTATAGTGCCTAATGGGGATGCTAATTAGCTCCTTAGCCACTTTCAAAAGACCTTATAGTTTAGGCTAGGGACTAAGTTATTGTTTTCCACTACATGTCATCCTCAAATAGATGTATAAACAAAGATAGTGAATAGAATCCTTTCCATTTTTTAGGATCTTTGTTAGGAAGAACATTAAGTCATAGGATGGGTGTCTATCTCATGTAAAGTTTGAATATGATAGGGTGGTCTATTCTACTGCTAACCATTCTTATTTTGAGATTGTGTATAGATTTAACTCTAATATTTCTCTTGATCTTTTGTCTTTGCCTAATCATTCTTTTATGCATAAGGATGGTGAGGCCAAAGAAAAATGGATAAAAAAACTACATAGGAGGGTCAAGGAAGACAATGAGAAAAGAGTGGCCAAATATGAAAAACATGCAAACAATGATAGAAAATATCTTTTAATGTTTATGATTGGGTATGGTTGAATCTAAGGAAAGAAAATTTTTGAATTTAAGGATATCCAAATTAGCCCTAATAGGAGATGTTCCATTTCAAATCATTGAGAAGCTTGGACCTAATGCTTATAAGCTTGACTTACTTGGTGATTATAAGGTTAGTGATTCTTTTAAAATTAGTGATTGGTCTTCTTTTGATGTACGTGATAAAGAGCTTGAGGAGGGAGCATACATAGACGCACATGTGGATTAAAGGGAAAATCATTTTCAAGAAGGAGGCCTTAATGACACCCTAAAGGTAAGGAAACAAGCTTGAAGGAGCTAAAGGGACAACTTAAAGGACCATGGAATATAGTAAGGTCAAAAGGGCTAGGGAGGTCTTAAATAAGCTTATAACCTTAGTTGAGAGTCAAGCTCTAGAGTCTCCACCTTAGGATAAGGCTTATGAGCTTATCATTTGTCATGTACTAGACCCCTTGTATATTGGCATTGGGCCTAAGCATATCGTTTTAGACTTGCATTTTAGCCCCTTAGGTTTTGGGATTGGGCTTTACGTCTTAAAGACAATACAATTGTAGCCTTAGGATAAGTTTTAGGCTTGAGCCATTCATCCTTTTTGGTCGTGAGCTCTATAAGCTTTTAGGGTGAGATTAGTTGGATTTAGCTTCTTTGAAAAGCTTAGTTGGCTATATATAGGTCTAGGGTTCACTCTTCACATCTTTGACATAATTGAATTTGAATTTCTAACAGAGTTATCTATTTTTTTTTCGGGTGTTCTTTGTAGAATATTGGCTTGAATTTTATTAATGGAACTCCCTCATTGTTGTAATTTTCAGTTGACTTATCTTTCCCAGGTGACAACTAATTCATTTCTTTATTTATCACTTTTTATTTTCTAATTCTTCATTGAGTTCCTAAGCTAGAAAAACCTATAAAATCTATACATAAGGTTTGTTTGGTTTTGATGATGCTTGTGGAGTTGGAGTTTGAAACTCAATTTAAAGTTTGAAAAGACCTCTTGAAAAGATCCTAAAGTGAAGAATTCATATTTTATATATATATATATATATATATATATATATATATATATATATATATCACATCGTGCATGTTATATATATATAATATGTTATTTGAAACACATTATTTATTTTTTTGTTTTTCTAGAAATTAAACACATGTTAGGGATTTATAATAATTTATACACATAGCCTTGACACATGCATATTATATATGAACGTGATATGCTCAAAAATTTCTTTAAAATTTGAGAGACTTGTTTTTTCAATGGTTCATGCAATAATTCTCTATGGTACATGAAGCCTTGGCTAGTATTGTATACCCAAGAATGCATTAATATTGTTGCTTAGAGTTGAAGTAAATGTTTTACTCTCTTAAACGCAAAATATTCTCTATACCAATTCAATTAATTTTAAAAAATGTACACACAATAATCAAGTCTCACATTGGATTGATCCAGGCTTGGTAGAGTATGGAGTAGATGTATATACGGGGTTATAAGATATATAGATTTACCACTAGGTTCTGCAGTACTTGGTTTGTCTGTGCACACGTCAATTCCTTCTCACGTTTCTCCTATTTGACGTACGTGGATTGATCAGACACCACCGAGTTCATGAATTCTAACTTTAGATTGACTGAGAAATGACCCCAACTTCTTTGCTAAAGTTCTCTCTCTCTTTTCTCTCTCTCAAGGACCATGTAAGGTACTACTAGTTGGTGTCGGTTCTTTATTTCTTTGTTGGCTGTTTTTATATCTGTGCAGCATTCTGCAGAGTGGTCCTCCATCATGAAACAAAAAAATTAATTGAATCGTATAACACGAATGTGTAATCTGCCCCCAATCTCCCTCGGTAACTATATATAAGTACACATATATTTCCACTTACGTTTTCTTTTTCTTAATAATGAAACTGCTATTAATTACAGTGCGGAGCCTATAAACTAACTTGTAAACAATTGTTTTAACTTAGTTAATCAGTTAATAATTTTGGGGTTAAATTTTAAAAATATATATGGGTTAAATTTTGGCGTATTTAGGGTTTAAATCCTGGCTGAGCCTCGCGACCTTTGGCACACATAATAGGCCAAAAACGGATCCTACAACAAACTTAACACCGGTTTTGCGGTTGATGTTATGTAAATCCTTGTAACATGAAGTCTTGGTTGTGTTGGCCAGTGCTAATTAAGTAGCGTTGGCTTAAAACAGACGCTACTTAGTGTCGACTTCACCGACGCGAAAGACTAAACCAAATCAGGGTTTTTTTTAAAATGGTGCCAAAAAATATAATTGTTGGTTTAGGGTTGACCTGAAAATATTTCATGGTCTGGGTGGAAAAGGTTACATCATTTTTGCATTTCACACACTGACCCCATGAAATGTCAAAGGCGTCAGCATTTTGCACATTAGGTGTGCGAAATCAAGGAAAGGCCACCACATGTCATGTGTAGGTCCATTTCGTAGGTCAAGGTGACGAATTCTGATGCGTCATGTCATTCTGTCATTTCGCATGTCAAATGGGCGAATTTGTTTACTCTGTATTCTTTTCAATTGGTAAAATCGATTGATCCTAAAAACTCTAACATTTTTGGCATTTTTTTGTTTGGCCTTTTTTCTTTACCAAAACAATTGTGTTTTGGTTATTCTAAGATGACCTAGGTTAGGCTATACGGATGTAACATATTTGATGAGCCCTTTGCTTCATTTACTTTACTTATTGCTACATAACATAAGACTTTACATCCTAGACCTCTTGCAAGTAATAGTATGACCTAATCATGAGACCTACACCTTTGTTGTTCGTGTCTCTTCTCATTGCTTCCTTTGTATTCATGACTTAGGTTTGCATTTTAGGTTTGGGACTTGCATTCATAGCTTCAGCTTTGTGAGTTCTAACCTTTGTTCTTGTCTTCATTGACTTCACACAACCCTGCAAGAGGTTCTTCATTTCATACGTATTTTATGTATTTTACATTGTTGATTTTGTAACGCCCTCAGTTAACTAGGACAATTCTTGTACACTAGGTATAGCAAAACAATCTTTCAAAATCATTTATATAATAGTGGTATGGTTCATTTAGTGAAAAATTACATACTCTGAAAAGAGAAAGGGGCACACAGGCTCCTAAAACATAACTCCATAACTCGATACAACATCCATCTACAACTAAAGTCTACCAAAAAGTGCTTCTCCATGTTGTCCTTCTGCTAGATAAGATAGATACTTGTACTCTCTACTTGCTTACAGTGAAGCTTCGGTGAAAACTTACTCTTACCGGTCAGGGCCTTGCTCACTTCCTTCGTAATTTTCATCTAGAGGAACCAAAAATATAATATACAACAAACTAAAGGGGTAAGTATATTACTCCTAACTCATGGGTATACATACAAGGGTACCTCATTACAACCACACATACAGTTCAGCCAATAGATATTCACCGCTATACAATAACATATGAACATTATATTAGATCATAATCATTAGTAAAATAAGTTAGTCAATCAATATGTCATGCATCAGTCGGAAGTTTTATGATTCATCATCAATTAGTGTTCCATGATGTGAATAGGGCCCGATAAAGTACATCTCTTCATATTTATACTGACACGGTACTCATATTGGGTAGTGGATGCCAGAGCGATCGGAGTACACCGAATTCCAGAACATTAGGGTAAAGGGACACTCATGTAACATCCTGGATGTTTGAAAATTAGAAATAAGATAAAGTGTGTTTTGGGTGTAAATTAATAATAAATGAAAGAAAGAATTGGAAAATGGAATTTTAAGGGATGTGGCATCAGGGGGCCCTGACACGTAGCGTGGCACTGATACGTAGCGTCAGGTGCACATTAATAAGCTGACGCGCAGCACCATGCTGACGCGTAGCATCAGCATCGCGATCAGTTTAAATCAGGGGCATGCAAAACAGAAACCCGTGAGCTCCTTCTTCTCTATTTTCTCTCATCCCATGCGGTTTTGCTTGCAGCTTGGTGGATTCACCAAAGTAATTATGTAATTAGTCTTGGAGAAGTAAGGTAAGCATGTTAGAACCTTTGATTTGTGATTTCCTTCTCCTTCCCTCTCTAATCCATGACCCCTATTTGTGTTTGGGGTTTGATTCTTAAGTTTAATGGTTGCTCGAACCTGAATGAGGACGTTGGAATATTGGGTGTAACAGAAAGTTAATAAATTTTGTTTTCCGACGCTTGTAGGTTCGGATTTAAAGATTGGAAATTCGGTTGATACGGAGGAACTTGGAAACGAAGGTCAGAAACGGAAATGGTAAGCTTCAATAACTTAAGATTGAGGTTTAGAGTTATTTTAAGGTTATGGATTATAGTTTTAGTAATTATAATATTTATGGGAGCTTCCTTGAACTTAATTTTAGAGTTTTGATGAACCTTGGAGGAACCCCGATAGTTGATTGGAAGCTGTGGAAAACTTGGAATCGAGGTAAGGGGGTGTACTGGGTTAAGATTAAGAGAGAAATTAAATTTATGTGCTTGACGTATGGAAGATGGGTATATGATAACTGCTTGTTATTATTCTAAATTAATTAAGATGAGAAACTAAATTAGGAATTTATCGATGAAGAATTAGAGAATAATAAGTGAGGGATAAGCGAATGAATGAATAAGAAATTGAATATGTTGATATATGATGATTAGGGAACTTAGAATAGCCTATATAAAATATGTGAATTATGAACTATGTATATGGTAGTTGATGAACTAGAAAGTGAGGTAAGTGAGTGAGGGAGACTGATAAGTTGTAGTATAGATGCGTGAATGATAGTAGAATGATATAAGGATTATGTGACTAAAGTCGAAAACCATAATGAATAACAAAAGTCATGAGAAAATGGGATGATATGCATATGTATATGTGTATGTTTGGGTGTGAGAATAATGAGTATCACTTTGATTGATAATCATCCTTGTAGAAATATGTGTATATATATATATATATTGTTGAGTTAAAGCATGAGAATGGCCCAGGTATGGTGAGCCAAGGATGAACTAATAAGGTAATGTGTCGGTAAGTTAAAGATAATGATGGTTTATATTGATGATTAATATGATTAGAATTGTGTAAAGATCGATGGAAGTGAACAATGTGGTTTCCTATGTTAAATTGATGATGTTTTGATTATATTGAGTTACATATTATGTATGAGATACCCTGGATACTGTTGAGGGTGGGGAGTGGTCGTCGGTGCGTTGCACAAGCAAGGAGCGGCTCCTGACAGGCTTCTAGTGAAGGGATTGTATGTTTATACTATATGATTGATTATGTAAGATGGCATTATATTGATCGGCTTGACAAGTCGGTCGCCCTATGTTGTGAGCACATGTCAGTTTCTGACAGTTGCATATGATGCTTGTAATGGTATGCCATGATGTATCACATATGATATGTGATTATGTGGTGAAGGACGACCGACGGTATATGTTACCCTCGTTTTCGGCTCCAGTGGTTTTTGTGCCCAGTTGAGCTACCCAATGGTGAAGTAGGACCCAGTGGTTGAGGGGGAGTCAAGTAGGACTCGGTGAACCAAGCAGGATTCACGGGGTGTCAAGTAAGACCCCCAGCTGAAGGTCGATCCTTATAGTATCCGGATACTAGGCGTTATGTTATCTATGTGAGAGTCAGTTGTGTTTTACACTTCTTGCTTTATTTATATGCTTATGATGACAATTGTAATATTATATGATGATTGAGCTATTAGAATGTATGTAATGTGTGATGTTAGTTATCGGATGAGAATGAACATAGGAGCTTGATGCTAAACAATGTGTTGATTTATGTGTAAGGAAAGTGTCGTAATGAAAAGGTAGCAAGGAACACTATTGATAAAAATAGAACGTAATTATAAGATTATCCTCTTCCAATTTTGATGTTTATTTTTGTATTAATTCTAATTCCAATCACTCACCCCCTGTATTGTGGTTTTAGTGACTGTTTGTAGGTATGGATGCACACCCCGGAGGCGAGAGCTAAATGAGGCCAGGGCAACAAGGGAAGAAATATATTTATATGGTTATGTACTTATGTGTCAATTTTCACCACTAAAAAAACAGCTGTTAGCGACGGAAGGAATTGGTCGCTAATCAATGGAATTCCCGTCGCTAAAACCATTAGCGACGGCATCACAGACGGGAAAGAGGACGTCGTTAAAACCCTCATCGAAAACACACCAGCGACCACATACATGCCGTCGCTACCTTATTGACGGCGTAAGACCGTCGCTAAAATCGTCTCTGCCCCAATAACTCCAGCCGTCGCTAAGTGTTGCCATACAGCGACCTCGAGACCCCGTCGCTACTAACAGCAACCAGCGACCACCGTATGCCGTCGCTATAGGTAGGGATATAGCGACCAAGGCAATCCGTCGCTAGTGGTTGCGATGTAGCGACGCCGACGTCCGTCGCTAGTGGTTGCAGGTAGCGACCACAACCTCTGTCGCTAGTGGTTGTCAGGTAGCGACCACAACGTCCGTCGCTAGTGGTTGTCAGGTAGCGACCACAACGTCCGTCGCTAGTGGTTGTCAGGTAGCGACCCCAACGTCCGTCGCTAGTGTTAATAAGTCAGCGACGGACGTGGACCGTCGCTAACGAGGATTTTTAAATTTTTTTAAAATTGATTCAATATTGACTGGTTTTGTTAATTTAGCTTTAAAAATATCTTAATATTTTGTATTTTGTATTGGCTGATAAAATTTTATAATTAAATTAAAATAATTTTTTTGAAGTAATAAATTATTATTAAAAACAAAATAATAGATTAAATTAATTTATGAAATAGGTTGAATTATTAATGATAGGTAGAATAAGGCTTTGTGATTTGAATGTAATTACCAATAAATATTGACATAATAAATAAAGAATGACAAAATAAATACTGAATGAAAATATAACATAACTAAAAATCAAATATACAATGTGTATAAATAAAAGAACTACAATCAAGGTGGTGGAGGATCCTGGGGTGGTGGTGGGGGCGCCTGGGAAGTGGGGGGAGGTAGCCTCGCCATCAACTGCATCAGTAGCTCCTGCTGCTGAGCAAGTTGCCGACGAGTCTCGGTGTGCTGCTCCTCGGCCCGCTGTCGGTCCGCCTCGGCCTTCTGTCGGTCCGCCTCGTGCCGCTCCAACAGCAACTGCCTCTGACGTCGCTCCTCCTGTAGCTCATCGTTTAGGTTTTGAATTACCTGAACGACCTCAGTCGGAAGACCAGAGGAAGACGAAGAGGAAGGGGTCTTCCCCTTTTTCGCCAGCTGCGTGCCGACGCCACCCAATCCAAACACCCTCCCTTTCTTGTTCACACCGCCAACAGCCTCCATATAGATGGCGTTGTCGTCAGAACAAGATAGGGTGGGAGGAACCTCCCCTTCAGGAGTGGAAGCCACCAGGTCCGCCTCCTTCTCGGCCCTCCTGGCCTGATACGCCTCCTGTAAATTCAAAAATGATAGGATTAGTAAGCTGATTTGTAAATTATAAGGATGTGTCAGTTAAAAGTAAATACCGCTAGCTCCGTAGTCTTCTGGTTTACCCATGCACCGGCTTTGTTCTTCTTGGTCATTTGCATGACCTCAAACAAAGAAGGCTCCCGGTGCTCCCTCTGCTCCTGTGGTGGACAAAAAACATTGAGATTATTATTTGTAAACATGTAAGACGAATCATAATAGAAATGTTTAACATAAATATACTTACAAATCTTTTCTTGTGCTCGAGGGTTGAAATGCTACCCCCAGTGTAAACCGAGGCTGCAGCATCGGCGGCTCTGTTGGCCCTGTTCCGAGCACTCGCCTGTTGGAACGGGACCCCGCCCCACTTCTGGACCATCCCGTCCCAATGGTCCTCCGGGATCCAACGAGGGCGCTCACCCTTGTCCCTCACCTTCCAAAGGGTACTCTTGATGATTTTGGAGGTCTTTGTGGCAAAGACCTTCCTAATCTCATCAATCATACCCTCCGCCCACTGGTAATCACGCTGTAAAATGAATTGAGAAATCAAAATTAATAACAGGTCTATTTTACAAATCAAGTCACAATAAATGAGCTAGGAACTTACCGAGAAGGTGTCAAACCACCTATCTTGCACAACCTTCCCAGCATCTGTCCAAGATATATATGGACCATCCCACTGGGCCTTCAAAACCTTAGTAATCGCTTTGGTAGTGCGACTACTATCAACAAAGCTGTAATGACAACAATTATGTTAGGAGTAAAACAACACACAATCTAGGGAGACACCCAAAATTTCGGCAGAGTCTCCCCTGTAAATGTAACATTTCCAAGTTTAAATAGTTACCCTGTTACAAACAGAAGAGTGCCCAGTACAATTCAATCTATACAAGTACTAATTAAAGTAACATCCAATAAACCAACAAGTATTTCCACTAAACCCTAATATAAAGTATCATACAAATAACATAAAAGTATATGAAATTTAGTCACTTACTCATCTCCGGCCGGCACGGGTACCAACATGGGCAGATGAGATGCCGGAGGTGGGGTCGCCTGATGGCCATGGTCCTCCAAGCCACCAACTCCAGGAGTCTGCTCTGGGGTGGTCAGCTGTGGGGGTGATGGGGTGGTCTGCTGTGGTGGTGGTGATGGAGTGGTCTGCTGTAGTGGTGATGGAGTGGTCCGCTGTGGTGGTGATGGAGTGGTCTCCTGCCCTGGGGTAGGAGTCCCCAGACGGGAAGCCGGGGTCCTGGACCCACCACCCCTACTGAAGGGCAGTCGACGTCCCGTCATCTGTGGATAAAATCATGAAAAGAAAGGTTAGTCTCAGGATATATATAAACCTATGTATATATGTTTAACAACTACGTACTCTGTGTCTGTTTCAGTTTCAAATTCCCCCTCAGTTTTAGTGTCACTGTGGTTATCTGTTTGAACAAGTTCATCAGTATCCAAATCAGCCCTAGACCGTTTTGATCGAGAGACAAGGTCTTTGTCAATGTGTTCACCCCCCGTAGTGGCGAGTGTCTCATCCATTACGACTGGATCAATGTTGAACAACAAATTGGCATCGTTGAGCTCGCATGGTGCAAGCTGATAAGCGTCATCGACCTCCTCGGAGACATTGTCAGTGATCTGACTTCGGGCCTTGGCCTTGATTACTGCATACCAGTCCCGATGTCCTCCCGGGAAGTCGGTGTAATAAACCTGCTCAGCTTGTTGGGCAAAAATGAAGGGATCAAACCCTTTATATCTACCATTCTTCTTGACCTCAACTAAGCCGTAGTTGTTGTCAACCTTTATTCCAACACCGATTGTGTTGTCGAACCAATCACATTTGAATAGAACAATATCTCTTCTTAGTCGTCCAGAGAATGAAACTTCAACAATCTCCGTCAGCACTCCATAAAAGTCTTCTTCCAACTGACCGGCGGTGCCTTTAACACAAACCCCGTAGTTATGGGTGCGCATCCCTTCACTCCATTGAAGAATATTAAACTTGTAGCCATTTACGTAGTAAATAGGCCATTTTTTAACAGTCTTCACCGGCCCCCAAGAAAGGGCTTGGAGTAAAGAATCTTCAATATGGTTGTTAGGGTCTTGTATCTATGTACAACATAAGAAGTAGGTCATTGTTACCATATTGACGGGAGTTAGAAGCAAATAGGCTTAAAAACACTTGGTATACGGGTCTTACATGTTGCGCGAACCAACCAACGAACTTGGATGACACCTCACTATGAATTTGGTCATCAGTTAAATCATTTTGCTCAAGTTTTAGCATATCTGTGTATAAGCTATTGAAAGAAACAAATAAGTTTAATATAAAAGCTACGTTAAGAATGTATAATATAACTTCTATGACTTACTCAATAAAGGGTTCCACTTCTGGGCAATTGAGAAGAATGTACAAGTGAGCCGCCTTTCGATCTTTCTCATCAATGTAACATTTTGTGAGCATGCCCCCCGGGTGACCAGGATAGTTGAAAATCGACGTTTGTTCATCAAACCCTGTGCGGCTGGCTACCCCAAGATTGCGGGGAATTCTACTCATTCTAGTTTCTATCTCCGTTGGAAAATAGAAAGAAGCAAAGGTTGTCATTTCTTCGACTAAGTATGCCTCACAAATTGAAGCTTCAACGCAGGCTTTGTTCGACACTTTATCTTTTAAAGAGCGTAAGAATCTTCAACATCATTAACAAGATGGTGTTAAGTTAGAAAATACTATTATAAGCACGATTTGCAACTAAATTAAAGAGTTCACCAAGCATTCACCTTTCGAATGGATACATCCAACGATACTGCACTGGCCACCAACCAAGGCCTCGTACGGTAGATGGATAGGCAAATGCTCCATGGAGTCAAAAAAACTAGGTGGGAAAATCTGCTCTAACTTACAAATCAATACCGGGATAGTTTCTTCCATCTTCACAAGTTTCTCCATACTCAACGAAGTAGCCGTCAACTCCTTAAAGAAGTGACTCAACTCCACTAACGGTTTCCAAATAGGCTTCGGTAAGGCATGAAACGCGTATGGGAGTAGTTGTTGCATAAACACATGGCAATCATGACTTTTCATGCCAAACACCCTTCCCTCCTTCACGTCGACACATCTACTCAAGTTAGAAGCGAATCCGTCAGGCAGGGTCAACCCATTCATCCAAATACACACAGCAATCTGTTGTGGTCTAGTTAAAGCATACTTTGCATGGGGTTTAAACATTCTTCCACGTCCCGCATCCCTCAACTCCAACTCCTTCCTAGAACACCAAATCGGAAGGTCTAGACGACTCTTCTCGTTGTCCTTTGTTCTCCCTTTGATGTCCATAACAGTGTCAAAAATATTCATGAAAACATTACGTTCAGTGTGCATGACATCAATGTTGTGTCTTAACAACAAGTCTTTCCAATATGGCAAATCCCACAACACACTCTGCTTCACCCAGTGGTGTTCCTTACCGTAACCCGCAAACTCCTTAACACTCTTGTCCCAGATGTAAGGATACTCTTCGACCCTCTGCCAAACCCGTGCACCAGATAACCTACGGGGTGGAGGTTCATTGACAACCTTGTTTTTCTTAAAAGCGGTTTTGTTCCTCCTAAACGGGTGATCCAACGGTAGAAACTTTCTATGACAGTCAAAGAAACTTGTCTTGCCACTAACAGGGAGTGATTCCCCCCCGGTATGTTCCATGCATACAGGGCAAGCAAGCTTCCCAGACGTGGACCATCCAGAAAGCATACCATAGGCCGGGAAGTCGTTAATAGTCCACATCAAAACAGCACGCATCATAAAGTTGTTCTTCAAAGACGCATCATATGTCATTACCCCGACATCCCATAACTGTGATAACTCTTCAACCAACGGTTGCAAAAACACGTCTATGTTCGCCTTTAGATTTTTGGGTCCTGGAACCAGTACAGATAGAAACATGACCTCCCTCTTCATACACATATCAGGAGGAAGATTGTATGGGGTCAGGATGACTGGCCAACAAGAGTAAGCTCTTCCGTATTGACCGAACGGGTTAAACCCATCAGTACATAAGCCAAGTCTTACATTGCGTGGCTCGCCAGAAAAGTCTAGATATAGCTCATCCAAACACTTCCATGCTTTCCCGTTGGAAGGATGGCAAAGAAACCCCTCTTGTGTTCGGTTCAGAGCATGCCAACGCATGTGTTTTGCCGTGGACAATGAGGCATACAGGCGTTGAAGACGCGGTGTTAAAGGGAAGTACCACATTTTCTTCCTGGCCGTCCGGGTTACCTTTCCTCTCCTTTTAACGGTCTTGTAGCGTTCCTCATTACAATGCAGACATTTTGTGACACTTTCGTCTGCAAACTCATTTCTGAACAGCATACATCCACCAACACAACACTCTATCTTCACACAACCCAACCCCAAGTTTGCCACTTGTTTCTTAGCACGGTACAGGTTTGCTGGCATTCTGTGATTACTAGGCATGGTGGAACCCATCAGATTGACCATCCTATCAAAACAACCTCCAGAAAGATTATAATCTACCTTTAGGCTTAAAGCAGCTAGGGAGGTGGATAACTCAGTGTGACTGTTACACCCGTCCCACAACGGAGTCTGAGCCGCCGCCAACAAATCATAAAATCTCTTCACCTCCGGATTAGGATCCTCCTCTACATTGTCAGAGTCCCCATGACCTGCTTGGTCATTATGTTCCAGCATACGCCCGGTGGAGGGTCCAACATGATCCATCACCATTTGTTCTATGTTGTTGTACGTATCCCTGTTTCCTCCAACCTCGTAGTAAGACTGTTGCAGGGTTACGTCTGATGGTCTACACGGTAACTGCTCACCATGGTTGTACCAGCAGTGGTATGTTTCCATGAACCCTTTCTCAGTTAGGTGGCACATGACATCATCTGCGTATTCAAAACTCATGCATTTGCACTTTGAGCACGGACAACGAATCTTTTGAGTTGCTTCAAATGCAGGCGTGTTTGCCGTAGCGAACGGAATGAACTCCAATAGCCCCATCATAAACTCCTCAGTCACTCGCCGATTGCTATCTAGTCGGTTGTACATCCATCGCCGATTTGCCGGTACCTCCATTTACAATATCTAACAAGCACGATTTCTGTTACTTTAAATTATTGTAATTTTATTTGACTATCGGTTGTGAATCACTCTCTATCTCTTTGATGTTGCAAATTGGTGGGGCCCTATCCCATTCGGGATGAATATGCAACCATCCGTAACCCATCCCATAATTGTATGCGGTCTATCTTGAGTTGAACGAATGTTCATTTGAAATTTCGGCAGCATTTCGCATTGGTCCCCGAGTACACAGAGATACGTACGGTATGAAACTCCGCACGCAGACATGCACCCTGGGGACAATACGAAATACCATAGCCGAAATTTCAAATCAACATTCATTCAACGTCTCCAGATAGACCACATACAACATTGATGGGTTACGCCCTACAGGTTACAAATTCATACCAAACTGTCCAACCGGGACAATTCAAGATCCAACACAACACGGTACATCGACCGGTTGTTTTGAAACTTGAACGGGAATCTAATGGGGACACACACGACTAAACCCTACATTATTAACATTGACTTTCATCTTTTTAGTTCCCTAAGAAAGGGAGCCTGCCGAAATTTTGGCAGAGTCTCCCCTGTAAACTAGACATTTCCCAAAATTAGAAACGGCCTGTTACATACAGAAAACTTGCCAGTATTGATAATTATATATGCTATGCATTGTATGTGCTATTGAGAGGTATTAAGTCCTAAATCATGTTATCAACACACAAAATCAAGTCCTAATGAGCTCTGCTCTCCACTAACAAACAACATTACACATGCATAAAATATCATGTTATCAGCACACAAAACCAATTCCTAATGAGCTCTGCTCTCCACTAACAAACAACATTACACATGCATAAAAAATCATGTTATTAGCACATAAACCATTGCCTAATGAGCTTTGCTCTCCACTAACAAACAACAATTCACATGCATACACACAATGAGAAAGTCAGTGTTAGGGGATTACCTGGGGAAAAAAGTCAGGGATGAATATAAAGTTGTCGACAGACGATCAGACCCCACGCGTAACGTGTGCTAGTCTGCATGACAAACCAATAAGTGGTTGGACAGTTACAATTAGCAAGGAAACTAAACAAAGAGAGACATGTAAAGTAAATTATAGATTAAGTTCATCATCAAAATGGGCGGGACAACAAATTGAAGATACAAGTTTACCTTATATCAAAATCATGTTTAAACTATATAAATTATTCTTTATGTATAAAAAAATTCTAAATTGTTATAGATGCATCTCAATATTATTTTCAATAAAAATATTTTATTATTTATATTATATGGGTGTAGGACTCTGGTTAACAAAATCTATTTACTATTTCTTTAAAGCTAATGGATGGTTAACGAGTATATCATCGTAATGAAATAGTTGAAGTTAAGTGAGTGGTGAGCTCGGTTGTCTATATTAAAACTACTGTGGCCGGCTTAGGTGGATAAATTATCTTCGGCCTGACATAAAGCGTGGTTCAATCAGCATAAGGAAGAAAGCACGATTATTCAGCTTCATGGCATGCTTGGTAACAGGTAACAAATTGCTCCTTATGCTGATTTTCTTATACATGCAGACACCTCTATTCTGCCCATGAGCTTGTGCTAGGTACTAAACTTACATTTTGCATCCTATGAAGCCTACCACATTGATAATGCTTGAATTCATGTATTACTTTTACATTGACTCAGCAATTTCTAGTCTAAGGAATCTTCTTTCATCACCTCTCTAAGCCAACATTTACTCAGTAAAAGTTATACGTGGGTGTTCCTCATAAGTTGCAATCAACCAACATTTACTCTCCCTGGGATGTCTTGTTTTTTAGGTCTTGCTATATTAAGACATTGTAATTGTAAAATAGTGATGCCTAATGCCCACTAGTTCTATACATATAACTCACTGCATTTATTGTTGTTACACCATTTTATAAATTTCACATTTTTTCTTCTTAAGCCAAACTTAGATCACCAACAGGAAGGAACCCATTATTTCATATTTCTTATGGACCCTCTATGGTCAGAGCCACATCCATCTGTTGGTTACTCTTCCCCTCAGACCAAGATCAGGCAGAGGAAGTTCTTGGTGGCAAAGAAGAAGAAGAATCAGAACGACGCCGTTTCAGGGCCTTGCAAGTACGGGAACAACAACAGCAAGTGCGTTTGCGTCGCTTACAACAATCTGAGGAAGTCACAGGAAGAGTTCTTCAAGAACAAGCTTGATGATGGTCGTGATGATGATGAAGGGGTTTCTAAAATTGGGTCTGAAACTCACTCTCTGAGTGTGGTTGAACATGAAGAAAATGAAGAAAAATGAGAAGACTTGGAGAAGGTTGAGGGGTTAAGGGGTTGGTGGTGAAGCGTAGGAGGGAGAGGATGATGGAGGGAGTTAGAGAGAGTGTTCCTGGGAGTGGGTCTGGGAAGGTTATGAATTTGGTTAAGGCATTTGAGAAGCTTCTCTCTATACGTAAGGATGGTGATGATGAAGAAGATCATAAGGAGGAGTCTATTGAGAACGATAACAACAAGGTTGGGAAATGGGCATTGCCGGGGTTGCAGTTTCATGCACCTTCTGAAACTGAGGTTTCTGCTGCTGGTGGTGGTGGTTCCTCATTTTGCCCACCGAGCTTTGTTTTGACCTCTGAAAACCTTGGCTTGGATAATCGGTGTCGGTTTCTTCTTCCTGGGATAGTAGCCGTGGAAGGTTGGATTTCATTCTTCTGAATCCATGTTTGGTTTAGACTTTAGTTTTGATCCATTTTGACAGAAAATTATAGATATTCTGGTGTTTCAAGGTTATAAAAAGTCAAGTTGTTTGAAACTAAATTGAGGTGGAAGCACATATTTAACATATGCTATTATGATGTATGCATCAATCCAATTTACTGAATGCTGAATTGTCAGTGAGTGTTAATGCTTTGAACAGTGTTGATTTCTGTGTTGTGAGTGTATTTTTCATCTTGGTGCAGTGTGTCTAGCAGAACTTCAAATGGGGGGCGCAGAAGCAGGACAAATGTAAGGCTTTAGTGAAAGTGATATTTTTTGTAATTTTTTAATTAGCGAAAATGCAGAACTGTTAATGGTTTATTCAGCAATCTGCCAATCAGAGTATTGAATGAATGAATTTTAATTGAATGGATTGTTTCAGAGCCTGGAATCATCAAGCACTTTTGAGAGAAGGAGGTGGAAAAAGAAGCAGGAGAGAGTCACCAACCAGAAACCATTCAACTTAAGAACTGAGGTAGGTTCTGGCAAATTGATTGATAGATTGATAATTTTAAAGTTCATATTTTGTTTTATTGTTAATGGAATGCAAATTGCAGCAAACGGGAAGGTTAAAAGAGGCAGAATTTGTAAAGAAGGTACAACAGATGATGGCAGAAGAAGAAAAGCAAAGGATACCTGTTGCACAGGGTCTTCCTTGGACAACGGATGAACCAGAGGTAAATTATGATCCAAAAAACAATAATTCATCACACCATTTTATATATTCATTATTACCTGACATGTTTTGGTGCTACTATTTCAGTGTTTGGTAAAACCTGCAGTAAAGGAAAACACAAGGCCTGTTGACCTGAAGCTTCACAGTGATGTGGGGGCACTGGATCGCGCTGACTTTGACCATCAGGTGCTGGTTTCATCTCTTTCAGCTTTTTTTCATCCCTATTTATATCTTTGTGTTGGCATTGTTTTTCTTACTTTTGCACAAATGCTTGTATTTTAAGCTCCTAGCCTAGGGATAACTTTAAAGCTGAATTAGTAGACTTGTCATGTTGAATTGTCGATTGAGTTATATTTCATTTTCAGAAGATGTCGACAGTAGGAGTACGGAAACAAGAATTAATGAATATTGAATTATGCAGGTGGCAGAAAAGTTGAGCTTAATAGAGCAATACAAGATGGAAAGGGAAAGACAGCAGAAGGTGCACTGTTACTATCCATATATTCTTGATCTGATTTATCATCCTTCCTTCCTTACACTAAATAGTAAGTACTGATTTCTTGTATGTTTCACTCCACTATAGTTAGCAGAAGAGGAAGAAATCAGAAGGTTAAGGAGGGAGCTTGTTCCAAAAGCACAACCAATTTTATTCATCAGGCAGCATGGGCTACCGAGCAGAGAACCTTACATGGTCTCCAGTCTACTGAGTCAAAAGTGTTTACAGAGAAGAACACTTTCAGAGAAATCAATACCTTAGCAGAAGAGGCAAGGAGGCGAGCAGAGATAGCAAGGTCAGTGTCTTTATTCATCTTCAAACAGGTTCTCAATTTTATTTTACCTTTACATGATTTTTCTTTGGACCCCTTTTATTGATTTTTTTCCTTATGATGCAGGCTGAGAGAGCTTCACACTCTAAAGGGCAGGGTGGAATCATTTGCCAAGCTGAGGGGTTTGGACATTGATACCATGAATGCACACTACACTGTCTAAGACATAATATCTATCATCATTAGTCTGTCATTTGGTTCTCTTGAGTTTCTTGTATTATGGCTTTGCCTCGTATCAGACAACAGGTTATAGTTCAACAATGTTTCTGCTGAGTTTTCTTGTACTTTTTATTCAAACCATTGGTTTATGGTTTCTGTTTTCTCTTTTTCTTTCTTCTTTTCCAAATTGTATTTGTACCTATTATGTAATATTGTTATTTACACATACCTCTCTTTGGAAAGTATTAAGTTTTTCTATTTGTAAATTTTTCTCCTTGTTGCCAGAAAATATGCATAGACAAGCTTCTAAACAAGACGTTAAAACAATCAGCAAACAAGTAGATGTCATTTTCTTGTATAGAAATGTAAAATTGGTCAAAATTCTGTTTCATGACTTGAAATTGACTGAATTAGAAATTTTACAATTACCAATTAACCCAAATTTTTTCAGCTAGTGTTCAACAGATTTAACTCTTGCACAAATCCTTAGCTGATTGACTTGATAAGTATCTGAGGTGCAGTTGAGTTGTTATTAGGTGAGTTTGATCACTAGTAATGGATGAAATATGACTGCGAATTAACCTTGTTACTAGAAATTGTTCATATGAAACAATAGACACTTACAAAAGAAACTTCCTACGGATATTTTTTTGTGCATTAAGTTATAAGAACTCCACACTTCATCCTTTACAATGTGGAGTGTACTTTAGAGAAGCCAAATTCAGGTCACACATACAATAGAAGAATTAATTTGTTAAAATCAACAATAACATCTACATAGCTCATATGCTTCCATCTATCTCATAAAGTAATTGAATAGTGAGGATCTCTCTGGACATGACTTATCTAACAAGTTCTTCAGATCCACTTCTCTTATCTTCTCTAGGAACTCATTTTCCAGAGGCTTGGGAACTATTTTATCTGCCACTGTCTCTTGGGATATTATTGGAATCAGAAGAATAGGTTGGGGCTGGACAGGAATCATTTGGCTATACAATACTATATCTTATGTATTTTTAGATCCTATCAAGTTTGTTGTTCGTTATGCATTAAGTGGAAGGGCTTGGAATCTGGTGGTAGACCAAAGAGTGAGTACTATGACTGAACTTATAAAACTATATGCAAAATTTTTTGTAGAGAATAAATGAACTCATGTTCAACAAGAAATGGATTCAAAACATACAAAGTATAGTAGATAGTTTATTTTAGTTTCTAAGACTAATAGATTATAGAATGATTAGTGTGCTTACAAGACAACAGATTAGTTAAAGATTAAATACACACAAAACCAACAATTTAAAAAAATAGTTTTTACAAGACAACAGAAACTGAAAAACACAGATGAAAAAAACCAGAGAAAAACAGTTTCAGAAAAAAATCAACAGTAATCAAATGCAGCAGAGGAGATGAAAAACCTGGTTTGGAAACTTGCAGGAACTGTTGCAGAGGTGGTCAATGGAGAGCCCTGCACTGTCGCCGCCGCTCTACGTTGCTGAAAATGGTCGGAAATGGCCGTTGCAGCCTCGGTTTCACCGGAAAAGACACCGGAGACGGCTGGGACAGGTTGGGTGGAGGACGAGAGGGAGGAGAAGTGAGGGGGGAAATGTTTTCGGCTCTGAAATAGCTAAGGGAAGGAGAGGGAGGAGAGGGAGGAGAGGCTGAAAGAGGGAGGGGAAGTTAGGGCAAGTGGCAAGGAAAGGGGTTGCTGTCGAGTTAGATTAAATATTTAGCGACGGCAACCCACCGTCGCTACCAACGTCACTACAATTAATAGAATTAGCGACGGTCGCAAACCACCGTCACTAAAAGCCTGAATATTAGCGATGGTGACACACATCCGTCGCTAACCTCCTTTGACTTAGCGACGGTACAATAATGTCGTCACTAACCTCCTGAAAAGTAGCGACCGTTTCACCTAACCGTCACTAACTTAAAGGAAATTATGGAGGGAAGGTGAAAACCATAGCGACGGTGAATTTACTCCGTCACTAACCTCATGAACATTAGCGACGGTGTCAGCGCGCCGTCACTACCTTCCATTATTAAAAAAATATGGAGGGAAGGCAAAAACCATAGCGACGGCAAAGGATGTCCGTCGCTAAGTTGGCCACACAATTAGCCACAACGGACGCTTCCGTCACTAGTACTAACCATAGCGACGCGGTTGCCCCGTCGCTGGAGAAGAGGGAACTTTAGCGACGGTATCTACCGTCGCTACTATTTGGCGCCAACAGAAAATCCTGGCGGGAAACTAAAATAATGTTGCGCTAAAAATTAGCGACCGTACTAGCGACGGTTGTCAGCGACCGCGTCCTCTCTCGGTCGCTAAATAGGTCACTAACATATTTTTGGTCCCTTTTTATATAAAGCGGTCGCTAAGGCGGTGGCAAATTAGCGACGGTGTTAGGTGGTCGCTAAATTCAGGTAGCTGTTTAGGGTTTTTTAGTTGTGTTTTAAGATGTTGAAGTATATTACTTTATTGATGAGGATGGGTAATGATGTTGTGGGGCATTAGTTTACCTTGTGCATCGTGTGGTATTGAGTCGTTCTGTGATATGGGCAGGTTTGTGATATATATACATATGTGCTAGAATGAGAATAGAATGTGTGATATGATGATGATCTGGGTGAGTTAGGAACGTTGTAGGTTAGTGCATAGATTATTGTGAATTTGTGGCACGGAGCCATTGTATGACTGAGAGTGTTTGGCAGGTACTGTGTTATGCATGATTGTGGTGTGTATGACTAGTTTATGATGTATGTATAAGGTAGTGGGAAGATATAGTGGTGAAAGGATGAATTTTAGCAATTATACATATAGTTAGTTTTATGAATATAAGAAACTGGGTAGGTGATTTGGAGATCCGATGGGTTTCTGGACCCCTAGAGGATACCAATGGGTCCTCTAGGATATTTAGGAACCGCATGTATTGGCCTTGGGCCATTTGAGACCCATTTAGGGTGTTTGGTGCAAGGGTTTAACACATAGAAGGTAAAATTACATTTCACGCATAACTCGCGCATATGTTGGAATTTTGGCAAACGTCGGCGCAAACAGTTCCAAAATGGGGAAAACATGTCGCCCGTGAAGTTTCGTGGCAATCGGACTTGAAACGGGCCAATTGGGTATGTTAGAAGTTAGCCGATGGGCCTAGAATTTGCAGCAGCATCAGGTGCTGCTACTGATGTCCTGACACATAGAGCCAGGGCTACGATTGGGAGCTCACACGTAGCGTGGGGCTGGCGCGCAACGTTAGGCCCCTGTTTCAGGTTTTTGATTTCTTTCAAACTTAATTGGGTTTTAAAGTTTTATGATGCCATATAATTATTATTTTGAACCTATTAAGTGAAAATAAATATTATTTTGAATTAAGGTATAATTAAACTAATTAATCGAGAAAAATTTATTATGAAATTAATTAAACGGGTAGAAATAAATATAAATTGACGTAGGATGTCACAGGTGGTATCAGAGCGGTTCTTTTCAGGACAGGGTAAATGGGTAGATGTAGTAGATTGTGGGAGTCCCATAACAGACTATTTTGCATTTCATCGCACTTGTGAGTGACTATTTGCATGCTTTGATAAGTTAGTATGAAATGTATGATGCATTAATTAATTGTTTAGATGGTATATACCCAGTACAAATAGGGAAGCTAGGTTGTAGTTATGATGTAAGTGACATGTTTCTAATTTATTATGGTGGTGTAATAAATTATGTTGAAGGGTTGATCAAAATAAATTAATGAATTAAATCGAGGACTATAGTATACATATGAAAGTGTGAATGCAAATAATTTACAATGTATGATAAGTTGATGGATGATTGAAAGTGAGGTTGATTGAGCCCTTTTTGCTAGTCTTATATACTGGTTAATCAATGTGATACATGAGTGGTGTTTGTATTGTATTATGTGAAGATCTTCCAGGTACCCTGGCATTGACCTCATTTAGTAGCTCCATCAGTTGTGGCATTCCTGCTTGAGCTAAAACTTTTAAGATTGTTGTTTCAGAATTTATATTACAAATTAATTTAAAAGTGGAATATGATTATATGATAGCCTCATGGAGTGATAGTGGATTAGATATAAAAGAGTTATTATGCCTGCACGATATAAAATGACGGGTAGATATTACATTAGCATATATGCACATTATTGAGTAAGTTGATCACTATGCCAATGGGTAGTTTAGTTGGTAGTAGTTGCTAAGATGTTAAAATAATTGAGACCTAGTGGTGGTGAATAGTCTACGCCATAAATATACATGAATAACGAATTGTAATATAAATGGTATTTAAAGTGATTGGATATATGTATGGGTATGAGTAGACATCAAAATGAGGGTGTAACTCACGAAGGTTAGACCATGTAGTGAAATGAGAATAATAATTATTTGGTAGCCATCGGTGTTTGTTTGAATAATAGAGTTTGATAATTATATTGAATGAAATGGCAGGGAGGTGATGATGTATATTGAAATTGTTAGGTAAAAGAAATTTATGAATCAATCGGAGAAAGGACAACAAAACTAAATTATAAGAGTTACGGAATATTAGGGATTTCCTGGTATATGGTGATATTTGTACTCAACAATGTTAGGATGTTAATGATTAAATGAGAAAATGTTTAATAAAATAAGTCGATAAATGCTTTGATATGATTATTCTTAGGAAAAGTGAATTCTCTATACCCTTCTACCTTGTCTGAACGATGATAGATTTTAGTTGTTCATTTTTGGTGTTGAATATACTTGATGGACAATATGAAAACTCTCAGGATAAAGGAATGAGTTGTAGAAATAAACTGCCTTGTATGGAGTTTAAAGTTAGAAAACAATTGGTGGTATGTTAGTAGCGTCGAGTAAAGAAACCAAAGACGTGAATACATTGGTGGTATAAGTCAATGGAAGGGGTTTATGAATAAATCGAGAAAAGATGGTTGGACATAATTTAAGAGATTGTTAGGACGTTAAGAAAATTTTATGTGCAGTGGTACTTATGAGTAAATGATGTTGATTTTATGAAGCTGGAGGATAGAGGATTGAATGGATGAATGATAGGTAATGCGAATTAGTAACACTGTGGTAAGGTTAACCTTTTAGGAGGGACGAGCCTCTTGTATTGCTCCTATGAAGTTGATTTAATTAAGCGCTACTGGTGTGTCGTATTTAAACTGTTAAGCGATTGATTGACAAACATTAAAAGACATTATGAGTAAGCAATGGATAAAGATGTAAGAATGCCTGAATAAGTTTAAGGTAAATGGTCGAAGAGTGGTTAGTAATAATTTTTAGTGAGATAGTCAGCGAGGTGTGAATTTACTCAAGAAAGGATTAAGAGAATGTATTACACACATAATGGTCAAGTGATGTATTTACTGGACTATTGCACAAGCGATAAGGAGAAGTAGTGAATGAAAGACATTGGACAAAGTGATAAAAAAAGTAGTTGAGCAGACAGATAATGAGGATGATGAGGAATTTTACCTAGCTGTTTGGACTTTACACTGATATTATTGTTATGTGGGAATCACAACGGCTGGCCACCCTGGGTTTTTTCTAACATTAATTCATTGTGAAGTTGCTAATAGGCTAAGGTAAATGAATTATGATGCAGTCGGCTTGCATATCGATTGATGAGGCGGATAACTAGGTTGTATACTCGAATTTTACATAGCCTAACTACGGGTGTTAAGCTCCTGTGACTGATCACCTCAGATAGTTACACTAGTGGTTGAGGTTGTGTGGGGTCGAGGAGACAAATGTACTTTAGCAAACTTTGGGTAATCGGATTTAGAAAAGAGAGGAGTAAGATTCTTAACCCTGGGATTGTAAAATGATGAAGAATGAGGAACAAATAAAGATGAGATTTGGTGACTAATGAGTAATGAGTATAAAGAAGTAGATGTTGTGTAACAGTAGTTATGAATTACCACTAGAATTCTAAAGAGAAATGATAACCTTGGAAGGATATTGGATGATTTGAGCACTTATTAAGGTACATTGAGTGAGGAATTGATAAGTATTTGATGGACATTAAAGAAATGAGATAAACCGGAGGAGAACGAGTTATGACTTTGTAGTTGATGAATGATAAGTGAAAGGATAGTCAAATGGTTCAGATATATGAGAGAAGGGAATCAAGGCATATTGGACCAAAAATTAAGAAAATGAGACAAGGCATTCATAGCTGTTACATATGGAGTGTTAATTATAAATGTCAGATGGTGCTACAATTCAAAGGAACGTGGATAAGAGAATCTCTAGACTATAAAATAATGGTATGATGTGAGAGAAGTAATGATGATCAGTGTTTCCTTACTGATGGATTTCGGGGACGAAATCCCTTATTAAGAGGGGTGGATGTAACATCCTGGATGTTTGATAAATTAGAAATAAGATAAAGTGTGTTTTGGGTGTAAATTAATAATAAATAAAAGAAAGAATTTGAAAATGGAATTTTAGGGGATGTGGCATCATGGGGCCCTGACGTGTAGCGTGGCACTGACGCGTAGCGTCAGGTGCATATTAATGAGCTGACGCGCAGTGCCATGCTGACGTATAGCGTTGATGCTAAAATCCCGAGCCATTAACTTGGTGCTAAAAATCTTAGTGAAAACAAAATATGACTCTCGGATTTATACTTTGGCAAGCGCACCAATCGTTAAAATTGTAGAATATTTGATCGTCCCACAGGGATTGTGGTAAGTACCTCAATCTTGGACTAGTACAAGCTAAACCAACAAAAGACACAGGAATTTCATTCGGTTTTTGGTTGTTTTAGTGTTTTATAGTTGTTTTTGTATTTCCAGAAACAGAGTTAAAATGAAATGTGAAAGGTGATTAATAGAAAACAGATCAGGATTGCTTCGGTTCACAAATTCATCAAGAAACATGCAATTAAAGTATAATCAAACTCCATAATCTAGAGGACAATCCGCTTGTGGTTATTCCCTAATTCCTTAGCTGAAAAACACTAATCCTTAAGCATCGAACCTTAATTCCTTAAGTGCTCAATTAACCTAAGAATCTAATGCGAAATTGGAGGTTGAACTCTAACTATTCACCTAAATTGATTAAGCCTGAACTAGTTAGAAAGCTGGAAGTTACCTAAGCTTCAACCATGATTCCTCACTAGCGAAGTTCTTCATCAGTTCTGGATTTGTCAATCCAGCAATTCTGCTCCACTCCTCAACTTGTTCGCCTCAGGATCTAGAAGTCAATTTCCTTGCTCACAGCTTCAAGACTCCATTGCTAACCTTCGCAATCTCAACCTTAGGGAATTAGAACTCCATTGACTTCGGTTCCATCGAAGGATTGTGGAACTTCATGGAGGAGAGGATTTAGAGAGAAAAAATGCGTAGTGAAATGTATGAAGTTATGAATGAATTGTATTCTATGTATCTGTCTCTGTTCTGGCTCTCTTTTACAGAATATGTACAACCTATATATAAGCTTCTACCTAACTAACTAACTTAACTGATAACTTCAGAAACTTAAGTTAACGACTAAAACTAACTAATTACATAGTTTATAGAATGATCAACTAATTACAGCTCAGCTCTTAACAGGATCCAGCTCATCCTTAGCTAATTTACAGCACAGCACCAGCTAATTAACAGCTTACTACTTAAGTTACTAAGGATGCAGCAGTAGAAGAGAAAGCTGCAGGAAACAACACTGGTGCCGAGTGGATTCGGGAGGGAACTATCGCTGTTTTAAATATCAACCTTTTCGCTTGAGCGAACTGGGTTCTCGCTTAGGCGAACTTGAGATATGTACTGCAGTGTTGCCTTCTCGCTTAAGCGTTATGGATAAGCTTGGGCGAATGAATGATGTTTTGAGGTCACGCTTGAGCGTAGGCTTGCTTTGCTTGAGCGAACTTTGACCCTCGCCCGAGCAAATTTAACTATTGCTTAAGCGAATTGTCTTTTCAATCAGCATTTCTGAAATTGACGCTCGGGTTCTTCTTTTTATTTTCAATCGATTCCTTGTTCTCTTTTAGAGTCGGTATCTTCGAAGTCTTTGCAGTCAGCTTTTCGTTAATTCTTTTTGGTCAACCTTTTGGGAAGTCTCGCTCAGTCGGTCTTTTGGACTCCTTTCAGTCGGATATACGAAGACTCACTCGGATTTGTAAATTCTCGCTCGGCTTTATGATTTCTCACTCAGATTTTTGTAATTTTTCCTCAGATTTGTCTTCTTCTCTCGAGTACGCCCTATTCCTGCACCAATAAACAACTAATTGCCTAGCATTTGTATGCTGGCTGCTGAGTAAATTTATAAATAGTGATAAACTCTTGATTTATTAATGTTTTCAATCGTTTTCTTACAAAAGTAAAGCACTTTTGAAATAAATAACTAAAGCATGAATTATTAACAAATCATTAAATAATATAGTCAAAACTAAACAATAATTAATAAATTATGTTAAATAAAAGGTGGAATAATTAAGTCTTTTCAAGACTTATCAAGCGTCAGCGTCGTGATCAGTTTAAATCAGGGGCATGCAAAACAGAAACCCGCAAGCTCCTTCTTCTCCATTTTCTCTCATCCCATGCGATTTTGCTTACATCTTGGTGGATTCTCCAAAGTAATTGTATAATTGGTCTTGGAGAAGTAAGGTAAGCATGTTAGAACCTTTGATTTGTGATTTCCTTCTCCTGCCCTCTCTAATCCGTGACCGCTATTTGTGTTTGGGGTTTGATTCTTAAGTTTAATGGTTGCTGGAACCTGAATGAGGACGTTGGAATATTGGGTGTAGCAAAAAGTTAATGAATTTTGTATTTCGATGCTTGTAGGTTCATATTTAAAGACTGGAAAGTCGATTGATACAGAGGAACTTAGAAACGAAGGTCGGAAACAGAAATGGTAAGCTTCGATAACTTAAGATTGAGGTTCAGAGTTATTTTAAGGTTATGAATTATAGTTTTAGTAATTATAATATTTATGGGAGCTTCCTTGAACTTAATTTTAGAGTTTTGATGAACCTTGAAGGAACCCCGATATTGGAAGCTGTGAAAAACTTGGAATCGAGGTAAGGTAGAGAAATTAAATTTATGTGCTTGACATATGGAAGATGGGTATATGATAACTACTTGTAATTATTCTAAATTAATTAAGATGAGAAACTAAATTAGGAATTTATCGATAAAGAATTAGAGAATAATAAGTAAGGGATAAGCGAATGAATGAATAAGAAATTGAATATGTTGATATATGATGATTAGGGAACTTAGAATAGCCTATATAAAATATGTGAATTGTGAACTATGTATATGGTAGTTGATGAACTAGAAAGTGAGGTAAGTGAGTGAGGGAGACTGATAAGTTGTAGTATAGATACGTGAATGATAGTAGAATGATATAAGGATTATGTGACTAAAGTCGAAAACCATAATGAATAACTTGATGAAAAGTCATGAGAAAATGGGATGATATGCATATGTATATGTATATGTTTGGGTGTGAGAATAATGAGTATCACTTTGATTGATAATCATCCTTGTAGAAATATGTATATATATATATATATATATATATATATATATATATATTGTTGAGTTAAAGCATGAGAATGACCCTGGTATGGTGAGCCAAGGATGAACTAATAAGGTAATGTGTTGGTAAGTTAAAGATAATGATGGTTTATATTGATGATTAATATGATTAGAATTGTGTAAAGATCGATGGAAGTGAACAATGTGGTTTCCTATGTTAAATTGATGATGTTTTGATTATATTGAGTTACATATTATGTATGAGATACCCTGGATACTGTTGATGGCAGGGAGTGGTCGCCGATGTGTTGCATGAGCAAGGAGAGGCTCCTGACAGGCTTCCAGTGAAGGGATTGTATGTTTATGCTATATGATTGATTATGTGAGATGGCATTATATTGATCGGCTTGACAAGTCGGTCGCCCTATATTGTGAGCACATGTCAGTTTCTGACAATTGCATATGATGCTTGTAATGGTATGCCATGATGTATGACATATGATATGTAATTATGTGGTGAAGGACGACCGACGGTATATGTTACCCTCATTTTCGGCTCCAGTGGTTTTTGTGCCCAGTTGAGCTACCCAGTGGTCAAGTAGGACCCATTGGTTGAGGGGGAGTCAAGTAGGACTTGGTGAACCAAGCAGGGTTCACGGAGTGTCAAGTAGGACCCCCAGCTGAAGGTCGATTCTTATAGTATCTGGATACTAGGCTCATGTTATCTATGTAAGAGTCAGTTGTGTTTTACACTCCTTATCTTGTTTATATGCTTATGATGACGATTGTAATATTATATAATGATTGAGCTATTAAAATGTATGTAATGTGTGATGTTGGTTATCGAATGAGAATGAACATAGGAGCTTGACGCTAAACAATGTGTTGATTTATGTGTAAGGAAAGTATGGTAATGAAAAGGTAGCAAGAAACTGTGTTGATAAAAATAGAACGTAACTATAAGATTATCCTCTTCCAGTTTTGATGTTTATTTCTGTATTAATTCTAATTCCAATCACTCACCCCCTGTATTATGGTTTTAGTGACTATTTACAGGTATGGATGCACACCGCGGAGGCGAGAGCTAAATGATGCTAGGGCAACAAGGGAAGAAATATATTTATATGGTTATGTACTTGTGTGTCGATTTGTAAGATGTTGAATTATATTACTTTATTGATGAGATGAGTAATGATGTTGTGTGGTATCAGTTTACATTGTGCATCGTGTGGCACTGAGCCATTATGTGATATGGGCAGGTTTGTGATATATATATATATCTGTGTGTGTGTATGTGTGTGTGTGTGTTGTGTGTGCTAGAATGAGAATGGAATGTATGATATGATGACGATCTGGGTGAGTTAAGGACGTTGTTGGTTAATGCATAATTATTGTGAATTTGTGGCACAAAGCCATTGTATGACTGAGAGTGTTTGACAGGTACTGTGTTATGCATGATTGTGGTATGTATGACTAGTTTATGGTGTATGTATAAGGTAGTGGGAAGATATAGTGGTGAAAGGATGAATTTTAGCAATTATACATATAGTTAGTTTTGTGAATATAAGAAACTGGATAGGTGATTTGGAGATCCGATGGGTTTCTGGACCCATGGAGGATACCAATTGGTCCTCTAGGATATTTAGGAACTGCATGTATTGGCCTTGGGCCATTTGAGACCCATTTAAGGTGTTTGGTGCAAGGATTTTGCACATAGAAGGATAAAATTGCATTTCACACATAACTCACGCATATGTTGGAATTTTGGCGAACGGACGTCGCTTACAGTTCTTAAATGGGGAAAACATGTGGCCCGTGAAGTTTCGTGGCAATCAGACTTGAAACGGGCCAATTGGGTATATTAGAAGTTAGCCGATGGGCCTAGAATGTGCAGCAGCATTAGGTGCTGCTACTGATGTCCTGACGCGTAGCGCCAGGGCTGTGATTGGGAGCTCACACGTAGCGTGGGGCTGGCACGCAGCGTCAGGCCTCTGTTTCAGGTTTTTGATTTCTTTCAAACTTAATTGGGTTTTAAAATTTTGTGATGCCATATAATTATTATTTTGAACCTGTTAAGTGAAAATAAATATTATTTTGAATTAAGGTATAATTAAATTAATTAATCGAGAAAAATTTATTGTGAAATTAATTAAACAGGTGGAAACAAGTATAAATTGACGTAGGATGTCACAACTCATGCCCAAACTTGTATAGATCGACAACCATCTTAACAACTCGTGATCATAATCACAACGGAATCGGTTCTCCACGGTCTTAGAAACACTCCTCTTTAGTCAGAGTACATCAGGTTTGCCATGGACTACCGGGTCTTGGGCACCAGATCGAACCATTGGGGGCCTGAGTCATTTATACTCCTAAGAACTTCCACAAAATAACGAACATCTTCTCCAATGTACCCATCACTGAGGCTGTAGTATGAAACCCAATCTTATGCATATGGTGTGTATATGATGTAGCATTTTACTATTGTTTTTTTAACTTTTCATCAAGTGTGGTTTTTACGCATAGTGTCCTTTGTCCTTAATGCCTCAGGTAAATACATGCCATAATTAGACTCATTACTCATACCCAAATATCAATCCATAAGAGTCTCAAGGAGTCTTATATAGAAAAGGCTTAAGTAATTCACTAGTTATGTCAAGAATACTAAAACTTGATTCTAGAAAAATATACTTAGTCTTTATAGGAATAATGGAAGCATTATGGAGAATGATAGTACTTAATTAGGAAAATTTAAGTTGGCCAAATAATTAAGTAAAGACTTTACTATAATTAGGGAAAGGCATGAAAGTAGTTTTTGTGAATATAACACTTTTCGACTTGGTTTAAAGGAGAAACCTCATTATATAATTCAAATACTTAACTTAGTTAACTAATGCGTTTAAAATATTATTCAGATTTACTTTGAAAGCTCATATTATATATTCATGGTCACAAAAAGATGATATTTGTAAGTTATGTTATTGGTGTCATATTGACCCCAGCGTAACCATGCTTAAGGATAGTGTGGGTATGCTAGCTTTTTGTTCCTTACGCAAATTTCAGGTCCAAACCAAGCGCGCATTTGCCTAACGGAACCAGACTTACACTCAGTTGCATAAACAAGACTAGAGGCATTAGGGGGTGGGGCGTGCCTACACCCACCTTAATGTAATGCCATGCAAAGTAGTATAAGGAGCCACAAAAGCTGCATGCATGTATGAGTGTTGGCCAACGTACCTATACACTAGCCCAGAAGGCTAGAGATTGGCATCATGAACTTAGCTACATGTAGGTATGCTGGTGAGCACTGGCTAGAAAGGCTTACATTGAAGATTCTCTAGAGACTCAACGCGCATACACTCAGCTTACGCCTAACCTACACTGCACCTAAGCACTATCCTAGCAAGGTTCTAATTCCATGATCACTCCAGAAGCCAAGCGTACTGATGTCCAGCCATAGCGTGCCTATGGCCATTCAAGAAGCATCAAGAGAAAAGGAAAAACGTGAAAGGACAAAAATTCCCCCATGTGTAAAACAAATGTATAATTCTATTTTCTTTTTCCTCTTACACGAAACTTCTTCCCTTCACTCTTGTCCATGGCTATGTGTGCATAAGAGCCCAATTGGCCCTTAAATTCTCATTAAAAGTTGAAATTGAAGGCATTTTTAGAATTGGGGAAGTGAGGTGAGCATGTTGGTACCTTTAATTTCATGATCTCTTCTTCTTTCTCTCTAGGCCAAAAATGGTATGTCCATGGGGGGTTTTTTGTTTTTCAGTTGCCTGGCCCCTTGAAGCTAGAAAATGGAACTAGATATGGTAGGTATCGAGTAATGACTGATGGGTGGTTGTTTCGACATTGCTAGGTAGTGGACTGGTTGTAAAAAAATCGGTAGAAGAAGCAGGTCTCGAAATGGAAGTTGAAGGTGATAAAGGTAAGCTTTGAAAGCCTTTAGAGTGTATTTAAGTTCATTGTGGTATAATGGGTTTTGTTTTGGAAGCCAGAACTGTAACATCCCGGATATTTGTAGAAATATTATGTGTAATGGAAAATATTAATAATTGTTTTAGGAATTTATTTGATATTTTTATGAATTGTTGGGAAACTATAAATAATTAAATATTATGAATGTAAATAAATTTATTGATTGGTTAATTATAAAAGGGTTGAATGAGGTGTGAATAGAAGAAGAGAACTTTAATTAAAACTTTTAATGAAATTATAAAGGAAATGGAGAAGTGACCGACTGAGGAAGTGACCGGTTAGAAGTGACCGGTTGGGAAGGTAACCGGTTGCCATGAATTTTAAATAAAGGTTTCTTTCTCTTTCCTTAATCATTCACTCAATCATTCACTTCTACGAGAATCTTCTTCTTCTTCATCTGTTACTTTTCTTCTTCTCCTTTCTCCATCGCTGCGAGCTTTAAGCTCTGAAGGGAGGTCCATTTTGCATCAAAACCTTGAAATAATTACATTTCCATGACAGTGGTTTCAAGGTGAGTCCATTGAATCGTTTAAATTTGTTACCTCATCTCTTTCATTTCCTTCTTTGGACCAAATGGTCAAGCATGGTGGGGTAAGGTCCAGATCTCCACTCCTCTTTGGTGTGTGAGCCTGAAAATGGTCCTTTAACCGTGTGGGTGGTGCGACGTTAACGTGTTTCACATTCTAAACCTGTAGGTAGTAGAACGAACACCGATGGAACGATTAAGGAAGGTGGTGCTGGATCCGGAGGTGGAACTGTGAACCCAACGATTGTTGAAGATTGGAACCGAGGTAAGGGGGGTGTTGGGGTTATAATTAATTAGAATAGGACATACTTTGACTCCGAGTCGTTGAACTGATTGTGAACATGGTAAGAAATGATGCTGGATGAAAGTTGTATGTGAATGAGTTGTGTGTATGCATGTATGTATATGGACACCGATCGGATTAGGATCGTGTGTGTGTGGCTTAAGATGATTATGACTTTAAAATATTTGATGCTGTGACAATCGGTGTACAGCGGCAATGTGATGCCGGGCTTGACAAGCAGGTCGCCCAGTGGAAATGTGATGGATGGGCTTGACAAGTCGGTCGCCCTGTATTGTGAGCACATGCCAGTTTCTGGTAGTTGCATCTGTTGATTGTTGATGATATGTAATGATTATGAGATGCTATATGTGATTATGTGGTATGGGACGGCCGACGGTATGTATAGCCCCTCATTTTCGGCTCCCGTGGCTTTTGTGCCCAGTTGAGCTACCCAGTGGTCAAGCAGGACCTAGTGGTCGAGGTGGAGAGTCAAGCAGGACTCGGTGAACCAAGCAGGGTTCACGGGGTGTCAAGTAGGATCCCCAGCTGAAGGCCGATCGTTTAGTATCTGGATACTAGGCGTCAATTTTGTCTGAGAGTCAGTGGTGACAATTGATGATTTGATAATTTTGCCGAGTGCAATTTGATATATTTGAGGAGTATGATTTGATAATTTTGCCGAGTACAATTTGTTATATTTACCGAGTGGTAAATTGTTATACTTGCCGAGTGTGAGTTACTTGCTGAGTGTGAATGGCTATATTTGCTGAGTGATTTGCTAAAATTGCCGAATGAGAATTGTTATATTTACCGAGTATGATTGGTTATATTGCCGAGTGTGAATTACTATATTTTCGAGTGTTAATTGCTATAATTGTCGAGTGTGAGTATATTGCCGAGTGTAATGTGCAATTTGAGGATAAAGCAATCAGAGGGAGTTTATACTCGTATTTTGTTATTTAAATTCCGTTCTAGATTAATTATGATGTTAAACACTCACCCTTGCTGTGGTTTTCAATTTAGTAACCAGTGACAGGGAAGAGGTCGGAGCCATGGAGGTGCGCCAAGCGGAGGAGTGATGCCAAGGCACCGAGTGAATTTGAATGAATTATGTAATATATATATATATATATATTGAGTTTTCTGTGTGATGCTACATGTTGCTTGTATGTAGAACTAAATTTGAATCAGATATGAATTTGTGATGCTATGTGAACGGTATTAATTGTCATGAGTGTTTGCTGTAGTAAAGTCGATTACCGGACGAATCTCGCCGAGCGGATTCCGTCTTGTCTGAGCGAGGGCCAGTTGATTTGGTGCCTATTTCACTCAAGTGAGTATCCCTCGTTTCTTTCTAAGTGAAGAATAACCAAGGGACCCATTTCCGAGTGGAAGGTTAGGGTGTCTCTGAGTGAGTTACGGCCGAGAGAATCACTTCCGAGTGAAGAAAGATAAGAGTACTTACGAGTGAAGATCAGAGTGTTTCCAAGTGAGATATATCTGAATGAACCTTTTCTGAGTGAAGTAAGGTTAAGTTGTTCCCGAGTGAGAGATGACTGATTGGACTTATTTCTGAGTGAAACCCGACTTGTTGACTTTCCTTGTAAGTCTTGTTCGCTCAGGTTTAAAGAGTAGCATTCGCTCAAGCGAGTCAGATCTCGCCTAAGCGAATCTGGGTCTCGCTCAGGCGAATGACCCCTGACTCTGTTTTCCTTCTTTCGCTGATTTTAATTGAATCCTATTTTATTATTGATTTATTTCCAATCGGTTATTGTTATTTTGAGTATGCTTTTATTATTTTGAATGTATTTAAGAAAGGTAAATATTATTTTGTATTAAGACTGAGTTAATTTTTATTAAACGTGAAAATCTATTGCAAAAAATGATTAAATTGACGCGGGTCGTCACAGTTGGTATCAGAGCGGTTCTTTCTAGAGTCGGGTGTATGGGTGGACCCTGTGATTTGTGTTGAGTACTATACCGGGCTGTTTTTGCATTCTATTGTATTGTGCTTGTGGTTGTTTGTGATGCTTGGCATCATTCCCTTGGCACTCCAGCGGCGTTGTATTTTATATATGTGAGGTAAATATCTGACTCCCTGGTAGATCATTGGTTATTAATGGTGATGTGTTTGTTCATTGTAGAATTACATTATGACTGAAGGAACTAGTTCTGGTGGAGGAGATGACTTCATCTCAAAGTTTTCCCAATTGATGAGTAGGACCGACTCTGGTCCCACTCTTGATAAATTCCTGAAAAGGAATCCCCCTGCTTACAAAGGAGGGCATGATTACGATGGGGCATATATTTGGATCAGGGAAGTCGAGCAAGCATTTGAGTATTTCGAGTGCTCGGAGGAACAGAAGGTTTAGTTTGCTACTTATCAATTGATTATGGTGGTCTCGGACAAAGGTACAGATGAAAGCGGCAAGTGAACCGGTAGTGTGGGCGAATTTCTGAAAGAGGTTCCTTGTCAAGTACTTCTTGGATAATTATAAAATTCGAAAGGAAATGGAGTTTCTGAGGCTAGAACAGGGCCAAATGTCAGTGGCTGAGTACACTGCTAAGTTTGACGAGCTGTGCGACTTCTATCACCCTTTCTCATTGGAAGGAACCGAGGATAGTAAATGTGCTAAGTATGAAGCGGGATTGCGAATTGAACTTCGTAGTGTAATTGTGCCGATAGAGATTCGGGATTATCTGACTCTGGTAAATAAGGCCAGGCTGACGGAGGAAGTGCAATTATAGAGGGCATTTTAGCCGAAAGATAAAAGACCGCTGAAGGCAAGAGGATTCAGCTTCAAGAAGACGGGTCAGTCTTTTCATGGCGGTAAGTTTTCTGCTACGTCTTCTTCCTTGTCTGGTCAGAGTTCACTGGCCGTTCTGGTAGTCAGTCGGGTAGTCGTGCGTGCTACAATGATGGCCAGGAGGGCCATATTGTAAAGTACTGTCCGGCCAGTCAGATCATTTGTTTCCTATATGGACAATCGGGACACATTAGGCCCGATTGCCCACAGAGGCAGCAACCGAGTGGGCATGGCAACCGAGCCAACACTTCTGGGACTCGGGGTGCTAATTTTTCGAGAGGAGGCAGGCACGGTACTGGTCGTGGAGGCCAACACTCGGGGAGGACAGATGCTCAATCCAGTGGCGCTCAGAATGTCATGACCGGGCAGGTACTTGCTTTTGATGCCTCGGAAGCTGCAAGGACCGACAATTTGTGCAGGGTAAGTGGCTCATCCATGGCTGTCTAGTAGATGTAATTTATGATTCAGGTGCGACCCATTCGTTTATCTCTGAGAGTTGTGTATGACGGCTTGGTTTGCCGATTGTGTTAATGGAGAACGCTCTTAGTGTCTCCACCCCTACTGGCTCCACTTTCTATGCAACCACTATATGTGGGGAGTTGCCGATGCAAGTTAAAGATTGTACTTTCCTGGTGAATCTGATTTGTAGTCGTTGAAGAACTAGATGTTATCTTAGGTCTCGATTGGTTAGCTGCTAACCATGTGATGGTGGACTGCTATCGGAAGACTATCGTTTTCTCCCAGGAACTCGACACAAAGAACGTGGTGAGTGATGTCTCCGCCACCTATGTTATTTTATTTACTTCGGAGGGTCGGTATAATCTTATGCCGAGTGATATTTCGATAGTATGCGAATTCCTTGATGTATTCCCGGAAGAAATTCCAGAGTTGCCTCCCAGTCGGGAGATTGATTTTTCCATTGACTTGATTCCTGGGGCCGAGCCTATGTCCCGTGCGCCTTATAGAATGTCTTCGGTGGAATTGACCGAAGTCAAGAAGCAAGTGAACGAGATGTTGGAAAAGGGCTTTATCCGACCGAGTGCTTCACCGTGGGGCGCTCCTGTACTGTTAGTGAAAAAGAAAGACGGTAATATGAGGATGTGTATCGATTACCGACAGCTGAATAAGTTGACGGTGAAAAATAAATATCCGTTGCCATGGATTGATGACTTGTTGGATCAGTTGCGAGGCGCTGTCGTATTTTCTAAGATCGACTTGAGGTCGGGATATCACCAAATACGAGTGAAGTCGGAAGATATTCCGAAGACGGCTTTCCGGACTCGGTATGGGCACTTCGAGTATGTGGTAATGCCCTTTGGAGTGACGAATGCTCCTGCTATCTTCATGGATTACATGAATCGGATTTTTTAACCGTACTTGGATCAATTTGTAGTAGTATTCATCGATGACATATTGGTGTATTCGAAGTCGGTTGAAGAGCATGCTCAACATCTTTAAGTTGTTCTGCAGATATTGCGTGAGAAGAAGTTGTACACTAAGTTATCCAAATATGATTTCTGGGAAGAAAGTGTACAATTCTTGGGGCATGTAATTTCCCGAGAGGGTGTATCGGTCGATCCGACTAAGATTGAGGCGGTTATGGCTTGGGAAAGGCCTAAGTCGGTAACTGAGATTAGGAGTTTCCTCGGATTGGTAGGGTATTATCGGCGTTTCATTGAAGGATTTTCTCGGATAGCGCTTCCTTTGACTCGGTTGACAAGAAAGGAGAGTCCATTTGTATGGTCGGAAGAGTGCGAATTGAGTTTCCAGACTCTTAAGCGGTGTTTGACGACTGCCCCTGTGCTTGCACTACCTGACGTGACGAAGGAATTTGTAGTGTACTGTGATGCATCTAAGTTTGGTTTGGGATATGTGTTGATGCAGGCCGACCGGGTGATTGCCTATGCTTCAAGGCAATTGAGGCCGCATGAACAGAATTATCCGACTCATGACCTTGAGCTTGCAGCAGTGGTATATGCGTTGAAGATTTGGCGCCATTATCTATATGGGTCTCGATTTGTGGTGTTTAGTGACCACAAGAGCTTGAAGTACTTATTCGACCATGAGGCAAAGGAGATGGGTGGAGTACCTAAAGGATTATGATTTTGATTTGAGGTACCACCCGGGTAAAGCAAATGTTGTTGCCCATGCACTGAGTAGAAAGGTATTGTACGCGGCTTTCTTGATAGGCAAAGAGCAAGAACTGTTGGAGAGCTTTCGGGATATGAACATTGGAGTTGTTATGACCACTCCGAATCAAATGACGGTCAGAATGCTGAAGATCTCCAATAAATTTCTGGAATCTTTAGCTGTGGCCCAAAAGGACGACAAAGGGTTGTTGGAACTTCTTGACACTCAAGCAAGAGGCAAGGATATGGAATTAACTCAAGGTAAGGATGAAATTTGGATATTCCGAGACCGAGTAGTGGTGCCTGCGAATGGTGATTTTAGGCAAGCCGTGCTGACCGAAGCACACAGGAGTTCTTTGAGCATTCATCCGGGTATTACCAAAATATACCATGATTTGAAGAAGGAATTCTGGTGGCCGGGAATGAAGAAGGCAATAACCGAGTATGTGAAGTTGTGTGTGATATGCCAGAAATGCAAGGTTGAACACCAGAGACCCCCAGGTTTGCTTCAACCTCCAGAAATTCTGATTTGGAAGTGGGAGAGTATTACCACGGACTTTGTATCCGGGTTACCTCGTACCCAATCCGGGTGTAATGCAATCTGGGTGATTGTAGACCGATTGACCAAGAGTGCTCACTTATTGGCCATGAACATGAAATGGTCATTGGACCAACTGGCTAGGTTGTACATTACTCAGATTATAGATTGCACGATGTACCCTTGAGTATTATTTCCGATCAGGATCCTCGTTTTACTTCCAGATTTTGGGGAAGTCTGCAACAAGAATTGGGTACTGAACTAAGACTGAGTTCAGCTTATCATCCGCAGACTGATGGTCAGTCGGAATGGACTATACAGACTCTTGAGGACATGCTGAGAGCCTGTGTATTGGAGCAGGGTGGCTCATGGGAAAAATACTTGCCATTGGTGGAGTTTGCATACAACAACAGCTATTATAGTAGCATTGGAATGGCTCCGTATGAAGCTCTATATGGTCAGAGGTGTCGTACACCATTGTGTTAGAATGAAAATGGCGATGCCATTCATTTAGGGCCCGAGTTAATCCAAGAGATGAATGAACAAGTTACTCTGATCCGAGAGAAAATGAAAGTTGCCCAAGACCGATAGAAAAGTTATTATGACAATCGGCATAGACCACTTGAGTTTCAGGCGGGTGACTGGGTATTCCTGAAGGTTTCACCGACCAAAGGTGTAGATCGGATATTGAAGAGTTAGAAGCTTAATTCGAGATACATCAGACCGTATCAAATTTTGGAGAGGATCGGTGATGTTGCTTACCGACTAGATTTTCCCCAGTCGTTGACTAACATTCATAATGTGTTTTATATGTCACAACTCTGAGCCTATATTCCGTGTGATTCGATGATTGTGCCGAGTGACTCTATCGAATTAAAGGAGGACCTGCGATGGAAGTTACATCGATCGGTATTGAGGAGTATCAGACCAAACAGCTAAGGAACAAGGAGGTGCCATTAGTAAAGGTGAAGTCGTAGAATTTGAATGGGGTAACCTATACTTGGGAATTGGAATTAGACATGAGACGGGTGTACCCCAATCTTTTTCTATAGGTGCATTGATTTCGGGGATGAAATCCCTTTTTAGGGGGGGTGGATGTAACATCCCGGATATTTGTAGAAAAATTATGTGTAGTGGAAAATATTAATAATTGTTTTAGGAATTTATTTGATATTTTTATGAATTGTTGGGAAATTATAAATAATTAAATATTATGAATGTAAATAAATTTATTGATTGGTTAATTATAAAAGGGTTGAATGAGGTGTGATTAGAAGAAGAGAAGTTTAATTAAAACTTTTAATGAAATTGTAAAGGAAATGGAGAAGTGACCGGTTGAGGAAGTGACCGTTGGGGAGGTAACCGGTTGCCATGAGTTTTAAATAAAGGTTTCTTTCTCTTTCCTCAATCATTCACTCAATCATTCACTTCTACGAGAATCTTCTTCTTCTTCATCTGTTACTTTTCTTCTTCTCCTTCCTCTATCACTGCGAGCTTCAAGCTCTGAAGGGAGGTCTATTTTGCATTAAAACCTTGAAATAATTATATTTCCGTGACAGTGGTTTCAAGGTGAGTCCATTGAACCGTTTAAATTTGTTACCTCATCTCTTTCATTTCCTTCTTTGGACCGAATGGTCAAGCATGGTGGGGTAAGGTCCAGATCTCCACTCCTCTTGGGTGTGTGAGCCTAAAAATGGTCCTTTAACCGTGTGGGTGGTGCGACGTTAACGTGTTTCACATTCCAAACCCTTAGGTAGTAAAACGAACACCGGTGGAACGATTAAGAAAGCTAGCGCTGGATCCGGAGGTGGAACTGTGAACCCAACGATTGTTGAAGATTGGAACCGAGGTAAGAGGGGTGTTCGGGTTATAATTAATTAGAATTGTACATACTTTGACTCCGAGTCGTTGAACTGATTGTGAACATGGTAAGAAATGATGCTGGATGAAAGTTGTATGTGAATGAGTTGTGTGTATGCATGTATGTATATGGACACCGATCGGTTTAGGATCGTGTGTGTGTGGCTTAAGATGATTATGAGTTTAAAATATTTGATGCTGTGACAATGGTGTACAGTGGCAATGTGATGCCGTGCTTGACAAGCAGGTCGCCCATTAGCAATATGATGGATGGGCTTGACAAGTCGGTCGCCCTGTATTGTGAGCACATGCCAGTTTCTGGTAGTTGCATCTGTTGATTGTTGATGATATGTAATGATTATGAGATACTATATGTGATTATGTGGTATGGGACGGCCGACAGTATGTATAGCCCCTCATTTCCGGCTCTCGTGGCTTTTGTGCCCAGTTGAGCTACCCAGTGGTCAAGCAGGACCCAGTGATCGAGGTGGAGAGTCTAGCAGGGCTCGGTGAACCAAGCAGGATTCACGGGGTGTCAAGTAGGACCCCCAGCTGAAGGCCGATCGTTTAGTATCCGGATACTAGGCGTCAATTTTTTCTGAGAGTCAGTGGTGACAATTGATGATTTGATAATTTTGCCGAGTGCAATTTAATATATTTGAGGAGTATGATTTGATAACTTTGCCGAGTACAATTTGTTATATTTACTGAGTGGTAAATTGTTATACTTGCCGAGTGAGTTACTTGCTGAGTATGACTGGCTATATTTGCTGAGTGATTTGCTAAAATTGCCGAATGAGAATTGTTATATTTACCGAGTATGATTGGTTATATTGCCGAGTGTGAATTACTATATTTCTGAGTGTTAATTGCTATAATTGCCGAGTGTGAGTATATTGTCGAGTGTAATGTGCAATTTGAGGATAAAGCAATCAGAGGGAGTTTATACTCTTATTTTGTTATTTAAATTCCGTTCTAGATTAATTATGATGCTAAACACTCACCCTTGCTGTGGTTTTCAATTTAGTAACCAGTGACAGGGAAGAGGTCAGAGCCATGGAGGTACGCCAAGCGGAGGAGTGATGCCAAGGCACCGAGTGAATTTGAATGAATTATGTAATATATATATATATATATTGAGTTTTCTGTGTGATGCTACATGTTGCTTGTATGTAGAACTAAATTTGAATCAGATATGAATTTGTGATGCTATGTGAACGGTATTAATTGTCATGAGTGTTTGCTGTAGTAAAGTCGATTACCGGGCAAATCTCGCCGAGTGGATTCCGTCTTGTCTGAGCGAGGGCCAGTTGATTTGGTGCCTATTTCGCTCAAGTGAGTATCCCTCGTTTCTTTCTTAGTGAAGAATAACCGAGAGACCCACTTCCGAGTAGAAGGTTAGGGTGTCTCCGAGTGAGTTACGGCCGAGAGAATCACTTTTGAGTGAAGAAAGATAAGAGTGCTTACAAGTGAAGATCAGAGTGTTTCCAAGTGAGGTATATCCGAATGAACCTTTTCTGAGTGAAGTAAGGTTAAGTTGTTCCCGAGTGAGAGATGACTGAGTGGACTTATTTCTGAGTGAAACCCGACTTGTTGACTTTCCTTGTAAGTCTTGTTCGCTCAGGTTTAAAGAATAGCATTCGCTCAAGCGAGTCGGATCTCGCCTAAGCGAATCTGGGTCTCGCTCAGGCGAATGACCCCTGACTCTGTTTTCCTTCTTTCGCTGATTTTAATTGAATCCTATTTTATTATTGATTTATTTCCAATCGGTTATTGTTATTTTGAGTATGCTTTTATTATTTTGAATGTATTTAAGAAAGGTAAATATTATTTTGTATTAAGACCGAGTTAATTTTTATTAAACGCGAAAATCTATTGCGAAAAATAATTAAATTGACGCGGATCATCACAAAAACGCTAAACGAGTTTGTAAATTTCTTGGAATTAGATATTTTGAGAAGTTGGTGATTACGACGTTGGACCAGGAACCCCGAAAATATGTAAGTGAGTAAGGGGGTGTACTCGGTGTATAAGTCAATGAAAATAATACTCATGATAATTCCGACGCATGGGAAAAGGGTAGGATAAGCTAGGGATATATAATTTTGTAAAAATATGTATGTAGATATATATATATATATATATATATATATATATATATGATTGTGCTTGATGAATTGATATTAATCATTAATGATTAGATGGATGAGTTGAATGTAATTTGTATGCTGAATAATTAAGTTTGGAATAATATGAACGATGATGTGAAATTTTAAATATAAGATGATATTGAGAGGTTAAATTGATGATTAGAGATACAAATGTGTTGTATGATGATGGTTGCGATGTTGATGTGAAATGATGAAATGAGATGATGAATTGTGAAATAATTTGATGAATCAAAGAAATATGGTGAAATAAGATGGTAGAAAGAGAATGAGCCTCAGTGGCTAGTTGAGATCCCCAGTTGATGGCCATAGAGCGGGGTGAATTACTTGAGAATTTATTTGAGTGATGTTATAATCATTTCCTATATATGATTGTTATGTGTTGTGGACGGCCAATCGATATAGTTACCCCGTGTTTTGGCTCCCATAGTCGAGCGCGACCTAGTTAAGCTACCCAGTGGTCAAGTAGGACCCAATGGTGAGGTGGGGAGCCAGGTTCGGCTCAATGGACCAGGTGGGGTTCATAGGTGATTGGGTAAGACCTCCAACTGACGACCGATCTAGTTTAGTATCTAGATACTAAAGAGTTATATGTTATCATTGATTGAGAGTCAATTATAAATTGAATGTGATGTTGAGAACTTGAATAATAAATTGTGTAATCAATGAGTTGATAACGAGTAATTATATTGATATGGAATAGAAATAAGTTTATGGGATGATTAAGTGAATAAAACCTGAGCTATGTTATACTTTTCACTATAGTTTAATTATTTACATTAATTTGTATTGTTAGTTACTCACTCTTACTATTGTTGTTAGTGACTGAAGACAGGAACATTACAGACGCCGCAGAGACTAGTGTCAGATGAGCTGGGAGAAATGCCAGGAAGATTTACACATTGATGTATATGTGTAAATATATATATATATGTTATGTTTTAAGTATTTGTTTCCATGATGATGGGTTATGTAAATATGTACATATTTGATGTTTTGTGATGTGTGTTGCCACATGGTTCATGAGTATGAGTATTTTCATAATATGGTTATGGTGATGAGGACCTAAGCGATGGTCATGCTAAGATATATATATATATATATATATATATGTGTGTGTGTGTGTGTGTGTGTGTGTGTGTGTGTGTGTGTGTGTGTTAGTATGATGTGAATGATGATGAATATATTGATTGATGACCAGGAACTGTTGATGGCACTGAGTCATTTGATTGACTATATGAATATGAATATATGATTGTGGTGGTATACTACATGTGTAGGCATGTTATGAAGAAATGGTATTACCAATTATATTTGATTGTTCATGATGTGATTAGGAAAGTGCATGATCATGGATATGTTGAGATTGTATATGAGAAGTTGAATTGTAATAAGAATAGTTGAATCGTTAAAGGGAAATGGCAGATTTAGCCAACTAAGATAGTGAATTTGAGTTTTAACGGGATCCGGAGTCCTCGAAAGGCGTTAACAAGGCCCTAGATGTACTTATAAGTTATGTATGCAAAGAAATTAAGGATTGATTTGCATTTGAGGTATTTTAGGAAATGAAGTTGCTTGAAATAGAGTTAAATGCATATTAGTGCATATCCTTATGATCTGGATGAATTTTTGAGCATGGACTAAAACAGCAGGTCCGAAATAGGTTACATATAGTGCCCGTAAACTTTCGTAGCATTAAAAGGTCAAATGGGCAAGTTAGGGGTTGTGGAAGTTGGCCCGGGGGCCAAAATGCTACAAATCTCGCTCAAGCGAGCCTAATCTCACTTGATAGAGTCTTAAAGTGCAATGGAGATTTGTTTCCAGGTAAATTTCGATCAAACGAAGACAATCTCGCTTAAGTGAAATCCAAAAGAGAGGATTCTAGTGAATTTCCGCTCAAGCAAGGCAATTTTTGCTGAAACTAAAAAGGGATTTTCACTCAAGCTAAAAATTTTCACTTGAGCTATAAGAAATTTTGGTAAGCACTTACTAGCTTGTTTTTGAAACTGTGGTTGATCTATGTCGAATTAGCTCTTAAGTTCTTCACGAAAGTTGTAGATAATTAAGCTACAAACATTTTCCTTTTTGATTCATATCAGTTGGAGGTCTGTAGCTCAAGTCATGCCTAAAATACTACAAAGTGTTCATGTTAAAGATTTTATGCATAAAAATTTTATATTTTCAGGAATTGGACAATCTTAAAGGCATTTGTAGATGATTTAGTTGTGGAGGTGTATCAATTGAATTCACCTTAATCGAAGTTTTATAACTCTCGTTAGACGTAAAATATTGAACAATGTGCAGGAAAAATACACCCTAAAACTTTTTTCTTAAGAGTTTCTTCATTTGAGTTTTACTTAGACTACATTATTTAAAGTAAAACTTATTAAATTAAAGTTAAAATCTCTATTTACATTAAGTAAATGTGGTGAAATGTCACACGTACTATTTCAAATTCTTGGCCTTTTGCATGTGCTTTTTCTGATGCTATATTACATCTGTATGTGTATGTTACCCCATCCATCTTTCTGTTTCTGAAAATAAAATCTTGTTATTTTGTCGAGAAAATAGCCTTTCTCATGTGTTTTTTTTATGCCCCAACCATATTTATATTTTTCCCAATAATGTTTTTTTATGGGATCGTGGTTTAGTGTTGTGGATTTTATGTAGTTCAATCCATTCATTTTATAAATGTACTTCATACATCAGTTGATAATAAAAACAACCGATATAAAAGAATATTTTTTATATTAATTTTTCAAACAAATATTGTAGTATGTGTACTTATAAAACTAATATACTGAACTGCGCCAAACCTAAATACGAGTTCTTTTATGTGTAGGATTAAAATGTTAAATTGATGATATTGTGTTATTTACAATATTCTTTTTTAAAATTATAAGTTGGACTTTTAATTTTAAAAATTTATATGAAGGCTCAATGATTCTGGTAGAATCTTAATAATGAGAATTTTGGATTGTGACTATATATATATACACACACGGAGTAATTAGTGTATTTGGGGAATAACTATTGATAAAGTTATATTATGCTAAATTATTAACTCATATAAACTGTTAAAAGTTACACTATATGTTAAATAATTAACTTATAAATGTAAGTTTAACTACTTTAAACTGTCAAATTCAAACACTTTTTTTATAGTGATGTGATGAATGATGAAAATTTTCAAAAGTTATTATATTAATTAAACTTCAATTTAACGCCATATATATATATATATATATATATATATATATATATATATATATATATATTAAAATATTAAAATTTTGATAATATCATATATATGATTTCATCGTAATTCATATATCGCTGTGTCCACATCGCTTTTATCGCTTGTTGGATTAAAACTTACTCGTAATTCATGCAGATTTAAAAAGAGAGCGAGGGTGACCTCTCTTCTTCTTGTTATTATAAAGGAGCAGCGAGAGAGGTTCTCTTTGTCAGGGAATTTTTTGCTGAATTTTTCTGAAATAGTAATTTAATGATATTTGTTGTCACTCCTTTTCTTTTTATTGTTTTCTTTTTGCATAAAACAGAGCATCCTTTATTCATGAATGTTTGACTCGTTTTGCCATATATCTATTAACCTCAACTTTGCCCCACTCTTGCATAATTCTAAAACCTTTCTTGGCCATCCAAGATATGTCACTGTCCAGGCTCTCTTTCTCTATACTATAATATATATATTGATTTTCTCACTCTGGGCATGTTCATTATGATTGATTATAATTAAGCCTTTTGTTCATGTATATAGTTGAATTGACATGGTAAAACTAATATTCTTTTATCCACAACTATAGCCACAACGAAACGGGGTAGGTATAAGACTAGGGTTCACACAAAATATTAACCTTGTTGCCTTTTTGAGAGGGTAAAAGTATAATATATTTGTCTATTGGAAAAAAAATAGGTATATATAAGTTATTTATGTTTGTAATTGGTATCCTCCTTTTTAAAAAAAATTAATTGAAGTTTTATTCGAATTATTTAATAAAAATTTGCTTTAAATTGAAAATATTAGTGTAATAAACGCTTAAAAAACTCATCACTTGTAACTCACTCTCATTGATAGATTTGCAACAATATTCAAAGTGGACCATTTCATCACTCCCTCTCAAGAAGCCTTCTAAACTCACGTCCCTCCCTTAATCCCAGCAACAACCTTTGGTTCATATATGAAAAACTCTTTGCCAATGAGGTCACACTCATGAGAGGCTTTAAGAGAGGGGACCATAGTTAACATATGGGGTTTCAATGCAATTGCGCCACTTTCATGTCTTAATAAAGTAGAAAATTATCAGATGTGAACATGAGCAGTTGCCTATTTGCTTTGCCTCTTGATTTGGCAACATCATCAGCGACGTTTCATGAATCTTGGAAAAGGACATGACTTTAAATTAATATATACTAAGACGTGCATTATAGTTGTCTTCATTTCGTAAGAAAATGAATAAGCAAGACATGAACAAATTTAAAACTGTGTTTTTCTAATTTAGTTCGTTTTCTTTCTCTTTTTTTTTTTGATAAATTCGTCTCTCTTTTTTTTTTTACTAGAATCGATTTAAAAAGGTATTTATAATTTTTATCTAATTGCATTCTGTTATATATTGGAAATAGGCTGCTGCTTATTGACGTTGGCCCACAAAATAATAAAACAAAACCAACAGATCCCTAATTAATTCTTTCAAATTGCAATTGATTATTGGAGCGATGTGTGTAACCATTAATGGATAAGTATTGTAATAAAGATGACAGTTAGTACAGAAATTGGATTTATTGTATTACAACGTTAATTCTTTATGGTATACGTTAACTAGTTTTAAATTTGGCCAATGAACAAAATTTGTATTAATTCCTGCGGACACAAATATTTCTTTATCCTAAGAATTATGAATTTTTATGAATTATATTTTTTAAAAATGTAGGGATGACAATTTGGGTTTGATCCGCAGGCCAGCCTGTTTAGTCCGCTGAAAATAAACGGGTCAGGTTTAGAATTCGAACCTGAATAAATCCAGTCTGTTTTATCTTGTCCAAAAACAGGTTTTGGAGGGCCGTGTCGGGCTGACCCATTAGGCTTATAATAAAATATTAAAAAATAGATTATATAAATATATATTATGTTAAAAGCTTAAAAGTTTCTTATTTGATCTTATTATTATTATACAATTATATTATGTTATATTGTGTTTGTGTTTGTGTTTAATTTTTGTTTTAAATATTAGTTGATTATTTGATTTGAATTTTTTATGATAGTTCTATCACTTGTATTGTATATTATTATAATAATATTATAAAATGTAAATAATAAAATTTTGTTCCAATTAATTTAAATATAATTTATTTAAACTTTTAATTAAATAAATTAGGTTGATTATAAAAAGGATGGTTTTAAAAAAAAGGTAAAATCTGTTTTTTATAGCTATTTAAAAAAAATAGAAGATTAAAAGATAATACAAATTTAGAATAAAAAATGACATGCATGAGAGAAAAAAAATGGGCTGGCCTGCTGGCCAGTAGGCCACGTAGAATACGGGCTGGGCCAGTGTTTCCAGTCCATTTTTTTTTTTTGGCCTGACATGTATTAGACAAGCTTAGACGGGCCTTGGTCCGACCTATAGGCCCGTATTGTCACACCTATAGAAATGTTATAAATATGTTTAGTATGACTAAATCTGGGAAAATTATATAGGCTTTTCAAATTTCAATCGCTCTCGTATTTCTAATAATTTTATACGAAGAGTCAATATGTAAGAGAGGTTAAATAAGTTTATATTTGAGATTAATTGTATTTTCATTCATCAAAATACTTTACAGGAATTATGATTCCCACTCTTTTGATGGGAAAGTCTTTGTGGAAATTATTAATAAAAATAAATTTTTAGGGTCTATGGGTAATAAAGTGGCATTTGAAGATATAATTTTATTTCAATTGAAAAATTTAAATATAAAACTTAAAATTGTATATTTTAAAAATTTTATGTTTATGTAATAAATAAATAAATAAATACAATTTAATTATAATTTTTATTCAAAAAATTATTTTTTAAGATTGTTGCACATAAATATCCTTGAGATCAAGGGGACACGGAACAATACTTAATATCTTTAAAGTTTACGATATTTTATTTAGATAAAATAATTGAGTTGATTCAATATAAGAATTAGTCTAAATAAAATCTAGGATAAAAGGTTTCTCTAAAATTTTTGTAAAAGTGATATAAGGAGCCTCATAATTTGTATACATGGGTGACTCCTTGTATATCCTTTTTAATGCTATTATATTTTGTTGATAAAAAAAACACATAAATATCCTTAATCTCTTATGTAATTCTATTTTTTATTAGTTTATATAATTTTAGATTAATTTTTAAAAAATTATTTTGAACAAATATGACTACATTTTAAATATCTACAGATGTTAATGATTTTAAAATAATTAAAAATAGTTTTAGGTTGGAAAAACATGTAGTAAACTCTTATTTGAAATCTCCCTTGCTTAACTTACACATACATTCAACTATTCAGAGAAGAGTGTAGACTTGAATTAATTAATAAAAATTAACATTAGGATATACAGTGAACATTAAGTAATATAGGGTTACATCGTCTTGATCGTATGGCTAGCCAGCTTTGCAAGAAGGAAAATGTGCTGAGCTACCAGCCAAGTCTCCATAAATACGTGACTGATGACGTCCTTATCAGGAATTATAACTCAAAGCCATGTGAGTTGTAACCATGAATATGTCCAAATTTGGCACTCGTCCAAACCACACTGCATAAAACCAGCGCAAAAGGCTCAGAACACAGAATAATGAGGAAGAAAAGAAAAAACATGTGTACAGATGACGTTTGATATGTTTCTTGTTTTTATTTTCGCGATCGATCGATCGATGTATGTATGTATGTGAAATTATACAAATAATAAAAAAAATCGTATTATTTTTTACAATTTTCTCATAAAATCTTAAAAATAAAAATAAAAAGACAATGTGAATTGGCTTGAATAATCTTTTTATACCTAATTACGTAGGAAAACATGTAAATTTAAGAAAATAAAAATAAAAACAAATCAAAGCCAAGGTGTAGCATTTTACAATGAAAGCCAAGATAGTTCTCTTTCATAGTAAAGTCATGGACATGTTGGGCTAGCTAAGTGGCTCAGGTATTGGTTTATTCTTCGTCGTTAGCTAGATACACATATATCCCTTAATTCCGTATTATTGTTTAGCTAGAAGCCATGATCGAGGTTAATTGTTTCTTCTTCGGTATATATAAGGCAAAAATACAAGAGGCGAGGGTCACTCTCCCTTTGTTCCTCCTTATCCCATTCTCTCGTGAATGTGACATTGCTGCCCAGAACCAGAGTTTCGGACTTCCCAATGTGCTTGTTCTATATTAGTTTCATAGTTTACGTATCTACCCTGTATCTGACATTTCATTGTGCAGTAAAATGGGTTATGTTATGTTTAAAGAATGGATGTTGCAATAAAATGAAATAAAGCCTTGGGCGATACCATACTTATAATAAATTATTCTTTTAACAACAAAATGAATTTTACTAGAAATCTATAGGACAAGTTACTTTAATTTCTACGCAACAAATATTCACAACATTATTTATGTGAATTCGTTTGCCATGAATTCTAAACGGACCTTCTAGGATAAAATTTGGTGGACGAAAGATGCAAATTTGATGAAGATAATGGTAAGGTTGTGTGGCGCCACTTCCGAAGAAAAAGATAAGCCACTAAGACGCTATAAAGGGGTTGGAAAACCTTTGATAAGCCTAAGAGCTAGTTCAACTAAGAACCTAGGAGATATAATCTTACAAAAATATGTTTGATCCAAAATGCAACTATGCTTTCATTAATCTCATTGGCATGAATATATATATATATATATATATATATATATATATGAAACAAAATAAAAGCACCACTCGTTAACAATATGATTAGGTTTAAGTGTTTCATAAACTCTTAATGGTACACATGAAAAGACATTAGTCAAAAAGGCAAAATAAAATAAAAATCTATTGTAGCGAGACTTGATCCACGACGGTAGTGGCCACCATGGCTAGACCGAGGTTCACACTAAGTTCTCCAAAAATATTGAACTCTAAATCAAAGGGTTCCACAACAGGCAATGGCAGCCACCACGGCGGTGGTTCCTTATTACCATACACTGTATTAGTTTTGGTTCCAAGTCCTTCACATTAGATGAATCCTCAAGAAATGTTGTCATCACTTGTTGTAGAGTCTCCTTTGCTTTCCTAGCTCTTGCTCTTGTCATAAGTCCCCTTAGCCCTTCAAATATCTTGTTGTCCTTGTCCTTAGCCATATTCTCACCAATTATATATGTATATTTTCAACAATTGGATCACAATTTCACTTAAACACAAATTCAACAAAGTTTTTCAATTTGACTCTTATCCACCTCTTGGCCTTAACTTTCATGGTCTTAAATATTTAGGTGGTTGAAGTAATTATTGCCAACATTGTTACTATCATGCAACTAGCTAGATTCATATTCAAAATATGTTTGTGTTAGATTTCAAAATATAAGGTTAACATTTGTTAGAGGTGAAATTAAAATCCTTGAATAAATATAGAGAGATTTTATAGGTGCTTTTAATTTTAAATATAAAGGTCTTTTGGATGCATATTTCATATCAATTAATTAATAAGAGTTGTATACTTGTTAAACCGAATTAGGATTAATTTGTAACTCTCAAGTAAGATTCAATGACTCAATATTGATATGCTTGTATTGCTTTTTAAAAGCCTTAGTTGAGGGGAAATAGAGAAAGAAACAAAGAGCCTCAATGTTTACGTGTCATCAAGTTGGCATGTAGGCCTACAAGTTGACAGCTAGGTTTTCAAGTTGTGACTAAACTGTTCCCCGTGATCAGGTTAGGCTGAGCACATGTCTAAGTAATTAATTTGGAAAATTTTGAAGGCTCAACAACATAAAGACAAATGACATTATATGATTAGAGCACATGGCAACCTCTCATGTAGTTGGAGAGAAAGAGATAACTTCTTTCAAGTCACAGTTGTGTAGTAAGACATAAAAACAAAAATAAGACTCAAACAAGGTGAATGAATTCAGAAGTTTCTACACTCTAATTTATTTTCTACATTTTGGTTTTATTTAGACCCCTTTGTTGTAGTTTTATTAAATGTGTTTGTATGTTTCCTTACATTTCAAATTCTGATGTATTTTACAATCACTTTTAAGTCATTTTCTCACATTACAGTTTACTTGATCTATGTAGCTTGATGATTGTAGACTATCTCAAGTGTGATTCATCATGCATTTTTATTTTGTGTTGCTATTGTAATTTCTATATCGTTTTGAGTCGCCCCTCAATTGTGTACATTTTCTTTCCTAATTCACTTCTGTTTTCTACTTTAATTTCATTTCTACTTGAAATCCCTTAACACCATAAATTAACCTATTAGTTTAAGGGCCTAAAAAGGAATGCAATTCATGTCCTAGATTGAACATGTGATTCAAAGGTTAGATAAATTTTACCCTAAACAAATTGACACACACGTTGGGACATAATTTGAGATAGTTATGTGTTAAGAAACAAAACTTGAGTAGAACTTGAATTTTTCATGCTGTTACAAAGTGGAAAAATTAGTGGAATGAATAATAGTAGGCAAAGAAGTACAAGTTGCTCTCCTGTCACTTGTGACGAGGGTAATAGTGATGACGTGCCATTACATCAAGGAGAAATGAGACTAACAATGACTAAAGCAATAGTTCAAGTGGTTATAGTGAAAATAAGTCATATTGACACAATTTCAAAAGTCACATTACCTATAAGTCTTATGGTCAACCAAATGATACCATGTTTTTTTTTAGTGGAATTAAACAAAGGAGTAACAACTTTGTAGTGTTGTCATATGGTTTACCTTATGGTTTGGTCCCTTAAGGTTCCTCAAGTTATAAGATAATAAATAATGACTACAGATGCTATGCCCACTATTCTTTCATGTAGTGGAGTTGTTGCAACTCCCTTATATATTATGGGCTACCTGCATCAAACTCCTATAGGGAATTTGCGTCTAATTCATTAACAAGTGTTTCTTTAGATTCTTTGGCAACAAATGGATTAAAGTAATCATGACATGTTTCATGCATTGACTTAGTAATTATCCACTATTTCTAGGATGAGCTATCAAAACTTAGAAAGGAAAATAGAAAGGATGGTTATAGCCCATAGTGCTCATTAAGACCCTACTGTTAATCAACTTGCAGGTTTAATTCCTTCATAACGTAGGCATAATTTTGTGTAGTATCCAAACCCATTGTACTAACACAATTCAAAATCAAGATAATATGATGTTGGTCAAAGAAACCAAAATGTTGATCGCATACTTGATAAAGTTAGATAACTTAATGTAGGGGGCAGCTTTAAGTGATCAATAATTTAGTCAAACAGGCCCTAGTTAAGAATAACTTTAATATGGGCCAAGTTAATCAACCATACTTTGGGTTGGCTTTATCAGATCAAATACTCCAAACCGAACTCCCTACGGGTTGGAAAGTCCCTAAATTCACCAAGTTTATTGGTGGAGTTAAGAGTATCTATAGTAGAGCACATAGCTAGGTATGAAACTGAAGGTGAAGACTTTACTAATAATGAATGTCTGAAAATAAAATACTTGACTTGCTCTTTGACCAAAAGTTTCTTTACAAATAATGAGAACTTTGACATCTGATGATATTGTTTACTTAATTGCTTATGTGCTTTTCTAGTTTGTTTTCTATATTTTGACTACCTTTCTTTTTTTGCTCTGCTTATACGTCTCAACAAAAATATTTGAGTAAAATCAAAAATAAAATACAAACATTAGGAATAATATAAATTTATGCTAGGTTGGCACATTTCTTCTTAGTTGGTAAAGTGAGATCACCACAAGAGTTGTTTTGTTTAGTGTGGGCCTTTCACTACAACCAAATGGCATAAGACATAATGTCCATGCCCTCCTACATTATAACCTTCCATGTGAAAAACATTGACATTTCACATTAAACCTTGCATGAGACATTGAGTCCTATGTTATAGTCACTTCTTTTTTAGCATGGGACACCAAGTCCCACACAAAATTTATATATATTAAAAACATTATCAGTGTTTAGTTCCACATGGAACCATAGTAATAACCTTTTTAAAATATAAAAGATATTCATCATTGAGCATGGTTTAATAAAACTTTCACTAGCGCCCCAATATAAAAAAATGATAATAAAGAATCAATAAACATAATAATTGTCAGCAAAATAAAGCAATTAATTTTTTTGGTTTTGAGAGGAAAGCAAATCACACAATTCAAGTATTTAAATAAACAAAATAGGTATTGGATTGATTCTTAAACTGGAAAAACCTTATTTTATCCATATCATTATAAGAAAATAGTATTTAGCATGGAGGCATGGCATAAGACATTTTCCCACGCCATGCATGGCATGGTACTTAATTTATTTACCATGGGACAAGCTCCTACCAGTCTAAAAATGCCAAAAGACACGCGAAGTGTGAATTGGGCGTGGGATAAGGCTCTCACGTCATTTTTGAAATTTGAATTGGGCGTAGGACATGAGTCCCACACCATTTTTGTTGCCTATAGGATTTGTTCATCTAGACATATGGATCGTTAGGATTTTAAAATCCTAGATTGGGATGAGAACAAAGATTTTATGCATGCAACAACTTTGTATTAATGACTTAATAAGAAATGTTTTAATTGGAGTAGAATTTGAAGCAACTTAAAGGTTGGTGACCTATTGCATTTTTTTACTTTTATGCTTTAAGACTCTCTAGGTTAGTCTTAAGTTGATCATATTTAATAAAACATTGACATTTGGACTCTAGATGACATGCTTTAAGATTATGTATTATAGTATACTCTACATATTAAGTAGGAAAGAAATTTACACTTGTTTAATATGAATCACAAAATATTAAATTTCTAATTATAAATTACAAAGTAAAAAATTAGAAACTTACGAATAAAATAAGCATGTACTCAATTATTATATAATTATTTTAGGTTTGTTGATCATAAAATTATGAATTTTTTAATTATAAATTATAAAATAAATAAATTAAAAATTCTTAATTAGAGTTTAGGAAAAAATATTTAATTTTAAATTATAAATTACAAAATAAAATAACTTCCAAATTAAATATATTTAATTTTAACATAACTAAATATGTACTTAATTTTTACATTTTACAGGAAAACAAGTTTAAAAAAACCCTATTTTGGTCCAAAAGGAGCAAAACTTGAAGATTAAAGAGATTTAGAGTCAAGAGACCCAAGAACCAAGTTCAATGAGTCAAAGGAGTAAAGGAATTTGGAATTGAGCATTAGGCCAACTCCACGGCCTAGTCGTGGGTGCAAGCCCTTAAGCATGAAGTATTGTAACAAGACACATTTTTAGTTTTGCTTCTTTTCATATTTGAGTTGGGCCAACTTGTAACTTAGATGGTTTATTTATTAGATTTGTTCTATCCTTTTCTAAGTCAGAGATGTTAGGATAGAGAATTCGCTTTGGATTTTGAGTTAACTTAAAAGGATCACGAATAAGCTGCCACGACTCCTTACTGCCCTTTGAAGCAAGTATTGGTTACAACTTTTACATTATTTTCTTGTTATCTCACATTATAATTAGGATTAGCATGATGTTTATTGTTATTGTTATTTTTAATATCATGTGTGAGTAATAGCTTTTACTCTTACTGATGTAGAAGTAGACCTAATAGAGAAACAATATGTCTTGTTTATTTTTGGATTTAATCTTAATGAGAATTAGTTTTTAGTTTTTTTACTTGCGCTTTAATATTTTTTCTTTCAGACTCGTGACATTCTTAAGAATTGTTTTTAATCATTATTTTAAGATACCGATGGGTGAACTTAAAGATTCAAATCTAGGGTGTAATTGGACCTTATTTTACATAACAATAGGTAAACTTAAGTAAAGAAACTCCATTAAAATTAAATCTTCATTTATCAACCAATTAAGTTTTGAAATTGTTGAGATAAAATGAAATCTCTCATAGTTTCTTTTGATCTTGAAAGTCTTGGTGTTTCTCAATTTTAGTGTTTCTAAATTTTAGTTTTCTCTTATTTTATTTTTAATTTTAAATATCAAACCTTTTAATTCCTAGTCAAACTAAAGTCTAAGAAAAAACTAGTGCTTAATGATGCGTCTGTGTGGATTGGTTTTTTATCATACGATATAACTCATGCACTTACAGACTCTATAATATCCTATAGCCTATTTTAGTGAGAAACCAAATAGAGCTATCCTTATTTACCCAATGTATGACAAAGAGCTTTATGCTTTCATTAGGGCCCTTTATACTAAGGAACACTACCTTATTCCTAAAGAATTTGTAGTACATAAGGATCATGAATGACTTAAGTTCTTGAGAGGGAAAAGCAAGTTGATAAGATACATGCTAAATGGGAGAATTCCTTGAACATTTCCTTATGTTATCAAGCATAAAAAGGAAAAAGCCATCATGATGGCCAATGCTTTGTCTAGAAGACAACCATTGCTTACTTCCCTTGGATTTCAAGTCATAGGCTTAGATAACATTAAAGAGTTATATAAAGATGACCTTCACTTCTCTACCATAATCGAGGGATGTGGCCTTTCAACCAAGGGTGATTACTGTAGGCATGATCGTTTCCTTTTCAAAGGAAGTAAGTTATGTGTTCTTAAAGGGTCCATGAGAGACTTATATGTAAGAGAAAGCTACGAAGGATGGATTGTAGTACACTTTGAAGTAATATGACATTGTCTACACTCTTAACGAAATTCTTTTGGCCTTATGTGAGGAAGGATGTATACATATAGTTTACTCTAGGGATTCGGTTTGTAAGAGAGCCAAGTCTAAGATCCAACCACATGGGATTTATACTTTATTGACTATTCCTAGTTCTCCTTAGATGGATATATGCATGTACTTTGTCTTGGGTTTATGGAGAACCCAAAGAGGGGGGATGATTTCATGGCACAAGGTGGATTATGCTAGTCACATTGCTAAGTTGTTCTTCAAAGTGATTATAAGATTTCATGGTGTTTCCCTTAGCATAGTGTCTGATAGGAATGCTAATTGGCTCCTTAGCCATTTTTGGAGGTCTAGGCTAGGGACTAAATTGTTGCTTTTCACTACATGTCATCCTCAAACAAAAGTAGAAATCAAGGTAGTGAATAAAATCCTCTTCATTTTTCTTAAGATCTTTGTTAGGAAGAACATCAAGTCATAGGATAAGTGTCTACCTCATGTAGTGTTTACTGTATAATAGGGTGGTCCATTCCATTACTAGCCACTTTCCTTAAGAGATTATGTATAGATTTAACTTTAATACTTCCTTGGATCTTTTACCTTTGCCTAATCATTCTTTTATGCATAAGGATGGTGAGGCTAAAGAAAAATGGATAAAAAAAACTATATGAGAGGGTAAAGGAACATGCTGAGAAAAAATGGCCAAATATAAAAAAAATGCTAACAAGGATAAAAAAAAATATGTATCTTTTAATGTTGGTGATTGAGCGCAGTTGAACCTAAGAAAATAAAGGTTTTCAAATTTAATTAAATCCAAATTGGCCCCAAGGGGGATGGTCTGTTTCTAATCCTAGAAAAGCTTAGACCTAATGTTTATAAGCTTGACTTACCTAGTGATTATATTGTTAGAGATTCTTTAACATTGGTGATTGGATTCCTTTTGATGTACTTGATGAAGAGCTCGAGGAGGGAGCACATGCAGTGCCACATATAGATTGTGGGAAATCCTTATCAAGAAGGAGGGCGTAATGACACCTCATAAGGTAAGGAAGCAAGCTTGGGGAGCTAGAGGGGCAGCTTAAATAACCATCAAATAGAGAAAGGCCAAAAAAATCTAGGGAGGTCTTAAATAAGTTTGTAACCTTAGTTCAGAGACAAATTTTAGAGTGTCCACCTAAGGACAAGGCTTATGAGCTTACCATTTTTCATGTATTGGACTAGGCCTAAATGAGCTTTAGTATTACACTTTCATTTTATATTGGCATGGGCCTAGGCATATCAGTTTGGACTTATATTTTGGTCCCTTAGACTTTAGAATTAGGGTTTAGGCCTTAAAAGCCCACACATTTGTAGTAGCATGACTTAGGGTAAGTTTTAGGCTTCGACCATTCATGTCTCTTGGTCATGAGCTCTATAAGCTTTTAGGGTGAGATTAGTCAGATTTATCTTATCTTAGAAGCTTAGTTGTCTATATATAGGTCTAGGCTTCACTTTTATACACATCTTTAACATAGATGAATTTGAATTTATTAGAGAGTTATCTATTTTTTCTCTCAGATGTTCTTTGAAAGACCTTTACTTGAATCTTCTTAATGGAACTCACTCATTATGGTGACTTTCACTTCACTTTTCTTTCCTAACTCGTGACACCTAATTCATTTTTATCTTTTTCACTTTTTCCTTTTCAATTCTTCTAGAAGTTCCCAAGCAAGAAAATCCTAGAAAATCTATATATAAGGTTTGGTTTTGATGATGCTTATGGAGTTGGACTTTGAAACTCATTCTAGAGTTTGAGAAGCCCTCTTGGACGATCTTAAAGTGAAGAATTCATGGCTAGAAGGCCATTATATAGATTATATCATGTATGGATTATGCAATAAATTATGTTTCCAGTTGATCTTTTCTTCTTGTAGTGGATTATTGTGCCTATATTATATCATCACATGTCAAACTCCCAAGTTAAATTTGAGTATTCTTGTAGTGGATCATGCGCCCAATTGATCATTGCTTCTTAATTAGTTTTGTAACATCCCTAATTTTAAATAATTAAATATATAGAATAATAATTAATTTAGAGAATTTAAATATTTAATAATAGATAATAAAATGTTAAGTAAGTTAAAAGTATAAGATATTTATAAACATGAGGACTCTATATAACATGTATAGAATTAAAAAGATAAGATAGAATTAAGATTTTAAATTAGGACCTTTAAGATCACTGCAAATAGGAAGTTTAGTACTTTGTTACAAGTGTAGGAGCATATAAGATAAAAAATATTAAGAATAATAATATTAATTTTAGGATATTTTTTAATGTCTAATCAATAGGAATGAGAAGATCATAATAAATTTGAGATAATATAGAAATATGCAATTTTATTTGATATAATATTATAGTATTTGAATTATAATTAGAATTAGCAGATCTATAATTAATGACTTTCTTAGATAAGAGTAGTTATAATAATCATTAAGATTAGTAAAGAATATAAATAAGAGATTTTGGATTAGGCCAATATGTTTAACATGTTAAATTTTTTACAAAACAATTAGGGTTTCTTTACTCATTAAGACTAGAAAAGAAAAAAATATGTTACAATATAAAGTTAGTTAACTGTAAGGTTAAAGGTACTCATAAGGTTGAAGATATAATACAAACAGGAAGACAAAAAGTTTTCATCAATAAAAAAGAGAATAAGAATTACTTTACGAGTATTTGTCTATTGTTTAATAAACTCTAGCATAACAATAGAATCCCATAAAAACCTTCTTGGATGTATTTATAATTATGTTTTAAAATATATATTTATCATATTGTTATATTTTAAATTTATAGTTTTAATAACCCTATACCCATCTTTTTTTAATAATTTATTTATAGTTTTAATAACCCTATACCCATCTTTTTTTAATAATTTATGTTATTCATGTTTCTCTTTCTATAATTCATGATTCATTGATGCATGGTAATATATCTACTTTACCCGCACTGTTTTTCTATTTGTTGATTTCATATACCATAAGTGTAGAGAGAGAAAGAGAGAGAGAAATTGGCACAAATCACTTGTACGAGTACACTTATTTATATTATGTAATATAATTATAAAAAGATAGATAAAAGATCAAGCTTTTTATTAGGGACAAGGTAAATATATTTAAAAGATGAAAAGACCAAGCGACAAGATCAATGTGAACAAGCATGTCAAAAGACCAAACTTTCTCTTGGAGGCGTGGTTAGTACGACCAAGGCCAAGCTTTCTCTTGGAAATGAGTTTTTATTGCCAAAACAAAACAAGACATCATGAATGATGGTGGATCTAGTAACCATAAGGGTGTCGCTCCTTAGCTTTTACTATGAGCTATAACTAGTTACAGGACAAGTGAAAAGATAATATTAAAAGTATTTTATCTTGTTTGCATATATACCTAAAATCATGTAATGGAGAGTCTTCCATAAATTTCACCCGAGTTATGAATAGATATATGGTAGTTCAAAGTATTTTATAAGTTACTATTGTCGATGAGTTTTACTCACTGTTAATGTTTGTTTTGGGACTATGCCAGCATATATAGGTTGTTTGAAGAATACCTTTGAGTTTATGCTTAGGAATGATAAAAAACTATGAGCCTTGTTAGATTGACGTATTTTATTTAATTTTATTTTTTGTAATTTTATGTATTTTAAGGGAAGAGATCTCTTTTTGTACTTAATGCGATTTGTCTAAGACATCTTAAGTTATAATTAATGTATTTGACATATTTGCGGAAAACTCATAACTCATTTTATAAAACAATTAACTAGAAATTTTTATTTAGTTCGAATGGTCTATAATAAAATAAAAATAAATACATTGTAACTATGAAACTTTATTTTAAACAAATTACATTAAAAACTAATAGAAAGTTTCTCTTAAATACATAAAATCTTAAAAAGATAACCGGCCTGACAATACTAATTTGAAACCTCTTATTATTAGGTCGCAAGTGAAAACCCAATAGTTTTCTTCGAACAATCTTGACAAAATCCCAAAATAAAACAATAGAGTAAACCTTAGTAACAATAGTAAATTATAAAATAAGTTGAAATATGGCAAATAATGTAATGAATATTTATTAGATACACCCTAAGGATTTTATAAGATTCTATTGTCACCTTAAAGTCTTTTGAACTTTCAATCCTATGAGATTCCATGAAATTCTTGTAGTGGGCTTTGAAGCTGCAGGATTTCCTTCTTTTTCTTTATTCTCTCTTTTGTTTGCTAGGGTTAAGCTTATGAAAACAAAAAAAAAAATCTAATCTTGTTTTCAAAATACTCATTCATACTCACTAAACCTTTTGGGTCAAGCCCCAAATTTATTATTTTTGTCTATATTTAAGTATAACTATTACTATTTATTTATAAATACTTTTATCTTATAAATTCATTCTAAATCTCTTGATTCTAATCCAAATATTCTCATTCTATATTAAACTAAAATTGTACTTTTCCATGTTATCTCATATATATTATTATCTTCTTCCTATTTAAATATGCATTTAAATTAAAAAGATATCCTTAAACTATTATTATCACTCTTGTTATTTTATAATAATTATAATTTCTTTTAATTAAACTCTTAATTAACATTATAAACTATTCATTATTAATATAAATCTGAATTATATCTTAACTTTTAGTTTTGTGAGATATTAAGTACATAGAGTCCTAACATATTTAATTAAATAGCTTATATCTTTTTAACTCACTAAACCCTTATTTATTTCATATCATTTTTCTATTATTAATCACCTTTAATTATTTAATATAATAAAATTACTCATATCTCTATATTATTTTATTTAAAATTTAAAATGTTACATTTCACAGATATATATTATTGTTTTACTCTAAAAATTAAAAATGTCATAGTTTTGTCTTTCCGTATTTGGGTTGTTCCTTGATTGACTCTTCCTAGTTTTTCTCAATGATCTTGTCCATGATTTAACTATCAATCATCATTTTTTTTGCGTCGACATAAATAAATATAAAAAAACTAGGAAAATGTTGACGAGTTTTTCTCGCTTGATTTACACTTCTTGATCATACTCTTCTTGGTGAACTTTTTTTCCTCTTCTTTGGTGTCTTGGTAAGCTTCATGAGTCTTTCCTTCTCAGTTAGATTACTTTTTCTTTCTCTCTTGGTTAGTCTCAATTTCCTTCTTGTGGTCTTTCATCACTATTTTGTTTTGTTTGTATATGCTGACAAACTTGAAGGGAAAAAAAATTTAAGTAAAAACATATAGAAAACTTGAGCAAAAGTAAAAATTTTACACTCAGTGTTGATCCTCTTTGATTGGGTTCTTCTTGATTAGTAATGAAAATTCCTACTTGGTCAATCTTTTTCTTGTTCATCAAATATTATTGATCCATCTCGATTCTCTTTTTGGTTGTCTTTCTTCAATTAATATTCTCAGTGGCTCTTTCCTTTCTTATGATCTTCTTCCATGTTTTTCTTTTCTTGTGTGTCTTAGTTAACCTCTTGTGTTCCTGTCTCGACTACCTCTTCTTTTAGTGTATATAAATGAATTCTCTTTCTTGATGAAAACTTTCGTTACATTTTTATAATGTTTGCACATAAATTTTAGGCAATACTCATGTTTCTTAAGAAGAGGTGGGACATGTTCAATAACATTTATCAACAAAATTTTAACTTTGAAGTATGTTAATCTCTAAATCCTAAACCCCAACCATATAAAAAAAAGTGATTATAATGAGAACAATATATTTACATCAACTATATAGATGTTGAATATTAAAAATTAGTTAGAAGTAATATTACTGAATTAAAAATGTCATGTGCAATTTTTCCTTTTCATCGTTCAAATAAAATCTTATAGTTTATATATTGTTTTGATTTATCATAATAACAAAGTGTACTATACATCTTCGTGTGTGTTGAATAGAGATCAAATTACTATAAGAGTAACTCTTGCAAAGTGATTACTTTTATTAACTTCTTATAAACATTCAATTTTATCAATCCGGTCGTTGAATGATATGATATTAATTTAATCATCGTGCATGCCAAATTTTAGGAAATTTGGATATTTAAAGGAATGTTATCTTACTACCAAAATTAACAAATTATTTTAAAACGTGTTTATATGCTAAGTTAAATTATTTGATGAGATATCAAACATAGTCTAACACAATTGGCAGAAAACTTGTTCCTTTAAGAATGTTGTAAAAGGTTTAAATCCTGCAATGTGTAAAGAAAAGATTTGTTGAAAGATATAATATCAATTCCGATGATCTTTATACTTCAAATAATGTCTTCGCCTTTCAATTGTGGGAAACTGTTTGATAAACCCAAAACAAAATTTATTTGATGAAGTATAAAATACTTATAACATTTTATGAAACTTTCCATACTTCTTTCATAGGATAAGAAATTTAATTTTATAATAAAAATTTAAAAATTAGAATTTAGAACAATAATATATTTATAAATTTCAAATTATAATTTAGAACAATAATAAAGTCATAAATTTCAAATCAAAACTGAGAAAATAAACTAACAATAATAGAAATTTTTAATTAGAGTTTAAGAAAATAAAAAATTGGAAATTTTAAATGTATTAGAAAATAGAAATATCAAATAAGAATTTAGAAATTTCAAATTAGAATTTAGGAAATAAAATACTTACAAATATACAAATTACATAAGTACTCAATTTTTACATAATTAATTTAGGTTTGCTGTACAATTTTAAATAATACATATGTTGTAACTTATTGGTTTGTTGGCAATGAATATTTTGTGATAGGATGTTTGTTGAGTTAGATGAGTTTAAAAATTGTTTATTAGAGGGGCTTGAGAGTTTATTAATAAGTGGTATAAGGTGAGGTTACATTTCGCTCAATTTTTTATTATTTTTAAACTAATCCTAATTATGAAAATCAAACACATCTTAAAAAATTAAAATAAAATGTGACTTAAATTCATTCATAGAATCAATGGTTCTCGAGAACGATGTCAATTTAATTGATGTCTTAATTTGACCTCGGTTACTAGACTAAACACGGAACAGGAAAATTAGGGGTTTTAATTTAAGCAAAAATGCAAACAAAATTAAAACAATGGATTTAATAAATTAAAAAGCGATCGACCTTACGTCACAGAACAGTTTTGGAAAATAAAACTAATCCCAATTCAATTCATGAATTCAAATTAAAGACCAAGTGCCTTTAATTTGAGTTCCCTAATTGAATGACTATTGAACAAGAGTCTCTGATTAATTTGATAAGATTTTCTTAAATCTGATCTCAAAATTTGAACTGGGTGAACATACTTTTGAGATCGCATGAATAACGAATTCGATAATCGCGTGTTATTTGAAATTGTATCGACACTATCCAAGTCTGAATTAAAGATGGTTGTGATGAGATTGAGAAGGTAAACAATTGAGTAACAAGTTGGATTGAGACAAAGAAAATGTTTACCTTATTGCTTTGTAAGCTTGAAATCGTGATTAATCAAAAGGTTCACTCCCCAATCATGTTTGAAAACATAAACATGATTTTGGATTCAAACACCATGGAAAACATAAACAAGATGAAAAAGAAAGAAAAAGGAACAAATTCTAAAATTAACTCTAAAACTAAACATGTAAAAGAGTTGTCAAAATTCCTCCAACCATAAGTATTTATATAGAGGCAAGCAACTAAACTTAATGCTAAACCTAATCTAAAGTTCTGAAAGTTAAATAGGTTACAAAACATAATTAGCCCAAATCCTAAATGAAAACTAGTAAAAGACACTTTAATTCTTGTAATCTTCGTAACAACATCAGTTGGTCAACTTTAAAAGCTTGTAACTTTCTACTTAGAACTCGTAATTCAGCAAAGGAGATATCCACTTAAAGCTCTTCGTGTCAACTTTCAAACACAATAAGGATCACCAAAAACTCCGCTTGCATCAAAAGTTATAACCAAATTAATGAACAGACCTTAAACCTTAAACCAAATTAATGAACAAAGGTCAAAAGCTCTAAAATACAATAATTAACTATAATTACTAATTAAGGCCTAAATAATTCAAAACCAATAAAACAAGCTTAAATTAGTGAAATGATCCTAGAATAAGTGCTAAAATCTCATGCTAAGGGTACTAAAGTGTTAAACCCAACTACTGAGTTTCAACCAAGCATGAAGCTATTAAATTTACAAGTAGAATTATGCACCATATCCCAAGTCATGGATAACTTTGACCTTTTTACGGCCAATGTTGAACATAGCCTGCTAATTTTGTGGAACCACATCATAAGCAAAATGAGGTAAAGGTAGTCTTAAAGCTAACTTATAATCATTTTTGTTTAACTTTAATGTTTGACATATTTTTTAGATGCTCGATCATGAGGCGGGATATGGTCGTCATGGTATGAGATTAGGAGGGGAAGTTGTTACTTCATAGGGGTGGTGGGGCAGAAAGGGTAATCCAACCAAGTGATTTGCACTTGCACATAAATTGACATGTCACCATTATTAATAGGTATGTTGATTCAGTTATTCAAATGATCCAAACACCTGGTTGAAAGGGGTTCTGAGGACGCTAACTACAAGTCATGCTCCTACTAAAATGATGATGAGTAAGAGGATGTCATACGGGATGATGAGATTCTAGTTGCAGTTTAGGAAGAGGCATATCAGGAGTTAGGAGTTGGTACTTTTGATCTTTTGTAGGCTTTGAGAAACCACGGATATGATAGGGTTCTTACATAAAAGGACGTTTTTAAGAAGATGGTTTTTACTATTTTTTATGGGTAAAGACTTTTTTATTTATGTTAGTAACTTTCAAGTTTAATAGTTTATATCTTTTTACTTTTTGAGAATGAAAAATATGTATGATGGTTCGGAGAATAGACTTAGAAAGGGAGAGTTGAATAAGTCTGTTCACTTTTTCAAACCAAAAAGTGATATTTACGTGTAATAACGTTTTGCACAAAGGACTAGACTTTTGATAGATGGAGAGCTTGATTCTTTGATTGAATGTTATTTATCAGACTTTTACTATCAAAGATATTACCGAAAATGTACCAGACTTTTGATAGTTAAGAGTAGAGAGAAAGAGACAATACATAAGAAATTTATACTAGTTCACCTCTAACCCGGAGACTACATCTAGTACCTTCAAGTCTGAAAGATTTCCACTATGTAAAAATCATTTACATAAACAGCCCATACCAAGCTTATGAGTATTACATAAACAACCCACAACCCATGCTTCTGAGTATTCTTTTGCAAGCACCCACTCTTGGGGTAGACCCAAGTATTCTTTCATAAGCCACTATTGACTAAAACCCAAGTATTCTTTCCAAAGCCTCTTCAGGCCGAAGTGTTTCCCTACAAATCAACATGTGTTTTCAAGAAGATGGAAATATTAGAATAAGCGAAACTTGTCTTCTTATTTTAAAGCTCTAGTACACAAATATGGGGCTTCTATGTGTTTTCTTTTCTTTCTATCATACTATCTTTGAAGTGAAATGCCCATCTTTGTGTTTCTGATACACTTTCATAAGTTGTCTCTCTTTTTCTTTTCTTCTTCTATTCTCTTCATATAACTCTATATTCTTCTTTTGTAATCTCTTTACTTTTCTTACAAGACATCTATATCTAGATCTGTTATTCTCTTGTGCACACATATATATATCTCTATGTCTCATTCTTACTTCTTTTTAGGAGAGTTACAATATATATATATATATATATATATATAGTCTTTCTGCTAATAGAGATAGATCTGTTGGATTACTCTTAAGGAGTGTGTCATTCAAATGTTTGAGAAAAGTCTTCTTAATGGATATGATCTTTAGAGAGAGTCTTTCTTCTTGCTAGGTGTAGATCAGAGAGCTTTCAAGATTCATGCAATTATAGTCCTAGAGTCAGTTTCACTAAGATGGAAAGATCTTTATTAAAAGATGGATCTTTGATCTGCTTTATTTCAAAATTTCCTTTCTTGTGATAAGACTTTGAGCTGAGAAGGAAATATGCTTTGTTGAGTCATCATATATAGGTCCAGACTTGATACGATCAGAGAGAGTATATTTGAGATTAGTTTTAGGTCTGGTGAATCGTAAAGCGTTGATGATGAGACTTAAAACTTCAAGAGATATTCCAATCTTTTCTTGTGATTTTGAGTAAGATCTGAAGCATCCTCTATATAGAGACAGAGTCTGATTGAAGTCAGTTGCCTTAATTTATGAGTTCGTTCAGATTCATTGAAGCTTGTTATATGATGCAAAGAGTCTAGGTCTATTATACGTCAAGAAGAACGTTTTTCTTAGGAGAGACGTTCCCAAACTTTGTGTGTTTCTTTGATGCATATCACTCTTAGTTTTGTTTTACTAGCCTTATTGGATACGAGCTCCCCCTTTGATTTATAACATATGCTTTATGTCCTGAAACACTCGAATAATCTTATCAAACATTTAACAACTTATAACCCGACTAATTAAGATGTTTGATGTTGGTTATCAACAAATCTAAGGGTATTTCAAAATATCTTCTTGGTTCTAACAATATATTTTAAGTACCTTTACATCAAAGAATAAGGGCATTATTACAACTATGAATGTGATTAAATCTTATTTCCATGGATAACTAAAGGAATGAATGGCTATTCCAATAGTCGACCATCAACAGTGGTAGGACAAGTGTTTTATAAATTACTGTAATGGTTATTTGTTAATGTTTATAATGTTTATAATATTTATATTGTCTTTTAATATTTTATATATTATTTGTCAACTGTAGGAGTTTTCCACCTTTGCACTAGAAGACAATGAGAAGATGAAGTTCGCTTTTGCAAAGGTGGAAAGGATATACATCTAAGCGATATGCTCAGGAAGGCCCGTTCAGGGGCCAGGATGGATACCCCTATCCATCCCAAGTGGATTGGAGAAAATGGCATGGAGTGATCTACTGGTTGAGTAGACTAGGCTCGGATCTGAGGTGGTCTAGGAATGCCATAGGCGCAACCAGAGTAATGTCAGATGATAAGTAACAAATAATTCATATTCAAAGTATTTTAACATTTTTATAGTTTGAACATAATGACCAAAAGTTGTTTGGTTGTTTTTTTAGGAAGATCTCTATAGGTGCCTTATTAACCTTGTTGTTTTGTTTTTTGTGACTCATAAGCAGAATATGGGCAATGGTGACTAGATCAACCAACGATCTAATGAGACCTTTGTAAGTAACCATATTAATTTCATTTCACATTTAATTAACTCTAAAATTATATGCATTTATAATTTTTTTAATGTTTTAATGAGTAAGAAGGGTATCGATGTCATCTGGATGAGTTTCAAGTTAGAGATGAGTCACTTGACAATTTTGTGAGAACGGAGTGATGTTGTTGGTAGAAGGCACTACAATTGTCTTTATGACACCACTTCTTTGGCTTATAAGATTCACCAAAGGTCTATGTTGATGACATCGTAGTCCTTCTTTATCATGAATATATCCTAAGGTGGCACGACTACGGGTTGAATTGGAGGAGATAAAAGGTTGGATGATAGATTACACCTAGATTAGGACATAGATAAAGTAGCTTGATCAGATGCGGGCCTAATTGGCTCAACTTCAACAAATACAACATGAAGGGTCGTCTTTGACTAGTCACCATCCTTAGTAGGATGCTAGACTTGACAACCAGTTTGTATCTAAAGATGAGGAACAACATTCACATCTTCGTTATAGTCATCATCGTCATCCCTAAGCTCAACAATAGTAGGCTTGTCAGCCTCCCGGGCCCAACAACAACCCCAACAACATTCTTGTCATCGCTTTAGCCAGGGATGTTGACAGATCCTTGTTTTTGTTTTTAGTTTTATTTCTTCTTTATCAAATACTATATACTTTTATTTAGTATTTTTTTTTCATATTTCCCATGTATTAATAGTACTATTAGTAACGGATGGTTGTTGTTTATAGTGTAGGACATTAATGCCCCATACAACATTTTGCACGAGAGTTTTTTTGTGTGAGACTATGATTTTAACGCAACAGCTACGTTGTGTAGAAAATATTAATTGTTGCGTAGACGTAATAATGATTAGTTCATTTCTAGGCGAACAAATTTTTATTTTCGTGCCAGGTTACTTAAGTTTATCCTTTCTCTTAAATTTTTTATTATCAGGTTGCTTAGAACCTAAAAATGATAATTTAGGGTATATTAGGATATATGATTCATCTTCATTGTATATTATTTTTGTTAGTCTGTTTGGTAATAATTAATTTGGGAAAAGTTTAATGTTAAAGAAGTTTTGCCATCCAGTCTTTTATAAAGATTAGAAATGAGATTTTTAGTGATAGTTATATACATTTTAAATATTTTGTGCGTAGGATATAACTTTTAATGGGCCTAATTAAATTTTTGGTGCCTTAAAATGTAACTAATTTAAGATATATTCCTTGAGTAACGTTGATTAATTATCGCAATTAGTCCTAAGGCTTTCTTTTACATAATCAGTTGTGTTTCTTGTAATTTGTTAAATTTGGCAAGAAATTAAATAATTTCTGGTTTATTTATTCCCCTATAATATTTTAGAAGGATAGAGTTTAAGGTTTAGGATTTAGGTTATGTATTTTATGTTATTCGATAATGTGGTAATTTTGGAAATGTTTTTATTTATGTTATCCTATCCAATTTTTTTTAAAATATTATAAATGATTAATGTTTTGTTGTGGCGGCGCTGAAGGTTACAAATTGCTCAGGCGCCATATCAGGCTCATCATCAAGGTCATGTGATTGGATTTCTCAGAGATGACTCCCACATTTTAGCATATTGCTATATACTATTTCTGTCCGTCGGTAAATATAAAATATTTTTATCTAATTTATTTATGTGTATTAAGAAATTTAGTTAATTTATTTAAAATTATTAAATTTATTTAAATTTATTGTAGTTTTTTAAAATTGTCATTAGTATAATTATGACTTTTTATTATTTTCTCTCCACTTCATATTTTTTTATTTGCTACCTAATTATCATAAGAGAAATAAATAATCTAATTGATATATCTTATTTATTGTTATATCGATTTCAAGAAAAAGTTATAGGAGTATTTTGGTTAAAAAATAATTAATTGTATAAAAATTTAAAAAAAAGGTCTTACATTAAGTAATAATTTATTTTTAAGAAAGGTGATATATTCATGGACAGAGATAGTATATATATGATTAGGCTTGATATTGGTCCAGATGATTTCGACGATGGAACAGTGCTCTAAGAGAATGCATATTAGGTGTGTATCTCCTAGGTGTTGTGAGGTGGATCAGAGCATCTATCTAGAGGTGGGTAGGTGGTGGCAAGACCCAGGATCATTGCTATGGCTCCGAGGACTTGGCTACCAACATTTACAGAAGTTCTAAGTATCTAACTCAGAAGTCTTTTGGCTTCAGGCAATGTTCTTCTAATGCTTTGATGCAGCAGCATGTTGGCAAGGAAAGCACTTGGGAAGGTCATGTGAATCACAGGTGTGGGGAGATCATTACGAAGAATACAAGTTATTGGACACTCTAGAGATTTTGATGACCTTTTGGATCTTCAGTGTGGTGATGACTCATCTAGGGGGCAGCAATGCACACTATGATGCTGACATGGATGACAAATTCGTAAAGAACATGTCCAAATTGTCACCCAATCAACAGTAGCCACCTTATTTGCACCGCCCCCACCATCGATAGATTATGATTTCTTTGTTGTTTTTACACATGTCTTGTACATTTCTTTAGGATTTTATTTGAAATTATATTAAGATATTATGCAGGATTATATATTCGTGTTTGTATTATTTAGAATTTTGTTTTTATACTATTGGTCAAATTAAAACTCATTAAGAATGAGTCTAGACTAATTTGCGAGTATTATAATGCATGTCCTTGCTTATTATAAATGTGAGCATTGGAAACGGATCATAACCTAAAGATGCACATAAGAGTGAATAGTTGTGCAATTAGTCTAATGGGAATGCCTATGTAGACTTCAAGAGGTAACATTTGTGGTTTAAATTCTTAGTTTAAATCATTGTAAGCTTATTAAAATTTTAAAAATATTTCTTAATCATGGTTTCCCATAAATAAAAATTTAGATGGGTTGTGTATTGTGATCAAGTTCAACGGGATTAAATATTGTCTCAGGGCTCAATAAATACTAAAAAAATATACTTATATATTACCAACCAACATGATTCTTATTTCCATGGAAAATTTAAATTTAAATCCCTATTGATATAAATTCATTCCGATTGAATTGAACTAATCTTTATTGTTGATTTATTACTGCTTATTGATGTATATATCTTATGTATTAGAAAAGTTGCACCATTAAAAATTAGTTATAAAAAAATTTAAAACGAAATTTAAGTCATATTTATATAATTAATTTAAAATATATATGAGTCCATTAACAAATAAGTGCATATTTCCATCTACGGAATATTTTTTCATAGACCAATAGATTTGGCCATATTAGTTTGCAAAACCAAATAAATATATATAATTGCACTTTCGAAATTGATTAAGAAAAGGTGGAGGTGGATAGATATTTTATTAGAAGAAAACAGAAAGCAAGAATGTGGATGATAGAAAACTGATGCAAGTGGCAGAGAAAACATGAGAACCCACCATTTTTGGACTTGGATGATAAAAGGTCTAGCTAGATAGCACCATCAAGCACAAAAACAATAGGTAACAACATATATGCATGGACCTAACATAATGACCATGATGGATTGTGGGCTTTTTCCACAAGCAAGACCCTTAACTGTCAAATATAAGGATAATTCTATGAATTCCTCAACTTAAAAGCTTGATGGGTATGATATCATTGTTTTCTGAAACAAGCTAGGGCTTGGACCACAAGGCATCTTTTCAGATGTTGAATTAGCATTGTGGGGCCCACCTAAAATTACGTGCTATCCTTGGTCTCTTTTGTTTTCCCCAATCATCATTATCTTACATAAATAATTCTTATCTAATGTTCTGCGCACGATTAATTAAATTACCAAAAAAATTGTGTTGTAGAGTCTGTGCGAGTGAACAAGTTGTTAATTAGGGTGCAAATGGTTTTCTTCTTATTTTTTGGGTTTTTCTATGATACTCTTAGATTTAGGGGGTTAGAATATCCCTTTCACGTTGTCCAACTAGTTAGGTGTTGTTTATTGTGTCGTTTATTCTACTATTTAATAATTACCGAAACATCATCTTTGCATCTATGTAAAATCAAACGTAACAAATAAGTGTTTAACAAAAATTCAACAATGAAAGATGAAACAAGTAAACAACAGAATGAAAAGAATTCTCCTTCTATAAATGAGATAGGAACCAAAATATTGTATATATTGATCAACTATAATCTTGTAGTATGTCCTATGATCCTCTATTTATTTGTTCTCTGTACTTTATTAATAGGTTTGAAGTATCTTTTGTATCTTTAAAAGTATATTTTCTATTTGCTGATTAAAAAAAACAGAATGAAAAGAAGAAACTCTAAAAACTGTTTTGATCTTATAATAACACCACAAGACGGTGAAATTGTTCATATATATTTCTGCTGTTGTAATTGACAAACCTTGTGTAAGAATTTTGTGTTTCTTTAGCATTATTCATTTAAAAAAATAAATAGAGACATTTTCATTCCGTCTGGTTGACCACCATTTGTTAATCTTCCACAGATGTTTCAATCATCTTATCATTTAATTTTCTCTGCATTTTAATGAATTTGTAGTGATAGATAACGAGTGGTTGATCATCTGCTAATTTCATCAATATAGATTCGTGGTTGCTGAATTTACCCATGATTACAATGTGAAGAGGCATGATTGGACAAGCTACAAATCTGATATCTTTTCCTTTCCGCTGATTCCTTCCAGTTTTATTTATAACACAATTCAAATATATATATATATATATATATATATATATATATATATATATATATATAAAATGATATTGTAACAATGATAAAGTATTAATTTTATGGTAATTAAAAGCAACTTATATAGAATGCTAAGTGATAAAATTAAAGTTCCATATTTATATTCTCAGATGAGCACCTCTAATTTTTCATGAAAAATTTACTGTGAATTGCCTAAGAAGTAGTAACTTTCATTTACTTGTCGCTGTGGCTGACAGACAATAATCATGTGAGGGAGAGTAAGAGACACAGAGTGATAGATGTTCACTCCCATTTGTACGTTGTTTTGAGTTTGACATTAAAAGCATTACTGTATAGTATCTGAATTTGGTAGTTGTAAGTTAACGACGTTCACATGAATAATGTTCCCTTCATTTACTTCAATCACTGAACATTTGGTCCACATCCATAAATCAAGATGTTGACACTTGAAACGGTTCTTTATAACACCACAAGATTCGCATAAGCTCGTACTTTAGTGGATTAATGAATAAGTGTAAATAGATATAATATTATTGATTAGGATTATGAGTAATAAAATAGTTACAAACTAACTAATAATTACGTAACTTTAAGACTCTATTTAACTCTTGACATAATTAAAGATAGTTAAATTTCTTAAATATTAAAAAAGTGTTTTATTAACCTGCGTTTTATGGGTAGGTAGTTTAAGTTATTAAAAATGGTAAAGTTTTTTTTCAAAATAAAAAACATTTAATGCATTTTTCATCTTTGTGATGTAATTATTGCATGTATTTCAAGAAAATATTACCGTTTTTAATTAGTAAATTAAAATACATCCTTAAGATGGAAATTAACGAAAGTCTATCAAAAAATTACTCCGTCCCCTTAAGCCCACCACATTATTTTATGGTAATGAAGTGTGATGTAACACAAAAATAAAAACTAATTTTACTATGTATGAGATGTTGATTGATCACCAACATAATTTCTTTCAAATAAAGTATCATCTTGGAAATGGAAAAATAAGGTAAATATTTGAGGGTTCAACATTAGATATATAATTATGAAAAAATCATTGTAATTCTTGAGATATGTAATTTTTCTCCTTCTCCCAATTAAATAGAAAGAAAATACGTATATGTGCACATGTATGTAATATGTACGACTGAAATTAAACAAAAAGATGTACTTGGTAGGGCAAATGCAGTACTAAAGGGTTAATTGAAAAACCAGTACGTTGTCTTTCTTTCACAGCTCTGTGTTCTGGCATTCTAAAGTGGTCCTCCAAAACAAGCAGTAGTAGAAGTAGCGTCTCCAAGGCCTTGTGCTTTAATTTTATCTTCATATCCATTGCTTTCCTCCACACATTAACTCACTTGACCTTTTCTTAAATGTTTAATCATGTGGGGTACCTTTGATGTGAGGCAAAACAAAAGCTTCCATAACCTCCCCCAAAAAGATAACATGCACCACACACGCATAGTCCAAAACTGTAAAGCTAAATGCAGGACAAACCAGGAAAGCAATCATAACTAGTTATGGAAGACTAAACATATATTTGTCTTCATATAATGCATAACCCTTCCTTTCAAAAAAAATTTTCTCCTTTTCATTTGGTGACAAACACTTCTATGAAATTCATGCTCGTATTATTTTTACTTCAAAAAGGTGGGGATAGCTATGACCAGGTGGCAACTCGCAAAAACTTCATTTTCATAGTGTTCTCATCTACTTCTAGCTAGATCGTTACACCTGTGAATCACGTTTAGCTATAACTCAAGAGAGTCCTATAATAGCCATCTCATTCTTCATATTCATCAATTTTTGGCAATTCCATTAAGATATTTTTTCTACTGGAGAGTAAAAATTATTAAAGTTTTATCTCTTTCAATCAATTTTTTCTCTAAATACATAATAAAATTTAAACATTTGACAATATCCTTGAAGGATCTAGTTATGTCATCTTAAACTGTATTAGAATTTAATGATTTTTATGTTTAATTAAGCACGTTAGCATTTTAAGACATTACTATATGATTATCCAAATATAGGTTAAGTAGTTAATGTATGATACCCAAATATGGGATTTTGGGTAGTTTGAATTTTCTGAGTTCTAACATCAATCAACCAATTATGGATTAAAACAGTTGGACAATTATACTTGTAATCAATTTCATATTCCTCCAAGTCGAATGAACGAGGAGTGTAAGTTTTCCTTTGTTAAAAGACTTTTATCCATATTGAGAGAGAAGATCGCAAATGGGTGACAGGAAAGCTCTTAATTTTGTTTTTTTAAGATATTTATTTACAGCTTGATTTAACTATATTTATGATTAAGTTCGTATCATGGCTAAGTTTGAGGAAAAGCAAGTATATAGTGTGTTATTAGATTTTATCTATATCTTCCCCGGCCGGTGGTTTAATGTGCTAAGTATGAAGAAAGGTTAGAAATGTTAGATATAAAATCACTCATACATTTCCATCTAAATTTGGGATTATTAATTATTGACATTATATCAAATCAAATAACCTATATATAACGATGACGTGGCCATGAGCTTGCTTTTGTCGCTTTCATTGTTTTAATTTAAAGGCATATAATCAGGATAAAATAAATTGATGTATATGTTGTTTATGTTTCAATTTCATCAAGAACCTGCCTTAAGGAGTGTTTAATTGTAATGGATATGAGTCTTCTAAAGTTAGGGATATGCAATTTAGAGCTAAAAAACTAAGTTGAGATTAAAAAGAACTATAACAAACTATGAATTGTAGATTTTTTAATCAACAGTTATTGATACATTTTAACCTTAATGAACTCAAAAACTTTTTAAAGACAATTTGTCACATCTTTGGGACAGATTGATTTTAATAAAATATGACACAATTCATTTATTATATATATATATATATATATATATATATATATATATATATAATTTGGGGTTAGATTTTCAATTCAACTATTAAATTACAATTTATTAAAGATGTAACAATTAGTTAAAGTTATATTGATGTATCTCAATCCTTCTTATATATATTATATAGAGAATTATAAAAAATTTGTAAATGTTTTGAATTTTTGAATCATGAAGATCATCGGGGTTCAATGAGTTCTTACAAAGATATTTTCGATCATCCCCAACAAAAATCTTATATAGGTTAATTAATTTTTTAGATACTAATTCAATCTTTAACCGATTGACGAATCACTATTGAAAATTAATTATATCTATTTTTTTGGGTCAAGGCAATTAACTATATTTTGTTTTGTCCGATGGCAACATGCATGCATGCTTATCTGGCTACACAACCACAAGTCCATTCTTACAAGGCCCAACTAGCCTAAGGCGAGCTGGATTTAGGATTTTTGGTCCATGGATATGTAAATGTGATCACCTCATGTGCAATCCATTATTTTGGTAGTGTGAAGTGTGAACTACGTTTCGCACATTTCTGATTTGTTAACAACGTGCTTTTTTTTTCCTAAAATTAATTTTGAGATTTTGATTCTAAAATGCATTGACAATTTTAACAAATGTATCAATTGTAAATCATTTTTTGAAAATTTTAGAATGTATTGAACATCTTTTCAAGAAAATTTAAATAATGAAATAATGGTTTGTGGCCATTTGGATCCAGAAGTATGACTTTCTAGAGTTAAAATTTGAATTTTTTTAAATGTGTTTCAGAGTTAAATTCCTAAAAGTAATTAAAGAATTGTGGTTAAAAAAATATGACAAATAATATCATGTTATTTAGCCATAAAAAAATCAATTCCAAGTTCTACAAATCTAAAATCCAATAGAAATCCTACATTGAATAAAATAGAAGGATCTAAAGTCTATATAAGTGTTTAGAGTATCACTCATAATGTCTTAAGGTTTTATGTGTTAAGTGTCTTTCACCTAAAACAAAAAATGTTACAACTATCATATTGTGAAATTTAGGGATATTAATGGTCATGGTGTGGGACCATGTTCCACTCCAAAAATGCAACTTAACCATGTATAATGCCCCTCCTCCCCCATTTTCTCTTCTTCCCCTCTTATTTCTCATTAATTAGCAGATTCTGAGTAATTTTTTCAATGTTAGTTCAATAGGCGGTTAATTCTTTTATGGCACTAGTGGAAAAAATGGATATAATCACAGTTAAAAATGACCTTTAATCACGGTTAATGAACCGTGGTTGTTGCAGCCGTGGTAGTAGATAAGGGCCTTTAACCACGGTTAACAATCATAGTTATAAATTACATCTAACCACGGTTACGAACAACCGTGAATATAACAGACTATGTATATTCACGGTTGTCGAGCATAACCGTGAATATAACAGACAATGTATATTCACGGTTATAGTAGAAACCGTGGATAAAGAACATCTATAATCACGGTTGTGTAGCATAACCGTGAATATATGTAGTCAAAAAAATTCACTTACAGACTATGTATAATCACACTTATGGTAGTAACCGTGGATAAATAGGGTCTATAATCACGGTTGTTACCATAACCGTGAATAAATAGTTTTTTTAATATGGTTTCTGTTTTATTGTTTCCCAAACCTGCAATCAGACAACCAGCACAATATACAGTATATCCCAGCATATCCAACAACAATATATAAAAAGAATGGTATGTATATAACATTATTTTGATATAAATTCATAACAACCTAAAAAATAAAACTATATACAATTCAGATGAATGTAACCTAATAAAATGTAAACCCTAAATCCTACACTAGATACATATATAAGAGAATAAAGATCCTATATCTAGCTAAGTCCTTTCCTCACTTCAATAAAGTATGCGGCCCATTGCTTTCTAACATTATCTACAAGTGTCTTGGAGAAGTATGACTGGTCCTGGAAGTACTGCAAACAATGCACAAAACAATTAGAACAAAAGCTATATTTATTACATAAAATTGATGAAATTGGTAGAAAAGTAGTCCAAATGATGAGACTTACATCTGTCCATCCATCTACTAAATGTTCTTGGATGATGGTCAGCATGGTATACATGACGTAATAGCCACACTCGAAGATACCCTCCTGCCTGTAAGACTACAATGGACATAAAATATAGAATAAGTGAATTCGCAACTTAAAAAATATATATTGAAGATTTGAATGAATACGATTGACTTACTTTTGGGTGCACCCACGCAACTTTTCTTCCGCTGGACTTAATTCCAAGCAGTCGATTATATCCAACCACCGCCCTACGTTAAATAAAACACAAGATAAGTTAGAATCGTATAGGTCTAAAAATGATGTAATCGAATTTGTACTTATTTTTTAGGGATTAACTTACCCGTCTACTATACTTTTCAGGTCTTGTGGAACTGTCCCATGCATAGTATCAAAGTACAGAGCAAGATAAACCCGGGGACAGATCACCACAAGCGTCTAGTGAGCGCTGCAGTTACCAGTGATAAGTGAGACTTCAAAATGCAAAAATTAATGACAATAATTATGGAATAGAATATTACCCTTTATAAAAGGGGCCCATGTATACACCCTTCCTAGACTCAAACATCCAATTCTGGATGTATGCCTGGGTGTCCTCCTTATTGTTTCCTTGCCTCCGTATGAAAGAAGGCTTTAAGAAACCATAAGTTCCATCGAAACCCAATTCCACATAGATTTTTGTCAGAAACCTAAACAAGTTAAGACATCGTTAGCGACAAATTACTTGTATAACGAAAAAATTGGACATAAAATGATATACTTATAGCTCCCATAGCTGAATGATAGAGATGTTCAGCTGTGTCGTCCCCATCATAATCTCACACAAGTTACTCCATGTAATGTAAACCGGTAGTGAACTTGGACGGCCGAACACCAGTGGCCGCCATGGGACCTGAAAAGCGTCCTCTCCTAGCTCAGCCCCGATCTGCCATAGCATCCGGATCGGATCGTCGATGGGGTCTGGCTTCTTCAATGCCGGTTCCTGTTGAACAATTGACAACCATCACAGTTTATACCATAATTGACAATATAACAAAATTAGTTAGTGTTTCAGGTTTTTTACCTGTAGAGGAGCAACTGACAGAAGTCTATTGGGCCATATCAGAAAGTGGCCCACCGCCTGACCGACGGTCTTCACCTCTGGAGTTGCCACTGGCACAACAGCATCCTCCTCGAGGATGAGCATAACAGAGACCCTGGACATACCATCAGGTAATGATTGATGGTGAACCACAGGGCCTAAGTTGTAGACCATGCCAGTGGCAACTGGCTCCTCCGACCCATCAATGAACAGGTCACATTGACGGGTATCTGTAGGCTCGACCCCATCATCGTCAGGGTCAGCTGCAGCGCACGACCCCTTAGTGCTAACGCTCTGTACCTACATATTTACACATCAAGCAGAAGTTATTCAACAATGTAAGAAAGTGATTACAAACAATAATACCGAGGAAATTGAATAAGGAATCTAACCTGTGGGTTGCTAGCTGGTGCAGTAGTCTCCTGGTGGTGGCTGAGTGAGGCCTTCATCTCCTCCCTGAATCGGGCCATCTCCTGGTGGAGCCTAGATATCCCCTCCTGATACTCAGCCTTCACAACAGCCACCTTCTGCTCCACCAACTTCTCAACGGAGGGGGCAGGGTTGGGAGCACCATAATAGCTCTGGAGGCCTGTGAAATGTGAATAATTAGCCCATAATTGTTTAACAGATAACAAAATGAAAGGATACAGTTATTTATAACTTACCTACACCTCGACCAACAGTACGCACTCTTCCTTGGTGCTCTGGCCTACCGATAGCGGTAGTCAAAATATCCTGCCTACCATGGGCTACGAAAGACACTTGGGTTGATTGCTCAACCAAGGAAACCTGAAACCAAATAAGTTAGTATTCACTTCCTTCACGTAAACCAAAAAATAGACACTGATACAAGGGGAACACTTACTATCCGTGAGGCGACCTCCTGAGCTTGTGAGGAAGTATATTCCCCACTCTTCTTGATCCTGGCCCGCTTCCATTTGTCGTGGCGTGTATGTGGGGAAGAGGGATCCACAATACCAGTGTCAGGCTGACTAGTCTGACACTGACTCAGCCTCTCCTGGGCCAGCTGCTCCTCCAACCTACAGTAACCCCCACGTGACAGTGTGTGGGGGCAGTCATTCAGCTTCCTAATGTGCTGTGCTTTCTTTCTGACCACCTACAACAAGAAAGAAAATTATTTAGAGTTAGACTTTTAAATTATACATAATTTAAGCATTTAAAAACCAACGTACCTGAAACTGGTCGGAATGCCTGGATACAACGAAAGCATCCCAAGTCTCCCGATCAATGAAGGCATATTTCTCTTCGGAGAACTGTCCTCAGTCCTCCCCGAATACATACCTACAATTCATATACTTTTAAACTAAGGATTGGTATAATTTGGCAAAGTGTTAATTAAGAATTTAAAGTCTAAATATACCTCTTGGTGAGTATGGATTTGAACGACCTCCATCGCTCAGCAATAATATCGAGGATCTTCCTCCTCGCTGTGTCATGTGCTGGTATCTCAAAAGAATCCTACAATAAAAGAGTTAGTCTATAAAAAAGTCCTTATTATGTATTACATGAAAAGATACACTAAAATAAAACTTAAATGATATATATGTTACCAGAATATCACTCCAAATCTGGTTCTTCAGCACCCCCTCGACATTATCCCAGTCGGGGATAATAATGGACACTTTCGACCAAGCCATAACTCCCAAATAACTACTAAACTTCGTGGCATGTGGTCCTCTAAATCTACCAGTGTTAACATCCATGTCAACAGGTAACCTCTCTCCCCGGTGTCGCCTAAGTGCAACGTCTGGCATCCGGGTAACACCTCTACTCTTCCGAGTAGAGGAATCAGTAGCCTGTGAGTCAGACCTAGATCGTCCATCCCGGTCAGCCATGAGTATCTGTCCAAACAAGGAAACACAACTGTCAAATATTTAATATAACATTTAATACAACGAATAATTAATATAACATGTAATTCAATGATTCATTAACATGATTAATACCCTATGAAGATAAAATATTTTCCTACAAGCCTTCATGGTGGTCATGACGACTGGCAACTACATCATCTATGTCATGTTCCACGATAAATGTTAGAATGCGTGTTGTGGTAGATGGAATTTCAACAATATCAAGATTGGGGTCTCCAATGTGTCTACCTTGGATAACAATTGACCACCATTTGTCAGCTGGGTCAGCAACATAAAAAACTTGCTTCACTTGTGTTGCCATAATGAATGGTTCTTCCTTATGCCCTATCTTGTTGAGGTCCACCAATGTAACTCTTAAATCATCAGTTTTGACACCGTTCTTATTGTCAACCCATCTACATTTAAATACAGGAACGGTGAAGGGACCGTAATCAACTTCCCATATATCTTCAATCACACCAAAGTAGCATGACTCGGCCATCACAGAGTTGTTGTCCTTTGAAGTTGAGAAATGCATTGACTGAGCCACAACCATCACTCCACTATTTTGATTTGTACTCTTTTCATCCTGTGTCCTTGTATAAAATGAATAGTTGTTTATGTCATACCCACAAAAGGTGAGGACATCAAAGTTTGGGCCCTGTGACAATCGATGTAATGTCGAGGATGCAGATGCATCTTTCAGAATGGTCTTTTTGAACCACTGCATGAAACTCTTGTTGTGTTCATTCAATAACCATTTTTTAGTCATTTTAGGGTTGTTTCTCTTGACTAGCTCCTTGTGAGTGGCTAGATACGGTTGCACGTCGTCCGTGTTGTTTAAAATATACAAGTGTGCTTGAAGGACATCATCACGTGGCATGCTCTTCATTCTTTTTCCAATCGTTCCTTTCTCATCCAATCTCCTTTCATGACGAGTCGTTGGAATACTAATGCTTGCAGCATGTGACATGTATTCAGTGCAAAACTCAATTGCTTCCTCTGCAATATATCTTTCCACAATTGAAGCTTTAGGATGACGTTGATTCTTCATATACCCTTTCAATATCTTCATATATTGCTCAACGGGATACATCCACCATAAGAACACTGGACCACATAAATGGACCTCTCTCACCAAATGGATGATTAAGTGGACCACTATGTCAAAAAAAGAGGGCGAGAAATACATTTCAAGCTGACATAATATAAGTGATGCTTTCTGTTCCAATACATCCAATTCGCCGGGCATGATTAACTTGCAACATATGGTATTGAAAAACATACACAACCTTGTTATGCCATTTCTCACATTTTTAGGAAGAATGTTGCGAATGGCGATAGGCAGAAACTGTTGCATCAACATGTGACAATCGTGAGACTTCAACCCAACTAACTTCAAATCTTTCATAGAAACACAAGAGTTGATGTTGGAGCCATAACCAGATGGAACTTTCACACTTCGTAACGATTCACACAGACTTTGTTTTTCTTTTTTGGACAACGTATGACATGCTGGGGGCAAATATGTTCTTTTGCCCTTTGACTATGGATGCAAATCCTGACGTATACCCATCAACTCTAAGTCCATACGCGAATTTAGGCCATCCTTAGTCTTCCTTGGTATGTTTAAGAGTGTACCAACCAAACTGTCACACACATTTTTCTCCACATGCATTACATCAATGCAGTGTCTTACATCAAGCTCCCTCTAATATGGCAGGTTAAAAAACACAGACTTTTTCTTCTAGTTGTTTTGTGTCGGGTGCTATTTTTCACACTTACCAAACTGCACGTTGACGTTTTTCATCTTTTCATATGCCTAGTGACCAGATAGTGGTTGAGGAGCCATTTCAAAATCTTAGGCACCGTAACGACTTCTTCAACCTCTGAAACGGATGATTCACCTTAAGAAACCATCGATGTCGAAGATAAACATTTTTCCTACCATGATGTAGCCACACAGAACTAGTCCCCTCCTCGCATACTGGACAAGCTTTATGACCCTTCACGCTGTACCCGGATAAGTTACCATACGTTGGAAAGTCATTGATTGTGCAAAATAGCATGGCATGCAATTTGAATGACTGCCCGGTAAACCCGTCAAACAAATCAACCCCGTCTTCCTACAACCTTTTGAGGTCTTCAACTAATGGAGTTAAATATACATCAATGTTGTTCCCCGGTTGTCGTGGACCAGAAATCATCATTGATAACATGACATATTTCCGCTTCATGCATAACCATGGTGGCAAGTTGTAAACAAACAACAAAACAGGCCACAAACTATGGTTTGTGCTCAGGTTCCTAAACGGGTTCATGCCGTATGTAGCTAGTGCAAGCCTAATATTTCTTGGTTCATGGGCAAAATCTGGAAAAATCGTATCCATTTTCGTCCATTGCGATCCATCGGCCGGATGCCTAAGTAGTCTATCAACAAACCTTTCATCAGCATGTCATCTCATAAGTTTTGCATCATCTGCATTGTTAAACAGACGCTTTAGTCTTGGAACTATAGGCAGATACCACAATACCTTTACAGGAGACCCTTTAGTGTAGACCTCATCAGAATCTACCTCTTTCTTCTTATACCGTGACACCCCACACCTAGGACATCGATGCACCATTTCTAACTCACCCCGGAATAATACACAATCATTTGGGTATGCATGTATTTTCTCATACTCTAAACCCATAGGACACAACACCTTTTTGGCCTCATAGTTACGATTCGGCAAGGTGTTTCCAGTTGGGAGCATTTCTTTCAATAACTTCAGTAAGTCGGTGAAACTTTTATCCGTCCACCCGTTTATGGCCTTCAAATTAAACAATCGTAAAACTGTTGATAACCTCATGAAATTTACGTAGTTTGGATACAACAGCTGCTCAGAATCCTCACACAGAGTCGTATATACATGAGCTTTCTTAAAACCTTCTACCCCTACATCACGGATCATATCCTCGAGTCAGTCATCCATGTCAACATCAGTGTCATGCATCGAGCTTCGATTTTCAGTTTGAGAGTTGTTACTTGGCACCACCATATCTTCACCATGCCATATCCAACACGTATAACTACGCAGAAAACCGTCACACAATAGATGTTCTCGTACCTCTTCCAAGTCTACCCGATGCAGGTTCAAGCATTTAACACAAGGGCAAAAATACTTTCCATTCACCTCCACTGCATTCCTCGCTATGAATTCTATAAATGATTCAACTCCCCCCTCGTACTCCAGACTTAGGCGTGATGCAGTTATCCAACTCCGATCCATACCAACTATTTACAAGGTGCTATGATCAATCTCACTTTTTTTACAAAGGTGGTGGTCCTATACCGATTCAGGATGACAATTGTTTTTATACGTCATTCATGTATACAGGTTAGGACTTATTTTAAAATTTGATGAAATTTCGGAAGCATTTCGCATTGGTCTCTAAGTACACAAAATGAGAGTGGTCAAATCAAATTCAACCATAACCAAATATGCACCCAGAGAACAACACAAAATACAAGTTACCAAAAGTTTATCAAATTTTAAAATAACTCCTAACTTGTACATACTAATAATGACGTATAAAAAAATAATTGTTCATCCCAAACTGTCCAAACGGACAATGCAAGATTCAACACAAACGATGAAATTAATTAATTTAATGACCATTTGTGTCGAATCTCAAACGGGGAACTACGGTTCACTCATGCACAGCAACTTTCATACTAGTTAAGTAACTAGTATAAGCCTACGAGTTCGCAAGAATGACAACCACACACAGACAACAGCAACATAAATAACACTATATACGAGCAACCAAGATAAATAAATAACATTATATAAGTGAAATGTAAATTTTGATTAGAAATAATACCTAAAAATGTGTTATTTTGAAGTAGAAGTATGGTGTTGGATTATGGATTATGGACTATGGATTATGGATTATGGTATTGGATTATAAGACTTTTAAAGTTTGGACTTTTATTTAGTAATTAGTATGATGTTTTTAATTTGTGTTATTTTGAAGTAGAGGTATGAATTTATGGATTATGGATTATGGATTATGAATTATGGATTATGGTATTGAATTATATAACACTTTTAAAGTTTAGATTATGGATTATGGAATAGATTATGGATAATGGATTATAAGATCACATGAACTTTCATTAACTAGGTTAGCATTAACAACTTCAATTTGTTAAAAGTTTATTTATACATTTACTTTCTTATTTGTATTTGACCTCAATTTGGTAAATATTTTAGATTATTTTTAATTTTTAAATCTAATTATGTCTTTTAATTTTTCAATCCTATAGTGACCAAACCTTATCATTAAACACATTCAAATAGTAAAAACTTCCTAATCAAAAACCAGTAATAATTCACAGCAGAAAATTAAAATAAAATTCTAAATTTCGTTATTCTGACTAATGAAAGTGAAAACCAATTCAAACCAATTCAAAGTGAAAACCAATTAAATTTTAAAAACTAAAATAAAATTATAAATTAAAGGTTGTTCAAGGTTTACCAAAATTCAAAGTGAAAACCAAATCTTTTAAACTTAAACAATATACACAGACAGGCCATTAATTCTTACTTCAAAACAATGCATATTGGTTGTGAGAAACTAATGTGATTCAATACGTTCAGGGAACAGGGAACATGGCCACAAAAAAAACACAATGACAATGACGGGTCAAGGAACAGGGAACATGGCCATAAAAAAGCACAATGACAATGGGGGTTCAGGGAACACCACGCAGTCAGGTTCAACAGTAAAAGGCACGCAGACAAACATATGATTTTTCTTACACAGAAAACACAAACAGACAGGGATATACTGATATTACCAGCAAACTAAACCAAACAGATACAGAGACACAGATATACAAGCTTCGACTAATGGAGTTGATAGAGCACAGATACAGCATACACAGTAATAGCAGATGGGGTACATACTAGACAATGTTGCAAAGAAGACGACTTGAAACCAAACAATGAAGGAAGGACAGAGTGAACGATGTAGACGACGACAAGTAGAGAGTGCAAGCTGGAGAAAATCACCAAAGACGAGCGCGAGAGAAGAAGTAGAGAGTGAAAAAGAGTATCTGGCCCGACTTTTGAAGTTTCAAAAATGATGTATAATCACGGTTCCCCTTGAAACCGTGAATATATTGCACATATATTCACGGTTGAACAAACACCCGTGGATAAATGTTACCTCTATCACCACGGTTAAGACCACAACCGTGGATAAATATTAATTCTATAATCACAGTTATAGAAAGAACCGTGGACATATAGTCCCCAGTGATTAAACCCTAAAACCTGAACTATATATCTACAGTTGGAAATATAACCGTGATTATAGACATCAATATATATTCACGGATAACAATAGAGCCATGATCATACCATCAATATATAGTCACGGTTGTGTAATCAACCTTGGATATATATTTCAGGTACTTTATATCCACGGTTGACTCCACCCGTGATTATATATTGATGGGTACGATCATGACGATGATATTAACCGTGGATATATAGTTTTCACTGATTATATCATTTACCTTATAATTTCAAAAATGCCACCGCACATGTTTTTATCACTGATCCACTTTAACCCGTGATTATATGTCGTTGTTATATCCAATTTTTGCACTAGTGTGGGTTTACTCTATGTATAACCCTGTAGGCAAAATATCGAATTGTATCAATAATAAAACATTTTTTATTAATAACATAAAATAATAGTGACATCTAGTAATGCAATATTATATTCAAATATTATTTAACGTTGACATAACCTATAAGTGATAATCATTTTATATGTTCGTTCCCTTTGCCATGATATCTAATTTAGGCTCAAGGAATAATTGACGTCATCCTTGTATGGCCTAATTTATTTTACTTGATACTGGAGTGGACTTTACTTAAATAAATATATAACATTTATTCTCCTTAGCATGACACATATTTCTCTAGTCTCACTCCATCAAGTAGCCACATAGATATCACTACCATCATAGGAGACACAAATCTCATTTACATTATTTATATCCTTCTATATGATTTATTTATTGTCTAATTACAACCTTTATGATCACCTTGTTACATATGACATTTGATTATATTAAAACAATAAACTTCTTAGGTATGAACTGTAGTGACTTCAAGTCAAAGGGTTACATATACCATTATCATATTGAGAACTGTTTATGACACTCATATAACAATCTATGTAATTTTCTCATAGTGGGTCCGTCTAGTACATCATTACACTTAATGTATACCCGTGTGAAGACTTGATATCATCCATATCCATGATTTGTGAAATCAGACCATTAGTACATTCATACACAAGTCTTAATGTATTTGTTTGTCTCTAGGTAAATACTTGATTGGGCATTTTAATAGTAGTTCTCATATGACCTATCATTTCAAGGATAAATAATTTTAAAACTTAAGGTGGTGTTTGGTACGAGGGATCATTAAACTTTCCCGGGAAAGTAACTTAAAATATTTCCTTACCCATGTTTAGTATGAGATTAAAAAAATGTTTCCAGGAATGAGATTTTCCTGGGAAACTTATTTATAAAGGAGTTATAAATTTTAGTTTCCCATTTCAAGAGGTGGGTATGCTAAGGATTCCTGGGAATAAAAGTTTTAAGACAAAAATACCCTATTTTATTCCCAAAATCACGATTGCTTGGACATTTTCCCCATTTTGTTCCCCAAAATCCCTAGTTACCACGGTTCCTCATGATTTTTCCTTGTGTCCTCGCCGTCAACAGAGATCGTGAAGGGGGCTCATCATCGTTCGTAGTCATCATCGTTCGACATAGGTGAGTTTGCATCCTAGTTTCTTTTTTTTCTTCTTTGTTTGAACCTGCCCTATTATTTTTTATTATGTTTGCCCATATTTTATTTGCACCTCAAAATTGTTTTGCTGGGTTCTTGTTTTGCTTCTTCATGCACTGGTTAGCTAACTCCGCTCGAGCCGTGCTGAAAATAGATACTAGTTTTTAGTTTTTTTTGTGTAACTAATTTTAGGATAACACTACAATGACGTGAACAAATATTTGATGGGGACCGAGGATATATTTATTTGGTGAGTGTCAATTTTATGCTTGGGAGAATGATAAAAAATTATTCACCTTGAATATAGTATAATTTTTTATTACTGGGATCAGTTACGAAACTAGTTAGTGCAGATGCTGCTGCTGTATATAGGGAGGCAATGTGTATCTGGCCTTCTATGTGCCTCATCCTAACAGGGAAATTTTGATTTTTTATTGAAACACAGAGCTGCATTACATTGAATATTTCAATCAAAGTGAAGAGAAAACACTAACACAAAGTTGTAATATAAGATAACTTATCTTTTTCAATGGAATTTGGGTATTAGTTATAACATTATGTTGTTCTTTCACTCTCATTTTAATATTAAGATAAATGCAAAAACCATCATCCGATACAAAGATCAATTCATAATTCTTAAATTTGAGATTCAAAGACTATAATATCGTAAAATCTTTATAGAAAGAATGTTTCTCTCTGTAAATTCAATACCTGACTTCTATTAAAATTTAAAATGATATTATACATAGACCAACAATAAAGAGTGATCTAGTTGTATTAGATTAATTCATGAATGTCTCTGTTATGCTCCTAGGAACCTACATGCATATGCTGAGAAATTGATTCCATCAAAAACATATGGTGGAAGATGAAAGTGAAGTCTTTGCATCAACTAGCGCCTAATATTATAATTTAAATGGAGGTTGGACAGTATAGTTTTGAGTTACCAAAGTAAGATAGTTAATATTTTATAATGCGATAAAGTTTACTTCACAATTTAGACTGTATAATATTTAAACTTTAAAAGCTCTATTCCTAGAGCATATTAATACTACTTAACTTTAGTTTAGCATCAGCATCCTAAGTAAATTTAAGTAGGAACCAGAAAAGTCTAGAATTTCAGTAATAACACTTGTGAAACAAGAATTACACTTTGTATCTTGATTCTTGAGTAGAAATAGTACACCTTCACATACCTGTTTTTCTTAACAGCATCTGCACTATCAGGATACTATTTTTCTAGGCGTTAAAAAACCAAAAGCCTGAGGTCTTGTAAAGTTTAACTTTCATCTAAATTTTCAAAGGAAAATGAAATTGAGAACTATATATGTACAGGCATTTGTTAAGGAATTAAAAATAAAAATTATACTATGCAAAAAATATATTATTTTTTTAATAAAAGTCTTTTATTCAATGATTCTTCAACTAATACTGATAGAACATTTGAGCATTGCAGGATGTGCCCCTTGGACTTTGGTCCATATCATATTTATCTTTACATCTTCTCATCATATTAAAGAAAGCAAAATCATTATTATTTATATACTAGAATTTATTAATTTTATTATATATAGTACTATTTATTTTTAAAATAAAATAATATCATGCTTTTCGTGTGTAATTTGTCTTCTTATGCTAATTATTAGTGTAATTTCTTCTCTTCATTCTTGTATACAAAATTCTTTTCATAATCCATTAATGGTTATTTTTATTTAAGACCTTGATCCATTGATTTTTTAAATTCTTCAAGTTTATGCATTTCATATGAAATTTGTCTTATCAAGGTAATGATTCATATGTGGTATAGGGAGAAGAATAATAAAACAAATAGAGAAAATCCACTAGTATAATAATGACTGAAATTTTATTTATACTCTCTTTTTCATTCCTTGGGCTTCATGTGCTAGAAATAAACTGCATTGACCATTTTAAATTATATAATGAACCTTCCATTACATATTTTTTCCTCCTAATTATAGACTAGAAATTATTCAAGAGAGTAACAAAATATAAATATAAATACTAGCAAAAGTTCTTGAAGCATTACATATTATTTTTCTGGATGTTGGTATATTCTGCAAATGTTGGTATATTCTGTAGGATAGGACTGATTGTGTTATGTTTCTATGTGCCAGAGTTATTTGTTGATCTTGAAACTCATGGATCAATTGAAAAATACAAAGAAGATATAGATTATTGCAAGTTTAATTGTTCATTTAGAAATGATAAATGATTATATTGTAATGTTAATGTCAGTTTGCGCATATATAATCAGTGATTGTCATGAAAGGAAAGTGAGTTGGAATGCATATGATAGGTGTCTAGTACATCATGTCAGTTTTGATAGGATAGTGTTTGTATGTGATAAAGCATGTCTAGAGAACACAAGAATGGATAGAAGAAGCTTTCATTCATTATGTCATCTTTTAAAAATAGTGGGTCAATTAGAACCATCCAAAAATATGGGTATGGAGGAGATAGTGGCAAATTTTTTACATATACTTTTTCATGATATTAAAAATAAAGAAATTTAGAGGCAATTCATGAGGAGTGGTTAAACAATTAGTAGGAGATTCAATTGTGTTTTACATGTTGTTTTAAGATGCCATAAAGAACTTTTAAAAGAACCTGAACCAATTCAAGAAGATTGCACTGATGGAAGGTGGAAGTGGTTTAAGGTAAATTTTGAAAATTATAATAAAAGAACATGATAATTTTATCTATATTTTTTAGTAATTGTGATCTTGGCTGTTTTCTTTTGTTAATGTAGAATTGTTTAGGAGCGCTAGATGGAACCTATATCAAGGTTAATGTTTTAGAAGCTGATAAGCCTAGATACAAAAAGAGAAAGGGGGAATTAGCAACTAATGTATTAAGAGTTTGTTCTCAAGATATGCAATTTATTTATGTCTGGCATGGGTGGGAGGGTATCACTTCAGATGCTAGGGTTCTAAGAGAAGGCCTATCTCGTAGAAATGGCCTAAAAGTTCCATAAGGTATAGTTAATATGCATTTTAAAGTCCTTATATATTGTATGACAATCAAATTATTTATATTTACATATTTTACATTAGGTTTTTGCTAGATATATGAACAGGGAAGGGTTTCTAGCTCCTTATAAAGGACAAAGGTACCATTTAAAAGAATAGAGGCATGGCTTGCAACTTACAACTCCACGAGAGTATTTTAATATGAAACATTCTTCTGCTAGAAATATAATTGAAAGATGCTTTGGGTTACTAAAAGGACGTTGGGCTATTTTGAGGAATAAGTCTTTTTATCCGATTAAGACTCAAGTAAGAATAATTTCATCCTGTTGTTTGTTGCATAATCATATAAGAAAGAAGATGCCATTAGATCCATTAGAGAGTGGAACAATGGCTGTTGAAGTTGACAATAATAAACATGGCATCATTGGTGAAAGAATTACACATATTGAGACGAGCGATGCCTGGAGTACTTGAAGGGACAATCTTGCAACAGAGATGTTCAACACTTGGAGAGGAAGACACTCTTAAATTGTTATTTGTAACAATTTATAAGATTGATTTCTTTATATGGGTTGTAACATTATTTGTAACAATTTCTAAGATTGATGTTAATTTCTTTATGTTAGTGATTGATGTTAATTTGTTTATATTCTTTTGATAAATTATTTGAATCATTGATCAACATCATGAGGTTCTTTTATAAATTATTTGAATCATTATGAGCTTCTTTTGCAAAAGACTATAGGGGAACCAAGCCAACCATGTTTGACTAACAAGAAGCACCAATTGAGTCAACTAGAAGATAAAGTACTTGTGGAATGCTTAATAGAGCTTGCTGCTACTAAAAAGTGGACTGGAGACAATGGCACTTTTAAATCTGGATATACCAAAGTATTGAAGAAGTGGATTCATCAAAAGATACCAGGTTGTGGCTTGATGGCATCCCCATATATTGAATCAAGAGTGAAGTATTTTAAGAAACAATATGGTGCTATAGGTGAAATGTTAAAAGCAAGCAGATTTAGGTGGAATGATGAAAATAAAATGATAGATATGGAGAAGTCTATCTTTGATGAGTGGGTGAAGGTAATATTATAACTAATAAACTTTCCTTGATTATATTTATTTTATAATTGGCTGATTATAACTTTTGCTATGTTGAGCTATAGTCACATTCAAACGCTAAGGGGTTGTATAATAAGTCATTCCCTCATTATGATGACTTGACATTAGTTTATAGAAAGGATAAGGCTAATGGGAAAGATGTCGAAGATCTATGATTCTGTTGAGGAAATGGATAGAGAGACTGCAGAAGAAAATTATGTAACCATGGATGAGGACATGCACATTGAAGAGACTTCCATTGATTCTATGCCTAACACCCAAACTAGGTCTCCAAGCCAATCTTCTACAAATAATGGTCAAAATTATGCCTCTACTTCAAGGGGAAAGAAGAAGAGAGCTACAGGGAATAAAGTTGTCATTCATCAACTTGTGTAGACTATGAAAGAGTTGGGGAAAGTGTATGGGGAAACTAATAATAACATTGGTGATCTTGTGGGTTATTTTAAGCAAGAAAAGGAAACCGCTGATAGAAGGATGCAAGTGTTTCAAGAATTGAAAAAGTTAGAGGGATTGACTGATATCCAAAGGGTTAAAGCTGGAGCGTTAATTACAAATAACCTAAGTGTTGTTGATTTTTCTTTACAATTGATGATCCTAAGTTGAAAACTCTTTATGTCAGTGATCTTTTAGCATCATCCACCTAGTTGCTTAGATATTTGGTATTTGATAAAAGTATTTTGATATCTTTTTGAACAAGTATGTGGATCATAAAATGCCTGGTGTTTTTGTTCCATTGTAGTGTGATACAATGGTTTAATACTTTTGTGGAGCATAGAATACTTTTTATGATACACTAGTTATGTATTTTCAAACTTTGAAATATTTTGAGATTGTATATTTAGTGAATGAAGGATATAAATTCTGTTTGAGATCATACTCTGATAAATATATAAATTTTGTTAAACTCAGACTTGTTGCTCTGAGCATTCTAGTGCTCGTATACTATGATACTGAACAAAATAAATAATTTTATCAAATTTTTATAATATTATCTTATTATATTACCAAAATTAACAAATTAATGTCTCATTATAATATAGTAATTATAAATTATCTATAAAAATAACAATAGAAATATTTTAATAAACAAATAACTTAGTAATCAAAACATACAGTGTTTTTGTTCTTTTAACATAAAAAATTTCATTGTAGTTATTTGATTGTAATATTCACAATTAGTGCTTTTTTATTTGCATAAAATAGAACCATTATTGTTAGATTCATAATGGTAATCGTATCAAAATATTGAATAAATATAATTACTGTTTAAATAACACTTCAAAAAAATTTGAATGATATAAGTTAATTATATTTTTAATATATATACATACCTATTTAATTATAATGTCCTATAAATCTTTTTCAAAAAAATTAGTGTAGAGCGGTATTATATTTTATTATATGGTAAAGTTATAATGGTATTCTTATACATTTCCTATCCTCTAGGACAAATTTTTAATCAAAATATTAGATTTATTTTTTAAAAGAAATATAATATATTCAAGCTTACATGATACAATGGTATAGGCTCCAAAATATGAAATCAAATGTGATCTATCCTGGAATCCGGGGTCAGAGTTAACTGTCTTAACCGAAATCCTAGTTCAGCTTCTTAACCGGAGTTACCTCACGTACTCTCAATTTTACACCATCTCAGTGGAGTACGGTATTATATACCTCAGTTCAGTGGGAATCCGAGGTTCTTCAAGTAAAGGTGGTAATTGATGTTTTAATCCTTGTTGGTGCTTCAAGACCACACCGGATGGGCACCTGCAGAATATTCTCTGATGCTTAAGTCAGTACGGTAACTAAGGTAATTTAAGGTTACGGAGGTAACTTACGGGAATTAGATCAGATCTCTTTCAGTAATAAATGAGTTGTATTTATAGGGTTTACCTTAGTTTCAGAAGTGATTTGACTATCTTCTTAACTTACTATAGGTACAATGTCTGTAGGGTCAGGTTGCCCATACCTCTTCTGACTAGTTGTCGGATTGTCAGTCATTGACCGAGGTTGAGGGGGAAGATCCGTAGTCATCATATGACTTAGGACTCCGATCGTAACTTGCCAGTTCTTATTGGTGACGTGGCGTGATGTATTTGGACCTCGTCCAATACTGTTACCACCCCAGATCAAAATGGATGCTCTCAGGAAAATAATAGTTTATATGAGATGGTGATGAGAAATACACTCTATAATTATGAATACACAGGGTATATATAGGAAGTAACACCAAATTAACATTATATTTTGCATTAAGGGTATTTTTGTAAAAGTACTAATATTCCTGGGTAAGCTTTTCTAATACCAAACATGGGAATGGGAGAAATTAAAAAGATCCCCGAGTAAATTTTTTCAATACCAAACATGGGAAATAATTTACTAGTAAACACATTCCCGGGAATCTCACTTAGAAAGATCTCTCATACCAAACACCACCTAAAAGACTTATTTTTATTAATAAGCATAAAATGATACAAAGAAGAGCATATACCTTGGAAGACAATTATCCTAACCGTTTGGACTATAAACGCCTTATGGATAAAGAAACTTTTTCTATTCTAATCTGCAATTCCAAGAATCTAAAAACTCTTGCGTTTGCCGGGAGTTGAACCTGGGTCTATTGCTTGGAAGGCAATTATCCTAACCGTTGGACTACAAACACCTTATGTTAGAATCTCATTTTTATGACTAATGCCTTAATAAATGTTATCCCGATATTTTACCTTTAAATAAATATTGGTGGTGATTCTGTCTTTTTGAAAAGGTTTCAAAACTCTTTTTTCGGCCTGTCTCCTGCCGCAATTCTGATCTTGATAGCTGGCAACTTCGCTGGGGAATTTACAGTTAAGTCAATCAAATTGATAACATATATTTTGTCTAGTCCTTAATTATTTAACCTTTTTTTATTTGTATTTGTGTCATTTATTTTCTGTCAATATTTATATATTGTTATTGTTAAACCCTAGAGCAGACGACTTTATTTTTATTGTTGTGTTTGTTCTTTATGAAGGATAGTTAAGGTATTGGTTTGGATGCCCCTCCACACACCATACTCATAATTTACACATACTTTTGAGTAGAGCCCTATACCTAGGTCTAAATGAAGCTTAAGATTAGGGGAGGTTATTAACGGTGTTATTTGAGACGTATGTCTTGTCTGGCTATCATGAAAATCTTAGCTAGAGCGTGACTTAATCATGGTGTCCTACACCTAGTAGACTTCCTACTATTGTAGTCAACATCATGGGTAGAATCTTAGCTTTAGTGACCTTGACTAGTTAGAACTAACACCAATTGTGAGATGTTATCATTAAGGAAGCCTTAGAATTTGGTAGGAGACCTTCAGATAAACCCAGTTTAGGGTATAGAGGGGTAAACATTCCCTTCACCTTTGCTCATTCTTTCTTTCTCTCTCAACTAAAATCAGTGGATCACTTACCCTTTTGTTTGATCCTTTTTTTTTCTAAAAGTAAATGTCCCCTTTATTCATTGATGATCCTTCAATACGCAAATAGTCCTTTTGTTTTGTACGCGTTCATTTTGATTTTCAAGTCTTAGGTTATGGGTTCTTTGAGTCATCAAAAGGCCATGCAAAGCCGCAAATCTCTTAAGGACGATTGAAAAGCCCATAACTCATGTTTTTTTTATTTACCTTGAGCTTCGTTAATTGTACTCATTCCTGATTTGAGGAAAATATTTTGAAAGTAAGAATATAGGGGAAGTAATGATCAACGAGGCGTGCCATGTTCATGAACTAACTTTCCTTCTCCCTTTTCCATTTTAGGAACTATCTAAACTTGGCGAGTATCTTCATAAGAGAAAATAGAAGCTAATGTTATGGGACCAATATGGCCAAATTACATGTTAAGGCTAGGAGGGTTGACACAGCTAGTCTACAAGCTTTAGGGAAAAAGCTAAACCTAACTTAGAAGATGGCCTTCTCAAGGAAGTACGGTAGGATCTTGAAACTATGAAAGGTTAAAGTACAAGTTAAGGCAATCACCGTTTTGGCTCAATTCTATGACCCACGCCTCAGGTGTTTCACATTTCAAGACTTCCAAGTAGTGTCATTAGTGGAGAAGTTCGAATAGATTTTGGGTATGTCATCAGAAGGACAAAGACCTTATCGACGACTTGAGCATCGTGCATCCATCACCTCTCTTGCTTAGATTTTAAAAATCAGTTCGAATGTGTTGAGAAGTACGCAACTCAATAGGAATCAGACTCCAGGGTTCGCCAAGGAGTACTTGGAGAAGCACATGCACAATCTTGCCGAGAAAGAGGATTATGAAACTCTCATGGATACACTAGCTTTTACCCTCTATGTTGTTACCTTGTTTCCTAGCATTGGCCATTATATGGACTACAATGTCATTGGCATCTTCCTCGCCCATAAGCTTAAGCTTGAAATTCCTGTCTCCGCATCTATTTGTAACAATAACGTTCCTTGTGCTTACTTCTGCATATTTTTTTTATTGTTTATATATGTACGTGCATGGATAAGCAAACTAGTAAGTACAATTAAAAGATGTTAAAAACTGTATATAAAAGGAGCTAAGTTTGATAATGTCTCAAGATATTGCTCAATTCATAAAGATAGTCACCATACTACATTGGTCAAGAGATATTTTCTCTTTAAATTTATTGACATAATGTTACAAAAGTTTTGTTTTATGCTATATACCTTTACATTGAAAACCAACAATGAAGCCAAAAATTACACCGAATGTTAGCCATGTTAAAATATTTTCATGGCTAGTAATTAACAACAACGATAGTGAGTTCAGCAAGAGGAGTTGAAAGTGGAGAACTTCTACACATTGGAGATGAGAGGTTTACCTGCAACCACCCGAATGCATTCTCTATGAAACAAGTGGCCACAATCAGGCAAAAGCTTCAACCAATATGATTTAATTTTGGATCAGCGAACTTGGTTTGATGAAATCGATAAATGCATGTGAAGCCAATTTGACTTTTAATGTTTAATTTGCATCCATAAAATTGTTGTATTTTCTTCTTGTTTTTATCTTTATTTTTATATTACTTTTGTATTTTTAAGATGTTTCTTGCTTGCCATCTATTATTTTTAGTTTGCTATATTATTCGATCGATTTGACCTTGTATTTTTTTGGACTCATTTTTTTTTACAAAAGTTCTGGTCTTGTGTATTTTTTTTCCTTCAATTTTGAGACCGGTGGTGAATTTTAAAGAATCTTCTCTTTTTTTTCCATTCTTCTTTTTAATTTGAATTTATAGATTCCAATTAATATAAAGGACAAAAGATAAGACTCCAAATAATATTCTATATATCTAAAATTAAGTATCTATTTAATTTGTATGTTTTTATTTTTATTTTTATTTTTATCTAGAAATTTAATATTTTATCATTCCTAATAAGCATGTGTAAAATTATATGCTAATGTAACAAAGTATATAATATACTCTAATAAACTTTATAGTAAGTCATCTAGCCAAAGGTTTCAATATTAATATTTTCTAAAATATGATAATATAAGTCATCTATCTTAAAGTTTATACAATTATCTCAAAGAACTTTAAAGCATAAAATTAAAGGAACTAAATAAGTTATTTACCTTTGACTTATTTGAAAGAGTAAACACCTCAGTTAGTCCCTGACTCCAACAAAGTCGGACACTTAGGTCCTCCAGTTAATAAGTGAGTCTCGTTAGTCCTCCACGTCCGTCAACGTCAGACAAATAGATCCCTGTCGTTAGTGAAGTGCAAGCGTCTGTGAGTTTCAACTGACATGGCTTGTTAACTCCCAACAGGGATGCCACGTCTTCAATGAAACAACGTTGTTTTATGCTCTGAAAGCCAACTCATAATGGGAGTACAATACGATGCCGTTTTGGACGAACCCTATTTCCGTCTCCGGTTTCTCGTTGCCGTTGGGGTTCTTCTTCTCCTCCTTCGACATTTTGTTGCTTCCTCATTCAATAGCCTTTATAACCACCGAAACACTGAGTTTGCTTCATTGTTAATATCCTAGTTCCAACATCCTTTTGATTGTGGTGGCTGAATCAAACCCATCATGGAAGGTAGGAGTCAGGGATCGTCCTCCTCATCTTCAGGCCAATCACGACGCTGGCTTCGTTGCCGTTGTGGCGAACCACCAGCTCGACGTGTGTCTCACACAGTGAGTAACCCCAACCGCCAGTTTTAGACATGCACACGACTTCGAGGAGCCCAATGTGATTTCTTTTCTTGGGTCCAAGATGGGGATTTACTTATTCATGAGGAAGAATGGAGGAATGTGTTGATTTGTAAGTTGACAGAGATGGAGTCTGTTATTACAGGGTAGAAATTTGATTTGTAAAGGGATATCTATGAAGCCATGACCCAAATTATACGGAATAGAGAAGGTAAATGACATATGTACATAGAATCCTTGGTGAAAGGAGGCTTGGAAACCCAGCAAGAACTGCGAAAGTTGAAGATAATTTTGATTAGTCTAAGTGTTGTATTGTTGTTCTTTCTAATATGGTTGTTGGTTATGATCATGAATTTGTAATTACAAAGTTGTTTTGTTATTAGTATGATAATCGAAGGTAGCAGGTTATTGACAAAAATGTATGATCCATGGTATACCTGTCATGGGTTTGTGAGTTGGTAATGGTTATGTTATAAAATGGTTATGTTTAATCTAACAATTTATTTTTTGTTTCCTTTTCATGTTGTTACTAATAGGTAACTTGGTTTTAGTTTTACTGGTGGAATAACTTGGAAGATTTTGTAATTAAATTGAAACAAAATGGAAATAGATAAGATTTTGCTAAATTGAAATAGGTCCTTAGTTTTACTGCTAGGTTGATGAATTTGTTGTGTAAAAAAACTGAAGTCAGGAAAATGGATGATGGATAATTGGGAATGGAGAATGCCAATTCAACATTGTCAATTAAAGAAACACATAATAGGAGTAAATTGTCAATTTAGCATTGTCATTTAAACAAACACATTAGAGGAGTACAATCTCCTTTCAGCATTATCAAACAAACAAACACATAAGAGGAGTACAATCTGCTTTTAATTGTCAATTACAAAATAAATAAACAAGTCATTTTATTTGTGATGGTTTCTTGATAGGTAGCTTTCTTCTTAAATTATGGAGCCTGTTAGGTGGTGAAGTTGTGGTTGTGACAGGTTGTGGAGATGTGGCAGGTGCGGCCAACCTGGGACTTCTCCTCACAAGAGTGGTAGACTCAGCTTGGGAGAATGGCTGGGAGACAGCCAACTTAATCACTTCCTAGGTTTGTTGAACTGGGGGATTGCTTAGGTTAGCCGCCTCAATTGGTTTCTGAGCTTGATCCTTTCTTCTTGCTTCTGTGGCTACTGGGCATGTTCCTCTCCTGTGTCCTACCTAACCACACTCACTACATTTCCAAGGTTCCAGCTTCCTTTTCATCTTCTTTGTTGGGTTGTTTTTGTCATCTGCATCTGTGTTGTCACCTGTCTTGTCACCTGTCTTCCTTCTTTGTTTCTTGGGTCTCCCTATGGTCTTTTGTATGGTATCAAAAATACCGTATCCAGAAATACCGTATCCAGAAACAATATAAATAAAGACAATACATATATCCTGTAACATCCTGGATAATTGTAGAAAATTTTTATGAAGTGTAAATACTAAAAATTGTTTTTAGGAATTTATTTGATATTTTTATAAATTATTGGTTAATTATAAAGGGTGTGATTAGAAGAAGAGAAGTTAAATTAAATCTTTAAAGAAATTGTAAAGGAAATAGAGAGATGACCGGTTGAAGAGGTTACCGGTTGGAAGTGACCGGTTGAGAAGGTAACCGGTTGCCATAAGTTTATATAATGGATTCCTTCTCTTTCTTCAATCATTTGCGTAATCATTCATTCTCTTTCACGTGAAGAACTTCTGCTACTCTTCTTCTTCTTCCTCTATTGATTGAGAGCTATAAGCTTTGAAGGAAGGTTCATTTTACAAAGCTGTGATAGAGGTTTTAAGGTAAGTCCTTTGAACCGTTTAAACCTCTTTCCTTTCTTTTCTAGACCGAATGGTCATGTGTATGGAGGAGGGTACTGTTCCGATCCCACTCCTCCTGGCAGTAAGCCTGTAAATGGCCCTTGACCGTGCGGATGATGGTGTGATGTTAATGAACTTCACGTTCCAAACCCGTAGGTGGTGGAACAAACGCTGGTGGAACGTTTAAAGAAGTTACTGTTGGAACGGAGGAGGAACAGTGAACTCAGAAACTGTTGGGGGTATGAATAGGACATACTGTCCGAGTCATTGTAATGACTGTGAACCGAGTGAGAGTTGATGCTGAATGAAAACTGTGTGAATATGTATATGAATGTACGTATGAATGTACACACCGATCGGTTTAGGATCGTGTGTGTGTGTGTGAGTGTGACTTTGCTGAATGAAAGTTGTGTATGAGTATGCATGTATGTATGTGAACACCGATCAATTTCTGATCGTGTGAATGTGACTTGAGAAATAAATAATGCTGTGATATTTGAGATGATGCCGAATGAGTGTATATGAATGAGTATGGATGCATGTATATGGACACCGATCGGTCTCCGATCGTGTGTATATGGCTTGAGCCGATTGAAATTTGAAATAATTGATGCTGTGACAATCGGTGTTTAATGGAAATATGATGCCGGGCTTGACAAGCAGGTCGCCCAGTGGCAATATGATGAATGGGCTTGACAAGTCGGTCGCCTTGTGTTGTGAGCACATGCCAGTTTCTGGTAGTTGCATCTGTTATTGATGATATATAATGATTATGAGATATGATGTGATGATGTGGTATGGGATGACCAACGGTATATGTTACCCTTATTTTTGGCTTCAGTGGTCAAGTCGGACCCAGTTGAGCTACCCAGAGGTCTATGACCCAGTGGTTGAGGGGGAGCCAAAGGGCTCGGTGAACCAAGTCGGGTTCACGGGATGTTAAGTCAGACTCCCAGCTGAAGGCCGATCCTTTAGTATCCAGATACTAGGCGTCGATTTTATGTGAGTCAGTTGTGATAATTGATGATTGGATGATTTTGCTGAGTGCAGTTTGTTATAATTACTGAATGAAATTTGTTATATTTGCTGAGTAAGACTTGCCATATTTGCCGAGTCAGAATTGATGAGTATGATATTATATTTGCTGAGTGCAATTTATTGTATTTGACGAATGTGAACTATTATAATTGCCGAGTGTAATGGCTATGTTTGCCGAGTGTGATGGTTATAATTGCCGAGTGTGAAATACAATAAGTGTCGAGTGTATTATGCAATTTGATGATGAAAGAATCGGACGGAGTTTGTACTTGTATTTTGTTAATTAAATTCCGTTCTAGATTAATTATGATGCTAAACACTTACCCTTGCTGTGGTTTACATTTTTAGTAACCAGTGACAGGGAAGAGGTTGGAGCCATGGAGGTGCGCCAAGCGGAGGATTGATGCCAAGGCACCGAGTGAATTAAATGAATTGTGTAATACATGTATATATTGAGTTTTCCAAGTGTTTAATGCTACATTGTTGCCTGTATGATAAAATAAATTCGAATCGGTATGCTGTGTGAAGTAAGTATAAATTTTGGATGTTAAATGATCGGTGTTTCTTTTATGGGTGAATTTGCATTGCTGTAGCAGAGTCGATTACCGGGTGAAGAATAACCGAGAGACCCACTCCCGAGTGAAAGATTAGTGTGTCACCGAGTGAGCTGTGGCTGAGGGAATCATTTCCGAGTGAAGTAAGATAAGAGTACTTTCGAGTGAAGATATGAGTGAACTTTTCTGAGTGAAGGTTAAGTTGTTCCCGTGTGAGAGATGACCGAGTGGACTTATTTTCCGAGTGAAACCCGACTTGTTGACTTTCTTTGTAAGTCTGGTCCGCTCAGGTTTAAAGAGGAGTATTCGCTCAAGCGAGTCGGATCTCGCCCGAGCGAATCAGAGTCTCGCTCAGGCGAGTGAACCCTGACTGTTTCCTTCTTCCGTTGTTTTCTAAATAACTCTATGGATGTAGTTCCGATCGGTTTCAGTCGGACATTACTATTTCAAGTATGATTTTACTATTTTGAATATATTTAAGAAAAGTAAATATTATTTTCTATTAAGACCGAGTGGATTTTTATTAAAAGCGAAAAATCTATTATGAAAAATGGGAAAAATGACACGGGTCGTCACATATCCAGACAAACCAATAAACAAAACAACATAAATACAGCATTGTTACAATTCGCATGCATACAGGCCAGCCAACAGGCAATCCATATTTCATACAGAACCTATCAAGATACAGGCAAACCAACAAATGAACACCAACATACAATCCAAATAAACAGAGCATTATAAAATTCATACACTCTAACCCCCCATCAACCTACACTCTAACCCCCAATTACAGAACCCTTACCCCCCATTATAGAACCCTAACCCTCAATTACCGCCCCTAGCCCGCGATTAGCGAACCCAAAACCTACACCCTAATCAACATAACCCCAAATCATACACATTAAACCCTCTGATTACAAATCCCTCATTACCAAAACCCTAACCCCCAAGTACAGTACCCTAAACCCACAAGACAACACTCACAATAGTCATACCCACTCGAAGAACATGAGAAAACACATGAACACCAATAACCGATTACTAACCTGGTTAGGGTCTCCCATCACCGATGTCCACGGCTATGGTAAGTGCACCTCTAACGTAGAGTGCCACGCCTTTGGAAACAAGGTCTTTCAGTTGGGAGGGAGGGAGAAAAGACAAACAGGTTGAAGAGCGAAAGATGAAAGCAAAATTGAACCCTAAAGGAATGAACACTAAACGAACTTACCCCTAATTTTAGAAATCAAAACGACATCATTCATGTTTTGTTTAATAAGAGTAAAATGACGTCATTTCATTGAAGACGTGGCATCCCTGTTGGGAGTTAACAATCCACGTCAGCTGAAACTCACAGACGTTTGCACTTCACTAACGGCAGGGATCTATTTGTCCGACATTGACGGACGTGGAGGACTAACGGGACTCACTTATTAACTGGAGGACTTAAGTGTCCGACTTTATTGGAGTCAGAGACTAACTGAGGTGTTTAGTCTATTTGAAATTTCAATAACTTCAAAATATCCCTTTCTGCATCATAATCATGATAACACTAATAAAGAATGAAATGAATTATTCTACGTTTCGAATTACATAAAAGAATATTTTGAAGCTTTAGAGAAATTGAGAGATTGAAGTTTGAAGTTTGGAAGAAATAAGGGTAGGGGAACATTTTAGCGTGCACTTAGACCTGTATTTGGTGTGAGACATGTCCCATACCCATTTTTAGCCAAGATTTTAAAATTTTGACATGTATCAAAGCAAGATGTAAAAAATAGTGAGACCTAATGTCCCAGACCCCAACCAAAATGTAAAATGGCGTAGGAGTCTAGTCCCATGCCATGTTTCCATACTAAAATTGATTTTTCTTGTAGTGGTAGCTGGTGGCTTTGGGTTGCAAGGGGTTTTTGACCCATTTGGGTCTCTTTTTTAAAAAAATTATACTTTTAGGCCTGTTTCAAAATTATTTAGCGGTCTGGGTGTCTTTCTGAATTCGTCTACTGGAAAGACAAAATTGCAGGGAACAGGACACGTGTCAACACCTCCTAAATTCGCCTGGTGAAGGGACGAATTTGACAACCTGTCACCTACGAGTCATGGTCTGATACCACAACCACTAAGACAACTGACTCTTTGAGGCAAATAAGAAATACTATTAAATATACTACTTTCTATTCTTACTCATATATAACATATTAAATATATATTTTATAACATATTCAATATATATTAATGTATATTCTATTATATATAAAAATATTTTAAATATATATATTAAAATATAATATATATATTTAATTTATAAATGATATATTATAATATAAAATATATTATTTATATTTAATATTTAATATCTATTATTAAATACGTATGTTAATATATTTTATATATTCTATTATAATATTATTATAATATTAACGTTGATAACATTAATAGAATATATAAAATATATTAATATACATATTTAATAATATATATTAAATATTAAATATAAATATATATTTTATATTATAATATATCATTTATAAATTAAATATATATTTATTATATTTTAATATATATATTTAAAATATTTTTATATATAATAGAATATACATTAATATATATTGAATATGTTATAAAATATATATTTAATATGTTATATATGAGTAAGAATAGAAAGTAGTATATTTAATAGTATTTTTTATTTGTCTCAAAGAGTCAGTTGTCTTAGTGGTTGTGGTATCAGACCATGACTCATAGGTGATAGGTTCAACTCCTGGTGTGGGTGATTTTGTTAATCATTTTCCCCTGCCTGACACATGGCGAATTCGCCCCCCAACCATCACCAGGCGAATTTAGGAGGTGTTGACACGTGTTTCGTCCTTCCACCAGACGAATTCAAATATTGATGTGACTGAAAGACACCCAAACCGCTAAATAATTTTGAAACAGGCCTAAAAGTATAATTTTTTTAAAAAAGAGACCCAAATGGGTCAAAAACCCGGTTGCAGGTGAATTGCACAAATCTTCATGAAGCAGCAAAGACAAAACATGAATTTGAGTCTTAAAGAAAATTCAACAAAGAACATAGAGGGAAAACAGTGTAACCGTATGTTTTTCAAATTTGAAAATGTCTGCACAAATTTGAAAAGAAATAAATCGAATGGAAAGGACAAAAATTAGGAAAAATAATAATAACAGATATTAAAATATCCAATAGTAGAAAATTGAGTTACTGCTTTGGGTGGGAAAATGAATTCATGAGAAGTTGCCACTGTCCAACTAGGGGTTCAACTTTCTTAGTAAGAAATATAGGACTTGTGCTATTACCTTGTGAAGATACGAGCATGCTCATCCATGTGATACTCAGAAATTAGTTCATTATGATATCAATCTTTCACAAATCTTTTATTACTATACTATTATCACAATCATCTCAATCTTTCACAAATCTTTTATTATTGAACGACTGGTAGTCTTTGATATAAAAAAATGACAATTTTCTTTTTAACAGAGATTTATCGATCTACTCCCCCTCCATTTTATTCATCTTCTGAGAAATGAACCATGAACGTTCCTTAGTTCCATTGAACCCAAACTCCTAAACTGTATTTTTGTTTCAACATTTTCTTAACCAATTAGAAAATTGCAGATTGCACTCAAAATAGGGACTTAATCCTAATAGATCTAGCTTAGTCGAAACTTTAAAATCTCTAGTCTTTTCTTCCTTCATATCCTATTTTGTTATTTTTGTATTTTTTTTAAATTTTTTAGCCTTCTACTGCTTTTAGATGGTTTTATTATTTGATGGATCTGGTGTGTTCTTATTACGCTACTCAATTTATCATGTGTGTGTTTTTTTTCATTTTTTTGGGAAATATTGGTTGTGATTTTTTAAGCAACCTTCCTTTTTTCTTTACAGTTTTTTAAACTACAATTATTAGAGCACAATTAAAACCAAACAAAAAAAAATAAAATACTATAATTAATAATTGATATATATTATTAAGGCGAAATGTAAATTATATCTCAACAACAACCGGAGGAAGTGTCATATATTTTTATTGACTTAATGGTAAATTTAACCCCTAACAAATTTTGTATTTTGGTACAACCCCTTAGAATAATTTTTTCCTGTTTATGATTTCCACAATAATTTTTTTGTTAGTATTAAACACCTGTTGTTGAGGTGTAACCCTTGATTCTGCCACTAGGTGCACATGTGGAATGTGACTCAGATTTTTTAATGTTTAGTAAGATTGAATGGGTAATTAATTAAGATTAAGTAAGATTAATTAAAATATTAAAGAATTAAGAATTTTTTAAAAAAAATAAAAAAATTTTTTGCTTCCTCTTCCTCCATCCCCATCTTCTCCTTCCTCTTCCCCCGTCACATCCTTTCTTTCTTCATTTCATTCTCTGAAACTCTCTCCACATCCTTAGTACCCACGCATAAGAAAAAGCTTCAGGAAAGCAAAGCAATTTGGCTCCAACTGAAGCTGCTTCCTTTGCAAGTCAAAATAGATCAAACCCAACAAGAAAAATGCTTAATTGATCAGTACCCATATGCCAGAACAATGAATGAATGCAGAAAAACAGGGGGAAAATGAAGAGGGAAGAGTGAAAATAAAGGGAACCCTGAAACGATTAAAGAAGAAGAAAAGAGAGAACTTTAACGAGACGAGAGCAAGTGGCGAAATTGGCAGCGAGGTCACTGATGGATGTCATCTGGGCAGCAGCAACTCGAACTGAGTTAGTGGTAGGATGTGATAAGAGAGCGAGGAAGGTGACGGAGGAAGAGGAAGGAGAAGATGGGGATGGAGGAAGAGGAAGCAAAAAACTTTTTATTTTTTTAAAAAATCCTTAATTCTTTAATATTTTAATTAATCTTACTTAATCTTAATTAATTACCCATTCAATCTTACTAAACATTAAAAAATCTGAGTCACATGCCACATGTGCACCTAGTGGCAGAATCAAGGGTTACACCTCAGCAGCAGGCGTTTAATACTAACAAAAAAATTATTGTAGGGATCTTAAACAGGAAAAAATTATTCTAGGGGGTTGTACCAAAATCTAAAATTTGTTAGGGGCTAAATTTACTATTAAGCCATTTTTATTTAAAGTATTCTCATGATCATTTTATTTAAAGTAGTCTCATGATCACTTTAATTAGCAATAGGTATTTTTAAGAAATTTTTTAACATGTATCCTTCAGCTTCAACATGGAAACACCACCTATATTGAACATTATGCTCAAGAAAAGGAGCACAAAAGTTTCCACTGCCTTTCTTGATGCAATCTTCATGAGATTGACATAAAAGATGATGAATCATGTATGATTTTTGCTTCAGCTGCAATTACATAATTTAATACACATGAGTTGTTCTTACAAGTACAACCAAAAATTGAAGTCGTTTCACATGGACATTGTTCTAAACATTGGCTTCCAGCTTTTGTCTTTTTCACTACAAACATAACTAAATTGATATTTCAAAGTTAATTAGAATAAATTTAATTATAATATATATATATATATATATATATATTTGTTTCTCAGTTATGTAAAATATATAGTTGGAAATTATTTAAAGAAATAATAATGAAACACACTGCATACCAGAAGCAGCAAGGAAGAAGATCACAGCCAGAGAAGCAAGCCTAACGTAAGCCATAGTTGATGAAAATAACGAGTTACTGAAGGTTTTGCTGTGCGTTGGTTCCTTCTTTCCCACAACAATTTATAGGCAATAAAATTCGATGATCGTGAGGCATGCATTAGACAACTTCGTGTCAATTGGAAATTAGGAGTGTCAAATAGATAGTTTAGGTAAAATTTGAGTCAAATTTAATTGGATAGACAAAATCCATCTATTAATTCATTTATGATTTATTTAATAACTCTTTAAATATCTATCTAATCCATAACTTTAATTAATTGAATCCACTTAATTCATTTATTAACATTTTTTTATATGAATATTCAATCATCTATTTAAAAAATAGTGTTATTTTTATCTTAATTTCTTTTTTTATGTTCTCACTTTATATTTTATATTTTTATATTTTAATCTTTTTCTCTCAAAACTTTTTCTTTAACACTACCAAGAAACACATTTTTACCGATGATTATTTAACTATGATTGATATAATTATAGGAAAGTTTGAGATTTATCTATAATTTTGGGAACCATGGTATCATATATGTAATATTTCAGTCAATTATTTTTATTTTTGTTATTAACTTAGAATCCTCCCCCCCACCCCCCTTTTTCCTCTTACCCCAAATTATCACTGATTACTTTTCCTCTCTGCCATTGTTTTTCCTTCCGTCACTCTTTCTTTCTCTCTATTTCTCTTGATTTGTTTGACTCTCCCTCTTTACACAATTCTTCATCGTTGCCGCTGTATCATTATTCTTTGTCATTGTCACTGCTCTAATGTCCTTCTCCACCATTCTTTATTGTCGCATGAGCACTACCACTGTGTGAGAAAGAACCACCATCGCTAGCATAACCTTCGCGCAAGCATTGTTCCGTGCAAGCACTACCGTAGATGTCACAGAAAGGATGAATTGAAATGGAAAAGACTTTTAGAGCTCGGGAATCATAAATTCATGTAGCGTTCAAGTAAAGACAACAATAATCGGGGCTTTCAAGGTTTTCTTCGAACATGAAGGGCAAGGATTATGAAACACGAGAAGGAGCCTAAAGATATTCTACTTCTTGCTTCCAAGAAGTTCAATAACAAAGTTCTGAGAAGTAAAAATGGTTGTTACATTTTGATTAGCTTAAACCTTATTGAATTGTTAATGTATGACCAAAGTGTAGTTGTTGATGATCAGAGTAGATTTTCAACTCCTCAAATTCACTCAAGTTCATAGATCCTGGTTTTCTGTTCATCATTTGTTTGCATATTTAGTCATGGTTTAATTTTACTTTTACATGTTTTCTCTTTAATGTTTTCTTGTGTAATTTTAGGAAATGTTATGTTATGTTTAGTGTATGCTAAGTGCTTAATGAAATGTCAATTATGTTAATTCATGTAATGTATCCAAGTTTTATGAAAATGAACACAAGTTGTTTAATATTAAGAGTGTTGCACGGCAGAATGCTAGGGGAACTCAAGTTGTTTAATATTGAAACTCATGCTGTTTATGAAAATACTAGGGAAATTATAATTTCTCTCCATATTTTTTCATTTAATTTTTTTTATCCTCCAATTTTTTCTTTTAAATCTTTTTTTTTTTGTTTTCTTCCTTCATATTCTTATATTTTAATTTATTTTTTTACTTCCAATTTTTTCTTTTAATTCTTTTTTTAAAAGAAAAACATTCTAAATAACAATCGAGGCTATAATTTATTGTATATTTTATTAATAATTCACTTTATTTTAATTAAACGAAGACTAATATGCGTTTATACTAATTATTATAAGAATTTGAGCGTTTACTTTTTTTACTCCACGCGTAATCATTCTATTATTCCTATCTTTATTACGAAAGCTCACATAACCACGATTAGTCTTGGAACCTGTGGTTGTCAATAATAATAAAATAACTGCATTTTAATTAACGAAGACTAATATGCGTTTATACTAATTATTATACGAGAATTTGAGCGTTTACTTTTTTACTCCTGTGGTTGTTATTAATAATAATAATAACTACATTTTAATTAAACGAAGACTAATATGCGTTTATACTAATTATTATATGAGAATTTGAGCGTTTACCAGTTTTTCTCGGGTATCCTCTCTAAATTGAGGGTTTTAATACCCCTAGCTATTTGACATGCCACATGTTAAAATTGTGTGTCATTTAAATAATTAGAATTGATGTCTTTCACCACTTGTCATGCCACATGTCGAAATCATGTGTGATTTAAGCAACTAGAATAGATGGACATGATCGTGTCTAACAATCGGTCACTCGTAAATAGTCAATGCAAAATTTAAATGTGACAAGACTTAATCCTGCAACAAATTGGAGAGAAAAAAGAGTCTCACCACTAAATTACTTGACATAATTAAAAAGTATGACGCAACTATATATAGATATATTATATATGTAGAATATATATCCGTTAATAAAATTTATCTACAAAATAAACATTTTTATCTTTTTTTATTTAGTATGAAACTTAAAATTTAAATTAATGAACAAAAAAGTACGGGAATACTTATTTTGTAAATAAATTATATTAATGGATATACACTACGAATATAATATAACTATTACATCTCTTAAGTGTAGCCTAGTGGTGAGGCTCCTCTTTCATCTCCTACTCAAATTGAATTCTTTAAAAACTATCTTATAATCCAAACAAAAATGATGACTTGAAAAAATATATGGTATAGATTGAGTTGACACGTGGCTAAATACTAATACATGTGACATAAATTCAGTTGACACATGGCTAGGAGGCCTGGGTCATTAAAGCCCTCAATTTACTAAGCTTAGCAACCGGTCAAACCAGTCACTCATAAATAGTCAACATATTAAAACATTTATATGTCAAAATTAAAGTATAACAAGGTTTGATCCCCTAATATATAGGAGATGAAAGAGGAGCTTCAACAAATTAAGGGCATATATCATGAGTTTTCTTAGGAATGGATGCCCTCAGCCACGTGTGTGATTTAAACAACTCGAATGGATGCTCCTAGCCACGTGTCAATTGAATTTATACCACATATATTAGTCTCTAGCCACATGTCAACTCAATTTATGCCACATATTTTTTCAAGTCATCATTTTTGTTTGGATTATAAGATAGCATCATAGGCGTTCGATTTGAGTAGGAAGATGGAAGAAGAGTCTCACCGCTAGGTTATATTTAAGAGATGTAATATAACCATATATTGTTATATTATATTCGTAGAATGTATATCCATTAATATAATTTATTTGTAAAATAAATATTCTCGCCCTTTTTTGTTCATTAATTTTAATTTTAATTTTTATACTAAATAAAAAAAAGATAAAAATGTTTATTTCGTAGATAGATTATATTAACGAATATACATTCTACAGATATAATATAATTATATATAGTTGCGTCATACTTTTTAGATGTGTTAAGTAGTTTGGTGGTGAAACTTTCTTTTCTCTCCAATGTGTTGTGGGATCAAGTCAGGACAATGTAATTACATGTGTGTATCTATATACGTGAGATTTAAAAAACAAAAGTGACAACACTCTCACACTATGACTACTTTGTACACTAAAAAATAAATAACTCTTCTATTTGGTAATATTTCAATCTAAATTGGAATCATTCCGAAATCAAACATGCATGTTATTCATACCTCTAGGATAGATTGAGATGCAGAACCTATACCAGAAGATAACTCTTCCCCAAGATGTAGATGACATATGAGAATAAATCAAACACAAATAGATAGTGGTTGGAGTAAGGCAACATATATTTAAAATTATGCCTAAAAAACTTTGAAACAAGTTTGGTGAAATGCGGTGACACTATGTTCTAATTGGTGATTACAGTATATTTTAATGTAAGTCAGTATTAATTCTTATTTATATGTGTAATAACAATATAAAAGGTATTTCAGTTAGTAATCAGTGCCATAAACAAGAACATGGATTCACATCAATGATTTTTTTCATCTTCAAAATTCTAGTCGAATGTTTCTTGTCTCTCTTTATACCCCTTTCAATCTCTATCTTGCTCTGCACGATTTCCTCCCTTCACTTTTCTTTGAAAATTCCTAAGATTATCTAACTCTATTAATTTGAATTACTTCTCCATATTCCCCATGATTTTATATTCTCTAAAGAATTTGCGTTCTTCTAACTATATACCTCAATGCTTATCCTTTTTTACTTTTATTTTTTTTTAAACCCTAAACCCTAAATCCTAAACCCTATTATTTTCTAAATTGGTATCCTCTTCTTTTTACCCTTCAGTCAACCACTCTCTACCTCCCAAAATCAACATTTAGTCAAGCCTTCTTTAATTATTATTCTTTGATTTATTTATTTATTCAATTTTTTGAATTTTATAATATATTATTTTGACTATTTTGGATAATTAATGCCACCTACCTTTTTCCCTTTACCATTCTTTAGTGTTTTCCTATTGTCATTTTGTATGTTGATCTTTTTATTTTATACGTATTGTTTTTGTTTAAATGTGTTTTTTTTTGGATTTTTAATATTTAAATTTTTTATTTTAGGTTGTTACTCATTTCAACCGCTTTATTTTTCTTCCTTTAATTTTGTGACTCAAATGTTGCATTTTGTCATTTTTCAATTGGGTCATTATATCATTTAGTTAAAATTTATAATATTATTTATATTTTTGGTGATTGTGAAAATACTATTATTAATTTATAGTAGAGAATGGTAATATCAAAAACATCTAATAGAAAAAATGTAACAGGTTTTAATATGCACTTCACTATTAATTTAACATTTTTTTTGGAGTGAAGAAGAGTGTAACATTAATTTACTTTGTTATATTTATGATAATTTACACAATTATAATTTTCACATGAGCGTGTGTATATATATATATATATATATATATATATATATATATATATCAACCAACACGCACATTCCATTTTTTTACTAATTAATTCCTAATTATTTTGTTGTTTTATTTGTTTCCTCAAACAAAAAAATCATTTTCACTTTTAAGAAAGAAAATGTATTAAGTTCTATAATGCTAATTTTCTAGAAGGGTCAAACAACATATATTTTACTTCTTGAAGAAAAAAAAAAACTAGACTATTAGCAGTTATGAACTAACAAATTAAATTCCCCACCATATAAGGCATGCAAAGTAAATATGAAATATCTCCAAATTCATAAACTTTTCAAAAGCATAAATACGATATGCAAAGAATGCAGTTTATGAGTAGTTATTGCAGCCTACATTTGTTTGGGTTGTCAAACCATGATTTGAATGTTACTCTAAAATGACATTGTTGTTAAGCAAACCAATGGTCCACAAAAGACACAAATGAAGAAAATTGACAAGAGAAAAGTTCAAGTAACATTCTCAAAACATTGTAAGGGGCTTTTCAACAAAGAACCAGGCTTTCCATTACAGTGTTCACGTGGCCCTCATTATGTTCTCATCTGGTAAAAACCCATGTTCCTTTGACACCCCTAACATCTATGAAGTCCTTGATTGTTATTTCTAAGGGGTCTAACCATTTTAAAGGTGAATTGTGGGACAATCTGCTGTTATCATGACTTTAATTTGCAATCTAATGACCACTCTATCAAACTTAAGGCTCAAATGGTGCAGGTGCAGTTCCTAGGGGTTGCGGGTGACTAGGGTGAATAGCCCAAAAAGAAATTGGTCTTGCAAGTAAAAATTAGGAAGAAAACTGAATGATCTGATCACACCTGGATAAATGCAACACTTATTTCTACGATTATATGAACTTTTTCATAATGCATTTTTTCCTAAAATTTTTGGGATTTTGAACGGGCTCTCTTCGTTCACTACATAAAGATTTAATGCTTTCTTTAGTTTATAAGTTTTCTTAGAAAATAAAAAATTATTTTTAAAAAAAAATAAAAAAACTGTTTATTTATAAATTATTTAAAATTTTTTATTTTTAAGAAAATCAGTTTTCTCTTTTAAAAGATTTTCTAAGAAAAGTAAAAAAATAAAAAAATGGTAACTGGATTACAAGATAAGGTAATTGAATTATAAGATAAGATAACTGAATTATAAGATAAAGATTGGTGTAATCAAATGGGAAACAAAGTGCTACTAATTCAAAAAAATTTACTACTACAAGTTTTTAAAAACTAGAAACACGGCAACTTGCACTGTTCATTTAAATTAGTAGTATCATCCTTAAATATTGAATTGGTTTTCCTGCAATCCTGCTTAACAAAAGAAATGGTAAAGGGTTGTAGAAACTTTATCTATATTATAAGTTAGTTATTAGCGGAAAGACCAACCGCACCATATCTAATGATTTACATTTTTATTTTTTTTAAATTTAAGATTTAATATTTTGTATGATTTTTATGATGTATCCTGATAATATTTTTATTATTCTTTGTAACTATTTTGAAATATATTTAAACACAAACTCATTTGCTTTTATTTTAATATTACTTTAAATTTTTGTCACAATTTTTATGTGATGCATATACTATACAATATTGTCATAAATAATATATATATATATATATATATAACATATATCTCAATTAATTTGAATTAAAGAATGTTTAAAAAAATTAGAAAACTGAGTGCTCTTGGACAACTTTTTTAGTTTTCTAGTTTTCCAAATTGAAAATCTGTCACATTATCTAAACGAGTTTTCAAAATTTTGTAGCTATTCTAGAAAATGAAAATTTTGGAAAACAAGCATAAAACTTTTTTCAGAAAACTAGAATAATTTTCTGTAACTAAATGCAGCCTTAGCAATTCAACGGAAACAAAATTGCTAGAATCTTGAAGATTGTACTTAACATTTAGTGCTTGTTATTGGTTATAAAAATAACATATAAAGGGCTGAAATAAAAAGGAACAAAAGAGAAATTGAGTTTGTCATAGGCATATATTTTATTGAGCTGCAAATCATATATTTATACATAAATAAGGAAGATAAAAAGGGGACACTGGTATAAAATGTAGATATAAACACGGTAAAAAGGTAATAAAGTTAATAAAATGCGTTGTGACATTTTTGAAAATTTAAGGAAAATAATATAAATACAGTGATATAGTAATCATGGTTAATATACGATATAACCACGGTTATAAAAGCAACCATGTTTATATGGTTTGAGGTTTAAGGTTTAAGATTGAACTGGTCTGGACCGAGGTCTAGAATCCGGTGTGGGACCAGCCACAAGAATGCGGGTGTTTTTAGGGTTTGCACACCGGAACAGTGTATATCCGATGTTGTAATCCGGTCTCTCAGTGGGAGAGGCCGGTCTTGTTGTCCTGGAGATCCTTCACACCAACGTTTCGCGTTGCAGGGGGGCGAAAGGTGGTGCCACCTGCGAAGATTCTCCGACGCTCAAGTTAGAAGAGTGTAAGAACTCAGTGAATGCTCAAGCGAAGTAACAGTAAAAGTGTGAGATAGAACAACGATACCATGCATGTGTATTGAAATATGCTACTTATAGTTGTACGTGAGAAAATGAGTCGTTGGATGCAGGTGGGTCCCTTAGCTCTGATAGCGTGTATATTATGTCAATCAGGGTGGCTCAACTTTCAGAATGTGTCAGGAGGGTAGAGTACGATCCTCTAGGAAGAGGAGAGGATAATCACCTTTTTCGCATAATCTGCTGACACATCCACTTGCTTTTTGAGGCCATTGACGTGACGTATTTTGCTACAAACAGTGTCTTCGCTGATAAGTTATTAGGGGCTCTTATCTTGCTGTGTCTGAAAAGCCAACAGTTATACAAATGTCCTGTGAAAATGAACAAAGGACCGTTATGGAATATATAAGTGGGGCAATTGTGTGGTGAGGACGGACGGCCAGACATCGGATATCCGGTGTGGTAATGTTGAACCAGGACACCGGTTTTCCTTATATAAGGTCATTCTGACGTCACAAGAATGGGGGCCGGTATCCAGACCGGATCATTTGTCCCCTAGCTTGTATGAGGGACTGTTCAGTTGCTCATATGAGCTACACAACTCTAGAGAAGTTTGGATGCCGGTAGCACATTCTGGAAGGTCTCTGGGAGCTCTGTGGCATCCGCTCTAATAGACAGGTGACCGCTCTTCTTGCATTGTGTACAACGGATTCAGACAGCATAAATAAGTAGTGGAAATCCCAAGAGTCTTTGAGAATCGAAACCCTTGGTATTCGAAAAGTGGTTGAGATGCATTAAATGTGCATGGCATGATTAGACAGTAAATGCGTTTTTTACGCACGAGCCATCATTGCCCAAGAGTGTAACCGTCGATTGGGCTTATTGGGCCTGGATTCAAACTGAATGGGGGCCCATTTTGCCAAAATGTTTACTGAAACGTTATCATTTTCACGCCCGTACGTGACGAAACGACGGAGTCGTTTCAATTTGAAGTGGTTGCGTTTTGATGCAAGCCTTGTGACCTTCGACGAAACGCTGTGTCTCTTCGTTACCTATAAAAGGGACTCTTAGCAGATTTTGGAGCCCACTCTTGTTTCCAAGCCTAGTGAACCTCTGCTCAAATTTCTCTGGAATTTCTCTGTCGTCTTCAAACATCTCAAAGATCTTCTTCCTTTAGGTAACCTCCCTTTCCTTCAACTCCTTGCAATTTTTGTCATTCTATTTCCATCATGCGCCCTAGAGCAGGCCATACTGGTCCTTCAAACAAGGGGAGTTTTGGCTCTCGCGCCCTCCTTAGCCACCGTGGTGGGAGGATTCCAGCGAATCCTCCTGTGGCTGGGCCCCGTCGCTCAGAGAGAGCCGAAGCCTCTTCCTCACGAGCGTCTTCTTCCCAACGTCGCTCTGAGGCTCCCCTTGACTCGAGGGCTACCAGCCGCTCTGATGAGGGGTCAAGTGCTGAAGGTTACCTCTCTGACGATGTTGCTTTCTACCACAGTACCTACACGTTCCATCATGCCTGTACAACCATGGACCTTCCAGGATGTGGAAAAACACCGGTTCTCCGCTCTGCTGAAGGGTGTGTAAACGTTGTTGCACATCGGCTTGACTGGGAGAAACTCAACAGGGAAAAACCATACTGCTGGGTGGAGGGGGAATTCCTAGAGATCCCTTCACACCATGTAAGTGAAGAGGAATGCACGGTCTCTTTCCCCTGCAAAATATATTCAGATAAAAAGTACAAGGCACGATACGCTGTGATGGCACCACATCCCTCTGAAAGAATATGCCACAGCGTCCCTGATGTGAGGTCGGTCTACATGTACGACTTCGTCTTCTTGAAACTGGGAGTACGCTTCCCCATGACGGAGTTCCAGATGGCCGTCCTGCGTTTCCTAGACTGCGCCCCCACCCAACTGTATCCCAACGGTTGGGGTCTTGTCCGGGCTCTGGAAGTTCTGGGGGAGCATTTCAACTTCTCCGCCACTGTGGCCAAGTTATTTTATTACTGCCAGGTGGTCCGCCGTGCTAACAAGAAGGGCGGCCTTGGGTTCATTACTCTCCGTAGTGACTCAAGGGTTGTAAATTTCAAGTCTTATACGGAATCCGTGAAAGTGGATGGACGCTCGTCCAAACACTACTATACGCGAGTCCGGATTCAACCAAATAAGCCGGTCTTCTGGCGAAACAAGGAGGGGTTCACCAAGTTTCCCCTTAGCTGGACGCACGAGCATTTTCTCCTTATGAGCCGTGCTTATTATACAGATGAGAGCGAACTTTCCCCTCACTCCGTTGAGGTCTTGAGCGCCATGCAGACGGCCTCAAAGACCCTCAAAGGGTTTTCCAGCCGCCTCCTCTTGGCCGAGGATGATATCAGAAACACCTACCTCCGTAATATCCGCTCTTAATTTCTTTGTGTTGTATAGTTATTCCACTCTGGTTATTTTTTCTTCTTGTATACTTATTCAACCTTTCTTGTTTTGTAGAACAAATCGAAAAAGCCTGCCCAGAGATGTTGTCGTTAAGGACCATGATGGCAGACGATGACTCCTCCTCTGAGGAAAATGAGATCCAGGCAAAGAGGAATGCCACCAAAACTCCCCTCATTCCTCTGACTTCTGCGGTAGGAGATAAGGTTCCTCTCTTTGATGAGGAGGAAACTGAGGGAGCAGCTGAGGCCACTAGAGCGGATGACGAGGAGGCCGTCCCAAAGAAGAAGAGGAAGAAAAGGCATCTTGTAAAGAAGGCAGATCAAGAGAAGCCCTCCTCTGATGACCCTGTGAAGAAGCGTCAGAGGACGGCCGAAGAAGCTGAATTGAAGAAGGACAAGGGAAAGAAACCCGTTCCTGAGTCCTCTGCCCCTTCTTCACAGAATGCTTCAGAACCGAACTCTGGGAACGGTCCTCCTCCGGCGTTCGATCCTCCGCGTGACTCCTTCCTCTCCCCTTATTTGTGGTTTCAGGGATCCATGCCTCCCACTCTCCCAAAGGCACGGTATTTCCTCCGTCCTTCCCTCGACGCCGCTGGGGTTCGAGGTGCTTGTAAGGCCGGGCGTTGGCAGCTTGACGAATTGTCCGGCCTGCTTGATTCCCTGAGCGAGAAGGCAGATTATATGGATCAAGTTGAAAAACTTGAGACTGAACTCGCGGTGAAGGAGAAATGGGCAACCAAGCAAGCTGAAGTTCATAGGGGCGTCGAGTCAGAGTTGAAGAAAACTAAGGAAACGCTCCAGAGGAAAACTGAAGAGGCGAGCCAGGTACATTTTGCGAACAAGGCCCTAGAGCGGGAAGTTACCGACCTCCAGAATAAGAATAAATCCATACCCCTCCTTGAAGAAGAATTACAACTGGAGAAGAAGAGATCGGCTAAGCTTGCTGACGATCTCAAAATTATGGAGGACGGTCGCAACAAAGACCTTGGGGAGTGGGAGATCATTCGGAAAGAGATGCAAGCCCAAATTGATGAACTCAAGAAGGATGGTGCGAGTGCTGGGCCTTCAGAAGAGGATTATGCCAAGGTTCAAAGAAGATTAGCTGCTGCAAAGGCCAAGGCTGCCAAAGCCTTGGAGATATGCAAAAATGTGGCGTATGAATCCTTCGGCCTGGTGTAACATCCCTGTTTTTAGAAACAATTTTATCCTTGTAATTTTTGGATTATGGAGGGTTTGTAAGCAAGAATAAGTCAATATATACCTTGTTGATGGTCTATAATACCTCAAAAATGTCATTCTTGCACTTAATAATAGAATTTATATGGAATATTAGTGAAATTATGCAAAAACTGAGTGAAAAGAGCTCTGTTCTGAGTGACAGAGAAGAATTCCAAGTGAAGGGTTAGAAATTCCGAGTGAAGGATGGAATTCTGAGCCAGAGTCATGTTTTCCGAGTAAAACATGACTGAAGGGACAGCCACCGAGTGGAATCTTGACCTGAGATGCAATTCTGAGTGAAGTGTATTCAAGAGAACACCTTCTAGATGAAATTCCGAGTCAAAACCTCCTGGAATGACTCGTTTCCGAGTCAAACCTTGCCAAGTACTTCTTTACCGAAGAAAACTGCTATGATTGAAGTATTCCGAGTGAAAGAAAGCTTTAATACCTAAGTTTATGTTGATTTGATGCTTCTTACCGAGTGGAACGTGTTATGGAAGTATTCCGAACGGTTCCTTATGTAGAGAACCGAGTGGAAAAGGAAGAAGGAACCATTCCGAGAGGCTGAACCATTACCGAATGAGAAAGCAAATGTTGAGTCAGTTTTGGAAGAATTCCGAGCTAGGTATTCATCAAAACCTACCTCTTCCACAGACGGTGTCCATCAAATCCTTCACATACCGTCCTTTATTTCTTTACTCCACACCGGATGAGCATATGTGCACACCGGATGGATAGCGAATCTGTTCTTAAATTAGGAGTTCACACCGGACAACTCTGAGCCGGTGTTCAACACAACACTCTGCCTCACAACAACACTCCGCCTCACACTTCAATCCGCCTTCACATTCAACACCGTCTTCTTCACTCCATGCCGCCCTCATAATTCAATACCGCCCTCACACGTCCAATACCTCCCTCACAAGTGATACCGACCTTGCCAGCACTGAATATTTTTTTTTAATTTCCACTTCAGATAGTGGTCAGCCCACTTAATCATATAAAGCCAAGAATGATTGGCACAACGAACCAATCAGAGGAGAAAGTTGCCTCCATTATAATAACTTTATATATTTTATTCCAATCAAATGCAAAGCTGACTGTAAAAGGAGTCAAAAGGCTCCATTATCCCACCTAATTCTCCAACCGATGTCTCCCACTTGTTTACCCACTCACTTCCTCCCTATTTAAACCAGTGCCAGGACCCTAAGGAACACCACACACACGACCAACACTCTCCTTCATCACTTTCATTTCCAGCAAGTTTCCTCCTCCTTTCCCCTCTGTTTCACTCGGATTCGAAGCAGGACAGTGAAGGGAGCTTCTTTCTTCTCCTCCAGGAACTTCATAGAGGTAAGGGGGTATATTCTTGGGTGCCTTGTGGGAAAACCGAGTGGAGGACTGATTCAATATGTATGAAATGCTTTAAATTATTATCTGTATATGCATGTATATATATATATCTGTTACCGAGTGATGAATTATGATATGACATGTATTTATGGGACTGAAAATACTAAGAAACATGGGTACCGTGTGATTTCCAGTGAAACAAATATGATAATAGGTTATTTTACTCGGTTTTATGATAATCCGACCGGTTTTACACTTATTTTACTCGGTTTTGCTTATTTATACTCGGATAATGTCTTTCCATTTAATTTCACTCTGAAAACATAGTATTTCACTCGGTAAACACTCTATTTCTCTCGGATAGCATCTTACAAGTCTTGTTTTACTCGGAAATTTCCTTCTTATATTATTTTACTCGGTTTTGACTTAATTTCACTCAGAAAGTATATTTACCTTTTACTCAAAACCCCTTTTTAGTAAATGCACTCGGAAAACATCATATTTAACTCAGACAGAAGCTTCCCAACCTTATTTCACTCGGTAAACACACTGTTCCACTCAGAAAGTATCTTATTTTTACTCAGGAAACTCTTTTCCTATTGATTCCACTCGGAATCATAATTAATTTCATTCAGAAACTCATTTTCACTCAGAATTTAAGTAGCTTCACTCATGAAAACCCTTCCCAGTGATTTTTAACTCGGTAAACCTTTATTTTACTCAGAAAACTCCCTTTAGTTTATTTTCACTCAGAATACATAGTTAAAATAACTTAGAAATCTCTTATCAACCTGATTCCACTCGGAATCAGGATTATTTCACTCGGATTGATACCTATTTTATTCAGAAACTCACTTCAACCTGAATTTACTCGGTATTTAAACTCATTTCACCCAGAAAATTTATTTTTCACTCGGAACGGATTTATTTATCTCGGATAATTCAGTTTCACTCGATATTCGACCCATTCCACTCGGCAAACTCAATTTCTCACTCAGTATTAAACCTTTCTTTCTCAAAAAGTTTAGAAATCAACATTTTTACTCGGATATAATTTATTTCCACTCGGATTCAAGCTGTCCCAGTCGAAAAACAGCATTCCACTTCATTTCACTCGGATTTAAATTTATTTCAGTCGGAAAACAGCATTCCACTTCATTTCACTCGGATTTAAATTTATTTGAGTCGGAAAATAGCTTTTCCAATGTCATTTCACTCGGATTTTTAGCCAGATCGCTTGGAGAACCCTTCTCTGTATGATTCCACTCGGAATCATACTCATTTCACTCGGATTTTCCTATGTTCCACTCGGAAAACTCTATTTTTAGTGTTTTTCACTTGAATTTTAATTGGAAACTAATCTTTACTACTATTTAAGTTATTAGTAAGTTATAATTATCATTCTTATTCTATTTATTGTCAAAATTAATATTGTTATCATTATTATTAGTTTTATTATTATTATACATTGTTAATATCCAAATTATGCGTATTTACATAAAGAATGTATTATTTTACTCTTTATAAAAGAATATATATAATAGATATATTTCTTTAAATAATAAACGAATATCTTACAAGGTCTAAATGATTGAGGAAATTCAAGGAAACTTGAGAATGATATGATAAGACTGGAAATACATAAGATACCCAAGGAATCAATTGATAAGATAAATACATTTCGCATCATGAAAATATTTTTGAAGAAGAAAAACCTCTAGAGCACACACTTGGTACAGTGAAGGACACTCACGTTCGATCTCCATGAAGAATCTTGGAAGTACAACTGGAATGGCAACCCAATGGCATCAGAGTCGCGCCTGATAGCCGGGTGAGACGATGCAATTCTAGTGTACTTTGACTAAATGACGGAGTGTAACTATGATCGTAGGGATCCAAGTTCCAAAAATATTTAAATTAATGATGAGAACCAATGAGTTTATTTGTACCACATGGAACTTGGGCGGACCCTGATCGCTCTAGATGTTTGGAATGGTGATATTCCACAGAATGAGAAGAAGATGAAACGATTTATTGGGCCCACATGCATCATGAGACTTAACCAAAGATAAATCATAATAAATCCGAACTCATGCATTCATTACAGCATATTTGATTGTTATAATTGTGAATACGTTATATGTACGATTTATTTCACGATAATATGCTTGATTGTTATAATTATGAACATGCTAAATATACGATTATGTGATGACAACATGCTTGATTGTTATAAATATGCTAAATGTATTATCTATGTGACATTGTATGTTAACTGGATTATGTCCGCATCGGATGAACCAATCGGGGTCTTGGGTTATACTCACCCTTACTGTTGAACATTTTTCAGAGGAATTAGAAACTCAAGAACCCGAGTGTGAAGATCAGCAATACGCTGAACCCATAGAGAATAATCATTAAGGATAGATCATTTATAATCAGACATCGGATGACTGTATAATATTCAAGGGTACCTGCGTGCCCCATTCTGTTAAGAGTACAATTATTTATAGTTTGTGAATGACTATGCGATATATACAATATTACTTCCGCTGATTTGCCACGTATTTATTTTTTAAAAAAAAATATTCACTTTTTCTAAAAACTATTAATACTCTCAGTTAAATAGGATGAACCTATAGAAGGATTTGTCTTATCTAACCGAGGGTGTTACAAAGGTGGTATCAGAGCATAGTCGATTCATTAAGCTTGTGGAGTGGACCATTAGGTTTCCACGTACTCTGATAGAAATATTGAACAGTCCATAACACTCCTAAGACTAAATATCCTATGTGGAATACTCCACATAACGCATACCCTAAATCTATTTGTTGATATTCTTTCAGCAAATTCCCAATGGCACGCCAAAATAACAATCACGTGATGGAGAATCTTCTTACCAGAATTGTGGAGGTAATAGAAAGACAAGAGTTACCTCATGCTTCTGCCAGACAAGGATTAGCTGATTTTCAAAGGAACAATCCTACGCAGTTCAAAGGAGGCTTCAATCCCGAAGGAGCACAGCTATGGATTGAACACCTTGAAAAGATTTTTGTCGCTATGCGATGTTCTGATGAGGATTGTGTAACCTTTACTGTTTTCATGCTGGTTGGAGAAGCAGAACACTGGTGGACTCATGCTAGAGTCAGACTAGCTACTGATGGGCATATCATTACTTGGGGACGATTTAAGACAGAATTTCTCGCTAAATATTTCCCCGAAGACATAAGGAGACAAAAGGAGCAAGAATTCTTCAATCTGAAACAAGGCAATATGACTGTTGGGGAGTACGCAGCTAAGTTTGATGAACTGGCAAAATGTTGTCCCTACTACACTCACATGGGAGAAGCATCAAGATGTGCAAAGTTCGAAGCAGGGCTACGACATGAGATTCGTCAAGCCATATGTTGTCAACAAATTACCCAATTCACTATTTTGGTTGACAGATGCCGCATATTTGAGAACACCTCTAATCTTCGACGACCTGGAACGTCTAATCATGGGCCAGAACGACGCATGCCAGATCGACAACAAAGAAGGGATTTTCGAGGAGATCGACCATATTTCCGATCTTTCAACTCAGCTAACCGAATTCCTCCTAAAGGTCAGGAGAACCAAAGTAGTAGAAACTGCACAATTTGTGGACGGATCGGGCATCGTGATGTTGACTGTTGGTACAGGAATAAAAATAACCAACAACAAGTAACTCAAAGACAGGCAGTGCGACCAACAGGTCAAGGAAGTGGAGGATCTACTGCAAATGTCTCTACCAACAATGCCCCGAGAATGCAAAATGTTCCCCGCAACAACAACTTCAGACAGAACAATAATCCTGGAAGGCCCGGAAATAACTCAACCGGAAGGCCAGGGGGAAATGCCAGAGTTTTTACCATGAATGGTGTAGAAGTATCACAAGAGAACGATCTTGTGCAAGGTACATGCTTTATAGGAAGTACTCTATTAAATGTATTATATGATTCTGGAGCCACTCATTCTTTCATATCTGAGAATTGTTTGAAACATTTAAAGCTTTCTACAACCTCTCTGCCCTATCAAATGATTGTCACGACTGCCGCCAATAAGCCCATTTCCTCTACTCACATATGTCTAGAATGTCCTCTTAACATCGAAGGGAAAGCTTATCAGGTAGATCTGATATGTTTACCTTTGATTGATCTAGACATTGTTCTAGGGATGAATTGGCTTGCTGCCAATCATATTCTGATTGACTGTCATAATAGATCCATCTCTCACGGGTCTACTACATCTGAATATGATCAAGTCACTGATTCCTGCCTTGTTAGCTCAGAAAAGGTAATCTCAAAAGAAGTCTAACTATACATGATCCTTACTGAAACTGAAAGTAAGGCCACTTCTCAACTTGAACAGATTCCTGTTGTTCAAGAATTTCCAGAAGTATTTCCTGAGGACATACTAGAGCTACCTCCAGAGCGAGATGTCGAATTCAGCATTGATATTATACCGGGCGTGGGACCAATCTCTATTGCTCCTTACCGGATGTCACCCAAGGAACTCAGTGAACTCAAAGAGCAGTTAGAAGAACTTCTAGAGAAAGGAATGATTAGACCCAGTGTCTCACCTTGGGGAGCACCAGTTCTTCTAGTTAAAAAGAAGGATGGCAGTATGCGGTTATGTGTTGACTATCGTCAGTTAAATAAAGCTACGATCAAGAACCGTTACCCTCTTCCAAGGATTGATGATTTGATGGACCAATTACGAGGAGCCACTATCTTTTTGAAGATTGATCTGCGATCAGGCTATCATCAAATCAGGGTAAAGAAAGACGATGTACCCAAAACGGCATTCAGAACACGCTATGGGCACTATGAGTATCTTGTTATGCCCTTTGGAGTCACAAATGCACCTGCAGTCTTTATGGGATACATGAATCGAATCTTCCATGAGTACTTGGACAAATTCGTGGTTGTATTCATTGACGATATTCTCGTCTACTCCAAGAGTCATAAAGAACATGAGGAGCATCTTCGAATTGTTCTGAACACTTTGCGTGCAAGGCAATTGTACGCTAAGTTTTCAAAATGTGAATTCTGGTTGACAGAAGTGAAATTCTTAGGAGATGTCATTTCTAAGGAAGGAATTACTGTGGATCCTACAAAGGTAGAAGCTGTACTAAATTGGGAACAACCCAAGAATGTGACGGAAATCCGTAGTTTCCTTGGACTGGCTGGATATTATCGTCAATTCATCGAGAATTTTTCTCGAATTTCAGCACCTTTAACTAAGCTGACTCGTAAAGATCAACCATTCGAATAGACTGATAAATGCGAAAGTAGTTTTACAGAGTTACGCCAACGACTCACTAGTGCACCTGTCTTGATTTTGCCAGATCCTGCCAAGCCATATGAAGTGTACTGTGATGCGTCAAAACAAGGATTAGGATGTGTCCTAATGCAAGAAAGAAAGGTTGTTGCCTATGCTTCAAGACATCTAAGAACCCATGAAGTTAACTATCCCACACATGACTTGGAATTAGCTGCTGTTGTGTTTGCCTTGAAAATCTGGAGACACTACTTGTATGGTACATACTTCGAAGTCTTTAGTGATCACAAAAGCTTGAAGTATCTATTCGACCAGAAGGAGTTGAATATGTGACAACGTAGGTGGATGGAATTTATCAAAGATTATGATTTTGAACTCCGATACCATCCTGGGAAAGCTAATGTTGTGGCTGATGCACTCAGTAGAAAGGCTTTACGTCTCTCATACATGATGACGAAGGAGTTAGAATTGATTTAACAGTTTCGTGATTTGAACCTAGCAGTAATACCAAAAAGGGGAAGCCTTATGGTTGGAATGCTAAGGATTTCCAATGAATTCTTGGAACAAATCAAAGAAGCTCAAGCCAATGACCAGGAATTACAAGATCTAGCAGAAAAGACAAAAGAAGGAGTCTCAGAGTTTACCAAAGATGAATATGGAGTGATCAAGTATCAACAGAGGTTCTGTATTCCAGTCAACGCACATCTTAAGAGATCTATCCTGGATGAAGCACACAAGAGTAAGTACAGTATCCACCCAGGATCAACCAAGATGTACCAGGACTTGAAGAAATTATTCTGGTGGCAAGGAATGAAAAGGGATATCGCTGAATACGTAACAGCTTGCCTGATGTGTCAGAAGGTAAAAGCGGAACAACAACGACCAAGTGGGACCCTTCATCCTCTGGATATTCCAGAATGGAAATGGGATGAGATTGCTATGGACTTTGTGAGTGGATTTCCTAGAACATCAGCTGGATGTGATGCTATTTGGGTAATCGTGGATCGATTAACAAAGACCGCTCACTTCATTCCTGTCAATATGAAGTATTCCCTAGAAAAACTCACCCAGATCTATATCAAGGAGATTGTACGATTACATGGAATTCCCACTACGATTGTATCTGATCGAGATCCTCGTTTCACATCTCAGTTTTGGAAGAGCCTGCAACAAGCTCTAGGAACTCGTCTGAAGTTAAGTTCCGCATACCACCCACAGACAGACGGACAATCAGAAAGAACAATCAAGACTCTTGAAGATTTGTTACGTCTTTGTGTCTTGGAACATAGTGGAAGTTGGCAAGAATATCTTCCACTCATTGAATTCACTTACAACAACAGCTACCATGCAAGCATAGGAATGGCCCCTTATGAAGCTTTGTATGGAAGAAAATGCCGTACACCTTTATGTTGGTATGAAACTGGTGAAAAGACAATAATTGGACCAGAGATTGTTCAGAAGACAACAGAACAAGTTCAGAGGATTCAAATGGCAATGAAGGCTTCGCAAGATAGACAAAAGAGTTACTATGACAAGCGACGGAAGCCATTAGAATTTGAAGAAGGTGACCATGTATTTCTCAAAGTTACCCCTACCACTGGAGTAGGAAGAGCTTTGAAGGCCAAGAAGTTAAGCCCCAGATACGTAGGACCCTATCAGATTCTGCAAAAGATAGGAACTCATGTGTACCGCATTGCTCTGCCACCCGAGCTGACAAACCTTCACAATGTATTTCATGTCTCTCAACTCCGCAAATATGTACCAAGCCCTGATCATGTTCTAAGTCCTGATCAATTTGTTCTGAAAGAAAATCTTACCTTTGAAGCATCGCCAGTTAAGATTGCTGACCGACGTCTCAAACAGCTAAGAGGCAAAGAAATTCCTTTGGTCAAGGTAGTTTGGAGTCAGACAGATGATGGGGATGCTACTTGGGAAATTGAGGAAAAAATGAGAGAATTATACCCTCAATTGTTTTAACTTTAAATTTCGGGATGAAATTTCTAAAAGGAGGGGAGAATGTAACATCCCTATTTTTAGAAACAATTTTATCCTTGTAATTTTTGGATTATGGAGGGTTTGTAAGCAAGAATAAGTCAATATATACCTTGTTGATGGTCTATAATACCTCAAAAATGTCATTCTTGCACTTAATAATAGAATTTATATGGAATATTAGTGAAATTATGCAAAAACCGAGTGAAAAGGGCTCTGTTCTGAGTGACAGAGAAGAATTCTGAGTGAAGGGTTAGAAATTCCGAGTGAAGGATGGAATTCCGAGCCAGAGTCATGTTTTCCGAGTAAAACATGACTGAAGGGACAGCCACCGAGTGGAATCTTGACCTGAGATGCAATTCTGAGTGAAGTGTATTCAAGAGAACACCTTCTAGATGAAATTCCGAGTCAAAACATCCTAGAATGACTCGTTTCCGAGTCAAACCTTGCCAAGTACTTCTTTACCGAAGAAAACTGCTCTGATTGAAGTATTCCGAGTGAAAGAAAGCTTTAATACCTAAGTTTATGTTGATTTGATGCTTCTTACCGAGTGGAACGTGTTATGGAAGTATTCCGAACGGTTCCTTATGTAGAGAACCGAGTGGAAAAGGAAGAAGGAACCATTCCGAGAGGCTGAACCATTACCGAATGAGAAAGCAAATGTTGAGTCAGTTTTGGAAGAATTCCGAGCTAGGTATTCATCAAAACCTACCTCTTCCACAGACGGTGTCCATCAAATCCTTCACATACCGTCCTCTATTTTTTTACTCCACACCGGATGAGCATATGTGCACACCAGATGGATAGCGAATCCGTTCTTAAATTAGGAGTTCACACCGGACAACTCTGAGCCGGTGTTCAACACAACACTCCGCCTCACAACAACACTCTGCCTCACAACAACACTCCGCCTCACACTTCAATCCGCCTTCACATTCAACACCGTCTTCTTCACTCCATGCCGCCCTCATAATTCAATACCGCCCTCACACGTCCAATACCGCCCTCACAAGTGATACCGACCTTGCCAGCACTGAATATTGTTTTTTATTTCCACTTCAGATAGTGGTCAGCCCATTTAATCATATAAAGCCAAGAATGATTGGCACAACGAACCAATCAGAGGAGAAAGTTGCCTCCATTATAATAACTTTATATATTTTATTCCAATCAAATGCAAAGCTGACTGTAAAAGGAGTCAAAAGGCTCCATTATCCCACCTAATTCTCCAACCGATGTCTCCCACTTGTCTACCCACTCACTTCCTCCCTATTTAAACCAGTGCCAGGACCCTAAGGAACACCACACACATGACCAACACTCTCCTTCATCACTTTCATTTCTAGCAAGTTTCCTCCTCCTTTCCCCTCTGTTTCATTCAGATTCGAAGCAGGACAGTGAAGGGAGCTTCTTTCTTCTCCTCCAGGAACTTTATAGAGGTAAGGGGGTATATTCTTGGGTGCCTTATGGGAAAACCGAGTGGAGGACTGATTCAATGTGTATGAAATGCTTTAAATTATTATCTGTATATGCATGTATATATATATATATATCTGTTACCGAGTGATGAATTGTGATATGACATGTATTTATGGGACTGAAAATACTAAGAAACATGGGTACCGTGTGATTTCCAGTGAAACAAATATGATAATAGGTTATTTTACTCGGTTTTATGATAATCCGACTCGGTTTTGCTTATTTATACTCGGATAATATCTTTCCATTTAATTTCACTCGGAAAACATAGTATTTCACTCGGTAAACACTCTATTTCTCTCGGACAGCATCTTACAAGTTTTGTTTTACTCGGAAATTTCCTTCTTATATTATTTTACTTAGTTTTGACTTAATTTCACTCAGAAAGTATATTTACCTTTTACTCAGAACCCCTTTTTAGTAAATGCACTCGGAAAACATCATATTTAACTCAGACAGAAGTTTCCCAACCTTATTTCACTCGGTAAACACACTGTTCCACTCGGAAAGTATCTTATTTTTACTCAGGAAACTCTTTTCCTATTGATTCCACTCGGAATCATAATTAATTTCATTCAGAAACTCATTTTCACTCAGAATTTAAGTAGCTTCACTCATGAAAACCCTTCCCAGTGATTTTTAACTCGGTAAACCTTTATTTTACTCAGAAAACTCCCTTTAGTTTATTTTCACTCGGAATACATAGTTAAAATAACTTAGAAATCTCTTATCAACCTGATTCCACTCGGAATCAGGATTATTTCACTCGGATTGATGCCTATTTTATTCAGAAACTCACTTCAACCTGAATTTACTCGGTATTTAAACTTATTTCACCCAGAAAATTTATTTTTCACTCGGAACGGATTTATTTATCTCGGATGATTCAGTTTCACTCGATATTCGACCCATTCCACTCGGCAAACTCAATTTCTCACTCAGTATTAAACCTTTCTTTCTCAAAAAGTTTAGAAATCAACATTTTTACTCGGATATAATTTATTTCCACTCGGATTCAAGCTGTCCCAGTCGGAAAACAGCATTCCACTTCATTTCACTCGGATTTAAATTTATTTCAGTCGAAAAACAGCATTCCACTTCATTTCACTCGGATTTAAATTTATTTCAGTCGGAAAATAGCTTTTCCAGTGTCATTTCACTCGGATTTTTAGCCAGATCGCTTGGAGAACCCTTCTCTGTATGATTCCACTCGGAATCATACTCATTTCACTCGGATTTTCCTATGTTCCACTCGGAAAACTCTATTTTTAGTATTTTTTACTTGAATTTTAATTGGAAACTAATCTTTACTACTATTTAAGTTATTAGTAAGTTATAATTATCATTCTTATTCTATTTATTGTCAAAATTAATATTGTTATCATTATTATTAGTTTTATTATTATTATACATTGTTAATATCCAAATTATGCGTATTTACATAAAGAATGTATTATTTTACTCTTTATAAAAGAATATATATAATAGATATATTTCTTTAAATAATAAACGAATATCTTACAAGGTCTAAATGATTGAGGAAATTCAAGGAAACTTGAGAATGATATGATAAGACTGGAAATACATAAGATACCCAAGGAATCAATTGATAAGATAAATGCATTTCGCATCATGAAAATATTTTTGAAGAAGAAAAACCTCTAGAGCACACACTTGGTACAGTGAAGGACACTCACGTTCGATCTCCATGAAGAATCTTGGAAGTACAACTGGAATGGCAACCCAATGGCATCAGAGTCGCGCCTGATAGCCGGGTGAGACGATGCAATTCTAGTGTACTTTGACTAAATGACGGAGTGTAACTATGATCGTAGGGATCCAAGTTCTAAAAATATTTAAATTAATGATGAGAACCAATGAGTTCATTTGTACCACATCGAACTTGGGCGGACCCTGATCGCTCTAGATGATTGGAATGGTGATATTCCACAGAATGAGAAGAAGATGAAACGATTTATTAGGCCCACATGCATCATGAGACTTAACCAAAGATAAATCATAATAAATCCGAACTCATGCATTCATTACAGCATATTTGATTGTTATAATTGTGAATACGTTATATGTACGATTTATTTCATGATAATATGCTTGATTGTTATAATTATGAACATGCTAAATATACGATTATGTGATGACAACATGCTTGATTGTTATAAATATGCTAAATGTATTATCTATGTGACATTGTATGTTAACTGGATTATGTCCGCATCGGATGAACCAATCGGGGTCTTGGGTTATACTCACCCTTACTGTTGAACATTTTTCAGAGGAATTAGAAACTCAAGAACCCGAGTGTGAAGATCAGCAATACGCTGAACCCATAGAGAATAATCATTAAGGATAGATCATTTATAATCAGACACCGGATGACTGTATAATATTTAAGGGTGCCTGCGTGCCCCATTCTGTTAAGAGTACAATTATTTATAGTTTGTGAATGACTATGTGATATATACAATATTACTTCCGCTGATTTGCCACGTATTTATTTTTTAAAAAAAAATATATTCTCTTTTTCTAAAAACTGTTAATACTCTCAGTTAAATAGGATGAACCTACAGAAGGATTTGTCTTATCTAACCGAGGGTGTTACACTTGGCCCTTCGTCAAGTCTACTATCGTAACCCTGGAGTGAAGCTGAATTTGTACGGATTGGATCCGTTCTTCGAATTCCATGGGGGAAGACTTGTCAAAGTTCATAAGGACGGCTCGCACCATGAACCCCATCCATCTCTGTATGAATTGCCTCCCCTTCCAGAAGGTCAGAGTATGGAACCCACAACGTCCACCGCTGCCTCTGGAGCCGAAGCACAAGAAGGTGCCCAAACTGGAGTGGAGGACAAAACGGAGAAGGCAGGAGTGCCCACTGCGGAGGATCAAGCGCCGACCTCTTGATTTTATGCTTTCATTCATAGCCATGTTCTGGGATCGGCTCCAGCTTTAAAAGACTTTGTAACCTGCATATTTTCTTATTTTTGAAAATAAAATTCACTATTGCTTTTCTTCAACTATTTGCGTCGAATGTGTGATTGTTGAATAACTTAGTGTTATACAAAACACTTTGTTGTTTTCAATGTTTTGCGAATCCGTTCTTCGTGTTTACCTAGCTGCTTAGAGCGTACTTATCACACCGGATTAAGATAACAAATTGTAACGAATAATTGATAATTAAGTTAAAGCATGCCCTGTCCCCAAGTGTAAGTACATTGGGAAGGGAAAGTTTATCTCAAGGATTACTTTTTAACTTCTTAAAAAGATGGAAATGCTTATCTGTCCTCGAAGATGTAGAGCGGGTACGTTAGCATTCAGCCGCTCCGGGGTGGATGTTCCATAACTGAGGACGATCATTGCCTTTGAATTTTAGTATAGCTTTGACAAGGGTAAGCTTTTACGCCTTTCTTTTGAGGTTCGGTTTGGTCCTACATCTCAAGTCTTCACACGGTGTTCGGTTCGATCCTACTAACAGTACTTGGAGTTTGGTGCAATCCTACAATCCAAGCCTTCAACACGGGGTTCGGATCAGGGCTAATCCTGAACCTACTGCGCCCGTTACTCGGGGTTCAACGCGGTTTTCTGTGTGAACCGGCCTACTGCGCCCAAGCCTTCGCATGGGGTTCGGTTTGTGGCCTTGAAAAAGGACCAGCCCTACAACCCATGTAGTCTTTGAATGGGGCTCGGTTTGTGGCCTTAAAAAAGGACCAGCCCTACAACCCATGTAGTCTTCGAATGGGGTTCGGTTTGTGGCCTTGAAAAAGGACTAGCCCTACAACCCATGTAGTCTTCGAATGGGGTTCGGTTTGTGGCCTTAAAAAAGGACCAGCCCTACAACCCATGTAGTCTCCGAATGGGGTTCGGTTTGTGGCCTTCAAAAAGGACCAGCCCTACAACCCATGTAGTCTTTGAATGGGGTTCGGTTTGTGGCCTTGAAAAAGGACCAGCCCTACAACCCATTCCCCCTCAAGGAGTTACATCGTTGAATCACACGATGTGTGATTGAGATCATCTGTCCTGAGGGGTCTTCATCAGTTCTTCGAGAAGTTATATCATCAACTACAGAATTGGTGGTTGAGTTCATCCGTCCTGAGGTGTTTGCGTATTAAACTACGGCTATAAATCACAACACATGAGAAAAGTGAGAATGATTGGGCGGTTAAAATGTGTTCTCATTAAAATTGTAAGTACATTACATGAAAAGCATAGTTGGGGTCATGCCTCGTTAAAACCTTCTTGAGAAAACCCAAATGGGAAAAAACTCAAGTAAGGAAAAAGAGTACACGCCGTCTTACCAACTAGCTGTAATAGACACGTAAGTTCTGAGTGTTCCATTTGTTGCGGATTGGAGTTCCATCAAGCTCTTCCAATCGGTATGACCCTTTTCCAGTCACTTCAGAAACTCTATAAGGACCTTCCCACGTTGGTGCTAACTTCCCTTGGTGGGCGAATTTATTCCCCACACTTGCCTTTCTCAGAACAAGGTCTCCTGTGTTGAAAGCTCTTTACTGGACACGTTTATTATACCGGAGTGCTGCCTTTGCTTTTATTGCCTGATCTCTGACGAAGGCCTTTTCCCTTAACTCCTGGAGGACGTCCAGCTCTGATGCCAAATTGGCGTTGTTATCTTCAGCTGAAAAATATTCCACACGAGCCGATCTTGTTTGTAACTCCACTGGAATCATCACCTCAACCCCGTACGTCAGCCGGTATGGGGATTCGTTAGTTGAAGAATGAGGCGTAGTGCGGTATGCCCATAAAACATGACATAGCTGGTCAGTCCATCCTCCCTTCACTTCTCCCAAACACTTCTTCAACCCCTTCAGCACTTCTCGGTTGGCTACCTCTGCTTGCCCATTGGTTTGGGAGTGTTCAACAGATGAAAATATCTGGATTATCCCCAGCCCTTCAAGCAAATCTGTGAACTTTTTGTCTGTAAACTGGGTGCCGTTGTCAGTCACAATCCGCCCTGGCACCCCAAACCGAGCTATTATATTTTCATACACAAAACGTCTTGTTCGCGCAGAAGTGATATGTACTACTGGTTCTGCCTCGATCCACTTGGTGAAGTAATCTACCCCCACGATCAAGTATTTGATACCTCCTGGCGCAGTGGGGAATGGACCCAAAATATCAAGGCCCCATTGGTAGAATGGCTAAGGTACAGCAGATGAAGATAGCTCTTGGGCCGGTGTATGGTGGAGATTGGAGAATTTTTGACAAGCGTCGCACTTCCTCATAAAATCTGCGGAATCCTGCTTTACCGTGGGCTACCAATATCCGGCCCTGAGGACTTTTCTCATTAAGCTTCGGCCTCCAGCATGGTGCCCACATTGCCCCTCGTGCACTTCCTCCAGAACCGCTTGAACCTCGTCCTCTCTCAAACACGAAAGATATGGGACAGAGAATCCCCTTTTGTAGAGAACACCATCGACCATAGTAAAATATGGCAGCTCCCTCTTCACTCGTCTCCTTTCCTTCTCATCGGTGGGGATTTGACCATCAGCCAGATAGCGAATATAGGGTATGACCCAAGAATTCTCATATGGATAGCTCACCATGATAGCATTCAGAGAAGGGTACAGAGGTATGCTGGGCGATGTCAAAGTGCTTTGAACCACCGTTGTTGTGCTGCCGGGCTGCTTTGTACTTGCCAATCTAGACAAGATGTCCGCTCTGGTGTTTTCTTCTCTGGGCACATGCTTGAACTCTAAAACTTCGAATCTTCCCTTCAACTCATTAACACAATTCAAGTACAATTGAAGTTGTGGTTCCTTTGCCTGGTACTCTCCCTGGATCTGCGAAATCACCAGTTGGGAATCACTGTAGAGTGTAACTGCTAATGCTCCGATGTCGATCGCCGCACGGAGACCGGCCAAGCATGCTTCATATTCAGCTTGGTTGTTGGAGGTTTTAAAATTGAATCGGAGGGAAATTTCTAGGTGCACACCATCATCACTTTCTACCACCACACCTGCTCCACAACCTTTGCTGTTCGACGATCCATCAAGGTAAATGGTCCAATGCGCTCGAGGGGTGGCTGGGTCCGCTCCAGTCATTTCCACCACGAAATCGGCCAACACTTGCGCCTTGATAGCTCCTCGAGGCTCATATGAAATTTCAAATTCAGACAGCTCGATAGACCATTTTATCATCCTTCCAGCGAGGTCTAGTTTGCTAAGCACTGAACGGAGAGGCAAATCTGTTCTCACCAGTACTGGGTACGCGTGGAAATAGGGCCTCAACCGTCATGACGCCCACACGACTGCTAGAGCAGCTTTCTCAATCTTCTGATATCTTCCTTCCGCTCCCTGAAACGTTTTACTAGTGAAATACACCGGCCTCTGCCCATCAGGGGTTTCTTTAACCAACGCCACGCCTAAGGCTTCATCAGAGATTGCTAAATATAAGATCAAAGTCTCACCAGGATCGGGCTTAACCAAAATTGGTGGACTCGAGAGAACGGCCTTGAGCTGCTGGAAGGCTTGTTCCTGCTCCTCTCCCCATTCAAAATTCTTGTGTTTCTTCAACGCCTTATACAAGGGGAGAGACCTGTGTGCCATCTTGGGCATGAAACGAGGTAGAGCGGCCACTTTCCCATTCAACGATTGAACCTCCCTTAGACTCTTAGGGCTCTGCATGTCTAGGATTGCTTGACATTTCCCAGGATTAGCCTCGATGCCTCGTTGGGTCAACATGAATCCCAAGAATTTTCCAGCTGGAACGGCAAAGGTGCATTTTAAAGGATTCAATCTCATGTTGTACTGCCGAAGTCTAGTGAAGACTTGGTGCAGATCTTCAATGTGGTCTCCTCTAGCGGGCGTTTTGGCTATAATATCATCAATATAAACTTCGACCAGCCTTGTATGCATCCCTTCAAAGACTTTATTAATCATGCGCTGATAGGTAGCGCCAGCGTTCTTTAATCCAAAAGGCATGACGATGTAGCAAAAAACACCGCGGTCATTGATGAAGGCAGTTTTCTCCTGGTCTCCCTCCCACATCGGAATCTGGTTATACCCCGAATAGGTATCCATGAAACTGAGGTATTGGTAACCAGATGAATCATCCACCATGCAATCGATGTTAGGCAGGGGATATGGATCTTTAGGGCAGCAACAGTTAAGATCCACATAATCTGTACACATTCTCCATTTGTAAGTTGCTCTCATTAATAATTTTAGCATATATTTATAATAATCTTTCTATTTGTGAAATTTCTACTCTACATTAGAGTTTTGAGACTCAGATTTGTAAATTTATAATGTCTTATTCTATGTCAACAATTGCATCACAGGAGATTTTAGTAAATAAGTTGTCATGAAGTACATCAATAAGTTTTGAGTGCTTCTGATAAGAATTCTTGATACAAATTTTCTTCCTAATAACTCTTATCTTGTCTTTGTCCATGGCAGAATATTAATAAGAATATAATAGGGTAATATTAATATATAAAAGATACTATTCATATTTACACATGTTTATCAATTATTAATTAATACATATATATATATATATATATATTTGATAATATATATTGATTAAATACATTTTTACAATATTATTTAAATAATACATTTTTTAATATATTTATATATTTTAAAAATCTATTTCTTATGAATGTATTAAATAAAATTTTTTTAATAATTATCACGACCGGGATCGTGACGGGATGACCAACCTTTAAAAATAAAACGCGTTTCGAAAATCCTTTCGAAAAGAAAACAGGGAGTCGCCATCCAATATTTTTTTAGGATAAAAATATCGGAAAAAACCTTTTTTAAAACACTGGTTATGAAAATGAAATTCTAAGTTCGGGAGTCGAATTACAGGTGAGGAAGGTATTAGCACCTCACAACTGTCCGTTATAAAACGGTTACCTCAAATTGATAACGCGCACTTCAAAATAGCCCAGAAATTATTTTTAACTTCTTTTAGGAAAAGAAACACACAAAATTACAAAGCAGACACAAACAGACAAAACAAACCGAATAGTGACAATAAGAAATTTAACCAAACAGCGACAGTAAGAAAGAAGAAAACAGTAACGATAGAAGACTAAACAGTGACAATAGGAAAACAAATAATGACAGTAGAAGATTAAAACAGTAACAGTAAGAAATAACAAAGCTATGACAGTAAAAAACTCGACCAAACAACAATTATAAGAAAAAAAGTAAAACAGAGTGAAAGTAAAGGTTAACAGGACGTCTCATCCAAATTAACCTTAATTCTTACATAAATTTAAAGATTAAAATAAAATTAATGAAATAAAATAAAATAAAAAAATAAAGTTGATTAAAAAATATTATTTTTTAATAAAAGTATTAAAAAAACATGAGATTAACAAGACGTCGCGTCTAAATTAACCATATTTTAAAGAAAATATTATTTTAAATAAAAATATTAAAACATGAGATTAACAAGATGTCGCATCTAAATTAACCTCCTTGCGACAATAAAATTTTAAAATATTGACTGTATAAAATTAATCGAAATAATAACAGAGACATAGAAATTAATAACGAGAAAGTGGGCCCGACAAGAATTGATTCCCGCTCCTACGTATTCTCAAATATATTGAGAAATCAGGGTTACGTAGTTCTTTGATATTAATTTTGAAAGAAAAATATTTAAATTGTTTTTGATTTTTAATAATAAAAGGAAATTTATGAGGAAGGAAAAAAATACAAGGCGAAGTAAGATCCCACGTGCATAATCTTTTCGAAGTCTTATATCGTAAATATAGACAAAAGTAATTTTGCACGACATTGCTTATAAGATCATGATATTTATTCTAAAAGAAACACATATTTAATATTTATTTTTTATTTTTGAATTAACATAAAGATATTTATTTTTATTCTTAAAAACATATTTAGATTTTTTAATACTTTTCATTTTTTTAAACTTTGACACAGAGGGAACACTTACTATTAAAATGATTTTTAGATTTTGTTATCTTTAAATAATAAACTATTGTTTTTTTTGTTAAAAAATCTTTTTTTAAAACAATAATAAATAATCACTAAAGAAAAGGTATTTATTTACTATCAGGTAACTTTTATTAATAAGAACATAATCTAAAAGCATTTAAATTTTTTTTAAAGCATTACCAAAACAAATTGGGCCTTGGAGCCCATTATCCTAAAAAAGAAAAGAAAAGAATGGTAATAGAAATGGGGCTCATCAGCTGAGGCCCAAAAACAAAAACAGAAAACCTAGAACTAAAACAAAAGAAACAGAGAAGAGAAAAGGGGGGCGGCGGAAGAGAGAAGATAGAGGGGAGAGAGAGATTAACTGAGAGTGAGGGAGGGAGAGGAAAAGGAGGTGGTTCCAGCGGGATCTGGGCCGGGGCCGGTTATTCACGCGGAGGAAGCCGGTTGCAGGGAAGGGGAAGAGAAACCGAGAGAAGAAGAGGGAGAGTAATCGGAGAGGGGAAGGAAGAGGAAGAGGAGGTGGTTCCCAGTTGTTCTTCCTCTTTTCTTCTCTTTTCTTTGCTTCTGTTGGGTTCTTGGTGGGTGGGTATATTTTTTTGTTTTCTGGGTTTATGATTGATAGTTGTTGTTGCTATTGGCTTGAGGTAATGGGTGGTGAAATTGGTTTTGGTTTTTCTTTTTTTTTTTAGTGAAGAGGATTAAGAAGATGATGATGAAGGTAGAGTGTGGTGTCTGTTGGGTGATGGAGAAGATGAAGGTGAGATAAAGTTGGTGGAAAGGTGTAACATCCTACTTTCATCACAAATAGGAAATAGATATTAATATATATTTCTTGAGAAATACTTACTATAAGTTAGTTTATTTGAAATTTTGGTATTTATATTTTTATTATTTATTTTTTTAAAATAATAATAATAGAAAAATAAAAATATTTCTGAATGAGAATTTTAAAGTGACTTAATTAGTATTCACTAATTAAGAAAATTATATTAAGAATTTTTAATATCTTTATTATTCACCATTTTTATTTTATGTTCTTATATTTTAGTTTTTTTTACATATTTAAGATTTAACTCTTATTAGAATTTTAAAATAAAATTTTGAAGGAATTAGACTATGGTTCTTTTGAACTTTTTGATCTACATAATATTTATGATTTTCTAGAATTTTTTGAAAATTTTGAATTATTTTAATAAAATAATATATTTTAAATAATTTTAAATTCATATAAAGTTGCTTAAAATTAAAAATATTTACAAGAATGTAAAGTTAAATTATAAGAAAATTTTCTAAAATCCATTTTAAGTAGACTTATCTAAAAATTATCGGTTTGAGAAAAATCTTGCTTTTTTCTAATCGTTAAAAAATTAGAAACGTATCAATAAATTTTTATTAACAGAAAATTTTAGATTTTTAAAATTTTAGCTTTATATTACTTATTATAAAATTAGTGAGGACTGATATAATATCGCTAAATTTTAAAAAGGACTCATTTTGAATATTTAAAATATACCGAGTGAAGGGTTACTATTTGACTTAATAATTTTGCCGACAGTTACTATGCAAAACACTGTGCATGTATGAAATTTTCAAAAGATGTACAGTAACCAGAAATAAAAAATTTAAAAATGCATAGTACTTTTATATTAAAATAATGGAATGCATAGTAAATTTTTTTCCTATAAATACCGAATGATTTCTTCTTTAGAATTCACAATTTCACAATTCACAATTACTATTCAAATAGTAAATTACTATTTACTGTTACTATTTACCTTTACTGTTACTATTTACCTTTACTATTTACGTTTTACTATTTACTGTTACTATTCAAGTTTAACTATTTATGATTTACTATTTAGTGTTACTATTCACATTTTACTATTTACTATTACTATTTACTGTTACTATTCACTATTTACTATTCACTATTCAAAATTTACCATTTTTTATTTTAAGTTGTAATCTTAATTTTCATCTTGTAATTATATTAAAATGAAATTGGTATGTTTTAGAACTCGGAGACGAGGCGAGCATGGATTTTCAATAACGAATCGGTATACAAGAAGTAAGGGGGAGTGAGATAAGAATATAATATGAAAGACATAAGAATAAAGGGAGGAGTCCCCTACTCCTTTTAAATTTAATAATATTATTATTTTAACGTAATAACTTCTCAACTTAAAATTTATAATAAATTTAATATATTGTGTAACTTATTCTGAAATATCTATACATGGATCTGAATTGTTATAACTTATACGGACTGGACTAAACCTATGCAAGGACTTGGATTTTTATATCCTATATGGATCGAACTAAACCTATGCAAGGACTTGGATTATTATGACCTGTCTAGATTGAACTATACCCATGCGAAGACTGGATATATGGACTTATATAGACCTGTGCGAGGAATGGACTATAAGGACTCAAAATCAAATCTACTAATTTAAATAACCATTAAAAATTTGAATTATATTTATACGCAATATTTAGTTGATTTGACTTGAGTATAATTAATTATATTTGATTTCGATTAATGATATTGTGATTTATAATATTAGACTGTGATTAATAATATGCAATTATGATTGATGATATTTGATTGTGATTGATGAGATTACTATACTTGATTGTGGTTGATGAATGATTGATGACCTTGTGATATGAAGTTTGAGCATATAGCAAGCATGACGGAAAGTTAAAACTCAGTAAAAATTTTCTTACCTTACTCTTTAAATTTTTATTCCAAGAGAAAGTATTTTATAATTATTTTAGTCTTTTATTTATTCTTAGAAATACTTTTTATTAACTTTATTTTTAATCTCTATAATAAAATCTAGTATTAGAAAGAAGCTATTTTATGAAAATTAGAGGTTGAGATAATTAATTCTTGAATTAAAGAAAATTTTTATAGTTTTAAGTATTCTTAGTTAATGATTTTAAATTATTTTCTTTAGAAATTAGAAGTTTAAAGTAAATTATTTTGGTTTTCCCCAACGAAATAACTAAAGAATATTTTGTGGAGATTTCAAAAACTCAATCTAGTTAAGATTCAAATTGAGAAAGATTATGTAAATATGTGAAGATTTTTAAGAGAAAGCTTTGAGATATTTAAGGCTTGGAAACTCAATTTTGGTAAGATCTGAATTTGAAGACTGTACTAAATTATTTCAGTATAACAGAAGTTCAAAGAAGAACTTATGGAAATGTACAGTGTATTGTGATGATTTTGTGAACCTTTATGGTATTTAATAATTGAGTTTCTAAAAGCCTTAACCAACTAAATATGTGAGTAGTTCATGCATCATGGATCATTAAAGAGAAATGAGATGTGATATTGCCTGGGGACGGATTATAGAAACCGAGGATACATTAGAGGAGGCTTAATTGCGAGCCTTGGGATGAGAGAGTGTGAAAGGGTGCTTCAGGTGACCTGGGGTCGCTCCCTAGTGTCGGGTACTGTCACAATAAAAACTTTCTCAGTCTGACTAGTCTCTAAGTGTTTCCACGCCAGTTGAGCTGTTCATATGCCATGAAGGCATTTATGTTATTATTATCCAGAATTTATGAAACACTGTAAACTCCTGGTTGGCCCAATGCAAACTAAAACTTTAAGGGCCCAGATGCATAAACTGAATGAGATAGTAGCATAAGCATTACATAACATTCATGTGATTGTGACATTCTATATGGATGGTTATGAATGAAAATATAAGTGTTATGTATGTGGAAACCCTATATTCATAATTGATTGTATATGAGATTATGACTGATATTACTATATTAGTTTATGAAAACCCTTATGCTTATGTCTTATCTATGATATATTATATTTTGTTTCTCACTCTTTCTTGTTTGAATTTTTGTGTCCAAAATATATGTTATATGATATATAGCTAGCAGTCCAAGATGGAAGGATATATAATTACAAGAGGATAAAGTGGTCTCATCCTCAATCGATTAGATGAAGAGATATGACAAGAGTAGGATTCAAAAACTCGATGGTTCAAGGACTAGGAAATGATTGTTCACATTTGTAGTAGAGGTATGGTTTAGTTTTATTTTGCCTTATTACAATATCAAGTAGATAATTGTAACAAGGTAAAGGTTAAACTTTGATAAACTCTTTCATTCGGATATAATATTATAATGATTTATCACTTATGATTTCTATAAATTATTTTGTCATTATGGACAAATATTGAAAGACAATTTTTTTTTACTTTCAATATTCAAAGGAAATCAGATGTATATACGTCCTTGTATACACGAGATAAAGAATGATAAATATGTATATCTTTCTAAAAGTTTTTTTAAAAGTAAGAAGAATACATATATATCTCGTGTATATAAGGGGGTGTTACAAAAGGTGGGAGACAGATTCTGAATTCTGAACGAAATTTCATGAATGGGGAAGAAATTATTATTTATTTTATTATTATTAAAAATAAAGGTGTTTACAGTTTCCCCTCTTTACTTTCTTTTCGCGATAATATGAATGATTCATTCATATCGAGGAAAGGAAGTAAAGATGTGAACATCCTCTCTTTAGAGATAATCTTGTCATCAGCAACCTTAAAGAGGTGACAATTTAACAAACAGAAGACTTAAACAACGCCAGCTTTGGCAACTGAAAAACTCAAAAGTTCCAGCCTTGGCGATGAGAACTTGAAAGGGTGCCAGCTTTGGCAAACAGAAAATCCTAAAAGTGCCTATCCTTGGCAATGGAAGCTTAAAAATGCTTGTCCTAGGCGATGAAAGAAATTTAAAATTGCCCATCCTAGGCGATGAAAAAAATTTGAAATGCCCATCCTAGGCGATGAAAGAAATTTGAAAGTGCCCATTTTAGGCGATGAAAGGAATTTGAAGTGCCCATCCTAGGCGATGAAAGGAATTTGAAAGTGCCCACCCTAGTCGATGAAAGGAATTTAAAAGTGCCCATCCTAGGCGATGAAAGAAATTTGAAGTACCCATCCTAGGCGATGAAAGGAATTTGAAAGTGCCCATCCTAGGCGATAAAAGAAATTTGAAAGTGCCCATCCTAGGCGATGAAAGGAATTTAAAAGTGCCCATCCTAGGCGATGAAAGAAATTTAAAAGTGTCTATCCTATGCGATTAAAGAAAATTGAAAGTGCCCATCCTAGGCGATGAAAAGAATTTAAAAGTGCCCATCCTAGGCGATGAAAGAAAATTGAAAGTGCCCATCCTAGGCGATGAAAGGAATTTAAAAGTGCCCATCTTAGGCGATAAAAGAAAATTGACAGTGTCCATCCAAGGCGATGAAAGGAATTTAAAAGTGCCCATCCTAGGCGATGAAAGAAAATTGAAAGTGCCCATCCTAGGCAATGAAAGGAATTTAAAAGTTCCCATCCTAGGCAATGAAAAAAAATTGAAAGTGCCCATCCTAGGCAATGAAACGAATGCTAGTTTTGGCAACAAGAAATGTAAAAGTGCCCATCTTAGGCGATGGAAGAAATTTGAAGTGCCAGCTTTAGCGATTGAGGAAGAGTCTTTGAGAAGTGCCAGCTTTGGAGATTGAGGAAAAGTCTTGTGAAGTGCCAACTTTGGCGATTAAGGAGAATACCTTGAGAGTGTGATGATGCATGATTTATCCTTAATTCCTCAATTTAAATATGTATAATTTGCCATCACTTAGTGTGTAATATACTGCACTTTAACACATTTTCATCATTTGAGCTTTATTTAATATTTAATTTTAAAAATAATTAAGGATAAATTTTTAATAAAAGTTGGTTTTCTCTTGTTTTGTAGTGTGTGATTAAGCCTGTAATTAAAAAATAATTACCACAGGTCAAACGAAAGAAGCCACGACTCAAGAAATGGTCAAAAATGCGAGAAAAGCACCAGAACAGGTCTGGGAATTGATTCACCAGTGTGGGAATCGATTCCCACACAAAAGAACAGCAAGGAATCGATTCAAGCACCCTGGGAATCAATTCATACAGCTAGGAATCGATTCCCCACCCCTATGAATCGATTCATATGCATTTTAAAGGCCTGGGAATCGATTCAAACAAGCATGAATCGATTCATGTGCTTGGGAATCGATTCCCACCCCTGAGGAATCGATTCCTATGTGTAAAATTGCCCAATTTGCCTAGATGAATCGATTCAGGCACAGATTCATCAGTGGAAACATCAGATAACGCATTATCAAAGTGGAAACAACACTGAAGCTGATAATGGAGCACAATGAATTTGTAAATTGGAGAGTGTACCTTCCATTACGAATTGATTATGGCAGTGGTTGTTTTTGCATTCCTATAAATAGGCACCAAGAGGAAGGCTTCAGAGACACCATTTTTCATTCAGGAAATAATTCCCTCTTCATTCGTTTCCTTCTCTGTTCCTCTTCTGCTTCTTCTGTTGGAATTTTTCCAGCAAGTTCTTCATTTCCGGGTTAGTTTCGTTGTTTGTAGTTGTTATTATGGAGGACTAAAACCCTTAGATTGATTTTCTTGGAGAATATTGTAATGTAATTTTGAGGTCATTATTTTTAATACAGTATGTTTTTATTATTGTTATTTCTTCATAATCTTACTCTGCTTATTTAATTCCATTCTGTTTAATTAAATTTGTATGCTTAATCGATTTAATTATTCAAATGGAATAAAATAAGATTCTAAATTAGAATAAATTAAGGAAATATGCATGCTTAATGAATATTTTCATAATCACTTCTAATAATTATGGTTTGCTTAATTCCATAATATGAGAATAGATTATGTATGTAGGCGATGTTCTTACATATGCTCAATAATTCCTAGATTTTACGATCTTGACTCCTTTTGCTTAATTAGGATGCTTGATTAAAATATTCATTTTTAAATAAAAGTAAAGGAATTATGAATTGAAAAAGACGCTTAGTTGATTAATTCAAATTGAGCTAAGAAATTAACAGTAATAAAAGTATACAAATTATTTTTAGAGAACCAAGGATAAATTTATTTACAATACTCGAAGAAAATCAATCACTTGTTATTTATTGTTTTAAATCCTATATTTACTTTGTTTTAATTTTAATTGTGACAACAAAAATCAATCAAACCCCCCCCCCCCAATTGTATGTTTGTCGAACTTATGTTTGTAAAAAATTTTAGTTGTTAAGTTTTTATTATTAATTGTTAAAAATTAGTTTAAGACTTGATTTTTCCTAAATTTTTGTGTTGATCCTAGAGAGAACGACCTAGGTTGACACCCTAGTACTACATTAATTAATTTTAATGTACTAATTTGACGGAATCATGACTGTAAAAATATTCACGTCAAATTTTGGCGCCGTTGCCGGGGATCAACGATCTTTAAGAAAAACTCTTGTTTTAAATTAATTTTTTTTTATTAAAAAAAAATTAAAAAAAAAATTTTCTTTTGTTTGTTTGTTTGTTTATGTTATTTCTTTTGCATGATTTAGGATTCTTATGATTTATTGCTCATCATGATCAAATATCTTGTTGTATGCTATGTATGACTAGAAGAACTTTTGAGCATTTATATTCATTTGATCCTGAAATTGAAAGAACTTTTCATAGGTTAATTAGAGAAGCTAGATTTAATAATAACTTTGTTGATATTGATAGTGATAGTATTTTTTCTGAATCTGTTGAAAGTACTGCTAGTTTTTCTGATATGGCTGAACCTCGTGAAAGAACTCTTAGAGAACTAGCTGCTCCTGAATTCACTTACGAAAGTTTGTGTATTCAATATCCTGATGAGGATGTCCCTTTTATTCTTAAGACCGGACTTATACACCTGTTGCCTAAGTTTCATGGTCTTGCGGGTGAAGATCCGCACAAACACCTCAAAGAATTCCACATTGTGTGTTCCACAATGAAACCCCAAAACGTTCAAGAAGACCATGTCTATCTTAAAGCGTTTCCTCATTCTTTAGAGGGTGTTGCTAAGGATTGGTTGTATTACCTTGCTCCAAGATCAATCACAAGTTGGAATGACTTAAAGAAAATGTTCTTGGAAAAATTCTTTCCTGCCTCTAGAACAACTGCAATCCGTAAAGACATATCTGGCATTAGGCAACTCTCTGGAGAAAGTCTTTATGAATATTGGGAGAGATTTAAAAAACTTTGTGCAAGTTGCCCTCACCACCAAATTTCTGAACAACTTTTTCTTCAGTACTTCTATGAAGGTTTACACCACGTTGATCGCAACATGATTGATGCGGTAAGTAGAGGAGCTTTAGGAGATATGACTGCTGCTGAAGCAAGAAATCTGATTGAGAAGATGGCATCTAACTCTCAACAATTTGGTGTGAGAAATGATTCTTTCAAACCCATGTTTGATTCCAATTCTAGTTCATCTGGAATTAAATTAGAGAGCAAACTTGATGCTCTCACCACTCTAGTCACACAATTGGCAGTAAATCAAAAATCTATGACTGCTAAAGTATGTGGCATCTGCTCTTCACAAGAGCACCCCACTGATTGTTGTCCTTCTCTACAAGAAAAGGATAATAATAGTCCCCAAGCCTATACAGCTAACATCTACCATGATAGACCTCCACCACCACAAAACCATGACCTTTCCACCAATAGATACAACCCAGGTTGGAGGAACCATCCAAATTTGAGATGGGGAAACCAACAACAAAATCCCCAACCTCCATTTCAAAACAATGTACCAACCTTCCAAAGACCGACACCTCAACCACCCACAAGTGGCCCTTCTTTGGAGGATCTGGTGAAACAAATGGCTGCACAGAACTTAGAATATCAACAGAGGAATGATGCTACCATCCAGAGTTTAAGCAACCAAATTGGGCAATTGGCTTCATCATTAAGCCAGTTACAATCTCAAAGCTCTGACAAATTACCATCTCAACCAGCTGCAAATCCAAGAAATGTGAGTGCTATTCAGTTAAGATCAGGTAAGAACCTTGAAATACCCATACCCAAGGAACCTGAGAAACAAACAATTGAGCTTGAAACAGTTGAGAATAATGTACCCTCTTCAAGCAAATCTGAAATGCAATCATCCCAAATTCCACCTCATATCCCTCTTCCTTTCCCACCAAAAGCAATTCCAAGTAAGAAGATGGAAGAAGTGGACAAAGAAATTTTGGATACTTTTAGGAAAGTGGAAGTGAATATACCTCTTCTTGATGCAATCAAGCAAATACCTAAGTATGCCAAATTTCTGAAGGAGTTGTGTACTCACAAGAGGAGACTCAAAGGGAATGAAAGGATAAGCATGGGAAGAAATGTATCTGCACTGCTCAGTAAAGAAGTTTCAAATATTCCTGAAAAATGTAAAGATCCAGGTACGTTTTCTATACCTTGTATCATAGCCAATAACAAATTTGAAAATTGCATGTTACATTTAGGAGCTTCAATAAATGTTATGCCTATGTCTGTTTTCAAATCATTGTCTCTTGGAAATTTACAACCTACTGGTGTAGTAATTCAGCTAGCCAATAGGAGCACTGCTTACCCTGTTGGAGTTATAGAGGATGTTTTGGTTCAGGTAGAACAACTTGTTTTCCCTGCTGACTTTTTCGTACTTGATATGGAAGAAGGTATGCCTCAAATTCCTGTTCCTATCATTTTGGGAAGACCATTTTTGAAAACAGCCCGAACTATAATTGATGTCCATGCTAGAACCCTTTCTATGGAATTTGGTGACACTAAGGTAAGATTTAACATTCTAGATGCCATGAAACACCCTTCTGAAAATCATTCTGTTTTCCAAATTGACATTATTGATGAACTAGTTTTTGAACATTTTTCTGATGTTGATTTAGAATGCATAGATGATTCATACAATTGTTTTGCATGTAATAATTCTGAGAATTGTGATATTTGTGCTGAAATTGACAAATACATAACTGCTGATTTAGAGTCTATAGAAATACCTATTCTAAATGTAGATTTTCAAGAAGACTCTAACAAAATTTTTGAGGTGCAAGAATCCAAATCTGCTTTGTTAGTTCCATCTACTTTGCAGGCACCTAATCTGGAGCTAAATTTCTTACTTGAAAACCTCAAGTATTCATACTTGGGAAATGATGAGGAGCTTCCGGTGATAATCTTTACTTCTCTTGATGAAAATCAAGAAGAGAAATTGCTGCAAGATTTGGAAAGGCACAAGAAGGCTAGACCACTATCCAATATGCTTCAAAAGGATGTGGTATTTGAGTTTGATCCACCTTGAGGGAGTTTTTCTTACCCATCTCTTTACTTTTTCATTATATTGTCTATTTTGTATGCTCTGTCTTACATTGAGGACAATGTATGATTTAAGTGTGGGGGTGGGATCATTTATGTGTTGTTGTGTGATTAAATTTTATGTGCTTTTATTAAAAAAAAAAGATTTTGTGTGTGTTTTTGTTTTAAAAAGGCATGTTTTATTGGAATTTTAAGATATGCATGAGTAACAAGTAAATTCTTTCATGTCTGATATGAGATTAATGATATGTTATAATTTGAACTTAAACATTTTTGGTATGTTGAGAATGACATGATAATTGAGAAATGATCATATATGATGGAATTATACCTCGTGAGATTTTTGAGCCTTAAAATTTGATGGATCACTTTAAACCATCTTAATCCTTTCATGTGTGATTAATTCCTGAAAGCTTACATCTTAATTTTTGTCTTGTTTCTTGATGATACTTGAAACTCATATGAATGTATTTGAAATGATACAGGCATTTTGTTCAGTTGAGCCACTAAGCCAGATAAGCCTACCATGAATAAATTATCTCTTGCTAGCCATTTTGAGCCTATTTAACTGTTTCCTTGTTGCAGCTCAAATAAGCCATGGATGAAGAACCAAAAATATACCTACCTTAAGAAATATATTGAAGCTTTGGAATCAAGTCAAAACAGGCATTCAAATAAGTGTGGGGGTGTGCAAAAAGGAATTGCAACTCTTGTTCCAAGTGTTATGCAATCTCATAAAAATAAAAAAAATAATAATAAAAAAATAAAATTTTACCAAATACCATACAATAAATGTTTTACCTTCACTGTTTGCCAGAAAAATTAATTGCTTCATCATTCTTTTTGGTATATATATAAATATATATATTTCATCCATTTTAACCTTGGCCACATTGCAACCCTGTAAAAGCCCTGTTGATCTATACATGCATTTGTGTTGATTGTGAAATTAAGAAACTTGCCAAATTTTTTTTGACTGTTTGTTTTTCAGGAATTATTTTGAGTGTATACACAAACCTTAAACACTTGAGAGTTGAGAGTATGTCTTGTGAGGTTCTATCACTTATGATCTTCTTTTCAGTTTAATTTAATTTTCACATGCCTAAGTGTTTGAATGATTTTTATATATATCTTGATGCTCTGCATCTTGCATGTTGAATAACTCTTGTTTCTCTGTATATTCTTAAAATTTCATGCCAACTCTGTGTTGTCATTTTTAACTTAATGTTTTCAAATAAATTGTGATACTTGTTTTTATTTTGATTTTTCCCGGGAGTGCAAAAGAATAAGTGTGGGAGTATTTGATGATGCATGATTTATCCTTAATTCCTCAATTTAAATGTGTATAATTTGCCATCACTTAGTGTGTAATATACTGCACTTTAACACATTTTCATCATTTGAGCTTTATTTAATATTTAATTTTAAAAAGAATTAAGGATAAATTTTTAATAAAAGTTGGTTTTCTCTTGTTTTGTAGTGTGTGATTAAGCCTGTAATTAAAAAATAATTACCACAGGTCAAACGAAAGAAGCCACGACTCAAGAAATGGTCAAAAATGCGAGAAAAGCACCAGAACAGGTCTGGGAATCGATTCACCAATGTGGGAATCGATTCCCACACAAAAGAACAGCAAGGAATCGATTCAAGCACCCTGGGAATCAATTCATACAGCTAGGAATCGATTCCCCACCCCTGTGAATCGATTCATATGCATTTTAAAGGCCTGGGAATCGATTCAAACAAGCATGAATCGATTCATGTGCTTGGGAATCGATTCCCACCCCTGAGGAATCGATTCCTATGTGTAAAATTGCCCAATTTGCCTAGATGAATCGATTCAGGCACAGATTCATCAGTGGAAACATCAGATAACACATTATCAAAGTGGAAACAACACTGAAGCTGATAATGGAGCACAATGAATTTGTAAATTGGAGAGTGCGCCTTCCATTACGAATTGATTATGGCAGTGGTTGCTTTTGCATTCCTATAAATAGGCACCAAGAGGAAGGCTTCAGAGACACCATTTTTCATTCAGGAAATAATTCCCTCTTCATTCGTTTCCTTCTCTGTTCCTCTTCTTCTTCTTCTGTTGGAATTTTTCCAGCAAGTTCTTCATTTCTGGGTTAGTTTCGTTGTTTGTAGTTGTTATTATGGAGGGCTAAAACCCTTAGATTGATTTTCTTGGAGAATATTGTAATGTAATTTTGAGTTCATTATTTTTAATACAGTATGTTTTTATTATTGTTATTTCTTCATAATCTTACTCTGCTTATTTAATTCCATTCTGTTTAATTAAATTTGTATGCTTAATCGATTTAATTATTCAAATGGAATAAAATAAGATTCTAAATTAGAATAAATTAAGGAAATATGCATGCTTAATGAATATTTTCATAATCACTTCTAATAATTATGGTTTGCTTAATTCCATAATATGAGAATAGATTATGTATGTAGGCGATGTTCTTACATATGCTCAATAATTCCTAGATTTTACGATCTTGACTCCTTTTGCTTAATTAGGATGCTTGATTAAAATATTCATTTTTAAATAAAAGTAAAGGAATTATGAATTGAAAAAGACGCTTAGTTGATTAATTCAAATTGAGCTAAGAAATTAACAGTAATAAAAGTATACAAATTATTTTTAGAGAACCAAGGATAAATTTATTTACAATACTCGAAGAAAATCAATCACTTGTTATTTATTGTTTTAAATCCTATATTTACTTTGTTTTAATTTTAATTGTGACAACAAAAATCAATCAAACCCCCCCCCCCCCAATTGTATGTTTGTCGAACTTATGTTTGTAAAAAATTTTAGTTGTTAAGTTTTTATTATTAATTGTTAAAAATTAGTTTAAGACTTGATTTTTCCTAAATTTTTGTGTTGATCCTAGAGAGAACGACCTAGGTTGATACCCTAGTACTACATTAATTAATTTTAATGTACTAATTTGACAGAATCACGACTGTAAAAATATTCACGTCAGAGTGCCAGCTTTGGTGATCGTGATCCTACTAGGGAAAAGAACTTGATCAAGTTGTCGAGACTCGACATGACTATTTGTTGCAATAACCCACAGAAAAGAGTTAGTAGTAAAAAGTAAAACAAATAAGAATCTGAGGAGGCTTCCCACAGAACCATGATCCTTACAAACTTGAGGCGACTCATGACTGAACAGAATGAATGAGGAAATTTTAGCTTCAAAGAGCATGTCTGGGCTCAGTCTTCATAATGATTGCCTGAGGCGAGATCGAGCAATAGGAGCATTTTGCCCCCCATAACTTTAAATAATTACTTTTTTTTCATTTTATTTGATAAAGGAAAACACATGTCTTATCATATTCATGAAATTCACAATATAAACACGTATCGAAAAAGGGTGAAATTTATTCACGAGTTGAGTAGGTACAGGGAGAGGGAAGTAAGGAAAACGAAAGAAGTCTAATTCACAGGTTGATAATGGATGAAACAGGGAAAGCTTGTTGATCTTCTAGTGAACCTCTGAGGATAACGCGTATCTTAAACCCCATATCATGACTTCAAGCTCAACCTTCGACTCTGCTTTTGAGAAAGCGATTCAGTCATGATTTATGTGCTCCAGTTTGGACTCGTGCTTTTTTCATGGGAAGTCTCAGTCATATTGTCAGGATTTTGACCCTAATTTTTGCCTGAGCCATCTTTTCAGGTTTTCGACTCACCGGGTCGCTCTAACTTTTGCCTAGGCTGCCTTTTCAGGTTTTCAGCCTAGCGAGTATCCTTTTTCTTTTCTTTTTTCTTTTCTTTTTGTTTTGATATTCTTTTTCTAGGAAAAGTATTTCTTGACCACATCCGCATTTATGGGCATTGGTAAGTCCTTACTGTAATTTTATGTTGATGTAGGTTTTGATAATGACACAACAAATGGAGAAATATCAAGGATGTTATCAAGCATTAATTATGTTTGATGTGGAATCTAAAATGTTTGATATTTAAGCTTGATGAATAATCAAGGACACATGTTCAAGGCATTTATAAAGGTTTAGAACAGGTGAAATAAATTTATCAAAGTGCCTAAGGATCAAAGGATTGGAGCCATAATTAAACAAATATCATAAAAGGTAAAACAAAGTGCTAGAATTCATGCAACAGGTGCATGAATCGATTCATTATGCAAGGCAAAGAGGAATGAATCGATTCATACGGTTTCTAAGTACCCAGGAATGCATTTTTGATAGGATGAATCGATTCAATGCATGTGTGAATCGATTCACACGAAGACAGTGGCCCAGGATTCCATTTAACAAAGATTGAATCGATTCCTTCTCCAGATTGAATCGATTCATGCGTTAAGATTGCACAAATAACACTAAAAGAATCGATTCTTTTGAGAAATGAATTGATTCATCCAGTTCAAATGATTGTTGAACATGCGTTACAAGCTGGAATTGTAAAGTTGGAAGCCTCAGATCGCACTTCATGAATAATGGTCCACTAAGCAGACAAAGACAAGTTCCATTACATGATTCATGGATCCATTAGAATATTTTAAGTGAAAATTCCATGTTGCTGGAGGCTATAAATAGAGAGGAAATTGAAGAAGCAAAACACACCAAGCATTTGAAGCATTTCCATTTGCTTTCTTCCCCCTCCATTCTCTTGCTCTTCTACTTACTCTCTTTATTCTTGATTGGCATATTTCTTGAGATTATTTTTGAGAGTTAATTTGTGGGGAAATTATATTTGTGTACTTAACTTGCATATCCTCTCTTTGAGAGTTACTATCTTGTGAAAGCTTTGAATTGTAAATCCACTCTAGTGAGAGAGTTTCCTTGTACACTTAAACATCAAACTTCATTCAAATTTTGGGTTGGGTTTCAACCTTGTAATTGTGAGATTGAGAGATTGGGTGGGGTGCCCTTGTACTTGTGAGGATTGGATTCTTGAGTGTGGGACACTAGGAAGTTGCAATTGCTCAAAGTGTATCTCTAATCTACAATAGTGGAAATCCTCTAAGTGGGTTTCTTAGAGGCGAGACGTACACCGGCGTGGTGGAACTCGTATATATCGGTTTGCAAATCTCTCTTCCCTAAACTCTTTCAAATTGTGCACTTAACTTGTTTGCTTAATTCATTGCTTCATTAATTGGACTAAGTGCATGATATATAGTTGAAAACCCTTTTTTGAATAGCATTGTTGAACTTGGACTTAAGCAACAATCTTGAATCAATCTTTCTAAGGTTCCATAAATTGCTTTGTAACTTATTTGATTCACTCTCTTAAACTCTTTAAGTTGTTATTAGTTTGTCTTGTGTATTATTTGTTGTTACTTACAATCTAGTTTATTATCCTAAATAAACATAGCAACCAAAAGAATCAATTTCAAGAGCATTCCAAAGAAAATTTTTAATACTCAATTCACCCCCCTCTTGAGTAATTGAGGCCACTTGGTTAACAAGTGGTATCAGAGCTTGACTCTTGGTAAATCAAGCTTAACGGCTTCAAGAGAACAAATGGCCTCAACCTCATATAACATGTTTCCCGAGGGTGGTGCTACAAACCGACCTCCCGCTTTTAATGGTGAGGGTTATGCTTTTTGGAAAGAAAGAATGAAAATTTTTGTTCAATCAATGGACTTAAAAGTATGGAATGCCATTGAAAATGGTCCCTTTGTGCCTATGCATATTGTGGATGATAAGCAAGTTGAAAAGCCTATGGACATTTGGTCTAGTGAAGAAGAAAAGAAAGTGCAATATAATTATAAGGCAAAAAATCTTATAACTTTAGCTTTAGGCCCCGATGAATTTTTCCGTGTAATCACATGTAAATCTGCCAAGGAGATGTGGGATACTTTACAAGTAACCCATGAAGGTACAAATGATGTTAAAGACTCTAAGATTAGTACATTAACTAGTCAATATGAGTGCTTTAGGCTAAATTCCAATGAATCAATTGTTGATATGCAAAAACGTTTTACACTCATTATAAATCAACTCATTACACTTGGAAAGACTTATACTAATAAAGAGCTTATTCACAAAGTCGTGAAAAGTCTTAATAGGGAATGGCAACCATTAGTCACGGCCATCAAACAATCGCCTACTATCAATGAAATGTCTCTTGCTACACTATTTGGTAAGTTGCAAGAACAAGAACAAGAGCTAAAAGAATTGAAGATGGCGGAAGAAGAAGAGAAAGTCTCCAAAAAGAAAGGACTAGATCTCAAAGCTACTTCAATAGTTAAAGATGAAATTGAGAGTGATCTTGACGAAGATGAAGAGTTAAGCCTATTTGTAAGAAGGTTTGGAAAGCTCATGAAGAACAAACGCTTTCAAAGGAACTTCAAATCACAAGGTAAGAAATCTATACCTAAAGAAAATTCTATTTCACCAACTTGTTTTGAATGTGGAAAGGAAGGACATTTCAAAGTGGATTGTACAAATCTCAAAAAGAAACACAAGGATCAAAAAGGAAAAAGGAGAGCATACATAGCATGGGATGAAAATGAGGTGAGTAGTTCGGACGAATCCGAGAATGAAGAAGCAAATTTTTGTCTCATGGCCAATCACCTAGATGAAGAAGATGAGGTAAACTTTCATAACTTAGATAAGGAAGAATTACTTGATGCTCTTGAACATTTGTATGAAAAATTCATAAAAGTTTCTAATAGACTTAAGTTGTCTAGAAAAACTAGTGATACTCTAGAGATGCATCTTATGGAAGTTTGTAAAGAAAATGAAGGTTTAAAAGAAGAATTAGCTAATATTCAAGCATGCTCTAGGACCAAACCTTGTGAGTTTGTAAAGAAATATGATATGCTAGAAACTAAGGTTTTGGACTTGAATAAAACTCTAGAAAAGTTTACTAATGGTAGAGATAACTTAAATGCACTTCTAGGAAAACAACGTTGTATGTTTAACAAAACGGGACTAGGATATAATCAAGGATTGCATGCTCACAAGAAGGAAAAACATTACAAAAATTTCTTTGTGCCATCTTATAAATCATCTACACCTTTTGTGAAATGCAATCATTGTGGTCTTAAAGGTCATGACTCTTATAATTGCAATATTAGAAGATTAGGACCAAAAGTAGTGAGAAAAGTATGGGTTCCTAAAGGAACATTTTCACAAACTAACCTACAAGGACCCAACATAAAATGGGTACCAAGCTCTCTAACTTGAATTGTTTTGTAGGTATGTTTTAAGGCAAGTAACACCCATTGGTACTTGGATAGTGGGTGTTCTAAACATATGACGGGAGACAAAAGTAAGTTTATATCACTTACTCCACGAAGCAAAGGATTTGTTACTTATGGAGATAACACAAAGGGAAGAATACTTGGAATCGGAAATGTTGGTAAAAATTCTTCCACCTCCATAAATGATGTATTATATGTTGAAGGACTAAAACATAACTTGCTTAGTATTAGTCAATTATGTGACAAGGGCTATAAAATTGTTTTTGAATCAAATGGTTGCATAATTGAAAATATATTAAACAAGGAGATAAAGTTTGTTGGTCAAAGAGTAGATAACATTTACACGATTAATCTAGATTGCCTTGCTTCAAATGATGTACAATGCTTTATAACTAAAGAGGATGAATCATGGCTTTGGCATAGAAGAATCGCTCACATTCATGTAGACCATTTAAATAAACTTGTTTCAAAAGATTTAGTTATTGGTTTACCAAAATTGAAATTTGAAAATAAATTTTGTGACGCTTGTCAAAAAGGAAAACAAGTAAAGGTTTCTTTTCAAGCAAAAAATATTGTTTCAACAACAAGACCTTTACAACTTTTACATATGGATTTATTTGGACCTTCGAAAATCAAAAGTTTTGGTGGAAACTATTATGGTCTTGTGATTGTGGATGATTACTCTAGATATACATGGACATTGTTTCTTACTCATAAACATGAAGCATATCAAGCATTTAAGAAACTTGCCAAGGTCATCCAAAATGAACAAAATTTAAAAATAGCATCCATTCGAACGGATCATGGGGGAGAATTTGAAAACCAATCTTTTGAGAAATTTTGCGAAAAGTTTGGCATTGAACATAATTTTTTGGCTCCAAGAACTCCACAACAAAATGGAGTAGTTGAAAGGAAAAATCGATCTTTAGCGGAGCTTGCAAGAACTATGTTGAATGAAGCTAATATTTCAAAACATTTTTGGGCCGATGCGGTGAACACCGCTTGTCATGTTATGAATCGTTGTTTGATAAGGCCTATATTAAAGAAAACCCCTTATGAACTTTACAAAGGACGAAAACCAAATATTTCTTACTTTCACATTTTTGGATGCAAATGCTTTGTCTTAAACAATGGAAAAGAAAATCTTGGCAAATTTGATGCAAAATCTGATGAAGCAATTTTTCTAGGTTATTCATCTACTAGTAAAGCATATAGACTCTTTAACAAACGAACCTATACAATTGAAGAGTCCATACATGTTAAATTTGATGAACTTAACCAAAATCCTCCGAGAAAGGAAGTTGATGATCTTGTAGGTACCTTCCAAGAAATGAACTTGGAAGACAAAGAAGAAGCCAACAATGAAGGAAGTACAACTCAACTTGATAAACAACAAAATTGGGTAACCTTAAAAGACCATCCCTTGGACAAGATCATTAGAGAAATAACCAAAGGGGTAAGTACTCGAAATGCCATTAGAAATGCATGCAATCACTTAGCTTTTGTATCTCAAATTGAACCCAAAAACATTGATGAAGCCATTATTGATGAACATTAGATGTTGGCCATGCAAGAAGAGTTAAACAAATTTGAAAGAAATGAAGTTTGGGAGCTTGTGCCAAGACCCAATGGCCATCTAATAATAGGCACCAAATGGGTTTTTAGAAACAAACTAGATAAAAATGGAATAATAACTAGAAACAAAGCTAGGCTAGTTGCTAAGGGGTATAATCAAGAAGAAGGAATAGACTATGAAGAAACGTATGCTCCCGTAGCTAGGTTAGAAGCCATTAGATTATTATTAGCTTTTGCATGTTGTATGGATTTTAAACTTTATCAAATGGATGTCAAAAGTGCTTTTTTAAACGGCTTCATTCAAGAAGAAGTTTATGTAGATCAACCTCCCGGCTTTGAAAATCATAAATTTCCAAACCATGTCTTTAAATTGAGAAAAGCTTTATATGGTTTGAAACAAGCTCCAAGAGCTTGGTATGAAAGACTAAGTAAATTCCTTTTAGAACACAATTTTGAAAGAGGAAAGGTTGACACTACACTGTTTATAAAATGCAAAAATAATGACATTCTTTTAGTACAAGTTTATGTTGATGACATTGTATTTGGTGCTACTAATGAAAATCTTTGTCAAGAGTTTGCTAAGATTATGCAAGATGAGTTTGAAATGTCCATGATGGGAGAACTCACCTTCTTCCTTGGATTACAAATAACACAAACAAGTGAAGGAACGTTCATTAGTCAAACAAAGTATTGTAAAGAACTACTCAAAAGGTTTGAAATGGACAAGGCAAATGAAATAGCAACACCTATGAGTACATCTTGCTATTTAGACAAAGATGAAAAGGGTAAGAACGTTGAAATAACTAAATACCGAGGTATGATTGGTTCCTTACTTTATTTAACTGCTAGTAGACCCGATATTATGTTTGCAGTATGTATGTGTGCTAGATATCAAACATGTCCTAAAGAATCACACTTAACTGCCGTAAAAAGAATTTTGAAATATCTTGTGGGTACTCAAAATGTTGGTTTGTGGTATCCCAAAGGCGTTGAATGTAATCTTTTAGGATATTCTGATTCTGATTTTGCGGGTTGTAAGCTTGATAGAAAAAGTACTAGTGGTACATGTCATTTACTTGGTAGTTCCCTTGTTTCTTGGCATAGCAAGAAACAAGCAAGTGTTGCATTGTCAACGGCTGAGGCAGAATATGTGGCAGCCGGTAGTTGTTGTGCTCAAATTCTTTGGATGAGACAACAACTTCTTGATTTTGGTATTACCATGGATAAAGTCCCCATTAAATGTGATAACACTAGTGCAATAAATATTTCTAAGAATCCGGTCATGCATTCTAGGACCAAACACATTGAAATAAGACATCACTTCATTAGAGACCATGTTTTGAAAGGAGATTGTGTACTTGAATATGTTGAAACTTCAAAACAATTGGCGGACATTTTTACAAAACCCCTTCCAAAAGACCAATTTATAAATATTAGAAGGGAGTTAGGAATTTTGGAAATTTCCTAATTGGTTTATTTTATCACACTTTCTTACTATTTGAACAAAATTTTGCAAATCTTTAAGATTTCAAAATAATATTTTTCATAAAATTTTCATTTCCTTGAACATAATACCTTTCTTTGTGATATACATACAAATTTTTTTAAAAGAAAATTTATACCCTCATTTTTCAATAATCAACTTAATGCTCTACAAATCTCTTGCCTTATTTAAGACCCCGTAGAGTCCCCACTTATTTTTAAACATATTTTTGACACAAAGATAATCTCCTATATACATCATGGATCTCAAAAATAAATGGCAAATGACCTTTGATTTTCTTGACTTTCTTGTGCAACAAAATCATTGGCAACTTACAAAATCTAAATCCGTGTATAAATCCCTTAGTAACATGATTCTTCAAACTCATGTACAAATAGCTAGATGAATCGATTCCCATGAGACATTGTGTGCCTATATGCTATGAATGATTTCGTGATGTATGTTGCATTGTCATCTTACTTTGAATTGTATGCATGTACCTTTAAGTGGTAATGTTTTTGATGATGTATGTTTATCAAATAAGGTAGTCTTTTTGATGATGTATGTTTATCAAATAAGGTAGTCTTTTTGATGATGCTAAAGGGGGAGAGAAATACATACATTTCTAGGGGGAGAGAAATATATAAGAAAGGGGGAGTAGATTTACACTCTAAATGGAATATCTTGTAAAAAGATGAGAGTTGATTAAGAAGGAGAGAACATATATTAAGGGGGAGAGACCTTTTATTCTTAAACACTCTCTTGAAAATTTGTGCCTTTAATGTCATATATATATGGTATCTAATTACATGTGATAGGGGGAGTTATTTTGTATTTGAACTATTATGATACTAACACCCCAAGAGACAAGTATTTGTTGTCATCATTAAAAAGGGGGAGAATGTAATTTTATGTTGATGTAGGTTTTGATAATGACACAACAAATGGAGAAATATCAAGGATGTTATCAAGCATTAATTATGTTTGATGTGGAATCTAAAATATTTGATATTTAAGCTTGATGAATAATCAAGGACACATGTTCAAGGCATTTATAAAGGTTTAGAACAGGTGAAATAAATTTATCAAAGTGCCTAAGGATCAAAGGATTGGAGCCATAATTGAACAAATATCATAAAAGGTAAAACAAAGTGCTGGAATTCATGCAACAGGTGCATGAATCGATTCATTATGCAAGGCAAAGAGGAATGAATCGATTTATACAGTTTCTAAGTACCCAGGAATGCATTTTTGATAGGATGAATCGATTCAATGCATGTGTGAATCGATTCACACGAAGACAGTGGCCCAGGATTCCATTTAACAAAGATTGAATCGATTCCTTCTCCAGATTGAATCGATTCATGCGTTAAGATTGCACAAATAACACTAAAAGAATCGATTCTTTTGAGAAATGAATTGATTCATCCAGTTCAAATGATTGTTGAACATGCGTTACAAGCTGGAATTGCAAAGTTGGAAGCCTCAGATCGCACTTCATGAATAATGGTCCACTAAGCAGACAAAGACAAGTTCCATTACATGATTCATGGATCCATTGGAATATTTTAAGTGAAAATTCCATGTTGCTGGAGGCTATAAATAGAGAGGAAATTGAAGAAGCAAAACACACCAAGCATTTGAAGCATTTCCATTTGCTTTCTTCCCCCTCCATTCTCTTGCTCTTCTACTTACTCTCTTTATTCTTGATTGGCATATTTCTTGAGATTATTTTTGAGAGTTAATTTGTGGGGAAATTATATTTGTGTACTTAACTTGCATATCCTCTCTTTGAGAGTTACTATCTTGTGAAAGCTTTGAATTGTAAATCCACTCTAGTGAGAGAGTTTCCTTGTACACTTAAACATCAAACTTCATACAAATTTTAGGTTGGGTTTCAACCTTGTAATTGTGAGATTGAGAGATTGGGTGAGGTGCCCTTGTACTTGTGAGGATTGGATTCTTGAGTGTGGGACACTAGGAAGTTGCAATTGCTCAAAGTGTATCTCTAATCTACAATAGTGGAAATCCTCTAAGTGGGTTTCTTAGAGGCGAGACGTACACCGGCGTGGTGGAACTCGTATACATCGGTTTGCAAATCTCTCTTCCCTAAACTCTTTCAAATTGTGCACTTAACTTGTTTGCTTAATTCATTGCTTCATTAATTGGACTAAGTGCATGATATATAGTTGAAACCCTTTTTTTGAATAGCATTGTTGAACTTGGACTTAAGCAACAATCTTGAATCAATCTTTCTAAGGTTCCATAAATTGCTTTGTAACTTATTTGATTCACTCTCTTAAACTCTTTAAGTTGTTATTAGTTTGTCTTGTGTATTATTTGTTGTTACTTACAATCTAGTTTATTATCCTAAATAAACATAGCAACCAAAAGAATCAATTTCAAGAGCATTCTAAAGAAAATTTTTAATACTCAATTCACCCCCCCTCTTGAGTAATTGAGGCCACTTGGTTAACACTTACCGTCCATGGTCGTAAGTATCAAGGCTCCCCCAGAAAAGGCTTTCTTCACAACATATAGGCCTTCATAGTTAGGTGTCCATTTACCTCGTTGTCCTTTTGGATTGGCAAAGTTTTCTTGAGGACTAAGTCCCCTTATTAGAATTGTCGAGGTCGTACTTTCTTTTCAAACGCTCATTTCATACGCCTCTGATACAACTGACCGTGGCAGAGGGCATTCAGTCTCTTCCCATCTATCAGGTTCAATTGGTCATATCGAGCTTGGACCCATTCAGCCTCTTCTAGTTTCGCCTCTATTATCACCCTAAGGGGTGGAATCTCTACCTCAAAAGGTACAACCGCTTCCATACCATAAACTAGAGAGAACGAAGTTGCCCCTGTTGAAGTCCTGACTGAGGTATGATACCCGTGTAAAGCAAAATGGAGCATCTCGCTCCAGTCTCTGTAGGTTACAATCATTTTCTGTATGATCTTCTTAATGTTCTTGTTGGCCGCCTCAACCGCCTCATTCATCTTCAGTCGATAAGGAGAGGAATTGTGATGATGAATCTTAAAGCTTTCACATAGTTCTTTCATCATCTTGTTGTTCAAATTCATGCCATTGTCAATAATGATCTGATTTGGCAAGCCATACTGATATATCAATTCTCACTTGACAAATTTGACCATAACATTCCTTGTTACATTGGCGTATGAAGCTGCCTCCACCCACTGGGTGAAATAATTAATGGCAACCAAGATAAAACGATGACCGTTTGAAGCTTTTGGCTCAATGGGCCCAATAACATCTATGCCCCACATTGAGAAGGGCCACGGTGCTGATAAAACATTCAGGGATGATGGGGGTGTGTGAAGATGATTAGCCTATATCTGACACTTGTGACACTTTCAAACATAAGTGAAACAGTCGGCTTCCATGGTTATCCAATAGTATCCAGCCCTCAAGATCTTTCTTGCTATGGCATGCTCATTGGTATGAGTTCCAAAGGATCCTTCATGAATATCTACCATGATCTTGTTTGCTTCAACAGTATCAATGCAATGAAGGAGGATAAAGTCATGATTTCTCTTGTAACGAACATCACCATTCAAGAAAAGACTCATTGCTAGCCTTCTTAGGGTTCTTTTATCATTTTCTGTGGCGCCCTCAGGGTATTCTTGACTCTGGATATATCTCTTGATAACATAGTACCATGGTTTCCCATCTGACTTTTCTTCTATTACCTGGCAGTATGCGGGCTTGTTATGTCTTTCTACCTCAATAAGAGGCATATCACAATCATTGCTCAATTTAAACATCGATGCAAGGGTGGCTAAAGCATTAGCCATTTGATTGTCATCTCGGGAGACATGGTGAAAAGAGATATCATTAAATTCCTTGATTAGCTCCTTGATATGAGCTTGATAAGGAACCAACTTGCTATCCCTAGTCTCCCATTCGCCTTTTAGTTAGTGAATGACCAAGGCGGAATCCCTGTAGACTTCTAACTTCTTCACTTTTGTGTCTAATGCTGCTCGGATCCCCAGAGAGCATGCCTCATATTCAGCGATGTTATTAGTACAGTCAAAACAAAGTCTGGCATATACAGGGATGAATTCTTTATTTGGTGAAATTAGGATGGCCCCAATCCCATGCCCTAGTGCATTAGAAGCTCTACCAAATCTTAAAATCCTTTTGTCTTTCTGGGTGTCTTTTTCATTAAACAATGCCAAGATATCTTCATATGGGAACTCAAAGTGCATGGGTTGGTAGTCATTTACGGGTTGATGGGCTAAGTAGTCCACTAAAGTGCTCCCTTTTATGGCTTTCTGAGTGACATAAATTATGTCGTATTCAGTTAATAGAACCTGCCATCGAGCGATTCGTCCAGTTAAGGCAGGTTTTTCAAAGATATACTTGACAGGGTCCATTTTGGAAACTAGCCAAGTAGTGTGACTTAGCATATATTGCCTTAAAAATCGGGCTGCCCATGCTAATGCGCAACAAGTTCTCTCTAGAGCCGAATACCTCATTTCACAGTCAGTGAACTTCTTGCTCAAGTAGTAAATGGCATGTTCTTTCTTCCTAGTCTCATCATGTTGCCCTAATACGCTGCCCATAGATTCATCTAACATGGTCAGATACAAGATGAGTGGCCTTCCAGGAGTCAGCGGTACCAAGATCGGTGGCTCCCGTAAATACTGTTTTATCTTCTCAAAAGCCATTTGACAATCTTCATTCTATTGCGTCGATTAGTTTTTACGGAGCAACTTAAAGATTGGTTCATAGGTTGCTGTCAGTTGTGAGATAAACCGAGCAATGTAGTTCAACTTTCCCAAGAATCCTCTGACTTCTTTTTCTGTACAGGGAGGAGGCATTTCAAGAATCGCTTTGACGTTGTCAGGATCTACTTCTATTCCTCTCTTGCTTACAATGAACCCTAACAGTTTGCCTGATCTTGTGCCAAAATGTACACTTGGTCGGGTTCAACCTAAGCTTATACTTCCTTAGCCTTTCAAAAAGCTTTCTCAAATCAACAATATGCTCTTCATCGGTTCCAGATTTGGTAATGATATCATCCACGTAAACCTCTATCTCCTTGTGCATCATGTCTTGGAAGAGGGTCACCAATGCCCTTTGGTAGGTTGCCCCAATGTTTTTCAAACCCAAGGACATCACTTTGTAACAGAAGGTGCCCCACAAGATGATAAATATGGTCTTCTCCATGTCTTTAGATGCCATCTTAATCTGGTTATACCCAAAGAAACCATCCATGAATGAGAAGATGGTATGTTGGGCTGTGTTATCAACCAAGACATCAATCTGTGGTAGAGGAAAATCGTCTTTGGGACTAGCCCTATTTAGGTCCTGATAGTCTACGCATATTCGTACCTTTCCATCCTTCTTTGGGACAGGGACGATATTTGCTACCCATTGAGGATACTTTACCACTGCTAAGAATTCAGCATCAAACTGCTTCTTAACTTCTTTGATTTTCAAGAGCATTTTGGGCTTTATTCGACGCAGTTTTTGCTTTATCGGGGGGACAATCTGGCTTCAGTGGTAATTTATGCTCAACAATGCTAGTATCAAGGCCGGGCATGTCTTGGTAAGGCCAAGCGAAGATGTCACGGAACTCCATTAACAGCTTAATCAGTTCTTGCCTCTGCTCATTACTCAAGAAGGTACCAATCTTGACTTCCTTCTTATTCTCCTCATTTCCCAAATTAATAATCTCAACTATCTCCAAATGAGGCTGAATTTCTCTATCCTCTTGTTCCAATAACCTTGTTAACTCAGGCGAAGGATCATAAACTTCCTCATATTCCTCGTCAGCATAGTCAACTAGGTGGTCAAAGTTGTGAAATGAGATTGCAAGCTCATTATTCTCAAGACAATCATCTTTGGATCTGCGTTTATTCAGGTTATTATAGTGAATAATAAAAAAATGAATAAGTAAAGGATAAGGGAATCAATGCAAAGATAGGGAAAGCAAGAGGGATTGGAATTTGATACGTATTTATTGTGGAAATTGAAAATGATAAAAACATGTGTTTGCCCTTATTACAGAAAATACCCCAAAACCTTAGGCATGGCAATGAGGTCAACGAGTCATTAAAGTTATGCCAATTACTTAGATAGAAAATTTAAAGTCGTGGATAGCTCAATGGCTTCCCAGTTACAAAGATCTCTATCTGGTGAGCAAGGGATCACAAAGCTTCCATCTTCAAAGGGATTATCTTCAATAGCAGCTACTTGATCAGGGGGTGCCAGACCCGCACTTCGGAAGCACTGGTAGAGGTCACATAGGGGGTTCTAGCAATACGGGGTTCACGACCCTCTAAACAAGTAATCCTCCTCTCTTTCTTTTCCTCCGCTACCCTTCTTCTGTCGGTTGCTGAAGATCGGTATCCCAAACTATACCTGTCTTTATTTTCTGGAAGATGCACCAGTTCCATTTTCCCTTTCAAGCCATGCCCCAATCCTTTCCCAGGTTGATACCTTCCTCGTAACATTATTTTGGCCATCATCAAGGATGCATTTGGCATATAGGCCTTTATTACTACATTTTCTTCTCCAACGTATGTGGCATTTGTAATTTCCAAAGCTTGAAAGGAAATTTTAAGTGCTTCTTCTGCACCTTCGATGTAGGGGGTGGATAGGGGTTTACTGACCAGAAAATCTTTTTCACCAGAAATGATAATTAGCTTATTATCAATAATAAACTTTAGTTTTTGATGTAAGGTAGAGGGAACCACTCCAGTTGAGTGGATCCAGGGTCGACCCAACAGGCAGCTATAGTAGGCATAATATCCATCACTTGGAAGAGAACCTGTAGAGTGCATGGCCCTACTTGAATTGGAAGCTGAATTTCACCTATCACTTCCCTTCTGGTGCCATTGAATGCTCTCACCACCATAGAACTTGGTTTCATATAGGTCCCATCAAAATGGAGCTTGGCCAATGTTGATTTTGGCATGACGTTTAAAGATGACCCATTGTCGATAAGCACCTTCGCCAATATGTGATCTCGACATTTAACTGAGATGTGGAGGGCTTTATTGTGCCCCATTCCCTCCACAGGTATCTCGTCATCTGTAAATGATAGGTAATTGTCAGCAGCGATGTGCCCTACTATTCCTTGAAATTTGTCGACAGAGATGTCATGAGTTACATGAGCCTCATAAGTACCTTCATCAAAATTTTTCGGTGGGGCTCAGAATTCAATAAAAGTGATAAGAGGGAAATCTTTACGGGGGTATTGTTCAGCTGGTCTATCACTTGGTACTCACTCTGGCGAATAAATTTCAAAAATTCCTGAGCTTCCTCATCAGTCACAGCTCTTTTGATTTCTCTATCAATGTCCCCTTTGACCAACTTGGCCTTCCCACTACTACCAGCTTCACTTACTAGGCTTGGTTCCTTCCTTAATTCCGGTGGTGAGTAAACTCGACCGCTCCGGGTCATTCCTCCTATCCCTGATATGTTTGACAAAAATGGGTCATTCATTTCTGAGCTTTCAGCTATTACCTCCATATTATATTTCCAAGGAACGGCCTGAGAATCTTTAAACGTAAAAGGAGCAGGTGTCTGGATTATGATAGCTGATGCGTAGGAGTTATAGTCGTTGAGGGGTTCTTGGTGTAGTAAATTACCAGTGGCTTAGGAACTGACATTTCTGATTACCCATGAACCATGTTCACATCACTGTCGCGGTACCTATAGACTTGGAGGATATGACTATCCATGAGTCCCTGGAGTACCTTACAAAAATTTTAGTGGCTAACAGTCTGCTCATTATCATTTTCACAGTCCTTAAGGTTCTCTTATTAAACCTCTCCCAAATAATTGGGCATGAATCTCCTTTAATGACTTTTTGATGTCAGAGATATTTGTCATGCGTTCCTCATCTTCTTCCACAGTATTAATCCCAAAACCTTGATGGTTGGGTAAGGGATTTGTGGCCATATTTGGAATACCTTCCTTAAAATCTAAATAATTGGCTTTGATCAAATCTTGTACTCTATACTTTAAGGCCATACAATTCTCTGTGGAGTGCCCGGATGCCCCAGCATGATAATCACATCGGGCATTTGGATCATATCCCCTAGGGTAGGGAGGTTCCAATGGTTTAGCAGGACAAGGGACTGCAAAGGAGTATCGAATAAGGTGAGATAGAAGTTCAGTGTATGTCATAGAAATTGGGTCAAATTGAATCGGTGTTCGTTCATTATTTGGTCTTTTTTGGTTTTGGTTGGGATTAGGGGGTTGAAACCATTATTGTAGGGGATTGTATGGTGTTGACTGTGGATTTGGTGCCCTGGTGATGGGTGGACGAAAGTGGGATTCTGGTGAGGTGGGATAAGGGATCTGGTTGTGTGCAACGGCTGCCATATGTGGGTATGGTGCATAAGGAAAGTGATTGGCATGTTGAAAAGTGGAAGGGCCGAATCATCTAGATTGAGCTTTCCTTTGGTCGTAAGAGATGGAGTTGGTTTCCCTATCTCTCTTTCTCCACTCACCTGGTGCTAATTTTTTTGCAGTGGGTGCCCCGGATGAGCTTTTGGAAATCTTCCCTGTCCTTAGACTACTCTTTATTCTTTCTCTAATAATAACAATATCAGAGAAATTGGATGAAACACTGTCAATCATCCTATCGTAGAAAGGTGATTGGAGTGTGTCAATAAACATAGTCACTACCTCTTTTTCTGAGAGTGGGGGATCAACTTGTGCGGTCGTCTCACGCCAGCGTTGTGCATACTCCTTGAATGTCTTATTATCCTTCTTTGTCATGTTTTGGAGCTGAATTCTATCAGGCGCCATGTCTAAGTTATACTTGTACTGCTTCAGAAAGGCATCCGCCAGGTCTTCCCAACAGCGAATGCGAGTTCGCTCCAAATGAGTCACTAGTGGAAAAAACACATTTTACACCTGACTTTTTACACTAGTTACAAAATAACCGGTTTAAAAAATAACACGGTGGTATTTTTGTAAATATTTATTAAGTTTACAACGGTTTTTATTGAAGACCGATTAGAAATCTATATTTTCCACCGGTACAAACTAAGAAAATTAGATTCATGAGACACCGGTCATAACTCACACCCAATGAGAATATTATTTCGTACACTGGTCCTGTTTTAGGACCGGTACAAACAAAAATAAAAACGCCCAGATCTGGTTCCGCTCCCTACTCTTCTTCTTTCTGTACACAATTCTGCTCCTTGTTCCCTCACAAACGTCTGTTCCGGCGTTCCAAAATGCGTGCTAAGACGCGTGCTCCCTGTCAAACTCACTCTGTCCTCTCCCTATCTGTTCTGTTGTTTTCTCCCTATACGTGAATAGGCAGATCTACAAACGCTTTGCTCTGTCTTCTCTGATCTGGTCCATTTCTTCTCTGTTTTGTTTGGACGTTGTTCTTCCCTCTCTTCTCCGTCGAAGGTTGGCTGCTACGTGTTGTCCAGGTTGATTTGTGGTTATTGCATAGTAGTTCAGAAGAAGAGAAGATGACGTCACCACCATGGTTAGGGTTTTTGTTTTCTCTAGTTAATGTGTTAATCTTATGAATCTGTTAAATTTTAGGTTTTCAAAGTGTTAGATCTCAAAGGCTTTTGCTTTTGCACACCAAGGTTCTTTTGTTGATTATACTGAGTTTCATGAATTTTGTGTGGAAATCTTGATTTTGTTTGTCAATATATTGTGGATCCTTAATTTTTGTTTAATTTTTACCATGAGAAATTTGTTGTGATGATTGGAATGTGATGTTCATGTCCTTGTCATTTTGCAAATATTATTTGGTTTGTGATTCAAATCAAACATGCTTTATTCTCACAGTTTATGGTGTACGTAATAATGTGGTACTGAGGTTTTATGTCATCTCATTATCATCAATTTTCATGTTGTTTAGTTGTCTTTTGTTTTCTTTCTATCCTTGTAGAATGTCCCTCCAGTAATTCTTCTTAGATTCTTACGGGAGCACAGATCAGAATGGGCAAATAACAGTATTGATGCTTACTCAGTTGTTGCCAGTAAAGTTGGTCCCTGTAGCTTGCTAGGACCCAAGGAGGAGGTTTTAAGGGTCAAGTTATTCTTCTACTAGCTCACACGATTGAGCATGAAGACGCAAGTTATTTTCTTTTAATTTTATAGTCTCATGTATTGCATATTATTACTTACAACTACATAATACTAATGTGATGATTTATTATATTTTGAAAATATGAGATGATTTTTATAACATAAAAAAACAATTTCTTTGTAATATGCATTCAACATTCCTCAAGACATAAAGAGCAAATGTCATGATGGCTTAGGTTTGAAGAATCTTTACTTAAGCCTTTAAAATAAATTTTAATGTTCAATTCACATTTTATAGTTTTCCCCCCTATATTTCTGTACTGAAATTCTGCTACTAAAATATCATTTATTTTTATTTGTACAGGGAAGAGATGCTACTGAAACTCACAAGGATGTGGATTGCTTGTTCCATGGGTATGGTTCCACTTCTTGCTATACTATTATTACCCGCCTCAATGTCCTAATAAATCTGATTTCTATTAATTGAATTATTAAAAAAAATAAAACAATGCCAGGAAGCCCAGTTAGCTTAATATTACCTGTTCAAAATCCTTGTTTATAGTTTTTAGTAAATTATCAGATGGATTCATGAGAGCTGGATAAGGAAAACCATTTGATGTGGAAAAACTACACATAAACAAAGAATAATAAGTAACTTGACATTGGACACTAAAGTTTAGAAATTCAGTTTAATTTTGATAAGTTAATGTGAAGATTTTTATAGTCACTTAGTAAGTATAACTTTTTTCCTTTATAATAAGATTGAGATAAACTCTTGAATTAAATAATATTTAATTAAAAAATTTTATACTATAATATATTCAAGCAAAAGTCTGAAAATTATGAGTAAAGTATCATTTTGTGTCACATATACCCGTGTTGAAAGAAAAGTTGTGGTTACTAAAACTGAAGGTATCATTTCTATTGATTTGCTAATCAAGACTTTTATCTTTACTGAACATATTGGTCCATATAATTTGATACTTCTATTTCCATATCATGTTTCTGTCAAAAGAAATTTTAATTAAGAACAATTGTATGATACTTCTGATGCTATATAGTAACAATTTATAGATTTTCTAGTTCACTACTTCTCTTTATAGCCTATTAAGTCTTTTGGTTTTAGTTCTGCCTTTAGAGGTGTCTCATCCCATTAACAATTGTTACGACTTGATATTTATGTTTTTTCAATTATATAATTTAGGAACGGTATTATGTTGGACATGGTCTTTATGAGAAGATGAGTGATTACTGCAGGTTGGTTGTCAAATAGAAAATGAAATTTTATGACAATTGTTAATGGGATGAGACACCTCTGCCTACTTGTTAATGGTTCTATAATTCCAAGCTATTTAGGCTTTAAAAAAACTGATTAAAAAACCTGTGAACTGCCATCTTTACTTGACCCTTTTGTGTCTCTAAAATAACTAATTTAATCACATTGTTTTATATTCTTGTCAACTTGGGAATTACTGCACTTGAGGCTTTACATCTGTGCACATTTTGAATGTCACAATTAGCAGTGTTTTAACTTAAATATGTTGTTTCTGACGTTTATTTTATCTTTTGATTGATATTTCTTACGGGTCATATTCACCTTTTGTTCTATCAATGGTGCTACATTGTGATGCAAATTTTTGGAAGTCATTTCTCAATCCAGTTCTTAATTTCTGCAGGTATGTGGCCTTCTGGTTGGTGGTACTCGCCTGCAAATTCACATTTGCTTACTTTCTCCAGGCAAGTCATTGTGTTTCTATTGATATGGGGGATGCATATTGGTGGGGCTATTAATACTTCAATATATCTATATATCATATGTGTGTTTTATAATTTAAACTTAGCAAAAATTAATACTATAGTAATGGGAGTAGTTTTTTTAATATATTTATATTATTTCCTTGTAAGAGTTGTTGAGACTTGAAAGCCTACCATAATAATTTTACATGGCGTCATTTTAGTTAGAATTACTAATAACAAGTTGGTAAAAATAAGTGATTATTTCTTCATAATAAGTTGAACCAAACACACTGTTACTAGTGTAATGCTTTTTATGATGGAGTAAAGTGAATGGTTACTAACTTACTATTGATATTTTCTGACTTTTCTGTATGACATACATCTCCAATTAGTTTCCACTGCCTAGATATTTTGATATTAATGTCTTAAAATTATTTAAATAGCTCTATGAAAAAAACAAATTGCTATGCTCAGTGTTTTATGTTTATGATGTTTTCCTCTATTGAGTATTATTCATGCTTTAAAAATTTGGCAGGTGCTTCTTTGAACACCATCAAAAGACTGTTAAGCACCTATGCCCTGCAGAGATTATTCCCTCATATATTGACATGGATTTAAGTGAGTTGGATGTGGGCCAGAAATTGGTTGTGAGAGATCTCATAGTTCATCCTGTATTGAAATTTCTTGTCAAAAAATGAACCTATTTGTAAAATTATGGGCCAAAGGGTTTCTAAACTACAAAAGAAATCTAAGTAACCACTTTTTGTATCTTTGATGGTTATTACTATTGCAATGAAGCATTTTATAGCTAACATGTATCCTTTGTGATCATTTTATACTTAATTGTTAATTTTTTTAAAGTAATATAATTTAATATTTGGAGAACTTGCAATTGAGTTTATGTTTCTTATAGTTAATTTTGTTAGTATTACCAACACCTAAGACAATTTTTCCTAGACTATTAACATTTCAAAGGAAACAAAAAGGGCAAAGTAGGAAAAATATAGAAAAAAGAAAAAAATAATAGTTTTACACCGGTTGTAATTTCCAACCGGTGTTAAATGTCTTCTTTTTGTACCGGTTGTAACGTATGAGATCGGTGTAAAATGCAATATTTACACCGGTTGTAACAAATAAGACCGGTGTAAATATTACATTTTACACCGGTCGTAATCTAAAGAACCGGTGTAAAAATCATTTTTCTCACCGGTCCCAAAACCGGTGTAAAAAGTCTATATTTTTCTCACCTGCTGCATCCACACCGGTCCTACAACCGGTATAAAAAGCCAAAAAGGACCGGTGTAAAAAGCCCTTTTTCCACTAGTGAGTGTACCAAGTGAGTGCAGCCCCAGCTAGGCTCTCTTGAAAGCAATGTATCAGTAGCTTGTCATTGAAGGCATGAGAAGCCATCTTTCGAGAGTACATTGTAAGATGGTTTCAAGGGCAGGTCATCCCTCGGTATTTGTCAAAATCTAGCATTTTAAACTTTGGTGGGATAATAACATCTGGAATTAAGCAGAGTTTAGAAGCATTTGTTAAGCCAAGGCCTTCCACACCCTCCACGATCCGCAATCGCTCCTCCAGGATCTCTATCTTCCCCTTTTGTTGGGAATTTGTGGTTGTGCCAAGATCAATGACCGGGTTTATCGTTTGAGTCACACCTTGTGGGTTGGCAGTGTAAGAGTTCATGTACCCATACAGGTAACCGTAATATGGGTAAAAAGGTATTGTTGAACGAGCTTGGTTTATCAGGCTAGTGTTTAACGCAGGACCTTGTGGTTGGGTTGTTGCTTAGGCAATATGGATCGGCTGAGCTGTTTAGGTGGTTTGAGGACCTAGGGCTTGGTTAACTAGTGGAATGGTTGTTTGGGTAGGGTTTGGAACTTGGGGATTTGTCAACTGTAGGGTATTTCCATCTTGGGGGTTGGTTAACAGAGGAGGGAAATATCCTGGAGGTAAGCCATATTGTGGAAAGGTACAGGGTTACCATTTGGGCCAATCCTACGTGTGGTGGCGCATAACGGCAGGTCGTGAGGCTTGGTGTGAGGGTTAGCAGCTTGATTAGGATTCCCAATATTAATGATGAGGGGAACTGCTGTGGGATTTGCAGCTTGGTCCAGTGTCGGACCAAAACCTGGGGGATGTATGGGGTAGGTGGTTGTTCCTTATTCCCTGCAGAAGAGCCCCCTTCTGTAATCCTCTTTTCCAGGAGCTTCGTTAGTTATACCACTTGTTCCCTTAATTGATTATTTTCTTTCTTGAGACTCTCATTCATTTGTTATGTTTCAGCCATGAGCTTCTTTTGTAGTAGGGTTCCGTAAGGGTGTGTCCCCGTGCTGTCTAAAGAAGGGAATACCACAAATTAGAAAAACAAGCAAATAACAAAATCAAGAAAAGTAAAATAAGATTGTGCGGGAAGCGAGTCGGAACTTGACGAATCCTTCGACCGTTCCTTAGAGCGTCACGTTCAAAAGTACTAAGTAAAGCATTAAATGGAAATTAACATGGGATAGTTACAAAGACAAAGGAATCCTTCATTCTGAACTTTCACAAAAGGGTATATCACAACCAAAAAAGGCTTGGTTATACTACAGGAAAATAAATTAGTCATTCCTGGCTCGGGCAATCATGTCCCTCATTTTACAAATTCGTCCTCTACAGTAATCTAAGAACGTTGTAATTTCTCTGGGAGTATTGAGAGGGTTGGCCATTCCTTCAGGTTGTTTTAGCAAAAGCGGGAGGTCCTCTAGAGCCCCGTTAGCCAAATATGCCAAGTTAGCGAAATGATCCATCCATGATAGAACAGTTTCATCTCGCTCCGTTAACTCAACTTCCAAGAGGCGTATGGCCTCTTGACAATCTTGTTCAATGCTCATGGCACGTTGTCGTTCTCCATTTATTTCCTACTCGTAAGCTTTTACCACTTCACTAAGTTGTTGTCCCAATTTATGGACTTGTGACTATAAAAGCTCCTTTTGTACCATGACGTTTCGCTCATTTTCTTTGGATTGAGCCAACATATCCTTTAGAAGATGTTTCTCTACCAAGATGGTATCACTTTGTTTGCTTTTCATTTTCAGCTGTGAGTTGGCCGCTCGAAGACATTGGTCTTGTTTTATCATGTAGTCTTCTTCAACCTTCCATTTTTTTCTAATCTCTTTAATGGTTTACTTGTTCTCCAAGTTCTCACTTTTTGAAGGGTGTATTCTTACTGACATCTCAACAAGTCTTCCTCTAGCTTCTTGTTCTTGGCAGTCAACTCTTCTATTTTAGTCTTTAGTGCCTTGGTTGCTTTATCTTCCATGACAAGTGGTGGAACAGGAGTGCTTGCCGGGAGATAAGAGGGACTTCTGAAGGGTAATTTAACAATGGAGACCCTATTTAGGATCCATTCATGATATTCTTCTCTCACAGCATAGCTCCGAGCCCCTAATTCTTTTCCCTTCCAGTGGATCTTCTTCCACGCATTCGCTATATCCCGAATGGCAGAGGCATAGCTTCCCTTCGAGTAATACAAGACGAAAGGAGTGAGCGACTCTTCATCAGGTGGTCCAAGCAAAGGATAAGCTAGCTGACGCTTGGCTATGATGGGATTATAGTTGATGCATCCTTGCGTACCAATAAGGGGAACATTTGGGTAACCTCCGTAGTGATGCACGATCGATTCAACTTCCAACCATTGCGGATACCATCTGACTTTCTCTGCCGTGAGCCCGACAAGGTAATTGGCCCATTCACACCTACTCTTCACTACTAGTTGGCACAATTTTAGATCAGAAATAAGGAATTCGGCCTTACAGACTTGGTGGAAGACATGAGATGTAAACCATACATACAAAGCAGGTAGACAACAAATAATTCTCTTTCCGCCTTGTGTATGGCAGAGATCCATAGTACAGTACACATTTGCCAATATAGCTATGACAAGATTCTCAAGCCTGTGCTTGCGATCTAGGAACACAACAATAACATCATAATCCACATAGTTGTCAATGTTGGGGAACAAGACAACACTGTAGATGGTAATAGCTAGAGTATCCATGAAGGCTTCCCAATCTTCCTTTTCTGCCAGGACCTGCATGTGCTTCTCGAGAAATTCCTGAGTGAATCCGGGAGTCTGATTTCTATTTAGTTGCACACTCCTTAAGGTTTCGGGATGGATCTTCAGAACACGGGCGATGGAAGTGACAGATGCATGATGATCAAGATGACGGTAAGGTATCTGTCCTTCCAAAGACATTCCTAAAATTTGTTCAAATTCCTCAATAGATGGGGCCAACTGAAAGTCCCTAAATGTGAAGCTTCTGAGAGGCGGGTCGTAGAACTGTGTTAAGGCAGTGATCGCCTCAGTTTGCACTTCTACTTCTAAGAGCTTTAGAATCCTCCCATACTTTCTTGTAAAAGCCATTTTCTGTGTTAAGTTTAATTTTCTCCCCCATTGTTTGTAGACTACCCATGTTGATCCTCTTGGCCTTAACGTACAATATTTTTCTTAATTCGGTTACATTTGTGTCACAACTATCAAATTTTATGTTAATTTCTATATTGCTCGAAGGTGCTCGCTAAGTTCCAAACAGCTTCCTGTAAGAACAAAGAGAAAGGAGAAAAAAATCAGTTACTGTCATGTTCTGTAAACCGCTACTTCCTTATTAATTTTTTGGAAAACATTTTCACTTTGAGAAGTAGCGGTCGGCAAAACTCGTGTGAAACTAAAGTCGTATGGGTCATGGATCTTCTAAACATCGTCAATACTTTGCTTGAAGAGAATTTTTGTTTTCATTTTTGTTTTGACGATTGGGAAGATTTATAACCCAGGACTCAAAAGTACACGAAAAGAGAGGGAGCTGCTCATCCGTTAAAGGATTACTAGTTTTTTTTTAAAAAGTGAGTCATTTTTGGAATAAAGTGATCCTTTGAACGGGTAAGCAGTTCATCAATTTGGATTTAAAGGGAAAGCGAGAATAAGGTAAGGTATAGTAAAGTCTGCCCTTTTGTGCCCTAAGTTAGGTTTTTCTGAAAGTCTTTTTCTGGGACCTATAGCCTATCTAACAGTGGACTCCTCACATTGGGTGACTTGTACTAGACTTCTAAAAGGTCACTAGAGCCGAGATCCTACTCATGATGTGACCACAACAGTAGGGAATCTACTAGGTGCGTACATCATGAAAGGTCAAACTCTAGTTGAGGTTTTTACGATCGTCGAATGGGAAGTACATCCCAAATGACACTGCTACCAACCTCCCCTAACTTAAGCTTCACTTGGGGCCCGGGTATAGGGTGTCACTCATAAGTGTGTGTAAATTGTGAGTGTAGTGTGTGAAAGGACATTCAATACCTGTACCTTACTCCATCCTACACAGAAAACAAACACAGAATAACAAAATAAAGTCGTCTACCCTAGGGTTCAACAATCACACAGACATTAACAGAACATAAATGACAAAATACATACAAAACAGAAACCACATACAAACATTGATAGAAAATAAAATAAAGGAAGAAGTTAAATAATTAACAGACTATTTAAAAACATGCACTATCAACTTGACTGACTTGACTCTCTAAACAATGTCCCCAACGGAGTCACCATCTGTCGCGACCAGAATCGTGATGGGATGGCTGACCCTTAAAAATAAAACGCGTTTTGAAAATCCTTTCGAAAAGAAAACATGGAGTCGCCACCAATACTTTTTTAGGATAAAAATATCAGGAAAAACCTTTTTCAAAACACTGGTTATGAAATGAAATTCTAAGTTCGTGAGTCGAATTACAGGTGAGGAAGGTATTAGCACCTCACAACTGTCCGTTATAAAACGGTTACCTCAAATTGATATCGCGCACTTCAAAATAGCCCAGAAATTATTTTTAACTTCTTTTAGGAAAAGAAACACATAAAACAACAAAGCAGACACAAATAGACAAAACAGACCAAATAGTGACAGTAAGAAATTTGACCAAACAGTGACAGTAAGAAAGAAGAAAATAGTAACGATAGAAGACTAAACAGTGACAGTAGGAAAACAAATAATGACAGTAGAAGATTAAAACAGTAACAGTAAGAAATAACAAAGCTATGACAGGAAAAAATTCGACCAAACAACAATTATAAGAAAAAAAGTAAAACATAGTGAAAGTAAAGGTTAACAGGACGTCTCATCCAAATTAACCTTAATTTGTACATAAATTTAAAGATTAAAATAAAATTAATAAAATAAAATAAAATAAAAAATAAAGTTGATTAAAAATATTTTTTTAATAAAAGTATTAAAAACCATGAGATTAACAAGACGTCGCATCTAAATTAATCTCATTTTAAAGAAAATAATATTCTAATAAAAATATTAAAAAAACATGAGATTAACAAGACGTCAGGTCTAAATTAACCTTATTTTAAAGAAAATATTATTTTAAATGAAAATATTAAAACATGAGATTAACAAGACGTCACGTCTAAATTAACCTCCTTGTGACAATAAAATTTTAAAATATTGACTATATAAAATTAATTGAAATAATAGCAGAGACATAGAAATTAATAACGAGAAAGTGGGCCCGACAGGAATTGATTCCCGCTCCTACGTATTCTCAAATGTATTGAGAAATGGATTACGTAGTTCTTTGATATTAATTTTGAAAGAAAAATATTTAAATTATTTTTTATTATTAAATTGATTTGATTTTTATAATAAAAGGAAATTTATGAGGAAGGAAAAAAATACAAGGCGAAGTAAGATCGCACGTGCATAATCCTTTCGAAGTTTTATATCCCAAATGTAGGCAAAAGTAATTTTGCATGACATTGCTTATAAGATCATGATATTTATTCTAAAAGAAACACATATTTAATATTTATTTTTTTATTTTTGAATTAACATAAAGATATTTATTTTTATTCTTAAAAAGATATTTAGATTTTTTTAATACTTTTTATTTTTTTAAACTTTGACACAGAGGGAATACTTACTATTAAAATGATTTTCAGATTTTGTTATTTTTAAATAAGAAACTATTATTTTTTTGTTCAAAAATCTTTTTTTAAAACAATAATAAATAATCACTAAAGAAAAGGTATTTATTTACTATCGGGTAACTTTTATTAATAAGAACATAATCTAAAAGCATTTAAAATTTTTTTAAAGCATTACCAAAACAAATTAGGCTTTGGAGCCCATTATCCTAAAAAAGAAAAGAAAAGAAAAGAATGGTAATAGAAATGGGCCTCATCAGCTGAGGCCCAAAAACAAAAAAAGAAAACCTAGAACTAAAACAAAAGAAGACAGAGAAGAGAAAAAAGGGGGGCGGTGGACGAGAGAAGATAGAGGGGAGAGAGATTAACTGAGAGTGAGGGAGGGAGAGGAAAAGGAGGTGGTTCCAACGGGATCTGGGCCGGGGCTGGTTGTTCACGCGGAGGAAGCCGGTTGCAGGGAGGGGGAAAGAGAAACCGAGAGAGGAAGAGGGAGAGTAATCGAAGAGGGGGAAGGGAGAGGAAGAGGAGGTGGTTCCCGGTGGTTCTTCCTCTTTTCTTCTCTTTTCTTTGCTTCTGTTGGGTTCTTGGTGGGTGGGTGTATTTTTTTGTTTTTTGGGTTTATGATTGATAGTTGTTGTTGCTATTGGCTTGAGGTAAATGGGTGGTGAAATTGGTTTTGGTTTTTCTCTTTTTTTTTAGTGAAAAGGATTGAGAAGATGATGATGAGGGTAAAGTGTGGTGTCTGTTGGGTGATGGAGAAGATGAAGGTGAGATGAAGCTGGTGGAAAGGTGGGAGACAGATTCCGGATTCCGAACGGAATTTCCGGAATGGGGAAGAAATTATTATTTATTTTATTATTATTAAAAATAAAGGTGTTCACAATAATAAAATTATTTAAAATATATTTTAATATATATTATTATTTAAGTTATTATTATATATATTTGAATACTTTAAATATACTAGCATTAAAAATATGTATCAAAACATATTTAATTATATTATTAAAATATTTTCAAGTATATTTAATTATATTATTAATAATAAAATATTTAAAAATATTTTTTATTATATTATTATACTAATAAAATATTTAACATAATGATAAAATATTTAAGAATATATTTAATTTTTTTAAAAATATTTAATTATATTATTAAAATAATATTTGAAAGTATAGTTAATTATATTGTTATTAATAAAATATTTAACAATATATTTAATAACTAAATAGTTAATAACAATATTTATTAATAAAAAGAAACTACATAAATAATATATTTTTAGCTAAAGGGTAAATTTAACCCTTGGAAAATTTGTGATTTTTCCTTTACCCTCTGAAATAATTTTTCTTAGTATTGTGTCCTTTTAAAATTTTTAAATGTAGTATGTGACTCCTTCCCTCTGCTAAGTGATGAGGTGGAGCCTAGTCACATGTCAGTGCTTGTATATGTGACATGTGACTCATCATTTTAAATACTTTGTAGGATTGAGTTTCTAATTAAAGGGCCTAATGCTATGAAACAACTTTTTAAAGGGTCTATTGCTAATTGTCCAAAAAAATGGCCTATTGCTATATTGGCTTTGACTGAACTATAACTCTAAACATAACAACGCCATCTCTTCAACCTCTTAAGTCCTTCACTGCAACAGTCATGGGAGATATGAACACAACACCGCGATATATTGCACACAACATTGCGAATACCATTCCCATTCCTATCATTCTTCTTCTTATGCCCTCTCTCTTCTCTTGCTCACGACAACCATGAGAGCTTTTCAATTTCTTGAAATTGTTAAAGGTAAGGTTGAACCCAAACTTAGCTTTGTGTAGATTATGAACCCCCACACTCGATTCTTATGATTTCTTGAACTTTGAAGTAATTTTGGAGCTTAGGGTTGGTTGTAGTGAAGGATTTAAGGGGTTAAAGAGATGATGTTGTTATGTTTAGGGTTATGGTTCAGTCACAGCGAATATAACAATAGGCCTTTTAAAAAGTTGTTTTGAAGCATTAGGCCCCTTAATTAGAAACTTAATCCTACAAGATATTTAAAATGATGAGTCACATGCCACATATGCAATCATTGACATGTGACTAGGCTTAACCTCATCATTTTACAAAGGCAGTTAACGGAAAGAGTCACATACTACATTTAAAAATTTTTCAAGGACACAATACTAAGAAAAATTAATTTAAGGGGTAAAGCCAAAATCATAAATTTTCTAGGGGCTAAATTTACCCTTTAGCCTATATTTTTATTAAAATAATTATTATATATTTTATTATTAATAATATAATTAAATATATTTAATACTAATATATTTCAAAAAATTTAACTATATATAATAATAATTTACATAATAATATATCTAAAAATATATTTTATTATATATTTTCAATAACTTGATTATTAAAATATATTATTAAATATATTCATAAGAGATATGTTTTTAAAATATATAATTATATTATAAAATTTATTATTTAAATAATGTTGTTAAAAATATATTTAATCAATATATTATCAACAAAATATATGTATTAATTAATAATTGATAAACATGAGTGAATATGAAAGATATCTTTTATATATTAATATTACCATTCATGTAATGATGGTGTACTATTAGTGGTAGTCTTGTTAGTGTTGTACCTAGATGACATAAGTTTAAAACATGTTGGAGTCAAAAAATTTAATTTCATGGTTAATCGTGAGCTAATTATGTTGCATGTGTGCCATGTCGTTTAATTCTACAAAGGGTGAGAAAAAAATAAGAGCCCATAATAAACTTAAAATATATTTTTATATATTTATCCTTTTTTAAAATATAGTTGAATCTAATTTTGAATATTCCAAATTGGCGGCTCTAAAAAAGATGAAATATTAGCTTTGGAACTTTTACCTAATAACGCACAGAAAAGAAAAAGCTTTACCAAATATATGTAATTAAACTTTTATTATTTAAAATTAATGGTAAATGTTTAACATTAATTGTTAATGATAGGAATCCAAAATAAATAAATAAAAAATCCAAAGAAACTTGCCACCTTAAAATAGAATACACATTGAAGATAGAGTAGGTTTTAATTAGAATAAGAAAGCATAACATCATGAGCAATTTAAACAACTTTAGAAAAATCTTGTAAAATTAACATATAAATATAAAATGTTAAAGTAAGGTTTGAATCTTTTCATACTTCTCCCCTTTACTGCTTTTGATTTTTTTTAAAAAAAAAACTACAATAGAGTGTGAATTTAGTATAAGAAGTATGCCTGCGAATATGGAAAGTTAATCACAACAATATCTTTACTCAAGTTTTGTTTCTAAACAGGATATGGATCCATTTTTAAATAAAAAAAGAGAACATTGCAATTTAGATGTATGTGTAGAGGTAGAAGACGTAATTAATTAAGTATATTTATTATCGAGAAGTATGAGTAATTACCCAACGTCAATATCATTCCTCATGTGAGAGAAAATGTTGATAAAGTTTGACCGGTAATTAAATAAATAAAAGTACCGGTTTAAAAATAATTGTTTAATTAATGCAGTTAAACTAGGATTACATCAGTCATCGCTAAATACATATACTTTTAAGATTATATTTTATTTTAATAATAAATTATGTAAAGTTATAAAAGAATTATGATAAAAATAATTTCAAGTTAATTAATTTAAATGCATATATTTTATGAGATGGAAATTTCTAATAAATAATAATAATAATAATAATAATAATAATAATAATTCTTACATATATTTTATATATAAATATTCATTCATTAAAAAATATTTTAGAATTTGATTAAAATTTGAAAGGAATTTTTTAAAAATAAAATTAGCTCAATGGGCTCAAGAGGATAAATTTTTACCTAGTTTTAACACGATCTAGACCATTTAACCGATTATTAATCGGTTTTTTATTCGATCAATTTCTTGTGTTATTCAAACCTGTTAATTAATATATATGGTTATATTTATTTACATCATAATTTCAAAATAAAATAGTAAAATGTTACCAAAATAATAATAAAAAGGCAGTGGTGGTAACCACCCATTTTTCAAAGTGCAAACCCCACCATAATAAATACATGTTTTAGCTAGGCATTTGCACCATTGTCCCCTTCTTTTCTTTTACATTCCCTCCCAACATGAAAACCGAGCCAGCAGCCTCCGATTATGTGATCAACAACAATGACGATAATAACAGCTCCCAAAACAATGTCCCTCTGAACCCTTACTTTTGCCCTTATTGCTCTGTCATGTTCGACACTGAAACTGAGATGCTCACCCACTACTACCAGGAAATAAACCAGCTCTACACCTTGGAGATGATGAGGAGAAGGGTCATTGATTTGTATCGATTGAACCCTCAAATCCAGGTCCCATATCCACTACAACTCTTTTCATTTCTTTCCTACCCTGTGAATCCGATGATTCTCTCACATGTGCAATTTTTGTTCGACAACGTATTGCACTTTCCACCCTCCCATCCCGTCTTCCAGCTGGAAACTGCAGGCGCTTCTTCTGCTGGGAAGGACCATGAGATGGTGGACGTGAACCCAACACTACCACCATCTCCCCCGTCACCTGATCAAGTAGATCAGGAGGGGACTCGGAGTCTTATCTCGTTCTTGGACCTGTCCATTGCACCACCCACTACATACCCACCTGTCACAAGTCGATCTCATAGAGTGGATGTTAACGATGGACTGGAAGGAATGAGGGGAATTCCTCTACCCCCAAATGCACCTGTACCTGCAACCGTTGTACCTAGCTTTGTTGGACATGTTAATTTTGCACCGGCAGCTGCAATAACAGGAGTTGCTGTTGCACCCCCCTTGGTGGCTCCGGCGACCATGACGGTAAGGAGGGTGCCATCAGAGCCGAACATGAATTTGGAGCTCTAAACTGACCCATGTCTAGGATATTCAATTGAATTGGCTTGGCACTGAACTGAGTCTTTTGTTTGTTTATTTACTTATGTTGGTGTGGTGCTTCTTTCTAGTACTTCGGTTTATCTTATGGTGTTTTTACTTTCCTTTGAGTCTGATTGGGAATTTTGTTCCAAGCCAATTCAAAGTCAATTTGTTGGTCGAATGATTCGTCTCTTGTCTCTGGTGATCTAGCATACATATGTATGTACGTTAAGTTGTTCGATCGTAGATTTTCGTTCATGTCTGGTCGATCGGTGGTGTAATATTTTAATCAAAATCGATCAATTGTTTTTAATTTTATGTTATATATAATATCCACTTTGCTCTTCATTTGTGCTTATTCTCTTTGGTAAATTAATGGAAAGAAGAAAAAGGATATGTAATTCTTCATCCAGAAGAACTGGTTTAACTGAAAGGATCAACACCCTCACTGAAATTAAAAATAATATGTTACATTATAATGTGGAGCCAAAAATAATGTTAATGATTTGGAACGATGTTAATTACTCTTGGGTAACCGTATCTATTTTGAATATATCAAAAATTAATATATAATGATTTGGAACGATGTTAATTACTCTTGTGTAACCGTATCTATTTTGAATATATCAAAATTAATATATATTTTTTTTAGTTTTTCATATCAGCAGAGGAAGTCGACCACTCACTTTTCTTCCTCATTTTCATCTCCGTTAAGACTAAATTAACTATTTTATCACTCCATATATCCATTTAATAGAATAAATTATATCCAAGGTCTCACCAATAAAAAAAATTAGAGTTGCAACATTGTTCATTATTATTGTGTTTAGTTCCAGTAGCAGGAAATTTGCACCAAATTGAGTATGCATATGATTCATATACATATATATAATGCATTTATTTGAAAATGAACTTAATTGCTTTGATTTCTTATCAGCATGTGTTAGAAGCAATTTCATCCAAAACAAAAAATACTGTACTTTGTTGATTAAAGAATTATATTATGTGCGTGGAACAAAAATATTTTACCATAGTCTCTTCATTATATGGTCTTTATTGTGTGTTCGACATACATGTAAAATAATTGATAAAATTAATTCATTTAGAAACGTATATTGTGAAAAAAAATATTCAGATAATTTCTTTTTGATTGGACTGTATTTAAAAGATATACTTTTAAGTTTAAAATTATTACAATAAATATACGAATTATAAAATTGGAAAGATGCGGGTAAAATAGAAAAAATGAAGTATAAATAAATACCTTTCATGTATAATCAAAATTTTTAAAAACAAAATCAGATTCGGATTATAATTCACTTTCGTTTTATAAATAATCTATTAGATTATAATCTATTATTTAATAAAAACACTCAATTAATAATCTCTATAACTAAACACTCCCAAACACATTTATTAAAATGTTTTGGATGTAACTGGAAGTAAAAATTGTGGGCACAAATTAAGGGTAATTAAAATTGACGAGGGCACTTATCCTATCAAGGTAACAATCTCAACATTTATCTGCCTAATATATATACATACATGTATAGAATTTGTTATAACAAGGAAACGCTTTTTTTGGTTACATAGAATAAGAAAAAGGTAACTTTTTGAAAGTCTAGCTCAATAGGTATATATTTTAAAAAATCATCTCAAAATTTTCTTTCGTACTTTTATTTTGTTTCAACAAATCCATAGATTGCTAAACCATATTTTCCTATTTAATTAGCCTTTAATGATACTTTTAATGATAAAAGATAAAATCTCAAACACAATACAATATAAATATTGATTTTATTATATACACTAAAAGTAAAACGTTTGCAGTATAGAAATGTTGCATGAGAGTTAGGTTTCACACAACATGGGAATAAGCTCACGCTATGACATTGAATTTTGAGAAAGTGCGCTAATTTGGGTTGTTGTGTGGGAGGCATGTAAGAACCAAAACAAAAAAAAAAACAGCATGTTAGAGATAGATAAAGGGGATGTTTGGTATAAAGTTGAGTTGATGGAGTTTAGAAAACTGGGATTTTGTAAATGGAGTTTAGAAAATTGGGGTTTTGTAAACGGAGTTTTGTTTGGTTGAGCGTTGAGTTAAAGTGAGTTAAGTTGTAGTGATTTTGTTTGGTTTGTAGTAGAATTGGGTTTGGGAAATGGTAGTTAAGGGTGAAATTACTAAAAAGGGTATGAATTTAAATATATATATAATTTGTGTGTATATTTGTTTATATTAATATTAAATGTTTAATATAAAACCAAAAAATATATTAAATATAATAATACATACTTAATAATGAATAAATATATTAAATAGTAATTTATGTAAATTTTGTTATATATAATAAAACTAATTAATTAATGTGATTAATTTTATATATTATGAGATAAGAATATATTTGAATGTTTTTATCATAGTAAAACTAATAAATTTGGGCCTTTTTATTTTTTATATATTAAAGGTTATTTACACAATATAACTTAAATTTTCGTATTACTCATCGTTAATTACGCAATGTAAGTTAAATTATCGCATATACGTCAAGGTTTATGAATTCTTACGCATTACTCATCGCTATTCGTTGTTCATTAGCGTAACAAGTAAAATTAATCTACACAAATATTAAAATCTAAACTATAATTAACTTTAAAATTAACTTTAAAAATACAAAACTAAACTAAATTACCTAATCTAACATGCCTTCGTTAGTAAAATCAGCCTTACATAATTGGAACATTAACCTTACACATTTCATCCCTAAACAACATACAAACAACACATTACATTAATAAACTAACATATAAACCAACCCAATACACATAAACCAACCCTAAACACAACAAAATAAATATATCATTTCAAAAAAAAATCAAAATAAAAAACAGGGCACTTCTACCATACACCAAGCAACACCAGTACACCCATGCACCACACCCTTCACCTCATCACCACCGTCAATCCCAAAGGCCATCATCCATCATCACCACCAGCAAGCACCACCAGCCACACCACCGGCAACCTGCAACGGCCACCATCATCAGCCACACCACCAGCCACCCAGCCCAAACCCAACCCACACCACCCAGCCCACACCACCAACCACCACCGGCAAATGAAAAAACCAGAGACGGAGAGAGGAAGACCAAAACAAATCGGGGTTGTATTACCTCAAGACTGGTGGAGGATGTTCTCCTTCTTCAGATCGGAGGTGCGTCATCCCAGCTGCGGATTGGAGAAGATGGTGCCGTCGTTCACCAGATCCGACGAGATCAGGAGGCCGCGTCTTATAGCCGTTGGAGGGAGGGCTATTATGGACTTTTGGCAAACGGCGTTGATCCGAGGGAGGTCGTGGCTCCTTCTGCTGGACGCGCGTTCTGCCCAACCTAACGCCGTTCGCAGCCACGGAACGGAGCGACGACAGCAACCAAACAGAGGAAGGTAGCCAACGGAGACTCACTGACGGAGAAACCCACCTTCAACGGCACGGAATGGAGATAGGAGAGGCGAACCAAACATGACCAAAATCCACCTTTAAAGTTGGAAAAGCTATAGCTAATAAGGTAGTGATAGATTTTGATATGTTACATCTCCCCTAAACCTACGGCGTTAAATAATTTAGTGATTTAAACTCAAATTATGTGACATATGGCCATCAAAAGTATAACATTGTTTGTCGCCGATATCCTCACCCACACATCACCTTTTATTCAAAGGTGACTTGCTTAGCAATGGCCATGACCTATAACCACATCCACCGTTAAAGGTTTTGGTTTACTTGTCATCGGTAAATCGGTGGCAAGCCTACAAACTGTTAGTGGCGGTAGGTGGTCATTGCTATATTTTTCAAACTATGAGTAGTCACAAACTTTAGGTACCATGCCGTCACCAAGTGGGATCCATGATTTCATGGCCAATCCCATCGTGACACATTAGCAATGAAGCAAGTTCATTACTTATGTCAGTACATTAGCAACAAATGTATTTTTATTTTTTTATCTTTTTCCTTTTTAGACTTATTAATAAAATCTTAACAATCATGATAGACAATAATTAAACTCACATTTAAATTCATGAATTAAATTAACTATTTTATAACATCGAATGATAAAACATTAACAATTAAATTAATGAAAACTTTATATATATATTATAATTAATAGTCAAATCAAATATATATAACATGCTTAAAAATAAATACAATGTCAAAAGTAAATACAATAAGCAAAATTGAAGTACAATGTCAAGAAGGGGGGCCTGCTACCGGTCTTGGTTTTGTTACTAAGAAGACACATCCGACTGCTAAAGCTAGTACCCCATGGCACGCATGAACCGATGTAGAAATTCATTTTTGCACTAGAGTGTAAGGTTCATTTATTTAGATTCAAGATCACATGAGCCAAATTGAAAATCTTTTACTCATTGTTCTGTCTTGGAGACTAATGAAAAGTATTACAAAATGACCGAGTTACTTTGTAATCGACTACAAGTTTAACATCATTGATTGGAGTCAAGGAATGCGAATGACTAACTATAAGGTTTATGTGTTGAAGCCAAGAAGTTAGAAGAGAACTTTTATGCTATGTTAAAAGATATTATTGAAGTTGAGTATACCAGATAAATCACCAAAAAGATTGTTTCGTTCTAATGTTATTGATTTGACAACACCCTTAATCAAGGAACAAAGGTTGACAACCAATATGGTTTAGTTGAAGTTAAGTAATTCCGTCACTATAAAGTGTATGATCTTTCCATTTTTTTCCTAACAAGCAAAATATGTGTATTACATAAACTTCCCAGAAGGTCATTGAGACTAGTATGGGTTCTCAAAACCAACGCACAAAGTCAAATTACAACCAATGTGTTTGACAAAGTTAAGGATGCTTATCAACTTGCTTCGATTGAACTTCATGACTTTCATGTTATGGTGCGTATCAATCTGGTGATCTACAATGATACACTTGTGCATAACGGGAGTGAACAAGTTGACAGAGTCTTCCTCCTATAATCAAAACCATTAGGAGGCGAATTTGATAATGAACACCAAACTGAAAGTGAAAACACGAAATGAAAGTGAATTTGACACCTAAACTGACACAAGGTATGTTTAAATTATTAAAATTTGTTGCATGTAATTATTTGTTTGTTAAATATCGTTTACTTGTAATTCGTTGTATCAACAGATGATTCGATGTGGTTGGAGATAGCTACAATCGCGATTCTGGTGATAGGGGTTGTAGTGCTGGTGACATCGATAATATGGTGGACACATTAGTTGCCTCTAATTCATAACAACACACCCCTACAATTACCATTGTCAGGGATCAAATAAACACCAATGAGTTAGTCACAAAGCATCATGTTGCTCATCCATCGATACAGGCTATCGAAACCCCCTACCATTGCCAAATCTGTGCCTTCAGTTCTTCCTTTCATAATAACTTTAAATAATAGACTTGAGTAAGTTTGAAACTACTATAACTCTTACTTTATTTTAATTTTACTTTTGTAAATTTGTTATAACAATTTCATTGATAGATGGCATCGTCAAAGCCATTACTAAAATTTTGAAAGGGGAGTGGGATGGTCCTTAGATCTCATTCAAGGATGCACCAGACAAAATTTGGAGAATATGGTTTGAGACATTTTCAGTAAGTTAAACCTCTTCTTATTATACATTAAATTTGAATTCATTTGAATTTAATATTTTTGATAATATTTTATTATTTTACAAGGGAATATAGGTGGAATTTGAATAAAATAGATGAGGTAAAAAAGGTCTTTGGGCATAAGACCTGGAAACTCATCAAAAGCATCTTGTACAAATATCGCAAAGTCAACATCAACCTTGAGTAGATTGGTGACACTTAGTGGAAGGGGATGTGTAGGAAGTGGAATAATGAACCCTTTAGGCAGATAAGTGAAAGGAACAAGGCTAACCAAGTACTTGATGTCGGTGCCTCAATCTATACTTGGGGTTCTATGGTTACACACAAAAAATGGTAACTATTGTTTTAAATAATTAGCATCTACTTACTATATTGGACTACTAATAAGGAATATTTTATATTTGGTAGGCTGAGGAGATGCACCCCCATGACCTATGATTTAATGGAGAGGATTAAGAAGAACAAATTGACTGGATGAATGATAAGGCATGAACTATTATAGTAAGTTAATTATTGAACTTAGGATATATATATGTATTATGATTATGACTCTCTAGCTAGTAATGTATTATGATTATGAATCTGTGGTCGGTAAATTAAGAAATTTTTATCTTATTTGATTCTGATAAGTAACTTTGAATATTTATAAAATGAAATTATTTTGATGTTATTTTGGATGTAATTGCAATTAAAAGTTTGTGTTTCAAAATTTGGTTAGTAACTTAGGACTATTTTTTATTGTAATTGTAATTATAAATTGTACTGAGAATATTTCTCATTATTTTACAAGAATTTTAAAAATTTTGGTTTCTTCTATATATATATAAGGGAAACTTTACCAAAATTTTGTTAGAAATTTTATTTATATTTCAAAAGTTTTAAATCGTTTATTAAAATCAGATGTTACGATTTGATTTTTAAATAGAAAATAATGTCTGATGCGGTTACCATAATTAAATATGTCAATTAATTCTTATTTAAATTATTTAGTCTATAACGTCTTTATTATTAACGAGATTTAGTTGACCAATTTATTTTCGCTATATTTATTTTCTTTTATTATAAAAATCGTATCTGACCAGCCTATTATAAGATATACATTTTTGTTCTGGGTTTATACTGGAAAATCTACCTTTTGCGAGTTCTACTTCCTATTGCTACACATAAGGACTATTGTATCCTCGGGGGCACGCCTTAGGCACATTATAAAAGCCCAAATTTTTAATTAAATTTGAAGCGGTAATTAAACAGTGAAAAAATTAAAGTTTCTCAGAAAAATAAGAAATGAATCCTAGAAAATAGGAAATTTAATACAAGTTTCTCAGAAGTATTCCCTGAGGATGTTCCAGGATTACCTCCTAAACGAGAGATAGAATTCTCTATTGACCTAATTCCTGGAGCAGAACCCATTGCTAGAGCACCCTATAGAATGTCTCCAATGGAACTGACTGAATTAAAGAAGCAAGTGGATGAGTTATTAGAAAAGCAATTCATACGACCTAGCGTATCTCCTTGGGGAGCACCTGTACTACTAGTCAAGAAGAAAGATGGTAGTATGAGACTTTGTGTCAATTATCACCAACTGAACAAAGTAACAGTTAAGAATAAATACCCGTTACCAAGGATTGATGACCTTATTGATCAACTATGAGGAGCTACTATGTTCTCCAAGATAGACCTGAGATCGGGATACCATCAAATTCGCGTAAAGAAAGAAGATATTCCAAAGACAGCCTTTAGAACACGCTATGGCCATTATGAATATTTAGTTATGCCTTTTGGTGTAACTAATGCTCCAGTCGTGTTCATGGACTACATGAACCAGATATTCCATCCATACCTTGATCAAATTGTCATTGTCTTTATAGATGATATTCTCATCTATTCCAAAACTAAGGAGGAGCATGAGAAGCATTTGTACTTAGTGCTACAAATACTAAAGGAGAAGCAGCTATATGCCAAACTATCCAAATGTGAGTTTTGGCGTAATGAAGTAAAATTCTTAGGCCATGTGATATCTAAGAATGGAGTGTCAGTCGACCTTGCGAAGATTGAAGCTGTAATAGCTTGGGAAAGGCCGAAGACTATCACAGAAATCAGGAGTTTCTTAGGACTTGCGGGTTACTACCAAAGATTTATTGAAGGATTCTCTCAAATTGCTCTACCCATGACTCGATTAACTTGTAAGAATAAACCTTTCATTTGGACTACTGAATGCGAAGCAAGTTTCCAAGAATTAAAGAAAAGATTAACAACTGCACCAGTTCTAGCCTTACCAAATCCATACGAAAACTTTGAAGTTTATTGTGATGCTTCAAAGCTAGGACTAGGTTGTGTCTTAATGCAACAAAGGAGGGTAATTGCCTACGCTTTGAGGCAATTACGACCACATGAATTGAATTATCCTACTCATGATCTGGAGTTGGCAGCCATTATCTTTGCTTTAAAAATTTGGAGGCACTACTTATACGGTGCAAAGTTTGAAGTTTATAGTGATCATAAGAGTCTCAAATACCTATTTAACCAAAAAGAATTAAATATGAGACAACGTCGATGGGTGGAATTTCTCAAGGACTATGACTTTAAGTTGAAGTATCACCCGGGGAAAGCCAACGTGGTTCCTGATGCACTTAGTAGAAAAGCTATTCATGTGGCAGCTTTAATAATAAAAGAATTAGAAATGATTGAATAATTTAGAGACTTAAACATAGTAATTGAGGAGAAATCTTCAGTAAATATGGTTGTCGGAGTTCTGAAAATCACTAATGATTTTCTGGAGATGGTGTGTGAAAAACAAAGATTAGATGTATGTCTCCAAGAAATGATCGAGACACAACATAATGGAAAAGATCTGGGATTACAAGAAGGTTCAGATGGAGTATGGAGGATGAAAGGAAGAATATGTGTCCCAGAGGATGTAGAACTAAAGAAGATGATTCTAGATGAAGCCCATAAAAGCATGCTTAGTATTCATCCTGGATCTACGAAGATGTATCAAGATTTAAGAAAGGATTTCTGGTGGAAGAGGATGAAAAAAGAGATAGCTGAGTATGTTTCATCTTGCTTAATATGTCAAAAAAGTAAAGTTAAACATTAAAAACCATCTGGTGGATTACAACAACTAGAAATACCAGTATGAAAATGGGATGACATTGCCATGGACTTTATGTCAAGCTTACCTAGAACACAAAGAGGCAATGATGCTATCTGGGTGATAGTCGATAAATTAACAAAATTATCCTTTTTTCTCCCATTCAACATGAAGCTTTCACTTGAGAAATTGGCTCAAGTGTATATAAAGGAGATAGTGAGATTACATGGAGTACCGTCAAGCATAGTATCTGATAGAGATCCTAGATTTACTTCTCGATTCTGGGGAAGTTTGCATAAAGAGCTTAGTACTAGACTGAAGTTAAGCTCTACCTATCATCCACAGACTGATGGTCAGTCAGAGAGGACTATCCAAAGTTTGGAGGATTTACTGAGAGCATGTGTATTAGAACATGGTGGAAGCTGGGAACATTACCTTCCACTAATCGAATTCACATATAATAACAGTTATCACTCAAGCATTGGGATGGCACCATATGAAGCATTGTATGGTAGAAAGTGTAGGACACCAATCTGTTGGTTAGAGACAGGTGAGCACCTGACTCTTGGACCAGAAATTGTCCAACAAACAACAGAGCAAATTTGGATGATTAGAGAAAGGATGAAAATTGCACAAGATCGGCAGAAGTCATATTATGATCAAAGGAGGAAGCCATTAGAATTCTAAATTGGAGATTATGTATTCTTAAAGGTATCACCCAACAAAGGAGTTGGAAGAGTGTTAAAAAGTAAGAAGCTTACTCCAAGATATATAGGACCATATGAGATTCTGAAAAAAATTGGTAAACTGACATATCAGATTGCATTGCCACCTCACCTTTCCAATCTTCATAATGTGTTCCATGTCTTACAATTACGGAAGTATGTACCTGATCCAGACCATGTGATCGAGACTGATGATATACAAATTAAGGAAAATCTTACGATTTCAGTAAAAGCTGTGAAGATAATGGACAGAGACGTCAAGCGACTAAGAGGCAAGGAGATCTCATTGGTGAAAATAGCTTGGCAACAAGGAGATGAAATAAGCATGACTTGGGAACGAGAAGATGAGATGAGAAGTCAACACCCTGAATTATTCTAACAAGGTACGTTTAAATTTTGAGGATGAAATTTTTATAACTGGGGGAGAGTGTAACAGCCCAAATTTTTAATTAAATTTGAAGCGGTAATTAAATAGTGAAAAAATTAAAGTTTCTCAAAAAAATAAGAAATGAATCCTAGAAAATAGGAAATTTAATACAAGGATATTTTTAGTCTGACTTAAAACGGAATTAAACAAAAATGGAACGTAGAATAAAATAAAATAATAAAATAAAATAAAAATCTTCTACAGTAAAATGCTACAGTAAAATGTCACATGAAAAATCTTGTAACTTCATGAGAGTTCTCCATTCTTCCCACCGCCTCATTTCACTTCGATCTGCTACAGTGATTTGCTACAGTAATTTACTACAGTAACCGCCATTGGAAGCCTATAAATAAGGCTCCAACCTTCCAAATTTCTTAAAAACCAAAAACCTCACTAATCCTATAACCTTTCATCTCCCTCTTTAAGTTTTCAAAACCTTCATTGCCATACTCAAGCTCTTTAATTTTGCATAAGAAGAAATTACGCAAACTTGAAGATTTGAGGAAATACAAGGAAGTTTAGCATAAGAAAAGCTTAAGGATCTTCAATTGAGGTAAGGAAGAGGGGATAGGATATTAAGTACATAGAAATTAAGTTAGAATTACTTGCTTAATTGTTTAGAAACTCATATAGTTAGATTTTAATTTAATTTGAATTAAATTATGAAATTGATGCCAAATGGTTTGGAATATGATATTAAACAATTACTATAACGTGGAAAATATGTTTCCATATTCTTTGAATTATTAAATGTTATGGAAAATATGTTTCCATATGTTTGAAATATGATATAAAAATTATGGAAAATGTGATTCCATATGATTGAATTATGATATAAATAATATGGAAAATGTGTTTCCATATTCTTTGAATTACAAACAAAGTATGCTTAATTGATTGTTATAATAATTTTATTGTTACAATTAATTATAAAGGAATTTGATAATTTACTGCATTCATGCATCATATGCATTGGCCGTTCAAAGAATCCGCAGAGGGGTTCTTTGAGGGGGTTCCCGGTGGGGGAACGAGCTCTGTTGAGCAACAGACCTCTGTGGTGGTTTTATACCACGACCGTCTTAAGGACTAAGCAGTGTGTCCTTAAGGGGGGTCCCGCAACACTTGTTATTGATATTATGATATTGTTATCCGATGTGGTGTTGTATTATGGGGCGCGGTATCGGTTGGATATCCGTAAAAATGTTATTGTTGGAAATCACTACAGATGTTCCCACCAAAATGGATCCATCATGCATTTTCATTCATATAAAAGAACGGAATATAATAACATAAGTATAATACAAAATACTTGTTTGACATCTGCATCGCATAGCATCCTACTTGTGATTGTGTATGTTCTAATTTAATTTCTATTTATTTGATATTTTATCTCACTCTTTCTGTTACTTGTGGCAACCCTTTAGTGGTTAACCAGGAAGATATATGACAAAGTGGATGATGCTTGATGTGGATAAATTATGAAGGCTTTTGAGGCTGATGCTTGCTTGCGTGACTACTATGGCTGTATTATGTGTATGCTATGTTTTGGTATTTTACATCTTTATATTTTATAAGATCTAGGTGCCTGTTGTAAAATATAATATGTATAAAACTCTGATGTTATGTATAATAATGAGAAGTCAATTATGAAAAGGTTGCGTACTCTGATATTGTATCAGTAACCTCTGGAATCAGGTTGTGAATCTCTTGATAATTACCAGGTGAAAAATAAGTTATCCATGAAATTTTATATGGTGACGGTAATTATCTTGGGATTTGCAAGTTGGCTCCAGGGTGTTACACGCATAAACCCTTAAGGGCAGTGTGATTCCACATGCCTCGGTCAACCAATTTTCCAACAAATTTTTCAAAAAATTTAACTTCAAACACATACTTTTTTAATTTTTATTATCTGATAAGAGGCCTATTAGACAAAAGGGGTTGAATAAGAGGCATAACTCGCTACATAGATGAAAGGTGAGTTAGACGAGAAGACACCAAAGAAAGGCTCTTTCTTCTACAGATGACAACACTACTTACCTAGAGGTTGTCCGAGGCAAGGACAAGAAATTAAATGTATTTGGCCTCTAAGTTCAGGTCATTGAGAACCTGAAATAAGGAGCTTATAGAGAAGAGTGCCCAAATAACATGTCTCTAACAAACATATACATTTGTGGAGCAAACAAATGCTGAAATAGTGACAAGAGGATGCTAGAGGAAAGTAGAAGACCTAGGAGACTCTGCGACGACATAAGGAGATGTTTGCACTAGTTTTTCTCACCAATAGTTTTCCTTCCCTTTCCCCAACCCTCCCACCTGACATTGTATTTTATTCTCACTACAAATATTATCTATTTTGTACACATTGTTTATACATTGATTTTCATAATTTTGTTGTGTATATAAAGATTTCAATTGTTTACTTATTAATATTTTTGTCATTTAATTAGCATTATAACTATTGTGTATATTCAAGAAATTACAGTAAATTTAATTCACAAACCTCAATATATAGTTAATTATTATGTATCAGGTCATAATTCAGTTTACGCTTTATTAATAATCCAAATCCCAAAACATATTGGAAAAAATTAAAAAAAAATAAATAAATAATAACGACACGTGTAACAACAAAACTGGGTAAATCCCTAGAGGCGACAGAACCACCCCCGTTGCTATAAAAAATTCAGGGCACGTTTGGATTTCAAGTTAGGTTGGTCAAACCCCAAAAATACATCTTACAGTCAAATAGAGTTTTGACAGTCTCAAACGGCGTGAAAGATCAATATCAACTTTTAAATTTCTCTATTTCCCAAACTCTGTTTCCCCAACTAGAAACCAAACGGACACTCAGACACCTTATCTAATGATGATAGGGGTGACGAAGTTCACAACTTCAGAATTGACAACAGGATAGATTTCGTCGTGAGCTCTGTAAACCAACTAGGGACGAGAATGTCTTTGTCACTGTATTTATGACATGTGCATCTACCTAAGGCTTTATCACCGAAATAGCGACGACATAACAAAATCCTGAACGATGGACTCGGACATGAGATTTGCGTCTGTCGCTACATGTCAATTTCAAAAAAAAAAGAAAAAGAGACCTGTGGATTAGGAGAGTAGGGACAAACATTTTGATGTTTTGAGACATATATGCCTGCCGGTGGTTATGAGCCACGGAATTCCTTCTGATGTCCCTAAACTGGGTATCAATGACAAGTTCAGCGGTAGGAAATAGGAAAGATTACATCGTAGAGTCCGTCACTGGTTGAAGTAGAGATGGATTTCTAGCATATAGTGACAATTTGGAATGATTACATCGTAGAGTCCGTCACTTAGTGTTCGTAGCCGATTGGCCGAAATTTGGAATTTGGGATTGATTGGAATTTGGAAGGTAATCTGACCCCACGACCCTATTGTTCACATGTAAACACAAATTTTCTAATTCTTCTTTTCTGAGAAACATTTATTTTTATTCATTTTCAGATTTTTGCTTAGTAAAACTTAATGTTGTTGGTTGCTAAGGTTGCGGCACTTGAAACATCCTTCTTAGTGTCTGAAAATTATCAGGGAACAATTAACAACCACTAAAATATGCATGCCTCCCTTATTAGTCATTTAATATGCAAGATCATGCAGGTTGTCTGATTAAATAAAATCGTATCAACTCCATAAGTTCTTACTCTTTGTATGTACATTCCCATAATAAAATTTGTCTATGATGAAATTTGTAGATGGACATGTTTCAAGTAGAGGAAAGAGGATATTATGCAAAAAGTAGTGCGTAGTAAAGGAGAAGGGATGGCTGCCTTGCTTTTATAAGGCTCCTGAGTCTCTTGCAAGTTTTAATGTGACAGTTTTGTACTTACATTTACATTGAATGTAATCTATCTTTTTTTTTTGGTTGAAATAGATACCTTGCCTTAACTAAATTTAGTTTTATTTAATTCCTTGTGTTGTTCACTAATACTGGGAATCTCATTGATTTCACTATAATATCTTGTAACTATTGATCAGTTCCATAAGTTGTAGTAAGAATCCCAACATGTTCCTTATTTTTTGTTTCTCTTCCCACCCTCATTGCTTTATCTTTTGGTCATTTAAGGGCTGGAACAATAAACAGATAGACAAAAATGATCAGTGTTTCAACTTCAGTCATCACCTTGAAGGAAATCACTGAGGTCTACATTGTATATCTTCATTTTTCAACTGCTACTCCAGTCTCATTTTCTTTCCCTTGTAGACTGCTACTTCTTATATGGACCTGTACACTATGGCAAGAGAAGTGTAGAGGGGCTGCTACAGTTGAAGGTGTGAAAGTAAAGCTCTCGCGAGTGTATAGCAAGTGTAGCAAACAATTGCATCCTTTCATAATTTGTTAAAGTTCCATCCCAAAATCAATTGGTAATGATTGGAGTGGTCCAATAGGTATTTAAATCATATGAAATATTATGAAATAGATTATGTGAGACTTTCAACACAATTAAAGTCTTTTGATCTCATCTAATAATTGTTTTATTTGAATTTGTTGAAAAAAGGTATTTGAGATACCTCAAATCTAATTTTATTTCACATGAAGAGTTTTGGTTGTAAAAAGGATTGATGAGATAATAATAATAATGAAAATTTGGTTTTATTCTTTGTTTGATATGCTGGCAATTAGAAAAAAAAATGTATATATGAAAAAATACTGTAGTTTTTAATAGTAAATGTTACTTCTATGTAGATGATTTATATTATATTAAAGTATTTTATATTATAAATTGTGTTTTGGCTGAAATTTTTATTTTGATTTCAGTTTGGTTTACACCGATATTTTAATTTGGTAGTTTAATTGGAATTTAGGTTTAATTTTGAATCTAAATAAAAAGTTAGAAAAAAATTATTAACTTTTACACCGATTATATAAAATACAACAAGTGTATAAAATAAACTTATTTCATCGGGTTCAAAACTAAAACTAGTGTGAAATGTCATATTTTTCACTGGTTGTGAAAATAAAACTAGTGTAATATATTATATTTATATTAGGTATACATAAGAGTCCAATGTAAAATCCATTTTTATATTAGTTATGAACCGGTATAAGAGATCACCTATTTTTTATACCTCTTGAAACCACATAGGTTGGAGAACTAATTAAAAGTTTAAAAAAGACTGAAATAAAAAGTGATTTCTACTCTAGTGTGTTAACTTAAACTTAAAAGAGATAAATTAATGGGAAAGACCAATTTCGGGAAAGACGAATTTCGGCAATGGGGGAATTTATAAAGGTTTAAAACTAATGTTTTTTATATAAAGACCTAATCCTAATAAAAAATTTTATAGGAACTCTAACATATTTAAGCCTTAAAAATGAGTAAAAGGAAAATAAAAATAATATTTATATAATTCATTATATTATTTATTCTATTAGTCTTTTCTTCTAGTTGATCAATTACCTATCATGCTTTACATTTCTTCTCTTTTTTCCTGTTTTTCATCTCTACATCAATTAATTAATTAATAATAACAATTTAAGTTTAAAACCAGAATTCTTAATATTTTGTCTAATTAAAATATATTGATGTGTTTTTTTGTTACTTTTGATTCTTATAGGTAAAATTGAGGTCCACTTCCATGCTTTATGCACACAACATATGTTTGCAATGGCGCAAGAGATTAATTAGGATCATTGGCTTAGCTTAATAAAATCTCTTGCAAAAGCAAGATTAGGAACAACTTTTCATTAATTGTATGTGTAACAAATTTCACAACTAATGACGAGCCTTTGACACTTAACTAGTTATGTTACAATATTAAGCCCTCTGTTCAGGGCCAGCTGGTTTTGAATTGAGAAGTGGTTGAAGAGCTTTGACAACAATAGTCATGTTTGGCCTAAAGTCAGCTTCATATTGAACACAAAGAGCGGCAACTGCTGCTAACTGCATGATCACATCAAATATTAGCTATAAGTTATAACGCCCACAACATTTAACATTTGGGAGTAATTGGGTAAACATAATTAAGTAGTTATTCAATAAACTTCAATTAAATGAAAGCTTAGTTATTTATAAGCTTGATTGTGAACCTTTTTAAATAATATAAAACTGAACCCATTTTTATAGTTTCTTCAAGAAACTTATTAAAATAAACTACAAGAGGTTATACAGAAAGTCATAAACTACATTTAAAAAATTAGAATGAACTCTTCTAAATGCCTCTATATTAATGAATGACGATCTAGTTGAGAGAAAGAACAAAGGAGCTAACCTTAGCAATTGCCTTTGGTGGGTAGTCATTGTTTAGCTTAGGATCCACACACTGTTTCACTTTGTCCTCACTCAGTCTTGGAGTTGCCTACAGTGGCCAACAGAAAATTAAATTGGAGCTAGATTAATCCAAGCAATGTGTTGATGATATATATATGGTCAAGACATACCCAAGTTACAAGACTTTGTTGCCCTTTAGGCATTGTATGGTCCACTGGCTTTCTTCCTGTCAAGAGCTCCAAGAGCACAACCCCAAAGCTATAAACATCACTTTTTTGGGTTATTTGTCCAGTCATTGCATACCTGCAGATGAAAGTAAATCCTTTTGTTTGAAAAACATAAAATTAGTTTCAACAAAGATATCATTCACTTTGGATAGGACTCCAAATTAATCTTCTGCTTTAGTTTTTCCATCTACATAAAAATTTAGTATTTTTCAATGATATTTAAATATGACATTGGTTAGTGATAAGAAAGTTATTTAAGCCCACTTCATATTGTTGGAAAAATAGCAGCATGCATGGCTATAAATTCATATCAACCAATACTTCATTATCAAAGAATGCATAAAGCAAACTTAGTAGAGTTCAAGCATACTCTGGAGCATGATAGCCAAATGTACCCAAGACTCTTGTTGAATGTAGCCGAGCTGCAGTGTCAGAAGACTGATTTGTTAAGTTGAACTCTGAAATCTTGGCCTCATAATCATTGAAGAGTAAAACATTGCTGGATCTAACATCACGATGAACTATAGAAGGTTGAACCTTCTCATGAAGAAACTCGAGTCCTTTTGCCGCACCAAATGCAATTTTCACTCTTTGGTTCCAATTTAAAGCTGGACCAGGTTCAGCCCCTTGCACTCCTTTCCTTCCTGTAACAGCATCGAAAAGCCTTGTAATTAATTTAAGCCCAAGAACTATTTTCTTTACATAAAAATCATTTGTGTTGTTAGGCCTACCATGTAATATGTCATGCAATGAACCCAAACTTGCATATTGATAAACTAAAATTCTATTGTTTGCCTCCAAACAATATCCCATCAACTCCACAAAGTGCTCATTTTTCAGCCTTGAAACAACTGATAACTGCATGATCAATAATGACACATGGTGTTAACATGGATATTCTCACTAGCCATAGACATTCCCTTGATGAATTTAAACTAACAAATAAAAACACCTACCTGTGATGCAAAGTCAGAGTCAGGTTCTGGTGAAGAACTAGTATCTAGCTTCTTGATAGCAGCATCCAAACCATTGCTCAATTTTGCATGGTAAACCTTCCCATAGGAACCTTCTCCAATTAAAGCCGTTGTGCCAAAGTTCTCTGTTAACTGATTTAACTCATCTAATGAAATAGCAGGTATCTCAATTTGCAACTCCTTCTGTGGAGCACCTGTTTTAACAATATTGCCCCTAGGCTCTCCTCTGTCATTCCCTGTTTTTAGAGATAATTGTAGTGTAAATAAATTATTGCTCATAACTAAGGTACTTAATCATATGTTTGGGAACCTAGTGGAAACAACACAATTTTCTAACAGCTCCATCAAGATAAATACTTACTGAACAATTAGGATATATAGTATATACTAAATTATAAAACTTGTATTTCCTAATAATTGATCAAATTGTCATACACTCATATTTCATGTGACACAAATAAAAGGAATAAAAATCTATAGAAAAATTTAATTACATGGTAACCCAAAACTGATTTTTGTTTGAATTTATTTTAGAGATAATTTTATATGGTACTATCATTATTTTTTCTAACCGATGACTAGTTTCTGGTAGATTGATTTTCCTGGAATTTAGATTATAGTTTCTCGTTATTTCCATTCCTCACATATGATACTTTGTTCCTCAAACAAGGTAATGTAACTTTTTACTTTGGAATTCTTCATATATCATTTTTTTTTTTTTGCATTTTCAGTTGCTGTAAACAAAGTTCACAATTATGATAATAGAGCATAAAAGTATAAATATTGTAAAACATGTTATATACCAATGAATATTATGAATAAAAAAGGTTTGATTTTGAAAGGTTAATTATTAATTCAACCAGAAGCAGAATTTTTTGGTTGGCTGGTAAAGCAAAGTTGAAATAAGAAATGGTTTTTTAAGAATAATAGGAAGAAAAGGAAGCAAAAATACTAAGGGGAAAATGTGTATGATACCTCCTCCAGCACCATATGTGTTACCCTTTTCTGGTGCTGCATTGTATTGGTTTGGGGGGGCACCTCCAAAATCCTCTTCTGCACCTCCGCAACAAGCCATAAGCCTCAACAAGCTATTCAAAACAAATGATATCCAATGAATGCCCTGAAAATTTTTAAAGGCTTAACTTAACATTTCTTTAACCGTTTAGCTTATTGACACAAGTGCTATAACAGGACATTGATGATTTTAAACAATTCAAATCAAATCAAATCAACGCATACACAATTTGTTCTAAAAATGGTATCATAATTATCAAACAAATTGAAAAAAAAAAAAAGACAAATTGACAAACCCATGTGGTTTCGAAAGGATACATTGTTTAAAAAATATGAATAGATGATCACATATTTTTTTGGTGAACATAGCTGCTTACATATATGGCCCGTCAAGGTTTCCTTGTATCTTTTATCTTGAGATTTGAATTCGTTATTAAAGGTCTAAAACTTGAGCTAAAAGGTTCCAAGAAAATACCATGCATGCATGCAAACCAATTTAAGAAAGAAAAAAATATTAAAGATGGAGAAATTGGATAACTAAGGATTTGTGTTTTGTCATTGTTATTATGCAAGAAATCTATCATTAAGCATTAACATAGTCAAAAGCTACAAGGAAAAAAAAAGATGATGAAGAAATATCCAGCAAAGACATTACCTCTGAAAACTTGTAGACAAGCTAGAAATCTAGGCAAAAAATATATGATCGATAATGAAGGGTTGCGAAGAGACAGATATAAACAATAATCAACCAAGTGCAGAAGAGGTGGAGGAAGAAGAACTCATAATTGTTCTCTTTCTTCTAATTCCTTCCCAAATCAAATCGATGAGAACCATTTTGCACAAAAGGCACATCCTAGTGTGTCTCCCGAGAAAATCGGTTCTTAATAGAAAAACATTAAAACCATATATTAAATCAAGTGTTGCCCCAATCTTTTACATTTTGAGGGTTGTGTACGTGCCACCACGATGCATATGCACTTCGCTTGTTACTATTTTAAAATTCAATTGATCTTCTATGATTTCTTATAATATCATCACACACCACATATGTAAAATTTTGAAATGTGCCCTTACTGCCTTGCATTGTATTAATTGTGCCAATGTTATTATCCCCTATATAGATGCATAGTTGTAAATCAATTGACTCAACCGAGTCATTATTTCCTCCTGTTTTATTTTTCTGGTTACTATTGTTTTATTCCTTTCTTTTAGTTTTTTTAAATATCTTTTATTGAATATATAGGTGTGTTTTTAACTTCCCAAGACACGATATATCTAGAAAGATAAAAATATACTAATATCAAATATAATTTAATTCAAAATACTTCCAAAAAAAAAACTAAAAACACTACGTCATATAAAATTACTAAGAAAATAAAAAACTTCAAGAAAAAAAATGAAAGCAATAAAAAAAAAGGTAAATACGTCTCCTACTTAAGGGGCCTACTTACACATTTAATTTATTAAGGTTAAATAACTCACTAGTAACGATCCCCTAATGACCATATCCAAAAGGTTAAGCACTTAATTCTTTAAATCTTAGATGATCCTTTGGTCAACTAAGTCAATCATTGGTCCAATAAACCCCTTAGCGGACTAACTCAGTGATGACCAACCAAACAACACTTAGCCTAATTAATGCATGGCTAGTTTAATGTCTGGTCAAGTATATATCTTGTTCGGTCTATGCTAGATCTCGTTAAGATAAAGGTAGTTTTATATAAGAAAAGATTTGTTTATCTTTTGTTATACTTATTTTCATTAGTAATCCATACACTATAACAAAATAGGTTACAGTTTATATTATACTTATTTGTAAAATCTTTAAACCCTAAATCCTAAAGGTTCACATCAATGTAGATTGGTTAGTTGACATCCTTTAGGGCTATAACTTTAGAGATAATATTAAGGCTGTTTGAACATTTGACATGCTAGGTAGGGGATAGGTAAAATTTTCCCTAATCTCTTTTATAAGATGGTGAAAATACAAAGCAACATAATGAACAAACTACGCGATGAGTCGTCAACAAACCAGATGACAAAGCAGAAGACAACGGCTGAAGAAGGAGATGGAGCAATTAGAGAAGAAGAATGAAGAGTTAAAGCAACAAAGGAATATAGAAAGCATAGGAGAAACGGAGGACGAAAAGATCTCTTAACCACTCAGACTTCGATTGGTCATCACTGCCTCTCATCTATTCATAGTGTAGGTGATGGAAATTCCACTACCTAGGAATTTTAAAACACCAACAAAGGAAGGATACGATGGAAATAAAGACTCGGATGAGCCTGACAATGTTCAACAATAAAATGCTATTGTATGGGGCATTAGGTCCAACACTCTGATGTGCAGAGTCTTCCTGTCAATCTTACAAAAAGTTGTGCTATTATGGTTTAATAACCTTCCCCCGCGATCGACAGGAAGCTATAAGGAATCAGCTAACTAATGCATCACTTGGTTCCCAATTAGCCGCTTGGTCAACAAAGACTCTACCGGCTTGGTCGGTCTCAAGCAGGGAAGGAATGATCCCTTGAGACAGTTCATGCAAATATTCATTAAAACGACCATACAAATTGAAAACCTCATTTCAAAGGTTTCCCTCCATACAATCTTGTTTGGGACCAGCAGACTTAGATGGGCTGAGACAAAGGGTCAACAAATACATCAACCTGGAGAAGGTCAAAAAGGCTAAAAGAGAAACTAAGGATAAAGCAAAGAAGAATGAAGTTGGAGGACCAAATCAAGCCAGAGAGACAATGTCGAATGGAAAAACACACGAGAGAAGGGACAAGGAGTTCCTTGAAAAGAAATACAAGAACTTCACTCCACTGCACAAAAAAAGAAAGCAGATATTGAGAGAAATCTATCGTACAGACATGGTAGCCTTCACCCCTAGGAGAAGGAGTGAAAGGACCTAAAAGAAACAAATACTATGAGTTTCATCAGACCCGAGAACCTGCTACTGTATATTGCAATGTTTTGAAAAACCAGATACAAAAACTCATTAAGAAAAGGTATTTGTCCAAGTAAACTACTAAGAGGGAGAGAGAAGAGACACTCGGGAAAGGCAGCAGATGACCCAACATACAGAATACATGAGCCAAGGAGACCGAACGAGCAGGAAAAAGTTGTACACATTGTAGCCGGATGACTAGAACCCTCGAAGCTGGCCAATGCCACTGTTGTAGTAAACAACGTCAGATATGAGATGAACCACTAAGTAATCTCATTTGATGAATTTGATTTAGTGTATGCAAAAGGAAGGCAAAAAGACCTCATGATCATATCATTTATGGAAACTCATTTCAAAGTCAAGAGAGTGTTAGTAGACCAAGGGGCTCAGCAGATGTGTTGTATATTAAGGATATAGCTCGGTTTTCCTTCAAGATTGCTCCAAAAACATAAGGGGTCTTGATAGGGTTTAACCGTTCCCAAGTGCCCATTAAAGGATACATAGAATTGTTGGCAACATTCAGATTGGAGAAGAAGCTCAAGCATCAAGGAAAATTTCCTAGTGATTGACACCCCAAGCTCATACAATGCCATCATTTGGAGACCAAGCCTCAATGAGTTGGGAGTTGTGGTTTCAACTATACAGTTATCCATGAAATTCCCACATAAGGCAGGACGTGTAGGAGTAGTCAGAGGAGATCGAAAAGATGCTTGGAGGTGTGATAGCTTCCATAACTACATATCAATCCCACAAAGACAGTGTGATTGAGAAACAATTGAGCATTTAGACTTTAGTTTGAGCGAACAATGTGTGGTTTTATGAATTAAAATAGAAACATTTAAAAGAAATTACTTTCAAGCACGTAAAATCAAATATAAATAGTACTCTTTGGAGTTTCGTTTCATCTCAATTATTCAAAGCAATAATTTATGATTTACAATATAAGATGTTACTTATTAAAATTGCTTATGCTGCGTTTAGTTACAGAAAATTATTTTAGTTTTTTGGGAAAAATTTCGGCTTATTTTTCAAAATTTTTATTTCCTAGAATAGTTAGAAAAATTTTGAAAACTCGTTTAAATAATGTGACAGTTTTTCAATTTGGAAAACTACAATACTAAAAAAGTTATTCAAATATACTCAATTTTTCAAATTTTTCAAACATTCTTTAATTCAAATTAATTAAGATATGTCTTATATATATATATATATATATATATATATATTATTTATGACAATATTGTATAGTATATGCATCACATAAAAATTGTGATAAAAATTTAAAGTAATATTAAAATGAGAGCAAATGAGTTTGTATTTAAATATATTTTAAAATAGTAGCAGTAAAACTTTCAAATTAGTAGCAGTTTGTTTCATATTTTCATTTGGTTACAACAGTCTTTATCTTGTAGTTTAGTTACCTTATCTTGTAATGTAGTTACCTTATCTTGTAATTCAGTTACCGCCTTTTCTATTTTTTTAATTTTCTTAGAAAACTTTTTAAAAGAGTTTTCTGATTTTATTAAAAAATAGAAAATCAGGTTTCTATTTTTCTATAAAAATTTAAAATAACTTGTAAATAAACAATTTTTTATTTTTTTATTTTTCTAAAAATAATTTTCTATTTTTCGAAGAAAACTTGTCAACTAAAAGCAACATTAGTTTCTACATTTCAGGATCTTCATAAGGTTTGCATATGTCTTAAGTCCAACTATGGGATTCATTTTTTAAGATCTTTCCTTAACGATTTTCGGTTAATCCTTTATGAGGGTCATAAGTCCTTTAAGAGATTCAATTAAGTTAAACACATGGAAGCTTAATTTATAACACGGTGAAACCGTAACATAAAATCAATAAGTTTTTATAATTGAGATTACTCCTACATCACAAAGAGTACAAGGAAATTACTATTCATGATTATGGAGGTCACAACAAAACCTATACCATTCACCATCATGATTCACAAAACCAAAAACAAAAAAAAAGACTTGTACTAGAACTATCCCAAAGCAAAAGATAACAAAAATATGATTGATAGGTATCATAAAGAAAAATCAAATAGATAGATTTTCATAGAAATCATGGCCACAAAAGCATTCCTTAAGTGCACTAGTGGTGTTAGGATTAGGATCTACATCTTAGATAAGCAAAGGACTCAATTCTCTATCTAAGGGCAACTCCTCTTAGTTTCTTATTAGAATGCACTTACCAACTAAAGTGACTTTTTAACTCAAGTGCTTTACACATTGCCACCTTGGATCTCAAAGGAACACTTTTGGCCTCAGTAACCTATCAGTCTCAAAGGATACACTTTAGTGTTGAATAACCTAGTAATTGAAGTCTCAAAAGGATGTCAATGATCTTAGGAAAGGAAGAAGAGAATAAAGCTAAAATTCTTTCATAATTTTTCTGTTTTTCTATATTTTATTTTATTTGTTTATATGCTAAGAAAAGATCCTAATAGGTGTTTCTCCAGAAACCTAAAAGTAGCGAGTGTCTCCAATGGTTTCTAATATTTGAAGCACTAAGATATTGTTTCTTCCCCATAATACTAAGACATAGAGTCTAACCCAACTTTGTATGCGTGTGATAGGGAAATATTCAAGTAGTCATAAATCTAGTTAAATCTTAAGCAACACATACATATAATAATCATCGATACCCTTCAAACATGACATTTACAATATATCATTAAACTAAAGCACAAAAATCTTAAAATATTTTTGTATATATCAATGTATATATATATTCCAAAAGAGAAAATAAAAATCTAATCATACGTGGATACAATTATATGCATAATTATAAAAAAAAATGCACATGAAAAATGCGTGAAAAATCTAAATAATAAAAGAAAATAAATGAAAATAAAAAAATGTACGCAAATACAAGTATATGTGAGACATACAAAAGTAAAAACAAAAATATAAACCTAAACATAAGACTCTATATGCTCCTCGACTAAATGCGACATACAAAGTATGCAAAGAAGCATGTGAGGACCTTTCCAACAAAACCTCAAACTAAAATATTACATTGTTCCTAGTGCAAAACTATAGTTTAAGCAAGAAAAAGAAGGAAAGGACTCATTTAGTCACTTGGGTGGGAGAAAATGGCCTTGAGAGAAATTTTAATCATACATAGCATCCATCATCTGGCTCATACGATTATTTTGGCCACCTTGTCTAGCTTGCTCGACCTCTTGACCATGATGGTGCTCTATGAGATAATGAGGAACCTCTAATGACCTAATGGTCCCCACAGTCTCTGAGCCACACACCAATAGGCTAGTTATTGGGAATCTTCTTAGGCATTGTGAAAAAATCTAGAGCTTTTCAAATCCACAGGGAACCTTCCTCAGGCGCTGGTTATGGATTCCTCTCTCAAGGTCCCACGGTTTGAGCTACCTTGCCATGACCTAGTCGTGGCGCTCCCATTTTGGTTTATTATGATCCCACGACCATAGGAATTCCCACATCAAAGTCATGGGCATGCTACCACGCTCTTTTACCTTAATTTAACTAGGTTTCTTCCTCTCCAAGGAATCATTCCTCATTCTAAGATTAATTATGCACCTTTCGCTTCAATCCTCTTGCTTCATACACACTATCACATCAAAAAGTTCTAAAATGTAAGACTCAAATAAAAAATCAATCAAAATACTTTATCCTAAGACTCTACTAAAGAAAAGCCAAATTAAAAGTTACATAAACATTTCATTTTCTCCCAACTAATGTTACTTTAATGTCTGAGCCAGACATTTTCACATCAAGTGTCAACATTATTATCATCATAAAGAAACATCTCATGTCCTCAAAGCATCTCAGCCTACACATATTCGTCATAAAGAAACCTACCTCTTTGTGTCAAATCAATGTAATATTATGATCAAGGAGTTCTTTTCTTACCTTAAAGAGGCCCAACGATTTATAACCCCCTTACCATATAGGTACATTGAGGTTCCATATAGGTAATCCTCAAATGTCAGCTTAGCATAATACTCTAGGGGGTTTATAATGCATACTTGGGAAGAATTTCCTTAAACTCTCTTTTCTTAAACTTCCTTTGAGGTATTTCTTCTCCTATTAAACATGGGAGAAGCCTACAGAGTTTCTATTTCTCCTTATGGATCTTTTGTGAGCTACCTAACTCAATTTTATCTTTCAGATCCTCTCAATTTCCATGGGATCCTCCTACATAAATTCAACACAAAAGAAAGAATTCCTTCTCAAGAGGTTTGTTGGTATCATACAAATCAAATTCAACCTCATTTTTACCTATAAGAAATTTTAATCTTACATTCGTAATATCAGTTAGTGCACTCACGGTAGCTAAGAATGGTCTACCTAAGATAGTAAGGGTGTGAGGATTCACTTTCATAACTATAATCATAAAATCAATAAGAAAGAAATACTTATTCACCTTTAGAGGAACATTTTCTAATATGGGTAAGTAGCTTCACAGAACTTTCTGATAATTACATTGTTTACTTGATAGGTTTAGGCTCACCTGTTCCTAATCTTTCACTAATTTCAAGGGACATTAGATTAATGTTAGGCCCCCAATCACACAAACACTATTAAATTTCAAATCCCAATAAAGTAATGGATAGTGAAATTATCTTGGTCCTTAAGCTTACGTGGAAGCTTATTTAGGACCAATGCATTACAATCTTCTGTCAAAGCCACTACAACACCTTAATCTAGCTTTCTCTTGTTGGTAAAGATTTCTTTCAAGAACTTGGTGTATTTAGAAATTTGTTGCATGGCTTCCAAAAAGGAAATTATGATGTGACACTTCTTTAGAATCTCCATGAATTCTCATATCGACTTTTTTTTTCTCTCTAGCTTTTTCAAGCCTTTAAGGATAATGGACATGAGGCACTAAAGAAGGTTTTAGAGCCTTGTCAAACTTAGGCTCTTCCGTATCAACAGTCTTTTTAGGAGCATCCACTACAAGTCTAGTGGACTTCTTTTCCTTATTAGCATCACCCACTGGAATCTCAAAATTCTTCCCGCTCCTAAATGGGATGACCATATAGCGGGCTCCAAGATTAGGCTTAGGATGCCCAAGGAATGTCCTTTGCTTTGTTGCCCATTAAGCGATAACGAAAGGTTCTTAAGCCACTTGTGTTTTAATCATCTTGTTATGGGGGATAAAAGATCAAATCTCACTTCCAAATTTGAGACACCACTAATAGTTATCTTTATATGTGCCTCCAACTCCTTATTAGTTTTGCCTTGAAGGGTGATATCATCCGCCATTCCACAAGTTTTATCACACAATAAAAATAACGATTTCTTAAGCACCAAGTCACTAAGCACCGGTTGGATCTTTGAACTTTAGTTTGACAAAGTAATAATTGTAATTTTGAGGATTAAAATAAGAACAGGTTACTTTACACGATGTAAACTCAATCATAGAAAACACTCTTTGGGTTTCATTTTATCTCAATTATCAAATTGGTAGCCTATGAAGGCTAGGTGAATCATGAGTTATTAAATTTCTTAGGATCATTTATTTTTAAGGTTCAATTGTCTCGATTACTCCCTATGATGTTAGTTAACTCTTTTAAGGTCATCACAGTTCCTTGTTAAAAATTAACTAAATCTAGTATAGAATACAAGATATTCTAGAACATGAAATTAGATAGATCAATCAATAGGTACATAGTTCTCTGATTGAGATTACTCCTACGTTTCCAAGAGTAAAAGGAAATTACTCACTTATGATGATGGAAGTCATAGAAGAACCTATACCATTCACCATCATGAATAAAAAACAAAAACAAAAGTAAAATTAAAAAAAGGGATGAGTCGTCACCGTCTATTCCTACAACACATGATTCTTGTAGTGATATAAACTTGATCTTGATTTTTCGTTGGTATTTGAAAGTATTAGTTCCTTTGAGGAGTCAAAAGAATGTGAAGGACAAAGAGTGACAATTTTATCTTGACAATTTAGAAGAACATGATTAACAACTAACTAATCCATTTTGAAATTATATCAAATTGAGAGACGGCCAAACAAATTGATCAACAAAATTTTCTTTAGCTTCGATAGAATGAAGATAATTCAGACAAACTTGACAAGTAGTATAATAGGAACATTAGTTTGTGTAGAAACCACCAAATCATGAAGTAAACTAGATATAGGTAAATGCAACTTCTTCACACAATCAAATGATATAAAAGAATATTGTGTCACACCTAAATTATATAATACCTTTAAAGAAATCTTGTTTATAATACATGAACATTGAAATTTTAGTCCCCAACTTGATCAACTTCCAATCCACTCTTAGCAAACACTCCTCTTATAGTGTTTTTATTTACTTCTTGTGTGTTCTTCATAGTAGTTTCCTTCTTGATTTAAGGATGAACACAACTCAAATGCCTTGGCTTTTGACATTTGTAGCAGGTCATAGTTTTACAGTCCCTGGGGGTCTTCTTGTTAGAATTTCTAGGACCATTCTGTAGATTTTATTTTTCAAAATGATGTTCACTACTACAAAAAAGGCCTTTGTCAGCGGTTTCGTAATAGCTATTGTCAGCGGTCCAAGCGCAGAAAATAATGGCGCTATTAATAGCACAAAAAACAATGTCAGCGCTTAAACCGCTGACAATAGTTATGTATTGTCAGCGGTTGTAACGCGGAACCGCTGACAATAGTCCAACAATGTCAGCGGTTGGAATGAGGAACCGCAGACAATAAGCCAACAATGTTAGCGGTTAGTACGAAGAACCGCAGACAATAAGCAAACACTAAGCAAACATTGTCTGCGGTTGTGATGCGGAACCGCAGACAATTGTCTCACATTGTCTGCGTTTGATGCTATAACCGCAAACAATAGTTGGTTTTTTTTTAATTTTTAATATTTAATTTTTAATTTACTAAACCTGTATTAATTAATAAACTAATTTTTACACTAACAGTTTTAAAATTATAGATACAATAATACCTAAAAAAGTAAAACAGCAACCAATAATTTTTTAAAATGGGTTTAGCTTCATGTACCTATATTAATTACATACTTCAATACTAATTCTTGAACATGATAATTTCCAATGAACATTGTAACATTAAGTGATACCTAAAACATAATTCACTAACTAATATTTGCAGTTTCAGACACCTATATTTAATACAAATATATACTAATTTCCATTATTATTTCTCAAAAATGAAATATAACAATATTAATACCTAAAAAGGAATACATCCACTTATAAATTTGATCAAGCCCACATCTGTCATTATAGTGTATTCTAGTCTAAAAATAATTTTAATTCCTGCACATGATAATTGATCAATGAACATTGTTGCCTTAAGACATACATTGTATCATAGTAAATTGTCAACCACCATTAGTTAGCAATACCAATGACTAACGCATGGATCTAACATTATCCTACACCAAAATATAGCATGTTAAGTGTGAGTTCTATATATCTACTACTAGCATGATTCATACGACATGTGCTGTCAAAAAAATAGGTGAGTACAATCAACTGTTTGCATGATTCATATAACATGTGCAACCCAAAAAACATGGTGGTAATATCTATTGTTGGCATTGTTCATGTAGGACTTTGACTGCAAAGGATGAGTTACTTTGTTTCCTAATTGACAAAAACATAAGCAGATTAATATATATAAGGCAAAATTAGCAAATATGAACAAAGGAACTAAGAAATCATGAAATTTAGAAATTAACCTAATTTAAAAATGTGTTGAAAACATATGAAGACCAATCCTCCTTTACTTCATCCAATTGTTCAATGTTGTAGGTGGTACACTGATACTCATCAAAATACTGCAAGTGCAAACATTTAAGCAGTGTAGGAGAATAATACATACACATACACATAGACATCAAGAAAATAAAATTATAATGGGAGTATAATACACATGGTTAGAGTCATACTGTCTTTGGAATCTTTGTTTGTCTCATTTGCATAATCTCTTTCATGAACCTCATTACATAATATCCACAGTCTATATTATTCTTTTGACGAGGACACTGCACATAGAAAAGATTACACCATTAAAAGCACTTATTAGATTGATAAACTATAAAAGGTAAAAGATGAAAACATATACCTCCACCTTGCACCATTTCATTTGGGTCTTGAATTTAGTCATCGGGATTCCTCGAAATGCACGATAAATACATATACCTCTAACAAAATTTATTAGAACAAAAAGCGTATGTTAATAAATTCTATCATTAGATACACTCATGAAAATTTCCACTAGATAAATAATATACTCACGCATTAAACAAGTCTCTCATTTCTGGGTATTCATTGAAATTACCATGAAGACTATCCAAATAATACACAATTTCATCCAACACGTTAATGGCAATCAATACCCAATGTCCCCTGTATGTTTTTCCAACAAGTATATATTAGTTAAGACAAATCATTAAGAAAGGTTACTGTCAACAAATGATGATGACCTCACCCTGTATTATATGGTGCAATAATCAATTTATCTTGCTCACAAAATGAACAAAGAGTATCAGCTATATATTGAAAAGGGCGGTCTTTGTTATATTGAGACAACATGTGTGGAGATAGAAAAGAAAACTTTGTTGTTGAATTTCCATGCACGTACTGATCATATAGAAACCTGATATAAACACAAATACCAAAGTAAGTTTTTTAAAACATATCAAGGCAATAGTAAAGTAATTGTTACAATTATTAAATACCTCATATAAACACAAATACTAGTAGCACTCAACAAATCATGATCAAGAATCTCTTTAATGCATTCAGTGCCAATTTGGTCTTCGAATTCCACATTGAATATTTCAATAGGCATGTGAAGAGAAAATTGGACCCCTTCTGGATGGGATTTCACATAAAACTCTAAAAATTTGCAATAAGGAACTGCTTTGGTACTATTGCTAGAAACTAATGGACTGGGAGACAATTGTTTTAATGGGGAAGTTACTGATTTTGCTACATGGCTTGCGTCTTTTCCCTTATTCTTGGATGTTGTTGGTGTCTAAAATTTCCGTGTGAACATAATAAATTAGCTAAATTATACTAAACAAAATAAACTATCAAAGTAAAATATAACAATTAAAGGATACCTGATTAAGTATCTGTATAAGATGAATAGGCCAAGACACAAAAGTACCTAATGCATCAGTCAGAGTTACCAAGCATTCATTTTCATTAGGTACAGGAAGTGTAGTATGACGTTCAACTTCTTCCACTATGTCAATTGACACTCTTGCATGATTTTCCAACATTGTGTTATTATGGAGAGTCTCCCCCGACAAATTATACACTTTACCTTTAGCAACCATTCGATGCCTTGGAGTTGACAAATGTAATAAACATTTATGTTCACCCTAAAATCAAGTAAGAATAATTATTAACAAACAGTAAAGTCATGCATGTACACGATAGTTACATAACAGTACATACATTTGTTAATATACCTTAGGTAACTTTGACATTGAAATTGGTGTCCAACTATCCTTACCACTCGATGGAGGTGGTTTTCCTGAAACTGGTAGTGGTGTGCAACTACCTTTTCCACTTGATAGCCTAGTAGGTTGCCCAATGGATGGCATACGTGGATCTGGTCTCACCATTTCTGGCATATGAGATGGATGTGCTTGTGTGTTTATAAAATATGCAACAATCTGTGTTAGTTTCTCTATTTGTATCTTTAGTTGCTCTATTTCATGGTTGCTATAATGAGTTTGCTTTTTATGTCCAAATAAATCTCTTTGACAAACACTAAAACCGATACCCCTAACACGGCCAGGGTGCTCTGGTACATTTAAGGCTTTAGCCAGAATATCATCACGAGATTCACATTGTGATTCAGACGATTGTGAGAGCTTCTCCTGTAATTAACATGAAAATTATCCAAATAGAATACAAAACAAAAATATATCTAGTCAATTATGATACTTACACATTCTTCCCATACTTGTGTAAAACTCAACTGCCTCCTCAACTATATATCGTTCAACAATACAACCTTCTGGCCGACTTCGATTCTTCACATATCCTTTCAAAATCTTCATGTAACGTTCAATGGGATACATCCATCTCATGTAAGCCGGGCTGCATAATTGTGTCTCTCTAACCAAATGAACCGTTAGATGAATCATGACATCAAAAAAAGAGGGTAGAAAATACATTTCTAACTTACTTAATGTTGTAACAATTTTATTTTGTAGAGCCGGTAATGTCCCAGGGTCAACCACCTTGCTACAAATTGCCTTGAAGAAGAAACATAACTTGGTTATTGTACCACGAACCTTTTCAGGCAAAATTGATCGCATAGCTATCAGGATCAAACTCTCCATGAGAATATGACAATCATGGGATTTTAGACCTTTTAACTTGAAATCCTTCATTGATACAAGACTCTTGATATTTGAAGAGTACCCTTCTGGAACTTTAACTGCACTAAAAAATCAGAGAAATGTTGTTTTCTCTTTTTGAGATAGTGTATATGCTGCTGGGGGTAGATACGTTCGCTTTCCCTTTTTTTGTGGACTCAATTCTTTTCTTATTCCCATACATGCCATGTCAAGTCTTGCTTTGATGCCATCTTTGGTCTTTCCTGGAATGTTCAGAAGTGTACCAATGATACTTTCACAAACATTCTTTTCAATATGCATCTGTGAACACCTATTTCAGCCTATTCACAAATGAAGAAGAGTTCCAAAAAAAAAAAAATTCACTCGGAATTTCAAAATTCTCACTCGGAATTCCACCATTTTCTCTCGGATTCCACTCTCCTCACTCGGAATTCACCATTCTAACTCGGATTTCGATATCCTCACTCGGCATTCCACTCTCCTCACTCGGATTACTCCATTTTCAGTCGGATTTACACATTCTCACTCGGATTACTCCATTTTCAGTCGGATTTACACATTCTCACTCGGATTTACACATTCTCACTCGGATTTCCATAATTCTCACTCGGATTTAGCCATTTTTACTCGGATTCCATCATTTTCACTCGGCTTTGCACCATTTTCACTCGGATTTCAATATCCTCACTCGGAATTCTACTATCCTCACTCGAAATTCCAACATTTTCACTCGGATTTCCATAATTCTCACTCGGAATTCTTCCATTCTCACTCGGATTCCCACCAGGTCCCTCTGTTAGACCGTGCTGACGTGGATTCCACCACCCAAGTGGATCCAGGAATCCTGGGGGTGGCAGACAAGTGGCAAACAGGGGTGGAAGTGGAGGGAATTAAAAATTCCCACCCAGCCGTTGTCCCCCACTTCACTCCGAGTGGAGGCCTGAGCTGGCATTCCACTCGGAAGTGGAAGCCTGAGCTGGCCTTCCACTCAAGCCAGCCTATAAATAGGCAAGGGGGAGGGCAGCTGAAGGGGGCATTCATTCAGGGAGGGAAAACTCTGCCAAAATCCTTCGTGCTCTCTTCTCTCTCACTCCAACTCTTCTCTTCTTCTCCTTCCTTCATCCCTCACCATCGCTGCCCACAACCCTTCCATCCTCCAGTCCTCTACCCCATCTTCCCTCTCGGACCAGCGTTCCTGCGCCATCATCACTCGGTATTTTCTCAACTTATCACTCGGTTTTCTTTATTTCCACTCAGATTTTTACTATTCCACTCAGATTCTTACAGTTTCACTAGGATTTACTATTTTGCACTCGGTTTCTCTTATTTTCACTCAGATTGTCACTGTTTCACTCGAATCTTTACTGTATCACTCGGTTTTCTTTATTTCCACTCGGATTTTTACTATTCCACTCAGATTCTCACTGTTTCACTAGGATTTACTATTTTGCACTCGGTTTCTCTTATTTTTACTTAGATTGTCACTGTTTCACTCGAATCTTTACTGTTTCACTCGGTTTCCCTCGTTTTCACTCGGATTTCTCATTTTTCACTCGGATTTCTTATTTTTCTCTCGGTTTTCTTATTTTTCACCCGGTTTTCTTATTTTTCACTCGGTTTTCTTATTTTTCACTCGGATTTCTTATTTTTCACTCAGTTTTCTTATTTTTCACTCGGGATTCTTATATTTTCACTCGGTTTTCTTATTTTTTACTCGGTTTTCCCTGTTTTCACTCGGATTTCTTATTTTTCACTCGGTTTTCTTATTTTTCACTCGGTTTTCTTATTCTTCGCTCATTTTTTTCATTTTTTGCACTCGTTTTCCTCTCCCATTCAGTTTTTTTATATATATATATATTCATTTTTTCTTAATCAAGTGTCGTACGGAAAATACTTCCGTCTACACAAGTTACTATAAGATCCGTGCACGTGCGAAGTACTTCGCCTTGTATGGATTCTTCACTGAAATGATGCCTATCAAAATCTTCCTAATCTTTTCCTAAAAAAAAACATTTAAAGAACTACGTGACCCTGATTTCTCGAAAGCTCGAGAATATGTAGGAGCGGGAAATAGTTCCTGTCGGGCCCACTTTTCTTAATTTAATTTTTAGAGTTTTCTTTTTGTCTTGCTATCAAAAAGGCGGAGCGAGATTAATTTGGACGAGACGTCCTGTTAATCTCATATTTTTGAATATCTCTTTAAAGAAAAAAGGAGGAGCAAGATTAATTTGGACGAGACGTCCTGTTAATCTCATATTTTTAATATCTCTTTAAAAAGGAGGAGCGAGGTTAATTTGGACGAGACGTCCTGTTAATCTCATTTTTTTTATCTCTTTAAAAGGCGGAGCGAGATTAATTTGGACGAGACGTCCTGTTAATCTCATGTAAATATTTTGTGTTGACCTTTGTTTATTTTTTTTGTTTATTTTGTCGTTCCGTACATTTTTCTTTTCATGAAGAAGTTAAAATAATTATTGGGTTAATTATAATGCGCGCTATCAAATTGAGGTAACCGTTTTTTATAACGGACAGTGTGAGGTGCTAATACCTTCCTCACCTGTAATCAGACTCCCAAATCATGGAATCTCATTTTTATAACCAGTGCTTTAACAAAAGGTTTTTCCACTATTTTATCCTAAAAAAATATTGGTGGCGACTCCCTGTTTATTATATTAAAACCGTTTCGAGGGTCGGCCGCGCCACCACGATCCCATGGAGGTAGATTATAAATCATTAAAATCACAGGCCATGTACTATGGGTGCTGCTTTGAACTCCATGTGGATTCATTCCATCAGTTGACAATGCAAGTCGTAGGTTTCTGGGTTCATTGCCAAATTCTGGGTATTCATCATCAATTTTTCTCCATTGAGGAGAATCTGCAGGATGCCTAAGTTTCCCATCCCTAATCCTTTCATTAGCATGCCATGTCAAGTGTCTTGCATCTTCTACATTATGAAACATGCGCCTGAATCTCGGTATTATAGGAAAATACCATACAACTTTAGCAGGAGAAGAATTTTCCTTTTTATATCGTAAGGAATCACATTTAGGGCAGCTGGAGTATGATGCATATTCATTTCAAAACAAAATACAATCATTGGGACATGCATGTATTTTCTGGTAACTCAACCCGATAAAGCACAACATTTGTTTTGCCTCATAAGCTCTTCCTGGGAGCACATTATCATCTGGAAGCATCTCTTTCAGAAGAGAAAGTAGAGCTGTGAAACTTTTATCACTCCAACCATTTCCTGCTTTCAAGTTATATAACTTTAACACCGCTGACAACCTTGTGAATTTCAAGCAACTAGCATACAACGGCTTCTTTGCATCATTTCTTAAACTGTCAAACATCGCAGGACAATCTCGAAGATCATCCTCAAGAACCTTTGCAATCTCTTTAATATTATCGCCCATGTACATGTTATCTGTGCCAGTATCCATAGCTGTCAAGTTCACAGTACTTCCTGCACTTTTACTACATCCAGCTCTTACCTCACCATGCTTTGTCCAACATGTATAACTTGTAGCAATTCCATTACACATAAGATGATCTTTTAATTCATTAACATTAACCCGCCTCACATTCGAACAACACCAGCATGGGCAAGGAATGCGGTTGGGGTCTTTGGCATGTTCAATTACAAAGCGAATGAATTCCTTCACTTCATCCTCATACTCTTGAGACAAACGATTAGCATACACCTAACGTCGATCCATTCTTAGTAAATGCAAGGAAGAACTAATTATTAATTTATGTACAATTAACTTAATATATAATACACATTACATTTACAAGTTACTACCATATCCAACTACAATAAATAAAATCTATGAAACTTGAAAAGGAAAGCTAAATCATTACACTTATTCGATTTCATATTACATAGTTAACTTATTTAATAGTTGATTAATTTACATCAATTATTTGGATTAGTGTTAAACTAATCATTTCAAAATATCAATAACTTAAATTATAATTCCATTTCTTTAAAAAAATTAATTTTTGAAGTTTCCATTTAAGTTAATTAAATTGTTTGTTTCACTAAAAATGCAAAAATCCACCTCTATAATCTCCTTTTCTATAATCTCCTTTTCTTTCAAGTAAATATGCTAAAAACTTTGATGAATTAATGAATTGAATAAAGTGCAGCTTGGCCCACCCATGATCTTTGAATTAAAAAAATTACAAATCTATTCCTACTTTCTACTAGCTCCCAACGTAAAAGTAGAGTAAAATCAAGGCAAATTGCTGAATTTTTTTATTAAAGGGCCCACATGCTAAAAGTTTTATTAATTAATTAAGTCATCCATAATCAACAAGCTTTCAACAATGAAGACATATATCTTTTCCCTTGTTCACGTGAAAGCCCTCTCAACCACCCATTATTTTAATTCCTTCCACTCATCATTATTTTATTCTATACCATGTGACAATTTTTTCAATCTATCCTACACTTCCTCTTGCATATCACGGCTACAGCATAGTTAAATCCAAAGAACCACAAAAGTTTATCATAAAGGCTGATCCGGTCTCAATACCGGTATCCGATCTGCTATACATATTTCAACGTCTTTGATAAGACATCTACGTGTAACCGGTGTCATCGGTATACATCCGGACTGTAATTCCGTATCAGGCGTTCTCCCTATACCGGTTGTTCAGGATAACACCATGACATCGGATAATACACACGTCACTGTGCAAAAGACAAGGATTGTTGCTACAGGGATCGATCAATAATTCCCTGCACTACGAGCCAAATTCTACTCACGGGAATGATCAACTTGTTCCCTAATCCTAGTCTACATTCTCTATGCTCAATATAAAATAGCCACTTGACCCAATCATGTAGGTAAGTGCGCAATATAATAATGCTAATGGGAGTTGGTGGTTCCCCACCAACGAGTCCTCGTTAATCGAGCCAATCAGGTATATGAACTCACTTCATGATTGAGGTGGGGATCTTCTTCAGCTCTTTTACGACTGATTCCTCTCTGAATACATTCCTTACTTGGAATATAATCACTGACTTGAGCGTCGGAGAATCTTTGCAGGTGACACCACCATTCGCCCACTTCAACGCGTTAGGTCGGTGTGAAGGATCTCCAGGACGCCCAATCCGCTCTCCTCATTCAAGGACAACGGATAAATACATCAGATACACATACATCCGGTCTATTTGACGGTATTGACATACTATTCGTGACTGGCTTGAGATCGGATCTCTTGACCCCGGTCCAGGACAGATCATTGGCACGCCTGGTGGGACCCGATAAAGTTATTCCCATATCCTTTGACAGAGCAGGTAATCCACAATGGAAGGCGAAGCACAAGACTTCATGGAGAATCAAGCTGAAGGCAGAGCCAATCCTAACGCCTCCAGAAAACTCAACTTTGATTCTCATGGGGGCAGCTCAAAGAAGATAGTAACAGTGTCTGATCCTGATCCTCGCGATGAGTTGATCAAACAACTTCAGAGAGAACTCGCTGAATTGCGAAGAGAAAAAAAGCAAAGCGAGGATAAAGAATCATCTCGCACGTGAAACACTCCCCACGCAACTGATGGTGAAAAGTCCACCACTCTTCAGTACTCAAATATCCCTACATTTGAGGGGGGAGAACAGACTCGCGATTCTGAGGATGCAGCTTCCCGAAGGAAGAGAGATTCAACAACAGCACCCCCATTATCTTACAATCTGAAGGTTCCTTTTTCAAGGAGACTTATGGGCATCAGCATCCCCAAGCACCTTCAAACTACTCAACCACTTTCCATCGGAAAGTATAATGGTGAAACTGATCCAACTAAGCACCTTGATGCTTATGTGTTCGAAGCCATGTACTTGGAGGCTGATGAAGATGTGATGTGCCGAATGTTCCCTCGAACATTGTCTGAGGAGGCCCTCGGGTGGTTTAAAGGCTTGCCTTCTGGATCCATAGATTCTTGGATAGAAATGGCAGCTGCCTTTAAAACCCACTTTGTCATCTCCAGAGACGTACCCAAGACGTCCCATACCTTGGCTTAGATTAAGCAAGGTGAAACAGAGGGCTTAAAAGATTTTTTGAAGAGGTTTTATAAGGAAGCAGCCCTGGTTCCTAACCTCACAGAATCTATCAAGCTGCATATCGTTATTGAGGCATTGCAGCTAGGATCAGCTTTCGCTCTTTCATTAGCAAAGAGCCCCCCAGCAACTTTTAAGGAGTTCAGGAAAAAAGCCTCAAAGTATGTGAGCATAGAGATGCACTTGGAGGCAATGGCTGCAAAGAAAAAGCCACCAACACCATCTCCCCAAACCCAGAAGGGTAAGGAGAAGACGAGGTCAGAACGCATGGAGAGGCCATTCACCAGTCCTAAGGTGGATAACCACCCTCCTCGACCTCGAGAAAGGCATGTCAATTCCTTCAGCCATTATGCACAGTTATCTGCTAGACCATCTCAGATTTTGAGAGAGGTCGGATGGCCAATGCTCAGCACATATGGCATCAGGAGACCAGCCCCTATGAAAAGACCAGGAAATTCATGTAAGTACTGTGATTTTCATGAACAGAATGGTCATTCCACTGATGAATGCCAAGCTCTAAAGAACGTGGTTGAGACGCTAATTAGAGAAGGCAAGTTAAAGCAATACCTGTTCAAAGAAAAATCCTTTGATAGGGCAGAACGGAATGAGAAAAGAGAAAGAGATCCAGACGATGGGGATGACAATAACCCTAGTCCGGTTCGAAAGTTCTCTGCTGCAGAGAAGCAGAAAGGTCTGATGACTGATAATGCAGCACAGAAAGATAGCATGCCCCAGCAACAACGTCAGGGCCGACGTGAAGTTATTGACATGATTGCTGGAGGGTTCGCTGGAGGAGGAGCTTCAATTACAGCCCGTAAGAATCATCACAGAATGATTCTATCTGTGCAAGGGAAAGTTAAAGACAATCGCCCTTACAGAGGTGGGATTGAAGCTCCCACAATCTCTTTCTCTGATAAAGATTTTGGCCCAACCATTCCTGGTGGTGACGATGCTGTAGTCATCACTGCTGTGATCGCCAACAAGGACGTCCGAAGAATCCTTGTTGACCAGGGAAGTTCCTGCGATGTTATTTTCTATAATTGCTTTGAAAGAATGGGTTTTAAAGACTCAGACTTACAGCCTTACACGCAGGAACTAACAGCTTTCAATGGCGCAAAGCAATCAACTAAAGGGTATCTTGACACCCTTATCTCGTTTGAAGGCGAGCCAGGAGCCAGGATGGTTAGGTCTCGGGTGCTAGTGATTGATGTCAAATCACCATTTAATGGCATCATAGGCCGTCCTACTCTGAATGCAATGGAGGCAGTTGTATCAACCCCACATCTCCTTATCAAGTTCATTGACAAGGATAATGTTGTGTCATCTATCCGGGGTGATCAAGAGATGGCTAGGTACTGCTACAACCTTAGCCTCAACATGACAAAGCTGGACGCCTCCAATAAAAAGAGGAAACTTAATGATGCTGGAACGTCGGCTGGATCTGTAAGCCTTGTCGACCTGGACCCTAGAGCGGATTTGAACATTGATCCGTTCAACCCATCAAAGCCCACACCGGATGGAAGTTCCAGGGACATCGTTTTGGGAGATTCTCCAGAAAAGATCACCCATATCAATGACAAGCTAGATACTGAAATAGAGCAGCGATTGCTGGCTCTCTTGCAAGAGTTTAAAGACCTCTTTGCATGGACTGCAGCCGATATGCCAGGCATAGACCCTGAATTCTGCTGTCATAAACTGTCCGTCTACCCAGAGACGAAACCTGTGGCCCAAAAGAAAAGACGTTTGGGCCCAGAGAAACAGAAGGCAGCTTGCCAGCAAACTGAGGAGTTGCTGAAGGCTGGATTTATCAGGGAAATCCGATATTCCTCTTGGCTTTCGAATGTGATGATGGTCCCTAAATCCAATGGTAAATGGAGAATGTGCATTGATTATGTGGACCTTAACCGCTGCTGTCCAAAAGATCCTTATCCTCTTCCTAATATAGATCGGATGGTGGATGATTCCTCTGGTTATCAATACCTGAGCTTCATGGACGCTTATTCTGGTTACAACCAAATTCCGATGTGCGAAGAGGATCAAGAGAAGACAGCCTTCATAAATGATCGTGGTGTCTTTTGCTATACAGTCATGCCCTTTGGCCTGAAAAACGCTGGGGCGACATATCAGCGCATGATCAACAAGGTTTTCGAAGGTATGCACACCAAACTTGTTGAAGTATACATTGACGATATAATAGCAAAGACACCGGTTGGTGGCGATCATATTGACGACCTGCGCCAAGTATTCACCCGTTTGAGACAATTTAACATGAGGCTGAACCCAATGAAGTGCACATTTGCTGTCCCTGCTGGGAAGTTTTTGGGTTTTATGTTAACTCAACGTGGTATTGAAGCCAATCCAGGGAAGTGCCAAACGATTCTAGACATGCAGAGTCCTAAGAATCTCAAAGAAGTCCAATCCCTGAATGGCAAGGTAGCAGCTTTGGCACGATTCATGCCGAAGATGGCTCACAGGTCGCTCCCCCTTTACAAAATACTGAAAAAGTCCAAGAAATTTGAGTGGGGACAGGAACAAGAAAAAGCTTTCCAAGAGCTTAAGGAGGTGTTGTCCAAACCTCCCATTCTCACAAAGCCTGACCCCGAAGACACACTCATTCTGTACTTGGCTATTTCAGATGAAGCTTTGGGCGTTGCCTTGATAAAAGAAACTCCTGATGGACAAAGACCGGTCTATTTCACTAGCAAGACCTTGCAAGGTGCTGAGATCCGGTATCAGAAAATTGAAAAGGCCGCCCTCGCTGTTGTTTGGGCCTCACGACGGTTACGACCGTACTTTCACGCCCATTCAATCATAGTGAGAACGGATTTGCCACTCCGCTCTGTCTTAATCAAGCCCGATCTCGCTGGGAGGATGATCAAATGGTCTATTGAACTCTCAGAGTTTGATATATCCTACGAACCCCGCAGCGCTATTAAAGCTCAAGTCCTGGCTGACTTTATTGTGGAAATGACAGGGACTGATCCAGATTACCCTCGAGTCCATTGGACCATTTACGTTGATGGTTCATCAAACTAAAGAGGCTCTGGAGCGGGTGTAGTTCTAGAAAGTGACGACGGAGTACACCTGGAGATCTCCCTTCGTTTCAATTTCAAAACATCCAACAACCAAGCTGAGTACGAAGCTTGCTTGGCCGGGCTAAGAGTTGCGATTGACATCGGAGCTTCTGAGGCGACACTCTGCAGCGATTCACAGCTGGTGATTTCACAAATCTTAGGAGATTATCAAGCTCGCGAACCTCAACTCTAATTATACTTGAACTGTGTCAAGGAGTTGACTGAGAAATTCTCAAAGGTGGAATTCAAGCATGTTCCACGTGAAGAGAATACGAGAGCGGATATACTCTCCAGGTTAGCAAGCACTAAACGACCAGGTAGCACCACTACGCTGGTTCAAAGCACGCTAACGTCGCCCAGCATTCCTCTTTTCCCTTCTCTAAACGCCATAATGACTAACTCCTTTTACGGAGATACATGGATGGCTCCTTACATCCGTTATTTGGCTGATGGACAACTACCCACAGATGAGAAGGAAAAGACGAGGTTAAGGAGAGAATTACTATATTTCACTATGATTGATGGTAATCTTTACAGAAGGGCACTCTCTGTACCCTATTTGATCTGTCTCAAAGAGGATGAAGTGCAAGATGTCATGGAGGAAGTGCATGGAGGACAATGTGGACACCAAAACCGGAGGAAGAAGCTTAATGCGAAAAATCCTCAGGGCTGGATACTGGTGGCCCACGATGAAGCAAGACTCCATTGACTTCGTCAAAAAATGCGATGCTTGCCAAAAATTCTCTAACCTTCACCACACACCGGCGGAAGAACTCTTCACATCCGCTGTTCCATGGCCCTTCTACCAATGGGGTTTGGATATTCTGGGCCCCTTTCCAACTGCTCCTGGGGGTATCAAATATCTTATTGTAGGGGTCGATTATTTCACTAAGTGGATAGAAGCAGAGCCGGTGGTACATATTACTTCAGCCCGAACTCGTCGTTTCATGTATGAAAACATCATAACACGGTTCGGGGTCCCAGCACGGATTGTCACAGACAATGGCACCCAGTTCACGGATAAAAAATTCACAGATTTGCTTGAAGGGATAGGAATAACCCAAATATTCTCATCTGTCGAACATCCCCAAACTAATGGTCAAGCTGAAGTGGCCAACAGGGAGGTGCTGAAGGGACTAAAGAAACGCCTTGGTGAAGCCAAGGGCGGATGGACAGACCAGCTGTGTCATGTCCTATGGGCATATCGGACAACGCCTCATTCATCCACCAATGAATCCCCATATCGCCTAACATACGGAGTCGAGGCAATGATACCTGTGGAACTGCAAATTGCTTCCACAAGGGTTAAGTACTTCTCTGAAGAAACCAACAATGCTAACTTGGCATCCGAAATGGATGTCATACAAGAACTCAGAGAAGACGCTTTCATCAGAGATCAAGCCATCAAAGCCAAAGTTGCTCTCCGGTACAACAAACGAGTCCAATCAAGGACTTTTAACGTTGGAGATTTGGTTTTGAGGAAAGCAAGTATAGGGAACAAATTCGCTCATCAAGGCAAATTAGCCCCAAACTGGGAAGGCCCATACAGGGTATCCGAAGTTACTGGCAAAGGCTCTTACCGCCTTGAAAACCTTGATGGCACTCCAATCCGAAATAAATGGAACACCCAAAACTTGCGCATCTACTATAGCTAGCTGTTGAAACCATCTATACTTTCCTATCCTTATCTTGGATTGAATACTGGAGAATTTATTTTCACAGCTACGCTCTCATTGTAATTCTTATTTTTGATTTAATAAGAATCTCTCACAACAATTTAACTCTTTCGAGTTTTTCTTATGCTGTGATTTTCAGTTTGTCCGGTGTACAGAAGCATATTCGGGACGGATGATCTCAGCTACTTATTCTGTAGTTGACGATGTAACTCCTCGAATATGTACAACGCATAAGAGCATACTCAGGACGGATGATCTCAATTACCCATTCTGTAATTGACGGTGTAACTCCTCGAGTGTGTCTAAGTATTGAAGACCCAGATTGTAGGATTAAACCGAACTCTGGGTACGGTTAGTAAGTTTGGCTGAACACCGGTGAAGGCTCGGATTGTAGGATTAAACCGAACTCTGAGTACGACTAGTAGGATTAACCGAACGTCGGTGAAGACCTGAGTTGTAGGATTAAACCGAACCTCAGGGCATGGGTTGTAGGGCTGGTCCTTCTTCAAGGCCACAAACCGAACCCCATTTGAAGACAACATGGGTTGTAGGGCTGGTCCTTCTTCAAGGCCACAAACCGAACCCCATTCGAAGACTACATGGGTTGTAGGGCTGGTCCTCTTTCGAGGCCACAAACCGAACCCCATGCGAAGGCTTGGGCGCAATAAGCTGGTTCTTCTTCAAGACCACGCTGAACCCCAAGTGACGGGCGCAGTAGGTTCAGGATTAGCCCTGATCTGAACCCCGTATCGAAGGCTCGGATTGTAGGATTAAACCGAACTCTGAGTACGACTAGTAGGATTAACCGAACGTCGGTGAAGAATTGTCATTGGATAAAACCAAAAACCAATTGAAGAACGGCTAGTAGGATTAAACTGAAGGCCAAAAATGACATGGACTGTAGGATCAAACCGAACTCCAAACACAACAAGTAAGTTGCACTGAACTCCAGATTGATACTCTCTTGTGAAGTTCTTTATTTAGAAGTTTTATATATTCTGAGTCATCAATTCTTCAATTGAGCCTGACTCATAAACTCCGACGTAAACAATTCACTCGGGTATGCCACAATCTAAGGCATATTCACCCGAAATCTCTCAGTCGGAAATATTTGAGGAGGAATTTTTATTTTAAATCCTCACTCTTAAAAGCTCTCACGAGGAAATCTCGCTCAGAGTTTGTTCAAAGTGAATAATCACCCAATGAAACCGGGGGACAGCATCAACGATTTAACGAATATCTTGAGGAATGAACTCTCGTCTAAACGATCTCACAATCATTCCCTTTAAGCCGTTCTTCTGACGATGATGTGTTCCCTCATCAGCGGTGATCTTATTATGAAATTCATCTTGCATGTATAAGTCCGGTATAGAGATTTTGTTTTACAATCCGATCTTGATTACTTAAATCCGGAATGATACAATACACATGCAATCCCTCTATTTAAGTTGTTTTTCACTAAACAAGAATGGAGGTAAAAAACTCTTTTATTGATTTAATGAGGATTACAATTCGTGTAATAATCCGGAGCTGATCCCGGAACACAGCGAATTCGAATCAATAAAATGAAAAAGGAAACAGGGAAGAGCGCTACTTTCTCTGGCTTGAATCTCCTTCTTTCCCTTTGCCTTTGCCTCCGGTCTTGCCTTCTTCAGTGCGAGAGCTTGTTCCTGTGCTTATGGGCTTCAGGAATGAAGGTCCCATTGATTGGCCTGCAGGTAAAGGAGCAAACTTATAAGGAGTGTTAGGCGGACTTTCATGACGCTTATCAACTATGGCCACCAGTTTCCCTTGATGAAACTCATAGAACGGATCAATACCATTCAGATTAAGTTTCACCTTGGGATTCCGGTATTGAATTTGACGAACAGCCAACCCAAAGGATTCCTTGACTGCTTGATCGCACATATCCACAGCCTCGTCAAATTCTGCTTTTGTGTCCGCCAACTTTGAGAACAGCTCCTTCTCCTTACGCGACCAATCTTCGGTTCCTCGAGCATAAACAACTTTAACTTCCTTAAGCTCCTCTTCCAGCTTTGAAGAACGTTCCTTCTCCGCACAGAGACCGGAGTGGAGGTCGGAATTGATTTTCTTTTGATCAGCTACTTGGGCCTCCAACTCCTTGGCAAGATGTTTTAGCCTGACAATTTCTTCATCCTTCTTATATCCTTCCTCTTTGGAAGCTTCTAATTTATTTTCTAAATGAAGGATGGTTGCCTTGTCCTTAGCAGTAGCAACGCTAAGGTCATTAACCTTGCCAACCAACAAGCTCAGCCTCTCATTCTCTTCTGGAAGCTTGCGAACCGATCTTAAGAGCCCAGATAATTCTGCCAGGTGCTTCTGCCCGGCATCGCAAGCTTTGCTTATTTCATCGCTCATCAATGAGGGCTTCAGCTTGTACGGAGTCTCAGGAACGACCTCAGGAACAGAACCCTCGTATACCAGATATTGTGCAAGACCGGAGTTACTTTGAAGAGGGCGAGTAACTTTTGGTGCAAAGTAAGTCGTTATAGGCTTTGCACCATAAGTGATCCTGTCGCCGGGGGCATCCGGAGTGGATCCTGTATTCGGAGCGGATCCTTCCACTTTCTTTCCCTTTGAAAGCTCCGGATCAGCACCCTCACTTGAAATTTTTTGTTTTTTCGGAGAGGGTTGACGATCCAAGGTCTTTGAGGAGCCGCGTTTTATTCTTTTCTTCTTCTCTCCGACCTTCTCAGCCGCAACCCTCTCAGATCCGCCCTCCAGTAAGGGAATATCGTCACCAGTAGATGAGGTTAAAATGATGGTCTCCGCTGTAGCTTTCTTTGAATTCCGTTTCGCCTGAATGTCATTTTCAGCTGCCACGGAATTCGTTCCAGCTTTGAGCCCCTTCAGTTTTTCCATCTCTGGAGACGCAGCTTCAATTTCAACTGCAGAACCAAACAAGACGGTTAGAAATCAAATACTTCAAGGCATGATACGATAAAATATGAAAATTAGCAGGAAAATTACGTAGATATTCCTCGCGGGTAGACCACGATCCTAACAAACGCCTGCAAGAGAAAAATTGATGCGAGGCGGTGTAGGATTGAAGGGCGGAAAGAACGGAAACTGAAGACGGGCTTAGTTCATCCTCCTCAGTGTAGTACGCCTGGGAGGTCAGCAAAAAGTGTTCATGCGTCCAAGCCACTGGGAACTTCGGAATCCCATCTTCAGTTAACCAAAAAATTGACTCATCAGGGTGAACGCTAATCTTCGTGAAATAGGACTTGAATGAATGTCCATCAACTTTGGCGGAGTCAGTGTACGCCTCAAAGTTGATAACCTTGGAGAGAGTCCGGAGGGATATCAAGCTCACTCCCTCCTTCTCTTTATTTGCACGACGGACCACTTGGGCAAAATAGAAGAGCATGGGAACCGTCGGCTTGAAGTTGAAGTGCTCCCCAAGCACTTCAAGAGAACGGACTAATCCCCATCCGTTGGGGTGAAGCTGCGAAGGAGCACAGTCCAGGAATCTCAGAACCCCCATCTGAAACTTCGAAAGGGGAAACCGCACACCAAGGTTCAAAAATAAAAAGTCATACATATACAAGGACCTTTCGTCCGGAGTATGACAAATTCGATCGGTTGGCAACGGAGCTATCACCACGAAGCAATTCTTGTATTTGTCCTTCTTGAAGACCGTGAAACGCGTCTCCAACTCCGCTCCCCCCTCTCGAGCGTGAACTGATGCTATTTCACGAAACTCCTCAGCCACCCAGCTGAATGAGCGTTTTTGTTGGAATTTCACCCAGTCTATCCGGTGTGTAACCACATTGCATAGGCCGGATTGAGTCTTCAAGATATACTTCTCAGAAGGAGATTCCCCTTCAGACGATTTCCTCCCAGTAGCTTTCTTTGTCACCATTGTGAAAGCTTTGATGCTGCGATAAAATTTCACATCATCAGAGAGATACAAATCCCCACTTTCGACACTCTCACTGGAGGAGGAAGACTCTGAAGAGGGTATAATCACCCTTCGCCTTTGATATTGCGACTCCTCCCCCCTTGTATACTGTGGCCTCGACTGGAAGATCACTGGGATCCTCCCACCACGAACATTAGGGTTTTGAGCCAAAGCCCTTCCTCCTCTTCCTCTAGGGCTAACGCCACTGAAGCTAACACCCTTCCTAGCCATTCTCAAATATTGAAAAGAGATACAAAAAACGAAGGGAAAGTGGTTACCTAAGGATAGTGAATTGAAATTCACAGAGGCGGACACGAAGAACTTCTTGGAACTTTTGCAGAGGTTCGTCAAGGAAGCAAGAAGAAATGGTAACTGAGATTGCCAAATATGCCTATATCAGGGCACAAAAATTTTTCAAATACCCACTAAACACAACCTGTCGTTTACCCCCAAACGACTCCCCGTTTAGTGGACCAAAATTGTCGTTTAGTACCTCAAGGCGCGAAAATGCCATCGTTTTGTCACAGAGCCATCAAAATGGGCCTATTAAAACCAAATACTAGGCCCAACAATACTATGCGTGACAGTTACTAAGACATGCGCACTCAACGCAATAATGGCGCGCCCACGTGAATTAAGGCATTAAATGTCCAATCATTAGAAACGTGGCCACCATTACTCGAATACCAAGGGTTGCGAAATTCGATAAACTTCTGATATTCCCATTGTCGAATCCGCCCTTAAAATTTCATCACTACGGAACATGGTTCCCAGAGCGGATATTTACACTTCGGTGCAATTCCAAAATCCAAATATGCTATGGTCAATATAGCTCATATGAGCAAGACAACTGCTTCCTCACATCAGCTAGGGGGCTAGTAGAGGTAATACTCGGATTTCGGATGGATGCGAAAATTGCCTAATCCGCACTCCCATGATTGGAAAAAATTCACCAGGACGGATGATCTCAATCACTTATTCAGTGATTCGATGATGTAACTCCTGGTACGAAGAACTTCAATAATCATTCCAGGACGGATGATCTCAATCACCTATTCAGTGATTCGACGATGTAACTCCTGGTATAAACAATTCTCATCATCATTCTGAGAAGTATTCACTAAATCCGTAATCCTACAATTGAAAAATGTCTCCAGGACGGATTATCTAAATCACCTAATCTGTGATCTGACGATGCAACTCTTGGTGTTGTGTACTTTTCCAGAACGGACAATCTCAATCACCCATTATGTGATCTGACGATGTAACTCCTTGACATGGTGTACCTGCCCAGGACGGATGATCTTAATCACCTATTCTGTGATATGACGATGTAACTCCTGGCGCCATACACACCTCAAGGACGGATGATCTCAATCACTTGTTATGTGATCCGACGATATAACTTCTGGTGCTGTACACATCCCCAAGACGGATGATCTCAATCACTTATGAAGTGATTTGATGACAAAACACCTGGCATGATTAATTCATATAATCATTCTTATGATGGAAAATTCCGAAAGTCAGTCCGCACTTTCGCTTTCAAGTGGTATTCTCCCAGGACGGATACTCTTTATCAACTATTCTGTGATACAACGACGTAACTCCTGGCGTAGAAAAAACTCCCATCATCATCCTTATGATAAAGGACTCAAACACCACTTCCTTGCAGTTCCCTAAGCTTGGAACAATATTGTCATCTCCTGCGAGAGCATTACGGATTAAAAGCAGTCATCCGTCCTGTTACACTACTCTACTAAACAGCGGATCGACCCATTTTTCCCCAAGAGAATTAAGAAGATTAAGGATCACGCCCCAAAGACAGGCACCTTCTTCTTAATACACACTTGGGGACATGTATATATTTATCCGTTCTAAATTTTATTTGTTGTTTAATCTTCTGAGGTAGTTGTTTCAATCCGATCTTAAGATTAATTATACTGAACGGATTAGTAACGATTTATATATACATGAAACGATGAAGACAAATTTCTTCAATCAAAATTCATTCATTGAAATGAAATTACATACAATAGCTCGAAATCCGGAGTTGATCCCGGTACACAACTATACATGTAAATAAAAACAAAACTACGGAGGAGGAATCTGTTCTTCAGTTTTTTGCGCCTCCTCAGCACCAGGCTCTTGTCCCCCTTCCTTTGGAACCTCCGCAGGAGTCTCACCTCCAGGAGCCTCAGCCCTTTCTTCAGAAGAGGGAACCTCGGACACAGGAAAGACGTAATCAGGTCCCATGGATTGACCCTCAGGAAGAGGAGCCAAACCATACAAGGACGTCGGTGGATCTTCGTGACGACCATCCACCACTGCGACTAACTTTTCCCCATGGAATTCATAGTACGGATCCATTCCATAAAGGTTAAGTTTCGCAGTGGGGTTGCGGTAAAAGACTTGGCGTATGGCTAGGCCGAAGGACTCTTCAACAGCCCGGCTGCATATTTCAACAGCTTCTTCTCTCTCAGCCTTCGCTGTAGCCAATTCTCCCCGCAACTTGGACAGCTCCTCACTAGACACCTCGGACTCCGCTTTCCTAGCCTTCAGTCCCTCTATCTCAAGAAGGAGCTTCTTCTCCCTTTGAGACCACTCCTCAGCATCAGCTTTATGTTTATCCTGGCTGCTACGGAGTTCTTCCTCCTTCTCTGCCACTTTGCCTTCCAAGTTTTTAAGATCGCCTTTGAGCTTGAGATTCTCTTTAGTCATGATATCTCCAAACTCCTTAGACTTGTTAAGACGATCTTCCATTAACTTCACGGCGGCTTTGTCCTTTTCCGAGGAAAGCTTGAGTTCTTTCAATTCGTCACTCAATTCCTCAACTTTATCGGCGTTGCTAGCCAACTCGTTGACTGAAGAAAGCATTCCAGCAAGTTCGGCTAACTGCCACCTTCCGGCCTCACACGCTTCCGTAATTTCTTTAGGACTGAGTGTAGGCCGGAGTTTGTACATCGGAGGAGGAAGAGTGGCTGGAGTAGAACCTTCATAGGAGAGGAAGGGGGTGAGAAACGAGGTAGTTGGGAAGGAGGTCGGCTCTGATCCAGAAACCCCAGCAGCAGGATCCTCCGAAACCCTTTGCTTCTTGGACTGACGCCTTGCAGGATCATTCTGGATCTTTCTTCTCCTCTCAGTAACTGGAGGCTGACCCGAGGCTGCGCCAACATCGGATGAACCGCCCTCAACCAGTGGGATGTCCCCTTCAGCATCCGAGGTCAAGATGATTACCTCAGGACGATCCTTAGTTGAGGGTCTGGGCTTCACTTCATTTTCATGGGCAACAAATTTACCAGCCGCCTTGAATTTCTTCAATTTATCCATTTCTGGAGTTTCCTGTTCTATTTCACCTACATGAACAAACACAAGATGTCAGCAGCTACAAATACTCTATATATATTTGATGAAGGAGAAAAGATGAAATAAAACGAGAAGTACGCAAATATTCCTCCCGGACTCCGCTTGAGCTACTTAGCAGACGCCTACACGAAAAGACGTGACGACCTGTAGTGTGCGATTCAAGTGCGAACAACACTCTCGACGTCTCACGAGACAGATCAGATTGATCAGTGTAGTACGCATGTGAGCTCAAGAGGAAATGTTTGTGTGTCCAACTCAGGGGAAATTTGTCAACGTCCTCTTCATCCTTCCAAAATTTTGGTTTGCCCTTCTTAATGGAGATGCGAGTGAAGTAAGTCTTGAAGGACTTCCCGTCAACCTTGGCAGAATCTGTATAAGACTCAAAGTTCACAAAGGAATAGAGAGTCCGGAGAGTCACCAGACCAACTCCACCTTGCTTGTTTGCTCTTCGAACTACCTGAGTGTAGTAGAACAGCATTGTTACAGTTGGCGTGAAATTGAAATGTTCACCAAGGACCTCCAGAGCCCGGATGAGGCCCCAACCATTGGGATGAAGTTGGGAGGGTGCACAGTTCAGGAACTTCAAGACGCCCATCTGAAGTTCGGTTAGAGGAAAACGAACTCCCAGATAATGAAAAATGAAGTCATACATATATACAGAGCGGTCATTAGCGACGACATGACATATCCGCTCCGTCGGAAGTGGTGCATAAACCCTATACCACTTTTTCGTCTCTTCATCCGAACTCAGCGTGAACCTCGGTTGAATCCGGGATCCCTCCTCATCCGCATGACGGGAGGCCAAGTCCTTAAACTCACTGGACACCCAGCAGAAAGGCCATTTAGCCTGAACCTCCTCCCAATTCAGCCTCGAAGCAACTACGCTGAAGAGACCTTCAGCTGTCTTCGAAATGGCACTATCTCCAGAAGATCCTTCTCCAGTTGCCATTGGAAATATCTAGACCGAACTCCTTAATCTACAATAAGAAATAAAATGTCGTCAGAAAGTTGCAATCAGTACTCACTGCATTTTAAAAGCAATCACAATCAGAGGGCGACTCTGAGAAGGGAAAGGTCACTTCCCGCAGTGAGTAAGATCCCCTTTCTGAGCGACACGATTCAGTCTTAGGAAGAATTACAAGGATTCTTCCCCACGACTATTAGGGTTGAGGGAAACTGATTCCCCCCCTTTAGTTGAAGCTTACTTTCTATAACTAAGAATTGCAAACCAAAGCGAAACTAGAGCAACAAGGAAGAGATAATTACCTCAAATGACAGTGATGAATTTGAGGAACGAAAGAACCCTCGCAATGTAGGCAGCAAACTTCCTTGCAAAATTTCTACAGAGTTTCATTGAGAAAACAAAAGCAAGTGGAACCCAGAATCCACTAAGTATTCCTTTTATAGGAAACGAAGAGGTTCGGTTACCCCCTCTTGAAGTTGTGTCGTTCTCGATAAAACGCATTCGTTCACAAGCGAAACGACACAACCGTTCCAAATTCTTGGGCGCCAAAACGATAGCGACTCAGTGAAGGGCTATCCACTAGGCCCACAAGTTTCAAAAACTTCAGGCCCATTAAGCCCAAAACGACGGTTAATGAGATTTTCATCTCAGACGCAATAATTGCTTGCCCACATGATTAAAGCATTAATGTCTAATCATGCAACGCAATTCACGCTTTACAGCCGTTACACGAACTTCAAGAGCTTTCAATTCCAATAAACTCTTGAAATTCTCACACGCAACGAATCTTTGTCTGAATCCGTTGTGAACGCACCAACAGGTCATTTCTATTAAATTTAGAACGGTTCTTTACGAATGACAGCAGGTGCTAAGGAACTATTACACACGTAAGCTTACCGATATTAAGACCTCTCGCAGGTTGAGTAGCTTATGTGAATAACTATTTAGTCCCTCACACAAGCTAGGGGACATATGATCCGGTCTCAATACCGGTATCCGATCTGCTATACATATTTCAACGTCTTTGATAAGACATCTACGTGTAACCGGTGTCATCGGTATACATCCGGACTGTAATTCCGTATCAGGCGTTCTCCCTATACCGGTTGTTCAGGATAACACCATGACATCGGATAATACACACGTCACTGTGCAAAAGACAAGGATTGTTGCTACAGGGATCGATCAATAATTCCCTGCACTACGAGCCAAATTCTGCTCACGGGAATGGTCAACTTGTTCCCTAATCCTAGTCTACATTCTCTATGCTCAATATAAAATAGCCACTTGACCCAATCATGCAGGTAAGTGCGCAATATAATAATGCTAATGGGGGTTGGTGGTTCCCCACCAACGAGTCCTCGTTAATCGAGCCAATCAGGTATATGAACTCACTTCATGATTGAGGTGGGGATCTTCTTCAGCTCTTTTACGACTGATTCCTCTCTGAATACATTCCTTACTTGGAATATAATCACTGACTTGAGCGTCGGAGAATCTTTGCAGGTGACACCACCATTCGCCCACTTCAACGCGTTAGGTCGGTGTGAAGGATCTCCAGGACGCCCAATCCGCTCTCCTCATTCAAGGACAACGGATAAATACATCGGATACACATACATCCGGTCTATTTGACGGTATTGACATACTATTCGTGACTGGCTTGAGATCGGATCTCTTGACCCCGGTCCAGGACAGATCAAAGGCACATGTTATACATACATTTGGCTAAAGGCATCAAATAATATACAAAGATTAAGAAGCTAAAAAATATATATAAATTATAAAAATAAGTAAATAACATGGCAATACATGGAAGCTGTTAGTTAGTTGAATAATATGTCTCTTTTTCTAGTATATATTATTATTATCATTATTATTTTGGTATCTAATAATAAAGAAAATTTAAGCAATTTTTAACAGAGGAAAGCCAAAATAGAGGAAGCCAAAACAGAGGGGGAGATAAAAAAATAAAAAAACTTACTTGAAGAAAGAAAGAGGACACTCTGGTACAAAATAGCACAAGAGGATGGACCACCAACAGCAAAATGCAAACGTACAAATGGACCACACAAATTTGCCAGCAAGTTACGAAGAGCAGCGTGGAAGCATAAAGGGTATAAGCACAAAGAGCACAATAGAAAATGAAACGTTGGAAAGAACAGCAAATGAAAAGTTGCAAACAAAACTTCTAGAAGCTTAATACTAAACTTTGAAAAGTCAGCCATTGAAAAATAATAAAATATGTTACACACGGTGGAGAGCAAAAGCTAGCGTAATGAGTATTGTCTGCGTTTAATAAAGGGTCCCGCTCGCACTAATGTCTGCGGTTCAAACACCCAACCGCAGACAATAGTATTGTCAGCGTTTGATATGGAAACCGCATACAATACTCCATTTTTTTATCAAAGTCTGCGGCTCCGCCCAACTGCAGACAATAGTGGCGCTTCCTTTTTCATTTTCTGTTGTAGTGGTTCTGGGGGATTTTAGGGTTTAATATTCCCAAAAGTTTCTCACCCCTCTTGAACCTTGCAGAACCTGAATTCTTCCATTGAATTTGCTTAGCTTTAGTATTATCCCATAACTTGTTTATAATGTCGGGCCTACCTCTATTCTTAAACTTAGGACACCTAGACCTTGTTAAGGAATTTCGCAACATAACGCCTTGATCAGATTCGAGAATGAGCAAAATTACGGAATAATAAGATACAAAATTTGATAACGGAGTTCGGCCAATTATGCCTACGTCTCCGGACTGCTACAGATATTTTACTAATAGAAAGGGAAGATACACAAAGTGTTTACAAACACTCACAACCTCTCAAAACCCACAACCCAATTACACCTAAGATTTCTCTCACAAAAAACTTATCTCTCTAAGTTTTTCTCTCTTAAAAGCTTAGAACTTCTTAAGCTTGTAATGAATTTCTTCTTCCATGGATGCATCTATTTATAGCAAATTTTGGGCAACCTAAACACATTAATATGGTTGGCCACCAACTATTCACATTTTTCTCATTTGCAAGGTTGTTGGCCTAACAAATTTGGCCAATTTTGACTAACAGACCTTTCATTCACATTATACACAAACAATGTTTGAGTAATTCCTTAAATTTGGAAGCATACTCTCCTACACTTATTCCTCCTTGTTTCAAAATTGAAAACTGAATCTCCTTATTCCTCCTCTTGAAATCTTTTGGAAAATGTATCACTAGAAATCTTTCCCTAAATCATTCTAAAATACTTGCCTTCTTCTAATTCCAATAATTATTATACGTCCACCAACTTTGACGTTTCCAATCAACATAAAACTTGTGGAAGTAAGTTTGTTGTTGTCTCGACAAGCCATAGCTACAAAAATCTTTTATAATTCCTTCATCCCAAATTTCCATTTGGATTATCTCCCCTTTGAATTGAGAGGGATCATGCTTGCAAAAAGCATATAACCCTCTTTACCCAATTTTAATTATAAATCTAATTATTAGGATTTAGCTCCACTTTATTTTATTTACATTTTGATTTTGCTTCCTTAGGATTTTTAGGATTTCTTTTTATTTTTAGTCAAATATATTTTGATTGATTTTGATTCCATAGGATTTTTGGATTCATTTCTTTTATTTTTAGTCATTACAAATAAGAATTTTAAAGCATTTAGGGTTTAGTGTATTTAGCTCCACTATATTTGATTTACATTTTGATTTTGATTGATTTTGATTCCTAAGGATTTTTAGGATTTCCTTTTATTTTTAGTCAATATATTTTGGTTGATTTTGATTCCATATAGGATTTTTGGATTCATTTCTTTTATTTTTAGTCATTACAAATAAGGATTTTAAAGCATTGTTGCTTATAGTCATTGATATATAGGAATCATTTATCTAGTTGGGCTCAAGATGTTATTAGCAATATTGTAATTTATTGAAAAATAATTTTGAGCCACTCATGCAGATGTTGCAGTAACAGGGGAAACATGCCAAGGCAGCACAAACTCAATTTTTTGTTGATTAATATACGAGCCCAAATTAATTTTAACTAATGGTTTTAAATTAGAACGTACGTTATATACTATATGTATTTTAAAATCAATTATGAGATGGAACCAAACGAGTAAGGGAAGCAAGTATCTTTCTGGGAAGACTATTGGGTAAGGGACCTAACTCTTCAAGCATAGTTCCATAGGCATTTTATGATTTCAGATTGCAAGCAAGTAATAGTGGCAGAGTTAGGAGTTTGGACACAATGTCCATGGAATTGGAACCGACGGCGGAAAAGGGAGTTTTTCTTTTTTTAATGGCAGCAGCATCTTGCGAATAACCTCATGCAGCTTCTGGCCAACATACAGTTAAATTACCAAGCTATTCAAAGTGAAGGTTGCCAATATCAATTCATGTTGGGCAAAATATGTTATTTGTTCCACCAAAAATGTCATGCTTTGTATGGAGATTCCTTCGAAATAGAGTGCAAACATTGGATAAACTAGCAAATGGAGTGGTGCAGGTTACAAACAGCATCTTGTGCAGCAGCAGGATGAAAGCTTAAATCACACTTTCTACAAATGTAATTTTGCATCTAAATGTGGGTCTTCTTTCCAATATTTCAAGAAGTGCATTAGACCATCTGCTACAACATGAAATGATTTTCAGCAAAGAAAAATCTAAGATGGCTTGGAATGCAGTTTGGCATGCTACAATTTGGTGCATTGGATGTCTCTGTCTGATGAATAGGTTTTTATGTAATGAAAATTAAGGTTTGGTCTTGGTTGAGAGCGTAAGCCTGAAAGGTTTCCACTCCCCTATTTAATTTTGATTGGGAAAATGAACCTAAAATATGCGGGTTTGGAACCTCTTGTACTCTTTTAATATATCTTCATTTTTTGCTGTTTCAAAAAAAGGAACCAAACCAGTGCCTGAATCCAAACCAAGACCAGCGGGAACCGGGAGTGAACCAAAACTTTGGAGTCCTTTAATGGGACACAAACAAATTGCTACATGACTATGGCAAACCAGAACCAACAATCATTTAAATTGTATGTTAGAAAAGGTTACACTTTGTTTGAAAATAACAATACTGACATGAAGTTCTATGCATTAAAGAATTGTTAATAACCAATTAATCTTTTCAAAAAGTAGTTTTAGTTTGAATATATTAACAAGATATACACGACATATCCTGCCGTCCAATATATATATATATATATCCACTATAATAAACTACACACTACCATCCAGATTTTACATAATATTACATCCAACCCAAAAGCTCAAGATTCGTATTTATATTTAGAAATAATAATATAGATCCTTATCAATAATATGTTGTTGACATTTATTCTAGCAAGAAAGATATATGTTCAATTGCGTCAGCACTATAAAATCGTATTCTGCATTAGATATTTTTTTGCCCTACAATCATATGGCCACAGGTACTTTTCTAAGGGCGAAAATTCTGTCTGAAGGGAGAACATCTAAGATTTTGGTGGGATTAATTTTCTCGATAAAAATTTATTTTATCCATAAAATTTAAATCTAAAACTTCATTTAAAAAGAATAAAATGGATTTGGGTTTGATACAACCAGTGTGCAACTAATGAATGAACCATGTCTCTTCAAGGTAGTTGGGAATTGTATTTTTCTGAATGAAAAATGTGGCTCATTGTAAACCGTTAGACGTACATCAGACATTCACCTCAATGCATCAATGCACCAAATCCAAATCATGTTAATACTTGATTAACTAGTAAGTTCAAGTAGTAGAAGGGGAGAAAAAGTAATAATCATACCATAAACCCAAAGTTGGATGAGAAAAGTTGCTTAGGAACATGAACAGTTGTAGAAGTTTTGCTACACCTACCCGTTTGTCCTAAACTAACTTCTGCGTCCAGGTCATACAATTGAGCAGCACGAACAAGCCAACGGAGTTTTCTTGCGTTAAGTGGGGGGAGCTTTTTGATCCTACAGATTAACGAAGTTTTGATTATTTTGAATGACGTGAAGAATTAATATCAATCTTTAAATTTTTCACTTCAACTCATCTTTGTTTCCCCAACTAGAAACCAAACATCCTTTAGGTTTCATTCCGATCCAAGTTAAAAAAAACTCTACGTTATTTTCCCACAAGCATCGCATAACTTACAAGATTTTGACATCTCGATTCATTGTCAAATGAATTCCATTAAAATGAATAAGATTAAGTTAAATTAAGGTAATCGGGCTTGTTTGCACGATATTAAGAATGTAGCTTTATTCTAATTTGTCGGCAAAAAAGTTATCGGGGTCTGCCAATTTTTCATGTACGTACGGTCGTTACTGATCAGCATGTCGACCCTACATGAGGACACAGAAGCTTGACAAACATGTCATAATGTCGATGATAGGATCCTACCTACAATTTCTTAGCTACTGTCGGAACCTATGGGTATAGCTACCAATATTCTACTAACAAGGAAGAAAGGAAATGATTCATTATTCTGCCTCATGGCCAACAAGTTCCATATAAGGAAAAGGACTAAGGAAAAAGATGCCCTAAACAGATTGGGCCTACAATTAAAACTATTTAAATAAAATCTTTTAGCCAATTGGGCTTTTTTGTCATTCTCTTTGGCCTGCTATCCTCATTCATAACACTGCCCGTCTGTTGGAGTTGGGCCTTGTCCTCAAGGCCCGAAACTGTGGGGGTAGCATGGACCAAAGCTTTATCCAGCGAAAAAGAAGGATCTGGAGCGGTCGGTGATAAAGTTCGTGAGTATAGGTGAGTGACAGGCTGGAAAGCATGTGGCAGGGAGTTAGGTGCATCCAACGGTGCTAGATAGTTGGCTCGATCTTCGTGGAGATCCAACGCTGGAGAAGTAGGCAGAGAAGTAATGCCTCGGTCAGTGGGATCTAAAGAGTTAAGTGGGGTTGAGTCTCGAGAAGGCTCAGATGCAGAGAGAGAGGGTGTCACCATATCGAGAAAATGAGAGGGAAGAGGATTTAGGACACCAGATGGATGGGTGCCTTGGAAAAGCTTCAAAACTGAGACATGGAAAACCGGGTGCAGATGACTCTGGGGGGGAAGGTCAAGCTCATAAGTGACCTTTCCTATGCGACGTTTAACCGGGAAGGGGCCAAAATACCGACGGGAGAGCTTCTGGGACGGTCGTCGAGCGAGGGAACCTTGGCGATAAGGGCGTAGCCGGAGCCAGACGAGATCGCCGATACTAAAAGAGACATCCTTTCTGTACCGGTTGGCCTAGGCCACCATCTGCTGTCTTGTTCGTTGTAGGGACTCCTGGGCATCTCGAAGAATCAGACGGCGCTCCAACAAGATGTCTTGTAATGAAGGAAGAGAAACCTCACTGGGTAGAAAATCAGGGATGGAAGGTGGGTGTTTCCCATAAAGGAGATGAAAGGGGCGCATACCGATAGCCGAGTGGTGAGAGGTGTTGTACCAGAATTCGGCGAGGTGGAGGAACCGAAACCATGTCTTGGGACGGTCACCACAGAAACAACGCAGGTATGCTTCTAAAGATCTATTGAGCACCTCTGTTTGACCATCCGTCTCTGGATGGTATGCTGTACTATATTTGAGTGTGGTGCCTTGAGATTTGAATAATTGTTTCCAGAAAGTGTTGAGGAAAAGAGGGTCTCTGTCCAAGACGATCGTGGATGGAATGCCATGAAGCCTGGAAATCTCAATGGAAAATCGATGCGCAAGATCTGGGGTAGTGTAGTGAGTGGGTAACGCTATGAAGTGGGCCGACTTGGAGAATCTATCACAGACAACCCAGATAGCAGTGTGACCCAGAGAATTTGGAAGGTGGGTAACAAAATCCATACTGAGGTCCTTCCAAACCCTCGTTGGAACAGGTAAAGGTTGCAACAACCCTTTCTTCTTTGAAGTTTCATATTTAGAAGCCTGACAAACCGAACATTTGGCCAAAAAATCTTTAACATCTTTTCTCATCTTTGGCCAAGAAAATGATGCAGCGAGCCGAGCCAAAGTCGGTTTAATACCTGAATGACCTCCGACTGGTGATGAGTGGAACTCCAGCAAGAGTTTATGGCGAAGATCATGACAGTCAGGTATATAGATTTTTCCTTTTGTTAACAACAAGCCCTGTCTGTACACAAAATCCGAATTATTGGCTTGTAGTGTTTGAACTAGCAGTTTGCCTGTTGGATCTTGATTGTAATACTACTGCAGGGTTGTAAACAGAGAGGAAACTACGGAAGAGATGGTCATTAACAAAGGAAGATCATTATGAAGCCTCCTGGACAGTGCGTCCGCCACACAGTTTGTGTTACCAGGTCGGTAAAAAATATCAAAATTGTAACCCTGCAATTTTGTGGCCACTTTTGTTGTTCTGGAGTTTAAAACTGCTGAGATAATAAATGTTTAAGGATTTGATGGTCTGTGAAAATGTGGAAGTGGGTACCAATCAAATATTGACGCCACCTTTTAATGGCTTCTGTGATAGCATACATCTCCCGGACGTATGTTGAGGCAGCAGACATTCTCGGCCCCAATTTCTTACTGAAGAAGGCAAGAGGGTGACCATCTTGGGTGAGAACAGCGCCCGTGGCCACTGCTGAGGCATCAGTCTCCAAAACAAACAACTTAGAGAAATCAGGGAGAGCCAGTACCGGAGAAGATGTGATTTTCTTTTTTAATTCTGTAAATGCCTCAATAGCTGTAGAATTCCATGTAAAAGTTGATTGACGAAGCAAATCGGTGAGGGGAGCGGCGAGTATGGCGTGGTGGCGGACAAAACGCCGATAGAATCCGGTAAGGCCAAGGAAACCTCTTAGAGCCGTGAGTGAACGAGGCTTAGGACAATCTGTGATAGCTTGAACTTTTTCTGGGTCCGGGGCAACACTTTTAGATGAAATAACATGGCCTAAGTAATTAACTTTAGCAGTGCCGAAGGAACACTTAGAAAATTTCACATAAAACTGATGAGTAGAGAGTAATTGTAAAACTGAATTTAAATGTTCAACATGATCAGTAAGGGTAGAGCTATAAACAAGGACATCATCAAAAAAAACTAAAATGAACCGACGTAGGAAGGGCCTCAAAAGGTCAGTCATAGCAGCTTGAAAAGTAGAAGGCGCGTTAGCAAGTCCGAAAGGCATTACTAGGAATGCCCATCCCAAGTTCTGAAAACCGTTTTATGTGTGTCGGGAGGGTGCACTCTAATTTGATGGTAGCCTGAGTGAAGGTCAAGTTTAGAGAAAATGGTAGCTGAACCTAGTTCATCCAGTAGTTCATTAATCGTAGGAATAGGGAACCTATCCTTAATGGTGATGGCATTTAGGGCTCTATAGTCAACACAAAAATGCCAGGTGCCATCTTTATTTTTGACCAATAAAACAGGGGAGCAGAAGGGGCTTTTGCTAGGACTGATAATACCCTATTTGAGCATATCCTGGATTAGGCTAGACATGGCTGTTTTTTGAAAATGTGGGTAACGGTAAGGTTTAACATTGACGGGGGGGGGGGTGTATTTGGCAAGAGGGAAATGTGATGGTCATGGGTTCTTGGAGGTGGAAGTGTGGTGGGTTTGGAGAATATGTGGGAGTGGGATAGTAAAAGTTTCGAGATAGAGCTCAACAGTGAGAGTAAGGCTGGGTGGGAGGGTTCCAGAATCTCCAAAGGTTGAGGTGAGTTAGGCATGGGAGAAAACATTAATAAATGGAAAGAAACAATGGAATCAGTGTGAAGCAGATGACAAAATTGGGTGTAAGTAGATGGATGTAAGGAAGTATAGTGGTCCCCCGAAAGGGTTATAGGATTTTGGTGATGTGAGAAGGACATGCTAGGGATAGAAAAATCAGCTGTAATGGGGCCTAGAGTACGCAACCACTCAATCCCTAGAACCACATCAGCTCCTTCTATAGGAAGCAGGTAGAATGAAATGGAGAAGTCGTGGCCTTGGATTACAATGGGAACTTGGGGGCAGAGGCCAGAGCAGACAATGTGAGCTCCATTGCCTACCATAACGGGAAAAGCAGGGGTGGGTTGGGTTAATAATTTGAGGTGCAAAGCAATGCTGGGTTGCAAAATATTATGGGAACTCCCTGATTCAATGAGGACCCGAACCGGAAGACCAGCAATAAAGCCTTGGAATTTAAGGGTCTGAGGGGATGGTTGACCTGTGAGGGCTTGAGGGGACAATTGAAAATTAATGGCCTCGGTGGCAGAAGGCGGTGCAGTGGTAAGGGTAAGGGGTTCCAAGGAGACAGGGTCCTCTTCAGATAATAGCAGTAAGAAGCGACTTGAGGTACACTTGTGACCAGGAATGAATTTTTCGTCACAATTATAACAGAGCCCTAAAGCTCGTCATTCTTGCATCTGGGCAGGGGTTAAACGTTTGATAGGTAGTGAAGAAGGGGTGGCAGTAGAGGAAATTTTAGTGGGGTTGGCTGGGGTTGGTTGGGAAGCCTGAGGTGGGCACACAAAATGTGGGCGAGCATCCCTTAATTTGGATTCAATTAATTTGGCTAAACCAATGGCTTGTGTGATGGAAGCTGGCTGAAGGATGGCCATTTCCCTTCGCATATCTGGCACCAGACCGGAAATAAAACAATTAAGGAGCATTTCTGGTGGGAGACCCAACACCCGATTGGAAAGCTTCTCAAATTGAGCCTGATAATCAGTTACCGTCCCATACTGTCTAAGTTTAAAGAGCTCTGCCTGATGGTTTTCATAAGTTGAAGGGCCAAAACGTAGCTCCAATGCACGAACAAATGTCTCCCAATCCCCAAGTTGGCGATTGTGATACATCCACTTGAACCAAGAAAGAGCATCACCACGCATATAGAAAGCAACCATGGGAAGATGAAGGTTGGGTGGTACCTGGTAAAACATGAAAAACTGGTCCGCCTGGAACAACCAATCCAAAGGTTCAGACCCATCAAAAGGTGCCAAATCCAATTTAGGGGGCGTAAGGGAGGAGAAGGGTTGGGTGTAGCTAGAGCTGTGAAAGGTGGAAAAGGAAAACCCGTAGGAGAAAAGGTGGAGGTGGTAGGAGGGTTAGAGTAAGTTGGGCCTGGCATGGTATAGGGTATGGTGGTAGGGTTCTACAAAATAGGGTTGGGAATCTGGGACGTTGAGGATGTATTAGATAAGGGAATGGTATAGGGTATGACAACAGGGCTATCAGTGGAGGCAATATAAGCTGTAGTGGTTGCTGTAGCGGGTGTTGGCGAGGTAGTGACAGGGGAAAGAGACGGGGACCTAGTCTGGTGGGAGCTAAGTTGAAGGGAAGCTACCTGCTCAAGTAACCCACTCATAAAAGCTGTCATAGCCTCATGCCTAGAATCCATAGTAGTCTGCAATGTATGGTGTCTATTATCCTGGAGAAGGCGATGATCCTCCAGTTGGGTGTGAAGAGAACTCAGCTTATCAGCAATGGATTGGAGGGCATCGTCAATGTCCTTGGAAGTGGAAGGTTTCGGAGGCATGAGTGGGAATGGCAATGAAAGCACCAAATAATGATAGGATCCTACCTATAATTTCTTAGCTACTGTAGGAACCTAAGGGTATAGCTACCAATATTCTACTAACAAGGAAGAAAGGAAATGATTCATTATTCTGCCTCATGGCCAACAAGTTCCATATAAGGAAAAGGACTAAGGAAAAAGATGCCCTAAATAGATTGGGCCTATAATTAAAACTATTTAAATAAAATCTTTTAACCAATTGGGTTTTTTTGTCATTTTCTTTGGCCTGCTATCCTCATTCGTAACAGTCGACTACATGTGTGTTGTTAAATATAAATGGGTGCTTAATATATATATATATATATATATATATATATATTCAGCATCTCATATCTTAAATAAGTGATGAGAGATTTGATTGATAAAAAGTTGTTTTTATGGCTTCAGATACTATAAAAGAGGGATCTCCATCAAGGTCCAGCTAGCACCACCCCTCTCTGTCTCTTCCATATGTGTTTAGTTCTAAAAGAGTCTATGAAGTCTAATGATTATGTAATTTAAGTGTCACATGCTTACCTAATTCCTTTGTTATTTTTATCATCATTCACCGCAATCAATATTCTTTCTATTGTGCATCAGATTGGAAAATATCAGCAATTATAAACCGATTTTCTGCGCGGCTAGATCACGTAGTCAAATATACTCCTTTCGGTCATGGTTACAATTAAAAAAATTTACTAAAAATTGTTATATATATATATTAATGTTATGAAATATTTAATATATTTATTTAAAGTTTCTTTAATTTTATTTATTGTATAAAATAATTAGTTATTTTAGAAATATATTTAAGATGAATATATTTAATATATAAACATTTAATGACATTAAAAAAATACTTTTATTAATATTTGAGACTAAAACATCTCTTAAAATTTATATATAATCAGTATTGAAAGGAGTTCATTAAAAAAATATCTATTCTAATGTAAAAATTATTATAATTTTGATTAACTTTTATGTTATTATTATATTTGTAATAAAAAATTTAATATTTATGATCATATAATACAATAGTAATTTGAGAATTAATTATAATAAATAATAAATTTTGCATCATAAAAATTAAATTTTCTTAAAGTGAGATGACATGATTATAAAAACGGCCATTACATTACGTATTGCAAAGTCAGAGATAGGTCCGCTAAAAGCACATGTACCACCATTTCTCATTTTTTCTAATTTTTATAAAGAATTTAGTGCTTACACAACCAGATCTCATTGTTTAAATAAACTTGGAAGCCATAAAGAGATAGCATAGTACCAGCTTTTTTCAGGGTCAGCATGCAGAGAAACTATTTAACAGTGTATATTAAAATGTAGATTGTATATTGAGACTGAGGAAATTCTCAAAATGTAGAATCATGTAATAAGATTACCTATATTAAACTAAACTTATAAAATTCATAATATTAAATCAAACTCAAAAATCATAAACGTAAAATTGAAAATCTAAAACATAAATTCATAATATTAGAAAAATGAAACCAATCCCACTAGCTCAAAGTTTAACATTAACATGTGAAACATAAGATCGATATCATTCAAGTTAAGAATAATAGGATCATCATCATCACCTTCATCAGTCATACTTAAGTTATTGTCATCTCCATCTTCAACATACAAAAAAAACTAAGAAGTTTTAAATCATCGAGAGGTGAAATAGGTGGGATCCCAACTAGCAACAATCCCACTAACATCTCCAATTCTAACATCTTCCATATCTTAGACTTACTTCAGGAATTCACAATCCACTCATCATCCAAAAAAGATCATCAATGACATCTTCTTTTGATTTTCGTACATTCTTCTTCTTAGTTAATTTAGAGTTAGTCATGACAAAGATAATATCATTCACCATCTTTTGCTCCAATCATTTCTTCTTTTAGTGTGAACCTAAAGTTTATTAATAAGCCATAAATAAATTAGCAATTATATAATATGGAAAACATTTCTTAATAATTAATAGGTAATAAACAAATTAACAAATATAATCTCACATACACTCTAGTTACGCTCACAACTAGAAGAATTACATGTCAAGTTCAAGACACGAATAACAAACTTTTGCAACTCTAGAGTTTCATCACTATAAGACTCTTACCATTATGCCAGAGTTTTTATTTGAATTTCATTAAGGTCTAGCTACCAAAAAAAAAACCTTCTTATTGTATTTGAATTCCTCTAATTTAACATCAGACATCTTCACCTCTTCCATATCCCCCACTATTGATCTAGGCAATCATACAATCCACATTTAATTTCAAATCAGGTTTAAATTTAGAAACATGATGGCAAGTTGAGGTATGCAGCATGCAAATGATATCCCAAAGCAAGGAGGTTAGTAACTAAAGCATGAGAGAAAAATATAATTAGTTTCCAATACAAAACATAAATTGAATAAGAAATTATTAAATTAAATTCTATAGGAAATAGGTTTACCTTTTCTTAACATTTTTAAATGTCTTTCCTATCTTTTCTTTTATGTGATCTATTTATAAAACTCATTATAGGCTTCTCATTTGAATCCACCAAGAGAACCAAGGGTATGCATCCTTCAAGCAAGTCAAATATTCTTTCAAAACTCTTTATTTATAACCAATGTTTCACTAAACTTTCTATCGTTAAGCTTAGCAAATTAAATCAACTTTTACTCTTTTGATGTGAACATCCTTGTCAACCCTTTCTTTTTATCCATCAAACAACCCAATATCAAATAAGAGGTTGCAAAACATGTAGTGGTTGACCTAATTAAATTTGTCATTAGTAAACTGATATAATAAAAAATTAATAATTTAATTGATACAATAAAAAAATTAATAATTTAGACCATCTAAAATACTTTCTGTTAGGTGATATTTTGGTCGAGTAGTGGAAGAAGTTTAATCAATTATCAGATGATTTGTGAGTTCAAATTAAAGAGTAAGAAATTCAATCCTGTTAAAGTCTCAAGTGGTTTTATTATCTGGATGAGCACTGATGTGTACATTTTCTACTATATCTGTTTGTAACTACTTATGCAGGCCGGTTGCTTTTGCCTTTAATGAAACAACTTAGAACAATTTGTTATTTTTTACTTATTTATATATATATATATATATATATATATATATATATATATATCAAGAACGAATTTGTATAACCATATAATAGATAAAAGCCTTTTAAAGACACATAATCAATTAAAAAGACTTTTTTAAAAACTCACATGATTAATCTCACTCATCTATTGTAAGATTGTACTACCGAGATTCACTTCTCTAAAAGAATTCTTTTCATATGATAATACTTTTGTGTCAAATTAAATTAACAGCCAAGAGCATTATGAATCCAATCCCAGATTGAGTTTTCTGCTATGAACTGTGAAGTAAGATAGGTGTCTCATTGGTGGGCTTCTTGGCAACATGCCATTGAATATCTTATTCTTATCTAAGTGGGGTTATAAGGGAAAGGATGCTATTGCCAATCCTTGCTTTGCTGTTTGGGTCCATAATTGCACTTTCTCTGCTGACAGGGGCCTTGCTAAACCATTGAAAAGACCTCTTTAACCTTTTCCACCAAATGGCAATTAACAAACATTTTCACAGGGTGGGTCTGAATTGCATCGATCGTTCCTTTGATGCCGGAAGTTGTTGTGGTTACACAGCGAATGGTAAAATTGTCCATAATTGAGAGCAAGTGCAGCCAATACAGCCGCAATTACATGCAGTTACAACAATAATTTGAAGAATTTAAAAATCATAATATTGACTAACAAAAGGTTCATTTATGACTTTAAACTTTACCGATACAATGATAAGTAATTTATAAATATTTTTTAAAATGTTTATAAAGTCTTAAAGACATGTTTTTTCCTTCTATAAAAAATAATAATGTTGCGCTGAAGTAATCCATTAAGATTAAGTAGGTGGTGAGAAGTTTTAGAAGTTTATTTGATCATCTGAGTTTAGACCTTAGTTTAGTTTTATTTTAAATAGATTGTAATAAAAAAAACCTTTATTTATTAATTTTTTAACTTATGTAAAATTATAAAATATTTTTAGAAATTATAATATTTATAATCATATCCTCTCGTCTGGTGGAATTCTAACAAATTTTACTCGTTAATTTTTTAAAGGTAAATTACAATCAACACCCTTAATTAAGCTTTCATGTTATTACAACCCACCTCTGTTAATTTCATTTCATTGCATTCCACTCCAACTGTTAGTGTTGCTGTCCGAGATTGTAGTAACACATCTCAAAACCCGACGTGCCTTGGATGATGACAACTTCTTGACCTGGAAACAACGGGCATTAGGAACAATTCGTGGACATCGCTTAGCAAAATACATCTCAAAAGAATATAGGAGGTATCAGAAAAGTACCTGAACAAAGAAGATGAAACTTCAAGAGTTATAAACCTAGCCAACTGGTAATAGCAAGATCAATTGATCAAGAGTTATAAAAGGAAATTCCATGACAAAAGAGTAGTAATTAGATAGTTTCGTTTTTTCATTTGACCACGCTATTCATATCGAGCTCAAATTGTCTGAACGTACTATATTTATTGTCCGAACCCTTTAATCCTCCATTCTGTACGTAAAATCAAATTGAAAACATATAAAATAAAACATAAAGAAAGTGAGAAACAGGATATAATATACATGAAAGAAATAGGCATAATCAATAAAGAGCTTTCACTAATATACTAATTAAACTATCAATCACAATCACACGTACAAACAATTATGAATGTAGTTTAATGTTTTTAACCTATAATTCATTTTATTCATGTATGTTGCCTCTTAAAACTTTATTTTGCATTGGGCCAATCAGGAGTTGACACTGTTCTTCAAAATCCAAATAATATAATTGCCAATAAGGCAAAAGAATAGCTCCACTGACATGGAAACACTTAGAGACTAGTTAGGAGAGAGTACTCGACATTATGGAGCGACCCTAGGTCCCTTGAAGCACCCTTTTACATTTTTTCATCCCAAGACTCGTAATTGAACCTCATATAACGTATCCTCAGCTTTTATAATCCTCCGTCTCTAACCAATATCACATCTTTTCTCTTTAGATTATCCATGATGCATGAACTACTGACATATTGAGTTGGTTAAGACTTTTAGAAACTTGATTAAAAATTATATTTTCGGGACTTATGAAATTTCATTTTAGTATTATTACATGATATGATTAAAAATTATATTTTCGGGACTTATGAACTACAAATTTCATTTTAGTATTATTACATGATATGAAATTTTAAAAAATTTTATAATAGAATTATTTCAAATGAAACTTTTTACATAAAAACTTCACCTCTCATTTTTTATAGAATACAAAAATAAATACATCATAATTATTATCAAATTAAGATTTAAAAATTTTCCAGTGCAGGATAATTATTAGTAAATTTTATTATATAAGAATTACCAAGAATATGAATTAGATAAATAGTAATTGGTAAATAATAAATAGTAAATAGTAACTAGTAAATACTAAATTGTAAATAGTCACTGGTAAATAATAAATAGTAAATAGTACCCAACAAATAATAAATAATGAATAATAATCGTTAAATAATATATAGTAAATAGTAACTCGTAATAATAACTTACTATTTAAAATAGTAATTCATAATAATAATTTACTGTTTGCAATAGTAACTAATAATAATATTTAATTCGGTACAATAATATATTACCTTATGATTTTTACAAAATCTCTTTTCTCTAAAAACTATTCTCCTCTCTACACCTAGTATTCTTCTCCTAACACCCATCTTATACAAGAAACTGAACAACTTGTTTCTATTGACTTTACCATTGAGATTGTTAAATAAATAATCTCTACTCAAACATATGTAAATCATCCTATGTAACTTGAGGTTCCCTTCAACACCATGAACTCATATCTGTTAGGAAATTAGATCTATTTCCATTAGAGAATTTTCCTCTAAACAGAAAAATAAAGTTAGGAAAGAACACAATCAACACACAAGGATTTAACGTGGAAAACTCCAAAATCGGAGAAAAACCACAGGACAAGCTCCGAAAAATATTCCACTATAACAAGGATAATTACAATATCCTCACCGTACTCTTTTATACCAGAGATAAAATATAGTGTTTTCTAGTGAGACCCACTCCTATTCCCGCACTACTAATTTAGTACAAAGGAGTTATAGATGTTGTACAGAAACCCAAAGTATTTTTCTAATACACTCAAACTTTACCCAACACTCTATTTTTCTCTCACTACAAGAACTCTTAAAGCTCTCTAATTTTTCCTTGCTTCTATGCCTTGGTGCATTTTCCTTCATGCCATGCCTTGTATTTATAGAAGGGAAATGCATACCACTTACATTAAAAAAACAATTAAAGCATGCCTAATTTTAAACAAGTTGGTGTTTAGTGGCAACCAATTTTGACTGGTTGTTACAATATCCTATGCAAACTAAGAGCAAAAGTGGGATTCACATATGCAAAATCCTTATTTTTGATGAGGTAACAAAAATCATGGAAGAATTCAAACCTCAATCATTGAAGGCTTCCTTAGCCTTATCCAACTGGAAAAGAGTAATGGATCAAGAGTACCAGGCCTTAAAGAAAACTAACACTTGGACCTTAGTCCCTTCTCTTGCCAACAATGTTGTAATAGGTGTTCAATCGCAAAAGGAACCCTGATGGCACCATCAACAATTACAAAGCAAGGTTGGTAGCCAAAGCGTTCCATCAACAAAACGGTTTTTATTTTTTAAAAACCTTCGTCCTAGTATTTATAAACCTACCATATTCAAAATTATACTCACTTTGGCCCTTTACTTCAACTAGCATATTAGATAGGTTGATATTAACAATACTTTTTAAATGAAGAGACTTAGCCTCTAGTATAGGAAATGAGAATTTGGCACGCAAACTTAATAAAACCTTATATGGTCTTAAGCAAAGTCCAAAATTATGCTTGGTTCTAAAAGCTCTATAATTTCCTAACCTCGTAAGGTTATTTAATCTAAAAGTGATACTTCTCTCTTCATCAAAACTTCAACTAATGTAATTATGGTATATGTTTATGATATAATCTTCACAAGAAACATTTCCTCAACTCTGTGTAACTTCATCACTAGGTATAGTCAAGCTCTCCCTCTTAAAGACCTTGGCAACCTTAACTATTTCATAGCTATTCAGGTCAATTCTAGAACCACAGGAAGTCTACACGTATCACAAACTAAACTACATCTCTGATCTTCTCATAAAGGAAAACTTGTTCAACACCAAACATATTACAACCTCTATGGCTTCAGGTGTGAAATTGTCAAAACACGACCCTGGTCTCTTTGTAGATCCATAACTATATAGGGCCACCGTAGGAGCTAGCGCAATATGTTATAATAACTTGACTAGATATCTCATAGCATAATTAAACATTGGTTGATATTTTTCTAGGGAGACAAAATTATAGCTAAGGAATTACAGGTCCCACACGTACGAGATATTGTTCAAACAATTGATGTTTTAACTAAAAAAGTCTCTCAAAACATATTCAAGGACTATAGATTCAAACTCAATTCTCCCTTAGATGCCTCTGAGTTTAAATGGGGGAAAGGGGACGGATGCAGAGTCTAGAGGACAAACTTGTAATAATCATGAGTTGCATAAGTCTTATAGTTATGATTCTGTTATCATAACCAAGGTTTTAAATTACGGTTGCAGTCGCCATTGCAGTAATGTTACGGATTTCACGATTGCGAGTATTGCAGATGCTGTTATGCGGACTGCGGTTGTTACGTTGTGAATTATTCACAACATCATGGCCTCTAACCATGGTTGACAGATGGTATTACGCAAAAAATTATGGTTGTTGTGGGTGTTGTAACGGGCATTGTAGGCGCAATGTCATTTTGTTCGGCTATTACACATGATTTTGGATCTCAATATGATTGCGGGGTGTCTCGGTTTCAACCTATACTGTAACTGTTTTGTAGCAATTATGGATTGCAATTTAAAACCTTGATCATAACTTTTAATGGTTAGGCTAGTTATAACTAACATAATTGGCTATTTGTCTATATATTTTGTATCCTATCGCGACCGAGATCGCGGCGGCACGGCCGATCCTCAAAAACAAAATAACTCAGAATAGAGAGTCACCACCAACGTTTTTATCTATAGGAAAGACATTGGAAAAAAAAACTTTAACAAAGAACTAGTTAAAAAATGTGAGATTCAAGTTCGGGAGTCGGTTATAAGTGGGGAAGGTATTAGCACCCCACATCGCCTGTTAAAAATAGTACCAAAGTTGAAAATGCGCATCATGGATAGCCTTAAAATTGTGTTTATTTCTTCTTTCTAAAAAAATTGAAGGAGACAGACGAAATGAGTAAAAAAGCTTAGAGTAAGATCAACAGGACATCTCGTCCAAATTAATCCTGACTTTGATGGGTGGAAAATATGGAAAAGAGGAAAGGAAGCTAACAAGACATCATGTCCAAATTAGTCATCCTTTCGTCAAGATACCAGATCGGGAAAGAAAAATGAGGGGTTAACAGGACATCACGTCCAAGTTAATCTGGGCTTTTAATGGAGGTACGTATGGAAAGGGAGAGAACGCTAACAGGAGGTCTCATCCAAATTAGTCATTTTCCATCAAAATGCAGGGTCGAACGGTGAAAGGAGTTAATAGAACGTCTTGTCCAAATTAACCTCATTTTTATGAAAAATAATAACGGCCAGGGAAAAGGAAGAAAATCAACAAGACGTCATGTCTAAATTGACATCAATGAAGATGGTAAGGGTTAGATTAATTTTTTAAAAGGAAGAATAAGAAAAGAAAAGAAGTGGGCCCGACAGGAGTTAAGTCCTGCTCCTACATATTCTCGAGTTTTCGAGAAATCAGGGTTACGTAGTTCTTGAAAAGGGATGTTCTTAGGATGAGTTTATGGGATTAGTGATAGATGAGGTCTACGAAAAAGCTGCATACAAGGCGAAGTTCTCCGCATGTGTAAGGGTCTTAGGAATAGTGTAGGCAGAAGTACTTTTACACAACACTAACTTAAATCACTACTGTAACGATCTAAAGAGGTATCAGGAATACATATTTTTTGTTATTTTGCATTATGAATAAAGACAGGGGAAAATTTAACAAGAAAGCATAACAGTAAAAAGGAAGGACAGTAAAGAAAACAGAATAAATAGAACAATAAAAGGAAGTGATGAAAGGATTGTAATCGGCATGGGCGTAGGTACTGGAGAGCTGACGTCTACAGAATGGCCGATGTGGACGGGAACAACAGCAACCAGAGTGACAGCGACTAGACCAGTTCGATTGATTACTGGGTCCGATGTGGGGGCTCAGTGTAGATCCGATGTGGGAGTTTAGTGCAGATCCGGTATGAGGCTGGTGAACAGTTGAGGAATCTGGACGGAGTTTGTGGTAGTCTTTCAGGCGATCCAAAGATTAGAGTTAGGACCAGTTTTTTTTTTAGGATTTGGATTCAGAAATTTAGGGCCAGTTCTCTGTCTCGAGGGATTCAACGATTCAGGGATCGGACCAATTCTCTAGGGGGCTCCTTGATTTCAAAATTCGGACCCTTGGACCTCTTCAAGCGAGGCTTTTATAGAGGTTTCCTCGAGTCCCTCTCAAGCTGTTGAGTGCTTAGACAACTCATGGCTCCACTCGACCCATACGTATAGTGGGGGGACAGCGTGGCCACTAACAGCAATGGGGAACAGTGACAAGTAGAGAGTTTTTTTTATTTTTTTCATTTTTTATCTCTTGTCTGCCATTTCCTGATTTTCTGGATCGAATCTACTAGTGTGATTCCAAGTCACAGCATGGGCAACTGGGCTCAGTTGATGTTGTCACAAGAGTCCGATGTTGGGTTCTATGAAACTCTCACATCGGATGATAGGGGACACCGGTCATTGCCTTGATTGAATTTCCTTGGGGAAACGGTCCCTTCTGGTGGCACTAAACCGATGTGGTAGACGAGGTTCATCCTTGTTACTTCATCATGTCTTGATACCGGATTTGGAGTGGGACGGTGTCATCTTGTGGAATGGGACGGTGTTAGGGACGGGGTTCCATTCTTGCTACCCATTTAAATAGGTGTTCACATATCCCTTAAGTTTTGATGAACTCATTCATTGATTTAACTCATGATTAAGATTAGTTTATAACCTCTACTAAACTCTTTTTCCTTCTCAATCCCTTGCTATCTTTTTTATGTAGTGCTTAATTATCTTTACCTTGATCTCATCAGAGTGGATGATCTAAATGAGAAAACTGTCCCTCACTAGTGCAAAAAAGGGTTTTAACATCGGTTTTTTTGGTAATTTCACACCGATTTTCAAACCGATGTGGATCTGGCCGATGTGAAATATAGGGACATCTCACATCGGTTTTTAAACCGATGTGAAAAATCATTTTAACATCGGTTTTCTTAAAAAAACGATGTGAAATCTAGATTACCACATCGGTTTTTATCGATTTTTTACAAAAAAACCGATGTGAAATGTATTTTTCACATCGGTCTTTTGTAAAAAACCGTTGTGAAATAGTAAAAATATAACAACGGTTGTGTTATAAAACCGATGTGAAAGAGTATGAGATCTAACATCGGTTTTTTATAAAACTGATGTGAAAACTTGATTTTTTTTAAAAAAAAAATTAATTGGGATTCTCCGAATCCCAGAAGTGTCCACAACACTTAGGAGTTTACACACATGAATGTTGACCCGGACTCTCTGCTGGGCGTTGGCAGGAACATGAACTTTCTCGAATGCCACGAGTTGCTTCTCAAGAGCCCATTGGGCACCACCGGGAGGACGTAAATAGTTCAACCATCTCAGTCTGCAACTTTTGCCCGTTCGCTTTAGACTTGTAGTTCAAGACACGAAACAAATAATTAAACCATGGTGCACGGTAAGGTACATGGTTCGCTTTATATATATATTGGAAACATTCACGTAAAGAAGGGGGGGACACGTTGAAAAACGAGTGATTTCACAAAAAAAATTAAAGGAATCGAATTCATATATAGGTGACGCACCAGGAAGGGAAAAAGGAGAATGATATATAGGCATTAGGCATTTACGTGAAACAGGAGGAGATATAAAAAGCTTTTAACATATATATGAAAGAAAAATGTTCAAGACTTAATTAGTACACAAATATATGAAAGAAATGCGTGCCTGCAGAACGAGCAAGGGAGTTCCAGTGACCTTCGCCATGGACGTTGATGTAGTTGATCAAAACAGAATCCTTTTCCTCTGTCCATGGACCTTTCTTTATTGCCATCTCCTTTTCACTTCCATATGAGTCACAGATAATGAGATAAAAACCGATGTGGTCAATGAAATATATAAGCGCGAAATGAAATTTGTAACCTGTCTGTCCTATATGAGCGGGAAATGAAATATTTTAGAGACAAGGTACCACATCGGTTTCTCTTTAAAACCGATGTGTAAACTAATCAAAATTTTTAATTTTTAATTTTTGTCAATTACTACTTTTTGTTCGTTGTTGTAACGTTCGGTGCTTAACATTTTCCACATCGGTTTTTAACCATAACCGATATTGCATTAACTTATTTTCACATCGGTTTTTAAGTAAAACCGATGTGGCATATCTCGCTGGAACCTACCACATCGGTTTTTAAGTAAAACCGATGTGAAAGTGATTTAAAATTTTAAATTTATTAAGTCATTTAATATGAAAAAATATATTTTAAAATTTAAAATTTATCAATTTAAATGTAAAATATATACAAGTTAAATGCAGAGTATTTCCCATTCATTTCAAAACGAAAAAAATTCAATATACAACAACGAGTTAAGTTAAAAATTTTAAATTTTAAATTTTAAATTTTTTCATTTAAAATGAAAAATATCTATTTTAAATTTTATTTTTTTAAGCATTTGTCACATCGGTTTTATAAAAACCGTTGTCTAATGTTGTTTATAAAACTTTGTGTATAATTTCAAAATTGCCACCGCGTATATTTTTAACATCGGTTTTGAGAAAACCGATGTGATAAATTGTTTTCCACATCGGCTTTTAGTAAAAACCGATGTGAAATATATCTGATGTTTCATTTATTTACAAAAATGCCACCGTCCTTATATTTCACATCGGTTTTTGATAAACCGTGGTGAATTCTGCGATGTGAAATGGTAGTTTTGCACTAGTGCCTGCATCTGATGGGATCAAAAGGATGAGATTGGAAAAAAGAAAAGAAAAGTGATCTTGATTGCATAAAATCTTTGCTAAGCACATAATTTAAATGTACATAAAATCTTTGCTAACATATAATGTGAGTCGTCCCATTTATTAAATAATATATTTATGATTTTGATTTATTGGTGCACTGGTGGGCAAAAAAATGTCTTTCCCACCTTGAACTTCATCATACATTAAATGCCATTTAAAAAATTTAAAAATAATATAAAAATCCACCATGGTTAACCTGTTTAAAATTCGCGTTGAATATTCCCTCCGTTACTAACTGACTAACTGTTAGGTGGAATGTAATTAAATGAAACTATCTAATGGTGTGTTTAGTTTACAGTTGGGGAAACACTGTTAAGTTGAAGTGAAAAATTTAAAGATTGATATTAATTCTTCACGCTGTTAGAGACAATTAAAACTCTGTTGATCCGTAAGATCAAAAAGTTTCTACAAATCAATGAAGTTTTTCTCCATTCAAACATAATACCAAACGTGATCTAGGATTCGTTGTATAACGTGAAAGTTTGAGCGAAGTGTTCGTAATTTACTGATTTTCTAATCAATTGTAGGACGCAAAGAAAGGTGAATATAATAATTTTTTATTTGAAAAAAGCCATATATTTGAACAAATTAAAAGTTTACAAATAAGCTTTTCCATACTTATATAGGACCTGATCTTAACTTGAGTCTGCATGTCATAGCTTATGTTTCCGAGGGAGTTATTTTATTTATTTATTTAATATTTTTATAACCTACAGGGAAAAATTTTCAGGTTTTTTCAATAAAAAATTTTGAAGGTTTTCTTTTCACTAGTGCAAAATATACATACGAGGACAGGATTTGAGCACGGACCAAGGGAAAACGTGGTTAAAACAGAGGCGGTGGCATTTTTGTGATTTTAACGAAGCTTTTTGAACACGGTTGTATGGTAACCGTGCTTATAGGCGATATACGAACACGGTTATCCATGGACCGTGGTAAAAGGGTCTTATAATTTTTTTAAAATTTTTTTTTAAAAGATCTACGAACACGGTTTCCTGGAACCGTGCTTAAAGGTTGGTATAAAATTTTTAATTTTTTTTAAAAGACCTACGAGCACGGTTGCTCTGAACCGTGCTTAAAGAGTGATCTACTAGCACGGTTGGTAGGGGACCCGTGCTTAAAAGGTTGGTATAAAATTTTTAATTTTTTTTAAAAGGCCTACGAGCACGGTTGCTCTAAACCATGCTTAAAGAGTGATCTACTAGCACGGTTGGTAGGGGACCCGTGCTTAAAAGGTTGGTATAAAATTTTTAAATTTTTTTTTAAAAGGCCTACGAGCACGGTTGCTCTGAACCGTGCTTAAAGAGTGATCTACTAGCACGGTTGGTAGGGGACCCGTGCTTAAAAGTATAAGCTACTCTGCACCAGTGCCCAAATTTTCGTCTTCCCTCAATTGCACTTTTACGAAAGTCATTTTCCCTCCCTCCTTACCTCTCTTTCTCTTTTTCAAAAGTCCCTTTAACTCAATCTTCAACAACAACAACAACACCAGTTCCCATTCTTCTTCTCAAATAAATCCAACGGAACCTTCTCCTTCTCTTTCATCTTCGGTTTCGAACAAATGTGTGGCTTATAAGCTGAAAGGGTATTTGGATTTGGTGATGCAAGAGATCGAAAAAAGGCTTCAGGGCGGAAGAATGGGGTTTAGTCGATGACGCTCTTCTTCACTACAAGAATGCCCATGCCATTCTCATCAAGGCTAATTCAACTCCTGTTCCTTCATTCATCAATTCCACGTTCGTTCTTAACTCTTGTCTTGCTTTTGTTGCAACCTTCACCTACTTAGGGTTCTTAATTCTAATATTGTGATTCTTATTTTTGTGACAGCAAGCAACACAAGGTGCAATCGCTTCTCCAAAAGATATCCAAATGGCAAGCTCAAGTTTTCGAGAGATTGCAGACTCTCAATCGAAGAGCTGGTAGCTCATCTGCCAATCATGTACAGTTAGATTAGGTGTTGCTTCTCAAAGCACAACTTATTTGCTTAGTAATTATTTAATTATTAGTGTTGTTGTTGCTTTGTAGTTATAAAATTTATAGATTTTCTACCTTGTGTAAGATTGCTGCATCAGGATCCTCTCCGGTCAGTAGATGAGAGAATGAGAATGAGATGAAATGAGATAAGAGAGAGAGAGAGCTACGAACACGGTTAAAAATAACCGTGCTTAAAAGTCATATACAAGCATGGTTCAAAACCGTCTTGAAAAGTCTATATCTACAAACACGGTGGGAACAAGCACAGTTCTGGAACCGTGCTTAAAGGTCCAACAGAACCGTGCTTAAAACCCCTTTCTCCACTAGTGTTTATGTCAAGTTCTTTACAAGATTTTTTGTTTTTTGAAATTCTTTAAAAGATTTGATTAATATATAAGGGGACATAGTAAGTATTGGGACTGTGACATTAGCAAGAAAAATATAAAGGTATGCTATATCATGTTCTCCTGATGATTTCATCGATATCTTTGTAGTGGTGTGGAGTTGTGCTGTAATGGGTTTAGGTCTCCATCTCCATCCTGAAGAATCTCTGTCACATTTTAGAGCACGTTTGGTGCAGGCTTTGAACGGAGAAAATCTCCTTTGCTTTGAAGCAACTTTTTATCCTACGGATCAATGGAGTTTTGATTGTCTCGAACGGTGTAAATAATTAATATCAACTTTTAAATTTTTCACTTCAACTCAACTCCGTTTCCCCAACTACAAACCAAACACCCTCTTAATAGTTATGCTCAGCCTCACAAACCAAACCCATAACCATATTTTTCTCCTCCATTTAAATTCACTGCTAACATTACAAAATTGAATTTTCGTTTTTATCACAGAATATTTCCAAGATTTAGGGTTTAGTTTTAATATATATATATATATATATATATATATATATATATATATATATATATATATATATGATAAGGACCATTTGATTCCCAGATAATATTTCCCAGCTAGAGATGGTTAATAATAACTTTTTGGTTGGAACTTGACTATATTTAAAAATCGTGTAAAATTAATATTAATTATTATATAATTATGTTTTGATGACTGATTATCAAACCTATACTAACCTGAAAAAATGTCATAGTCGTTTCAACCTTCTAACGTCGTTTTTAATGGATAGAAGAAACCAATCTGAGCAATGCTTTATTATTTTTTTTTTTATCATTCATTTACTTTTCCCGGTATTCTTATGCAAAAAAGTTTAAATAAAACCAAAAAGAAAATAATAGCACACAATCTTGACTTTTAAGCATTAAGGCGTGTTCTTAATTAGTTATGCTTTTTTCTTTTCTTTGTACCATCATTGTAACTTTTGTTAATCCATTAAGTCTTCCTGTCAATTGATTAAGTCATTGTTTTTGAGCTACAGGCTGTTCTAGGCCGAATTAGCTTTCAGGTTTTTCACGAAAGTTGTAGATAATTGAGTTATGGACATTTCCCCATTGAAATCTCCCCATTTGGAGGTCTGTAGCTCTAGATATGTCTAAAATACTACAAGGTGCTCATGCTTAAATACATAACCGTTTTAGTTTTTCGTGATTTGGGGTATCTTGGGGGCATAATTGGTCTTAGACCTCTTCATGAAAATTGTAGATAAATGTGTTAGAGGGTGTGAAAATTGGTTTCACCTCAGTTGCAGTTTTCTAACTCTTATTAAACGTGAAATACCAAATCCATTTAGTGAAAAACTCAAATTCAAGAGGGGTTTGAACCTAACTTTTGATGATTTTCAATTTGAGATTAATAGGTGATATTTATGACACGTCTTACTATTTCTAAGACTAAAATTAGACTTTTCTCATATCGCTTGTCATGTCTTCATATATGAGAAGTGTGCCTAATCAAAAATCCAGGACGCGACGTTGAATCTTTTTTTCTTAATTTGTGGTGTCCCTAGGTAAGATAATAAACTTTAAAATGTGAAAAATTTATACTCATATTTATTATGTTATATATATTATATTTATTTACATAAGACTGAGGGCGTCACGCCTTATCAAAACACAAACGACATAACACACAAAATTAAATCCATAGAATAGAAAGCTCGATGTAAAGCGTATAAAACGTAGTATATGCGTCATTATTCCTTAACTATTAGTTGACTGCTATCCACAACAATGGAATACACATACGCACCCAAGTAACCAAAGAGGAAAAAAAAAATACCATTCTCATTAGCTGTAATGAAAAAACATATACCTTATTTGTTCCCCAAATTGAGGAGGCGCACCGTGACCTTTCTCTCCCTCATTTTAAGTAAAAATTAAAAAATTCTAATTTCCCTCTATCTTAGAGAGATACGATTATTTTTATATTATTTTAAGCTTGAATTTAATATTTCTTTTTTCTTTTTATTTACTAGTTATATAAATGGTCTTGAGATCATTCTTTTGTAATTCAAACGACACATTTTAAATAATACAAATTTAATTTTTCTAAGGTAATTTTTTAAAGTTTTTATATTTTAGGTTCTGATTATCAACATCATCCATCACCATTTAAAAGGTTCTATTGATTCCAAACTTTGAAAGAGATGGAACCACAAAACTTATCCACCGCACCAAAGTGCATGGACTTTTTATATAAAGCATACAAAAGATTCATTCTTTGGTATTTTTTAATCCGCAAAGACAACAGAATAGTATTAAAGGAGTTACAAAGGGGGACCTCAACCAATGCAAGTACAAGAAATAGCAACATTGATACAAAGAAAGATTTATAATCCGTATTCGACGCTCCGCTAGGAAATGAAACGATGAAAAATTTGGAAGGAATTTCATATTAGAGTGAATTTCACTAACAAAAATAAAATATTAGAGTAAATTTTATATATTAATTAAATTAAATGTACACTTATGTTGTACTATAAAACAATGACGATGACCAAGACCAACGATCTAGCTACCTTTGCTGAAAATTCTGCAGTGAGTGTGATAACGACAGAAAATGTTGTTACTGTACTACCAAGCACTGCTAAAGTGCAGTCTGCAGAGGTCTACCCTAATTATTCAGGAATTGACCTATTTCAAGTGATCCCGTCCTCGACTTTTATAAAACAAAAAGTGTGTATAAATACAAAAATAGATGAGTGAGTTACTAATTTTCCTTTTAATAGACGTATATTCTTATTCCCATTATTTATAATCTGATTCATTTAATACGTTTATATATTATTTGTTTCATATAATCCTTACTCGATATATACGTTTAGTATATAAAATCATTACATTTATATATAATCATTTGTCTATATTGTATATGTATATAGATGACTGAGTCGTTAATTTTCTCTTTTAAATTAAAAGTTACTTGTCATTTATATAATAATCAAATAAGAAAAAAATAAAAATAATATAAATGGTTAATTATTATCAGAAAAAATTACAATACAATAAATAACATTGATTGATATATTAATTATTTAATATATGTGTGTTTATAATCTTATTCAGAGTACTTATAATCCGATTCATTTAATGCGTTTATATATAATCTGTTTCATATAATATAATACCCTTACCCAATAAATATATATATATATATATATATATATATATATATATATATAATCATTACATTGATATATAATCATTACCTAATCTTCACAACAAGAATCATAATAAGGATTACCTAAAAACCCTAGGAAATTTCCCTAAGGATTAGGTTTATTATTTCTTTATAACGTGTCACTTGGTTTACAACATGAGTCTATAGGCTGTATTTATATAATAGTGAAAATAGAAAGAGAAAGGAGGTTTCAGGCCCAAGTCCAATAAGGGGAATAACCGCTTCGTGTAAGGTCATGGAGAATCATTATCTGCTAAAGTAAAGGGATGAGGGATACTGTGGGGCCCCCTCTGACCCGGGAGGGAATAGGAGCCCCCAGTCACGAGCTCTAGGTGCAAAGCCGAGCGAAGTGACTAAGTGTTGAGGTGCGATACCTCCGTGTTGGATGACAAGCGAAGATCTGTCCTCAGTATGTATGAGTTGATATCCAGTGATAAAATTTGAGCGAATCAGGTAATCAATTCTGAGTGGTTATATACCGAACGATTTTTAATTTTGAACTTTTGTCATTTCTCCGTGAGACGAGCCGTGTCGTACTTGCCTTATTTGTTATCATGGCAGGCCTCGTAAAAAACCTCTCGGGGGAAAACCCGGTGGGGAAAAACCCCTCAAGTAGGAAAAAGAATGCCCCCGTTACATTCAACGGTAATACATTTTTACTATTTTAACAGGTCTCGTTAAAACCTCTCAGGGGAAAACCCAATGGGAAAAAACCCATCGAGTAGGAAAAAGAGTGCCTCCGTACATTCGATTATGATATACAATTAAGTGATATGCTTTTTCAAGTCGGTATGCTTACTTACTGATGACATCTCTCACCCGGTGTGGGTCTTCCTATTTGACTGTTAGCTTTAGATCTTTTTTTTTGAAAATGTCGTGATCCAAGTGGTGGTCCAAGTGGTGTTTCTTCCTCATTGCATGATGTTCTTCTAAGGAGGGGCTCTCCTAGTTTTTTCATGGGAATTATTACATTTGTTTCGTAGTTGGAACAACATGGTGCTTCATGGATGGCACTTGAAAATCGCTACTAATGAATTTTGTCGAGTGATGGGTTGTCGTTATCCTTCAGCTGCTTACTCAGAGTTTTAGGACCTTATCTTCCATTACTCTGAAGGACATAATTTTGATTCCTTCGGAGCGAGCGTATCTTACTCTCCTCTTCACATATCTCACTCAGGTCTTTCATGCTGAACGTATTTTTGAGCTTCACGATTCGTATCCCCCGGGTGAGCGTATCTTAAATCTCACTCGGGTTCCTCGCACCGAACGTATTTTAACTCTTGAGAGTCGTTTCCTGGGTGGGTCTTGTGTTTTTAACGTGCTCTAAGTTTCGAGAGTCTTCGGGTGATCGTATATCATTCGGGTCACTTCTCATAATTTTTGTTTCCTCCGGAGTGAGCGTATCTCACTCAGATTCTTTTCTCGTAATTTCTATTTCCTTCGGGCGAGCGTATATCACACGGGTCTCATGTTTTTTAGATATTTTTAAGGGTTGAGAATTATCTCAGAGTAAGCGTATATTACTCAGGTCTCTCGTTCTTAACGTATTTTTAAGCATCGAGAGTCGTGCACTAAATAAGCGTATATTACTCGGGTCTCTCATTTACTTAACGTATTGTTAAGCGTCGAGAGTCGTGCACTGAGTCAGCGTATATTACTCGGGTCTCTCGTTTGCTTAACGTATTTTTAAGCATCGAGAGCCCGTGTACCAAGTAAGCATCGTATATTACTCGGGTCTCTCATTTACTTATGTTTTGGAAACATACTGTCGAGGGCTCATGCTCAGGCTTTTCATATATTATCGAGGGCTCGTGCTTGGGCTTTTTGCATATTACCGAGGGCTCGTGCTCGGATTTTCATATATTACCGAGGGCTCGCGCTCAGGCCTTTCATGACTTACCGTGATGTAAGTTTTTAAGATTGCCGAGGGCTCGTGCTCGGGCTTTTGTCACTTACCGTAATGTAAGTTTTAAAAATTGATGAAGGCTTATGCTCAGACTTTTCGTCACTTACCATAATGTAAGTTTTTAAAATTGCCAAGGGCTTGTGCTCGGGCTTTCATCACTTACCGTAATGTAAGTTTTTTAAAATTGTTGAGGGCTCGTACTCGGGCTTTTGTGACTTACCGTAATGTAAGTTTTAAGATTGCCGAGGGCTCGGGCTTGGGCTTTTCGTGTATCACTCGAATTTCTTCACATAATTTTTGTTTCCTTTCGGCAGGTGAGTTCCCTGCTTTTTTCTAATAACCAGACTTTTTACCGTGCAATCTTGGAAATCCAAAGCACATGTCTCAGGTGAAAACAACGTGTATTTCCTTGTCTATCCCGACCACCAACATGCAAAGAATTGGTGCGTAGCTCTTTCTCGGTTCATGATAAGGAACTGGTTACACTGGGCAAGATTCTCAGTGGTTATTCTTCAAACATTCAAGATGTGATGCCCATTTTTCAATCTTGATGATAAGGTTGATGACGGAGTACAGGAGCCGGTAGAAGAGGGACATCCAGAAATGCGTTATGCTAGCTCTTCGTGGTGGATTTTTAGTATTTTTAACACCTGCAATAAAAAAAACACAAGGCACTTGTCTTTTCCGAACCCCCACTGGTATATAACATTAATCAATCCAGTCCTTGTTTAAAAGACAGGCAGAGGACGCTTAACAGACTCCCTGATTTGCGGTTCCATATTTAAGGTAAGGTTGCTTATAATGTCGTTGTAGGGTGATTCCATGGCATTTAAGGTAAGGCGGCCTATAATGTCATTGTAGGGTGATTCCACGTCGATCACCAGCACTCTGGACTTCACCGTCCTTGTTCCTGGCTCACCCTCAAAAGACACAAGGGTGTCAAGGTATCCCTTAGTAGGTTGTTTCGCTCCGTTAAAGGCTGTGAGCTCCTGCGTATAAGGTTGTAAGTCTGAGTCATTGAAACTCATTCTCTTAAAACAATTATAAAAAATAACATCATAGGAACTCCCCTGATTAACAAGGATCCTCTTGACGTCCTTGTTAGCGATCACAACAACTATGACCACAGCGTCATCGCCCCCGGGATGGTTGGGCCAAAATCTTCATCTGAAAATGACACCACCGGTGCCACCATACCGTCTCTGAAAGGGTGGTTGTCCCTGGGTTTCCCTTGGACATACAAAATCATTTAATGATGATTCTTTCGAGCTGTGATCGAAGCTTCATCTCCAGCAAAGCCTCCAGTGATCATATAAATTACGTCGCGCTGGCCTTGCCTCTGCTGCTGGGGTATGCTATCCCGCTGAGTAGCCTCGCTAATAATAACCCCCTTCTACTTCTCAACGGCTGTAAACCTCTTGACCGGGTTAAAGCCATTATCACCTTCATCGTCGCGATCTCTTCCTCTCTTCTCAGTACGGTCTGGTTCATCAAAAGATTTCTCCTTGAAGAGGTACTACTTTAGCTTTCCCTCTCTGATGAGGGTCTCCACAGTGTTCTTTAACGCCTTACATTCATCAGTGGAGTGGCCCACTTGCTCGTGGAAACCATAATACTTGCACAGATTACCAGGCCGTTTCAGTGGAGCCGGTCTCCTAATCCCATATTTAAACCTCCAAACAGGGTCAACCACATTCTCTGTCTATAGCCGTAGGTCCATATGCTTGGCTTTTGCTTCCCTACAATTAATCGGCTTGATTTTCAGATATAAGCGACCCTTGATCCGAAATAAGGTAGTCTTGTGTTGTCGTTTCTTTTCAATCCAATAGTAAATCGTGTATTTCTAACTCTTCTGGTCTCCTATTACAGTTCAAAATTACAAGTATATTAATGCATATAGCAGTTTACTATTGTGCCTATGACTAGAATGCATATGAACGTGAGGTAAAGGAAGGAAGACAAATCCTCGGCACGGCGAATGGATGACTCGGAGAGGAACGATACCATAGTGTTTACCATCGTAGAAGATCAAAGCATGAGAGCGTATGTAACATATTAGATACTGGAAAACAACAGGAACCAGTGTCGGTTTTTTGCATTCCAAGACGACGTGCTTGATTGGTGGTTTTTCATCTTTGGAGACTTTCTTATGGTTTTCTTTTGGTTTCCTTTGTTAATTGAACTTAGTGTTCTGCTCCCGTTTAATGGTCAGCACAGGGTACGTGATGTTAGTTTCTTCTGATACATGCGCTGCTTCTTTAGTGCACTTGTACAAGTAAGTGTTGATTCTTATTCTTTGCAAAGCACCAATCTAAAAAGTGATTTTCTTGATAAGTGTTCCTTTGGTAGTGCATTGTTACATCTTTGAGTAAAGTAATTGTATTGAATCAGTGGGGACTTTAGTTATTACGCTTGTCTCCTTGTGTTACTCTTGATGGGCATGATTGCTGACAATATATCAGTTGTCTAAGAAGTGTCAGTGTGATCTCTGGTTCTTGCTCATTTCTACTATTCTTGTCCTTAGGGGATTTGTCCAAGCTGCGCTACGCTACAGTATAAAATATTGACACGACATATATATTTTAAGCACATGAAGTAATTAGCGCCTCTCGATTAATTTTGGTTGTCACCTAGATGGAGTGTCCAGATGTGACCCACCACAAGGAGCATGAGGCATTGATGTTGATTTTCATTAATTAATGGCATAATAAGTATAAGAGTAGTGTTGTCAAAGATCAGAAATGTTCGCAACTGCAGGCATAATTTCAAATATGGTATTGGCATTCAAAAAAAGATGGTATGGTATAGCGTTTTATGAACATCAAAATGTTTTGAAAGCATATTGAATTTATTCACTTGCATCCTTGGACTCAAAGATTAACGTTTGCCGAAACCACTTCCACACCATAAAAGTATCTAACTTGATTTATAGTAGCATACTCATCATTTAGAAATTATGATTTACAGTACTTGAGTTTGGCATTCATTTCAAGTTTATGAATGTAGTCTCTAGATCTTATGTCAGCCTAATTAGTTCAAGGACATGATACTTGCATGTGATTTGAACAATTATAATGACAGTCTCAAGACATATTGAACCAGCATATGTGATATTAGATACTGAAAAGCAACACGAACCTTGCATAATACGGACAATCACAGGAAATATGCAAATGTTATAATAGAATATCAGAATGATAGGATACAATATATTAGATAGGACAAAAGGAAAGTAGGCCTACTTATAACAGGGGGCACCGCTTTGAATTTAATAGTTTTTAATTAGGAGTTGTCCGTGATAATTAATTAGGGCCTCGCAAAGTGAGAGAGAAAGCGAGAAATCAGCAATGGGAATAGGCTACAGGCTATTGCGGGCATTTTGACCCATTTGGGGTCCTTTTAAAAAACAATTTGTAGAATTGGGGTTGTTTTTTAAAGAATTAGTTGTCCGGGTGTGTTTGTGTCACTTCAATTTTCAATTTCGGCCAAGCACCAGACGAATTCGTTGTCTTCGTCAAGTGAGCAGGCAAATATGCCATCAATCGGACACGTGTCAGTGTACCAGTAATTCGTCCATCTAAGGTCAATTTCGTCTGGTCACCAGCCGATTTTAGGACACATGGCCCTACATTTCGTACCGACAGATGTGCCCCCTATCTCGTCGTGTTGAAAGACGAATTTGAAGAAAATTCGTCTGTTTGCCTAACGAAAAAATGTGTTTAAAATCCCCCACCCCTGCTGCTCACATACACGAGAAGGAGAACGAGGAACGCTTGCTCAGGAGAAGGAGAACGAGGAACGATTGCTTGTTTCTGGTTATTGCTCTGTGATTTGTGCGTTTGTTGTTAAGGTATGAAAATTTTTAAAAATATTTAGAGCATTTCTAATAAGTATCATGTTTGTGCGTTTGCTGTTTGTTGTTAAGGAATGAAAAATTTTAAAAATATTTAGAGCATTTCTGATAAGTATTATATTAGTAATCTTTTAAATGTTGAAAATAATGTTGGTATGTCTGTATTTATGTAACTGTTTAATTAAGTTTTTAATGGAAATTAATATGAAGGCATTTCAAAGTTGGTGATTTAGAGGATTTTGAGGATGTCTTCTCCTATGGTTTTGTACACTAATGGTCAAAAATACGAAGGCCCGGAAGGATATATGTTTGATGGTGACAAGAAGTTAATGTATGTCCGGCGAGGTATAACTATTGACTAACTGAAAAAAAAAATAGTTGCTAAGTTGGAACTTGAAGATACTACAGTGATTACCCATTTGACTAGTAGGTTGATAATTGATAAAAGAAAAAATAAATTTGTGGCTTTTCAATTAACTGATGATGAAGAGATTGATGTTGCGTTGAGAATGGTAGAGTTACAAGCTGATGTGCTTGCGTTGGAGATATATATGTTGATTTTGACCAAGTTGGATGTTCGTTGGTGGACACATAAGGTGCCCCCGTCAGAATACTTTTACTTTTAATTAACAGTTAGTACTAAAATTTTTGTTTGTAATATTTTATTTTGTTTGTTGTGATAGGTGATACTATTTCAGACGACGATGACCCTAATTTTAATGTTGATGATGAATATGAGAGTGTTGAGGATGATGGATCTGATGAGCAACATATCCCCAACTACAGTGATGTGGATACTGATGTTGAAGGGGACTTCGATTCCATCGTGGTTCGTAATGTGACTAATTTACCCGTGGGTGGTGTTCCATCAGGTTAGTAATATTAAGTTACATTCTGTGAGGGTAGTTGATCATTTTTTGCAACGTTGACAAACATTAGCGTTCACAGGAAATGCGGGTACACCATTTTGGACATCGTCACCACATTATACAAACATAAATTGGGATCATCGAGACGAAGAACAAAGACCACTTGAGTTAGACAACTCACCTGGGTGGCCCAAATTAGGATTCATGTGACTACCAAGACAGGCATTTGTTTAATATCTGATCGACATCAGAGCATAAAGTCTGCGGTCTTAAATCCTCAAATAGGATGGCAACCCCTAAATGCGTATCACGTCTTCTGCATAAGGCATATCGCCAGTAATTTTAACAACAAATTTAGGAACGCTTCACTTAAGCAACAGTTGTTAAAGCTAGGTATGACACCCAACCAAAACTCTATTGTATGTTGTGGTATGTTGTAAACTAATTGGTAACTTTGCTTTTCTGTAGGGTACACTGCAAGCAGGGAAGCATTTGATAGAAATTTAATCAAATTTAGAGAGACAGGACGAGAGATTGCCCAATGGATTGATGGAATCCCCAAAGAACAATGGTGTTTGGCATAAGACGAAGAGGGGCAGAGATTCGGGCATATGACAACCAACCTTTCTGAGTGTGTCAACAAAATCCTAAAGGGCACACGCAATATGCCAATCACAACATTAGTCAAGTGCACGTACGCCCGGATGGTTGAATACTTTGTTTGTCGTGGTGCGCGTGCAAGATCTGAGTTTGGGGAGGGTATGCGGTACACAAAAAAGGTCATGGAACAAATAGGAAAAAATCAGGCGACTGCTTGTAGTCACCAGGTTCAACAGTTTGATGTACAAGGTCACAGGTTTGAAGTTGAGGAAAAATTCGACCCAGTAAAACAACGTGGTGGGAGAAAGTATATAGTGACATTGTCAATAAATCCGTGTTGTTCTTGTGGAAGCTTTAAGGCGTACTAGTTTCCTTGTTAGCATTTAATTGCAGTGTGCCAGTTGGTAAGTATCGACTACTTTCAATTTATCCATCCGGCGTATTCACAAGACAATATCATCAGCGCATACTCTAGCCAGTGGTACCCAATTGGTAACGACGATGACCTTCCTGTGACCGATGAGGTGTGGAAGCTAATCCCTGATCCATTAAGGGTGCGAGCAAAAGGTCGTCCCAAGGCCAGTCGGATTCGTACTGAAATGGATTGGGGTGACAATCAATCAGGTACCAGTGTGTGCCAACGTTGTAAACAAACGGGTCATAACAGATGTCTGTGCCCGCAATCTACGACCGGGTCCAGTAGCCAGTCACAAGTCGGTAACTAATGTATGTTTCGACAGTGTGTGCACAAAGGCGCATAATGAAGTGTAATAACATTAGTCAATTTTATTTAATAAGTTAAACAACACTAGCACTTCATTATAATAACATAACAACATAACAACATAACAACATTCCAACATAACAACTATTAATAATAGTACAATAAAGAGTAGTACATTATCATAAACCCATCTCTACCGATGACGTCTCCGGTTAGGATCGGGGGAAAAGATGCATGTCCTAATCCAATCCCTGGCCCCCCTCGATGGGTTCCTGCGTTGTTGTGCTTCTTCTCTTTCATGTTGCTCACCCACATCCTCATCAACCGCCAAGTTAACTGTGCTCGGACTCCCAAAAAGATGCATGTTTAAGTCCAAACCAGGGCCCAAATCATGTGACTGAGGTTCACCTCGATGCATCACCAATGGTGCATTTGGTGTTACATAATCCATATTTAAGAACCTCATTAGTGATTAGGGTGGTGAAGGAGCATACCCACTACCCCCTACAGAACCACTAGCTCCTGCAAAACCACTGCCCCCTACAGAACCACTAGCTCCTGCAAAACCACTGCCCCCTATAAAACCACTAAACCCTACCATTCCATTACCCCCCCTAAAACCACTACACCCTGCATAAGCACTGCCCCCTGCTTGCCCAAATAATAGATCCATATTTTGGGTGTAATACTGATGCTCCTGGGAAAATCTCTATGAAGGCCACTCATATGTTGATCTAAACCCCGACTCTGTTTGAGATTGGGTTGGAACATAATACATTCCAGGTTCACGCGAAGGTATAGGCGGTAGGGTATATACTTGGTGATCTTCCTGTGTCCTCCCCCTCGGAATACCTTGTCACTCATTTTTGTTTCCAGGCATGTTAATTTCAAATGGCTCATTTGGTGGATCATGTTCACATGGAATTGCAGGACGTGCAGCCTCCAACACTCGACCCCCCTCGGACCACATTTGCATCACATTCATTGACTGCTGCTGTATCTAGTCAAACACAAGTGCAGGTGATTGGAAGGGCTGCTGTGCATCCTCTGTTGCAAGATAGTGGATGGTCTCAACTGCATCGACCTACATAATACAAAAAACACTGTTAGAAGCTTGAATCTAAACCTTAGTAGCCAATCAACAAAAGCTACATGTAAGAACTTACTGCGCGCCCAGTTAAAGCATGTTTTCTGCTGATCCATCTACGCGTGTGGGTCTGGTACCAACACATATACTCAGAATTAACACTTAGTAAACCCTCAATGGCAGGGTTTGTACATACAAGCTGAAGGTGATTATCCCACATACTAATTAACAGAATATACATCTGAGCCCAATCCTCACCAGCCTTCCCTCTTTGTGTGATGCCATGTAGATCATCTGGCTGACGAGGGGGAAACGGTATATGCTGTTGCATTCCAAACTGTCTCATCACCCGGTCTGGCTGATGCCACTCCATTATATTGGTACACAACAAAGGTACCACCGCCCTCCATGAGTCTGAGCCTTGCAAATATATTTCAGGCAAACTCTGTAAGACTTCATTACTATATGGGGTCCAGACAATCTGCATGAAATTTACGAATAATTAGTCAACATATTTAAACCATGAATTATAAAATTTTTAATAAACTTACATCAGTTCGACCCATCTGGTCAAATGCACGCTGATAGAAATCAAGATCTTGCCTAACAGCCTTGAACGTCTGACTCCCTAACCACCTACAGTGACTGTGCGTTAGAGACACATGAACCTAAATCTTAAAAAGTTAAACAACAATGTAAATTGCCCAATGGACTTTTTTAGCTAGCACCATAAGGGGTTCCTGGAAGTCTGTCTAAAGGGGGGACATTTGGAGCAATACTAGGAAACCTGTCCCACGCCCACACATGAAGGAGTAGATGTAGACCACATATTGATGACCGATTATAATCTGTAGACTTACATAACTCACGGTACAAATAACTTAGTGCAGCAGAACCCCAGCTGTACTCGCCGCATGTATCAAGGTTTTCCAGTAACGGGAGATACTTCAAAGAGACCCTACTACTGGATTGATAAGAGAATATAACACCACCTATCAAATGCAGAATGTAGGCTCAGGTGTATCTCAACATTTGTAGTGGAGTCCCAAGGTGGTCATCAACAGTGGTAAAGTTATCCGAAAGCCACTTCATCTTTAAACAACCACAATGAAACGCATCATCTGGCGGATATAAACCAAATAAATTTTGCACTGTTGCCTTCCAATCCCGATCAGATGTATCCGTTATCAATGGTCGACCATCTACTCATAGCCCGACTTGCACTGTCACATCCTGGAGGGTAATCGTACATTCACCAGGTGGCATATGAAATGTATGTGTCTCCGGTCTCCACCTCTCCACAAGTGCAGAAACTAAAGCAGGCTCTACCTGAAAAAAATATAGTTGAGCTATTCCAAGGAAATCAGCTCTTTGTAACAGTGGCATAATTTCTGCTAGAACAGAGCCTCTCTCGCCACGGAAAAGTAATGCACGCCTACATTTTAAAATTCTATTTGGTTTCCCATTCCATATAGATTCGGATACATGTACATTTTGAAATTTCAGGAGAGATGAGTTTTCAGGCCCGGGGTTTACTTCAGTTGACATCCTCATAGATGAAGACAACGCGTCCATCCTACAAGACAATATTATCATAATCATATAATTATAAATATTCTAATTTTACAGTTATATTTTAATATAATTTACAATATTATAAATATATGATTTTTACAAACTATACCATTAATAAGATCAAGATTTTTACATGTATTATCACAATACCCTAAAATTATAGTCCGCCAAATATATTCTTTTTACAAGCCAACAATGTTAACAATTATATTTATTTTAATGCATTGTGAACAAAAATATCCATAAAAAAAATCAAGTATCATTATTTTAACCTTCACACTAACATCAAATCACATTTTGTACAATATATTATCACACTAACATATGTTATCAAAATATCAACAAATAATACTATCAAAATATATTAATTTAACAAAAACATTGGTGTTAAAAAAAATTATTTTTTATTTTATTGAATAAAACCTTGTAGATAACATTTTAACACACTACTACATTGCCCAAAAAAAAAGATCAATATTTTGAAATAAACAATTATTTATCTTTACTATTATCATTGTTTTGTGTTATTAACAACATGTAATTATTCATATGAACAAAAATATATAACCACAATATATAATGTAATAAAACATACATTATTACAAAAATTAACTCTATTTCAAAATAAATTTTAACAACACATCAACATCAACCAAAAAACTAAAAACTGGTTCAAGTAAGAAGAACTTACCTTTCAAAATGCTAAAATTCTTCCAAAGGGACCACTATGCTTGCTGGTGGAAGAAGTAGTAAGAAGCACTAGAAGCAAGAAAGTTTACCGGGTGAACCACATTATAAACGTCTGATTTCGTCCGTTCATGGGACAGATTGCTCCTCATTTTCGTCCAGCAATCAGATGAATTCTGGCACATTTTCGCCAACCGAGGGGACGAATTCTGGCCCATTCTGCCACCTGACGCACTCACCTTCCAATGGGACGAATTCTGGTGAATTCGTCCTTCAACACACCGACTCCGGCCTGCTCCCATGTAGCTGACAGACTTCAGTCAATTTTGTCTAGTCCCTGTGCAATTTCTTGGTCTCTTTCTCGCTTTTTCAGAGGGATCTCTGCATGTTTGCCACGTGGCAAGCATGCAGGATTTCGTCCTCCCCTCCAACGATTTGTAATTTTGATGGGACATAAAGGCACCCGGACAGCCAAATAGTTTTAAAACACACCCATTTTCATAATTATTTTTAGGGTAAAATATACACATGGTCCCCTACGTTTATCCAAAGTCTCAGTTTGGTCCCATTTACGTTTTTTGTCCCAGTTTGGTCCTATACGTTTATAAAACGCATCAAACTTTTCCCCTCTGTTAACACCGTTAGAAATTTGGAGAAAAATGTGACGTGGCACTTTGAGTGACACATGTCACGATTTGGTTGGTGACACGTGTCACAATCTGATGGGCTGAGTGATTTAGGTTGAAAATTAAAAACATTTTGCCTTCCATGGGACTTGAACTTGGCACCTTTAAGTGACAAAAGAGATCGCTTTACCACTAGGCAAAGGTGTACCTTTGTTATAAGATGATGGTTTTTTATTTATAAAACATACACTTAAGTTAATTATATGTTAAAAATGTAATTTAATTTTTAAAATATATTTTTTAAAAATATTTTTAAAATATTTATCAATAACTATTAACGTATTACTAATATATTTTTAAATAAATGATATAATATATTAATATTATTTATTATTAATATAAATTATTGTAAATATAATTTTTAATGATACTTTAAAATATATATTTTAAAGAATACTTATTATTATTAAATAATTTTAAAATGTATTATAAAATAATATATTTATATATTATTAAATATTATGTTAATAATAATTTATATTAATAAATATTATTTATTGTTAATATAAATTATTTAAATATAATTTTTAATGATATATTAAAATATATATTTTAAATAATACTTATTATTATTAAATAATTTTAAAATGTATTATAAAATAATATATTTAAATATTATTAAATATTTTGTTAATAATAATTTATATTAATACTATTTATAGTATAATTTATTTAATAATACATTTTTAATAATACATTTTTAATAATAAATATTATTAAATATTTAAAAATTTATTTTTAAAATGTTAGATTAATATTTAATAATTTTTTGAGAAGGATTTTATTAATAATATATTTAATAAATTTATTTATTATAACTAATAATATTATACATATAATTAACTTAAGTGTATGTTTTATAAATAAAAAACCATCATCTTATTACAAAGGTACACCTTGGCCTAGTGGTAAAGCAACCTCTTTTGTCACTTAAAGGTGTTAAGTTCAAGTCCCCTGGAAGGCAAAATGTTTTTAATTTTCAACCTAAACCACTCAGCCCATCAGATTGTGACACGTGTCACCAACCAAATCGTGACACGTGTCACTTAAAGTGCCACATCACATTTCCGTCCAAATTTCTAACGGTGTTAACAGAGGGGAAAAGTTTGATGCATTTTATAAACGTATAGGACCAAACTGGGACAAAAAACATAAATGGGACCAAACTGAGACTTTGGATAAACGTAGGGGACCATGTGTATATTTTACCCTTATTTTTAAAAACAAGCCTAAATAGGCAAAAATCTCGACTATTGCGATCTTTTTATAACGGTTACTATCCTTTTTATCGTAATGGATCCAGTTGCTTGGCCAATCAACATGGGTAACAAAAAAGGTATCGAGCCATAATCGTGCAGTATGGCCAATTTTAATTCTCTAATATCGCTAATAAACGAATAAAAATTAAAATCCAATGCAAGCATAAAATCAGGTTAATTGATTAGCATACGATTTGGAAATTGAATCCCGTAAATATATCATGTTTATATGCGATATTTTTTTCACAACCTCCGAAAAAGCAATTCACCATTATTCTAATTTAGTGTGTTTTGACTAACATTTGGTGTTTTCTAGAATTCGTTTTTCTATTAGTATTCTAATTAAACCAATTTCTCAAGCTAATAAGCTTTATATCAATAAAACTATGATTAAATATTATATTGAATAGGCTTAATGGTAAATTTAGCCCCTAAAAAATTTTTAATTTTGTAAAAATACCTATAATGATTTTTCCCAGTTTAAGACCCCTCTAATATTTTATTTAGTAGTATTAAACGCCTACTTTTAAAAAGTGCTGAGGTGGAGCCTGTCTTTTTGCCATTGACTTCACACGTGGCATGTGACTTAGCCTCACAATGCTGACTAGGTTTAAATAGAGAATTAATTAAGATTAATTAGGAATAATTGAGGTTAATTACAATTAATTAATATTCTTTTTAAAGGTTTACAAAAAAAAAGAGGGAATGTTTATTAGAAAAAGGGGGGCCAAAGAAAGAGAAAGTGAGAGAGGGAAAGAGAAGAGAGAGAGAGAGAGAGAGAGAGAGAGAGAGAGAAGGGAAACCAGTGGAGGAATTAACCTCAATTATTCCTAATTAATCTTAATTAATTCTCTATTTAAACCTAGTCAGCATTGTGAGGCTGAGTCACATGCCATGTTGAAGTCAGTGGCAAAAAGACAGGCTCCACCTTAGCACTTTTTAAAAGTAGGCATTTAATACTACTAAATAAAATATTAGAGGGGTCTTAAACTAGGAAAAATCATTATAGGGGGTTTTTACAAAATTGAAAATTTCTTAGGGGCTAAATTTACCATTAAGCCTATTGAATAAAGTTTATGTCAAGAATATTTTAGAAAATAGAGTTTCTGAAAACCATGACATGGTGTGAATAGCAAAAATTGCAAGAATTGATTGCATGGAAGCACAATGCTAACATAGGTTCAGAATATTAGCACGGAAACATAAAATTACACGCCCTTTAAACAGTGGAGGAACAAATAAATAAAACTCAACACATGCACATCCAGAAACAATTGTCGTTAATTATTGTGCGGGTAGTGAAAGAATGTTAAATGGAGCCATCCCGGAATAATTTGGGATCAAAAGGTCTTGAAAGGTTAGTGAAAATTAAAAATACGAAGGTACTTATCTAGAAAGAGTGCAAATCATAGGGTGACATATCGCAATTCTTCAAGCGCTCCAAATGCTAGTTAGTGATGAAGTAGATGATGACGGGGATGATGTGGGCAGAAACCATTACTTGTGAGTGGGAACCATTTTACCGGGTCCCACAGTGGGTGCCAAAATGTTCACACCGAGAATGATAATAAGGATTACCTAAAAACCCTAGAGAATTTCCCTAGGGATTAGGTTTATTATTTCTCTATAATGTGTCACTTGATTTACAACATGAGCCTATAGGCTGTATTTATACAATAGTGAAAATAGAAAGAGAAAGAAGCTTTCAAGCCTAACTCCAGTAAGGGGAATAACCTCTTTGTGTGGGGTCATGGAGAATCATTATCTACTAAAGTAAAGGGGTGAGAGGGTACCGTGGGGCCCCTTCTGACCCGAGAGGGAACACCTAATATTAAGTATATATAATCCATAAGAAAAAAATAATTTTTTTATTCTAGAAAAGAAATATTGTTATGCATAGTGCTTTGGAATGTACGTATAATATGGAAATGATTTTTGGTTCACTCATTTAATGTATAGATACCATTTATAATCTTATCAATATATCTACATAAGGATATGTAAAATATATTGTAAAGCCAGTACGCCTAGCTGTAAATCTACCAGTTTGGCTTGATTTCAACATGGTGGGTCATCCAACGGTAATCATTAGCATTTTGATGTTGCCCTAAATGATCATTTTGTCCTAGAGGATGCGGAAGGGGACCCCCACTATACTAGCGTCGGGCTAAGTGCCACTGGCTCTGTCATCTAGGGTCTCAACAACAGCTGATAGTCCAAGGCCCTACCTCAGACCTAACAGCACCTCTCGAGACCCATTACCATTTTCACGTTAGACATTGATCAAGTTTATTAGTTTTTATTTTAGTTGTATTTTTTATTTTATTTAAACATTTTATATATGTATGTTGTTAGTTATTTCTTTTTCTTAGTGTATTTTATTTGATTTATATTATTCTCATTTGTTAATCAATATAATTATAATAATAATAAAAAGTAGGGTGTAATAGGTTTAGAAATAGGCGCAAGACATAATGTCTTATGTTTCCATTAAGCTTGGAAAATGGTATGGGACATTACGTCCTACACCATACTAGGGTGTGAGAGTTAGGATCGATGCTACTTAGCTTGAGAGGAATTGGCATGGAAGGGTGTGCCCTATGCCTAAGGGCTAGGGCTTTGGTTTTTTCCCTTAGTTGTTAAACTATGTTCCATGCCTCACGCCTAGTTTCTGATAATGACTAAAATTTTTTTATTAGTTACAATAGAGTTACATTCATAGTATTTATAACAAGAAGTAGGAGCATTAAATAAGCCATACATACCACAACACTTGATCCTTTCCATTTTAATTAACTATAACAAAGTAAACATATGCATGTAAAACATGATCACATTAGTAACTAAAGTGTGACCATATTAGTAGCTAAGCTAATTCCTTTATTACTCCCTCTCAAATTTGAGGGTGATACAGATCTATCATGCTTAATTTGGCCAAAGAAAAAGATATATCGTTAAGAGACAATGGTTTGGTGAAGACATCAAGAGTTTGATTTGCTAAGGTGACAAATAGTAGCTTGAACACACACTTCATAAACTTTTCTCTAATGAAAAGGCAGTCTATTTCAAAATGCTTTATTTTCTCATGAAAGACAAGATTCACGGCTGGGTGCCTTACACTTTTGTTGTTACAAAACAAAGTTATTGTCTTCTCAACCTTGACTCCAAGATCTTGTAGCAGATATGAAAGCTACACTAATTCATAAGTTACACCTCTTATTACTCTATACTCAGCCTTAGTGGATGATCTTGACACAATAGGCTATTTATTAGATTTATAGTAGATCAATGAACGTTTAGTCTGAAAACAAAATCCAGTTAGATATCTTCTTGTGCCAAATCTGAGGCATTATAGCCAATAAATTATAGGGTGGAGTCTTTGGAAAGTAGAATTCCCATTGTTAATGACCCTTTCTGATCCGGTCTGGATACCGGTACCTAAAGTATGACGTCAGAGTGACCTCTTAAAGGAGGATCCAGTGTTACAGGAAGACAGTATCCGTTGTCACTTTATCCGTTCTCACTCCATCGAATGCTTTATCCGTCCTCGACACGACAGATGCCTCATCCATTCTTATTTCCACGGTATGAATAACTGTTTCCCTTGGGACCATTATGAGATAAGAGTTCCTTATAACTTATCAGCGAAGATACCCTGCATAGCAGAATGTGTCTATGTCAATTATCTTAGAGAGTAAGTACAATTGTCATCAAAATATGTGGAAAGGTGATTATCCCCCATCCCTATCACAGACCTACCCCCTTGACACACTCTGAGTACTGAGTCATATTGATTGACGCGCTCTACACGCTATCAAAACCAAGGGGCCCACTTGCATCCAACGATTTATTTCTCATTTCAATACACATGCAAGGTTGTGTTGTTCTATCTCACATCTCTACTATTGTATTGCTTGAGTATTCATCGAGTTTCATATACTCTTCTAACTTGAGCGTCAGAGAATCTTCACAGGTGGTACCACCTTTCGCCCCCCTTTCAACGCGAAACGCTGGTGTGAAGGATCTCCAGGACAACAAGACCAGTTTCTCCCATGAGAGGCCGGATTACAATACTGGATACCCACTGTACCGGTGTATAAACCCTAAATCACCTATATTTTTGTGGCTGGTCCCACACCAGATCCTAGACCCTGGTTCAGACCAGTTCATTGGCAAGCCCGGTGGGACACGTTAGAGTTATTCCCACTTTTCGTAAAAGTTTATTAGTTAGAATGGAAGGCGATGGACATGATTTTGTTGATGGTCATGTGGAGGATGTGACTCACCAGCAAACTGGAAGGAGACTTGTTTTTGAATCTCCTATCACTAACACCAAAAGGATGGTACCAGTGGCAACCCCTGACCCTCGGGATAAGGTCATTAGGCAACTCAGGGAGGAGTTGATGGAGCTAAAGCAGGAGAAGAGAGAAGCTGGGGACAGGGTGACATCCCATGCAGAAGAGGCTCACCATGCATCTGTAAGGGAAAGATCTACGACCCTCTAGTACTCGAAAATCCCTACGTACGAGGAGAGGGAACAAACCCAAGACTCTGGCGATAGAGTCAGTACCAGGAGAAGGGAGCAAGCAGTGGTGACCTCTGGAACTTATAGACTCAGTGTTCCTTTCTTGAGGAGACTCATGAGTGTCATCATCCCTAAGCACTTGCAGACGACTCAGCCACTGTCGATTGGGAAATACAATGGAGAAACTGATCCCACTAAGCACCTAGATGCTTATGTTTATGAGGCTATGTATCTGAGAGCTGATGAAGACAATATATGTAGAATGTTCCCCAGAACCCCGACAGAGGAGGCTCTCAGCTGGTTCAAGAGCCTGCCTTCAGGATCCATAAATTCTTGGGAAGAGATGGCAGCTGCGCTCGAGAGTCACTTTGTCATTTCTAGGGATATTCTGAGGACTTCTCACACCTTGGCCCAGATAAGGCAAGGAGAGACTGAGACTCTTAATGAGTTTTTGAAGAGATTCTACAAGGAGGCTGTATTGGTCCCTAACCTCACGGAGGCCATACAGCTCTATATTGTAGTGGAGGCTTTGCAACCTGGTTCTGCTTTTGCCCTATTGTTGGCAAAGAGCCCCCCGACAACCTTCGAGGAGTTTCGAAGGAAAGCTTCCAAGTACGTTGGTATAGAGATGCACCTGGAGGCTACAGCAGCTAGAGTGAAACCACCAATGCCCTCTCAGCAGCCGCGAAGGGATAAGGAGAGGATAAGGCCAGGAAAGCATGCCTTCAGGGAAGACTTTGCAAGCACTCGACCTCATCAACGAGACAGGTGCATCTCATCTTTCAGAACTTATACTCCTTTGAACGCCAGGCATTCCCAGATTTTGAGGGAAGTTGGTTGGCCAACGCTCAGTATCTTTGGGATAAGGAAGCCACCCCCAGTGAAAAGACCTGGGAACCTACGTAAATATTGTGCCTTTCATGAACAGGTGGGTCACCACACAGACAAGTGGAAAGCATTGAAGAATACTGTGAAGACCCTTATTAGAGAAGGAAAGCTAAAGCAGTATTTGTTCAGAGAAAAATCCCTAGACGAGCCTGACAGGACCGACAAGAAGGGGAGAGATCCAGATGATGACGGTGACAATAGTCGCAACCCAGTCAGAAGGTTTACTGCCGCTGAAAAACAAAAAGGAGTAGTGATCGCTGGAGGAGCCCAGCAAGACAATATGCCTCAGCAGTAGAGGCAAGGCAAGCGCGAAGTGATTGAGATGATTGCTGGAGGGTTTACAAGAGGAGGAGCATCGATCACAGCCAGGAAAAATCACCACCGGATGATCATGTCTGTACATGGCAAACCTAGAGATAACTGCCCTTTCAGAGACGGTGTGGCAACACCGGCGGTGTCATTTACTGATGATGACTTTGGCCTGACGATCCTAAGAGGAGACAACACAGTGGTGATCATCGCTGTCATAGCTAACAAAGATGTGAAGAGGATCCTCGTTGATCAGGGAAGTTCTTACGATATGATTTTTTATAACTATTTCAAAAGAATGGGTTTTAATGATGCAGATTTACAGCCGTATACGCAAGAACTCATGACGTTTAATAGGGCGAAGCAACCTACCAAAGGATACCTTGATACCCTCATTTCTTTTGAAGGTGAACCTGGCGCGAGAACAATGAAATCGAGAATTCTAGTGATCAATGTGGAGTCCCCTTACAACGGGATCATAGGCCGCCCTACCCTGAACATGATGGAAGCGATCGTGTCAACTCCACATCTCCTTATCAAGTTCATTGACAAGGATAACTGTGTATCTTCTCTCTGAGGTGATCAAGAGATAGCTCGATACTGTTATAACCTGAGCCTCAACATGGTCAAGTTGGAAACATTCAATAAGAAGAGGAAGCTGAATGACGGAGGAACAGCGGCTGGGTCTGTCACTCTGATTGACTTAGACCCCAGGGCGGAATTGAAGATCGACCCTCTCAACCCCTCAAAGCCCACACCGGATGGTGGTTCCAGGGATGTCATCTTAGGGGATTCCCCAGAGAAAGTCACGCACATTAATGATAATTTAGAGTCAGACATGGAGCAGCGTTTGTTGGCTCTCTTGTAGGAGTTTAAAGACCTTTTTTCATGGACTACGGCAGATATGCCTGGGATGGACCCTGATTTCTGTTGTCACAAGCTAGCCGTTTACCCAGAAACAAGACCGGTGGCCTAGAAGAAGAGGAGGTTGGGACTGGAGAAGCAGAAGGCAACGTGTGAACAAACAGAGGAGTTGTTGAAAGCTGGTTTTATAAAGGAGATTCACTATTCATCTTGGCTTTCCAACGTAGTGATGGTGCAGAAAGCCAATGGCAAATGGAGGATGTGTACGGATTACATAGATATTAATCGATGTTGTCCCAAGGATCCATATCCTTTCCCAAACATTAATCGTATGGTTGATGACTCATCTGGTTATCAGTACCTCAGTTTTATGGATGCTTATTCAGGGTACAACCAGATTCCGATGTGGGAAGAAGATCAAGAAAAGACGGCTTTTGTCAATGACCGTGGTGTCTTTTGCTACACCGTCATGCCGTTTGGATTGAAGAACGCCGGTGCTACCTACCAGCGCATGATCAACAAGGTATTCGAAGGCATGCACACTAAGCTGGTAGAGGTGTATATCGATGATATCATTGCAAAGACTCCCGCTGGAGGAGACCACATTGGAGATTTGCGCTAAGTGTTTACTTGGTTGCGGCAGTACAACATGAGATTGAATCCATTAAAGTGCACCTTTGCAGTTCCAGTAGGGAAGTTTCTGGGTTTCATGTTGACCCAGCGGGGTATCGAGGCCAACCTTGGTAAATGTCAGGCAATACTGAATATGAGAAGCCCCAAGAGCCTAAGAAAGGTACAATCGTTAAATGGAAAGGTGGTCGCCCTGGCCCGATTCATGCCCAAAATGGCACATAGATCCCTTCCTCTGTATAAGGCGTTGAAGAAGCACAAGAACTTTAAATGGGGAGAGGAGCAAGAGCAAGCTTTCCAGCAGCTTAAGGTCGTGCTTTCAAGTCCACCAATACTGGTAAAGCCTGACTCTGGTAAGACTCTAATCCTGTATTTGGCAATTTCAAATGAGGCCTTAGGCGTGGCTTTGGTCAAAGAAACTTCAGAGGGACAGAGACCAGTGTACTTCACCAGCAAGACATTCCAGGGGGCCGAGAGCAGATATCAAAAGATAGAGAAGGCCGCTCTAGCAGTGGTGTGGGCTTCACGACGGTTGAGGCTGTATTTTCATGCACACCCAGTACTGGAGAGAATAGATCTACCTCTCCATTTAGTGCTTAGTAAACCAGACCTTGCTGGAAGGATGATTAAGTGGTCCATCGAGCTTTCTGAGTTTGAAATCTCCTATGAGCCTCGAAGAGCTATTAAAGCCCAAGTTTTGGCAGATTTTGTTGTGGAAATGACTGGGTCGGATCCAGCCACACCTCGAGCGCATTGGACCGTTTATGTAGATGGGTCATCGAACAGTAAAGGCTGTGGAGCCGGTGTTGTAGTGGAAAGCGATGACGGTGTGCATTTGGAAATTTTCCTCTGATTCAATTTCAAAACCTCCAATAATCAAGCGGAGTATGAGGCATGCTTGGCCGGCCTCCGAGCGGCGATCGACATCGGAGCGTCATAAGTTACATTATGTAGCGATTCACAGCTGGTGATTTCACAAATCCAGGGAGAGTATCAGGTTCGAGAGCCACAACTTCAATTGTACTTGAATTGTGTGAATGAATTGAAGGGGAGATTCGACGTGCTGGAATTTAAGCATGTGCCAAGAGAGGAGAATACCAGAACGGATATCTTATCAAGGCTTACAAGCACAAAACAGCCTGGCAGCACCACGACTGTGGTTCAGAGCGCGCTGAAATCACCTAGCATCCCTCTGTTCCTATCTCTAAATGTTATAATGGTCAATTACCCTTACGAGAATTCTTGGGTCATCCTCTACATCCGTTATTTGGCGGACGGACAGCTCCCCACTGATGAGAAAGAAAGAAGGCGAGTGAAAAGGGAACTGCCCTACTTCACCATCATTGATGGTGTTCTATACAAAAGAGGATTTTCAGTCCCATATCTCCTTTGTTTGAAACAAGATGAAGTACAAGGAGTATTGGAGGAAGTACATGAGGGGCAGTGTGGGCATCATGCTGGGGGCCGGAGCTTAATGAGAAAAGTCCTCAGGGTTGGATATTGGTGGCCTACAGTGAAGCAAGACTCAGCTGATTTTGTGAAGAAATACAATGCTTACCAGAGATTTTCTAATCTCCATCACACACCGGCCCAAGAACTCTCCTCATCCGCTGTGCCATGGTTGTTCTATCAGTGGGGCCTTGATATCCTAGGTCTGTTCCCTACTGCTCCAGGAGGCATTAAATACTTGATCATGAGGGTTGATTACTTCACCAAGTGGATCGAAGCTGAGCCAGTAGTACATATTACCTCTACGCGAACAAGGTGTTTTGTATATGAAAACATCATAGCCTGATTCGGGGTCCCAGGGTGGATTGTGACTGATAATAGTACTCAGTTCACAGATAAGAAGTTCACAGACTTGCTCGAAGGACTAGGGATAATCCAAATGTTTTCGTCTGTTGAGCACCACCAAACAAATGGCCAAGCGGAGGTAGCTAATCGGGAGGAGCTAAAGGGGTTGAAGAAGCGTCTCGGAGAAGCAAAAGGAGGTTGGACCGATCAATTATGCCATATCCTGTGGGCATATCGTACTACACCACACTCTTCCACTAACGAATCCCCATATCGGCTGACTTATGGGGTCGAGGCGATGATCCCAGTAGAGCTTCAGACTAGATCGGCTCGAGTGGAATATTTTTCAGCTGAAGACAATAACGCCAATCTGGCATCAGAGCTGGATGTTCTCCATGAGCTGAGGGAAGAAGCTTTTATTAGAGACCAGGCAATAAAGGTGAAGGCAGCTCTCCGGTACAACAAGTGTGTCCAATACAGAGCGTTTAACACTGGAGATCTTGTTCTGAGGAAGGTGAGTGTGGGGAATAAATTCGCTTATCAAGGGAAGTTAGCGCCGACATGGGAAGGCCCTTACAGAGTTTCTGAGATGACTGGAAGGGGATCATATCGACTTGAGGAGCTCAATGGAACCCCAATTCGCAACAAGTGGAACACCCAGAACTTACGTATTTATTACAACTAGTTGGTAAGACGACATGTACTCTTTTTCCTTACTTGAGTTTTTTCCCATTGGGATTTCTCAAGAAGGTTTTAATGAGGCATGACCCCAACTACGCTTCCTTTGTAATATACATTCAGTTTAATGAGAATGCAATTCATGACTCTCTCACTCTCACCCTTTCATTTGTATGTTGTGATTTATAGTTGATCCGGTCTGGATACCGGTCCCCAAAGTTATGACGTCAGAATGACTTCATAAGAGGGAAACAGTTGTCACAGTTCAGGCAGTGCCACACCGGATATCCGATATCCCTCCATCTACTCTTATCTCATCGGACGTTCTACTCATTCCCTCTACAACGGATACTTCACTCGTTATCACCGAACGTCTATATAGCCGTTTGTCTTAGAATCACTGTAAGATAAGAGTTCCTTATAACTTATCAGCGAAGATACCCTGCATAGCGGAATATGTCAATGTCAATTATCTCAGAGAGTAAGTACATGTGTCAGCGAGATATATGGAAAGGTGATTATCCCCCATCCTTATCATAGGATCGTACTTTGATAATTGACCTACCCCCCTGACACACTCTGAGTATTGAGCCACTTTGATTGACACACTTTACACGCTATCAGAGCCAATGGGCCCACTTGTATCCAACGATTCATTTCCTACGTTCAACTATAAATAGCTCAATAAAAAACACATGCAAGGTTACGTTGTCCTAACTCACTCTTTACTATTGTATTGCTTGAGTATTCACTGAGTTTATACACTCTTCTAACTTGATCGTCGGAGAATCTTCGTAGGTGGCACCACCTTTCGCCCTCTCTCAACGTGAATCGTTGGTGTGAAGGATCTCCAGGACAACAAGACCGGTTTTTCCCACTGAGAGGCCAGACTATAACACCGGATACCCATTGTACCGGTGTGCAAACCCCAGAACACCTGCATTCTTGTGGCTGGTCCCACACCGGATCCTAGACCCCAGTTCACACTAGTTCATTGGCACGTCCAGTGGGACCCGTTAGAGTTATTCCCACTTTTCATAGAAGTTTGGTGGTCAGGATGGAAGGTGATGGACGTGATTTCATTGAGGGTCGTGTGGAGGACGTGACCCACCAACAGACTGGAAGGAGGCTGGTCTTCGAGTCTCCTGTTACCAACACCCAAAGGATGGTGCAAGTTCCAACCCCTGACCCTCGTGATGAGGTTATCAGATAGCTCAGGGAGGAGTTGGTGGAGTTAAGGCGGGAGAAGAGAGGAGCTGGGGACAGGGTAACGTCCCACGTAGAGGAGGCTCACCATGCATCTACAAAGGAAAGATCTACAACCCTCCAGTACTCTAAAATTCCTACGTATGAGGAGAGAGAGCAAACCCAAGACTCTGGTGATAGAGCCAGTACTAGGAGAAAGGAGCAGGGTATGGTGACTTCTGGGACTTACAGACTCAGCGTTCCTTTCTCAAGGAGGCTCATGAGTATTGTCATCCCAAAACACTTGCAAACGACTCAACCACTGTCGATCGGCAAGTATAATGGAGAAACCGACCCTACTAAGCACCTGGATGCTTATGTGTATGAAGCTATGTACTTGGGAATTGATGAAGACATCATGTATAGGATGTTCCCAAGAACGTTGATGGAGGAGGCTCTTAGCTGGTTCAAGAGTTTGCCCCCAGGTTCCATAGACTCTTGGGAGGAAATGGCAGCTGCGTTTGAAAGCCATTTTGTCATCTCCAGGGACATCCCAAGAACATCTCACACCTTGGCCTAGATAAGGCAATGAGAGACTGAAACTCTTAAGGAGTTCTTGAAGAGGTTTTATAAGGAGGCTGCTTTAGTCCCCAACCTCACGGAGGCCATACAGCTCCATATTGTGGTAGAAGCTTTACAACCTGGATCCGCATTTGCCTTATCTTTGGCGAAAAGCCCCCAACAACTTTCGAGGAGTTTCGAAAGAAAGCTTCCAAGTACATGGGCATAGAAATGCATCTGGAAGCCACAGCAGCTAGAATAAAGCCCCCTGTACCCCCTCAGCAGTCGCGAAGAGAGAAGGAGAGGGTCAGGCCAGAAAAGCACATTTTTAGAGAGGACTTCACAAGCATCCGACCTCATCAACGAGACAGGCGAGTCTTATCTTTCAGTAACTATACCCCACTGAACGCCAGACATTCACAGATCATGAGGGAGGTTGGCTGGCCTACGCTCAACGTTTTCGGTATAAGGAAGCCACCCCTAGTCAAAAGGATTGGTAACCCACGAAAGTATTATGCTTTTCATGAACAAATGGGTCATCATACAGACGAATGCAAGGCGCTGAAAAACACTGTGGAGACCCTCATTAGAGAAGGAAAGTTGAAACAGTATTTGTTCAGGGAGAAGTCTTTGGATAAGCCTAACAGAATGGACAAAATAGGGAGAGATCCAGATGATGAGGGTGATAATAGTCATAACCTAACAAGAAGATTTACTGCGGCTGAAAAGCAAAAAGGGGTGGTGATTGATGAAGGAGCCCAACAGGACAACATGCCTCAGCAGCAGAGGCAGGGCAAAAGCGAGGTGATTGAGATGATAGCTGGAGGATTCGCAGGAGGAGGAGCATCGATCACAGCCTAAAAAAATCACCACAGGATGATTCTGTCTGTCCAGGGCGAAGCAAGAGATAACCGCCCTTTCAGGGACGGTGTGGCAGCCCCAATGGTGTCATTCACTGATGATGACTTTGGCCCAACGATCCCAGGAGGGGATGACGCAGTGGTGATCATTGCTGTAATTGCCAACAAAGACGTGAAAAGGATCCTCGTTGACCAGGGAAGTTCTTGCGATGTAATTTTTTATGACTGTTTCAAAAGAATGGGTTTTAATGATGCAGATCTACAGCCTTACACACAAGAGCTCACAGCGTTTAATGGGGCTAAGCAACCCACTAAGGGGTACCTCGACACCCTGATTTCTTTTAAAGGAGATCCCGGTGTGAGGACGGTTAAGTCGAGAATTCTTGTGATCAATATGGAATCCCCCTACAATGGGATTATAGGCCGTCCTACCCTGAATGCAATGGAAGCAATTGTGTCCACTCCTCACCTCCTGATCAAATTCATTGATAAGGATAACGGTGTGTCTTCCCTCCTCGGTGATCAGGAAATGGCTCGGTATTGTTATAACCTGAGCCTCAACATGGTTAAATTGGAAGCATTCAATAAGAAGAGGAAGCTGAACGACGGAGAAACGGCGGCTGGATCTGTCAGTCTGATTGATTTGGACCCCAGAGCGGAATTGAAAATTAACCCTCTCAACCCTTCAAAGCCCACGCCGGACGGTGGTTCCAGGGACGTCGTATTAGGGGATTCCCCAGAAAAGGTCACGCATATTAATGATAATCTGGAGGCAGGCATGGAGCAGCGTTTGTTAACTCTCTTGTAGGAATTTAAGGACCTTTTCGCATGGACTACAGCAGACATGCCTGGGATGGACCCTGATTTTTGTTGTCACAAACTCGCTGTGTACCCCAAAACTAGACCGGTGGCCCAGAAGAAGAGGAGGTTGGGACCAGAGAAGCAAAAGGAAGCGTGTGAACAAACTGAGGAATTATTGAAAGTTGGTTTTATAAAGGAGATCCGTTACTCATCTTGGCTTTCCAACGTTGTTATGGTGTAGAAAGCCAACAGCAAGTGGAGGATGTGCACAGATTATGTGGACCTCAACTGGTGTTGCCCCAAGGATCCGTATCCTCTCCCAAATATTGATCGTATGGTGGACGATTCCTCTGGTTATCAGTACCTCAGTTTCATGGATGCTTATTCAGGGTACAACCAGATTCCGATGTGGGAGGAAGATCAAGAGAAGACAGCCTTTGTCAATGACCGTGGTGTTTTCTGCTACACCGTTATGCCATTTGGGTTGAAGAACGTCGACGCTACCTACCAGCGCATGATCAATAAAGTGTTCGAGGGAATGCACACTAAGCTGGTAGAAGTATACATCGATGATATTATCGCAAAGACTCCTGCTGGAGGAGATCATATTGAAGACTTGCGACAAGTTTTTACTCAATTGCGACAGTACAACATGAGGCTAAACCCATTGAAGTGTACTTTTGTAGTCCCAGCTGGGAAGTTTCTAGGTTTCATGTTAACCCAATGGGGTATCGAGGCCAACCCTGGGAAATGTCAAGCAATTCTGGGCATGCAGAGTCCTAAGAATCTGAGGGAAGTCCAATCGTTGAATGGGAAGGTGGCCGCTCTAGCTCGATTCATGCCCAAGATGGCGCACAGATCCCTTCCCCTGTATAAGGCACTAAAGAAGCACAAGAGTTTTGAATGGGGAGAAGAGCAGGAGCAAGCTTTTCAGCAGCTCAAGGCCGTACTTTCAAGTCCACCAATATTAGTGAAGCCTGACCCTGGTGAGAATCTGATCTTATACTTGGTAATTTCTGATGAGGCCCTGGGTGTAGCTCTAGTTAAAGAAACCCCAGAGGGCCAGAGACCGGTGTATTTTACCAGCAAGACGTTCCAGGGGGCGGAAGGAAGGTATCAGATGATAGAGAAGGCCACCCTAGCAGTGGTGTGGGCTTTACGACGGTTGAGGCCTTATTTTCATACGCACCCAATACTGGTGAGAACGGATCTGCCCCTCTGTTTAGTGCTTAGCAAACCGGATCTTGCTGGAAAAATGTTTAAGTGGTCCATCGAGCTGTCTGAATTTGAAATTTCTTATGAGCCTTGAAGCGCTATCAAAGCTCAAGTACTGGTAAATTTTGTAGTGGAGATGATGGGGTCGGATCCATCCATACCGCGGTCACATTGGACCATTTATGTGGATAGATCATCGAATAGTAAAGGCTGTGGAGCAGGCGTTGTCGTGGAAAGTGATGATGGTGTGCACTTAGAGATTTCCCTCCGGTTTAACTTCAAGACTTCCAATAATCAGGCTGAATATGAAGCATGTTTAGCCGGCCTCCGAGCGGCGATTGACATCGGAGCGTCAGCAATTACACTGTGCAATGATTCACAGCTGGTGATTTCACAAATCCAGGGGGAATATCAGGTCAGGGAGCCACAACTTCAACTTTATTTGAATTGTGTGAATGAATTGAAGAGGAGATTCGACGTTCTAGAGTTCAAGCATGTTCCAAGAGAGGAAAATACCAGAGCGGATATCTTGTCAAGGCTTGCAAGTACCAAGTAGCCTGGTAGCACAACAACGGTGGTTCAAAGTACTCTGACATCACCTAGCATCCCTCTGTTCCCTTCTCTGAATGCTATAATGGTGAACTATCCTTATGAGAACTCTTGGGTCATAGCCTATATCCGCTATCTGGCAGATGGGCAACTCCCTACTGATGAGAAGGAGAGGAGACGAGTAAAAAGGGAGCTGCCCTACTTCACCATGGTTGACGGTATTCTTTACAAGAGAGGATTCTCTGTCCCATACCTCCTGTGTTTGAGAGAAGACGAAGTGCAAGCAGTGTTGGAGGAGGTGCACGAGGGGAAATGTGGGCACCACGCTGGGGGTCGAAGCTTAATGAGAAAGGTCCTCAAGGCTGGATATTGGTGGCCCACGGTGAAGCAAGACTCGGCAGACTTTGTGAGGAAGTGTGATGCTTGTTAAAGATTCTCTAATCTCCATCACACACCGGCCCAAGAACTTTCTTCATCTACAGTGCTCTGGCCGTTCTACTAATGGGGACTCGATATCCTGGGTCTGTTTCCCACTGCTCCAGGAGGTATCAAATATCTGATTGTGGGGGTAGACTACTTCACCAAGTGGATCGAGGCCGAACCGATAGTGCATATTACTTCTGCACGGACAAGGCGTTTCGTGTATGAGAACATCATAGCTCGATTCGGTGTACCAGGGCGGATTGTGACTGACAACGGCACCCAGTTTACAGATAAGAAGTTCACTGACTTGCTCAAAGGACTGGGGATAGTCCAAATATTTTCATCCGTGGAGCACCCCCAAATGAATGGCCAAGCCGAAGTGGCCAATCGAGAGGTGCTGAAGGGGTTGAAGAAGCATCTTGGAGAAGCGAAGGGAGGTTGAACCGATCAACTATGCCATGTTCTCTGGGCATACCGTACTACACCGCACTCCTCCACTAGTGAATCCCTATACCGGTTGACTATGGGGTTGAGGCAATGATCCCAGTTGAGTTACAGACCAGATCGACTCGAGTAGAATACTTCTCAGCTGAGGACAATAATGCCAATCTGGCATCAGAGCTGGACGTTCTCCACGAGTTAAGGGAAGGAGCTTTTGTTAGAGACCAGGCAATAAAGGCGAAGGCGGCCCTCCAGTATAACAAGCGTGTCCAGTACAGAGCGTTCAGCACTGGAGATCTTATTTTGAGGAAGGCAATTATGGGGAATAAATTTACGCATCAAGGAAAATTGGCGCCAACTTGGGAAGGCCCCTATAGAGTTTCTGAGGTGACAGGAAAAGGATCATACCGGCTGGAGGAACTTGATGGGACTCCAATCCGTAACAAATGGAACACCCAGAACTTACGCGTTTATTACAGCTAGTTGGTAAGACGGCATGTACTCTTTTTCCTTACTTGAGTTTTTTCCCATTGGGTTTTCTCAAGAAGGTTTTAACGAGGCATGACCCCAACTACGCTTTCTTTGTAATGTACTTTCAATCTTAATGAGAATGCAGTTCAATAACTCTATCACTCTCACTTTTCTTGTATGTTGTGATTTATAGCTATAGTCTATTACGCGTATTCCCCAGGACGGATGATCTCGATCACCTGTTCTGTAATTCGATGATACGACTCCTGGCATGGATAATTCCCATCATTATCCTTATAATGGAAGTCTTTGAAGACTCAATCCGTACTCTTACGATTGAGATGAAGCTCCCTCAGGATGGATGATCTCAATCACCAAATTCTGTGTATTGACGATGTAACTCCTCGAGAGGGACATAGGTTATAGGGCTGGTCCTTTCTCAAGGCCACAAACCGAACCCCATTCGAATACAACATGGGTTGTAGGGCTGGTCCTTTCTCAAGGCCATAAACCGAACCCCATTCGAACACAACATGGGTTGTAGGGCTGGTCCTTTCTCAAGGCCACAAACCAAACCCCATTCGAACACAACATGGGTTGTAGGGCTGGTCCTTTCTCAAGGCCACAAACCGAACCCCATTCAAACACAACATGGGTTGTAGGACTGGTCCTTTCTCAAGGCCACAAACCGAACCCCATTCGAACACAACATGGGTTATAAGGCTGGTCCTTTCACAAGGCCACAAATGAAACCCCACCTGAAGACTTGAGTTGTAGGATCGAACCGAACCTCAAGAGAAAGGGTAAAGCTTAACCTTTTTCAAGGCTGTACCGAACTCCAAATTTAATTTCTGTTCTCATCTCCGAAGCCTTCATCACAGGGCGGCTGAACGCAAATATGGCCGTTCTATATTTTCGAGATCGGGTGAGTCTTTCCTAATCTCTAAGAGGTTAAAGGTAACACTTTACAACGGAATTTCCCTTCCCAAACTATTCATACTTGGGGACAGGGCACACTCTAACTTGTTTGTTTTTTGTCTGCTACGATTTATATTATCTTAATCCGGTGTGATTAATACGCTTTAAACAGCAATGTAGCCATATAGAGCGGATTTACAAAGCATCGAAAAGAATTAAGTATTGTGTATACCACTAAGTTATCTAACAATCACATACTTGACACAAGCAGTTGAAGAGAAGTAAAGGTAAATTTTATTTCCAGAAATAAGAAATCATGCAGGTCTCAAAGTAGTTAAAGCTGAAGCTGATCCCAGTACACAGCTATAAATGAAAGTATAAATTAAGGAGCAGGTGGTTGATCCTCCAAAGCGGGCACTTCCGTCCTCTCCCCTTCGGTCCTTTCAGTCTGAGCCCTATCTGCTCTAGCCTCTGCTCCAGTTTGAGCACCTCCTTGCGTCTCAGCTTCAGGGCCAGCAGTGGACGGTGTTCGCTCCATACTTTGACCCTCCGAAAGTGGAGGTAGTTCATAAAGAGCCTCGCGAGGATCCTGATGCGAGCCGTCCTTCTTCACTTCGACAAGTTTTCCCCCATGAAATTCATAGAAGGGGTCCAACCCATACAAGTTAAGCCTCACATCAGGGTTGCGATAAAAAACTTGACGAAGTGCCAGGCCGAAGGATTCATAAGCCATATTTTTGCATATCTCCAAGGCTTTGGCAGCCTTGGCCTTAGCAGCAGACAATTCCTCCTGAAGCTTGGCAAAATCATCCTCCAACGGCCCAATGCTCGTACTCCCCTTCCTCAGCTCTTCAATTTGGGGCTGCATCTCCTTCCGAAGGATCTCCCACTCTCCAAGACTTTTACTGTGTCCATTCTCTATTATTTTAAGATCGTCAGCAAGCTTGGCCGATCTTTTCTTCTCCAATTGTGGCTCTTCTTCAAGGAGGGGAATGGACTTATTTTGCTGTTGAAGATCAGCAACCTGCCGCTCTAAAGCTTTATTGGCAAAATGAAGTTGGCTTATTTCTTCTGTCTTCTTCTAAAGTGTTTCCTTGGCCTTCTTCAGTTCAGCCTCCACACCTCTGTGAATCTCAGTTTGTTTGGCTGCCTATTTATCCGTCATAGCGAGTTTGGTTTCAAGCTTTTCAACCTGCTCTATATAATTCGCCTTTTCGCTCAAGGATTCAAGGAGGCCGGATAGCTCGTCCAGCTGCCAGCGGCCGGCCTTACAAGCACCTAAAACTTCAGCAGCATCGAGCGAGGGGCGGAGGCAGTACCTAGCCTTTGGAATAGTAGGGGGCATGGACCCCTGAAACCATAAGTATGGTGAAAGAAAGGAATCACGAGGAGGGTCAAACGCTAGAGGAGGACCGCTTTCAGAGTCCGGCCCAGAAGTGGTTTGTGAAGCAGGGGTAGAAGAGTCAAGGACGGGTTTCTTCCCCTTGTCCTTTGTCAGCCCAGTCTCCTTTAGCGTCCTCTAACATTTCTTCGAGGGGTCACCAGAGGGAGGTTTCTCTTGGTCTGCCGTCTTGATGAGGTGCCTCTTCTTCTTCTTCTTTTCTGGGACGGCTTCCTCATCGCCCTGCCCAGTGGCCTCTGTTTGTTTCTCCATTTCTTCCTCATCTAAGAGAGGAACCTCAGCTCCCACTGCAGAAGTTAGAGGAATGGTTGGAGCTTTAGTGGTGTTCCTCTTCGCTTGAATCTCATTCTCCTCGGAGGAGGAGTCATCATCAGCCATCATGGTCCTTAGAGACAACATCTTCGGGTAGGCTTTTTTGATTTGTTCTGCAAAACAAGAAAAATTGAGTTAACACATGAGAAGAGAGTAATCAGAACAGAATGAATGCATAGTATAAATACAATAAGAACGGATATTACGGAGATAGGAAGCTCGGACATCACCCTCTACCAGGAGGAGCTTGCAGGAAAATCCTTTGAGGGTCTTCGAGGCCATCTGCATGGCGCTCAGAACCTCAACAGAGTGGGAAGAAAGCTCACTCTCATCAGTGTAGTACGGCTCAGAAGTAGAAAATGCTCGTGCGTCCAACTGAGAGGAAACTTGAGGAATCCTTCCTTATTGCGCCAGAAGACCGGTTTATTGGGCTGAATACGGACCCGCGTGTAGTAATGTTTAAAAGAACATCCGTCCACCTTCGCGGATTCCGTGTAGGACTTGAAGTTTACCACCCTTGAGTCACAACGGAGTGTTATGAACCCAAGGCCGCCCTTCTTGTTGGCACGACGGACCACCTGGCAGTAATAGAATAATTTGGCCACGGTGGCAGTGAAGTTGAAGTGCTCTCCCAGAATTTCAAGAGCACGAACCAGGCCCCAGCCGTTGGGGTGCAGTTAAGTTGGGGCGCAGTCAAGGAAACGCAGGACGGCCATCTGAAATTCTGTCATGGGGAAGCGCACCTCCAGCTTCTGGAACACAAAGTCATACATGTAGACCGACCTCTCATCAGGGATGATGTGACAAACTCTCTCGGATGGACGTGGTGCAAGCGCAACATAGCGTGCTTTATACTTCTTGTCCGAGTAAATCTTGCAGCGGAGAGAGACCGTCCCTTCCTCTTCACTTGCGTGATGCGAAGGGATTTCCAGAAATTCCTCTTCAACCCAGTAATACTGCCTCTCCCTGTTGAGCTTTTCCCAGTTCAGCCGGTGTGCCACGACATTGACACACCCTTCAGTAGTATGAAGAATCAACGTTTTACCAGACCCCGGAATCTCCATGGTCTTTGATGCACGATGGAAAGCGTACGTGCTGTGGTAAAAAGCAACATCGTCAGAGAGATAACCTTCATTACTTGACCCTTCATCAGAGCTACTGGTAGCCCTCGAGTTAAGGGGAACCTCAGAGCGGCGTTGATTAGAAGACGCTCGTGAGGTAGAGGTTTCAACTCTCTCTAAGCGACAAGGCCCAGCCACAGGAAGGTTCACTGGGATCCTTCCTCCACGGCGGCTAGAGGGGGCACGAGAACTCAGACTCCCCCTATTTGAGGTACTAGCATTGCCTGTTCTAGGGCGCATATTGGAAGTAAAATGAATGAAATTGTAGGGAGGTAAAGGAAAGGGAGGTTACCTAAAAGAGAGAGGAACTTTGTGAAGATTGAAGGCAGCAAAGAAATCTCCAGAAATTTGAGCAGAGGTTCACTAAGCTTGAAGACAAAGATGAATTCCAAAACTCGTTAAGTTCCCCTTTTATGGGTAACGAAGAAGCACAGTGCTCTGTTGAAAGTCACGACGTTTAATTCAAAATGCAACCTTTCGAACTCAAACGACTTCGTCATTTTGTAATGTTAAAGCGTGAAAATGGTAACGTTTCAGTAAATGTTTTTACAAAATGGGCCTTCTTCAGTTGAAATCTAGGCCCAATAAGCCCAACCGACGGTTACATCCCTGTGAAGTAATGGCTCATGTGTAAAAAGGTGCATTTAATGTCCAATCATTTCAGACGCATTTAATGCGCCCCAACCACTCTTCGAATACCAAGGGTTTTGATTTCCAAAAACTCTTGGGATTCCCTTATTATGCTACGCTGTCCGAATCCGTTGTATATAGCTCAAGGTGGGCGGTAACTCAGTTGGCAGAGCGGATGTTAAAGAGTTTTCAGAAGGAATTTCCAGAACGTTCCCCCGGCATCCGGACTCCTCCAAAGCTGTATAGCTCATATAAACAACTCAACAGTCCCTCATACAAGCTAAGGGACAAATGATCCGGTCTGGATACCGGTCCCCAAAGTTATGACGTCAGAATGACTTCATGAGAGGGAAACCGTTGTCACAATTCAGGCAGTGCCACACCAAATATCCGATATCCCTCCATCTGCTCTTATCTCATCGGACGTTCTACTCATTCCCTCTACAACGGATACTTCACTCATTATCACCGAACGTCTATATAGCCGTTTGTCTTAGAATCACTGTGAGATAAGAGTTCCTTATAACTTATCAGCGAAGATACCCTGCATAGCGGAATATGTCAATGTCAATTATCTCAGAGAGTAAGTAGATGTGTCAGCGAGATATACAGAAAGGTGATTATCCCCCATCCTTATCACAGGATCATACTCTGATAATTGACCTACCCCCTGACACACTCTGAGTACTGAGCCACTTTGATTGACACACTTCACACGCTATCAGAGCCAATGGGCCCACTTGTATCCAACAATTCATTTCCTACGTTCAACTATAAATAGCTCAATAAAAAACACATGCAAGGTTACGTTGTCCTAACTCACTCTTTACTATTGTATTGCTTAAGTATTCACTGAGTTTATACACTCTTCTAACTTGATCGTCGGAGAATCTTCACAGATGGCACCACCTTTCGCCCTCTCTCAACGTGAATCGTTGGTGTGAAGGATCTCCAGGACAACAAGACCGGTTTCTCCCACTAAGAGGCTGGACTATAACACCGGATATCCACTGTACCGGTGTGTAAACCCTATGTGAACACCTCTTTTTGTCCGGCCAATTGGTACAGTTCCATCCTTTGAGCACTCTTTTATGCGCATGGTTCATTTGAAAATTCATAACTCCTTCATACGATCTTTGATTTGCGCAAACCCGGTCTCTAAATTTTCGTAACAAAATTGTCTACGACTTTTCTGAAGACCTTGAAGGCTAAATCCTTACCAATTGGTACAGTTTTAATAATCTTCCTAGACTTGCTCCAGTTTCAGGACTGCTCTGCACATCTTTAAGAAAAAATTCATATCTCCCTCATATGATACTGAAATGACCCCATTCTTTTTCCTATGGCTCCACATCAGAGATATCTACAAACTTCATGAAGGCCACAAAAGCTAATTCTCCACCCATTTTGCCCAGTGAATTTATTTTGCTTTCAAATGTATTTCTGTCACACTCTGGAGCAGTTTTCGTAGATGGGTCATATCTCCCTCATTTCTTGATGAAAAATTTTGTGCCATATATCAAATTAAAGCTAAGAGAAAGATCTACAACTTTCATGTTGGACTCTTTTTCAAATTTGGCACGCATCATCCCTCAAATACGCGAGCAAGTTTGTGATGCGTAAAAAGGAGAATGAAAAAGCACCAAACAGCATCATGAATCGATTCAACACATGCATGAATCGATTCATGCGTGAAACAGCCCCAAAAATTCAATTTCAAGTGGTTTGAATCGATTCATAGCCCACTTGAATCGATTCACACGTGAATTATGGCCCAGGATATGATTTTTGAATCGATTCATGCGACTGGACACATGGAAAATCAATGATTAATCACCATGAATCTATTCATTTCTTCCATGAATCAATTCATTTCAATTTTGATGAACAAATACACTAAATGAATCTATTCATTTGGAAAATGAATCTATTCATTTAGTTCAAATTTGAGTTCCAGATTGAATGGGACAGCCTTGCATCGCACCATGTTAATCATTCACCACTAAGCAGACATGATAATGCTCCACTACACCAATTATGCAAGGATCATGGCTCCATTAAGATTATTAAATGGAAAAGCAAAGTCTTTCCTTGGCTATAAATAGAGATGAATCAAGCAGAAGCAGGGGAACTGGTTCTTTTCTCCTTCTCCGTTGCTCCCTGTTTCCATTTTCTCCTCTTCTCTGTTGCACCTTCCAGCAAGTCTTTTTCATTTCCAGGTTATTATGTTCTTTTCTTTTCTTCTCTTTTCTTTGTAGTTGTTATTATGTAGTTTCATTTCTTCTTCCAGCAAGTTTCATTTCATTTCCAAGTTTTTCATTTCCATGTTATTTTAAATATAGTATGCTTTTTTTAATAAAAATAAAAATAAAAATAAATAAAAAATAATAAAAATAATAAAATAATGATAAAAAATGAGTAATAAGTTTTGCACATGTTTTGTTTTCTAGCCTAAAGATTTCCATTTTTTAATCAGTGTCGTACGGAAAATACTTCCGTCTACACAGTTTTTATAAGATCCATGCACGTGCGAAGCACTTCGCCTTGTATGGATTCTTCACTAAAACAATAACTATCAATATCTTCCTAATCTTTTTCCTAAAAAAAACATTTTAAAGAACTACGTGACCCTGATTTCTCGAAAGCTCGAGAATACGTAGGAGCGGGAAACAGTTCCTGTCGGGCCCACCTTTTTTTATTTAATTTTTAGAGTTTCCTTTTTGTCTTGCTATCAAAAGGAGGAGCGAGATTAATTTGGACGAGACGTCCTGTTAATCTCATATTTTTAATATTTCTTTAAAAAAAGGAGGAGCGAGGTTAATTTGGACGAGACGTCCTGTTAATCTCATTTTTTTAAAATATTTCTTTAAAAAGGAGGAGCGAGGTTAATTTGGACGAGACGTCCTGTTAATCTCATTTTTTTAAAATATTTCTTTAAAAAGGAGGAGCGAGGTTAATTTGGACGAGACGTCCTGTTAATCTCATTTTTTTAAAATATTTCTTTAAAAAGGAGGAGCGAGGTTAATTTGGACGAGACGTCCTGTTAATCTTATTTTTTAAAATATTTCTTTAAAAAGGAGGAGCGAGGTTAATTTGGACGAGGCGTCCTGTTAATCTTATTTTTTTAAATATCTCTTTAAAAAGGAGGAGCGAGGTTAATTTGGACGAGACGTCCTGTTAATCTCATTTTTTTATCTCTTTAAAAAGGCGGAGCGAGATTAATTTGGACGAGACGTCCTGTTAATCTCATGTAAATATTTTGTGTTGATCTTTGTTTATTTTTTTTTGTTTATTTTGTCGTTCCGTACATTTTTCTTCTTATGAAGAAGTTAAAATATTTATTGGGTTAATTATAATGCGCGCTATCAAATTGAGGTAACCGTTTTTTATAACGGACAGTTGTGAGGTGCTGATACCTTCTTCACCTGTAATCAGACTCCCGAATCATGGAATCTCATTTTTATAACCGGTGCTTTAACAAAAGGTTTCTCCACTATTTTATCCTAAAAAAAATATTGGTGGCGACTCCCTGTTTATCATTTTAAAAGCGTTTCGAGGGTCGGCCGCGCCGCCGCGATCCCGGTCGCGACAGATGGCGACTCCGCTGGGGACTTAGAGAGTCAAGCCAGTCAATTTGATAGCGCATGTTTTAATTTGCATATTAATTATTTAACTTCTTCCTTTATTTTATTCCCTTGTCAATGTTTAGTTTCTATTTTGTTTGTATTCAATTATTTATGTTCTGTAAATATCTGTGTGATCATTGAACCCTAGGGTAGTCGACTTTATTTTGTTGCTCTGTGTTCGTTCTATGTGCAGGGTGAGTAAGGTACGGGTATTGAATGCCTCTTTCACACACTACACTCACAATTTGCACACACTTTTGAGTGGGACCCTATACCCGGGCCCAAATAAAACTTAAGATTAGGGGAGGTTGATAGCGGAGCCATTTGGGATGTACTTCCTGTCTGGTTACCGTGAGAATCTCAGCTAGAGTTCGACTTATTCATGGTGCTCACACTTAGTATACTTCTTACTATTTGTGATCAACATCATGAATAGGATCTTGGCTCTAGTGACCTTTAGAAGTTTTAGAACAAGCCACCTAATGCGAGGTATCACTGATAGATGAACCTTAGAACCATTAGGAGACCTCCAGAAAAACCCACCTTAAGGCACAAAGGGGCAAACTTTACTTCTACCTTTTCTCATTCTCACTTTTCCTTCTAATCCAAAATAGAGGATTACTTGCCCGTTTAGTGAATTACTTTTTTTTAAAAAATGACATATTTTTAACTAGTGATTCTTTAAGGGGCAAATAGTTCTTTCTCTTTGTGCACAAGTCTTTGGGATTTGAGTTACGGATGTTTTGAATCAAAAAAAAAAGGGTAAAAAAAAAAGGTCAAAAAAAAAAATCAAATTTTTTATTGACAATGATCAGAAAATCCGTAGCTCACATGACCTTCGATTTGTCATAAGTTTTGTCAAATCGAAACTTCCCTGAATACAAAAATATTTTCAAAGTTACTAGGGGAGTATCGATTTGCACAACATGTCAGTACTAGTGACTGATTTTCTCATTTTCATGTTCTCGCAGGAAGCTACCAAGAGCTTAGCCAGCACCTCTGAGTGAAAGTATGGAAATTAACATGAGATCGGATAGTTGTGGTACAAATATACCTGAGTTGAAAAAATTACTGCATGTCAAGGCTAGGAAGGTCGATACAACCAGTCTGCAAGCATTAGGCAAGAAATTGGATATGAATCAGAAAATGTTTTTTTCAAGGAGATATGGGAGGATCCTAAAGTTGCTAGAAGTGGAAGTACAAGTCGAAGCAATTACTGCTTTGATTCAGTTTTATGACTCACCTCTTCGTTGTTTCACTTTCCAAGACTTTCAATTAGCTCCGTCTGTTGAGGAGTTCGAACAGATTCTGGGTATGCCACTAGAGGGACAAATGCCTTACCGCCACCTTGGACGCCATGCGAATGTTCTTACCATTGCTGATATCCTAAGGATTAATCCGGAAGTCTTGAGAAGTAAGCAGCTAAATAGAAATCAAGTCCTGGGGTTTGATCGGGAATATTTTGAGAGGCACATGCACTTGCTGGCTGAGAAGGGAGATTGGGAAGCCTTCATGGATACTTTGGCTTTAACCATTTATGGTGTTATCTTGTTCCCCAACATTGACAATTACATAGATTATGATGCCATTGGCATTTTCCTTGCCCGTAAATTCAAGTCTGAAAATCCCGTCACTGCTATCTTGGCAAATATATATTACACCATGGACTTCTGTTCTACACAAGGTGGAAAAAGAATCATTTGTTGTCTACCAGCTTTGTATGTGTGGCTCACGTCACATGTTTTCCACCAAGTCGGCAAAGTTGAATGTCCTATTTCTGATTTGAAATTATGCCAGTTAGTAACAAAAAACGGGCGTGAATGGGCCAATCACTTGACGGGGCTCACAGCTGACAAAGTAAGGTGGTATCCACAATGGTTGAAGGTTGACACCATTATTCATCATTGTGGAAGCTACCCGAATGTTCCTCTTATGGGCACACAAGGATGCATTAACTACAACCCTGTCATAGCCAAACGGCAGTTAGCTTATCCATTGCTTGGGCCACCTGATGAAGAATCACTCATTCCTTTTGTCCTTCGCTACTCAAAAGGAGATTGTACCTCTGCTATTCGGGATATAGCAAATGCATGGAAGATGGTCCATAGGCAAGGAAAGGAACTAGGAGCTCGAAGCCATGCCGTGAAGGACGAATACTACCGATGGATCCTGAATAGAGTTTCCATTGTTAAGCTGCCTTTCAAAAGTCCCTCCCATCTCCCGACAAGAATACCTGTTCCCTCACCTACTCTTGAAGAGGAAGCCTTGAAAGCCAAGATAGAAGAGTTAATTGTAAAAAATAAGAAGCTGGAGGAAGACTTGCTAAAATCTCAACAAGAATGTGCCCTTCAAAAAAGGGAGAACTCAGAAAGTAAGCGAATCATCAAAGAGATTGGAAAGAAGCGGAAAGTTGAAAGAGATTACTTGAGGAAGCAAAGTCAATGCCTCCGAACAGCTAATACTCAACTGAGGATGAAGAGCAAGCAAAGGGATACTATGTTGGCTGACAAGAAACTCTTGAGGGATATGTTGGAAAAAGCCAAAGAGAATGAGCAAATTGCCTTGGTACAAAAAGAGCTCCTACAATTGCAAGTTGGTCAATTAGAGCATCAGCTTAATAAGGTGGTAGAAGCTTGCCAGCGAGAGATAAACGGCGAGCGACAGCACGCGATGGATACTGAGCAAGAATGTCATGAAGCTATCCGTGTTTTGAAAGCTGAAATAACACAACAAGATGAAGTTATTCATTCATGGATGAATCGCTTCGCCCACTTGGCATATTTGGCTAATGGAGTCCTCGAAGACCTCCCACTCCTACTTAAGCAAGCTGAGGGGATGGTTAACCCTCTTAGTACCCCAAAAGAAATTGTAAACTTCCTTGATTACTGTAAGGAAAGGATTTGTAAAATGAGGGACATGATTGCCCGAGCTAGGAATGGCTGATTTACTTTTCTTGCATAAAAATTGGCAGCAGTAATGTACTTTGAAATTCAGAAAGAAGGATTCTTTTGTCTCCACAACCATCTCATGTTAATTTCCATTTATCACATACTTATTACTCTTGAATGTGACGTTCTGAGGAATGGTTAGAGGTTACTGGCCGAGTTCCGTGATAACTTTGTGCACCATACTGTTTATTTTTCGTTTACCATTTTTATTTAATGCTTTCTTTTTTAACAATTTCGTGTTTTCACTTACAATAGACATTACGGGTAAACATCCTTATTCGACTCGACTCCAAACGAGACTCATGGCCGAAGCAGAAATCAGGGATGAAGATTTCAGAAACGAGTTCAATCAGCTGAAAGAACAAGTAGCCGAATTGACCAAGCTTCTGGAAAAGAGAATCACAGAAGGGGTTTCCTCTGCAGGTATTGAGAACAACCAACAGCAGCCTGCCACTGTACCACTCCCCCTTGGTTCCGACCCAGCAAGAACCCAAGTACCAAACACAATGACACCCCCTGTCACCATTCATGTTGGAAGATCTAACCCTGTCATTGAGACCCAATCACCTTACGGCCAGTCTTATGCACATCATACATTTGTCGGCCCTGACGGCAACCCAGTACCTTTTCCACTTTATGGCCTTCCACCAGGATACTATCCCCCGCTCGCTAACCAAGACGCCCATGACCAGCAAGCCATGAATCCTCACACTTCATACCCTACCCAGCCAAATATACCATCACTCCACCAAACCCAAAACACACAAGCCCCTGACCCACAAATTTACCAAGCCCAAAACACGCAAGCCCATGACTCACAAATTCACCAAACTCAGAATATACAAGCCCCGATGACCCAGCTGACCTACAACACACAAGCCCAAAATACACGAGCCCAGGTGACTCAACCGAGTTATGTTGCACAGACTATGGCCCAACCCCAAGGCCCTTCACCAAATACAAGCCTAACAAACCAGTCCCATGCTTTGCCTCAGTTCAACCAGCCACTCGGTTATCCGTATGGATACGGAACCCCCTATGGGACCAATTTCCGAGATGCAACCCGTGTAGTCGCAGCTCCTCGAAAGGAAAAGATAGAAATCTTAGAAGAGCGTTTGAGGATGATGGAAGGCTCTGGAGGTTTTGGACTAATAGATGCTTCGGAGCTATGTTTAGTCACAGATGTTGTCCTCCCACCCAAATTCAAGATGCCAGACTTTGATAAGTATCGGGGAATGACTTGTCCAAAGAACCATCTCACGATGTACTGTCGAAAGATGGCGTCTTACTCTTCTAATGACCAACTCTTGATCCATTGCTTCCAGGATAGTCTAGCAGGGGCCGCTCTTACATGGTATGCTCACCTTGATCGGAACCATATCCGTTGTTGGAAGGACCTGGCAGATGCCTTCCTTAGACAATACAAGTATAACATGGATATGGCACCCAACAGGGTTCATTTACAAAATATGATGAAAAAGGATAGTGAAACATTCAAGGAATATGCCCAACGATGGAGAGAGACAGCGGCACAAGTGGATCCCCCATTGTCGGAAAAAGAAATAGTCGCGATGTTTATTGATACGCTCCCATCACCTTTCTACGGCAAGATGATTGGTAGTGTTTCATCCAACTTCTCCGACATTGTGACTATCGGGGAAAGAGTGGAAAGTGGAATACGAACAGGAAAGATCATTCAGGGCTCATCTGGGGCAAGCATGACAAGAAGGCCGGTGCCTGGGAAAAGGGATGGAGAAACTAATTCCATCTCTTCTAATCAAAAGACACCTTCGCCAAGACCATTCTTTCCTACTATGATTCAAGCTCCCAATCCTTATGTGGCCGCTACCACTCAGAGCCCGACAGCTTATACTCCCCACTTCCGTCCACCCATGGTAAGAGCGCCAGTACCACAACCCGTGCCATACCATCACCCACAACAAATGACTCGACCACCCAATCATAATCCAAACACAAGAAATTCCAACAATGAACGCTCCCCTGTGCAGTTCGATCCAATTCCTATAACATACACCGAACTTTTTCCAATCCTCGTTCAGAAAGGTCTGGTAGCTCCATCCCCTATGAGGCCGTTGCAACCTCCTTACCCAAGGGGATATGACCCAAACGCTCATTGTGATTACCATGCTGGGGCACCAGGGCATTCCACAGAAAATTGCCTGGCTTTGAAGTATAAAGTAAGGGATTTGATCAAAGCCGACTGGATTAACTTTAAGGAAGGTAGCCCAAATGTTGCCACAAATCCCCTGCCCAACCATGGAAATTCAGAGGTCAACGCTTTAGAAAATGATGAGGAGTACGTTAAGAATGTTGCTGACATAAGAATGCCATTGAGGGTAGTTCATTCCCTTTTGCTTGAAAGGGGGTTAATTGAAGGAACCTGGAGTGAGAAACATGATTGCGAACAGACTGCCGAACATCAAGGTTTCTGTGAGATCCTTCAAAGCCTTATGGACAGCTATATTGTGCAGGTCTGTAAATGCCATGGAGATGGGGTCAACATGATCGAGGAACAAATAAGGGCACGGATCCCTAAGCCCTTGACAATTTTTTACACCAGAAATCCCCAAGTAGCTCCTGTTTCTGTACAACCAACCATCACTATTCAAGCACCCACCCCGTTTGCATTCAAAGATTCTCGGGCTGTCCCTTGGAAGTACAACGCAGATGTGATCGTTGCAAGCCCGGCAACAGGTGACCCGTCTCCTTCGTCCGTCACAAATATTGTAGGGGTAGGAGGTATAACCCGAAGTGGAAGAGTATACACCCCTCCAGAGCTGAAGAGGGATCAGGTTACCAGAAATGCCAAGGTGGACAAAGAAAGGGCCAATGGCGAGATCAAAAGGGCCGTGACTGATGAAGAAGCCCATGAATTCTTAAGGTTTATTCGCCAGAGCGAATATCAAGTGCTTGACCAACTGACCCATACTCCTGCAAAAATTTCTTTGTTATCATTGCTGATGAACTCTGAGCCACATAGGAAGATGTTGATGAAGGTCCTGAATGAGGCTCATGTCAGTCATGACATTCCCGTTGATAAGTTTCAAGGAATAGTAGGGCACATTGTTGCAGATAACTATTTGACCTTCACTGATGACGAAATACCAACAGAGGGGATTGGGCATAACAAGGCTCTCCATATCTCCGTAAAATGCCGAGATTACATCTTAGCAAAAGTACTTATTGACAATGGGTCGTCCCTCAATGTCATGCCAAAGTCTACATTGGCCAAATTACCGTTTGATGGGACTTTTATGAAGCCAAGTGCCACGATAGTACGAGCTTTTGATGGAACTCGGAGGGAGGTTATGGGTGAGATTGAGCTGCCCATACAGGTTGGGCCGTGCACGTTCCAGGTCCTTTTTCAAGTCATGGATATCTCGCCTGCCTATAGTTGTTTGTTAGGCAGGCCGTGGATCCATTCTGCTGGAGTGGTGCCTTCTACCCTGCACCAAAAATTAAAATTCATAGTTGACAACAAACTGATAATTGTTTCTGGTGAGGAAGACCTTCTAGTCAGCAAACCTCTGTCAACCCCTTACATCGAGGCAGCAGAAGAGGCCCTTGAAACTTCTTTCCAAGCATTAGAGATAGCAAACGCTACCTATGTGGGGGAAGGAGCCACAATAGCAAAAGCTTGCATGCCAAGTGCATCTTTAATGATGGCAAAGATTATGCTACGTGGAGGGTATGAACCTGGAAGAGGGCTAGGACGTGCTTTGAATGGAGAAATAGAACCAATACGCCTGCTTGGTAACAGAAATGGTTTTGGGTTAGGATACCGGCCCACGGCTGCCGATAGAAAAAGGGTAGAAGAAGCGAAGAGGGAAAAAAGGGCTGCTCGTCTTACCGGCAGAGATCCTCATACCGCAAGAGTCCCCATCTGTGATCTCTACCAGAGCTTTCGGAGTGCCGGACTAATGCCTCTAGACCAAGTCGCTGTCATTGAAGAAAACCCTTGTGATAGCGTTGATTTTGTGATTGCTTGTCCACCAGGCCAAGAGCTTGATAACTGGGAGGCCATCGAGTTCCCCACGACTTTGAATGTTTTGCCAAAGTAATTTGTTTATGCTTTAAGTACTTATTCGTCCCTCTGCTCTGCCTAAAGCTTTGGGACCCTTCCATGTAATAAAGGCGAAAGAAACTTGTTTTTATCATTTTCATCAATAAACGCGTATCGTAATTCAAAAAAAAAAACTCTTTGTGTACCCCTTATCCCTCGCTTGTTCTTTCTTTTTATTTGCCATATCACACTAAATTGCAGATCCGAAAGTGACTCCCTTGAGGAAAGTGAGGTCGCAACCCCGTTTCCCGACTTCGATCACCCAGTTGATTACGCTGATGAGGAAGGTGAGGAAGATTGTGAACCACCGCCTGAAATGACAAGGTTGTTAGAGCAAGAGGATGAAGGGATTCAACCCTACCTAGACATAGTCGAGGTCATTAATTTGGGGAATGAAGAAAATAAGAAGGAAGTCAAGATCGGCACTATCCTAAACAGAGAACAAAGAGAAGATTTAATCAAGTTGTTAAGGGAATTTTGTGATGTCTTTGCCTGGTCTTATCAAGATATGCCTGGGCTCGATGCTAGCACTGTCGAGCATAAACTACCCTTGAAACCTGAATGCCCACCAATAAAGCAGAAATTACGCCGAATGAAGCCAGAAATGCTTTTAAAGATCAAAGAGGAGGTTAAGAAGCAATTTGATGCTGGCTTTCTAGCTGTGGCAAAATACCCTCAGTGGGTAGCCAACATTGTCCCTGTCCCTAAAAAGGATGGAAAGGTACGGATGTGTGTGGACTACCGAGATTTGAATAGGGCTAGTCCCAAAGATGATTTTCCCCTACCACAGATCGATGTTTTGGTTGATAATACAGCCCGGCATTCCATTTTCTCCTTCATGGATGGTTTCTCGGGGTATAATCAAATTAAGATGGCACCTGAAGACATGGAGAAGACCACGTTTATCACTCTATGGGGTACATTTTGTTATAAGGTGATGTCTTTTGGGTTGAAAAATGCTGGGGCAACTTATCAGAGAGCAATGGTGACTCTTTTCCATGATATGATGCACAAGGAAATAGAAGTCTATGTGGATGACATCATTGCCAAGTCTAGAACAGATGAAGAGCACATTAGTGATCTAAGGAAGCTTTTTGAACGTTTGAGAAAGTTCAAGCTTAGACTGAACCCCGCCAAGTGCACTTTCGGTGCAAGGTCGGGCAAGCTGCTAGGATTTATAGTAAGTGAAAGGGGGATAGAGGTTGATCCCGACAAAGTTAAGGCGATTCTCGAGATGCCTCCTCCCCGTACAGAAAGAGAGGTCCGAGGATTTTTGGGAAGGCTCAATTATATCGCCAGATTTATTTCATAATTGACGGCAACTTATGAACCCATCTTCAAGTTACTCCGCAAGAATCAACCAGGGCGATGGGATGAGAACTGTCAAGCAGCTTTCGAAAAGATTAAGCAGTACCTACAAGAACCACCAATTTTGGTGCCACCAGCCCCAGGAAGGCCACTTATATTGTATCTGACTGTATTGAACGAATCCATGGGCTGCGTATTGGGACAACACGATGAAACTGGAAAGAAGGAACATGCTATCTACTACTTGAGCAAGAAGTTCACTGATTGTGAAATGAGGTACTCCGCTTTAGAGCGGACTTGTTGTGCGTTAGCATGGGCCGCTAAGCGCCTAAGGCAGTACATGTTGAGTCACACCACTTGGCTAATTTCTAAGATGGACCCCGTCAAGTACATTTTTGAAAAACCTACTCTAACTGGAAGGATCGCTCGCTGGCAAGTGCTGTTAACTGAGTACGACATAATATATGTCACTCAAAAAGCTATAAGAGGAAGTGCCCTGGCTGATTACTTGGCACACCAACCCATTAATGATTATCAGCCGATGCAATTTAACTTTCCAGATGAAGATATCATGGCATTATTCAATGAAGAAGGTGGTCAAAAGGAGAAATGGACCCTGAGATTCGACGGAGCTTCTAATGCATTGGGGCACGGAATTGGGGCTATCTTGATTTCACCTGATAAGGAATTTATCCCTATCTGTGCCAGATTGTGTTTTGACTGTACCAACAATATTGCTGAATACGAGGCATGCTCATTAGGAATCCAAGCAGCGTTGGATGCAAAAGTAAAGTTGTTAGAAGTTTATGGGGACTCTGCTTTGGTTATTCACCAATTGAAAGGCGAGTGGGAGACTAGGGACAGTAAATTGATTCCTTATTATGATCACATCAAGGAAATGATCAAGGAGTTTGACGAGATCTCTTTTCATCACGTTCTCCGGGATGACAATCAAATGGCTGATGCTTTAGCTACCCTTGCCTCAATGTTCAAAGTAAGTAGTGACTACGATATGCCTCTCATCGAAGTAAAGAAGCACTGTGAGCCTGCATACTGTCAAATGATGGAAAAGGAGTCTGATGGGAAACCTTGGTACCATGATGTTAAGAGATATATCCAGAGTCAAGAATACCCCGAGGGCGCTACAGAAAATGATAAGAAGACCCTAAGGCGACTCGCCATGGGTTTCTTCTTAAATAGGGATGTGCTTTACAAAAGAAACTATGACTCTGTCCTTCTTCGTTGTGTTGATGCTGATGAGGCAAATGAAATCATGAAAGATGTTCATGAAGGATCTTTTGGGACTCACGCTAATGGACATGCCATGTCTAGAAAGATTTTGAGGGCTGGTTATTACTAGATGACTATGGAAGCAGATTGCTTCAAGTATGTCCGAAAATGTCACAAATGTCAGATATACGCTGACCATATTCATGCACCCCCGTTATCCCTAAATGTCTTGACGGCACCATGGCCCTTCTCAATGTGGGGCATGGATGTCATTGGACCCATCGAGCCAAAAGCTTCAAACGGTCATCGTTTCATCTTGGTCGCCATCGACTATTTCACCAAATGGGTAGAAGCAGCTTCATATACCAGTGTAACAAGGAGTATTGTGGTCAAATTCATCAAGCGAGAACTGATATGCCGATATGGCCTACCAAGTCAGATCATTACTGACAATGGTACGAATTTGAATAACAAAATGATGAAGGAACTCTGCGAAAGTTTCAAGATTCACCATTGCAATTCCTCTCCTTATCGACCTAAAATGAATGGGGCGGTTGAGGCGGCCAATAAGAACATCAAGAAGATAGTGCAGAAAATGGTAGTCACCTACAGAGATTGGAGCGAGATGCTCCCTTTCGCTCTGCATGGGTATCGCACCTCGGTTCGAACCTCGACAGGGGCAACCCCGTTCTCCCTTGTATATGGAATGGAAGCAGTTTTGCCTTTTGAAGTAGAAATCCCGTCCCTTCGGGTAATGATGGATGCAAAATTAGAAGAGGCTGAATGGGTTCAAGCTCGACATGACCAATTAAACTTGATTGATGGAAAAAGATTGACTGCCTTCTGTCATGGTCAGTTGTATCAGAGGCGTATGAAACGAGCATTCGAGAAGAAAGTACGGCCTCGACAGTTTCAAGAAGGAGACCTTGTACTCAAGAAAATTTTACCAATTCAAAAGGACAATCGAGGCAAATGGACTCCTAATTATGAAGGACCATATGTTGTGAAGAAGGCTTTTTCTGGAGGAGCCTTAATACTCACTAATATGGACGGCCAGGATTTGTCAATGCCTGTAAACACAGATGCAGTGAAAAAATACTATGCTTAGGGAGGAGATGTCAGAGCAAAAAAAAAAAAAGAAGAAAAAAACAAACAAAAAAACAAAAAAAACAAAAAAAAAAAAAACAAAAAAAAAAAAGAAGAAAAGAAAATTAATGCTCGCTAAGCTGAAAACCTGAAAAGGCGGCTTAGGCAAAAGTTAGAGTGACTCGGTGAGTCGAAAACCCGAAAAGGGCGGCTCAGGCAAAGGTTAGGGTCAAATTTCTGGCAATGCGAATGATCCTCTGGCTCAAAGAAGTACGAGTCCAAGCTCGTGCACGTGAATCACTGTCGAACTTACCTTTTCAAAAGCAAGGTCGAAGGGTGAACATGAAGTCGTGTTAGGGGTTAAGGCTCTCATCAGTCTCAGAGATTCATTGGAGGATCCATGAGTCTTCCCAGTTTTCATTTATGCTGGACCTATGTGACCTCATTCATTTCATTTACCTTCTTTATTTTTTATTTTTTTATTATTATTATTATTATTATTATTTTTTTCTTTCTTTCTCTGTACTTGTTTAACGTGCATGAATAAAGTTCACCCTCTTCGATACGTGTTATGAATTTGTTTGATCTGATAAAAACATGTATTTTAACAAAGTAAAATGGAAGAATGGTAAACATTCAAAGTCGCAAGGGACAAGATGCTTCTGCTACTCGACCTCATCATAGGTGATCATCGTAGGGACTTGGCCAGACACGCGCTTCGAAGCTATGGTTGCCTCATTCGTTCTACTTCGTCCATGAGTTCTCGTAAGAGTCGCGGTTTCACAGGACTTACCCGATTTTGAAACTTATCTTTGCGTTACTGACCATTTTTCTGCAGGTTATCTCACAGATAGTCATGCCAGGCACTAACACCCCAATCAAGCCCTTCAAATCCCTTCCTTGAATTGTCCGAGTTGGCACTTCTCAAAATTCCCTCCTTAAAACGCCAAGGTTGGCACCTTTCAATGTTTTACTCTTTCATCAGGCACCTTCAAACTCTCATCCTCAATTACTAAAGTCCGTGCCTCTTGAAATATCCTCCCAGTGGAATCATTCGCCAAAGATGGCACTTCTCAAGACCTCCCTCCCCAATGAATCCTAAACTTTCCATCAAGAGGCAGTATCTGAACCACCAAATTCTTCCCCAGTGATACTACGCTTCCCAAATAAACTCAGCTGGGACATCTTCCCGAATTCCTTTTATGACCATTCTCCAAGAATCCTTCAATCATGTCAAACTGGGGCATCTCCCCAAATTTCTTCCTTTCCAGTCATGAGGCGTTTCTCCAAACTTTTTTCTAACTTGTCAAACTGAGGCATCTCCCTAGATTCCCCAAAGCTCTTTTAGGTCTTGTCAAACTGGGGCATCTTCCCCAGGTGGTTATCTTTTGTCAACGCAAGGGCGGTACCCCATGGTCCTGGGAAGTTTGAACTGGGACATCACCTCGGGTCTCACCCCGTCAAAAGGAAATGTACCCCAAGCCTTTTCAACCGCCCTAACTGGGACATCACCCCAGATTCTTCTCACGGCCTTGAGGTAGTACCCCTAAATCTTCTAATCTTTCCAAAAATTGGGGTATTCGTCCCAGACCTTTCCCCCATTTCTTCTCTCTCCTAATCAAAAAGCAGTTCCCCGAATCATCCAAGATAGCTTGAACTGAATCATCCCCAGATTTTCTTTCCTTTAGTAAGCCCATCATGCATCCCCAATGGACCCCAGACTTTTCTTTCAGTCAAGAAGCTGTTTCCCGAGATCCCTTCAATCCCTTCCATCCAGTCGCCTATCAAGGCATCCTTTATCTTCCAGCTGCCTATCAAGGCATCCTTTATTTTCCAGCAGCCTATCAAGGCATCTTTTATCTTCCAGCCGCCTATCAAGGCATCCTTTATTTTCCAGCCGCCTATCAAGGCATCCTTTATTTTCCAGCCGCCTATCAAGGCATCCTTTATTTTCCAGCAGCCTATCAAGGCATCCTTTATCTTCCAGCAGCCTATCAAGGCATCCTTTATTTTCCAGCCGCCTATCAAGGCATCCTTTATTTTCCAGCCACCTATCAAGGCATCCTTTATCTTCCAGCCGCCTATCAAGGCATCCTTTATTTTCCAGCAGCCTATCAAGGCATCCTTTATCTTCCAGCCGCCTATCAAGGCATCCTTTATTTTCCAGCCGCCTATCAAGGCATCCTTTATTTTCTAGTAGCCTATCAAGGCATCCTTTATTTTCCACTCACCTATCAAGGCATCCTTTACTTTCCGTTCGCCTATCAAGGCATTTCCAGTCGCCTATCAAGGCATCCTTTACTTTCCGTCCGCCTATTCAGGCACCCTTTACTTTCCTGTCCTCCTATTCAGGCACCTTTCACTTTCCTGTCCGCCTATTCAGGCACCCATTTACTTTCCATTCACCTATGCAGCCACCCTTTACCTTCTAGTCTACCGGGGATCAATCCTGATCTTCTCACTGAAAGAATTTTTTCCGATCAATTCAGAGTTCAAAAAAAAAAAGAAAACAAAAAAACAAAAAAAAGGAGAGGAGAAAAGAAGAGAAACAGAAGTGGATTGCCCACACCATCAGTTGCCATACCGATCAAGAGGTCCCACTTGGCCCCCTACATCGGTGTTCATATCTTTACTTCATTTTCACTTCAAAACACGGAAAGCTTCGTGTTTCTTTTGTGAAAAAGAAGTAAAGAGGGGCATCTGTGAACACCTCTTTTTGTCCGGCCAATTGGTACAGTTCCATCCTTTGAGCACTCTTTTATGCGCATGGTTCATTTGAAAATTCATAACTCCTTCATACGATCTTTGATTTGCGCAAACCCGGTCTCTAAATTTTCGTAACAAAATTGTCTACGACTTTTCTGAAGACCTTGAAGGCTAAATCCTTACCAATTGGTACAGTTTTAATAATCTTCCTAGACTTGCTCCAGTTTCAGGACTGCTCTGCACATCTTTAAGAAAAAATTCATATCTCCCTCATATGATACTGAAATGACCCCATTCTTTTTCCTATGGCTCCACATCAGAGATATCTACAAACTTCATGAAGGCCACAAAAGCTAATTCTCCACCCATTTTGCCCAGTGAATTTATTTTGCTTTCAAATGTATTTCTGTCACACTCTGGAGCAGTTTTCGTAGATGGGTCATATCTCCCTCATTTCTTGATGAAAAATTTTGTGCCATATATCAAATTAAAGCTAAGAGAAAGATCTACAACTTTCATGTTGGACTCTTTTTCAAATTTGGCACGCATCATCCCTCAAATACGCGAGCAAGTTTGTGATGCGTAAAAAGGAGAATGAAAAAGCACCAAACAGCATCATGAATCGATTCAACACATGCATGAATCGATTCATGCGTGAAACAGCCCCAAAAATTCAATTTCAAGTGGTTTGAATCGATTCATAGCCCACTTGAATCGATTCACACGTGAATTATGGCCCAGGATATGATTTTTGAATCGATTCATGCGACTGGACACATGGAAAATCAATGATTAATCACCATGAATCTATTCATTTCTTCCATGAATCAATTCATTTCAATTTTGATGAACAAATACACTAAATGAATCTATTCATTTGGAAAATGAATCTATTCATTTAGTTCAAATTTGAGTTCCAGATTGAATGGGACAGCCTTGCATCGCACCATGTTAATCATTCACCACTAAGCAGACATGATAATGCTCCACTACACCAATTATGCAAGGATCATGGCTCCATTAAGATTATTAAATGGAAAAGCAAAGTCTTTCCTTGGCTATAAATAGAGATGAATCAAGCAGAAGCAGGGGAACTGGTTCTTTTCTCCTTCTCCGTTGCTCCCTGTTTCCATTTTCTCCTCTTCTCTGTTGCACCTTCCAGCAAGTCTTTTTCATTTCCAGGTTATTATGTTCTTTTCTTTTCTTCTCTTTTCTTTGTAGTTGTTATTATGTAGTTTCATTTCTTCTTCCAGCAAGTTTCATTTCATTTCCAAGTTTTTCATTTCCATGTTATTTTAAATATAGTATGCTTTTTTTAATAAAAATAAAAATAAAAATAAATAAAAAATAATAAAAATAATAAAATAATGATAAAAAATGAGTAATAAGTTTTGCACATGTTTTGTTTTCTAGCCTAAAGATTTCCATTTTTTAATCAGTGTCGTACGGAAAATACTTCCGTCTACACAGTTTTTATAAGATCCATGCACGTGCGAAGCACTTCGCCTTGTATGGATTCTTCACTAAAACAATAACTATCAATATCTTCCTAATCTTTTTCCTAAAAAAAACATTTTAAAGAACTACGTGACCCTGATTTCTCGAAAGCTCGAGAATACGTAGGAGCGGGAAACAGTTCCTGTCGGGCCCACCTTTTTTTATTTAATTTTTAGAGTTTCCTTTTTGTCTTGCTATCAAAAGGAGGAGCGAGATTAATTTGGACGAGACGTCCTGTTAATCTCATATTTTTAATATTTCTTTAAAAAAAGGAGGAGCGAGGTTAATTTGGACGAGACGTCCTGTTAATCTCATTTTTTTAAAATATTTCTTTAAAAAGGAGGAGCGAGGTTAATTTGGACGAGACGTCCTGTTAATCTCATTTTTTTAAAATATTTCTTTAAAAAGGAGGAGCGAGGTTAATTTGGACGAGACGTCCTGTTAATCTCATTTTTTTAAAATATTTCTTTAAAAAGGAGGAGCGAGGTTAATTTGGACGAGACGTCCTGTTAATCTTATTTTTTAAAATATTTCTTTAAAAAGGAGGAGCGAGGTTAATTTGGACGAGGCGTCCTGTTAATCTTATTTTTTTAAATATCTCTTTAAAAAGGAGGAGCGAGGTTAATTTGGACGAGACGTCCTGTTAATCTCATTTTTTTATCTCTTTAAAAAGGCGGAGCGAGATTAATTTGGACGAGACGTCCTGTTAATCTCATGTAAATATTTTGTGTTGATCTTTGTTTATTTTTTTTTGTTTATTTTGTCGTTCCGTACATTTTTCTTCTTATGAAGAAGTTAAAATATTTATTGGGTTAATTATAATGCGCGCTATCAAATTGAGGTAACCGTTTTTTATAACGGACAGTTGTGAGGTGCTGATACCTTCTTCACCTGTAATCAGACTCCCGAATCATGGAATCTCATTTTTATAACCGGTGCTTTAACAAAAGGTTTCTCCACTATTTTATCCTAAAAAAAATATTGGTGGCGACTCCCTGTTTATCATTTTAAAAGCGTTTCGAGGGTCGGCCGCGCCGCCGCGATCCCGGTCGCGACACCCTAGAACACCTACATTCTTGTGGCTGGTCCCACACCGGATCCTAGACCCCGGTTCAGACCAGTTCAATAGTTATAAGCTGTCACGTATAAAGACCCTCAGGATGGATGATCTCAATCACCCATTCTGTGTATTGACGATGTAACTCCTCGAGGGGTGAAATAGGTTGTAGGATTAAACAGAACCCTATTTGAAGACCCAGATTGTAGGATTAAACCGAACTCTGGGTACGGTTAGTAAGTTTGGCTGAACACCGTTTGAAGGCTTGGATTGTAGGAATAAACAAAACTCCAAGTATGGTTAGTAGGATCGAACCGAACCCTATTTGAAGACCCCGATTGTAGGATTAAACCGAACTCTGGGTACGGTTAGTAAGTTTGGTTGAACACCATTTGAAGGCTTAGATTGTAGGAATAAACCGAACTCCAAGTATGGTTAGTAGGATCGAACCGGACCCCATTTGAAGACCCAGATTGTAGGATTAAACTGAACTCTGGGTACGGTCAGTAAGTTTGGCTAAACACCGTTTGAAGAAAAAATGGTGAACGGGTAAAATCCAACACCGATTGAAGGCTTGGATTGTAGGAATAAACCGAACTCCAAGTATGGTTAGTAGGATCGAACCGAACCCCATTTGAAGGCCCAGATTGTAGGATTAAACCGAACTCTGGGTACGGTCAGTAAGTTTGGCTGAACACCGTTTGAAGAAAAAATAGTGAACGAGTAAAATCCAACACCGATTAAAGGCTCGGATTGTAGGATTAAACCAAACTCCGAGTACGACTTCTAGACTTGGCCGGTTGCTATTGAAGAATCAATCGTTATCCAATTCACTCAAAAGTATTCCTGGGAATTCCTCACTCGGAAATATTCTCCCTTGGGATTCCTTACTCGAAAACACTTTAAATTCGATGTGACTCTTAAATTCTTTAGTCGGCAATATCTCATTGAAGTCCGACTCGTGAATTCTGTAAGCTGAGAAAATCTCACTTTGAAGTTTCAATCAGGAATTGTTTCCTCGGGAAAGTCTTTACCCAAAACGCACTCATCCAAAGTCGAAGCCTTTCTCTGCCCCTAAGTGTTTCACTCGGAAAATGCTTCACTCGGTACCATATCACGTGGAGGTCGGAAATCCTTCATCTGGTACCATATCACGTGGAGGTCGGAGATCCTTCACTCGGTGCCGTATTACGTAGAGGTCGAAAATGTTTCGCTCGATATTATCCTGCTCAGAAATATTCTACTCGGAGTTATCTTATTTTGAAATGCTCTACTCGGTGCCATACTACCCGGGAATCAGAGATATCTCACTCGGGGACACCTTATCAGGAGAACTGCACTTGAAAATCTCCAACCCGAATGAAGACTCAGATTATAGGACTAAACCGAACTCCGAGTGTGGTTGGAACAATTAAACCGAGTGCCGTTGAAGCACCAGTCAGAAATCTTCACATGCGAACGGTCACACGGAAATCTTTCTCATGGAAGGATCAATCTGAGAGCTTCCACTCGGAAGTTTCACTCGGAACTTCCCAAGTAACACGGCCAAAACCAATTTCACTCGGATTCGATCACTCTAAGTCAAATGCTCACTCTAAATCGGTCGCTCAGAATCAAATGTTCACTCGGAGTTGTTCATTCAACATCAAACCTCCACTCGGAATCGCTCACTCAGAGCCGTTTAATTCATAACGCTTGGTGCCAATGTTTGACGATTAACGAGTATTACTAAGGTAAAAACATAACGTGTATTTTTGCAGGTTACACCAGCATCTAGACCTCTTGCAGGTTGTATATGATCCGGTTTGGATACCGGTTCTAAGGACAAAAGGCCGACTCAGCCTTCCTAGAAATCAACCGGTATCCCAGGATAAAGATCCAGTCGATAAACAGTTGTAGGATTAAACCGAACCTCAAAAGACAGGTGTAAGACATAACCTTTTGCAAGGTTGTACCGAATATCACATGAAGACTTGGATTGTAGGATTGAACCGAACTCCAAGTACAATTTTCGTCCTCATCTCTGAAATAATTATCACAGGGCGGTTGAATGCGAATATTGCCATTCTACATCTGTGAGATCGAATAAACCTTTTCAATCTCTGAGAAGTTAAAGGTAACACTTCACAACAGATATTTCCTTCCCAAAATACTCATACTTGGGGATAGGGCATACTTTAACGTAAGTATCGTGTATCTATTACGATTTCTGTTATCTTTCTCCAGGGTGAAAACTACGCTTTAAACGACAATATAGTTAAACAAAGCGGATTTACAACGAATGAAGAAGTAAAAGATAGCGTATAGGTCTATGTTATTTGGCAATCATACACTTGTCATAAATGATAGAAGAGAAATGAAGGTGAATTTTATTGATGAGAAGAAAAGTTTTATAAGTATGGTTCATAAAAACTGGAGCTGATCCCAGTACACAGCTATGAAACAAAGATGCAAAAACTAAGGAGCAGGTGTTTGATCCTCCACTGTGGGCACATCCATTTCTCCCTCCTTGGTTCCTTCAGTTCCGGTCTCTTGGCCAGTCTGGACGTTCTCTAGAATAACATTTTCGGAGCCAGGAGTAACCATCGGAGGTTCCATGCTTTGACCCTCCGGAAGTAGAGGCAGTTCATAAAGAGTATTAGGAGGATCCTGGTGCGAGCCGTCACTCTTCACTTCAACAAGCTTCCCTCCGTGGAACTCATAGAACGGATCCAGTCCGTACAAATCGAGCTTCACATCGGGGTTGCGATAGAAGACTTGACGAAGGGCTAGGCCGAAGGATTCAAAAGCTACCTTCTTGCATATCTCCAAGGCCTTGGCAGCTTTGGCCTTAGAAGCAACCAATTTCTTTTGAAGCTTGGTAAAATCCTCCTCCAATGGCCCAGTGCTCACACTTCCCTTCTTCAGCTCTTCAATCTGAGTCTGCATCTTTTTCTGAAGGACTTCCCACTCTCCTAAGTTTTTATTATGGCCGGCCTCCATTGCTGCCAGATCATCAGCCAGCTTGGCGGATTTCTTCTTCTTCAATTAGAGCTCTTCTTCAAGGAGCGGAATGGACTTATTCTGCTGCTGAAGTTTAGTAACCTACCGCTCCAAGGATTTGTTGGTGAAGTGGAGTTGGCTTATTTCTTCAGTTTTCTTCTGTAGTGTCTCCTTGGCCTTAATCAGTTCCGATTCCACCCCTTTGTGAGTCTCCGCTTGCTTGGCCGCCTAGGCCTTTTTTACGGCGATGTCAGCTTCAAGTTTTTCAACTTGTTCCATATAGTCTGCTTTGTCGCTTAGGGAGTCCAAGAGGCCGGAGAGCTCATTTAGCTGCCAGCGACCGGCCTTGCACGCGCCTTGGACTTCGGCATCATCAAGAGAGGGGCGGAGACAGTACCTCACCTTCAGAAGAGTGGGGGGCATGGACCCCTAAAACCAGAGATAAGGAGGGAGAAAAGACTCGCTTGGGGAATCAATCAATGGAGGAGGACCGCTCTCAGAGTCAGGTTCGGACGTGGCGTGTGAAGGAGGGGCAGAGGAATCAAGAATGGGTTTCTTCCCCTTGTCTTTTTTTAGTCCAGACTCCTCAAGAGTCTTCTGGCGTTTCCTTGCTGGATCACCAGAAGAAGGCTTCTCCACATCCGTTACTTTGACCAGATGTCTCTTCTTCTTTTTCTTCTCTGGGGCGGCCTCTTCATTATCTTACCCCGCGGCCTCAGTTTATCCCTTAGGTTCCTTCTCATCAAGGAGAGGGACCTCTTCTCCCACGGCGGAGGTAAGAGGAATTATTGGAGCCACTGCCTTAGTGGAGTTCCTCTTGGCTTGAATTTCGTTTTCTTTAGAAGAAGAATCGCCATCCGCCAGCATGGATTTCAGGGACAACATCTCGAGAGAGACTTTTTCGATTTGCTCTGCAAAATAAGGAAAATTGAGTTAAAACATGGAAAGAAAAATAACACCACTAAAAAAACACCTGTTAGCGACGGAAGTAATTGGTCGCTAATCCATGCCATGACCGTCGCTAAAACCATTAGCGACGGCATCTCAGACGGGACAAAGGACGTCGCTAAAACCCTCGTCGAAAACACATCAGCGACCACATACATGCCGTCGCTACCATATTGACGGCGTAAGGCCGTCGCTAAAATCGTCTCTGCCCCAATAACTCCAGCCGTTGCTAAGTGTTGCCATACAACGACCTCAAGACCCCGTCGCTACTAGCAGCCACCAGCGACCACCACACGCCGTCGCTATGGGTACTCATGTAGCGACCACGTGATCCGTCGCTGTGGGAAGCCATTTAGCGACCACGATATTCCGTCGCTGTTTCTTACAATACAGCGACCACTGAGGTCCGTCGCTGTTTTTAACAATACAGCAACCACGATATTCCGTCGCTGTTTCTTACAATACAGCGACCACTGAGGTCCGTCGCTGTTTTTAACAATACAGCGACCACGATATTCCGTCGTTGTTTCTTACAATACAGCGACCACGATATTCCGTCGCTGTTTTTAACAATACAGCGACCATCTGTGTCCGTCGCTAATTGGAATCTTCTTTTTTTGGAAATTGGTTTTAATATTTATATAGGTTTTGTTAAATATTTTGTATTTTGTACTGGCTGATAAAATTTTATAATTAAATTTAAACAATTTTTTTAAAATATTAAATTATTATTAAAAACAAAATAATAGATTAAATTAATTTATCAAATAGGTTGAATTATTAATGATAGGTACAATAAGGCTTTTTGATTTGAATGTAATTACCAATAAATATTGACATAATAAATAAAGAATGACAAAATAAATACTGAATGAAATTTTGGATAAAAACTAAAAATCAAATATACAATGTGTATAAATAATAAAAATACAATCATGGTGGTGGGGGATCCTGGGGTGGTGGTGGGGGCGCCTGGGAAGTGGGGGGAGGTAGCCTCGCCATCAACTGCATCAGTAGCTCCTGCTGCTGAGCAAGTTGCCAACGAGTCTCGGTGTGCTGCTCCTCGGCCCGCTGTCGGTCCGCCTCGGCTTTCTGTCGGTCCGCCTCGGCCCGCTCCAATAACTACTGCCTCTGACGTCGCTCCTCCTGTAGCTCATCATTCAGGTTTTGAATTACCTGAACGACCTCAGTCGGAAGACCAGAGGAAGATGAAGAGGAAGGGGTCTTCCCCTTTTTCGCCAGCTGCGTGCCGACGCCACCCAATCCAAATACCCTCCCTTTCTTGTTCACACCACCAACAGCCTCCATATAGATGGCGTTGTCGTCAGAACAAGAGAGGGTGGGAGGAACCTCCCCTTCAGGAGTGGAGGCCACCAGGTCCGCCTCCTTCTCGGCCCTCCTGGCCTGATACGCCTCTTGTAAATTCAAAAACAATGATATAGGATTAGTAAGCAGGAGTGTAAATTATAAGCATGTGTCAGTTAAAAGTAAATACCGCTAGATCTATAGTCTTCTGGTTTACCCATGCACTGGCTTTGTTCTTCTTGGTCATTTGCATGACCTCAAACAAAGAAGGCTCCCGGTGCTCCCTCAGCTCCTGTGGTGGACAAAAAACATTGAGATTATTATTTGTAAACATGTCAGATGAATCATAATAGAAATGTTTAACATAAATATACTTACAAATTTTTTCTTGTGTTCGAGGGTTGAAATGCTACCCCCAGTGTAAACCGAGGCTGCAGCATCGGCGGCTCTGTTGGCCCTGTTCCGAGCACTCGCTTGCTGGAACGGGACCCTGCCCCACTTCTGGACCATCCCGTCCCAATGGTCCTCCGGGATCCAGCGAGGGCGCTCACCCTTGTCCCTCACCTTCCAAAGGGTACTCTTGATGATTTTGGAGGTCTTTGTGGCAAAGACCTTCCTAATCTCATCAATCATACCCTCCGCCCACTGGTAATCACGCTGTAAAATGAAATGAGAAATCAAAATTAATAAAAGGTCTATTTTACAAATCAAGTCACAACAAATGAGCTAGGAACTTACCGATAAGGTGTCAAACCACCTATCTTGCACAACCTTCCCAGCATCTGTCCAAGATATATATGGACCATCCCACTGAGCCTTCAAAACCTTAGTAATCGCTTTGGTAGTGCGACTATTATCAACAAAGCTGTAATGACAACAATTATGTTAGGAGTAAAATAACACACAATCTAGGGAGACTCCCAAAATTTCGGCAGAGTCTCCCCTGTAAATGTAACATTTCCAAGTTTAAATAGTTACCCTGTTACAAACAGAAGAGTACCCAGTACAATTCAATCTACACAAGTACTACAAAAGTAACATCCAATAAACCATCAAGTCTTTCCACTAAAGTTTAATATAAAGTACCATACAAATAACATAAAAGTATTTGAGGTTTAGTCACTTACTCGTCTCCGGCCGGCACGGGTACCAACATGGGCAGAGGGGATACCGGAGGTGGGGTGGCCTGATGGCCATGGTCCTCCAAGCCACAAACTCCAAGACTCTGCTCTGGGGTGGTCAGTCGGGGTGATGGGGTGGTCTGCTGTGGTGGTAGTGGTGGAGTGGTCTGCTGTGGTGGAGGTGGTGGTGGTGATGGAGTGCTCTGCTGTAGTGGTGATGGAGTGGTCTCCTGTGCTGGGGTGGGAGTCCCCTGCCAGGATGTCGGGGTCCTGGACCCACCACCCCTACTGAAGGGCAGTCGACGTCCCGTCATCTATGGATAAAATCATGAAAAGAAAGGTTAGTCTCAGGATATATATAAACCTGTGTAACATGTTGTTTAACGACTACATACTCTGTGTCTGTTTCAGTTTCAAATTCCCCATCAATTTCAGTGTCACTGTGGTTATCTGTTTGAACAAGTTCATCAGTATCCAAATCAGCCCTAGACCGTTTTGATCGAGAGACAAGGTCTTTGTCAATGTGTTTACCCCCCGTAGTGGCGAGTGTCTCATCCATTATGACTGGATCAATGTTGAACAACAAATTGGCATCGTTGAGCTCGTGTGGTGCAAGCTGATAAGCGTCATCGACCTCCTCGGAGACATTGTCAGTGATCTGACTTCGAGCCTTGGCCTTGATTACTGCATACCAGTCCTGATGTCCTCCCGGGAAGTCGGTGTAATAAACCTGCTCAGCTTGTTGGGCAAAAATAAAGGGATCAAACCCTTTATATCTACCATTCTTCTTGACCTCAACTAAGCCGTAGTTGTTGTCAACCTTTGTTCCAACACCGATTGTGTTGTCGAACCAATCACATTTGAAAAGAACAATATCTCTTCTAAGTCATCCAGAGAACGAAACTTCAACAATCTCCGTCAGCACTCCATAAAAGTCTTCTTCCAATTGTCCGGCGGTGCCTCTAACATAAACCCCGTAGTTATGGGTGCGCATCCCTTCACTCTATTGAAGAATATTAAACTTGTAGCCATTTACGTAGTAAATAGGCCATTTTTTAACAGTTTTCACCGGCCCCCAAGAAAGGGCTTGGAGTAAAGAATCTTCAATATGGTTGTTTGGGTCTTGTATCTATGTACAACATAACAAGTAGGTCATCGTTAGATATCAGGAGTTAGAAGCAAAGACAAAAAACACCTGGTAAATGGGTCTTACGTGTTGCGCAAACCAACCAACGAACTTGGATGACACCTAACTATGAATTTGGTCATCAGTTAAATCATTTTGCTCAAGTTTTAGCATATCTGTGTATAAGCTATTCAAAGGAAACAAATTTAGATACTATAAAATCTACGTTTAGAATGTAACATATAACTTCTATGACTTACTCAATAAAGGGTTCCATTTCTAGGCAATTTAGAAGAATGTACAAGTGAGCCACCTTTCGATCTTTCTCATCAATATAACATTTTGTGAGCCTGCCCCCCGAGTGACCAGGATAGTTGAAAATCGATGTTTGTTCATCAAACCCTGTGCGGCTGGCTACCCCAAGATTGCGGGGAGTTCTACTCATTCTAGTTTCTATCTCCTTCGAAAAATAGAAAGAAGCAAAGGTTGTCATTTCTTCGACTAAGTATGTCTCACAAATTGATGCTTCAACGCAGGCTTTGTTCGATACTTTATCTTTTAAGGAGCGTAAGAATCTTCAACATCATTAACAAGATAGTGTTAAGTTAGAAAATACTATTATAAGAAGTGTTTGTAAGGAAATTAAAGAGTTCTGGCGTTCACCTTTCGAATGGATACATCCAACGATACTGCACCGGGCCACCAACCAAGGCCTCGTACGGTAGATGGATAGGCAAATGCTCCATCGAGTCAAAAAAACTTGGTGGGAAAATCTGCTCCAACTTACAAATTAATACTGGAATAGTTTCTTCCATCTTCACAAGTTTCTCCACAGTCAATGAAGTAGCCGTCAACTCCTTAAAGAAGTGACTCAACTCCACCAACGACTTCCAAATAGGCTTTGGTAAGGCATGAAACACGTACGGGAGTAGTTATTGCATAAACACATGGCAATCCTGACTTTTCATGCCAAACACCCTGCCCTCCTTCACGTCAACACATCTACTCAAGTTAGAAGTGAATCCGTCCGGCAGGGTCAACCCATTCATCCAAATACACACAGCAATCTATTGTGGTCTAGTTAAAACATATTTTGCATGGGGTTTAAACATTCTTCCAAGTCCCGCATCCCTCAACTCCAACTCCTTCCTAGAACACCAAATTGGAAGGTCTAGATGACTCTTCTCGTTGTCCTTTGTTCTCCCTTTGATGTCCATAACAGTGTCAAAAATATTCATGAAAACATTACGTTCAGTGTTCATGACATCAATGTTGTGTCTTAACAAGTCTTTCGAATATGGCAAATCCCATAAGACACTCTGCTTCACCCAGTGGGGTTCCTTACCGTAACCCGCAAACTCTTTAACACTCTTGTCCCAGATGTAAGGATACTCTTCGACCCTCTGCCAAACCCGTGCACCAGATAACCTACGGGGTGGAGGTTTATTAACAACCTTGTTCTTCTTAAAACCGGTTTTCTTTCTCCTAAACGACTGATCCAACGGTAGAAACTTTCTATGACAGTCAAAGAAACTTGTATTGCCACTAACAGGGAGTGATTCCCCCCCGGTATGTTCCATGCATACAGGGCAAGCAAGCTTCCCAGACGTTCACCATCCAGAAAGCATACCATAGGCCGGGAAGTCGTTAATAGTCCACATCAAAACAACACGCATCATAAAGTTGTTCTTCAAAGACGCATCGTATGTCATTACCCCGTCATCCCATAACTGTGATAACTCTTCAACCAACGGTTGCAAAAACACGTCTATGTTCGCCTTTGGATTTTTGGGTCCTGGAACCAGTATAGATAGAAACATGACCTCCCTCTTCATACACATATCAGGAGGCAGATTGTATGGGGTCAGGATGACCGGCCAACAAGAGTAAGCCCTTCCGTATTGACCGAAAGGGTTAAACCCATCAGTACATAAGCCAAGTCTTACATTGCGCGGCTCGCCAGAAAAGTCCGGATATAGCTCATCCAAACACTTCCATGCTTTCCCGTCGGAAGGATGGCAAAGAAACCCCTCTTGTGTTCGGTTCAAAGCATGCCAACGCATGTGTTTTGCCGTGGACAATGAGGCATACAGGCGTTGAAGACGCGGTGTTATAGGGAAGTACCACATTTTCTTCCTGGCCGTTCGGGTTACCTTCCCTCTCCTTTTAATGGTCTTGTAGCGTTCCTCATTACAATGCAGACATTTTGTGACACTCTTGTCTGCAAACTCATTTCTGAACAGCATACATCCACCAACACAACACTCTATCTTCACACAACCCAACCCCAAGTTTGCCACTTATTTCTTAGCATGGTATAGGTTTACTGGCATTCTATGATTACTAGGCATGGTGGAACCCATCAGATTGACCATCCTATTAAAACAACCTCCAGAAAGATTATAATCTGCCTTTAGGCTTAAAGCAGCTAGGGAGGCAGACAACTCAGTGTGACTGTTGCACCCGTCCCACAATGGAGTCTGAGCCGCCGCTAACAAATCATAAAATCTCTTCACCTCTGGATTAGGATCCTCCTCTACATTGTCAGAGTCTCCATGACTTGCTTGGTCATTATGTTCCAGCAGACGCCTAGTGGAGGGTCCAACATGATCCATCACCATTTGTTCTATGTTGTTGTACGTATCCCTGTTTCCTCCAACCTCATAGTAAGACTGTTGCATGGTTACGTCTGATAGTCTACGCGGTAACTGCTCACCATGGTTGTACCAGCAGTGGTATGTTTCCATGAACCCTTTCTCAGTTAGGTGGCACATGACATCATCTGCGTATTCAAAACTCATGCATTTGCACCTTGAGCACGGACAACGAATCATCTGAGTCACTTCAAATCCAGGAGTGTTTGCCGTAGCGAACGGAATGAACTCTAATAGCCCCATCATAAACTCCTCAGTCACTCGCCGATTGCGATCTAGTCGGTTGTACATCCATCACCGATTTGCCGGTACCTCCATTTACAATATCTAACAAGCACAATTTCTGTTACTTTAAATTATTGTAATTTTATTTGACTATCAGTTGTAAATCACTCTCTATCTCTTTGATGTTGTAAATTGGTGGGGCCCTATCCCATTCGGGATGAATATGCAACCAACTGTAACCCATTTCTGTTGTATGTGGTCTATCTTGTGTCGTTGATGTTCATTTAAAATTTCGACAGCATTTCGCATTAGTCCCCGAGTACACAGAGATACGTACGGAATGAAACATCGCACGCAGACATGCACCCTGGGGACAATACGAAACACCATAACTGAAATTTCATATGAACATTCAACGTCTTAAGATAGACTATATACAACATTGATGGGTTACGCCCTACTGGTTACAAATTCATACCAAACTGTCCAACTGGGACAATTCAAGATCCAACATAACACGGTACATCAGCCGGTTGTTTTGAAACTTGAACGGGAATCTAATGGGTACACACACGACTAAACTCTACATTATTAAATCATGAGTTTCATTTTTTAAGTTCCCTAAGAAAGGAAGCCTGTCAAAATTTTGGCAGAGTCTCCCCTGTAAACTAGACAGTTCCCAAATTTACAAACGACCTGTTACATACAGAAAACTTTTCAGTATAGATAAATATACATACCGTACGCATTGTATATGATATTCAAAGTTATGAACACCAAATCATGTTATCAGTACATAAAACCAATGCCTAATGAGCTCTGCTCTCCACTAACAAACAACATTACACATGCATAAAGAATCATGTTATCAGCACACAAAACCAATGCCTAATGAGCTCTGCTCTCCACTAATAAACAACATTACACATGCATAAAGAATCATGTTATCAGCACACAAAACCAATGCCTAATGAGCTCTGCTCTCCACTAACAAACAACATTACACATGCATAAAGAATCATGTTATCAGCACACAAAACCAATGCCTAATGAGCTCTGCTCTCCACTAACGAACAGCATTACACATGCATAGAACACATTATAAACATATCAAAACCAGTTCCTAATGAGCTTTGCTCTCTACTAACAAACAACAATTGACATGCATACATATATCAAGAAAGTCAGCGTTAGGGGATTACCTAAGGAAAAAAGTCAGCGATGAATACAGAGCTCAAAAGAGACGATCAGAGACCACGTGTGATGTGTGTTACTCTGCATGACAAACCAAGAAGTTGTTAGACAGTTACAAGTAGCAAGGAAACTAAACAAAGAGAGACACACAAAGCAAATTATAGATTACACAGCAACGACTACTTAGTGATCTAGACACTTGGGATCCACATGAGAATGAGTCCATAAGAGATACAACAGAGACTACATTTGCATTATTAAACATTCTAAAGGTTATTTGTAAAGACTCTTCTTAGATGAGTTAATTTATAAAGACTCTTTTTAGATGAGTTAATTAGTTAAGAGTGATGCGAACAGAGCAGAGCAGAGAGAGAATCGAGCAGATCAGAGAGAGAAGCGAGCAGGGCGGAGAGAGAAGCGAGCAGATCAGAGAGAGAAGCGAACAGATTAGACAGCGACACAAAGAAGAAGGAACGGGAGACCAAACGCGAAGAAGAAACGAAGAAGAAGAAGCAGAGGTTGAAGTCGCATCACGCTGGAAGCAGAGTGAGAAAAGAGAAGTCGCGTGCGAGTGAGAAAGAAGGAAGAAGGGTGCCCTAACACAATTGGGTCTTTTTCTGGGTCACCCAATTAAAATGGGTTTTTAATGGTTTTTACCCGATCCCACAAAATCATAAAATCTTGGGATTTTACCGATTTTGGGATCTTAATCCCGATTTTACTCCGCTTTTGCCCATTTACGATTTTCTATGGGATCTTGATCGGAATCCTTGCCCAAAATCACAAAATCATAGGATTTTGGGATTCCACTCCCGATTTTGACTACCATGGCTGCTAGTGATGATGATGCTGTCTACATAAACCAGTAGGTAATCCACCTAAGATACAGAGTTATATACAAAGAGAGATGAGTCACAGATGCTGGCTTTATCCCCAAAGGAGATCTTAGTGAACTGTAAGCGTTCAAACCAAGCTCTTGGGGCCTATTTAAGTTCATATATTACAATATGCAACCTACACATAAGCTGCATATATTACCTTATGACCATAGGATCAATGTTGGTTGTTTGTGATGTTTGAGGGTGTTGGTTGGTTGTGTAGAGGGAGCTGCAAAATTAAGGGGAAAACCAGGTGGGAACTGAGACTCATTGGTGGAAGGTACAGAGGGAGATAATGTGGAAGTAGAGGAGCTGGTTACAAGGAGAAAATAATACAGTTGGATGCAGTGAGTGTAACAGGAATGGGATACTGAAGTGGTGAATTTAGGATAGGGAAAGCGAGCCTCATTGAATAACACATCCTTTGAGATATATAACCTACGATAGGAAAATAACTTCTGCTAATGCCACATCATATATTGTGACGAAGGGTTATATAGCTCCAGAGTATCTCGAGGAAGGAATGGTCATAACCAAAATGGATGTTTATGCCTTCGGAGTGGTGCTGTTAGAACTGATCACAAGTAAAGATTCTGTGATCCTACAAGATGGAAGAGAAGTAATGCTTCAGGCTATGGAAGTAAATCTTGTTGGAAAAGAGATTGAAGCAGAGGAAGTGAGTTTGTTTGTTGATCCTAGCCTAACTGGAAATAATGAGAAAGTGTGTTTCCTTCAACCCTTATAGGTCCTAGTGAAGAGAGTATTGTGCTTTGGGTTACATTCCAAATCATCCCTTCTTTTGTTGGTTTGAATGGTGTTGATAAACAACGTGCCTAATTATGTCCATTGACAAATGCCAAGATATAACTATTATTATGGGTTAAAAATACCTGTTTTACCATGGAATTATTAAAGAAAAGCCTCATGAAAATTGGGTAGCCCAATCAAGTCATCTCAAGAGCATTCACTGTGTTTCAATGAATCCTTTTTCTATTTGTGCTGGCAGTATGTCGCAACTAGTGGGGTTAGCAAATGCACACTTTGCCTTAGTATTCGCCAACTAGTTAATTACATAAGATAGCATCACAGGCTACATTTTATTCATGTTGTATCATAGCATTTGAACTATCCGATTTTGTGTTATGATTTCAAGAGGCAATTTGATTAGACTATATTATGTTCAGGCATCTCTTTTCTTAAATACTATAATGAAATGAATATAGCACAACTGAATTGGTAGTCTGGTATTCAACAGAGAAGTGAATTAAATACATTAATTTAGGCATAACTTGAATGAATGAATTTGTAATTTAAAAAACACTTGTCTCTATTATACATTATATCTTATCTTGTCCCTTTAGCACCAACTATATACCCATACTATTTTGAATAATTTCTTTATCATATACAATATTTTTACCCAGCAAAATGATATACATCTCAGGCTTTAGTTGACAGAAACTTTACAGATTATTCAGGTTGTTTGGAAAAGATTATTCAGGTTGTTTTCCTTGAAAATAAATACTGATATACACCTGGAATACATGTAAGGATAGAAATAATGCCCTGAAACTAAAATTCAAACAGAAGAAAACAAGAAAAAATCTATAGAAATAATGCCCTGAAACTAAAATTCAAACAGAAGAAAAGAAGAAAACAAGAATGAACTAAAAACCCAGTAAGCTGCTCACTAACCAGTTTGTGAGAGAGGCTCACGGAGGCGGTGGAGGTGGAGCTTCGACGAAGGTGGAGGTGGAGGTGGAGGTGGAGGTGGAGGTGGACCACGAAGCCTTTCTCAGAGGGGCTCACGGAGGCAGTGGAGGTGTAGCTTCAGTGGATGTGGAGCTTCGGTGGAGGTGGAAGTTTAGTGGAGGTGGAGGAGAGGGAGGGAGAGGTGAACGGAGGGAGGGAGGGGGAACTCGGAGGTGAGGAGGGGGAGGGAGAGGTGAACGGAGGGAGGGAGGGGGAACTCGGAGGTGACGAGAGGGAGGGAGAGGTGAACGGAGGGAGGGAGGGGGAAATCGGAGGTGAGGAGGGGGAGGGAGAGGTGAACGGAGAGGTTAGCTGAGAGGGGGGAAAGTTAGGGCAACTGAGAGGGAGAGGGGCTGCTGTCGAGTGACATTAAAAATTTAGCGACGGCATTCAGGCCGTCACTACAGACGTCACTACCTTTAAACACTTTGCGACGGTAAACCAACTCCGTCCCTAGTCCCCTGAACCGTAGCAACGGCCTCAACCCACCGTCACTAACTTCAATCATTAAAAGGAAAAATTGGAGGGAAGTGAAATACATAGCGACGGGCAGACGAATCCGTCACTAATATCCTGAATCTTAGCGACGGTTTCACACCCCCGTCACTACCTTCCATTATTTAAATTCAATAGTGTGGAGGGAAGACGAAAACATAGCCACGGTAGAACATACCGTCACTAATCTCTTCACAAATAGCGACGGTATCGCCCAACCGTCACTAATATCCTAAACCTTAGCGACGGTTGGAGAATGCCATCACTATTATTCGCGACGGTATTGCATCGCCGTCACTAATTATTTCATACAGTAGCGACGATGTATGCCTCCGTCACTAGTACAAACCATAGCGACGCGGATTGACCGTCGCTTTAGTTGGAGGGAACATTAGCGACGGTAGCTCACCGTCGCAACTGTTTGCCGCCAACTGAAAACCAGGGCGGGAAAGAAAAAATGTTGGAGTTAAAATATAGCGACCCTTCTAGCGACGGTGTTGATAAGGATTAGCGACCGCGTATTATCCCGGTCGCTAATTTAGTCGCTAACAACTTTTAGGTCCCTTTTGGCATGAAACGGTCGCTAACACGGTCGCTATTTAGTGACGGCAGGTGGTGGTCGCTAATTTGAGGTAGCTGTTTAGGGTTTTTTTAGTTGTGTAATAAGAACAGAATGAATATGCAACATAAACACAGTTCAAGAACAGCTATTACGAAGGTAAGTGTCCCGGACAGCGACATCTCCTAGAAGAAGCTTGCAAGAGAACCCCTTGAGGGCTTTTAAGGCCGATTGTATGGCACTCAGCACCTCGACAGAATGAGAGGAAAGTTCGCTCTCCTCAGTGTAGTAAGCACGGCTCAGCAGCAGAAAGTCCTCGTGCGACCAACTGATAGGGAATTTGGTGAACCCTTCCTTATTGAGCCAGAAGACCGGCTTATTTGATTGAACTCGGACCCGTGTGTAGTAATGTTTAAAAGAGCGTCCGTCCACCTTAGCGGATTCGGTGTAGGACTTGAAGTTCACTACCCTTGAGTCACAACGGAGTGTTATGAACCCAAGGCTGCCCTTCTTGTTGGCACGGCGGACCACTTGGCAGTAGTAGAACAGCTTGGCCACAGTGGCGGTGAAGTTGAAATGCTCTCCCAGAGTTTCGAGAGCACGCACTAAGCCCCAGCCATTAGGATGCAGCTGTGTGGGGGCGGAGTCAAGGAAGCGGAGGACGACCATTTGAAACTCCGTCATGGGGAAACGGACTCATAAGTTTTGAAAGACGAAGTCATACATATAGACCGACCTCTCGTCAGGGACGTGGTGGTAGACCCTCTCCATTGGGCAGGGGGCAAGGATGAGAAAGCGTCCCTTATACTTTTTATCGGAATAGATTCTGTAGCGGAGAGTAACTAGATTTCCCTCTTCATTTGCATGATGTGAGGGGATGTTCAAGAACTCCTCCTCGACCCAGCAGTACGGCTTTTCTCTGTTCATCTTTTCCCAGTTCAGCCAGTGTGCCACGACATTGACACACCCTTTAGTAGCTCGTAGAATTAAAGTTTTTTCAGACCCCAGAATCTCCATGATACCCGATGCACGATGGAATGCTTGTGTACTATAGTAGAAGGCAACATCGTCAGAGAGGTAACCTTCATCGCTTGACCCATCGTCAGAGCAGCTGGTGACCCTTGAGTCAAGGGGATCCTTAGAGCGGTGCCGAACAACTGGCGCTCACGAGGAGGAAGTTTCGACCCTCTCTGAGCGACGAGGCCCAGCCACAGGAAGATTCACTGGAATCCTTCCACCACGGTGGCTAGAGGAGGCACGAGAGCTCAGACTCCCCCTGTTTGAGGTACCAGCGCTGCTTGTTTTAGGGCGCATGGTTGAAGCAAAACAAACTAAAATGATATGGAGGAAAAGGATAGGAAGGTTACCTAAAAAAGGAAGAGCTTTGTGAAGAGGAAAGGCAGCAAGGGAGTCTTCAGAAATTTAAGCAGAGGTTCACTAAGCTTGATGACAGAAGTGACTTCCAAAATTCATTAAGCGACCCTTTTATAGGTAACAAAGAAGCACAGTGTCCAACCAAGAGTCACGACGTTTGTCTTAAAATGCAGCCTTTCGGATTCAAACGACCTCGTCGTTTCGTAACTCAAAGCGTAAAAATAGTAACGCTTTAGGGAAAGTTTTAAGCGAAACAGGCCTGTGGAAGTTAAAATCCAGGCCCAATAAGCCCAATCGACGGTTACACTCATGGGTAATGATGGATCATGTGTTAAAAAAGGCATTTAATGTCCAATCATATCAGACGCATTTAATGCACTCCAACAACTATTCAAATACCAAAAGTTTCGATTTCCAAAAACTCTTGGGATTTCCCTCGCTGAGAATCCCTGTCTGAATCCGTTGTGAGGACATCAGAAGAACGGTAACTTAATCTAAAGAGCGGGTGTGTTCGTAAGAAACAAAACACGCATCTAGCAAAGAGTTTTTAGAGACAACCTCTGGAGTGAATGACCGGCATCCAGACTTCTCGAAGACTGTATAGCTCTAATGAGCAACTTAACAGTCCCTCACATAAGCAAGGGGACATGATCTGGTCTGGATACCGGTACCTAAAGTATGACGTCAGAGTGACCTCTTAAAGGAGGATCCGGTGTTACAGGAAGATAGTATCCGTTGTCACTTTATCCGTTCTCACTCCATCAAATGCTTCATCCGTCCTCGACACGACGGATGCCTCATCCGTTCTCATTTCCACGGTATGAATAACCGTTTGCCTCGGGACCATTATGAGATAAGAGTTCCTTATAACTTATCAGCGAAGATACCCTGCATAGCGGAATGTGTCTATGTCAATTATCTTAGAGAGTAAGTACAATTGTCAACGAAATATGCGGAAAGGTATTATGCCCCATCCCTATCACAGGATCATACTCTGATAATTCACCTACCCCCCTGACACACTCTGAGTACTGAGTCATATTGATTGACGCGCTCTACACGCTATCAGAACCAAGGGGCCCACTTGCATCCAACGATTCATTTCCTACGTTCGACTATAAATAGCTCATTTCAATACACATGCAAGGTTACGTTGTTCTATCGCACATCTCTACTATTGTATTGCTTGAGTATTTATCGAGTTTCCTATACTCTTCTAACTTGAGCGTCGGAGAATCTTCGCACGTGGCACCACCTTTCGCCCCCTTTCAACGTGAAACGCTGGTGTGAAGGATCTCCAGGACAACAAGACCGGTTTCTCCCACTGAGAGGCCGGATTACAATACCGGATACCCATTGTACTGGTGTATAAACCCTAAATCACCTATATTTTTATGGCTGGTCCAACACCGGATCCTAGACCCCGGTTCAGACTAGTTCACTTTCAGATATCAAAAAATTCTTAGGCGTGTAGTGATCTTAGGTATAGAAGAATGCATATGTTAGCTTAGTTGTTTAATGGCAAACATTATGTAGGGTCTGGTATTGGTAAGGTAGATCAACCTTCTCTCCAATCTTCTATACCCAAGTGGATCATCATAGGGAATTGACGAAGCTAGTTAGGATGTAGAAGAAAAGGAGTGATAGTTTATAGGCACCCTCACAGGATTACAACTTAATAAGCGTGAATCATTGATCACTTCAAGGCAATATTTCCTTTAAGGAATGGCAATTCCCTGATCAGTATGTGTAATTTACAAGCTAAGAAAGCACCTTTGAATTCTGAAATTCTTTATGCCAAAAGCTAAGGGAAGTTTAGAGTTGATAGAGTTAAAATCACCAAGGTGTCTCCAATCAAAACTACATCATTTACTTAAACAAGTACGGGCACAAAGCAGTGAGAATTCCTCTTGATGAAGAGTGAATGATCTGATTTTGTTTGAACAAAACCAAGTTATGGAATGAAGTTTGTGGGCTTCTCATACCAGGATCTATTATCCTGCTTAAGCCCATATAATGACTTCAAAAACTAATAAACCTGATTTGGTTTGTCTGTATTCATGCCTTTAGGTAGTTGCATATAGACTACTTCCTTTAAATCCCCATGTAAGAAAGCATTATACACATCTAATTGATGGATATGTCATTCTTTAATAGATGCCAAAGCCTAGATTAATCTCACAGTAGTGGGTTTAGCTACTAGTGAGAAAGTTTCCTAGCAATCCAAACTTTCAATCTATGTGTATCCTCTTGCCACTAGTCGAGCTTTATATCTCTTAATGCTCTAATCTACCTTTCTTTTTATCTTATAGACCTAACTTGCTCTCAATTGGAGTCATATTAGGAGGACAAGACACTATTTCCTTAGTGTTGTTCTTATTTAATGCATAAAATTCTTTGGTCATGGCATCCTACCATTCTTTATATAGGCAAGCCTATACACATCTTTTAAGCTCAGTTTTTTGATCCATTAAGGTTGTGAAGGCTTTATGGCTAAAGGATAGATTTTTGTAACTAACAAAAATCCATATAGGATATTTGATATGAGTAAGAACAATATTACATGTATAGTCCCTTAGATAGTACTTGGGTGGTATTTTGTGTGTATAAGGTTTGATGGATAAGGTTTCATTATCACAAATAAGATTAAGTATGGAATTAGGTGAAATAGAAGCTCAATTTCTGTAGTTTAGGTAGTAAGGTATGATCACAGGAAGTGAAGGTGTGATATTAGGTAAAATAGGTGGCTTTGTGTTTGATGGTGTAGTGGATGAAAGGTGGTCAATGGGTGAGGTATGTGGATTAACATATCTCAAAGGGAAAGGACTTATTTTGTCTCTATATAGCAAAAATTGTTCATAAACTATTAGATTCCTAGACACCATAATTGCCTAAGACTTAAGGTTAAGTGTGATATATCCTTTGGTTCTGGATTTGTAACAAAGTAACATTATTGCTTATAATCATGGGCCTAAGTTCTTCGTTCCTGCTGCAAAGTGGAGGTGTCGCACAAGCAACCAAACACTTTGACACATGTAAGGTAAGGTGGCTCTCTTGTCAATACTTCAAAAGGAGACTTATTATTCAACAATAGAGTTAGAACTATGTTAATGAGAAAAACTACATGAGATATAATATAGCCCCATAATTTCTTTAGCAACCTAGATTGGAACATTAAAGCTCTAGCTACATTTAAAATGTGCTAGTGTTTCCTCTCTACCCCGTCATTTTTCTGGTGGATTTCATTACATGAAGATTAAGGTATGATGCCTTTGTTGCTATAGTATGCTGGCATGGAAAATTCAAGTCCATTGTTACCTCTATAAGTTGACAAAGTTTAGACACGTTTTCTAGTTTCAAATTTGTTCTTCATTAATACAACCTAGACAAATCAAGAATGGTCATCTACCATATTGTCAAAAAAATATTTATGCTCATTCATAAAAAGTAATAGATAATGGTCCCCAAATATCCAGGTTCAGCAACTCAAAATCTAATGAGCAATATAACTACTAAAAGGAAATGAAAGTTTTCTTTACTTGGTTACTTGAGAAACATCACCCATTAAGCAATCAGGATAAGTTATGTAATCATATGTGTTCCTTAGAAAAATTAATCTGTTATTTGAATAGTGGCCTAATCTGAAATGTCATAGGCTACTTAGGAATTGAGTAATGTTGCAACATTATTAATATCAACAACATTACTAATAACCCCCGTAAGTGTACGGGCTTTTATAGCGTAAAAAGAATTTGTATCTGTAACACCTCCTTATATACACGAGATATATCTATTCTTCTTGCTTTTAAAATTTTTAGAAACATATACATATTTATCACTTCCTATCTCGCGTATACAAGGACGTATATACATCTGATTTTCTTTTTGAAAGTAAAAAGTTTCAAATTATTCAGAATGATAAAATGAACTTTCAGAAAATCATAAGTGATTAAAGATTACAGTATCATATCCAAAGAGTAAGGTTTATTAAAGTTTAACCTTTACCTTGAATTACAATCATCCAACTTAATATTGTATTAAGGTAAACTAAAACTAAAGATTTAATACCTCTACTTCGATTGTAACCAATCATTTCCTTATCTTCAAACCATGTGATTTTGGAATCCTACCCTTGTCACATCTCTTCTCCTATCCATTGAGGATGAGACCAATTTACCTTTTTGTAATTTCATCCTTTCATCTTGAACTGCTAGCTACATATCATATAACATATATTTTGGACACAGAAATTCAAACAAGAAGAAGTGAGAAACAGAATATCATACTTTACAGATAAGACATAAGCATAAGAGTTTTTACAATCTAATATAATAATTTCAAACATAATCATATACATAATCAATTATGAATATAGAGTTTTCATAAGAGTTTTCATAACATAACAATTATACTTTCATTCACAATCACCCACATAGAATATCACAATCACATGAATGTCATGCAATGTTTTTCATACTACCATCTTATTCATTTTATGCATGTGGGCCCTTAAAGTTTTAGTTTGCACTGGGCCAACCAGGAGTTTACACTGTTCCATAATTCTGGATAATAATAACACAAATGCCTTCATGGCATATGAACAGCTCAACTGGCGTGGAAACACTTGGAGACTAGTCAGACTGAGAAAGTTTTTATTGTGAAAGTAACCGACACTAGGGAGCGACCCCAGGTCACCTGAAGCACTCTTTCACACCCTCTCATCCCAAGGCTCGCAATTAAGCCTCATCTAATGTATCCTCGGTTTCTATAATCCGTCCCTAGGCAATATCACATCTCATTTCTCTTTAATGATTCATGATGCAAGAACTACTCGCATATTTAGTTGGTTAAGACTTTTAGAAACTTAATTATTAAATACCATAAAGGTTCACAAATCATCTCAATAAACTGTACATTCTCATAAGTTATTCTTTGAACTTTTGTTATACAGAAATAAATTTAGTACAATTTTCAAATTTAGATCTCACAAAAATTGAGTTTCCAAGCCTTAAATATCTCAAAACTTTCTCTTAAAAACTTCACATATTTACATAATCTTTCCCAATTTGAATCTTAACTAGATTGAGTTTAGAAATCTCGACTATAACAAAATATTCTTTCGTTATTTCATTAGGGAAAACTAATTTAAATTTCTAAAAGAAAATATAGATTTTTTTTAAAAATCATTAACTAAGAATACTTAAAACTATAAAAATTTTCTTTAATTCAAGAATTAATTATCTCAACCTCTTATTTTCATAAAATAGCTTCTTTCTAATACTAGATTTTATTCTAGAGATTAAAAATAAAGTTAATGAAAATTATTTCTAAGAAGAAATAAAAGACTAAAATAATGATAAAATACTTTCTCTTAGAATAAAAATTTAAAGAGTAAAGTAAGAAAATTCTTACTGAGTTTTAACTTTTCGTCATACTTGCTATATGCTCAAACTCATATCACAAGATCATCAATCATAATCAAATATTATCAATTACAATATCATCAATCACAATCAAAAAATGTCAATCATAATCAAATAATATCGATCAAAATTAAATATCATCAATAATAATCAAATACTAATAATTATAATCAAATCAATTAAATATAATTCAAAATTTAATGGTTATTTAAATTAATAAGATTAATTTTAAGTCTTTATAGTCCATTCCTCGCATAGGTCTATGTAGGTCCATATAGTCCAATTCTCGCATTGGTATATAGTTTAGTCTATACAGGTCATAATAGTCCAAGTCCTTGCATAGGTTCAGTCCAGTTTGCATAGGTTATCCAGGTATTTACATAGGTATTCAGATCAAGTTACACAAGATACTCAATTTAAAATTTATTGTAAATTTTTAAGTTAAATAGTTATTATTTTAAAATAATATTATTATTAAATTTTAAAGGAGTAGGGGACTCCTCTCATTATTCTTATGTCTTTTTATATTATATTCCTATCTCACTCCCCTTTAGCTCTTGTATCTTGGTTCGTTATGGAAAATCTGTGTGCGCCTCATCTCCGAGTTCTAAAATATACCAATTTTACTTTAATATAGTTATAAGATAAAAGTTAAGATTTCTACTTAAAACGGATATGGTAAATTTTAAATAGTGAATAGTAAATAGTAAATCATGAATAGTAACAGTAAATAGTAAATATGAATAGTAATAATAAATAGTAAAACATAAATAGTAATGGTAAAAAGTAAATCATAAATAGTAAAGGTAAATAGTAATAGCAAATAATAATTTACTATTTGAATAGTAATTTACTATTGAAATAGTAATTTACTATTGAAATAGTATTTTACTATTCAGAATAGTAACTTAAAATAATATTAATTCCAGTATAATAATAGATTTCTAAAAACGATATGAAAATAACCCTAAAAAATATAAAAGAGATGTATTCTTACCTTGGAATTTTAGTAGAACCTTCTTCCAAAAATTTTTTTTCTCTCTCTTACTTCCACCACTATCTCACTAGCACTACTATATTAAGAAAACTTAATCTGAAATTGTGAATTCTAAAGAAGAATTCCTTTGATATTTATAGGAAGCAAAATTACTATACATTCTATTATTTTAATATAAAAGTACTGTGCATTTTTTTAAATTTAAATCCTGGTTACTGTACATCTTTTGAAAATTTCGTACATGCACAGTGTGTTACATAGTAAATGTCGGCTGAATTATTAAGCCAAATAGTAACCTTTCACTCGGTATATTTTAAATATTCAAAATTAGTCATTTTTGAAATTTAACGATATTATATCAGTTCTCACTAATTTATGATAAGTAATATAAAGTTTAAATTTTAAAAATCTAAAATATTCTATTAATAAAAATTTATTGATATGTTTTTATTTTTTTACGATTGGTAAAAATCAAGATTTTACTCAAACCGATAATTTTTAGATAAGTCTACTTGAAATAGATTTTAGAAAATTTTCTTATAATTTAAATTCACTTTCTTGTAAATATTTTTAATTTTAAGTAACTTTATATGAATTTAAAAATATTTAAAATATTATTTTATTAAAATATTTCAAAAAATTCATAAAAATTCTAGAAAATCATAAATATTATGTAGATCAAAAAGTTCTAAAGAACCATACTCTAATTCCTTCAAAATTGTATTTTAAAATTCTAATAAGAGTTAAATCACAAATATATAAAAACATAAATATAAAAACATAAAATAAAAGTTGTGAATAATAAATATATTTAAAATTTTTAATATCATTTTATTAATCAATGAATACTAATTAAGTCATTTTAAAGTTCTCATTCAAAATACATAAATATTTTTATTTTTATTATTTTATTTTATTTTAAAAAATAAATAATTAAATATAAATACCAAAATTTCATAAAAACTGATAATAATAAACTAACTAATAGTAAGTATTTCTCATTAAAGATATATTAATATCTATTTTCTATTTGTGTTGAAAATGGGATGTTACAACTCTACTCCCCTAAAAGAAATTTCATCCTTGAAATTTGATATTGTTAAATCTTACCAAGGATAAACTAAGTGAACTATCCTAATATGTTTTCTAGTTTTATTGATAATTATGTATCCTTTCCTTGATGTTGCCACTTGCTTCTTTTCAATCTTATCATGTAATTTTTCCTAAACTCAAAAATATCACCCTCTTAATTTTGTTAACCATACTCATCTTAAACTGATGATTAACTCTAAACACCTCTATAATTACATTTTTTAATCCATCAAAACATCACTTAATCCGTAACATTTATAAATTAAAATTCTTACTCGCAACATAGTAAAATAGACTGCTAAGAATTAATTACTGGACAACTAGCCGTTAGCAACTAGCCGTTGGACTAGCAGTTATGACCGTTGCATCACTCTCCTTTGCTTGTTTATAAATTTCCAATCCATTCTCACTTCCTATCACAACTTCAAGGCCTCTTAGTTTCTCTCTTATATCTAATTTCTTCAATCTTTTCCTTCAAGTAATATTGTACTACTCGATGGCCAACCTCCCTAGAAGTGATGAAGAACGAAGGCGAGATGGACTACAGTTCGTGGTAACAAGTGCCTCACTTCTTATAATCATTATGGTGATTTTTCTAGTTTGGATATTTTTTGTATTGCCAAAACTCTTAAACCTCTATCTATGATGTACTAGATGTTCTACTTTATTTTCCTTAATGCTCTTTCCATCATAATTGACTACAACCATTACATAGATTTGATAAATTCTCTAATCTTAAATGATCACAAATCACTACGTTGACTTAGAAATACTCACTTGAATTTTTTTTTGTTATGGGTAACTAAGATTTATGTAATTCTTTTCATAGGAAAATCAATAAGTAAAGGTTCATATGTATTTCCTCATGGTTTACTAACACATTTCTTTATTTTAAATCTACAATGGTCATTACATAACAATGATTTATATTAGGTGTGTATATTCATTGAACAAAATTGATGACTAAAAGAAAATAACTTGATAAACATGTACCATATTGTTACAAAAATATTTTATGACACAATTTCTCAATATTAAACCAATATTATTATCTCCAAAGATTTATAGTACTTATTTTAGATTCTTTATGGACATATTCACTACAATAAAACACTTAAAAAAATTTAACAATATATGATTGATTACCTTCAATGTCACAACCATAAAAGTTTCATTAATTCATATATTTATATACATAACCATCATATATATTATTCAATCGCAGGCATCATAAAGGAAAACTTCATCAAATCAAACAATAATTAACATATCTTATATGTCATACAAAAGAAGAATCAATACAAATAGCTACAATTATTTGTTATACCAAACAAGTTACTGAACAAATTATCATATTTCTTTCATGAAGCATACATCCACACATTTTTTATTCAAAATATATCACCAAAAACTATGATTCTATCTTAGACAATTTGTTATACTACTTCGAATTACTACATTTATCTACACATTAGAATTTTAATTCACACAAGTATCTCTACAACTTCAAGGACATGGTAAAGAATATTGTAACACCCTCTATTACACCTAAATAAATTCTAAAAAAATTTATAATTTTTTATTACTAAAGATATGATTGTTAAAAAGAAACTATCAGAATAAATTATATACATTATTTCTGAAATACCTCATAAATATTATTAAAACTTTGTAAAGTAATTTTACATTCATCCAACGAAAATAAATATTAAACATTATAAGAAAGAGAGGAAACTCCATGGCCCAGAAGCAGTTACTTAATAACATTATTTATTCATTGGACCACGGTATTCATACCGAGCTCCCTTTCTAGAACGTGCTATATTTACTACCAATTGTCGCAACCTGGATCGCGACGGCGCGGCGAGAGAGAGAGGAAGGGAGTGTAGGATGAAACAGGGAGTCGCCACCAACATTTTTATCCATAGGAAAAACATTGGAAAAAACTAAGTTCAGTAAAGCACTGGTTAAAAATTGAGATTCAAGTTCGGGAGTCGGTTACGAGTAGGGAAGGTATTAGCACCCTACATCGCCTGTCAAAAATAGTACCAAGATTGAAAACGCGCAACATAAATAGCCTTACAAAAGATGGTTTATTTCTTCCCTTTTATTGTTGTATTTTTTTATTTAAAAATGACAGAATGGAGTGAGAGAACTGTACAAACATAGAATGTCGAAGCGAGGTCAATAGGACGTTTCATCCGAATTAAACTCGACTTCGATATGAGACAGAGAGGGGAAGAGAATGCTAATAAGGCGTCACGCCTAAATTAGATGTTCTCGGATAAAAAAAAAAGGAATAGAAAAGAGATAAGCGGGACGACTCATCCTAAGTATCCCTTCCCTATGAATTATGGTGAGGCTTGAGCAAAAACTAGGGGGAAATCAACAAGACGTCACGTCTAAATTGATTTTCACGAAAGCGACCAAAAAGAAGAAAATTTATGAAAGAAACATGAAAGTGAGGAAATAAATCAATAAAAAGAAATAAGAAAGATGGGCCCGACAGGAGTTGAGGTCCTGCTCTTACGTATTCTTGAATTATCAAGAAATCAGGGTTACGTAGTTCTGAGTGTTGTTTTTTTAGGAAAAGACTCGGGAGATGATGATGGATGTCATTGAGGTGGGGAGCTCGTACAAGGCAAAGTTCTTCGCACGTGTACGAATCCTAAAGAGGTTATGTAGACGGGAGTGCTCCCGTACGACACCGTTTTAAAAAAAAGAGATTTTTAAACTAGATAATATAACATGTGCAAAATTTATTACTTATTATTTATTATTATATGTATTTCTTAAGGGAAAAGGGTAAAAATATTAACAGTTTAAACTATGCCACACAGACAAACATAACAAATAAACAGCAAACTGACAGGAAAATAAATGACTGAAAATAATAGAAATAAGGAACAGAATGGAACCGGTGTGGTGGGCTCAGGACCGATGTGGGAGTCAAGTGCAGCGACGGTGTCAAACCGGTTCTGGACTTACGCACTGACAGAAGCAATGGACTGGTGTTGGGCTCAAATCCTGAAAATTGAAGGATGCGACCGGTGTTGTTGGAGGTTGATCCGAAGTGAGTAAATGACTGGATGCTGTTGAGAAGTAATGAAGACTGACAAGGTAATGTGGTGTGGGAATTGGGACGGTGTTGGTTCTGTGCGAGGACGGTGTGCATTCGGGGTAGGGACGGTGAAGGAGCAGTGGCTTTGAGTATTGGAAAACTTCAAGCTTTTTAAAGCTAAGGGGTCTTTTGTGGTGACTAAGACAGGTCACTGATTTCAAGTGGGGAGGTCATTTGAGGATCTTGAGGAATCAGAGAGAATTTGAAGAGAGTCTTCTTGCAAAGAGAGGGAGTCCAAAAAAGCTAACCCCTTGAGCTTCCTTGGTTAGGGCATTTATAGGGCTTTGAGGTCATGGGCTGAGGGTTTGGGACAACCAGAATTCCCATTCACCCATACGTGTAGTGGTGTGCAACCCTGGCCACTATCCGTTCGTGGGGAGCAGGGTTTCAGTGGGGTATTTTTTAATTGTCCACTTCCGCCTCCCTGTCTGCCATTTTTAGAGAGTGCGATTCCAGGTCATCACGCATAAACTTCCGGCCTGGTCTTTCCGTTGTCCAGTTTGTAACATCGGTCAGCAAAACACCGGTTGGGACGGAGTCCCCACTGATCCGATGTGGCCTCTTAAGAACCTGGACCTGCATCTTTAAACCGGTTGAGCCTTTTCAAGGTAGTATCACAGGGGCGGTGTTCTTCCTCCTAGTCCGGATCTACTTCCAGTCCGGTGTGCATGTTTCGATCTGAGATCCCTTGATTTTTACTTGGGCCGGACTGACCTGTTACTTCGTTGTCAGGTGTACGACATCGGTGGTCTGGTGTTACCACTTTTAGGACCTTGGTCCGGTGTTGTTCCAATTTAGGTCGGACCGAAAGAGGTGTTCACAGATGCCCCTCTTTACTCTTTTTTCACAAGAGAAATGCACATTTCCGAGGTGAAAAGGGAGTAAAGATATGAACACCGATGTAGGGGTTGAGTAGGACCCAGATCCGGTGTGGGACTTAATGACGTGGCCAATTAAACAACCGATGTGTCCTACACGTGGTCCACGTCAGGAGGTGACTGAAACATCCCACGTGTCATCAGCTAATTGGCTCTTTTCATAATTCAAAATTCACGCCTTTGGGCCAGAATGCCAAAAGTCGGCCCCTTTTAATGGGCCTTGGGCCGGAATGCGGAAGGTTCGGGATCCTCGCCTCCCCTCTATAAAAGCAACTTCGGGGATCCATCATTTTCACTCCTTTCTTGATATTGAAGTGCTGCCTCTCCGACATCCAAATCCTCCGGTGTTTTAAAGTTCTTCTTCGGTATTACAAGTTTTCTCCTGTGTTACAACCTGGCCCGTACTAAGAGAACTGCATGCATCGCCTCAGCAGGTAGCCATCATCTCCTTCATTTTAATTCGTAGATAAGTCATGGGGGACACCGGTTCGAGTAGTGACTCCATTGAGGTCCTATCAGGTCCTCCTTCAATTACATCCCGGCGTCAGCTGGGTGGAGTTTCGAGCCGAGGTCTGAGTCACCAAAGTGAGGCAACCTCAGGGGCTTCACATCGGTTCGTCTCATCGGGACACCGTTTCTCCACATTGCCTTTATGGGAAACAGAGGGGTTTGACACATCGTCAGACTCATCTTTTAACTTTGGCACTGCTAGTGAGGGGGGAAGCAGTGCCGATCTCTATCTTACTGGCGATGTGGCTTTTTATAGTTGTATTCCCTTCCTTCGTCACACCGTCCGAATGGCTTCTGAAAACTCCACTACCGGCGCCGCTGTGATCACCGATCCTGTTGAGACAAACGTCTTGGCACACCGGATCAACTGGCTAGCTGAGAAGGCCAGGGATCCATACTTCTGGGTTCATGAAGACCCAAAGACCATCGTTTCCCGGTATGCTGAAGACGCTGTTGATGTCACCATTGAAGACGTTGTTGTCCACACCGGTATGGAATATGAAAATGACTTCACCGTCTTCTGCCCCCTAACCTCGGATAGGATCTGCCATCAACCGGGGTCAAGGAATCTCTTCATGTATGAGATAGTCTTCTCCAAGATAGGCGTCCGCTTCCCATTGATGGAGTTCGAGATGGGGGTACTCCGGTTTTTGGACTGCTCTCCCAGCCAACTTCATCCCAATGGCTGGGGCTTGGTAAGGGCTTTGGAAGTACTTGGGGAGTACTTCCACTTCATCCCCACAGTGGCCCTCTTTTTCACTTACTGCAGGGTGATGCGCCGGAGTAACTCTGGAGGGGGTCTAGGCTTCATCAACCTCCGCTGCGACTCAAAGGTGGTTAACTTCGAAAGTTACACCGAATCGGCCAAGACAGACGGGGTTAGTTTCGAACACTCCTATGTCAAAGTCGAGGTCAATGCTGGTAGGCCGGTGTTCTGGGAGAATTCTGATTTTTCCAGAAAGTTCTACACCGGTTGGACTCATGAGCACTTTCTCCTGACAAGCAACGCCTACATCGTCAGTGAGAGTACTTTGTCAACTGAGTCCAAGAAAGTCCTGGACGCTCTGAAGGGTTATTCCGTCATTGCTAGGTTCTCCTGCAAGAGGCTTCTGGGACGGAGTCGGGCCAGGATGCTTACCTTGGTAGATATTGTTTAACTTTCCTCCCTTTTTTATTATCATATTTATTTTTGATATATTCATACCGGTTCTAACATCGTCTTTTTTTTTTCAGGCGAGATGGCTCGGATAGACATCCTCAGGAAACTGAGGGAGGCTGCCGAAGCCCGGAATGCTGCTGCTGCTGCACAGGTGAATAGGGTGACTCCTCGTCGTACACCGGCCAAAATGGTGAGCATCCCGGCTGATAATGTTGGGGCTATGACTCTGGGGCCAGCTGAAAGGGTCCCAGTTAAAAGGAAGTCCAACCCCAGCGCAACCTCCAAGCAGAAAAAGCACAAGGCTTCAAGAGTTGTGACCGAGGTAGAGGCACCACGGGAGGAGCAGGTCGGTCCTGTAAATACTTCTCCGGACCGGTCTCAACCAGAAGACATCGTCATTAACTCCCATCTTTCGAATTTTTTGGAGTATGTTGGAGGGACACCGGCTCGGTTCAATATCCCCTTCAAGCTCAAAACTGATCTTCCTGCTCCTGAGGCTCAATCTGCTGCCGAAGCAGCTATTTTTAATTTGGTTGAGGCTGCCGGGGTCCTCAGCTCTTTGGGCCACTCTTACTATTCCGGTGTTGAGGCTAAGGAATGGCTAGATCGGATGAAGAAAGCTGAGGCCTTAAGAGTTGAGGCTCAGACCACTTTGACCCAGAAGGATCAGGAGTTGGCCAAGAGCAAAGAAGACCTGTCCAAACTCGCTGCTGCTTACACATCGGCTGCCAAGAGGTCAGATGCTGCTGAAGCTAAGGCTAAAGCTTCAGAGGACGTTCTCCAGGCTCTCCGGACCGAACTAGATAAAGCCAAGGCTGCGAAGGCCGAGGTGGACAAGAAAAACAAGGAGCTAGCCGAGAAGCTTGCCGATGTGCAAGAGGAGCAGGCAAAGGAGCGGATGGAAACCGAGGAGCAGCTGGCTGAATTTTCGGTATTGGCCGATGTCGCCTTCAGTTCCGCTGTTCGTCAGGTTGTACACCGGAATTCCGCTGTACAACTTAACCTGAACGGTATAGGTGTCTACTATGAATTTCATGGTGGCCACTTATATGCTATGGACCGGGGTCAGGCTTCGGAACCTGAGGATATTCCTTATGAGTCGATGCCTCTCCCCGAAGGCTAAAGCATAAAGCTGAGGACGGTGTCAGAGGAATCCGAGAGGACAGCCTCTGCTAGACTGGACTCTCCAGCATCCAACTCTTAGGATTTTTCCTTTTTTTTTCTTTTTTTTTTCTTAGCCTTATTCCGGGATGGGCTCCGGAGTTTTAATTTTTGTAATGGCCTCAGTGCCCTCTATTAATACAATGTAATTTTCACACATCTGCTTGTCTTCTCTTTTTTCTTTTCAAAATGTTTCCAAGTATATCTCTTTTGTGACCGGTATAAGGTAACAACTTGAAGTAACACCGTCTGATCATCAATTTAGAATTAGGATTTTGTTTTTTTTTTTTTGCCAGTTTAATTCGAACATCGTCCTTTGCGAAGCATAGAACCTCGGATTAGTGTATCATGGCCACCCCATCCACAACTTTGATTAACTTTTGAATCTCCGGTGTAATCGGCATGACATCGGCCTTAGCAACTTCAACCCTGAACTCAATTCTATCCGAGGTAGGTTTCATGATACCGTTTGTTATGCCCCAAAGTAGTAACCGGTGTAACCATCGGGACACCGTCTCTTGCAACTTGACAGGGTCTACTTCATTTGACTTTGAGGGTCATGACACCGTCCTTCAGATCACCACTTGTCCTGGAATAGAGTGAACCCCCTCTACCTAGTGTCCATATCGGACCAACACCTTTTTTTTTGTTTTTTTTTTGAAGAATCAAGAGAGCTGTTTTCCAAAAAAGAGGTGTACCGTCCCTTGGGTGACAGGAAGGTAAGAGTGGGGAATTGCCCCTTGGCTGAAGATAAAATATGGGGTGTGGCCCTTGATTTGTAGAAGAGTAAAAACTGGGGGATTGCCTCTTGAAAGACTAGGAAATAAAAAGCGGGATGTGGCCTTTGTCTTACAGAAAGGTAAAGGTGGGGAATTGCCCCTTGACTGTCAGGAAAATAAATGTGGGGTGTGGCCCTTGGTTTGCAGAAAGGTAAAAGTGGGGGATTGCCCTTGGCTGACAGGAAATAAATGTGGGGTGTGGCCCTTGGTTTGCAGAAAGGTAAAGGTGGGGAATTGCCCCATGACTGACAGGAAAATGAATGTGGGGTGTGGCCCTTGGTTTACAGAAAAGTAAAAGGTGGGGGATTGCCCCTTGACTGACAAGGAATAAATGTGGGGTGTGGCCCTTGGTTTACAGAAAAGTAAAAGGTGGGGGATTGTCTCTTGACTGACAGGGAAGTAAATGTGGGGTGTGGCCCTTGGTTTGCAGAAAAGTAAAAGGTGGGGGATTGCCCCTTGACTGACAGGGAAGTAAATGTGGGGTGTGGCCCTTGGTTTGTAGAAAGGTAAGAGGTGGGGAATTGCCCCTTGACTAACAGGAAAATGAATGTGGGGTGTGGCCCTTGGTTTACAGAAAAGTAAAAGGTGGGGGATTGCCCCTTGACTGACAGGGAATAAATGTGGGGTGTGGCCCTTGGTTTGCAGAAAAGTAAAAGGTGGGGGATTGCCCCTTGACTGACAGGGAAGTAAATATGGGGTGTGGCCCTTGGTTTACAGAAAAGTAAAAGGTGGGGGATTGCCCCTTGACTGACAGGGAATAAATGTGGGGTGTGACCCTTGGTTTGCAGAAAGGTAAAGGTGGGGAATTGCCCCTTGACTGACAGGAAAATGAATGTGGGGTGTGGCCCTTGGTTTATAGAAAAGTAAAAGGTGGGGGATTGCCCCTTGACTGACAGGGAAGTAAATGTGGGGTGTGGCCCTTGGTTTACAGAAAAGTAAAAGGTGGGGGATTGCCCCTTGACTGACAGGGAAGTAAATGTGGGGTGTGGCCCTTGGTTTGCAAAAAAGTAAAAGGTTGGGGATTGCCCCTTGACTGGCAGGGAAGTAAATATGGGGTGTGGCCCTTAGTTTGTAGAAAGGTAAGAGGTGGGGAATTGCCCCTTGACTGACAGGAAAATGAATGTGGGGTGTGGCCCTTGGTTTGTAGAAAAGTAAAAGGTGGGGGATTGCCCCTTGACTGATAGGGAATAGACCAGGGGTGATGCCCCAGTTTGGGATGGTTTGGAGGAATCTTGGAGGAACTGTCTCTTGACTGTGAGAGAATGGACCAGGGGGAGATGCCCCAGTTTGATTTGTTTGAGAAGTGTAGTCCCATTAGGGAAGAAACTTGGGAAGTGCCAGCTTTGACGATTAGCGTTCCAATGGGAAAGCGAACTTAGGAAGTGCCAGCTTTGGCGATTGTGGTTTCGCTGGGGATGCCAACCTACTGATTTCTCTTGGGGAAGACTTTAGGTCTGATTTTTTGTGTCAGGTTCTCCAGGTCGGTGTGACGTAATTCCATCATCCTTCAAAACAGATGGTTAGAAGCACGAGTAACAAAAGAATTAACATTTCGAGCAACCTTTCCTAAGAGATAGGCTTTCAAGATAACTCATGGATGACATAGGGACAATTCTGTTTTCTAGGAACATAATTAGCAGAATTGGTTATGCTTTCTCACGGGCCGGGTCTGACGCCAGGATACATTCCGTTCCACCACGACTTTTCATTTCATCATTTTTCATTTCAAAAATTTTCTTTTAAGAAAAACTTGTTCGTTTATAAGATTCAGTTGTAGACTCAGGGGAAGAAAAGGCAAAATTTATTTAATTTTGAACATAAGGTATATACATTGGTAATGAAGGTAGCGGTAACACAAACATATGTATAAATAATTCAAACGGTGGGGGGAGAAAGATGGTCTTTTGTATAACACCCTAAATTTTAGGGGTAAATTTTTCACGTTTTTATTTAGAGAATACCTGGATCTAAATAATAATAAAAAGCCACTCCCATATATGAAGATATGGGAGCCAGGTCCAATGACCATGAATAAAAGGAAGACAGAGGAAAATAAAGGCCAAACCATAGCCTCCCAGCGAAAGCCAGTAACAATCAAACAAATTCGAGAGAAACAGCATGCATTCGCTCAAGCGAGGTCTGATTCCGCTTGAGCGAGTCAGCATAACACGCTCGGGCGAAAGCCCTTTCGCTTGGGCGAAACCACCATAAGAACCTTCCCAGCCAACACACTCGCTGGAGCGAGGACTCTCTCGCTGAAGCGGGGGACCATTCACACGGAGATCCACTCACTCGTGATTTGACTTAGAGCACTCGGGATTCATTCCTAAGTCCACTCGGAGAAAGGGAATTTCAACCACACTTCCCTTAAAGAAATTCACTCGGGTTCCACTCGGGAAACACAACCCATCCCCCACTCGGGGTTCACCTCCAGTTCTCACTCGGAATCCGCAAGAGCCATTAACACACAGTAAGAGGCTCACACATGAGTTACACTCGGATATGGAGTCCCATACATAAGACTCACTCGGAAAAACAACTAAACCTCATATATTCCACTCAAGATTCATTGACTTAGTGATATTCATACATCATCATTTCCTAGTCGGTAAGAAGCATCAAATCAATATAAATTACTTGTATAGATATATTCTCTAATTCCAAATCCGACTACTATTACAGCAATACACTTTCACCGATTCATAACCATGTTATCAACATAACATATATGTATATACACACGCATACACTCGGATTCTTATCTTTATACTTTCCATTCACCAACACATTCAATCGGTATACATATAATACCATCACTCGAAGTATATATATATTGACATGCACTCGGATCCCAATACATATATTTCATATTCATGATTATGTTCATCCACTCGGATTCTATACATATATATATTTGAATTCGCTATACAACATTAATATTATGAGCCGGCCAAGGCTTTAGTACATCAAATGTACTCAGAATATAACATTATATATACAGCCTTATTGTAACCGCCCAACACTCGGGTTAAGGCCCTTATATCAATCCAAACCGACCTGCAAACACTGAAAAATGGTGTAGGGGTGAGCATTACATATTAAATGACAGATATTGGCTCGGATTAATCACAGAATCCATAACATGTCATATTATATAACAGCAATCAGCACATAAACACTGCCATTCAATATGAATAATCACAAGCAACTTCCGATCGGGATTTCACCCATTTCTCTCGGCTATAAAGCTCAACTCACTCAGTAACTATTTTACTGATCCACTCGGATTTCACTCAACTCCGAGCCCTACTCAAAAAGTCTGCCTTAGCCCAGCTCAAGGACTTAACCACATTCATATGGATTTTATCATCTGATTGCCGATCGGTATATATACATGCTCCAAGCATTCCAGTGGCGAATCGGATGCATATGGTCACATTCACATTCACATTCACTCGGAGTTCAACTCCAATGCACTCGGCATTTGCCTTGGGTCCAACCCAAGGACTTTCATCAAGCGTCTCATTCACGCTTAGTGCCCTAGGCACTGCCCGAGTCCAACCCGGTCTCATATCACATCAACACATTTAGTTTCATTAAACTCATATTCATCTGATTGCCCACTCGGTATTTAGCATTCAGCATAATATGCACTCGGCAATTCAACAATAATCAGATGACTCAGTAACTCATTACATTCATTCGGCATTCCAATGCCATCCATTCGGATTGTCCTCTATTCACTCGGATTTATCCTTTCCAGTAAGCACTTCATGCTTTCATCTATAAGCCTACTCGGCATTCATCATAACAGTCCCCATACATGCATTTCAGCACCCGCATATACATCAATAAAGCTCACATGCATTCAAATATACAACACACCTAGGGACAATAGAGGATCACACATGCACTCAGCATCAACACACATGCATCTCAAGCATCACATCATAATCATCATCATGAGTATCATCATGCATCTCTTGGACAGGTAAACATTCACAACTCAAATAATAAACATCAATCCGGGTTCAACTCAACAACAAGCAACATCCAACAAACATAATACAATGCAATAAAGTCACCCGGAGATCCGTCCATAAACTATGCACTTAAGATACAATAGCTTCCCTTACCTGGAATGGAGTTCCAGAAATCACAGGACCACTCGGTCCAGCCACAGCAGCTCCCTGCTTGGCATTCCAGCAGTGGGAAGAGTCATCAAGACTTCACTCAATCTTCACCCAGCTCAGTAAAGGACTCCCACGCTACATCCATCACAAGAACATCATCAAGAGTCAGTCCTCACCAACAGTGGAGGACCACCATGCCTTCATGCATCATGCGTGTCTTCCTCTTCACAAAAGCAGCATGGCTCAGCCTCTCACAGTGGATCATCTTCCACAACACCGAGGCACATACACCCACGCTGTTGGCACAGGCTCCCAACCGAGCCCCTAATCAGTCCATCAAATGGAGGAAGAAGAAGAAGAAGACAAAGAGGAAGCACCAGGGAAACAAGGTGTAACCCAGCTTCCAGGACACACGCCCACACGCTATCCCTCTTCACAACTACTCTTCTCAACACACACATATTCCACTTAAGTGCTACTCAGTCTTTGAGTAGAAGGGAAAAGATAAAGAAGAACAGTTAAGAAGGAGGAGACGAAGCAGAGAGTGAAGAGGAGTCTCCAGAGAGTCTAGAGAAAATGAAAGAATGGTTCTCATTCACAACATCCTCAAAGTATATAAGTAGGGGTACGCATAAACATAAAGTGGAAAGCATTCATCATTTCAATGCTTTGTGACAGCAGCTCTCCATTCCTTCCATAACTTAATTTAATGCCCATCACCTCACCATTAAAACCTGTCCCATCAGCCATCATTATTCTATTTACAGAGTGATTAAAGAGAGAGAGAGAACCGAAGTTCACACACTCACCACAATGCACATGTGTGGTCATTGGCCTAATTATTATAATCATTATTATTGTTTTTCCCTTTAGTAAATTTCGCCCAGAGTCTCAGCATCAGACTCCCTTCACTCGCTCAAGCGTCCCCAAGCTCGCTTGAGCGAAAGACACTCGGTATGACATTCTTCTTTCTTCCTCTCGCTCGAGTGTGGTCACACCCGCTTGAGCGAGAACCGACCAGTGTCCTCACCAACAATATTTACAAAACTTTGCTTAAGTGTTTCCCCGTCTCGCCTGAGCGAGAATCATTCCTTAAGACCCTTTACTCGGACGGATTCTAACCAGTGACTAATTCACCTCGCCCTCGCTCGGGAGGAAAACTAGCTCGCTTGGGCGAGACAGGCCCAGAAACCCATCATTTGAAACAGGGGGAAACTCTCGCTTGGGCGAGATCCCACCTCGCCTGAGCGAGACTACCATGCCACACGCTGAAATGAGTGTCCTCATAATTTAACACTCGGAAATTCTCTCTCAGCCAACTGAATTACCTTCGTCACTTCATACTTCTTCACATGAGGCACATGTGACTTAATCTGACCATTCATACTTAGGATTTCTCATTCCAACTCATTAATTTCTCCTTTGAGTTCTGATCGTCAGCTATAAAATGAAGATCTTAAGACACCTCTCATTACCTCATTGCCTATCTTTATAAAAATTTGGGATGTTACATTTTGAACCCTCCAGCGATTCCCTACGAGCGATGAGAATTCGGATCCTTTCTCACGACTTTGAGACCATCCCCTGACTTTGCTTCTGGGAAATGATTTGATAAAGACTCGCGTGCCTGATCAGTTTCCCTTCTTTGAAGAGTTTATGTCATCACGCCTGAACTCGCAGTTCTTATTCTGCCCGAGACGCCCTTCCGGGTTTTCGACTCATCAAGTAGCTCTAATTTTTGCCTAGGCTGCCCTTTGGGTTTTCAGCCTAGCGAGCATTTTCTTTCTTCTCTTCCTTTTTTTTTAGGCAAAATATTTCTTCACCGCGTCGGCGTTTACAGCCGTTGGCAGATCCTCTCCGTCCATGTTGGTGAGAATTAGAGCTCCTCCAGAGAAAGCCTTCTTCACGACATATGGTCCTTCGTAATTAGGCGTCCATTTCCCTCGGATGTCCTTTTGGATTGGCAAGATTTTCTTGAGGACTAGGTCTCTTTCTTGGAATTATCGAGGCTGTACCCTCTTTTCAAATGCTTGTTTCATACGCCTCTGATACAACCGACCATGACAAAGGGTAGTCAATCTCTTCCCATCAATCAGATTTAACTGGTCATGTCGAGTTTGGACCCACTCAGCTTCTTTTAATTTCGCCTCCATTATCACTCGAAGAGAAGGGATCTCTACTTCGAAAGGCAGGACTGCCTCCATACCATAAACCAAGGAGAATGGGGTCGCCCTAGTTGAGGTTCGGACTGAGGTACGATACCCATGTAAAGCAAAGGGGAGCATCTCACTCCAATCTCTGTAAGTTACAATCATTTTCTGTACAATCTTCTTGATGTTTTTATTGGCTGCCTCGACTGCCCCATTCATTTTAGGGCAATACGGGGAGGAATTATGATGGTGGATTTTGAAGCTTTCACAAAGTTCCTTCATCATTTTGTTGTTCAAATTCATACCATTATCAGTAATGATCTGACTCGGCAGACCGTACCGGCATATCAGTTCATGCTTGACGAATTTAACCACAACATTCCTTGTCACATTGGCGTATAAAGCAGCTTCTACCCACATTGTGAAATAGTCGATAGCGACCAAAATGAAACGATGACCATTTGAGGCTTTCGGCTCGATGGGCCCAATGACATCCATACCCCACATCGAAAAGGGCCATGGTGCTGACAAAACGTTCAGAGAAGACGGGTAAGCGTGAATATGGTCCACCTATATCTGACATTTGTGACACTTGCGAACATAGGCAAAACAGTCCGTCTCCATGGTCATCCAGTAGTAACCAGCCCTCAAGATCTTTCTTGACATGGCGTGCCCGTTAGTGTGAATTCCAAAGCATCCCTCGTGAACATCCTTCATGATTTTATTTGCTTCATCGGTGTCAATGCAATGAAGAAGGACAGAGTCGTAGTTTGTCTTATAAAGCACATCACCGTTTAAGAAGAAACCCATGGCGAGCCGTCGCAGGGTTCTCTTATCATTTTCCGTAGCGCCTTCGGGATATTCTTGACTTCAGACATACCTCTTGATATCGTAGTACCAAGGCTCCCCATCTGACTCCTTTTCAATCACTTGGCAATATGCGGGCTCGTAGTGCCGTTCTAGTTCAATGAGATGCATGTCGCACTCATTGCTTACCTTGAACATTGATGCTAGGGTGGCCAAAGCGTCAGCCATTTGGTTATCCTCCCGGGGAATATGGTGAAAAGAAATATCATCGAATTCCTTAATCAACTCTTTGATGTGAGCTTGATAGGGAATTAATTTGCTGTCTCTAGTCTCCCATTCTCCTTTTAGTTGGTGAATGACCAGGGCAGAATCCCCGTATACTTCCAATTTCTTCACCTTGGCCTCCAATGCTGCTCGAATTCCCAGAGAACATGCCTCATACTCAGCGATGTTATTGGTACAATCAAAACACAGTGGAGCACAAACGGGGATGAGTTCTTTATCGTGTGAAATGAGGATTGCTCCAATTCCGTGTCCTAGTACGTTAGAAGCACCATCAAACCTTAAGATCCATTTATCCTTTTGGGCCTCTTCTTCCTTAAACAGGGCCAAGATATCTTCGTCCGGGAAGTCAAACTGCATGGGCTGATAATCTCTTATGGGTTGATGAGCTAGGTAGTCAGCCAGAACACTTCCTTTTATAGCCTTCTGAGTGACATAGACTATATCGTACTCAGTTAACAGGACCTGTCATCGAGCAATTCTTCCGGTTAAGGCAGGTTTTTCAAAGATATATTTGCCAGGATCCAGTTTGGAAACCCGCCAAGTAGTGTGACTTATCATATATTGCCTTAAACGTCGGGCTGCCCATGCTAATGCGCAACAAGTTCTTTCCAGAGCAGAATACCTCATCTCACAGTCAGTGAACTTCTTGCTCAGATAATAAATGGCATGTTCTTTCTTCCCAATCTCATCATGTTGCCCCAACACACAACCCATGGATTCTTCTAACACTGTAAGGTATAAAATGAGTGGTCTCCCCGGGATAGGTGGGATCAGAACAGGCGGCTTCTGCAAATATTGCTTTATCTTTTCAAAAGCCTTTTGACAATCCTCGTTCCATTGAACTGGTTGATTCTTGCGGAGCAATTTGAAAATTGGCTCGCATGTTGCCGTCAACTGTGAGATGAAGCAAGCGATGTAATTTAATCTCCCCAAAAACCCTCTAACTTCCTTTTCTGTACAGGGAGGAGGCATTTCAAGAATGGCTTTAACTTTGTCAGGGTCGACCTCTATGCCTCTCTTCCTTACTATAAATCCCAGTAATTTCCCGGATCTCGCGCCAAAGGTACACTTGGCCGGGTTCAGCCTAAGCTTAAATTTCCTCAACCTTTCGAAGAGTTTCCTTAGGTCTACCAAATGTCCTTCATCCGTTTTAGACTTGGCAATAATATCATCCACGTAGACCTCTATCTCCTTGTGCATCATGTAATGGAAAAGGGTTACCATGGCCCTTTGGTAAGTTACCCCAGCATTTTTCAGACCAAAAGACATCACCTTATAACAGAAAGTTCCCCACAAGGTGACAAATGTGGTCTTTTCCATGTCGTCAGGCGCCATTTTAATCTGGTTGTATCCGGAGAAACCATCCATGAATGAAAAGATCGTATGTTGCACGGTATTGTCGACCAGAACATCAATCTGAGGCAGAGGAAAATCATCCTTGGGGCTAGCCCTGTTCAAATCGCGATAGTCTACTCACATTCATACTTTGCCATCCTTTTTCGGGACCGGGACGATATTTGCCACCCACCGTGGGTATCTTGCCACGGCTAAGAATCCGGCATCGAATTGCTTCTTGACTTCTTCCTTGATTTTCAAAAGCATCTCGGGTTTCATACGTCGCAGTTTTTGCTTTACTGGTGGGCATTCGGGCTTTAATGGTAACCTATGTTCGACGATGCTGTTGTCCAGTCCCGGCATATCTCGGTAAGACCAGGCAAAAACATCGCTGAACTCTCTCAACAACCTAATCAGTTCCTGCCTCTGTTCTTTACTCAACGAGGTACCAATTTTAACTTCCTTTTTATCCCCTCCAATTCCCAAATCGATAACTTCGGCTATCTCTAAGTAGGGTAGAATTTCCCTATCCTCTTATTCCAATAACCGGGTTAACTCAGGCGAGGGATCGTAGTCTTCATCATATTCCTCATTGGCACAATCAGTCAGACAATCAGAATCGTGAAGTAAGACCGAATTCTCACTACTCTCAGATGAATCGCTTTCGGATCTGCATTTCAGTGTATTATAACAAATGAAAAGGAAAGCAAGCAAGAGGAAGGTTTAAATAATAGGTTATTAAACAGATCAAGTTATTTGGAAACTGATGGCATTTATTAATCAAATAAGCGAACAAGTTTTTTTGTTACAAAATGAGACCCCGAAGCATAGCTAAGGGATCGAACAGAAAACATGATTACTTTGATGAAACGGTAAAAATCGTAGGGAACTCTATGATCTCCCAATTGTTCAGTTCCTGACCAGGCGAGCCAGCATACACAAATCCGGGACCTTCATCAAGATCACTTTGGATTATGGCCACTTGATCTGGAAACATTACTCCGGCGCTCCTGAAGCTCTGGTAGAGGTCACAGATGGGGATTTTCACAGTGTTAAACGCACGCCTGGTATAACGAGTAATCCTCTTCCCTCTCCTCTCTTCTTCTACCCTTTTTTGGTCTTCAGCGGTAGGTTGGTATCCCAGGCCATATCTGTTTTTGTTCTCAGGGAGGCAGACAGGTTGAATTCTTCCTTCCAGTTCTCTTCCGAGCCCTTTTCCTGGCCTATATCCTTCCCGTAGCATGGTTTTCGCCACTGCTAATGGTACATTTGGGAAAGACATACTTGTGGCGTTGGCTATCTCCAAAGCCTGGAACGATGTCTCGAGGGCTTCCTCGGCTGCCTCTACATAGGGGGTAGTAACTGGCTTACTGACCAGAAGGTCCTCTTCTCCAGAAATGATTACCAGTTTGTTATCAACGATGAACTTTAGTTTCTGGTGTAAAGTGGAAGGAACTACCCCTGCTGAATGGATCCATGGCCTCCCCAACAAGCAACTATAGGCAGGCACGAAATCCATTACTTGGAAGAGAACTTGAAAAATACGGGGTCCACCTTGTATGGGTAGTTCAATTTCGCCTATGACCTCCCGTCGGGTCCCATCAAAAGCTCTTACTATCATGGAGCTCAGTCTCATACATGCCCCATCTACGGGCAATTTAGTCAGTGTGGACTTAGGCATCACATTCAAGGATGATCCGTTATCGACGAGCACTTTTGCCATAATATGGTCTTGACATTTCACAGAGATGTGTAGAGCTTTGTTGTGTCCTTTTCCTTCCATCGGCACCTCGTTATCCGTGAAAGTCAGATAGTTACTGGCCACTATATGTCTGACGATACCTTCAAACTTATCAACTGGCAAGTCATGCTTTACGTGTGCCTCACTCAGCACCTTCATCAGTGTGTTCCGATGTGATTCAGAACTTGTCAGCAGTGATAATAAGGAGATCTTGGCGGGGGTATAGTCCAACTGATCCAATACCTGGTAATCGCTGTGGAGGATGAATTTTAAGAACTCCTTAGCCTCTTCCTCAGCCACAACCTTCTTTGCCTCGCCGGTGATCCTAACTTTCCCGGTTTTAACTTCCCCGGCAGCCTTATCTTGCTTTGACTCTGAAGGCGCATATACTCTCCCACTCCGGGTCATTCCGCCTACTCCGGCGATGTTGGTAACCGACGAAGCTGTAACACCCTCGGTTAGATAAGACAAATCCTTCTGTAGGTTTATCCTATTTAACTGAGAGTGTTAACAGTTTTAAGAAAAAGTGAATATTTTTTTTAAAAAAATAAATACGTGGCAGATCAGTGGAAGCAATAATGTATATATCACATAGTCATTCACAAACTGTAAGTAATTGTACTCTTAACAGAATGGGGCACGCAGGCACCCTTAAATATTATACAGTCATCCGGTGTCTGATTATTAATAATAAATATTCTATCTTTAATGACTGTTCTCAATGGGTTCAGCGTATTGCGGTTCTTCATGCTCGGGTTCTTGGATTCCTAATTCCTCTGAAAATTGTCAACAGTAAGGGTGAGTATAACCCAAGACCCTGTAGGTTACCCGGTGCGGACATAATCTAGTTAACAAGTAATCACATGTAATCATACAATTCACATTTCTAAGATTATAACAATCAAATATGTCATCAGGGAATGCATGAGTTTGTTTCATTATGATATTTCTTGATTACGTCTCATGATGCATGTGGGCCCAAGAAATTATTTCTTCTTCTCTTTCTATGGAATATCACCATTCCAATCATCTAGAGCGATCAGGGTCTGCCCAAGCTCTGGTACAAATGAACTCATTGGTTCTCATCATTGATTTATATATATATATATATATATTTGAGACTTGGATCCCTACGATCATAGTTACACTCCGTCATTTAGTCAAAGTACACTAGAATTATTCGTCTCACCCGGCTATCAGGGCGCGACTCTGATGCCATTGGGTTGTCGTTCCAGTTGTACTCCCAAGATTCTTCATGGAGATCGAACGTTAGTGTCCTCCACTGTACCAAGTGTATGCTCTAGAGGTTTTTCTTCTTCAAAAATATTTTCATGATGCGAAATGTATTCTCTTTCATCTTTTGGGTCATGGGTATTTATGTGATTCCAGCCTCATCATATTCGTTCACAAGCTTTTGATTTAATGGATCAAACGTTGCAAGTCATTTTGATAAAATATATCATTTATAACTTAGTTGAAATTATACTTTGAATAAATAATAAAATACAATTCATATTTATTTACTTATAGTTAATAAAATAAGATATTTATAACAATAATACTAATTATAATAATAGGAATAACAATAATAAAAATAATAATGTAAATAATAATAATAATATTAATAGTAGTAATAGGAAAAGACCAATAATGATTTTTTTATAACATTTTAATAATTCAATAAGGAGTATAGAAGGAATTCTGAATAAAAATCCAAGTATAAAACGTTAAGACTGCTTTACCGAGGAGAAGGAGTTAAATACCGAGTGACAAATAGGTTTTTCCGAGTGAAATCAATTAAATACCGAGTGAAATATAATTATCAGAGTAAAAGAAGTCTGTTTCCGAGTGAAAAATGAATTTTCCGAGTAGAAATAGATTGGTACTGAGTATAATGAGTTTTCCAATTAAAGCACAAGTTATGTCCGAGTGGAAATGTTGATAACCAAACTTTCTGAGTAAAACTTGGATAAATAACGAGTGCAAAAGTTAAGATTCTGAGTGAAAACAAGCAGGATTTCCAATAAAATCGAACTGAGAGGATTTTCTAAATAAAACAATTCTGAATCCGAGTGAAATCAATTTGAAGGAGTTTTCTCAGTAAAGTTAAAATGTTTTTTCTGAGTAAATCATAATGAAGAAAGAGCTCTCTGAGTGAAATAATTATTTTCTGAGTAAATTCTGATTAAAAAGAGATTTTATGTGTGAAAAGATTATAAATCCGAGTAGAATCATACTGATGAAGTTTTCTGAGTTAAATAAGATATTTCCCGAGTAAAAAAAATCAAACTGGGTAAGTTTTCTTGAGTGAAATAACTAATTTTCCGAGTGAAATCAAAAATGAATAAGTTTTGAGTGGAATAACTGTTTTCTGAGTGAAATAAGATATATTCTAGTTCAAATATATATATAGTTCCAAATGAAATCAATTGAAAAGAGCTTTCTAAGTGAAATACTGATTTCTGAATGAAATCAACTTGAAAAGATGTTTTCCGAGTGAAATTAAGGTGTTTATCAAATGAAATATAGTTCTGTTTGAAAATTTAAATAAGAAACTTGTATTCTTCAGATAACCAATCGGATTAATATATAACTGGTCAAATCACTGTAATCTCTGAGTGAATTTGTGTATTCTTTAACTGCTCTGGTTGATTGGTACAATACCGAGCTTAATATCATAATATCCGATGTCAGTTCATAACTTTTCACTAGAGTCCTCATAAATACCCATGATACTTTAATATTTTTACAGTCCAGCATCAAACATATACACATTCATTCATATTAATCAATAAAATCAACATATTCACTAAATTCTCATGGTCAATAATAAACAACGCTGTAATTAAACATGTTCAATACATTATATATACAAATATAACAAACAATTAAAACATTTAAATCATAACAAAACCAGATCTGTGCTGGAAAAGTGAGGACCCAAGGTACCTTATCCCTTTCCTTTCACTCAGATTTCCCCAGAATACCCGAGAATATACCCCCCTTACCTTAATGGAGTTCTGGGAGGAGAAGAACAGGTTCCCTTTCACTGTCCTGCACCAATTCCGAGTGAAACAGAGGAGGAACTTGAGAAAAAAAGAAAGAAGTTGGTGCTGGTACGTAAGAGAAGTAAGAAGGAAGAGGAAGAAGGTCTTTATTTTGGTTCTGATAGTTTGGCTTGGAGATATATATTGGTTTAATAGTGCAGGAGACAAATGGGAGACATCGATTGGAGGATTAGGTGGGATAATTGAAACTTTTGACTCATCTCACTGTCAGCTTTGCATTAAAGAGGTTAGTGATATATTAAAATATATAAAGTGGTCTGAGTGGAGTTAAAAAGGTGTTCGTTGTTGGAGATTTTGAAGAGAGCGGTATTGAGTATATGAGGGCGGAGTGCAGTGTGAGGGCGGAGTGCAATATGAGGGCGGTATTAAGTGAGGGCGGTGTGGAGTGTGAGGCGGTATGCTGTGTGAGGGCAGTGTGGAGTGTGAGGTCGGTGTGCTGTGTGAGGTCGGTATGGAGTGGGCGGTGTTGAGTGTGAAGTAGGGAAGGATGGTGTGTGTGAAAAAGTTAAGGACACCGTCTATGGAAAGAGGGTGGTGTTGTGATGAACACCGGCTCAGAGCTGTCCGGTGTGAACCCCTGATCTAAGGACGGACCTAATTGGCCAACCGGTGTGGAGTGCTGATATCGGATTGCTTAAGCGAAATCTGATTCGCTTGAGCGAATCAGCCCTTCTTGGCTCAGAAATCTTCTAAAACCGATTCGTTTCTCTTGGTCCTCAGTCATGATTGTTTCTTCTTGAAACATCTAGTCGGATTTCTCCTCCCTAGGTCGGATTTCTTCTGTATTCAGTCAGATTCTCTTTACTCAGGATTTCATAACACCTTAAGCTCACTCGGAAAAAGGGTATCCATATTCATTCGGAATATATAGTTTTCACTCAGAATTATAACATCCTTTATTTGGAAATTAACTCGCAGGAGTGTTAAAGTCTTTCTCCACTCGGTTCACTCGGTTTAGACCATCTTCAACTACATTTCCAATCAAAAGCCCATTAAGGCCATCACCTTTCGGAAAAGACCCACACATAAGAGTCTCACTCGGAATTAGTTTATATACCTTAGATTCACTCGGAAATGGCTCTGTGCACTCTACTATTTGCTCGGAACGGGTTCCCACTACCATTTTCCACTCGGTATCAGTTCACTTAGTATTATTCATTTATCATCACTCATATTCAAGCCAAGTAATTCCTTAACCACACAATATATATATATATAACCACTCGAAATCCTTAACTTAAATCACTATTTCTCCCATCAACACTTCCCAAATAATTTTAATAACATATTTCAGTCGGTAGAAAATATCAACTTAACATAAAACACATATGCATTCATTCACTCGGAAAGGCTACATATTTAGTCTTACTCAAAATGGCTCTCAACCTACTCGGATTGCTATCTTCTATCTTATTAGGGAGGTCTGACTTGAACAAACTTACTCGGATTGCATCAGTTATATCCCTGACTAAGTCTATTCACTCGGTATACTGTAGTCATAGAAATTACCACTCGAAAAAGAAGCAATTGGTAAGGTTTGACTCGGAAATGAGTCTTTCATGGGTGTTTTCACTCGGAATATTCACCCAGAAGTGGTTCCCTTGAACCCACTTCACTCCAGATGTCTCTAAGACCAAGATTTCACTCGGTAGTATCCCTCTCAGTCACGTTTTATTTGGTCAACATAACTTTACACTCGAAATTTCATCCCTCACTCAGATTTTCTTTCTATCACTCGGAATTTCTCTTTATCACTCGGAACAGAGCCCTTTTCACTCGGAATTTGATTAATATCCTCAAAGGTCTGTATAAATTCCATAATTATACCCAAAAATAGAATTTTTGGAGTATTACTGACCCTATACAAGGTATTTACTCACTTATTCTTACTTACTGACCTTCCACACTTCAAAATTTACCAAATAAAACTGCTACTAAAACACAGGGATGTTACAGAAGCAGGCGCTGGATCGACTATCACAGGGTTGGAAACAACTACATCCGTGTCGTACTTCCAAGGCACGGCGTGGGAGTTGTTATACGGGAATGGAGCAGGTGGCTGGACTATAATAGTAGTTCTGACAGGGGTCTGCATTGGCGGCGCATTTTTACTATAAAAAATGACCAAGGGTTTCGGGGCCCGAAATCCAGTCTGTCCCTGTATCATATTCACATCATCTCCATGGCGCCTGCAGACTCGTACAGTGTGACTGTCCATAAGCCCTTGGAGGGTTTCTCGAAACCCTTGCTGCTTTGCCGACCGGGCATCATCGAAGCCCTCATCCCATTTGTCCTTTACTAACCCTACCTCAAACATAGGGGAGTGGATTTCCTCTAGAGGCATTTGAATGTTTTCAACATTGGATATATACTCCACATCTTCCCCAATAGCATTGACCCCAGGTCCCTCATGATTAGGCAAAGGGTTTATCGTTACATTCGGACTTCCTTCTCGGAAGTTTATCCAATCTGCCTGAATCAGGTCCCTTACCTTATATTTTAAAGCCAGGCAGTTTTCAGTAGAATGACCTGGTGCACCGGCATGGTAATCGCATCGGGAATTAGGGTCATACCCCCTGGGATAAGGTGGCTGTAGTGGCCTCAAGGGACAAGGTACTACTAGGGTTTTTTCAATGAGGTGAGGCAAGAGTTTAGTATAGGACATTGGGATGGGATCGAACTGGGGTGGAGCGCGGTCATTATTCCTTCTTTGGATATTTGGATTTGGCGGTGGGTTGGCTTGTGGTGTTTGGTGTGGTATCTGTGGTGGTGCAGGTGGTCGTACAATGGTTGGTCTGAATTGTGATGGATTATGGTTTGGAATGGCTGCCACATACGGGTGTGTCATGCCGGGATATACTGGTGAAAGGTTAACGGGGGTAGGTGGTCCTGCCAGGTTTCTTCTCTGGTTGTGAGAGACTAAGTTGGTCTCCCCTTCTCTCCTCCTATTTTCGCCAAGTGCAGGTCTCCTTACGGCACCTGCCCTAGATGGGCTTCGGACTATCCTGCTGGTCCTTAGTCCGTTTTCTATTCTTTCTCCAATAGTGACAATATCGGAGAAATGGGATGAAACACTTCCAATCATCTTTTCATAGAAAGGAGTTTGAAGTGTATCTATGAACATAGTGATTACCTCCTTTTCAGACAGAGGTGGGTCAACCTGTGCCGTCACTTCGCGCCACCTCTGGGCGTACTCTTTTAACGTCTCGTTATCTTTCTTAGCCATGTTCTGCAACTGTCCCCTATCCGGGGCCATGTCCAGGTTATATTTGTATTGTTGCATGAACGAGTCTGCTAGGTCCTTCCAACAGCGTATACGAGAGCGTTCCAAATGATTGTACCATGTCAGGGGAGCCCCAGCCAGGCTGTCCTAGAAACAATGAATCAGCAGAGGGTCATTTGACGCATGCGAAGCCATCTTACGGCAGTACATGGTTAGATGATTCTTCGGGCATGTTATCCCTTTGTACTTGTCAAAATCGGGCGTCTTGAATTTGGGAGGGATGACGACATCAGGGATCAGGCAAAGTTCAGCAGCAGTGCCCGTCCCAAATCTGTTTGTCCCTTCCATCTCCCTTAATCGCCTTTCCAGGAATTCCAACCTTTCTTCCAGGGCGGTGGTAGCAGCACTTGGGCCGGCAGCGGTATGATGACCAACCTTCCCATACCGTTGGCAGGAGTGAACCAGGTCAGTGTTTGGTATGTAGGTATCGGGTCTGGTAGTGGTTCGAGGTACATGGATGGTATGAGCAGGCTGTGCTTGGGCGGTTTGCGTTTGGGCGGCTTGAGCATGAGTGGGTGGTGCTTGGGTGGCTTGTGCTTGGGTAGGTGGGTTGTTTAGTTGATTAGTGTTGGGTTGGGCAGTGATGGGAATTAGGTCTTGGTAGCAAGGTTCTTCCCGGAGTGGTGGAAAATACCCGTGTGGCAAACCATACGGAGGAAAAGGAATAACATTTCCTTCCTCGTCCACAAAGGTGTGTTGTTGCGTGTCTGCGGGATTTGGTCTCCTTATGCGAATAACGAGGGGAGGCGTGGCGGTTTTGGGGTCAGACCCTGCAGCCGGATCTTGAACATGATGAGAGGTGGGTGGTTGTTGTCGGGCGTCTTCAACCCCTGCAGAAGATCCCTATTCTGTGACCCTCTTTTCCAAGAGCTTGGCCATCTCGGCCATCTGTTCTTTGACTTGAGCGAGCTCGGCCTTCAAGTTCTCATTTTCTTGCTCTATGTCAGCCATGAGTTTCTTCCTAAGCCTGGTCTCGTAAGGATGTTTACCCGTAGCGTCTAAAGAATCACGACAAACGTTTAGAAAAATAAAGGGAACAGTTAAAGAGGATCATCCATTCACCCAAAGAATACTCATGTGTTCCAAAGATTTTGACTAATCGAATCTTTGGGTGATAGATAATCCCTCTTTAATAACAGGAAAGTGAAAATGACATAAGGTAAAGTAAAATTTGCCCTTTCGTGGCCTAAGTCAGGTTTTGTTGAAGGTTTCCTCTAGACCCTAGGGCTTATCTAAAAGTGACTCTCCACACCGGGTGGCTTATACTAGACTTCTAGAAGGTCACTAGAGCCAAGATCCTACCCATGGCAGGGACGCAACAGTGGGGAACCACTAGGTGCGTATGTCACAAGAGGTCGAACTCTAGTTGGGGTTCTCACGATCACCGGATAGGAAGTACATCCTATACGATTCTGTATACCAACCCCTCCTAACTTAAGTTTCATTTGGGGCCCGGGTATAGGGCGCCACTCATAAGTGTGTGCGAGTAATTTGTGAGTGTAGTGTGTGAAAGGGCATTCAATACCTTTTTACCTTACACCATTCTGCACAGAGAATAAACACAGAACAAATATACAAAGTCGTCTACCCTAGGGTTCAATGATTATTGAAAAGTAACATAGTCCTCTACCCTAGGGTTCAACAATCATATGGTACATGGACAACAAAGTAAATAACAAGACGCAATTTAAAACAATAACGAACATTCACAACAATCGATGGAAAATAAAAACAAGGGGAAGAAATCCAAGCTAAATAAAGGCTATATAAAAAAACGTGCTTTCAACCAAACTGGCCTGACTCTCTTAAGTGTCCCCAGTGGAGTCGCCATCTGTCGCAACCTGGATCGCGACGGCGTGGCGAGAGAGAGAGGAAGGGAGTGTAGGATGAAACAGGGAGTCGCCACCAACGTTTTTATCCATAGGAAAAAACATTGGGAAAAACTAAGTTCAGTAAAGCACTGGTTAAAAATTGAGATTCAAGTTCGGGAGTCGGTTACGAGTAGGGAAGGTATTAGCACCCTACATCGCCTGTCAAAAACAGTACTAAGATTGAAAACGTGCAACATAAATAGCCTTACAAAAGATGGTTTATTTCTTCCCTTTTATTGTTGTATTTTTTTATTTAAAAACAACAGAATGGAGTGAGAGAACTGTACAAACATAGAATGTCGAAGCGAGGTCAATGGGACGTTTCATCCGAATCAAACTCGACTTTGATATGAGACAGAGAGGGGAAGAGAATGCTAATAAGGTGTCACGCCTAAATTAGATGTTCTTGGATAAAAAAAAAAGGAATAGTAAAGAGATAAGCGGGACGTCTCGTCCTAAGTATCCCTTCCCTATGAATTATGGCGAGGCTTGAGCAAAAACTAGGGGGAAATCAACGAGACGTCACGTCTAAATTGATTTTCATGAAAGCGACCAAAAAGAAGAACATTTATAAAAGAAACATGAAAGTGAGGAAATAAATCAATAAAAAGAAATAAGAAAGATGGGCCCGACAGGAGTTGAGGTCCTGCTCCTACGTATTCTTGAATTATCAAGAAATCAGGATTACGTAGTTCTGAGTGTTGTTCTTTTAGGAAAAGACTCGGGAGATGATGATGGATGTCATTGAGGTAGGGAGCTCGTACAAGGCAAAGTTCTTTGCACGTGTACGAATCCTAAAGAGGTTATGTAGACGGGAGTGCTCCCATACGACACCGTTTTAAAAAAAAGAGATTTTCAAACTAGAAAATATAACATGTGCAAAATTTATTACTTATTATTTATTATTATATGTATTTCTTAAGGGAAAAGGGTAAAAATATTAACAGTTTAAACTATGGCACACAGACAAACATAACAAATAAACAGCAAACTGACAGGAAAATAAATGACTGAAAACAAGAGAAATAAGGAACAGAATGGAACCGGTGTGGTGGGCTCAGGACCGATGTGGGAGTCAAGTGCATCAACGGTGTCAAACCAGTTCTGGACTTACGCGCTGACAGAAGCAATGGACCGGTGTTGGGCTCAAATCCTGAAAATTGAAGGATGCGACCGGTGTTGTTGGAGGTTGATCCAAAGTGAGTAAATGACTGGATGCTGTTGAGAAGTAATGAAGACTGACAAGGTAATGTGGTGTGGGAATTGGGACGGTGTTGGTTCTGTGCGAGGACGGTGTGCGTTCGGGGTAGGGACGGTGAAGGAGCAGTGGCTTTGAGTATTGGAAAACTTCAAGCTTTTTAAAGCTAAGGGGTCTTTTGTGGTGACTAAGACAGGTCACTGATTTCAAGTGGGGAGGTCATTTGAGGATCTTGAGGAATCGGAGAGAATTTGAAGAGAGTCTTCTTGCAAAGAGAGGGAGTCCAAAAAAGCCAACCCCTTGAGCTTCCTTGGTTCGGGTATTTATAGGGCTTTGAGGTCATGGGCTGAGGGTTTGGGACAACCAGAATTCCCACTCACCCATACGTGTAGTGGTGTGCAACCCTGGCCACTATCCGTTCGTGGGGAGCAGGGTTTCAGTGGGGTATTTTTTAATTGTCCACTTCCGCCTCCCTGTCTGCCATTTTTAGGGAGTGCGATTCCAAGTCATCACGCATAAACTTCCGGCCTGGTCTTTCCGTTGTCCAGTTTGTAACATCGGTCAGCAAAACACTGGTTGGGACGGAGTCCCCACTGATCCGATGTGGCCTCTTAAGAACCCGGACCTGTATCTTCACACCGGTTAAGCCTTTTCAAGGTAATATCACAGGGGCGGTGTTCTTCCTCCTAGTCCAGATCTACTGCCAGTCCGGTGTGCATGTTTCGATCTGAGATCCCTTGATTTTTACTTGGGCCGGACTAACCTGTTACTTCGTTGTCAGGTGTACGACATCGGTGGTCCGGTGTTACCACTTTTAGGACCTTGGTCCGGTGTTGTTCCAATTTAGGCCGGACCGAAAGAGGTGTTCACACCAATATTCTTCGACCCTTCCCTCTGAACCATCAATTTAAAACATGTGAAACAAAAACACGGAGAAAGGAGTGAGAAACAGAATATGATATTCTCGCATAAGACATAAGCAACAAAGGGTTTTCACAAACCAATACATAATAATATCAATCACAATCACATACAATATCAATTATGAATCCATGAATATTATACAATATCTTCATCATAACTTACCTATATATGTGGGTCCTTAAATTTTAATTTGCACTGGGCCAACCAGGAGTTTACACTATTCCATAAGTCCAGATAATAATAATATGAACAGCTCAACTGGCATGCAAACACTTAGAAACTAGTCAAATTGAGAAAATTTTTACTGTGAAAGTAACCGACACTAGGGAGCTACCCTAGGTCCCCTGAAGTACCCTTTCACACCCTCTTATCCCAAGGCTCGTAATTAAGCCTCCTCTAATGTATCCTCGGTTTCTATAATCCGTCCCCAGACAATATCATTTTATTTCACTTTAATGATTCATGATGCATGAACTACTCGCGTATTTAGTTGGTTAAGGCTTTTATAAACTTAATTATTAAATCCCTTAAAGGTTTACAATATCATTTCAATAAACTGTATATTTTCTCAATTCTCTGAATTTCTGTCCCACAGAAATAAATTTGGTACAGTTTTCGAATCTCACTGAAATTGAGTTTCTAAGCCTTAAATATCTAAAAGCTTTCTCATATAAAACTTTACATAATATTTCTCAAATTGAATCTTAACAAAATCAAATTTAGAAATCTTAATTATTTCCAAATATCTTTAGTTATTAAGTTGGAAAAAATAAAATAATTTTCTTTTGAAAATTTTAATTAAAAGCGAATAATCTTTAAAATCATTAACCAAAAAAAATTTTCTTTAATTCAAGATTTAATTATCTCAACTTGTTATTAATTTTCATAAAATGTCTACTTTCTAAAATAAATACTAATTTTTTATTCTAAATATAAAAACAATTTCTAAGAAGAAATAAAATATTTTAAAATAATAAAAATTTAAAGAGTAAGGTAAGAAATTCTTACTGAGTTTTAGCTTTCCGTCATGCTCGCTATATGTTCAAACTTCACATTACAATATCATCAATCAAATATTATCAATCACAGTTAAACACCATCAATCATAAATCAATCATAATCAAATCAATTAAATATCATTAAATACATATCATAATGCAAAATTTAATGATTATTAATATAGTTGATTTTTTTTAGTTCTTTTTGTCCATTCCTAGCATAGATTTATGTAAGTCCATATAATCCAGTCCTTACATAGGTATAGTTCAGTCCATATGGGTCATAATGGTCCAAGTCATTGCAAAGGTATAGTCTAGTCCATATGGGTCATAATGGTCCAAGTCCTTGCATAGGTATGTTAGAGTTAGTTACATCAGATATTCAATTTAAAATTTATTAAAATTTTAAGTTAAAGAGTTAATATTTTAAAATAATAATATTATTAAATTTAAAAGGAGTAGGGGACTCCTCCCATTATTCTTATATCTTTTCATATCATATTCTTATCTCACTCCCCCTTACCTCTTGTATCCTGATTCGTTATTGAAGATCCATACGCGTCTCGTTTCCGAGTTCTAAAACATATCAATTTCATTTTAATATAGTTACAAGATGAAAATTAAGATTACTACTTAAAACAGAAATGGTAAATTTTAAATAGTGAATAGTGAATAGTGAATAGTAAATCGTGAATAGTAATAGTAAATAGTAAAACGTAAATAGTAACGGTAAATAGTAAATCGTGAATAGTAACAGTAAATAGTAAATCATGAATAGTAACGGTAAATAGTAAAACGTAAATAGTAAAAGTAAATAGTAATAGTAAATAATAATTTACTATTAAAATAATAATTTACTATTGAAATAGTATTTTACTATATGGAATAGTAACTTAAAATAATATTATTTCTAGTATAATAATAGATTTCTAAAAACGATATAAAAATAACCCTAAAAAATATAAAAGAGAAGTATTCTTACCTTAGGATTTTAGTAGAACCTTCTTCCAAAAAAATTTACTTCTCTCTCTTACTTCCACCACTATCTCACTAGCACTACTGTATTAAGAAAACTTAATCTGAAATTGTGAATTCTAAAAAAGAATTCCTTCGGTATTTATAGGAAAAAAATTTACTATGCATTCCATTATTTTAATATAAAAGTACTGTGCATTTTTTGAATTTTTATTCCTGGTTACTATGTATCTTTTGAAAATTTCGTACATGTTTTGTATAGTAATTGTCGGCAAAATTATTAAGCCAAATAGTAACCTTTCACCTAGTATATTTTAAATATTCAAAATCTGTCCTTTTTGAAATTTAGTTATACTATATCAGTCCTCATTAATTTTATAATAAGTAATATAAAGTTTAAATTTTAAAAATCTAAAATTTTCTGTTAATAAAAATTTATTGATACGTTTCCAATTTTTTAACGATTGGAAAAAATCAAAATTTTTCTCAAACTGATAATTTTTAGATAAGTCTACTTGAAATGGATTTTAGAAAATTTTCTTATAATATAAATTCACTTTCTTATAAATATTTTTAATTTTAAGTCACTTATATGAATTTAAAATTATCTAAAAAATATTATTTTATTAAAAAATTCAAAAATTCCAAAACAATCTAAACAATCATAAATAATATGTAGATTAAAAAGTTCTAAAGAACCATAATTTAATTCCTTCAAAATTTTAATATAAAAATAAAAATAGGGATGTTACAACTTTACTCCCCTTAGAAAATTTCACCCTTGAAATTTATATTATTCAGTAAAACAAAAAAGGATGAGACTCTTTCATCTCACTTTCTAGTTCCTATGTAGCATCTTCTCCTCTCGTTTCACTCCAAATGACCTTTACAAGCGGAATTGTCTTGTCTCTTAATTTTTTTATTCTTCTGTCACCTATTCTGACAGGTGGTGCATCATATGTAAGATTATCTTTAACTTGTATGACATCAGGTTCAATAACATGTATAGGATCAGATATATACTTTCGTAAGTTTGACACATGAAAAACATTATGGATATTAGAAAGAAAAGGTGGTAATGCTATTTGGTAGGCAAGATGACTAACTTTATAAATTATTTGATATGGACCAATAAATCTAGGAGTTAGTTTTCAAGATTTCATTACCCGACCGACCCCAGTCGTAGGTGTGACTTTCAAGAATACATGATCGCCTTCTTGAAATTCGAGCGGCTTTCTTCTTTTGTCATAGTAACTTTTATGCCTGCTCTGTGTTGCCTTCATCTTTTCCTGAACTATTTTGATTTTATCCGTGGTTTGTTGTACCAACTCTGGTCCTAGCATCAAGTTTTCATCAGTCTCAAACCAACATAGCGGGGTCCTACATTTTCTTCCATATAATGCTTCAAAAGGTGCCATGCCAATGCTAGCATGGAAACTGTTGTTGTAGGTAAACTCCACATATGGTAAGAATTGATTCCAACTTCCTTTATGCTCCAACACACAAGCTCGTAACAAGTCCTCTAGAGATTGGATTGTTCTTTTTGATTGTCCATCCGTCTGAGGATGATATGTTGAACTTAGACGCATTCTTGTTCCCAAAGCCTTGTGCAAGCTCTTCCAGAATTGTGATGTAAAACGAGGGTCCCGATCAGAAATAATACTTGAAGGAATTCCATGCCATCTCACAATCTCCTCGATGTATAATTTTGCCAGCTTCTCCATAGAGTAACGAATGTTGATGGGAATAAAGTGGGCAGACTTTGTTAGTCTATCAACTATTACCCATATTGAATCATGTCCTAATGGAGTTTTGGGTAAAAAAGTCACAAAATCCATGGTAATGCTATCTCATTTCCATTCTGGTATTTCCATTGATTGTAGCATTCCAGGGGGTTTTTGATGTTCCACTTTAACCTTCTGGCAAATTAGACATGTAGCCATGTATTCTGCCACCGTTTTCTTCATTCTAGGCCACCAAAATAACTTCTTCAAATCTTGATACATTTTAGTAGCTCCGGGATGAATGCTCATATAACTTTTGTGTCCTTCTTCCAGAATTGCTTTCCTCAACTCCTCTTGATCAGGGATACATACTCGATCCTTATACCTCAGTAATTGGTCATTTCTTATATTGAACTTGACTTCTTTTCCTTGTTTCAAGAGTTCTTTCTTTTCTTGCAGGAATTCATCATCTCTTTGAGCCTCTAAAACTTGCATCAGGAATTCATTTGTCACTTGCAACGCTCCTAATCTGTAGCTGTTAGCATTAACCTTTACTGCTAGGTTAAGATCTCTGAAGTTCTCTATCAATTCCAACTCTTTAATCATCATTGTGGACGCATGTAGAGACTTTCGACTCAAAGCATTAGCTACTACATTCGCTTTTCCAGGATGGTATTGTAACTCAAAGTCGTAGTCCTTTAAGAACTCCATCCATCTCTGTTGCCTTATATTTAACTCCTTTTGGTCGAATAAATACTTGAGACTCTTATGATCACTAAACACATCGAATGTTGCACCGTATAGATAATGCCTCCAAATCTTTAAGGCAAAAACTACAGCGGCTAACTCTAAGTCATGGGTAGGGTAGTTAATCTCATGTTGCCTTAATTAGCGCGACACATAGGCTACAACCTTCTTGTCTTGCATGAGTACACTTCCTAGTCCTTGTTTAGACGCATCATAGTAAACTTCAAAACTTCGATGTGGATCGGGAAGTACTAACACCGGCGCAGAAGTAAGTCGATCTTTCAGCTCTTGGAAACTATTCTCACATTGTGTCATCCACACAAAAGGTTATCCTTTCCGTGTTAGCTTGGTCAGTGAGTATCCTAACTTTAAAAATCCTTCAATGAATCTCCTATAGTATCCAGCCAAACCTAAGAAACTTTTAATCTCATTGATCGTCGTTGGTCTCTCCCATTTCAAAACTGCCTCCACCTTGGAAGGGTCTATAGCTATTCCTCCTTAACTAATTACATGTCCTAAAAAGTTCACTTCTTCCAACCAGAATTCACACTTCAACAGCTTTGCATACTGTTGTTTCTTTTTCAGGATTTCCAATACAACCTTCAAGTGTTCAACATGTTCTTCTCTGCTTTTAGAGTACACTAATATATCATCAATGAACACCACTACAAATTTATCTAGATATGGATGAAAAATCCTATTCATGTAATCCATGAATACGGCTGGTGCATTAGTTACACCAAAAGGCATTACTAGATATTTGTAATGGCCATAGCGTGTTCTAAAAGCAGTGGCACCAAAAGGCATTACTAGATATTAGTTACACCAAAAGGCATTATCCAGACCTCAAATCAATTTTGGAGAACACCGTGGCACCACGCAGCTAATTCATCAAGTCGTCAATCCTTGGCAGAGGGTATCTATTCTTGATCGTCACCTTGTCCAGTTGCCGATAATCTACACACAATCTCATGCTACCATCCTTTTTCTTAACCAACAACACTGGTGCACCCCAGGGGGATACACTAGGTCGTATAAACTGCTTCTCTATCATCTCTTCAAGTTGTTTCTTCAACTCTGCTAATTCTAGAGGTGACATTCGGTATGGTGCAATTGAAATGGGTCCAACTCCAGGTACTAGATCAATGGCAAATTCTACATCTCTTTCTAGGGGTAAACCAGGGATATCTTCAGGAAAAACGTCAGGAAATTCACACACAACTGGCAGGTTTTTGATTTTTGATTCTTACTCTCCTTTCATTGAAAGCAATAGCATGAATCCTTGAGCCCCTCCTTTTAAAGAGGCACTCACTTGGTTGGCGGTTAGAAATCTCGAATCCTCAGGATTCAAATTCACTGGTTCTTTAAATATTATGGTTTTATTATGACAATCTATTAGAACATGATTGTCAGACAACCAATCTAGCCTAATAATAACTTCTAAGCCAGAAAGGGGTAAACAGAAAAGATTAGCCTTAAAGTCCCTACCATCTATGACAATAGGGCATTTCCAACAGGCTTTAGAAGTGACAATGGGATTGTTTCTAGGAATATGTACAGATAAGTCAAATGGCAGTTCTATTACAGGTAATTTTAGTTTTTCTACACAGTCATTGGCAATAAAGGAATGTGATGCACCTGAGTCATACATAACAGTTAAAGGAATCTTATTAATGATACACTTACCTTCCACCATGGAATCAGAATGAGATGCTTCTTCTCCAGTGATTGCAAAAACCTTTCCTTTCGCCTTCGGCCTTCCGACTGCATTGTGCACTCTTCCTTGAGTATTTATGTTTGTACTCGCACCTTCAGGGTTTTCTCTCTTCATCTCTGGGCAATCCTTGATGTGATGACCTGGTTTGTTACACTTAAAGCAAACATAAGTGTTTTTAGGAAAATCCCTTTTTAAATGGGGTCCTCCACAGATAAAACATTTAAAATTTAGTGCAGATGTCGGGTAATAGCTTCCAGTTGAAGCTTGGGGTCTGTTAGGAACAGATGCTGCTCCAAACCAGTGAAATGGCGCTTGGTAAGGCTTATTTCTAATGAAGTCTCTTCTTTGGTGATGGTAAGGTCCTCCACTTCTTATTTCTCCCGCCTTGTAAATGGGCTCACGACTTTTGGTCATTCTATCCTTATGATCCTCTTCAAAGATCCTGCAGCGATTTACCAATACAAAAAATTCACGGATTTCCTGTATTCTTATAGCTTCCTTAATTTCTGGCCGCAATCCATTTATAAACTTTGCACACTGATCACCTTCGTTAGTAGCATCATTATAATGAGAATGAAAACGAGATAGCTCTTCAAACCTGGATGCGTACTCTCCAACGGTCATATTTCCTTGGGTCAGCGATAAGAATTCAAATTGTCTTTTCTCTTTAACATCAGCTGGAAAGTATTTCTCCAGAAACATATCCTTGAAATTATCCCAAGTGATCTCCATGTCATTGACTTCGAATTGTCTACGCATGCTATCCCACCAATGTTTAGCATCCTCAGATAAGGCATAAGTAGAAAAGACTACCTTATCAGCTTCATTACATTGCAATGCTCGAAAGATCTTCTCTATCTCTCGAATCCATGTTTGTGCTCCATCAGGGTTATATCCTCCCTTGAAAAGAGGTGGATTGCGCTTTTCGAATAGATCCAGCCTTCTCAAGGCATCGTTACCTTGACCTTCACGTGCTCCTATTGTATTGATTAAGCATTCTACGAGTCCAACAAGATCGTTTCCAGCCATTAGTTTCCTGTTTCACAGTAACTGAGATTTGTCACATCAATCACAGTTACTACCAAGTCAGATATTCTATTCTCTATCATCTATACAGAGTTTACAGACAAAGCAAGATAGACCTTTTCCCCAGGTCTATTGGATTAACTGCTCTGATACCACTTTGTAACACCCTCTGTTACACCTTAATAAATTTTAGAAAAATTCATAATTTTTTTACTAAAGATATGATTGTTAAAAAGAAACTATCAGAATAAATTATATACATTATTTCTGAAATACCTCATAAATATTATTAAAACTTTATAAAGTAATTTTACATTTGATCCGGTCTCAATACCGATATCCGTTCTACAAGACATATTTCAACGTCTTTATCAATTCGCTAACGTGTGACCGGTGTCATCGGTATACTGATAAGTGTTTATTAAGCATTGATTTCATGACTTATTTGAACTAATTTTGTAAAGACTTGAGCTAAATTGATGAATTATTAAAGGAAGTGAGCATGAATCTTTTAAGTAGTGATGGATAAGTGTATAAAAGAAATATTGTGTTAAAACTCTTGGAAAGTTATAGGAAATTCAACAGGAAAGCAAGGCAAGCTTAAGCGTGAAAGATCAAGCTTAAGCTTGAGCAGGCAAGCTTAAGCGTGGAAGGGCAAGCTTAAGCGTGGAAGGGCAAGCTTAAGCGTGAAAGGGCAAGCTTAAGCGTGATCGGGAGCATTTGAAGACAGCAAGCTTAAGCTTGAACAACCAAGCTTAAGCTTGAACAAGCAAACTTGAGCTTGAACAAGTTGGAGAGCATCAGGACCTCTCACGCTTGAGTGTGAACACTAGGCGCTTAAGCGTGGAATGATAAAAATGGAAGCCTAAGCGTGGATTAAGCGTGGGCAAGCGTGAAGTTGGACAAGGAAGGCCACGCTTGAGCGTGGCTGCAGTGGTTTAAGCGTGAAACATTTAATGAGTATCAGGACCCTTCACGCTTGAGCGTGACCATCAAGCTCAAGCGTGACTTATACAACATGGGTCTCTTAATTCTTTATTCACCAATGATGCGATGCCAACTCACCCACTTTCTTGTGTTTCTACAAGTCTCTGAAAGATGCTGCATGGGTTCTACGCAAGTGGGCATGGGAAGCTAGAGCACAACCTCTATAAATTAAGCTGTAAACAACATCAGATTTAATCCCCTTTATCTCCTTCACAATCTAATCTTTTCCATTATTTTCTGTATTCATTCTTTTGATGGTGAAAATGCAAGGCATGAGTAACTAAACTCCCTTATGGGATTGGCTGTAATCCATTCAACACTGAAGTAATGCTGTTGTAAGTTTTTATTTAGTAATAAGATTTGATAAGTTTTTGTATTTCCTTCTGCGTTTAATGCCTGAAAGTACTTGATCACTATTTTCTTGTTTTAAGTTTTCTCAAGTATGCTGGGAAGTGACTTTTGAAAGCAGATCTGAAAGAAATACTTATTGTGAGTAGGTAGCCAGGGATGGTGTCTAACGCAATAAACGTCAAAATAATCGATCAATAATGCTGGGATGATTTCAAAGTGACTGAGGGATCAGCGGTTTGAAATCATTCTTATGAATTTTGTAGTCGAGGGATCGACACAAATGACTATGATTGTGACGTAGAAATTATCTTTTTGATTTACTTATATAAAAACTTATGCAGCTTACAGAAGGTGAAGATGTGATGAAGCCAATCCCTGTTTTACAAAATTGAGTTCTCTCAAAAACCATTCACTGTTATCTTTTGCAAAATTTCACTCTCTATTATTTATTACTTTTCCATTCAACATCATTCACAACAAAACAAACTAAAAACCTTCTGCCTAATCAATTCAAAACTAAGATCTTCATTCTAACACCTCCCTAGTGGAACGACAACTATACTGTATTACAACTTCTGTGTTTAAAACTTGGCACAAGCATTACATTGAGTTCATATTATACAAACTTGATTCTCTTTTCATTGAACTCTTCATTCCAATATATCAAAATAAAACCACCAAGTTATGGCGCCGCTGCTGGGGAGGTGAGTTAAGTTTGAATATTTTAGCATTGAATTGATAAGACAGTGTAAATAAAATTTTTTTCAATTTGCTTTTATTTTTTTAGTAACCTTGCTACTTTGAGTATTTGATTTATGATCTTGAGAGGACAGGGTACAAAAGAACAACTTGCATTTGATCCAGTGATAGACAGGTGCCTCAAGAAAATCAAGAAAGCCAAGCAGAACTTCCACGCAGGACAAACTTCCTCTGATACAATGGATGTCAATAGCAACAATCAAAACCTACCAAGGAGAACACTTGGAGACTATGCTTTACAGCAAGGGCCAAGACATTTCTCAAGCATTGCAATTCCAAACACTGTCAGAGCACTAGAAATGAAACCAGCATTTCTTAGTTTGATTAGTTCACACCAATTTACTGGAATGTCAAGTGAAGATCCGTATACTCACTTGGCCACATTCTATGAATTGGTTGGAACCATGGGATTTAACCAAGATGTTATTGATGCTGCATATTTAAGACTATTTCCTTTCTCTTTAGCAGGAAAAGCAAAGGATTGGTTACAATCTCATCCAAATCAAAGTTTAAATAGCTGGAACATAGTTGAAGAAAAATTTCTACAAAGGTTCTTTCCTCCATCTAGATTCATCAAGGCCAAATCAGATATTACAACATTTAGACAAGGCCAAGATGAACCTTTTTGTGAGGCATGGGAACGCTTTAAATCACTGCTCAGAAAATGCCCAAACCATGGACTTGAAGATACTGTATAGCTTAATATTTTTTACAGTGGTTTAAGGGCTGACACTAAAATGATTTTAGATGCAGCAGCAGGAGGAACAATGATGACAGTGGATGCTGACCAAGCCACAAGGATAATAGAAGCTTTATCCTCAACGGACTACCAAGCTCAACATGATCGTCAGCAAGTTCAAAGGAAAGGAGTCCTTGACCTAAACACCACAGATGCCATTTTAGCACAGAACAAAATTCTGACCCAACAATTAGAAGCATTGACCAAAAAGATATCCAATCTTCCACAACAATTACATGTAGTACAATCATCACAACCAGGGCAACAACAAATGCCTGCAATATGTAACTTTTGTGGAGGAGATCATCTCAATGAGAACTGTGGCTCATAAGAAGCAACTGTATACTTCATGAACAACCAAGGAAGGTCTGGTAATTTCAATTCAAATTTTTCTAACCAACCATTTCAGGGATGGAGAAGTAACCAAAACCAAGGCCAAGGATGGAAGCAAGAGCCCAGCTCTTCAAATAAACCATATCAAAATAATGGTCCTTCCTTGGTGGAGAGAACTTCTAGATTAGAGGACATCTTGGAAAAATTTATGCAAACTTCTTTAGCAAGTCAAAAGAACAATGAGGCATCACTCAGGAATTTGGAAACACAATTGGGACAACTAGCCCGACAGCTTACTGAGAAACAGAAGCCTCAGTATAGAGCAAACACTGAAACAAATCCAATAGAGCATTGCAAGGCTGTGACCACATTGACTAAGGAAACAACTGAGGAAGAAGATGGACATGATGCTATCACCCCTGAAGCAGTACCTCATAACACCAGAGATCCAGGGAGTTTTTCTATTCCTGTCACTATTGGAAATTTTTCAAAAAGTAAAGCTTTATTAGATCTTGGTGCTAGTGTAAATTTGATGCCATTATCCACACTTAAAAGTATAGGGGATTTTTCAGTAAAGCCAACAAACATGACCTTAAAAATGGCAGATCAATCAATAAAAACCCCTTATGGTATTGCTAAAAATATTGAGGTCAAAGTTAATAAATTTGAATTTCATGAGAACTTTGTTGTCATAGATATGGAGGAAGATTCTGAAGTCCCTCTAATACTGGGGAGACCATTCTTGAAAGCAGCCAAAGTCATCATAGATGTGGATGACAGAAGAGTAAAAATTCAAGTGCAGAAAGAAGAAGCCAACTTTGTTATTGATGAAACAAATAAATACTCAGAAGGTGCACTTGAAAATCTGAATGGAAAAAAGTCAAGGCCTGACTTAGGAAAGGAGGTGGAAAAACTCAATACTCTTATCCACCAGCTCCATGACCCATATTAAAAAATCTATCAAGCGTCAAGCTAAAGACGATAAACAAGCGCTTATTGGGAGGCAACCCAATCTTTTACATTTTCTTTTCTTTTCTTTGTTGATGTTAATTTAATAATCTGTGTGTTATGTTTTCATACTTTTGATTTTCAGAATAACTCACCTCATCGTTCAAACTTCAAATGCTAAGTGTCAAAGAGAAAGGACAAAGGACAAACACCACGCTCAAGCGTGGATTTCCCCGCTTAAGCGGGAGACTTCCATTCCAAATGCTGCATTAAATTCGCTTGAGTGAATAATGTCAAGACTTAAGCGAAAAAAGAAATAAGTATCAGGGGGTAAGCTCTCCCAAGCACATATTGATACGCTCAAGCGTGGGACTTTTCTCTGTATCAGTAGCATACACGCTCAAGCGAGTGATAGGGCGCTTAAGCGCCACTTCTAAATCTCAGTCACGCTTACGCGTGAATCATCCAGGCTCAAGCGCCTCACTTGGTGATGGTTCGTATGCAAGAAAGCCACCCCGACCGCGCTTAAGCATAATTACCCATGGTTAAAGCGTGAAGTCTCTCTGCTCAAGTAGCACGCTCAAGCGCAGGGACAAGCATGGAAATCAGGTACCAATCTTGCATATACCACGCTCAAGCGAACTTGGAGCGCTTAAGCGAAACATTTTTCTAATCTCACGCTTAAGCGTGAAGTTCGAAGCCCATGTTGCTTGGCCTGGGGATAGGCCTCCTTTCTTAGAGGGGAGTGGCACCTCACAGGCTGGACCAGGACCTTCGTCACAGGTACCTCCAGTGAGAGAGGAAGACACAGAAGAAGCTGATGAGTGATGAATTTTTTTTTTCACTTTGTCAATTTTTATCGCTTTGCAATTTTTCAAGTTTTAAATTTTTATTGCTTGCTTTACTCACATGTTTTGGTTTTTGTTTGAATTCTCTGTAGTAGTTTGATTTATATCTTATGGTTTGAATTTTTTTTTTTTTGCATATCATTAGGGTTATGTCTTATGATTGAATGAATATATGCTTGAAGCTGAAAACATTTTTGAAAACCCAACCAAGAACCATTTTTGGAACAAGACAAGATTCTGAGTAACAAATTTTATGACAGTAAAATTATTTTGAAATGGCAAATAGCTGATTTAAGAACCATGAAAATAAAATAAGCTAGTGAATCTGTTTACATACTTGAACCTTTTTCTGTTAGAGTATTAGAGTAGGCCTATAAACCTGGTGAGAAGTGAGCAATTAAACACTGAGAGCCTTATTTGAATTTGCTAAAATTGGCATTGACTGATTTTCTAATTAACCTTTTTCTTAAGAAATAAGCAAGGAAATGATAAGGCAATTTTGAAAAACACAGTTAGCCGAGAGCTAAAAAGCTTCCCTGATAAAAATATCCTATTCTTTGGTAGCCTATTTTGAGCCAAAAAAAATTTTTCTTCTACCCTGAGCTAAGCATAAAAGCAAAAATCCTACCTTACTTGCATGTTCATCTTGAAAAAGAGCATAAAATATTTTTTTAAAAAAGTGATGAAACAAATGGAGGCAGAAAAAGAAAATGCAAAAAGAAAAATAGTAAGCTCTCTAAAAATATATAAAAGAGCTGGAGGAAAACAAACGAAAATACTGAAGTTTAAATTCAAAGAAGAAGCCTTCTAAATTGTTAAATAAATTAACTAAAAATACTTATGCTCTTCTTTGTACATGCGATTTGAAATCCAAGAAAAACCAAAAATTCTTGTTAACCCAGCCTCATTACAACCTTAAAAGACCTTTTGATCCTTGCTGTTCATTTGAATTTTGGTTTTACTAGAAATGACGGGCAATGTTAACTGAGCAGTTCTAATGATGGATGAGTGAAACAGGCACCTGGAGAGAATTAATGAGAAGCTCCTTATTCTTACAGCAAGTGGTTACTTGCCTTGTGAAATATTCATTGGTGCATTGCATTTCAAAGAAATGGGTATTAAGGATGTTATTTGCCTAAAAAAAAAGTTAAACTATGATTACTGTCTTAAAAATTTTGTTTACAACTGAATCCTCATGAAAGATTAAATCCAAAGTTCTTTTGCTTGAGGACAAGCAAAAATCTAGGTTGGGGAGAGTTTGATAAGTGTTGATTAAGCATTGATTTCATGACTTATTTAAACTAATTTTGTAAAGACTTAAGCTAAATTGATGAATTATTAAAGGAAGTGAGCATGAATCTTTTAAGTAGTGATGGATAAGTGTATAAAAGAAATATTGTGTTAAAACTCTTGGAAAGTTGCAGGAAATTCAACAGGAAAGCAAGGAAAGCTTAAGCGTGAAAGATCAAGCTTAAGCTTGAGCAGGCAAGCTTAAGCGTGAAAGATCAAGCTTAAGCTTGAGCAGGCAAGCTTAAGCGTGGAAGGGCAAGCTTAAGCGTGAAAGGGCAAGCTTAAGCGTGATCGGGAGCATTTGAAGACAGCAAGCTTAAGCTTGAACAACTAAGCTTAAACTTGAACAAGCAAGCTTGAGCTTGAACAAGTTGGAGAGCATCAGGACCTCTCACGCTTGAGTGTGAACACTAGGCGCTTAAGCGTGGAATGATAAAAATGGAAGCCTAAGCGTGGATTAAGCGTGGGCAAGCGTGAAGTTGGACAAGGAAGGCCACGCTTGAGCGTGGCTGCAGTGGTTTAAGCGTGAAACATTTAATGAGTATCAGGACCCTTCACGCTTGAGCGTGACCATCAAGCTCAAGCGTGACTCATACAGCATGGGTCTCTTAATTCTTTATTCACCAATGATGCGATGCCAACTCACCTACTTTCTTGTGTTTCTACAAGTCTCTGAAAGATGCTGTATGGGTTCTACGCAAGTGGGCATGGGAAGCTAGAGCACAACCTCTATAAATTAAGCTGCAAACAACATCAGATTTAATCCCCTGTATCTCCTTCACAATCCAATCTTTTCCATTATTTTCTGTATTAATTCTTTTGAAGGTGAAAATGCAAGGCATGAGTAACTAAACTCCCTTATGGGATTGGCTGTAATCCATTCAACACTGAAGTAATGTTGTTGTAAGTTTTTATTTAGTAATGAGATTTGATAAGTTTCTGTATTTCCTTCTGCGTTTAATGCCTGAAAGTACTTGATCACTATTTTCTTGTTTTAAGTTTTCTCAAGTATGCTGGGAAGTGACTTTTGAAAGCAGATCTGAAAGAAATACTTATTGTGAGTAGGTAGCCAGGGATGGCGTCTAACGCAATAAACGTCAAAACAATCGATCAATAATGCTGGGATGATTTCAAAGTGACTGAGGGATCAGCGGTTTGAAATCATTCTTATGAATTTTGTAGTCGAGGGATCGACACAAATGACTATGATTGTGACGTAGAAATTATCTTTTTGATTTACTTATATAAAAACTTATGCAGCTTACAGAAGGTGAAGATGTGATGAAGCCAATCCCTGTTTTACAAAATTGAGTTCTCTCAAAAACCATTCACTGTTATCTTTTGCAAAACTTCACTCTCTATTATTTATTACTTTTCCATTCAACATCATTCACAACAAAACAAACTGAAAACCTTCTGCCTAATCAATTCAAAACTAAGATCTTCATTCTAACACCTCCTAGTGGAACGACAACTATACTGTATTACAACTTCTATGTTTAAAACTTGGCACAAGCATTACATTGAGTTTATATTATACAAACTTGATTCTCTTTTCATTGAACTCTTCATTCTAATATACCAAAATCACACCATCATATACATCTGGACTCTAATTTCGTATCAGGCACTCTCCCTATACCGGTTGTTCAGGATAACACCATGACACCGGATAACCCACACGTCACTATGCAGAAGACAAAAGGCATTGCTACAGGGACCGATCAATAATTCCCTGCACTACGAGCCAAAATCTGCTCACGAGAATGATCAACTTGTCCCCTAATTCTAGTCTATACTCTCTACGCTCAATATAAAATAGCCACTTGACCCAATCATGCTGGCAAGTGTACAATAATATAATAATATATAGTGCTATTGGAGGTTAGTGGTTCCCCACTAATATGTCCTCGTATTTCGAGCCAATCAGGTATATGAACTCTTTTCATCAATGAAGAGGGGGATCTTTGACTGAATTTACTTACGATTACTCTCTGAAAAACATTCCTCACTTGGAATATTATCACTGACTTGAGCGTCGGAGAATCTTTGCAGGTGATACCACCTTTCACCCATATCAACGCGTTAGGCCGGTGTGAAGGATCTCCAGAACGCCCAATCCGCCCTCCTCATACAAGGACAATGGATATTTATACCGGATACTATTACATCTGATCTTCTGCATAGAATCTTTATACTATTTATGATTGACTTGACACCGGATCTCTAGACCCCGGTTCAGGACAGATCAACATTCATCCAACAAAAATAAATATTAAACATTATAAGAAAGAGAGGAAACTCCATGGCCCAGAAGCAGTTACTTAATAACATTATCTATTCATTGAACCACGGTATTCATACCGAGCTCCCTTTCTAGAACATGCTATATTTACTGTCGATATTCTTCGATCCTTCCCTCTGAACCATCAATTTAAAACATGTGAAACAAAAACACGGAGAAAAGAGTGAGAAATAGAATATAATATTCTCGCATAAGACATAAGCAACAAAGGGTTTTCACAAACCAATACATAATAATATCAATCACAATCACATACACAATCAATTATGAATGCATGAATATTATGCAATATATTCATCATAACTTACCTATATATGTGGGCCCTTAAATTTTAATTTGCACTGGGCCAACCAGGAGTTTACACTATTCCATAAGTCCAAATAATAATAATATGAATAGCTCAACTGGTATGGAAACACTTAGAGACTAGTCAAATTGAGAAAATTTTTATTATGAAAGTACCCGACACTAGGGAGCTACCCTAGGTCCCCTGAAGCACCCTTTCACACCCTCTCATCCCAAGGATCGTAATTAAGCCTCCTCTAATGTATCATCGGTTTCTATAATCCGTCCCTAGATAATATCATTTTATTTCACTTTAATGATTCATGATGCATGAACTACTCGCGTATTTAGTTGGTTAAGGCTTTTAGAAACTCAATTATTAAATCCCTTAAAGGTTTACAATATCATTTCAATAAACTGTACATTTTCTCAATTCTCTGAATTTCTGTCCCACAGAAATAAATTTGGTATAGTTTTCGAATCTCATTGAAATTGAGTTTCCAATCCTTAAATATCTAAAAACTTTCTCATATAAAACTTTACATAATCTTTCTCAAATTGAATCTTAACAAAATCAAATTTAGAAATCTTAATTATTTCCAAATATCTTTAGTTATTAAGTTGGAAAAAATAAAATAATTTTCTTTTGAAAATTTTAATTAAAAGCGAATAATCTTTAAAATCATTAACCAAAAAAATTTTCTTTAATTCAAGATTTAATTATCTCAACTTGTTATTAATTTTCATAAAATGTCTACTTTCTAAAATAAATACTAATTTTTTATTCTAAATATAAAAACAATTTCTAAGAAGAAATAAAATATTTTAAAATAATAAAAATTTAAAGAGTAAGGTAAGAAATTCTTACTGAGTTTTAGCTTTCCGTCATGCTCGCTATATGTTCAAACTCCACATTACAATATCATCAATCAAATATTATCAATCACAGTTAAACATCATCAATCATAAATCAATCATAATCAAATCAATTAAATATCATTAAATACATATCATAATGCAAAATTTAATGATTGTTAATATAGTTGATTTTTTTTTTAGTTCTTTTTGTCCATTCCTAGCATAGGTTTATGTAAGTCCATATAATCCAGTCCTTGCATAGGTATAGTTTAGTCCATATGGGTCATAATGGTCCAAGTCCTTGCATAGGTATAGTCCTGTGACATCCTGGCACTGTTGAGGGCGGGGAGTGATCGCCGGTGCATGGGCACGGACAAGGAGCGGCTCCTGGCAGGCTTCCAGCGGGGAATGTGGCATCCCGGGCACTGTTAAGGGCGGGGAGTGATCGCCGGTGCATAGGCACGGACAAGGAGCGGCTCCTGGCAGGCTTCCAGTGGGAGGGACACATGAACGAACCGAATACATACCAGAATGAGAGGGATCCAAAGACTGTATAGGTATGGGACTATACAGTCGAGGATAGCTTAAAGAAATGAATTCGTACTACCTATACCAACAAATGCATTAGCCTTTTCGGTAGCCTATCACATAAGAACTCCAAAGTTAAGCGTGCTTAACTTGGAGTAATTCTGGGATGGGTGACCTCCTGGGAAGTTCTCAGAAAATGTGTGAGTGAGAACAAAAGCACATTGGAAAGGTCTCGTGTTGGTCTGTGGGACGAGTCGTTCATTCCTGAAAAGCGGCCGGGGCGTTACAGTTAGTATCAGAGCCTAGCCTCTCCTAGTACGGTATGGTTCGGGGACGAACCAGGCGGAAGCTGGTGGGCATGTGACATCCTGGCGCTGTTGAGGGCGGGGAGTGATCGTCGGTGCATTGGCACGGACAAGGAGCGGCTCCTGGCAGGCTTCTAGCGGGGAATGTGGTATCCCGGGCACTGTTAAGGGCGGGGAGTGATCGCCGATGCATAGGCACGGACAAGGAGCGGCTCCTGGTAGGCTTCCAGTGGGAGGGACACATGAACGAACTGAATACATACCAGAATGAGAGGGATCCAAAGACTGTATAGGTATGGGACTATACAGTCGAGGATAGCTTAAAGAAATGAATTCGTACTACCTATACCAACAAATGCATTAGCCTTTTCGGTAGCCTATCACATAAGAACTCCAAAGTTAAGCGTGCTTAACTTGGAGTAATTCTGGGATGGGTGACCTCCTGGGAAGTTCTCAGGAAATGTGTGAGTGAGAACAAAAGCACATTGGAAAGGTCTCGTGTTGGTCTGTGGGGCGAGTCGTTCATTCCTGAAAAGCGGCCGGGGCGTTACAAGTCCAGTCTATATGGGTCATAATGGTCCAAGTCCTTGCATAGGTATGTTAGAGTTAGTTATATCACATATTTAATTTAAAATTTATTATAAATTTTAAGTTAAAGAGTTAATATTTTAAAATAATAATATTATTAAATTTAAAAGGAGTAGGGGACTCCTCCCATTATTCTTATGTCTTTCCATATCATATTCTTATCTCACTCCCTCTTACCTCTTGTATCCTGATTCGTTATTGAAGATCCGTACGCGTCTCGTCTCCGAGTTCTAAAACATACCAATTTCATTTTAATATAGTTACAAGATAAAAATTAAGATTACTACTTAAAATAGAAATGGTAAATTTTAAATAGTGAATAGTGAATAGTAAATCGTGAATAGTAATGGTAAATAGTAAATCATGAATAGTAACGATAAATAGTAAAACATAAATAGTAAAGGTAAATAGTAACAGTAAATAATAATTTACTATTGAAATAGTTATTGAAATAGTATTTTACTATGCAGAATAGTAACTTAAAATAATATTATTTCCAGTATAATAATAGATTTCTAAAAACGATATAAAAATAACCCTAAAAAATATAAAAGAGAAGTATTCTTACCTTAAGATTTTAGCAGAACCTTCTTCCAAAAAAATTTACTTCTCTCTCTTACTTCCACCACTATCTCACTAGCACTACTATATTAAGAAAACTTAATCTGAAATTGTGAATTCTAAAGAAGAATTCCTTCGGTATTCATAGGAAAAAAATTTACTATGCATTCCATTATTTTAATATAAAAGTACTGTGTATTTTTTGAATTTTTATTCCTGAATACTGTGCATATTTTGAAAATATCGTACATGCACAGTGTTTTGCATAGTAATTGTCGGCAGAATTATTAAGCCAAATAGTAACCTTTCACTCGGTATATTTTAAATATTCAAAATCAATCCTTTTTGAAATTTAACGATATTATATCAGTCCTCACTAATTTTATAATAAGTAATATAAAGTTTAAATTTTAAAAATCTAAAATTTTCTGTTAATAAAAATTTATTGATACGTTTCCAATTTTTTAATGATTGGAAAAAATCAAAATTTTTCTCAAAACGATAATTTTTAGATAAGTCTACTTAAAATGGATTTTAGAAAATTTTCTTATAATATAAATTCACTTTCTTATAAATATTTTTAATTTTAAGTCACTTATATGAATTTAAAATTATGTAAAAAATATTATTTTATTAAAAAAATTCAAAAATTTTAAAAAATTCCAAAAAATCATAAATAATGTGTAGATTAAAAAGTTCTAAAGAACCATAATTTAATTCCTTCAAAATTTTAATATAAAAAAATAGGGGTGTTACAAATATCCTAATAGAATATATCGAGTTTATCTCCATTTCTCCATATACCACATTAACCTAGGGTTAAATTCATTGATCTTAGCATCCTTTGTTTGACATTTCTTTCACTACTTAGTGTAAATCATTCGGGGTGATCAGTCCCGGTAGTTTATAACTAAGTAGTCAAAGTCATGACAGCTCCAGTCTAGAATTCATACCAAAATATTTCTAAGAATTTTCTATTGTCTTATCTTCCTTGTTGTCCCATACCATATTATAAAAGAGACAAATGTTAGAATATTTCATTATCACATATTAATCAGAGAATCAAACACCATACAATACATTTGAAATAAAAGGAAATAACTGCATTAGTTTTTTTACCTTATCATTCCACCATACATTAACGCTCGTACTTAAACAATGTCAAGAAAGACTTCAGAATGACCAGTTTCTGATAATCCCTACAATAACATTTTTCAAGTAACAGGCTATAGAATTCTAACTTATACTTCTTATGAACTTAAAATTAGTTCCTTCTTTCTATATTCCTAATTTTTTCTTGACTTAATTCTTACCATCTACTCCAATAAAATTTCTTCCTTTGTCAACCATAAAATCTCTTAACTAACTTAACCATCAGAGTACACTAATATGCTAGTAAGACCATACCCTAACCCGATTTGGATTGAACTGCTCTAATACCACTTTGTAACACCTCCTTATATACATGAGATATATCTATTCTTCTTGTTTTTAAAATTTTTAGAAAGATATACATATTTATCACTTCCTATTTTGCATATACAAGGACGTATATACATCTGATTTTCTTTGAATTTTGAAAGTAAAAAGTTTCAAATTATTCAAAATGATAAAATGAACTTTCAGAAAATCATAAGTGATTAAAGATTACAGTATCATATCCAAAGAGTAAGGTTTATTAAAGTTTAACCTTTACCTTGAATTACAATCATCCAACTTAATATTGTATTAAGGTAAACTAAAACTAAAGATTTAATACCTCTACTTCAACTGTAACCAATCATTTCCTTATCTTCAAACAATGTAATTTTGGAATCCTACACTTGTCACATCTCTTCTCCTATCCATTGAGGATGAGACCAATTTACCCTTTTGTAATTTCATCCTTTCATCTTGAACTGCTAGCTATATATCATATAACATATATTTTGGACACAGAAATTCAAACAAGAAGGAGTGAGAAACAGAATATAATACTTTACAGATAAGACATAAGTATACTTTGCAGATAAGACATAATCAATTATGAATGTAGAGTTTTCATAACATAACAATTATACTTTCATTCACCATCACCCACATAAAATATCACAATCACATGAATGTCATGTAATGTTTTTAATACTACCATCTTATTCATTTTATGCATGTGGGCCCTTAAAGTTTTAGTTTGCACTAGGCCAACCAGAAGTTTACACTGTTCTATAATTCTGGATAATAATAACATAAATGCCTTCATGGCATATGAACAGCTCAACTGGCGTGGAAACACTTAGAGACTAGTCAGACTAAGAAAGTTTTTATTGTGAAAGTACCTGACACTAGGGAGTGACCCTAGGTCACCTGAAGCACCCTTTCACACCCTCTCATCCCAAGGCTCGTAATTAAGCCTCCTCTAATGTATCCTCGGTTTCTATAATTCGTCCCTAGGCAATATCACATCTCATGTCTCTTTAATGATTCATGATGTATGAACTACTCGCATATTTAGTTGGTTAAAACTTTTAGAAACTCAATTATTAAATACCATAAAGGTTCACAAATCATCTCAATAAACTGTACATTCCTATAAGTTATTCTTTGAACTTCTGTTATACAGAAATAAATTTAGTACAATTTTTAAATTCAAATCTCACCAAAATTGAGTTTCCAAGCCTTAAATATCTCAAAACTTTCTCTTAAAAACTTCATATATTTACATAATCTTTCCCAATTTGAATCTTAACTAGATTGAGTTTAGAAATCTCGACTATAACAAAATATCCTTTAGTTATTTCATTAGGAAAAACTAATTTAAATTTCTAAAAGAAAATATATATATTTTTTTAAAATCATTAACTAAGAATACTTAAAACTATAAAAAAAATTTTAATTCAAGAATTAATTATCTCAACCTCTAATTTTCATAAAATAGCTTCTTTATAATACTAGATTTTATTCTAGAGATTAAAAATAAAGTTAATGAAAATTATTTCTAAGAAGAAATAAAAGACTAAAATAATGATAAAATACTTTCTCTTAGAATAAAAATTTAAAGAGTAAAGTAAGAAAATTCTTACTGAGTTTTAACATTCCGTCATGCTTGCTATATGCTCAAACTCATATCACAAGATCATCAATCATAATCAAATATTATCAATCACAATATCATCAATCACAATCAAAAAATGTCAATCATAATCAAATAATATCGATCAAAATTAAATATCATCAATAATAATCAAATACTAATAATTATAATCAAATAAATTAAATATAATTCAAATTTTAATGGTTATTTAAATTAATAAGATTAATTTTAAGTCTTTATAGTCCATTCCTCGCATAGGTCTATGTAGGTGCATATAGTCCAATTCTCGCATAGGTATATAGTTTAGTCCATACGGGTCATAATAGTCCAAGTCCTTGCATAAGTTCAGTCGAGTTCGCATAGGTTATCCAGGTATTTGCATAAGTATTCAGATCAAGTTACACAAGATACTCAATTTCAAATTTATTATAAATTTTTAAGTTAAATAGTTATTATTTTAAAATAATATTATTATTATATTTTAAAGGAGTAGGGGACTCCTCTCATTATTCTGATGTCTTTTCATATTATATTCCTATCTCACTCCTCTTTACCTCTTGTATCTTGGTTCGTTATAGAAAGTCTGTGCGCGCCTCATCTCCGAGTTCTAAAATATACCAATTTTACTTTAATATAGTTATAAGATAAAAATTAAGATTTCTACTTAAAACAGAAATGGTAAATTTTGAATAGTGAATTGTAAATCGTGAATAGTAACAGTAAATAGTAAACATGAATAGTCATAATAAATAGTAAAACGTGAATAGTAACAGTAAAAAGTAAATCGTGAATAGTAAAGGTAAATAGTAACAGTAAATAGTAATTTACTATTTGAATAGTAATTTACTATTCAGAATAGTAACTTAAAATAATATTAATTCCAGTATAATAATAGATTTCTAAAAATGATATGAAAATAACCCTAAAAAATATAAAAGAGATGTATTCTTACCTTAGAATTTTAGTTGAACCTTCTTCTAAAAATTTTATTTCTCTCTCTTTCTTCCACCACTATCTCACTAGCACTACTATATTAAGAAAACTTAATCTGAAATTATGAATTCTAAAGAAGAATTCCTTCGATATTTATAGGAAGGAAAATTACTATGCATTCTATTATTTTAGTATAAAAGCACTGTGTATTTTTTAAAATTTAAATCCTGGTTACTGTGCATCTTTTGAAAATTTTGTACATGCACAGTGTTTTGCATAGAAAATGTCGGCTGAATTATTAAGCCAAATAGCAACATTTCACTCGGTATATTTTAAATATTCAAAATTAGTCTTTTTTTTTTAATTTAACGATATTATATCAGTTCTTACTAATTTTATGATAAGTAATATAAAGTTTAAATTTTAAAAATCTAAAATTTTCTATTAATAAAAATTTATTGATACGTTTTTTATTTTTTTACAATTAGTAAAAGTCAAGATTTTACTCAAACAGATAATTTTTAGATAAGTCTACTTGAAATGGATTTTAAAACATTTTCTTATAATTTAAATTCACTTTCTTGTAAATATTTTTAATTTTAAGTAACTTTATATGAGTTTAAAAATATTTAAAATATTATTTTATTAAAGTAATTCAAAAAATTCATAAAAATTTTAGAAAATCATAAATATTATGTAGATCAAAAAGTTCTAAAGAACCATAGTCTAATTCCTTCAAAATTTTATTTTAAAATTTTAATAAGAGTTAAATCACAAATATGTAAAAACATAAATATAAAAATATAAAATAAAAGTTGTGAATAATAAATATATTTAAAATTCTTAATATAATTTTATTAATCAATGGATACTAATTAAGTCATTTTAAAATTCTCATTCAAAATACATAAATATTTTTTATTATTATTTTTTTATTTTAAAAAATAAATAATTAAATATAAATACCAAAATTTCATAAAAAATGATAATAATAAACTAACTAATAGTAAGTATTTCTCATTAAAGATATATTAATATCTATTTTCTATTTGTGTTGAAAATGGGATGTTATAGTATCCATAAGGACCGTGTTCCAAGTACCGATATATTGAGATTATATGTTATCTAGACAACAAGGAATTGATTCAGGTTGCAAAATATTCAAAAGAAATTTAAATTATCAAGTAACTTTTAAAAACTAAGGACTTTCACAATGATCAAGTATTTCTTGAGATTCCAGAAGGTTTAAGGATGACTTATATAATTTCACAATGATGTTCCTTATTAACGAAGATCAAATTAAGTCTTCTAAGGAGGATTATCCTAAGCTAATTAACATTTTCCTCTCGGATAGTATTAATGTATTTAACTATTGGAGAACCACGTTCGATCCTAAGTTAAACACATTATCAATTTATGAAAATCCCTATTTTTTCTTAATTCCTCAAAAGGTTTGGATTACTCTTATTATCTAACCTTAGGTTCAATTCAACAGGCTTCAAAAGTTAGAAGATCTTTTAATTAATCCTAATCGTTTCTAATCACCCAGGTGATAGGAGTCTAGTTTGCATTAGTTTTAGGGTCCATTTAGTTTTCATTTTAGTTTACTTTCACCTTATTTTTCCCTAGTTGCCATGGTTATTCTTTTACTTCCACACATGTTACTTGGGTAGTTGTTTTTGTAGAAACCTTCATTGAATAAGTCTGCTAGCAAAGGATTTGGAAGATTTTGAATGGGATGATGCAACTAAGAAGAGTTTGAGCTTGTCCAAGATCCAAGATTGAAGTTAGGCCAACAATGAAAGAAGAATGTACCAAAGGAAGTGCTCCAGAACCCAAAAACACCCTAAAATTGCATGTTTGCCAAGACACAAAAATCCACTGCCAGTGGGAATTCCCACTGGCCGTGGAATACACCAGGAGAAGAAGAAAATTGGGCCAGAGAAAACCACTGGCCGTGGATTACATTGCCTAAAAACCCACTGGCCGTGGTTTTCCCACTGCCAGTTGTTTCTGCCCAGTTTTCTTAATTAACATCGTTTGGGTGTAACACAGTGTGATCCACTACGAGTGGGTTTTCCCACTGCCAGTGGATTTCACACACTGCAGCAGTTACTTTCAGTTTTTGCCAAATTTAAGTGGGAAAAGTGGGCAAAAGAAAGAGATTATACAGAGAACAGAGAGAGGACAATTTTTGGGTAAAAAATTGAGGCTTCTTCTTGAGGATCTTAAGAAAGGAAACAATAAGGGAGATCAAAGGTTCAAGCTTGGAGCAAGAGATTGGAAGATTAGTGAGAACTTCTTCTTCTACCTTTAATCCTTTGTTTTGTAATCCTTATTTTCTGAATGATGGGACAAATTTTTATAACTTGTAGATTGGTAACCTCTTCCATGAGGAACTAATTTCCTATTCTTGGGATTTGAAGGAAAATATGTGTGTATCAAATTAGGTTACTCTATTTTCTTTTGTTATTGGATTTCTATTTTTTATTCAATTTCATGAGATCTTAATCTTCTAATTTCTTAGAAATAAGGTTAGATGAATTTAAACAATATGGATGATTGAGAGATTAGCATATCGTTAGAACGCATGAAATTGAACCTAGGGATTTGGGTTACGAAAGTAAGCAAAGCTCTTTGAGGAATAATGGGATTTTCATAGAGCCTAAAGGATCTAATTAACAAATTGAACGCAGTTCTTTGATAATTAGGTACGTTAGTGAGGTTTCGAGAGGAATTCACTAATTAGCTAAGGGAAATCCGCCTTAGGAACAGAAATTGAATAATAAAGAAAAGGGGTAATTTTAGATTTGGTACATGGCATAGGAACCTACTGATTCCCAAGAGCCTTTTTCATCTTGATTTTAAAAGAAGGATTTCGATTTTAGTTTTTTACTCATAGTCTTTAGTTCTTGGTTAATTTTATTGCACCTTTTACTTTGAAACGAATTGTCTAAATAATTAAATCATTGTGAGTTGGTACTTGGACACAATCCTTATGGGAACGATAACTTTTTATTACGCGATACACCGTGCGCTTGCGGTTGGCTATCAAGTTTTTGGTGTCATTGCCGGGGATTGTGTTTCCCCCAATATTGGCTAAGCGGTGTTTTTGATTAGATTAGACTTTTTTCATTTTTACTTTTATTTTTTTTACCTGTATAATTTTTTTGTTCTTGGTTTCTATTTTTCTACAGAATGACACTTGGGTTTCGTTGTGTTTTTGTGGATTGTGCAAGTCCATTTATGCGAAGGGGTCATAGTTTTTAGCACATTTTTTATCCAGAAATTGAAAGGACCCTCCGTAAGATCAGAGCACTTTAGAAGCATCTTGAACAAAGCAAGCAACAAGCTTCGAGTTTGAATATCGAAGAGCCAATGGATAATCCTGATAACCGAGCCCTTCGTGATTTTCCAGCACCAAAAGCAATGGGTAGGAGGCCTAGCATCACAGAGCCGACCATTAAGGCTAACAGCTTTGAATTGAAGCCCTCCTTGCTCTCAATGGTCCAACAAAACCAATTAGGAGGTTTACCATCTGAGGATCCGAATCTACATATCTAAATTTTCCTTGAGTACTGTGATACACTCAAGGTGAATGGCGTCTCAAGTGATGCAATCCGGCTCTGACTTTTCCCATTCTCTTTGCGGGATAAGGCTAGAGCATGGTTGTATTCACTTCTAGATGGATCGATCACTACTTGGGAGCAGCTATCTCATGGCTTCCTCAATAAATATTATCCACGGAGCAAAACTGACCAATTGAGGAAGCAGATCATCACTTTCACCCAGAAAGATGATGAGACATTATATAATGCATGGGAAAGGTATAAAAAGTTGCTTCGAGAATGCCCACACCATGGAGTGGAAAGATGGTTGACGGTCCACATCTTCTACAATGGTTTAACCCCGAACCAAAGGGTTACATTAGATGCCGTAACTGGCAGTGATTTTATGAGCAAGAATATGGAGAAGGGGTACAATCTTATAGAAGAGGTGACACAAAACACCTACCAGTGGTCATCTAAAAGGAGCCTACCATCAAAAACTCCAGGTAAGTATTCTTTAGATGTTATTTCCCTTCTTATTGCTAAGGTTGAAGCTCTGTCTGTTAAATTTGATAAGTTAGGAACAGGTGCTTCTAATGTGGTTTGCGAATATGTGGGGTTACAGGTCATAGCACAACATGTTTTCAGCTTGGTGTATCCCAAGACCTCGAGGCCAAAATGCAATAAGTGGATGCTAGTGGGAGCTATGGTGGAAATTTTGGGAATAATTATAGACAATAAGGCCCTCCAGGATTCCAATATAGACCTCCCCCATTCCAAGGAAATCAAGGCAATCAAAATAACTTTAGGTCACAACAAGGACCCTTTGCTCCACAGAAATCAAAATTGGAGTCCTTGATGGAGACATTTATGACCACCCAAATTAAGCAAAATGATGAGTTCTCTGAAGCTATCAAGAAGTTAACCTCCAAGGTGGACTCTCTTGCTACTCATAACAAGATGTTGGAGACTCAAATTACTCAACAAGCCTCATCTTCAACAAGAATGCTAGGAACTTTTCCCAGAAAGCCCAAAACAGGACCATCTAATCACACCATGGCTATCACTCTTAGGAGTGGTACACAGTATGATGGTCCGGTTGGGATGACTGGAGAGGAGGCCAAGAAAGTGAAGAAAGAGGAAGAGTCTCATTCTTATCCCGAAGTTGAAAAAGAGAAACAGAGTGAGAAGAAGAAGGAGTTGAAGCCATATCAGCCTCCAGTTCCATATCCTCAACGCTTGGCTAAGGCCAAGCTTGATAAACAATTTGGCAAGTTTCTTGAAGTTCTTAAGAAGCTTTATGTTAATATTCCTTTTACAGATGCCTTGCAGCAAATGCCGACGTATGCAAAGTTCCTGAAGGACATCTTGTCCAACAAAAGGAAATTAGAGGAGGATAGAACCATAGCACTTACTGAGGAGTACAGTGCACTGATCCAAAAAATGCTACCACCCAAGCTTATGGATCCAAGTAGTTTTTCTATCCCTTGTGTGATTGATGACATTGCCATTGATAGATCCCTATGTGACTTAGGAGCTAGCGTTAGTTTAATGCCATTGTCAGTTGCTGAGAAATTGGGATTGGGTGAACTTAAACCTACTAGGATGTCATTGCAGTTAGCAGATAGATCCGTTAACTATCCTATAGGTATTTTAGAAGATGTGCCTATTAAAGTAGGTAAATTTTTCATTCCTGTTGACTTTGTTGTTTTGGAAATGGATGAGGATTCTATGATCCCCATTATACTAGGCAGGCCATTTTTAGCAACCACGGGCGTGGTAATAGATGTTAAAAATGGAAAATTATCTTTAACTATTGGGGACCAAAAGGTAGATTTTAGTTTGAAAGATGCTTTAAAGAAACCTTTTGATGATGTTTGTTGTGTGGATTTTATTAACCAAGTGGTGAAGGAAGAAGCCCTTCCTAAGGATCCACTTGAATCTGTTTTATTAGTTGAGCCTGTAGGAACATCAGATAGTTTGGAAAAAAATGCTCCATTAAACCATGATACTGAAGTCATGTGTGAGAAAATAGAAGGCTCCCCTTTTGAATTGAAGCCTTTACAGGCTTCACTGAGGTATGAATTCTTGGGTCCAAACTCTACATATCTTGTTATTATTAGTGCTGATTTGAATCCATGAAACCGAAAAGCTTTTGAAACAACTTAGGTTGTATAAGAATGTTATAGGATACACCATGGATGATACTAAGGGGATTAGTCCTTCATTTTGTATGCACAGGATCACTGTAGAAGATGAAAGTAGGCCCACAGTAGAACCACTCAGGAGACTAAATCTTAAAATGCAAGAAGTGGTTAAGAAAGAAATCCTGAAATTATTAGATGCTGGTGTCATATATCCCATTGATAGTAGCAATTGGGTAAGTCCAGTACACGTGGTGCCTAAAAAGGGGGAATAACTGTTGTGAAAAATGAAAAACAAGAATTGATTTCAACTAGGATAGTTTTTGGGTGGCGCATGTGTATTGACTATAGAAAATTGAATAACGCCACTAAGAAAGACCATTTCCCTCTTCCTTTCATTGATCAGATGCTTGAGAGGCTTGCTAAGCATTCTTATTTCTGTTATTTGGATGGGTACTCTAGTTTTCATCAAATCCTCATCCATCCATCTGATCAAGAGAAAACCACTTTCACTTGTCCCTATAGGACATATGCATATAGGAGGATGCCATTTGGCCTGTGTAACGCACCTGCGACCTTTCAAAGGTGTATGCAGGCCATTTTTTCTGATTTAATTGAGAATGTCATGGAAGTGTTTATGGATGACTTTTCTATACATGGTTTTAATTTTGATAATTGCTTGACAAATTTGTGCCAAGTTTTACAGCGCTGTATGGAGACCAACTTGGTCTTAAACTGGGAGAAATGCCACTTTATGGTAAGGGAAGGCATAGTTCTTGGGCACTTGGTGTCTGAGAGAGGAATTGAGGTGGATAAAGCCAAGGTGGAAGTGATTGAAAAATTGCCCCCACCAACCAATGAGAAGGGCATTAGAAGCTTTCTTGGGCATGCCGAGTTTCACCGACGGTTCATTAAAGACTTAAGCAAGATCACCAAGCCTCTGACTAACCTTTTAGGTAAGGATGTTCCTCTTAATTTTCATTTATCTTATCTTGAGGCTTTTTACAGGATTAAACAGGCATTGATTTCTGCTCCTATGGTACAACCCCCTGATTGGGAGCTCCCATTCGAGTTAATGTGTGATGCTAGTGATCACGCAATGGGGGCTGTTCTTAGGCAGAGGAAAGATAAGAAGCTTCATGTGATACATTATGCTAGCCACACACTTGATGAAGCTCAGGTAAACTATGCTACCACTGAAAAGGAATTATTAGCCATTGTTTTTGCTTTTGATAAGTTTAGATGGTACTTGGTAGGCTCACATGTTACTGTGTATACTGACCATTCTGCCATCAAGTACCTTTTATATAAAAAAAAGCAAAACCCAGGCTAATTAGGTGGATTTTGATCTTGCAAGAATTTGATTTAGAAATAAAGAATAAAAAGGTTACTGAGAATCTTGTTGCTAACCATTTATCCAGGCTACCATCTGAAAAAGATGAGATGGGTGATGTTGTTCCCATTAATGAATCTTTTCTAGATGAGCAACTATTGAGTCTTAGTGTCCAACAAGTGCCTTGGTATGCAAATTTTGTTAATTTTCTTACATGTGGCATTGTACCTCCTGACCTTGGTTTTTAGCAGAGAAAGAAGTTTCTTGCAGATGTCAGGTACTATTATTGGGATGAGCCCCTCTTATTCAAGTAGTGTGCAGATGGTTTGATTAGGAGATGTGTTCCTGAGACTGAAGTTCGAGCCATCCTAGACCATTGCCATTCTCTCTATTGTGGAGGCCATATGAGTATATCTAAGACCGCCTCGAAAGTGCTGCAAGCAGGGTTCTATTGGCCATATATTTTCAAAGATATGCGTAAGTATGTCCTCACTTGTGATGCTTTCCAAAGGCCGGTAATATTGGTAAGAGTCATGAAATGCCACTTAATAGGATTTTAGAGGTTGAGTTATTTGATGTGTGGGGTGTTGACTTCATGCACTACAACATTTTGGGGTTTAGACAACGCCAATTTTGTCAACGGTCATAAAACTGTTCCTGTAGCATGGTTGAGGCTACGGTTTTTACCCGTACATGCTTTTGTAAATTTTTGAATGGGTAACATAGGTGACCACTATTTTCTTATATGAGACAACGATTTTTAACTGTGACTGTATTGAAGGTTACGGTTCTTTAGGCATTGATATATAAGCAACACTTTTTTCTTGTTGCCATTTAATATTCTAAATGGGCCACGCCTAAAACCGTTCCCTAATACAAGCCCGCGAAAAAATAAAAACTCCCGGCAGTTTTTTATTGGTTTACTGATTAATATAACTAAATATTTGTTAAAATATTCCTCATTATTACACTAAAATGTTAAAACCCCAAATCAGATATTGAAATCTAAAAACCTAAAACCTATAATTTTAATCTTCTTTGTTTCCCCTTCTCTGGAACTCTAATCCGCCCCACCAAAAGGCACCGCGTGCGCAGTAGAAGCAAAGGAGGTGGAAGCTTGTTTCGGCTTTTAACTCTCGTAGCACACTTTTCGCGACCTGTTTCCACTCTGTTCCACCGCTCCGATGAGTACGCAATCAGACCTGTGCCAAAGAAGGTATATTTCTCCATCCTTAATCATTATTATTCTATAAAAATGAAGTTGTTGTGTATAGTGTTAAAACACGAGGTAAGAACCAGGTTGCGTTTGCATGTCATATGAACAACTCGAGAAGGGTTAGAAATTTCATTAGCTGTTGGTTCATGTTTTGCGTGGGATATTGAGCGAAAAATTGACCATTTAGCGCATTCATATTTATATTCACATTAGGCTGTTGCTGAAGCATATTAAGAATACTTTATGCTAAAATGTTCCTTTTGACCTGAAGTTTTGTTTAAAACCCGAGATTGGTGATTCTTTCTCTATGCTTCACTCCAGTACCTTTATTGCATGTTTGGCCTATGATTGTAGCTTTTAATTTGGAACAAATGTTCCTCTTGAACTACTCTAATATATGTTATATGCCTTGTTCTAAATATATTTCAGCTATATGATTCTAGAAAGTTTTAATTGCAACTATACTCCCATGTACTGCCTTCCTTTCCATGCTTTTCAACTAATCTCCATTTCATTAAATAGAATTTTAATCCATTACTCAATATTACAAAGCTATTAATAACATAAATATAAAGATGAAGAATCAAGAGATAATAAGGATATATAAACTTCAAGAAAAAGAAAAAAATAATGCTAGAAAATAATCTAATGAACACATATCCAATAACAAAATATCAAATAGAATGAAGGCTGGAGCGGAACTGTTACTCAGCAAGTATATTTGATAGCTTACGGGTAATCAATAACAATGTTACCAAAAGTTTCTACATGATTGATTATCTAGCAACAAGGAGGAAGCATTAGTATCATAGTATATTTATATCTTCAATTTAATTCATATCAAATTCTTAAATTCCCAGGAGGATCAGCTATTGAGTCCAAATTCTAAGTTTGAAAATGTTTGTTCTTAATTAGTGATTCCTTATCCAATAGTGTTTTTTTAGGCATCAATCCAAAAAGCTTATGTCACACATGAATGCAAAACAAAAAGTGGCATTGACTCTGTTTTCTCAGCAATATGATTATTTTCACGAAATCTAGTTGTTTAGTTCAAATTCTCAATGACAATTGATTTGTATAAAAAGAGATAATATCCAAACCTAAACTTGTGATTGTATATTAGTTATGTATATTTTATTTTCTAGTAGTTTGTTTTTTGCCTATTAATCATTAGCCTTACTTTCTAGATACTTGTCATAAAAACTAATTACAATCTTCTTGCCCATTAATATTATAATTAATAAAACACAATTCATGAAAGTGGAATGTAAGGCACTGCTGACAAGTATTTATATTTAAAACATTATTTATATTTAAAACATAAAACATTATTTATATTTAAAAATAAAGTAATTAACTAATAAAAATGAAAACATTATTTATATTTAAAACATAAAACACGGTATATAATAACTTATCATTCTTTATATAATTGACAACATTCAATATAATATATATTAGATATTTTTAGTGATAAAGTAAATTATATACACTGTCAAGAATTGTAAAGTTATCAAAGATTATATTCAAATATCCTTTATTTGACAAGTTAAGAACTGCATCATGTGAAGGTGATGTCCAGATAGCTGTGAGGATGATTTCATTCCTTAGTCAATAACTGTATCATAAATAATCTTTCGTAAGAAAATTCGTAATATGACTATTGATAGTTTTTATTATAGAACAAATTAATTGATTGACAGTAGTATATATATGTCAATTTTAATTTATATATGTGTATGCTATTTTTATAGTATATAAAATCAAATTCAAGTTTAAATTTTCGAAGCGGTTACTTTATGGTGATGTGTCCGGTTCTTTTTTTTTTTCTAGTTTGGGATTATTACATAAAATTTATTTTATACTTATATTTAAAATTCATTCTAGTTATTATGTTAATTATCTAAGAAAAACTTCTTATTCCATTATCATTTAGTTTTCTTGCATATTAGAAATTTATCCTCAAATTATGACTTTTATGTTAGAAATGTCAGTACAACCTTTTTCAAAATTTAATATTATTTTCATTTTTTATTGCAGGTAGTAATTCTTTGTGATTTGAAGTATAGCTATTGTTCATTCAAAGTAGTGCAACTGTGAAAAGTTTATCTATCTATTCTGGTGACACGTTAGGTAAGCCATTTATTCATTTTATTTTATTTTATTTTATTTTTTGGTGTAAACTTCCCCTACTTTCTATATCAATATGGATGCTTGGTTTAGTCAGCATTAAATGTAGGAATAGAAATGTTCACTTTATGTTTACAATTTACAATTTGTCAATTACGTTAATTAATATTTCAATGAAAATGTCTTACTATATATGTTTTGCTTATTTTGTATGTATAGTGTCTACATATAGTGAAAGCCTTACTATATATGTTTTGCTTATTTTAGTATACTTGGGATAATGGACAAGACTTGGACAAATTTACCAAGATATTGTGATGAGTACATCAATGGTGTTAACTCATTCTTAGATTTTGCCTTTACTAGAGGAAAACCTCAAGGAGGAAAAATATTGTGCCCTTGTAGTAAGTGTAACAATTGTAGTTGGGAACGTAGGGACGTGGTGTTTGATCATCTCATAAGCAAAGGGTTCCAAAAAGGCTATACTATTTGGGTTAATCATGGAGAAGGGATCACTCCTATGGACCTTGATTGTGGTAGCATCGATGATCAACATGAAAGTGGGGATGACATTGATGGATTGTTGTATGATACATTTAGAGACGTGATTAGAGAAGGAATTCATGAAGGACCAAATGAAGATGCAAATAAGTTCTATAGGTTGATTGAGGAGGCAAAAGAAAAACTGTATCCAGGTTGTAAAAAGTTTTCTACATTGTCATTCATGCTTCGAATAATGTATATGTTGAAGTGTCTACATGGTTGGAGCAATGCATCATTTACCGCTCTACTTGAGCTGCTAAAGGAAGCTATGCCTTGTTTAAATGTTCCTGAGTCTTACAATAAGACAAAAACCATGATAAAAGACTTAGGCCTTAATTATGAAAAGATTCATGCTTGCCCTTGCGATTGCATTCTTTATCGTGGTAAATATGAAAATAAGGAGTTTTGCCCCATTTGTGAGAAAGCAAGATATGTTAAAAATCCTCAACTAGACTCAGAAGGCATAGAAACAAAGAAAAAATGTGTGCCTGTAAAAGTTTTGAGACATTTTCCGTTGATTCCAAGGCTTCAAAGGTTGTTCATGTGCTCAACAACAGCAGAATCATTGAGGTGGCATGAAGAAGGACGCTCAAAAGATGGGAAGTTAAGGCATCCAGCTGATGGTAAATCATGGAAAGACTTTGATCTACATCATTCTGAATTTTCTAGTGATTGTCGTAACATCAGACTTGGGCTAGCCAGTGACGGGTTCAACCCTTTTAGGACAATGAACATATCCCATAGTACCTGGCCAGTAGTTTTGGTTGCATATAATTTCCCACCCTGGTTGTGCATGAAGCTAGAGTATTGTCTAAAGGATGGAAACATGTCAAAGAAACATAGAGAATTGTCTAAAGGGCCAAATTCTGTGGCAAAAAGATTTTCAGGATATATGATTAATGGATATACATTTCATACTAGGAAACATGATGCAAGACACATAACTCAAAATAGTGGTGTGACATTGGTTTGTGAAACTGCAAGTTTCGCTAGCTCCAAGGATGAAAATCCAAAGACAAGAGCTGTTACTTACTATGGAATAATAAATGATATTATTGAGTTAGATTATTATTCTCATTTTAAGTTTGTCCTTTTTAAGTGTGATTGGTTTGAATTTGAGGAAGAAGAGTATGGATTGACTTGTGTTAACTTTAATAAAAGATGCTACAAGGATGATCCTTTTGTGATTGCTTCTCAAGTCCTCCAATGCTTCTATATCCAAGACCCATTTGATGCAAATAAGCATTATGCCATGAAAACAATGCCTAGGGACTTGTTTAATATGAAGGATGAAACTGATTTTGATGCTCAAGAATCTTATGAAAATGAACCAGTTGCGCATGTTAATGTTTTAAGTGTACCAAGAGATGGTTGTGAAATTCAATGGGTTAGGGAAGATATTCCAAATACAATTGCTGAAAAACCCATACTCGTGCCACCACAAAATGAAGATGAAGAAGATTCTGAGTTTGAATAAACTATGAATCCATAGAGTAATTCTTTTGTGTTTCACAATATGCTTTAGACTATTCAGGTAACTTCTTGATCTATTTAGGTGGCTTTCTAATATTGGTTTTATTTTTTTTTGTCAATATCTTTAAGATTATATGGTTGAAATAACTTAAGTTAATGTTTATGCTAATATCATTTTTTTCACAGAAAATGCAGAGGGTTCAAAGTTCCAATGGAGGATTTCATTATCATTTCCCTAAAAATGCAAAGTCAAGTGCTGAGTTACTTTTAATGTTTAACAAAGTCAAACGTGAAAAGATGGTGGGATCTAGAGAAAGAATTCATGAAGTTGATGAACATGTTCAACAAGAAGATCCAAGGAAGAAAAATAGAACTAGCCTATCATTAACAAAAGCTGCCAATAACCAACAGGATCCAAGCAAGGTCAAAAGCACCAGCCTACCAATAACCAAAGTTGTCACCCAAGCAAAAGGTTCCAATCCAAAACAAAGGAAAGAACCAACTGTTCAAGTAAAAGGCTGCAATTTAAATCAAAGGAAGGAAACTATGATTAACATGGCCACTCAATCTAAGGAGTCTACAACTTTAACTCAAAACAAGCTGCCCAAGACTCAAAGTGTAACTCATGTTGAGGAATCTCATAAGAAGGCCAAACTAAAGAGGAAGTTTAGTGCTGCAGTAACACTTGGTGATGAAGGACCGAGTGACAAGCAAAAAAGTCCCCTAAAAAGGAAAAAGAAAACTGCAAAGTTCCCTTCCATGTCTATTAATGAATTCCTTGAATTAAACCAAGAACAAAATGGAGACCAAATGGAGGATGATGAAGGAGATAATGGTATTGGGCAGCAACTAGAAGAAGATATTAGCCGAAGTGAAGCTAATGAGCAAGCCAATAATGGTGAGATAGAAGGTAGTCATTTTATTTCTTATTCACTGAATAACCTTTGTTTATAAACTTACATAGCTTTTATAAATTCCATACCTATATATAACTTTCTATGTTGTATAATAACAGGGAAAAAAGGTCAAAAGACACGAGGAAAAACACGATGTATAAAAATTCATGCAAGGTCAAAAGAGGAACGACAAGAAGTCACCCTAGATGATCAAGGGGAGGCAATTGGGCCAAATGAAAAAGTAGTATCAGACTTAGGTTACTTTGTGGGCACAATAGCTAGAAATTCAAATTTTTGTCCCTTAAATTACACAAATTGGAAATTGGTTCCAAATAAGGATGACATATGGGAATATGTCAATGTAAGAATACTAAACCTACTTCAGTTTTACTAATTTATAGTTGCTTGACTTGTTTATGTTGATGGTTGGTGATGATTTATGTATAATGTTAGATATTTGGTTGTCTTATTTGTTAATAACATCATTCTATATTTGATGCAGTTCAAATTTGACATTCCAATTGAAGGAAAAAAAGTGTTACTTGCTCGTGTCAATGATGCTTGGAGACGCCACAAACACAATATTCGGAAGGAACATTTTGAAAAGTATAAAAGTACAGCTGAAAGGTTAAAACATCGTCCCAAAGAGATTCCAGAAGCACATTTTAAAGAATTAATAAAATATTGGAGGAATGAAGATGTTAAAGTAAGATTTCCAAAACTAATGATGATAGATTCTTACTTTCATGTTTTAATATTTTGTTAACAAAATGTTGGACAATGTAGGCAATGTGCCAACAAAATGCAAGGAACAGAGCTAAACAAAAGTTTAGGCATCGGATGGGACCTATCAAATTTGCTAGAATACGTGCAAGATTGGTAAAATATTTAAATATAAATAGTGATTATTATGTTTTTATGTGTGAGTATGGACATTCATATGAGTACTTTCAATTTTATGTTACTAACTCTTGTTCAAAATGATTGTTGGATATGATTTAGTATGCTAAGAACAATGAACAACCTAACCAAGCTGAGATGTTCATTGAAACTCGTCAAAGTACAAAGGGAAAGCCATTAGATAAGGACACCCAAGATGCTGTTGTATGTTTCCTCTTAGCTCTAATAATGTTCTGATGATATATGTGTTATTTAGATTCTAATGAACATTACATTTATTTGTATTAGGCTACTCTTCAAAATGAAATTCAGAACTCTAGTGAATCTGCCATAAAAGCTTTCCAATCCTTGTTTGGAAAGGAAAAATCAGGAAGAGTACGTTGTATGGGTAGAAGTATCACACCAACTATTTTGAAGAAAAATGAAGAAATTGCAGCAATTAAGAAAAAGCATGCTGGTGAAATATCTTGTTTACAAGCTAAAGTTCAAGGTATGGAACAAGAAATGGATGGGTTAAAGACTCTTGTGAAATGTTTTTTGCTACAAAACAACCCGGGAATGGACTTGGAGTCCTTGGCAGCAAAATTAGGATGCAGTTTAGGTGATGCTAGTAGTGCACCTAATTTTTCAAGCCATGAAGAGGTATACCTTTCACTTCTAATTAATTATTCTAGTGTTGAAATCAACTTATTTGCTCTTAAAGCATTATTTGACAAAATAGATTTCTTATTTGTCCAAAGATTTTTTTTGTCAAGATGTTTTCTTGTATTTTTATCATGTTATACTAAGTGATAAATTGTTTTCAATGTCTTGAAAAAGTTTTTAGGTGGCTAGTTTGGTCCACTACAAGAATTACTTGATAGTATTAGGAATATGTCATGTTTGTGTTAGTTGATGAGTATCTCATGTTCATATATATGCCTTTGAAAATGTGTGTTTTTGTATGATGGATGGGTGTCTATTGTATTTTGTGCAAGGGGACTTTGTGTAATCTTATGTATTTTTGGATTTTAATATAGGTGTATAGTCATTTCATGGTTTATTTAGCCTTTTGAAAAAAATATTGGTGAGGTGTATATATATACTTTATATATCTTATATTTAATCTAATAATTATCATATCTTGCAGGAAAATGATGTTGAACAAGAAGACTAGTAAGATCTAGTGGGACTCAAGAAGAATGAATTAATGTTCTGGAAGTGTTTGGTTTTTAGGGAATTTTTTGTCATGGGAAGAAAGTACTTGTGAATTGTAATTAAGGGGAATTTTATTTTGATTTAGTGAAGTAAGATTTTAGATTTACCACTACTACACTTTGATATTATTATAAGGCCTCTTTTGATGTATAAGCATTTTAATTAAGGTCTAATATTAGATAGAGATTCATATTTTTAATGTATTTAAATGATGTTAAATTTATAATTATATATATGAATTAAGGCGTAACATATATAAGGATTAGGTGATACAAAAAATGTGCCAATTTTATTATCTATAACCATTTACTATAAATAATTTTTACAAACTTAATATTTCTTATGATAAGAAATGCAATGGTTTTTCTATCCAAAAAAATGTTTTATAAAAGAAGGTAATAGACTTAAAATGTAATAGCCAACGGTTATATAATTGTTTCCTAAATACTTAGGCAACGGTTTTTAAACTGTTCTAAATAAAACATGCTACAGTTCACTAAACGTCGTAATTACTAATGCAACGACAAATAAATGTTTCATTTATTATATCATTAGCTACATGTGACTACCGTTGCATATATATTACAACATTGAAAAAACCGTTGCATTTGTTTTCACTAAAACCGTTGTTTTCTCTAGTAGAAAAGCAACGGTTTTTTACTATCGTAGCCAGTAATCAGAAAAACCGTTGCCTATACCTATGGTAACGCTTAATAAAAGCACGGTTGGGGAACCGTTGCTTTAACTTTAGGAAACGCTTTTTTTACTTTCTCCAACGGTTTTCAACTGTTGCTTAAGAACAAAAATGTTGTAGTGATGGGACTATTTTCCTCTTCTTTCGGAAATCAATTTATCCTGGTAGCAGTTAATTACATGTCTAAATGGGTGGAAGCCATTGCTTCCCCTCATTGAGATGCTAAGACTATTATAAAGCTTTTTAAAAAGATTATTTTTCTGAGGTTTGGGGTCCCTAAGTGCATAATAAGTGATGGAGGGTCTCATTTTATTCAGAAAGCTTTTAGACCCTCTTGAAAAAGTATAGGGTGAGGCATAAAGTTTCTACACCTTATAACCCTCAAACTAGTGTTTAAGTTGAGGTATCGAATAGGGAGATCAAAAATATTCTTCAAAAAGTGGTTAATACATCCTGTAAGGATTGGTCTATTAAATTAGACGATTCTCTATGGGCGCATTGAACCGCTTATAAAACTCCTATTGGAACCACACCTTTTAAACTAGTGTATGGGAAGCCTTGCTATTTTCCTGTAGAGCTTGAGTATAAATCCTTTTGGGCAGTTAAAACTCTTAATGTTGATCATAAGGTTGCAGGTGAACGCAGGTTACTAGATTTAAACGAGCTAGAAGAGCTCCGGCTGGATGCTTATGAGAATGCCCGTATATATAAAGAAAAAACCAAGCAATGGCATGATCGATACATCCTTAGGAGGTCATATCAACCAGGTGACATGGTCCTACTTTTCAACTCCAGGTTGAAGCTTTTCCCTGGTAAGCTAAGGTCCCGGTGGTCGGGACCATTTAAGGTAATAAAGGTTTTCCCATTTGGAATCATTGAGAAGTCTGGTCCGTTTAAGGTAAACAGACAAAGACTTAAGCACTATCTGACAGGAGAACTGATACAACAAGCAAGTGTCTTGGACTTGTTTGATGTATCGGCCTCCTAAACCCAATTGGTGCCAAGCGTCTGGCTGAAGACGTTAAAATTAGCACTTGTGGGGAGGTAACCTTATTTCTTATTCCTTAAGTACTTTTCTTATCATTCAAATAAAGTTTGTTTGTTTTGTTTAAATAAGTCCAATTTGGTTTATTGAATGTTTATTTTCCATTTATAAATAAAGATGAATAATCCCAATGCATTACATAATTGTTCTTGTTTTGTTTTGTTGCATATTTCTCTTTTTAATTGCTCATGTTGGAAGCATACATGTGTTTCCATTGGTAAGGTGCATAAATAAAGGGAAGTGTTTATGCATATTTGAAGGGTTACAATGATGAAAACAGTGAGATCCACTGCCAGTGTTTTTTCCCACTGGCAGTGGAATCCTCTGACTTAAAATGAAAGAACAATTCTTGGTGTGAAACAGCAAGAACCACGGGCAGTGTTTTTTCCCACTGGCCGTAGGAACTTCTGACTTGTTTTTGGGATTAATTTTGCAGAATTTTGGAGGAACCATACAGCAAGATCCACCGGCAGTATTTTTTCCTACTCCCAGTGGGTTTTCAACAGGTACATGGCATCGTTTCAGGGGACCCAAATCAGAGAACTCCACAGGCAGTGGCCGTGGTTTTCAACAGGTAAGGATGGTGAGTTTGTGAACTTCAAGGGGGCAGAGAACTCCACTGGCCATGGGTTTTCATCAGGCCCCTTGGGTTAAAAAAGGGAACAAATTAATTGGGCCAGGTAGCACGTTCCACGGGCCGTGGATTTTTCCACTGGCCGTGGATTTCCATCAGCCCCCCCTTTCCATTTTTTAACGCACGTTCAAGGGTCCTTTCCCACTTCTTCTTGTATCTCCACTTACTCATACCTTGAACAACAAAAATAAGGGGCTTCTTAAAATCCATTCTTATCACAAGTTCTTTCACCCTTCATCATACTTGCATCACCTCTTTCTCCTATTTCAAGTAAGAAACACCATCTCTTTGTTGTAATTTAGGGTTTTTCTAAAACTTTTCGGGTTCATTCAAATTGGGTGTTTACTTGCTTCTTCTTGCAACTTTATGTGTTAGAAACATTAATGGTTGACTAATAATGCTTATATGTTACATGAAATGCAATGGATATGCTATTAAACCTTTGTTTAAGAATTACTATGCTCATTCTTCTTTTCTTTTTCATAAAAACCCACATGGGTTTCCTTCATAATTTTCACTCTATGTTTCATATATAACAAAATTGATTCATGACTACTCATATGTAGAGTGCATATTGTGAAAATGGAAGGTTTTTGTGTTGCATGCTCATAAATTTTATAGTTCAAACTCTATGCCCACCAAGTGTTTGCTATAATGCTCAAGCAAAATTTTGGCTCTTAACTTTGGTTCAAGGTGTAAGTTATCCATGGGTTCTTGGTCATTAATCATTCATAACTACCCCTACATGGTATTGTTACTCATTTCCTATTTCTCTTGTACATGATGGTATTATTAGTGTTAATGAGTTAAAATGGAATGGGTACATGTAATTTATTTGAAATGCCTTTTGCCTTTAGGAGTAGTTCACCAAGATTGGTTTAAATTATGTTTCAAGGTGTGGAAATACTTTGGTTATCCTACATTGCTAATCATAAGGGGTATTGAAAATTATGGTTTGGGTGCCTAAAATATGGATTGGTTGGAGTCTTTTTGTTAAGATTGTTCATGAATCTCTTGTTGCTAAACTATATGCCCACCAAGTGTTTGTAAAAATGCCTAGAACATGTTCACTTCATTTTGTTTGGAATTGTTTTTTACTATAGCATGTTGAACTTATTCCTTAGATACAAGATACATGACTTCATAGACACTTTTCCACACCTAGGCATTCTTCCTTTTATTTTGGGTGAATCTTCTGTTGAATTCATGAACTTATACACTCCTCATATCTTTTGTGTGCCTTAATTTTTACCTGCTTTATGTTTGTCAGGAAGGAAACATGTCTTCTGGAAGAACAAAGACAGTAAGCAAGAAGCGCAAAACAAAAGGTAAGTCATCTAACTATACTGATATTGATGACATTGAATGTACCTCAGATGAGCAGAGAATGCGACTTACTTCTTTGATTGCGAGAGATATTATTCCCTCCCGGTTTTTCTACAAAGACTCCTTGCTTGAACTTGGCCTTTACCATGATACCTTAAAACTATGCAACAATGTGGGGTAGGGTGATTTCATTAAGTTATATGAACCTTGCTATGAACGCATTACTTTAGAGTTCTTAAGCTCAATAGATATCAAACCTTGTGCAAATGACTCAGGTTGGGAGATTACTTTTAGGCTAAACAACAATGATTATAGAATAGATTTGGCGGATGTAGATATCATTTATGGTTTTCCCTCAATGACTGGTACTCCTTTAGCTCGTGCGAATACTGCCCGTATTCCAAGAGACTTTCAGGGTCAATCTTTTTGGTCCCAAATTTCTGGGGCTGGAGAAAACTATGATCCATCATCCACCAAAGCCTCTTCTATGCATCATCTTGTTTTTAAATACCTCCAAAGGTTCATAGCCCGTTCCATCTTTAGGCGATTCAACAGTCTGGGTACCATTTGGGCTGCTGAGCTAGACTTTCTTTATGCCATGATCCATCAAATACCTATCCACTCAACTAAATGGCTTTTTAGCCAATTTACTCGAGTTGGTCGAGCCATCTCTGGTAGGATAGTTATAGTCGGGTATATCAACCCACTTGCCCGCTATGTTGGCATTGACTTAGATCAGGATACCCTATTATGTCAACCTAAACGGATAGACATGGATGAAATGATTAACATGGGTATGATAGTACTACAATGGGTTTATAGTTTAATTATTCCTGGATTTCCTACACCTCACCCCTTGCCTGACCCTTGCTTTACTAGCCTGGAGGGCAAGAGTACTTTTTTGTTTACAGGTTCAGGTGATACTGAGGAAGACCATATGGATACTGATATGCCATATCCCTCAGAGCACTTTGCTGGCGCATCCCAATCCACTTCTGGCTCTAGTTTCTCCATGGAGTGTATGTACTCTATGATGGAGGGCATGAGCAGTCACATGGACTCCATGTCTTTACAAATGGAGTCCATGTCCAGAGAGCAGGTGAGGCAAGGAGCCCAACTCACCCATATCTCCTATCGAGTTGATGCCATGTACGATTAGAACTCCCAGCAAGGCCACTTCCCACCTCCTTCTCCTTGACAGGTATCAGTTGAACTTTTGTGTACTTTTACCCCTAGTTCCTCAATTACGGGCCTCTTTGGTCCCCTTGATATAGACATTAGGGACAATGTCCAGTTTTAGTTTAGGGTGATAGGCATACAAAAGTTTAGCTTGCTCGTATTTTATTTTTCTTTATTTTTGTTCATCTTTATTTCCTAGTTCATTTGCATGATTGTATGTTTATGTTCTAGTTCATTTTCATGATTGTATGTTTGCTCATATGCCTTAGGCTAGCATTGATTATTGATGGCAGTTATTGTTATCTGGATGACATGTGATGTAGATTAGTTAGATCTTAAGCATTGCTTGGGTGAACCTATTCAAAAAAAATAAAAAACAAAAAACAAAAAACAAAAAAATAAAAAAAACAAAATCAATTAAATAACATAAAAAAAGGTTTTGATTGCTATTGCTGCCAGAATAATCACTCTTCATGATGCTATGTTTTCTCTAATTAAACTAAGTGACCATTGTGAGCTTTTGAGCCGATAGGGTACTCAGAGCATATAATTTTACTTACCCATGTTTCTTACTTTGAGTGGTTCACACATTTAATAGCACTCTAGAACTTAGCTTTTGACCAATTCAAAATGGTTTGTGAATGCATGCTTGGGATGAAAAAGGAAAATTAGGTTTTATTTCTTTAACCTCAGAATTTGTTAAATGTATTATCCACTAGTTTCCTCTTTTGAGCCATGAAATGAAATGTTCTTTCAAAGCCTTTGATATAATGTTTCTCATTAATATATATAAGAGGAAAAGAGGTAAAACAAACTAAAGGAGGTTTGAGAGAAAAATTATGATGGTTTGGGGTTTGATATTCAAAAGTAAAATAGAAAAAGGAAAAAGAAAAATAAAAGTTGAGTTTGGAAAATTACAAGAACCATACTCCTTATAGTTTGAATTTGCAAAGAGTGATTGACTTAGGGTTTGCCTTCTTATGCCATTACTCCTTATATGTTATTAACCCTTTGAAATTTCCTTTTCTTGGTTTCCATTCCCATGCTAAAAACCCCCTGGCCACGTTACAACCACATGAAAGACCTTTTGACTAATGCATGTTTTCTTGATAACTGTCGAGTTTATGGTCGTTTGCCAAGCTTATGGTGGTGCTTATAATATAGTGATTTGAGTGATTGAAACACAAACACTGAGTGAACAATGAGACAGAGTACCTTTAGTCAAATCTCAATTTACATAGTTTGATTGGTTGTGGTTATGTATTCTGGTAGTTTATGCAATCAATAAAAATTTTTCTGAAGAATAATAACTTATAAATACATAAATAAACACAAGGTTCCTCAAGTTTGTTTGGGTCTGCTAATTTTTCATTTTATGTTTATGGATACAGTGATTGCTTGAGGACAAGCAATGTTTTAGTTTGGGGTATTTTGATAGGAGTCTAGTTTGCATTAGTTTTAGGGTCCATTTAGTTTTAATTTTAGTTTATTTTCACCTTATTTTTCCCTAATTGCCATGGTTATTCTTTTACTTCCACACATGTTACTTGGGTAGTTGTTTTTGCAGAAACCTTCATTGAATAAGTCTACTAGCAAAGGATTTGGAAGATTTTGAATGGGATGATACAACTAAGAAGAGTTTGAGCTTGTCCAAGATCCAAGATTAAAGTTAGGCCAACAATGGAAGAAGAATGTACCAAAGGAAGTGCTCCAGAACCCAAAAACACCCTAAAATTGCATGTTTGCCAAGACACAGAGAAATCCACTGTCAGTGGGAATTCGCACTGACTGTGGAATACACTGGGAGAAGAAGAAAATTGGGCCAGAGAAAACCACTGCCAATGCTTTCTGCCCAGTTTTATTAATTAACATCGTTTGGGTGTAACACAGTGCGATCCACTGCCAGTGGATTTTCCCACTGCCAGTGGATTTCACACGCTGCAGCAGTTACTTTCGGTTTTCGCCAAATTTTAAGTGGGAAAAGTGGGAAAAAGAGAGAGATTAGATAGAGAACAGAGGGAGGACAGTTTTGGGGCAAAAATTGAGGCTTCTTCTTGAAGATCTTGAGAAAGGAAACAAGAAGGGAGATCAAGGGTTTAAGCTTGTGGCAAGAGATTGGAAGATTAGTGAGAACTTCTTCTTCTACCTTTAATCCTTTGTTTTGTAATCCTTATTTTTGAATGATGGGACAAATTTTTGTAACTTGTGGATTGGTAACCTCTTCCATGAGGAACTAATTTCCTATTCTTGCGATTTGGGGAAAAATATGTGTGTATCAAATTAGGTTACTCTATTTTCTTTTGTTATTGGATTTCTGTTTTCTATTCAATTTCATGAGATCTTAATGCTTCTTATTGCTTAGAATAAGGTTAGATGAATTTAAACAATATGGATGATTGAGAGATTGGCATATCGTTAGAACGCATGAAATTGAACCTAGGGATTTGGGTTACGAAAGTAAGCAAAGGTCTTTGAGGAATAATGGAATTTTCATAGAGCCTAAAGGATTTAATTAACAAATTGAACGTGGTTCTTTGATAATTAGGTACGTTAGTGAGGATTCGAGAGGAATTCACTAATTAGCTAAGGGAAATCCGCCTTAGGAATAGAAATTGAATAACAAAGAAAAGGGGTAATTTTAGATTTGGTACATGGCATAGGAACCTATTGATTCCCAAGAGCCTTTTTCACCTTGATTTTAAAAGAAGGATTTCGATTTTAGTTTTCTACCCATAGTCTTTAGTTCTTGGTTAATTTTACTGCACATTTTACTTTGAAATGAATTGTCTAAATAATTAAATCACTATGAGCTGGTACTTAGGCACGATTCTTGTGGGAACGATAACTTTTTATTACGCGATACCCCGTGCGTTTACGGTTGGCTATCACCACGGTTATTTCTAATTCACAAGGTGCACAAAGCATCAATTGAATTGAATAAAAGATAGAAATTCATTAATATGGAAATCAAAGCAAAATCATACACAGTCATCACACCTCCTTCATCCCAATAAAAAGGGGTTTAGTTACTCATGAAATCAATATACCGCAAACTAGGATTCAAGAAAGGAAGAAAAGTCAATAGCATTACACTTAAGAATTACAAATCCTAATCAAATACTAATTGCTTTCGCGAATCTTCTCTAATTAATCCTTGTTCTTTAGCATTTTTCTCCTTTCTCTCTTCCTAATAAAATACCTGTGTGAAGACTTTCTATATAATCTGAGATCAGATCATCAATACATTCATACATTAGTCTTAATGTATTTACATGTCCCTATGTAAATACTTGACTAGAGATATTTTAGGAATATTTCTCATATGATCTATTATTATAATGATAAACTGATTTAAAGTAATTTTTAAAACTAAAAAAGTTTATTTTATTGATAAGTTCAAAATCATACATTAGTAATCGTAGTGCATACCCCAATAGCATGACCTTATTTTTTGTGTTTGAGCCCCTTTTTGGCCTTAGATACCTAGGCCTTATGGTTTGCGTGAAAATTACATTTAGAGTTAGAGTTAACTAGCTCAACTAGGGTTGCTTTAGCTAGCTTGTTAGACAAGTTATTAGGATTGTCTATATATAAGCCTAAAGTTTCTAATTATATCAAATTTTATTCATTTGGATTTTAAATCAAACTTATGAATTTATAGTTCTCTTTAAGGTTCTTCAAGAACACTTAGAACTTAAGACTTTTATTAAAAACTATCTAGGGTTCTCCATATGATGAGTTGAATTTTAACTTATCTCAATTATTTGAGTAACACATCTTTCTGAATTCATCTTCTAAACTTTCCAATTTTAAATTTCTTTCTATTTTGGTTTATGAAATTCCTTAAAAAATTTACATATCCTTATCAAGTTTTATCTGATTATTCATGATATTATCTTCTTAAAAACGATCCTCCAATGAAAAATCCAATTCCTACGTCAGTTCTTCATCTGATTCATTGCTTATTTGCTTTCCCGTCTTGTTAACAACACACTTGGTCACGTGCTCAACTTCAACATGCATGTTTCGTTGGTCAAAGCTGACACGGCGACCATGATCGAGTCCACCGGTGAAGTGTAAACTCCATTAGAATTCAATCAAGTGGGTGTTTAAATATTGCGTTTATTCTACTGATTAAATCAGATCTTGCCCAGTCCAATATACTTATATGATAATATGGGGCGAATATATATTTTTTATAACTAATTCTATAGTTTAGTCTTTTAAAAATAATTATAAGTACTTGCCTCTACTAATTTTATAATTTTACAAATTTGTAAGAATAAACACTTATAAATTTTAAAAACTTCTTAAGATAATATTTATTGTTGCATATCAATAACATGTTAAATATGAAAACATATCACGTGATATGGCACTTCAGTATAATTATTAACGTCATGTGTATACACCAAAATACATTATAGTACCATTTTATAAAATTTAAATTTATAAAAATTAAAATCAACAAATTTAAATTTAATAAAACTAAAATCAACATACTTAATTAAGACTAGCTAGTAAAAATTTCGTGATCACAGCCAGGCAACAGAGGAAAAGAAAAAAAACACCACACAACAAACAAATAAAGCTTCTCAAAATACTATGAACAAACAAAGCTATAACAGAGAAAGCATATAGAAAAAGGAATCAAAGCACGAGTAAATACTGTACGGTGCTAGTTTGTTAGGAATAAGTTGCACCACGTACATATAAGATAAGTTCGATTATTTCACCCAAAACACAAACAAAACAAGGACGTCCATTAATTATAAACACTTTTCAAGAACAAGCTATACATGAAATAATATGTATAGCAATTTTGGCATTTGGAATTTCTTCTTACTTGCTATTATCCTCTGCAGCCATAGCAACATTACTTTGTTGGTTGGTTTGTCCAAGCAAGCTACTTATGGATCGCGCTTTGACCATTCCAAGTTTCATCCTCTTCTTTGTGACCATTAATGGCTTCTTCTCATCATCGTCTTCAACACCATTTTCCAAAGGATCATCAATAATCACACTACTAATATTGCCCTTGTTGGTTGATAGTGGCGTTTTCTTTGGTGCAACACTTGTGGTACCTAGACACTTGTTTCTCACACTTGTCATGCTTCTCAATCTTCCCTTCCCTAAGTGATGCTCACAAAGAGAGTAACCCACTAAGGTCTGTTGACAACATCTCCAACCCCTACCATTAACACGACTACACCTTGAACCTTCCATTAGTGCACCACCCCTTACCCTCTTCTTACCAATTCTCACTTCGGCTTTCGTCACCTCTTCCTGTTCTTCTTCTTCCCCTTCACTACTATCATCTTGCACCCAACATTTCTTGCTCTTCTTTCTCTTCATCTTCATCTTCGAATTCTTCTTGTTACTGTTAATAATATCATCGTCGTTATTATCCTCCTCTTTCACACTCTCAATGCTCCCTCTTCGTTTCTTGAGCGGAATAGCTTTCTCTCCCTCGCACCATCTACCATCTATGTTTACATACATACGTACACAAATGTGAAATCTCTGAACCCTTTTGAAGAATGAGAGATCACATGTGAATAGAAGAGAGAAATAATAATAATAATACTATAATAATAAAGGTAAGGGGTGACATTATTATAAAGGAAGATAAACATAAGAAGGGTGCAGAATGAATGTAAAAGTTTCATGCATTGTTTAAATACGATAACCTGAAGAATGAGATATAGAGGGTATGACATAAATAAAGGGAAGACACAGAAAAAAGAAAAAGGAGTGACGTGAGTGTAAAAATATGCATTTGTGTTACCTTGTTTAGGAGGTGAAAACGGCTCAGCTGAAGACGGGGTGCTTCCTTTCCTACAAGCAAAAGAAGACCCAGAAGTACCAACATATGCACAGCGCACACAAAAATTACAGAAAAAAGGGAAAGGATGAAAAAGAGAAGGGAATGTAATATTTTTGAAAGATGGGGACCAGCATTTGGTTTCAACCAGCTGGTGCACCTCAAGGCCAAATGGTAGTTAGCCAATTTAGAGAAAAAAAACGATCGCCTTTCACTAGACGCAGGCCTCTTATTTAAAACAATTTCAACAGTATTTCCACTAACATTATTTCCCTTTTTCTTTTCTATTTTATAATATTCTAATTTTTTTAAAAAAAATAAATTCCATGCTGGTTAAATCAAGTTATGGGTCTTCATGTTTTCACCTTTTTTACTACTAAACTTCATGAGAGGAAAAAAAATTCGTGTCTCTTACTTATTTTTAATGTCTAGCTTTGTTTCATTCTTACCTGGTATCATTACCCTTGTGTCCCCCTCCCTCTTCCCATGTCCCATCTTTCATCTGCGAATCAAACACACAACAAAAACACACACACATAGATCCACTAATTAATACATGGTTGGTTACCCCTAATCTGAGTATAAAATAAAAATGAATAAATGACAATAATCAATTTAATTTACACCAAGCCCCCTTGGGCACAAAAGTGCACTGATTTACAAACTCAAACCATGAAATCTCAACAAACAAAACAACCAAAAAAATAAAAAATGAAATGATTAATTCATGTTAAATAATTTGACTAACCGAAGACTCTTGCTTTTTGTGCTGCCTCCCACCTTGTCCGAAGGAATCATCACAGCCACTGAATGATTTCCCAATCGGTGGGAGTGGCTGATCGGACGGCTGAGGAGGATCCAAGGGGGATAACGGTGCAGTAGCCGAGCCATGGGTGCAAGACGGTTTGGGTGTGGTGATGGTAGCATCGTTGAGTTGCACCATCACCGGTGACCGGTTAATCAGGTTGGGATCTGAGTGGCTCACCGGCAAGAAAGGGAAAGGCACTGGCCTCTTACGGATCCTCATAGGTGCAAGATAGGAACTTGTTGTATCATACCGATTCACCTCTTCAAAACACTTAAACCCACACTCACACCGCACAAAGCGATCTCAAGCTTTGGATTTCGGGGAAAATAAGGATAGAATTAAAAATTATTAACACGGAAAGAAAAGAGGGTGAACACCATACACCCATCTACTTCATGCCTTCGAAGACCAAGAGAAGGGAGAAAAAATCATGGTTTTATTTTCAAAGCGTCTCATCTCTCTAGCAAAATAAACACACCACACATACTCTTTCTCTCTCCTTTTATGTTTTGGTGCGTCTTGGTTCCTGTCTTGCTTTTTATTTGTTGCACCACAGAAAGGAGGGTCTTGTATGGGTGAGGTTGGCACGTGTGATGAGATTGAGCACTTGCGGGTAGGGTGACCGGGTGAGACGGTAACCCGTCGAAGAGAGAGAAAGAGGAAAGAGACAGAGTACGGACGTAGATGCCAGGGTGGATGAGGGAGAATTGGCAAATAGAAAATTAGATTTGAGAAAAATTTTATAAAAAAGAAAAAAAGAAAAAAGAAGAGAGAATTGATAAGGGAATAAGTGAGCGAAGGAGGAAGGAGAAGTGGGTGGTTCTATCGTTGATACTTTTAAGAAGGGGGAAGGTGGGCCCCGCAACCGTGTCCCTCCTAAGTAAGGACCCATATGTCCTCTAGTTTTACTTTTGGATGAATTGATAATTCAAAACAAGGTCAAAAATGTTACTGGCCCTTAAAATTATTGGTTTTGTTGATTAATAAATTATTGGATAAAAATTTAGAATATATTTAAACCTAAATCCATTCATGGGTCTGTTATCTTTTTTGGCGAGATTCAAGATGGTTTTCTATATTTTTTTATTTAAAATTGGTCTTTTATTTTGACATGTCACAATATAATTGATACAATGTCATAATTTGATGGATGAATTATTTTAATAATAATAGTATACTTAATAAAATATACAATATTATTAACAATATTTATAATAAATATACTATTAAAAATACATTTAATAATAATAAAAATATTATAAATATATTGAAGCGTATGTGTAATATATTGAAATTTACATACATAAAATAACAACTAATGTTGATTTAGTGGTCAAGTTAATTTCTACCCTCAATACAAGATTATGGATTCAATACCTAATTAAAGTAAATTTTTTAGTTTTGACCAATTTGAAACCCGCCTAGAAGATAGGAGGCCAATAAATATAATTAACTTATATTTACTTTTAATTCAACAACTGCAAAATTATTAAAATTAAGAAATTAAAAGTTTGTGACTTTTTTTTGTTGGTTTCACTAAATATAAAGTGTGTGTATATATTTATGTGTGTATATGTGTATGCGCATATATATATATATATATATATATATATATATATATATAAAGTATATCTTATGAAAAAGATTGTCTTATATTATGAGAAAGATTGTCTTAGGTGAAAGTGAGAGGGACAAATATGGGTCGTACAACCATGTATGAATGCTCATGATTAAAAGTTTTTTAAAGTCACATGATCATTATATTTTAATCTCGACCATTCATGATAAGATCTAACAGTTTAGATTTGTCTATCTCACTCTCACCTAAAAAAATCTTTCTTATATGATACATCGTCTATATATATATATATATATATATATATATATATATATATATATATATATTCATAATAACTCACATACTCTATTTAACCAATTGAGTTAGTTTCTTCTGATCGACCATGCATCCCGTAAAATCAGAATCAAAATAACCAACAAGATAGGATCTCACACCATTTGGTAAAGTTTAAAATTGAGCAAGTAAGCAAAGGCAAGTAATAACCAAATAGCTTCTAGTTTAGTAATAGGGGCATATGTTTCATCATAATTTATTCCTTCCTCATAACTATACCTTTTTACTACTAGCTTAGCTTTATTATGTGTTATTACTCCTATTTCATCTTGTTTGTTTCTAATATCCCATTTACTACCAATTACCGAGTTATTAGAAGGCCTAAGGGGCGAGCTCCTATATTTTTCTTCTTTTGAATTGGTTTAGTTTATCTTGCATAACTACCCCCTAAAACTCATCTAATAACGCTTATTCTGTACACTTATGTTCAATTTTAGAAACAAAGTAAAATTATTATAAATATTCCTAAAATCGTTACGAGTAGACATTCCCTTAATGATGTCACCAATCACATTCTCTATTGGATGGTTCATCGAGATTCTCCACTCCTTAAGTGTTTGATGGAATTTGGATCATCTTTTCTTGATTTTTCATGACTAGTTCTTTGAGATCATCTACAAGATAGTCAACTACCTTTTCCCAGTATTTTAGGGTCAAACTCATCAAAGGATACATGAATTGATTCCTCAATTGTCATGGTTCTTTTATTATAAACTCTTAAAGTCTTACTGCTTAGTGAATAACCAAGAAAAACTACATCATCAGACTTAGGGTCAAACTTATCAAGATTATCCTTCTCATTATTTAAAACAAAACACTTACATCCAAAGATGTGAAAGAATAAGATATTTGGTTTTTTCCCCTTCTAAAGCTCGTAGGGAATTTTCTTTAAATTGGGCTATATCAAAACTCAATTCATTACAAAAACATGTAATGCTTACTGCATCAACCCAAAAATGTTTTAGAAGATCATTTTCATTTAGCATGGTTCGAGTTAGTGAACGATATCCTCTCAAATGTTGAGGTGTTCTTAGGAAAGAGAAATTATGCTCGATTTTGTGTTTTTGACAATGGTTTTCAAAAATAGCTGTTTCAAATCTTTTTTCGTTTTGAATAACTTTGGCCAATTTCTTAAATGTTTTAAAAGCTTCATCCTTAGTGATTATAAAAAGGGTCTGTGTAAATCTAGAGAAGTTGTCAACTATTATAAGAGCATAGCAATTCCCACCAAAACTTTTTATTCTAGACGGTGCAAAAAGATAAATGTGTAAAAGTTGTAAGAGCCAATTTATAGAAATAACATTTTTGGGTTTGAGAAAGGCTCTCTCTTGTTTTCTATTTTGGCATGCATTACAAAAATAATTTTCAAATTTTAACAAAAATGGACCATCTACCAAATTTTTTGAAACAAGTTTATTTAAATGCTCTACGTGAATATGAGTCACTTTCCCATGTCATAACCATCATTCTTCTTCTTTAGTAAGAAGACTTTTGTGTCAACTTGAGGGTAAGTCATCGAGATTAATCATATAAATATTATCAATTCTATGCCCAATAAATTGTATATTTTTTCATCCTTAATAACATAACATTTAAAATAAAAAATGACATTGTTACCTTTATTGCATAATTAGCTTATGTTTAGAAGATTGTGCTTAAGCCTTTCAACTGTTAGAGCTTTAGAGATAGAAGTTGATTGAGAATAACCTACATTTCCTACTCCAAGGATTTTTCCTTTGGTATTTTTCTTGTAGGATACATGACCTTTGTTTCTTAGTGTGATTTAAGCAAACTTAGTTTTGCCACCAGTCACATGTTCTGAGCACCCACTATCTAGGTACCACCTTAAGTTGCTTGACTTGAAGCAAGCCTACAAAAACATCCTAAGTTAACATTTTTTATATCCATTGCATCTTAGGTCTAAAAGGTATTTTTGTAAGCTTGCTTCAAGTCAAGCAACTCAAAATGGTATCTAGATATTGGGTTCTTAAAACATAATGGTGGCAAAACTAAATTTATTTATATAATAGAACCTTATTTTGGAAGAAAAAGAGGTTTGGTTCTACGGTGATGTACAAGAATGTTTGAGTGCATGTGTATGTGAGGAAGAGAGACAGAGGAGTAGGAACTAGGAAGGTCTAATTAAAGTAATAAATTAATGAAACAAGGAGCAAGGGTGATAGTGAGGGTGGATTTGAAACTGAAACCGATATAGAGTATGTTAGTTATTAACAAAATTCATTGCATGTAAAGATCAAGTTTGTTTGTTAAATATTCATTCTTTCTAACTTATTAATTGTATCAACATATAACTAGATGTGGTTGGAGATCGCTCATGGTGGCTAGGGTGATGGTGTTAGGGAATCCCACAAGGTCAGACAACGGAAACACATAGAATTCCTATATAGAAAATTACAAAAACAACTATTTCAAAGCATCATAAAACAATAAAATAAAATTGCATTTAGAATTACTTCTTGTGAATGTAACGCCCTTTGTTACATCTCAATAAATTCTAAAAAAAATTCATAATTTTTTTACTAAAAATATGATTGTTAAAAAGAAACTATCAGAATAAATTATATAAAATATTTCTAAAATACCTCATGAATATCATTAAAAATTAATAAAGTAGTTTTACATTCATCCAAAGAAAATAAATATTAAACATTATTAGTAAGAGAGGAAACTCCATGGCCCAAGAGCAGTTACTTGATGACATTATTTATTCATTGGACCAAGGTATTCATACCGAGCTCCCTTTCTAGAACGTGCTATCACTAGTGGAAAAAATGGATATAACAACGGGGATATATTCACGGGTAGAAGAGGATCAGTGATAAAAACATGCGCGGTGACATTTTTGAAATTATAAGGTGAACGTTTTAATCAGAGAAAACTATATATCCACGGTTAACATCATAACCGTGAACGTAACCATCAATATATATTCACGGTTGAGGAGTCAACCGTGGATATATAGTACCTGAAATATATATCGACGGTTTTAATCACAACCGTGAATATATATTGATGGGTACGTTCACGGTTATGATGTTAACCGTGGATAAATATAGATGTCAATATTCACAGTTGTATTTCCAACCGTGGATATATAGTTCAGGTTTTAGGGTTTAATCACTGGGTACTCTATGTCCACGGTTGTTTCTATAACTATGAATATAGATTTAATATTTATCCACGGTTGGTATCGTAACCGTGGATATATAGTTAACTTTTATCCACGGTTGTTTGTTAAACCGTGAATATATGTTTAATATATTCACGGTTTCAAGGGGAACCGTGAATATATATCCTTTCTGAAACTTCAAAAGCCGCGCCTTTCACTCTTTTTTCACTTTCTCCTTACTTTCGCGCTGGTTATCGTCTTCTTCCTCGTCCTCCTCTTTGTTGGTCGTAGGCTTCTGGGTTCACTTCCTTCTTTTTTCGCGTGCCCTTCTTCTTCTTCGTTCACCATTGTTAGGTAAGTGCTTCGTTGCCCTTCGTTCATCATTGCCTCTGCTGGTTGTATGTATAATGTGCCTGTTCTATTTTCTTCTGGTTGTATGTGTATAATTACTTAGTTGTTAGGCAGGAACCTTTCAATAGTTTTTCCAGTGAAAATGATGGGTAAGTATCTGGAAAACCTCCCAGCACCAAATCGCTCACCAAGCCACATTGTTTTTTTCACATCCTTGAGAATCAAAGCTTCCCATAACTAACAGAAGTCTTTTCTGAAGTCTTCATCCAATTCCCTGTAGACTGCATGATCTAGAAGAACTGCAAAATGACTCCATAGGTCAAAGTTCAACTCTCCCAAATTTCTAGGTTTCAAAAAGAATCCAATTAGATAAAAAATTTTGCTACCTTCAATAATTTTGCTACCTTTAGTAACAGGTTTAGAATGCAATCAGTTAAGCATGTAAGCACTTTGCACGATAAGTAGAAAAAATTGAACAAGAATTTTAGAGTTGATATTCATCTGATTGGGTACAGTAATCATCGACCAATTACATGTTGAACTTGAATCAGAATAAGTGACAAATAACTCTACTATAAAGAGAATAAAACACAATTTACATGAGTTCACCATTGCTGTCATAAGTCAACCTTTTCTGGATCAACTCAATCTGTTTCAGAAAGTCCAAATATCAATCTGAAATTTAGTAAGCCTCCTATCAGTAGAATATGATATAAAGAAATTTGAAGCATATCACACCATGAGTAGATATTCAGAACTTATATTCTAAATATTTGTTTTATTACTTCAAAGCAGATATTCAAAACACCTAAAACTTTAAAAATATAGCTTTGAATCTACTCAAATCTTTGAATGAATCCTTATACCCTTCCCCTTAAATACATCTAAGTAAACCATTCAAGTTTTAATAAACTAGCTAACCAATTACATTGACACATTCCCTTCTATCCTATCTCCTAACACTTTGGATGGTAAAGGAGAATCATTTTTCAAGCGTAAATCGTAAATAAATCCATTTGGTGAATTAGTAGTTATTGCTATTTTTACCTTGTGTGCAAGCTCAACCTTTATTTAATTTTATTGTTGTTGTTGTTGGTTGCCTGTATATAATGTTATTTATGTCTATTGTATGTATGTGGTTTTCAATCTTACAAACTCGTAGGCTCATACTAGTTAACTAGTATGAAAGTTGTTGTGCATATGAGTGAACCGTAGTTCCCCGTTTGAGATTCGACACAAATGGTCATTAAATCAATTAATGTCATCGTTTGTGTTGAATCTTGAATTGTCCGTTTGGACAGTTTGGGATGAACAATTATTTTTTATACGTCATTGTTAGTATGTACAAGTTAGGAGTTATTTTAAAATTTGATAAAATTTCAGTAACTTGCATTTTGTGTTGTTCTCTGGGTGCATATTTGGTTGTGGTTGAATTTGATTTGACCACTCTCATTTTGTGTACTTAGAGACCAATGCGGAATGCTTCCGAAATTTTATCAAATTTTAAAATAAGTCCTAACCTGTATATATGAATGACGTATAAAAACAATTGTCATGCTGAATGGGTATAGGACCACCACCTTTGTATAAAAAGTGAGGTTGATCATAGCACCTTGTAAACAGTTGGTATGGATCGGAGTTGGATTTCTGCGTCACGCCTAAGTCTGGAGTACGATGGGGGAGTTGAATCATTTATAGAATTCGTAGCAAGGAATGCAGTGGAGGTGAATAGAAAGTATTTTTGCCCTTGTGTTAAATGCTTCAACCTGCGTCGGGTAGACTTGGAAGAGGTGCAAGAACATCTACTGTGTGACGGTTTTCTACGTAGTTATACGCGTTGGATATGGCATGGTGAAGATGTGGTGGTGCCAAGTAACAGCTCTCAGACTAAAAATCAAAGCTCGATGCATGACAACGATGTCGACATGGATGACCGACTCGAGGATATGATCCGTGATGTAGGGGTAGAAGGTTTTAAGAAAGCTCATGTATATACAACTCTGTGTCAGGACTCTGAGCAGCCGTTGTATCCAAGCTGCGTCAATTTCACGAGGTTATCAGCTGTTTTGCGGTTGTTTAATTTGAAGGCCATAAACGGGTGAACGGATAAAAGTTTCACTGACTTACTGAAGTTGTTGAAAGAAATGCTCCCAGCTGGAAACACCTTGCCGAAAAGTAACTATGAGGCCAAAAAGGTGTTGTGTCCTATAGGTTTGGAGTATGAGAAAATACATGCATGCCCAAATGATTGTGTATTATTCTGGGGTGAGTTAGAAATGCTGCATCGATGTCCTAGATGTGGGGTGTCACAGTATAAGAAGAAAGAGGCGGATTCTGATGAGGTATGCATTAAAGGGTCTCCTGCAAAGGTGTTGTGGTATCTACCTATAGTTCCAAGACTAAAGCGTCTGTTTGCCAATGCAGATGATGCAAAACTTATGAGATGGCATGCTGATGAGAGGTTTGTTGATGGACTACTTAGGCATCCGGCCGATGGGTCGCAATGGAAGAAAATGGATAGGATTTTTCCAGAATTTGCCAATGAACCAAGAAATGTTAGGCTTGCACTAGCCACATACGGCATGAACCCGTTTGGGAACCTGAGCACAAACCATAGTTCATGGCCTGTTTTGTTGTTTGTTTACAACTTGCCGCCATGGTTGTGCATGAAGCGAAAATATGTGATGTTATCAATGATGATTTCTGGTCCACGACAACTGGGGAACGACATTGATGTATATTTAACTCCATTGGTTGAAGACCTCAAAAGGTTATGGGAAGACGGGGTTGAAGTGTTTGATGGGTTTACCGGGCGATCATTCAAATTGCGTGCCATGTTATTTTGCACAATCAATGACTTTCCAGCGTATGGTAACTTATCTGGGTACAGTGTGAAGGGTCATAAAGCTTGTCCAGTATGTGAGGAGGGGACGAGTTCTGTGCGGTTGCAGGAAAAATGTTTATCTTCGACATCGAAGGTTTCTTAAAGAGAATCATCCGTTTCGAAGGTTGAAGAAGTCGTTTAACGGTGCCCAAGATTTTGAAATGGCTCCTCCACCACTATCTGGTCGCCAGGCATATGAAAAGGTGAAGGACGTCAACGTACAATTTGGTAAGTGTGAAAAACAGCACCCGACACAAAAAAACTAGAAGAAAAGGTCAATGTTTTTTGACCTGCCATATTGGAGGGAGCTTGATGTAAGACACTGCATTGATGTAATGCATGTGGAGAAGAATGTGTACGACAGTTTAGTTGGTACACTCTTAAACATACCCGGGAAGACTAAGGATGGTCTAAACTCGCGTATGGACTTAGAGTTGATGGGTATACGTCAGGATTTGCATCCACAATCAAAGGGCAAAAGAACATATTTGCCTCCAGCATGTCATACGTTATCCAGAAAAGAAAAGCAAAGTTTGTGTGAATCGTTACGAAGTGTGAAAGTTCCGTCTGGTTATGGCTCCAACATCAAGTCTTGTGTTTCCATGAAAGATTTAAAGTTAATTGGGTTGAAGTCACACGATTGTCACATGTTGATGCAGCAGTTTCTGCCTATCGCCATTCGTGACATTCTTCCTAAAAATGTGAGAAATGTCATAACAAGGTTGTGTATGTTTTTCAATTCCATATGTTGCAAGGTAATCGTGCCCGGCGAATTGGATGTGTTGGAACAGGAAGCATCACTTATATTATGTCAGCTTGAAATGTATTTCCCGCCCTCTTTTTTTGACATAATGGTCCACTTAATCATCCATTTGGTGAGAGAGGTCCGTTGTTGTGGTCCAGTGTTCCTCCATTGGATGTATCCCGTTGAGCGATATATGAAGATATTGAAAGGGTATATGAAGAACCAACGTCGTCCCGAAGCTTCAATTGTGGAAAGATATATTGCAGAGGAAGCAATTGAGTTTTGCACTGAATACATGTCACATGCTGCAAGCATTGGTATTCCAACGACCCGTCATGAAGGGAGATTGGATGGGAAAGGAACGATTGGAAAAAAAGTGAAGAGCATGCCACGTGCTGATGTCCTTAAGGCACACTTGTATATTTTAAACAACACGGACGACGTGCAACCGTATCTAGCCACACACAAGGAGCTAGTCAAGAAAACCAACCCTAAAATGACTGAAAAGTGGTTGTTGAATGAACACAATAAGAGTTTCATGCAGTGGTTCCAAAAGACCGTCCTGAAAGATGCATCTGCATCCTCGACATTACATCGACTAGCACAGGGCCCGAACTTTGATGTCCTCACCTTTTGTGGGTATGACATAAACAACTATTCATTTTATACAAGGACACAGGATGAAAAGAGTACAAATCAAAACAGTGGAGTGATGGTTGTGGTTCAGTCAATGCATTTCTCAACTGCAAAGGACAACAACCCTGTGATGGCGGAGTCATGCTACTTTGGTGTGATTAAAGATATATGGGAAGTGGATTACGGTCCCTTCACTGTTCCTGTGTTTAAATGCAAATGGGTTAACAATAAGAACGGTGTCACAACTGATGATTTAGGAGTTACGTTGGTGGACCTCAACAAGATCGGGCATAAGGAAGAACCATTCATAATGACAACGCAGGTGAAGCAAGTTTTTTATGTGGCTGACCCAGCTGACAAACGGTGGTCAATTGTTATCCAAGGTAGACACATTGGAGACCCCAATCTTGATATTATGGACATTCCATCAACTACAACATGTATTCCAACATCTATCGTGGAACATGACATAGATGATGTAGTTGTCAGTCGTCATGACCACCATGAGGGCTTGTGGGAAAATATTTCATCTTAATAGGGTATTAATCTTGTTGGTGATTCATTTCATTACATGTTATATTAGTTATTCGTTGTTTTAAATGTTATATTAAATATTTGACAGTTTTTTTCCTTGTTTGGACAGATACTCATGGCTGACCAGGATGGACGATCCAGGTCCGACTCACAGGCCAGTGGTTCCTCTGCTCGGAAGAGTAGAGGTGTTACCCGGATGCCAGACGTCGCACGTAGGCGTCACCGGGGAGAGAGGCCAGTTGTTGACATGGATGTCAACACCGGTAGATTCAGTGGACCGCATGCCACGAAGCTTAGCAGTTATCTGGGGGTTGTGGTACGGTCGAAGGTGTCCATCATTATCCCCGACTGGGATAGTGTCGAGGAGGTGGTGAAGAACCAGCTATAGAGTGATGTTCTGGTAACTTATGTATTATTTAAGTTTTATTTTAGTGTATTATTTCATGTAACTCTTAATAAGGACTCCTTTATGGACTAACTCCTTTTATGCAGGATTCTTTTGAGATACCATCTTCCGACATAGCGAGGAGGAAGGTCCTCGGTATCATGGCTGAGCGATGGAGGTCGTTCAAATCCATACTCACCACGAGGTATATTGAACTTTAAATTCTTAATCAACGCTTCACCAAATTGTACCAATCCTTAGTTTAAATGTACCTTTCATTGTAGGTATGTATTCGGGGACGACCAAGGAAAGTTCCCTGGAGAGAAGTATCCATTCATCGATCAGGAGACCTGGGATGCTTTTGTTGCATCTAGACATTCTGTCGAGTTTCAGGTACATTGGTTTTTAGATGATTAAATAATATGTATAATTTATACGGCTAACTGTGAATATTTTTTTTCTTGTTGTAGGAGACCAGAAAGAAAGCCAAGGAGACTAGGAAGCTAAATGACTGCCCACACACACTGTCACGTGGGGGTTACCGTAGGTTGGAGGAGCGGCTGGCACAGGAGAGGCTGAGTCAGTGTCAGACTGACACTGGTATTGTGGATCCCCCTTCCCCACCTGCACGCCATGACAAATGGAAGTGGGCTAGGATCAAGAAGAGTGGGGAATACACTTCCTCACAGGCTCAGGAGGTTGCCTCACGGATAGTAAGTATTCCCCTTTATATTAGTGTCTGTTTTTCAGTTTACGTGAAGGAAGTGAATACCAACTTGTTTGGTTTCAGGATTCCTTGGTTGAGCAATCAACCCAAGGGTCTTTCGTAGCCCATGGACGGGAGGATATATTGACTACCGCCATTGGCAGGCCAGAGCACCCAGGAAGAGTGCGTGCTATTGGTCGAGGTGTAGGTAAGTGCTAACTAACTCTATGCCTTAATTTTGTTATCTGTTAAACAATTATGGGCTAATCATTCACATTTTACAGGCCTCCACGCCTATTACGGTGCTCCCGACCCTGCCCCATCCCTTGAGCAAATAGTGGAGCAAAAGGTGGCTGTTGTGAAGGCTGAGTACCAGGAGGTGATATCTAGGCTCCACCAGGAGATGGCCCGATTCAGGGAGGAGATGAAGGCCTCACTCAGCCACCACCAGGAGACTACTACACCAGCCAGCGACCCACAGGTTAGATTCTTTATTTATTTTCCTCAATTTTATTGTTTGTAATCACTTTCATTGTTGAATAACTTCTGCTTGATGTGTAAATATGTAGGTACGGAAGGTTAGCACTAAGGGGTCGTGCGCTGCGGCTGACCCTGAGGATGACGGGGTCGAGCCACCAGACACCCGTCAATGTGACCTGTTCATTGACGGGTCGGAAGAGCCAGTTGCCACTGGTATGGTGCACAACTTAGGCCCTGTGGTTCACCATCAGACATTACCTGATGGTATGTCCAGGATCTCGGTTGTGCTCGTCCTCGAGGAGGATACTGCTGTGCCAGTGGCAACTCAGGAGGTGAAGACCGTCGGTCAGGCGGTGGGCCACTTTCTGATGTGGCCCAACAGACTTCTGGTGATTGCCCCTGGACAGGTAAAAACCCTAAACACTAACTAGCTTTATTTCCTTGTCAATTATGGTACAAAATGTGATGGTTGTCAATTGTTCAACAGGAACAACCATTGAAGAAGCCAGACCCGGCCAAGGATCCCGTCCGGATGCTATGGCGCATCGGGTGTGAGCAAGCTAACGACACTGTTCAGGTCCCATGGCAGCCACTAGTGTTCGGCCATCCCAGTGCTCTTCCAGTTTACGTTACAAATTCTGACATTTGTGACATTATTACGGGGACGTCGATGCTGAACGGCTCCATCTTTCAGTTGTGGGAGCTGTAAGTATATCCTTGTTTTGTCCAATTTTTTCATTATACAAGTTATTTGTCGCTAACCATGTCTTAACTTGTTTAGGTTTCTGGCAAAACTCTCAGTGGACTTGGGTTTCCAAGGAACTTACGGTTTCTTAGAGCCCTCTCTCATACAGAGGCAAGGAAACACCTCGCAGAACACCCAGACATACATCCAGAATTGGATGTTTGAGTCTGGGAAGTCTATATACATGGGCCCCTTTCATAAAGGGTAATACTCTATTCCATAATTATTGTCATGATATTTTGCATTTTGAAGTCTCACTTATCACTCGTAACTGCAGGGCTCACTGGACGCTTCTGGTGATCTGTCCGAAGGACTATCTTGCTCTGTACTTTGATAGTTTGCACAAAATAGCTCCACAAGACCTGAAAGATATAGTAGACCGGTAAGTTCATCCCTAAACAATAACCACAAATTCGATTACATCATTTTTAGAACTATACAATTCTAACTTATCTTGTGTTTTGTTTGACGCAGGGCGGTGGTTGGATACAATGTACTGATTGGAAACAAGCCCAAAGCAAAAACAGTTGTATGGGTGTACCCAAAAGTAAGTCAATCGTATTCATTCAAATCTTCAGTACATGTTTTTTAAGTTCCGAATTCACTTATTCTATACTATATGTCCATTGTAGTCTTACAGGCAGAAGGGTTCCTTTGAGTGTGGCTATTTCGTCATGCACACTATGCTGACCATTGTCCAACATCATTTAGTAGATGGATGGACAGAGGTAATTCTCATCATCGTGTCAATTTCTCCAATTTCATCAATTTCATGTAATAAATAAAGCTTTTGTTCTAATTGTTTTGTGCATTGTTTGCAGTACTTTAATGACCGGTCATATTTCCCAAAGGAACTTGTGGATGATGTTAGAAGGCAATGGGCCTCACACTTCATTGAACTTAGGCAAGGCTAGATATAGGATCTTTATTCTTTTATATATGTATGTAGTAGGATTTAGGGTTTACTTTTATTAGATTACATTCAACTTAATTGTATATACTTTCATTTTTTAGGTTGTTATAAATTGATATAGAAAATAAATTGTTATATATATACATACGATTCTTTTGGCATAGTGTTGTTGTGGCATACTGTATACTGTACTGGTTCGTCTGAATGCAGGGTTGGGAAATGATAAAACAGAATGCATATTAAAAAAAAAACCTCAGTATTTATTCACGGTTATGGCAACAACCGTGAATAAAGACAAGATTTTTCCACGGTTACTACCATAACCGTGGATATAGATACATTTTATCCACGGTTGTCCGTCACAACCGTGAATATAAGTAGTTTGTAACTGAAACTAAACCATACTTATATTCACGGTTGTGATGGACAACCGTGGATAAAATGTATCTATATCCACGGTTGTCCATCATAACCGTGAATATAAGTATGGTTTAGTTTCAGTTACAAACTACTTATATTCACGGTTTTGATGGACAACCGTGGAAAAAATGTATCTATATCCACGGTTATTCTCGATAACCGTGAATATAAATAGTAAGTTATATTCACAGTTGTTCTTAACCGTGGTTAGATGTGATTTATTACCACGGTTGTTAACCGTGGTTAAAGACCATCATCTACTACCACGGCTTCAACAACCACGGTTCTTTAACCGTGAATAAAGGCCTTTTTTAACTGTGATTATATCCTTTTTTTCCACTAGTGTATATTTACTGCTTGGATTCTTCAATCCTTCCTTCTGTACGAACCATCAATTTAAAACATATGAAGTAAAAATATGGAGAAAAGAGTAAGAAACAGAATATAATATTCTCAAATGGGGCATAAGTGTAACACCCTCTGTTACACCTTAATAAATTCTAAAAAAATTCGTAATTTTTTTTACTAAAGATATGATTGTTAAAAAGAAACTATCGGAATAAATTATATATATTATTTCTGAAATACCTCATAAATATTATTAAAACTTTATAAAGTATTTGTACATTCATCCGAAGAAAATAAACATTAAACATTATAAGAAAGAGAGGAAACTCCATGGCCCAGAAGCAGTTACTTATTAATATTATTTATCCATTGGACCACGGTATTCATAACGAGCTCCCTTTTTAGAACATGCTATAGTTACTGCCGATATTCTTTGATTCTTCCCTCTGAACCATCAATTTAGAATATATGAAACAAAAACACGGAGAAAGGAGTGAGAAACAGAATATAATATTTTCGAATAAGACATAAGCAACAAAGGGTTTTCACAAACCAATACATAATATCAATCACAATCACATACACAATCAATTATGAATACATGAATGTTATGCAATATCTTTATCATAACTTACCTATATATGTGGGCCCTTAAATTTTAATTTGCACTGGGCCAACCAGGAGTTTACACTGTTCCATAAGTCCGGATAATAATAATATGAACAGCTCAATTGGCATGGAAACACTTAGAGACTAGTCAGATTGAGAAAGTTTTTATTGTGAAAGTACCCGACACTAGGGAGCTACCCCAGGTCCCCTGAAGCACCCTTTCATACCCTCTCATCCCAAGGCTCGTAATTAAGCCTCCTCTAATGTATCCTTGGTTTCTATAATCCGTCCCCAGACAATATCATTTCATTTCACTTTAATGATTCATGATGCATGAACTACTCGCATATTGAGTTGGTTAAGCCTTTTAGAAACTCAATTATTAAATACCTTAAAGGTTTACAATATCATTTTAATAAACTGTACATTTTCTCAATTCCCTGAATTTCTGTCCCATAGAAATAAATTTGGTACAGCTTTCGAATCTCACTGAAAATTGAGTTTCTAAGCCTTAAATATCTAAAAACTTTCTCATATAAACTTTACATAATCTTTCTCAAATTAAATCTTAACAAAATCAAATTTAGAAATCTCAATTATTTCCAAATATCTTTAGTTATTAAGTTGGAAAAATAAAATAATTTTCTTTTGAAAATTTTATTTTATTAAAAGAGAATAATCTTTAAGTTATTAACCAAAAATACTTAAAGTTACAAATTTTTTCTTTATCTCAAGATTTAATTATTTCAATTTGTTATAATTTAATATTCATAAAATGTTTTCTTTCTAAAATAAATAATATTTTTTTATTCTAAATATTGAAAATAAAAATAATTTCTAAGAAGAAATAAAAGATAATAAAATTTAAAGAGTAAGGTAAGAAATTCTTACTGAATTTTAGCTTTCCGTCATGCTCGCTATATGCTCAAACTCCACATTACAATATCATCAATCAAAATCAAGCAATATCAATCATAACTAAATATCATCAATCAATCAATCATAATCAAATCAATTAAATATCATTAATACATATCATAATACAAAATTTAATGATTATTAATATAGTCAATTTGAGTCCTTTTGGTCAATTCCTCGCATATGTATATGTAAGTCCATATAATCCAGTCCTTGCATAGGTATAGTTCAGTCCATATGGGTCATAATGGTCCAAGTCCTTGCATAGGTATAGTCTAGTCTATATAGGTCATAATGGTCCAAGTCCTTACATAGGTATAGTCCAGTCCATATAGGTCATAATGGTCTAAGTCCTTGCATAGGTATGTTAGAGTTAGTTAAACCGGATATTTAATTTAAAATTTATTAAAAATTTTAAGTTAAAAAGTTAATATTTTAAAATAATAATATTATCATATTTAAAAGGAGTAGGGGACTCCTCCCATTATTCTTATGTCTTTTCATATTATACTCTTATCTCACTCCCCCTTACCTTGAATTGTTACCCAAAATGGATTTGCTTTGCGCCTCCGATTTCTAGAAATATTAATACCAATCTTATTTCAGTATAAGCATAAGACGAAGATTAAGATTACTACTTAAAACAGAAATGGTAAATTTTGAATAGTGAATAGTGAATAGTAAATCATGAATAGTAACAATAAATAGTAAAATGTGAATAGTAACAGTAAATAGTAAAACATGAATAGTAACAGTAAATAGTAAATCGTGAATAGTAACGGTAAATAGTAACAGTAAATAGTAATTTACTATTTGAATAGTAATTTACTATTGAAATAGTAATTTACTGTTGAAATAGTATTTTGCTATGCAGAATAGTAACTTAAAATAATATTATTTCTAGTATAATAACAGATTTCTAAAAACGATATGAAAATAACCTAAAAAATATAAAAGAGAAGTATTCCTACCTTAGGATTTTAGCAGAACCTTCTCTCCAAAAACTTTTCTTCTCTCTCTCACTTCCACCACTATATTAAGAAAACTTAATCTGAAATTGTGAATTCTAAAGAAGAAATCCTTCGGTATTTATAGGAAAAAAATTTACTATGCATTCCATTATTTTAATATAAAAGTACTATGCATTTTTAAATTTTTTATTCCTAGTTACTGTGCATCTTTTGAAAATTTTATATATGCACAGTGTTTTGCATAGTAATTGTCAGCAAAATTATTAAGTCAAATAGTAACCCTTCACTCGGTATATTTTAAATATTCAAAATGAGTCCTTTTTGAAATTTAGCGATATTATATCAGTCCTCACTAATTTTATAATAAGTAATATAAAGCTGAAAATTTAAAAATCTAAAATTTTCTGTTAATAAAAATTTATTGATACGTTTCCAATTTTTTAACGATTAGAAAAAATCAAGATTTTTCTCAAACCGATAATTTTTAGATAAGTCTACTTGAAACGGATTTTAGAAAATTTTCTTATAATTTCAATTCACTTTCTTATAAATATTTTTAATTTAAGTCACTTATATGAATTTAAAATTATTTAAAAAATATTATTTTATTAAAAAAATTCCAAAATTCCAAAAAATTTCAAAAAATCATAAATAATACGTAGATTAAAAAGTTCTAAAGAACCATAATTTAATTCCTTCAAAATTTCAATATAAAAATAAAAATAGCGGTGTTACAACTCTACTCCCCTTAGAAAATTTCGTCCTCGAAATTTACATTAATCAGTAAAACAAATGAGGATAAGACTCTTTCATCTAAGTTTCTAGTTTCCATGTAGCATCTTCTCCTCTCGTTTCACTCTAAATGACCTTTACAAGCGGAATTGTCTTGTCTCTTAATTTTTTTATTCTTCTGTCACCTGTTCTAACAAGTGGTGCATCATATGTAAGATTATCTTTAACTTGTATGACATCAGGTTCAATAACATGTGTAGGATCAGATATATACTTTCATAAGTTTGACACATGAAAAACATTATGGATATTAGAAAGAAAAGTTGGTAATGCTATTTGGTAGGCAAGGGGACTAACTTTATGAATTATTTGATATGGACCAATAAATCTAGGAGTTAGTTTTCGAGATTTCATTGCCCGACCGACCCCAGTCATAGGTGTGACTTTCAAGAATACATGATCGCCTTCTTGAAATTCGAGCGGCTTTCTTCTTTTGTCATAGTAACTTTTCTGCCTGCTCTGTGTTGCCTTCATCTTTTCCTGAACTATTTTGATTTTATCCGTGGTTTGTTGTACCAACTCTGGTCCTAGCATCAAGTTTTCACCAGTCTCAAACCAACATAGCAGGGTCCTACATTTTCTTCCATATAATGCTTCAAAAGGTGCCATGCCAATGCTAGCATGGAAATTGTTGTTGTAGGTAAACTCCACATATGGTAATGAATTGATTCCTTTATGCTCTAACACACAAGCTCGTAACAAGTCCTCTAGAGATTGGATTGTTCTTTCTGATTGTCCATCCGTTTGAGGATGATATGCTGAACTTAGACGCAGTCTTGTTCCCAAAGCCTTGTGTAAGCTCTTCCAGAATTGTGATGTAAAACGAGGGTCCCGATCAGAAATGATACTTGAAGGAATTCCATGCAATCTCATAATCTCCTCGATGTATAATTTTGCCAGCTTCTCCATAGAGTAACGAATATTGATGGGAATAAAGTGGGCAAACTTTGTTAGTCTATCAACTATTACCCATATTGAATCATGTCCTAATGGAGTTTTGGGTAAAGAAGTCATAAAATCCATGGTAATGCTATCCCATTTCCATTCTGGTATTTCCATTGATTGTAGCATTCCAGGGGGTTTTTGATGTTTTACTTTAACCTTCTGGCAAATTAGACATGCAGCCACGTACTCTGCCACTGCTTTCTTCATTCCAGGCCACCAAAATAACTTCTTCAAATCTTGATACATTTTAGTAGCTCCGGGATGAATGCTCATATAACTTTTATGGCCTTCTTCCAGAAATGCTTTCCTCAACTCCTCTTGATTAGGGATACACACTCGATCCTTATACCTCAGCAATTGGTCACTTCTTACATTGAACTCGACTTCTTTTCCTTGTTTCAAGAGTTCTTTCTTTTCTTGCAGGAATTCATCATCTCTTTGAGCCTCTAAAACTTGCCTCAGGAATTCACTTGTCACTTGCAACGCTCCTAATCTGTAGCTGTTAGCATTAACCTTTACTGCTAGGTTAAGATCTCTGAAGTTCTTTATCAATTCCAGCTCTTTAATCATCATTATGGACGTATGTAGAGACTTTCGACTCAAAGCATCAGCTACTACATTCGCTTTTCCAGGATGGTACTGTAACTCAAAGTCGTAATCCTTTAAGAACTCCATCCATCTCCGTTGCCTCATGTTTAACTCCTTTTGGTCGAATAAATACTTGAGACTCTTATGATCACTAAACACATCGAATGTTGCACCGTATAGATAATGCCTCCAAATCTTTAAGGCAAAAACTACAGCGGCTAACTCTAAGTCATGGGTAGGGTAGTTAATCTCATGTTGCCTTAATTGACGCGACGCATAGGCTACAACCTTCTTGTCTTGCATGAGTACACTTCCTAGTCCTTGTTTAGACGTATCACAGTAAACTTCAAAACTTCGATGTGGATCAGGGAGTACTAACACCGGCGCAGAAGTAAGTCGATCTTTCAGCTCTTGGAAACTATTCTCGCATTGTGTCGTCCACACAAAAGGTTGTCCTTTCCGTGTTAACTTGGTCAATGGGTATCTTAGCTTTGAAAATCCTTCAATGAATCTCCTATAGTATCCAGCCAAGCCCAAGAAACTTCTAATCTCAGTGATCGTGGTTGGTCTCTCCCATTTTAAAACCGCTTCCACCTTGGAAGGGTCTACAGCTATTCCTCCTTGACTAATTACATGTCCTAAAAAGTTCACCTCTTCCAACCAGAATTCACACTTTGACAGCTTTGCATACAGTTGTTTCTTTTTTAGGATTTCCAACACGACCTTCAAATGTTCAACATGTTCTTCTCTGCTTTTAGAGTACACTAATATATCATCAATGAACACCACTACAAATTTATCTAGATATGGATGAAAAATCCTATTCATGTAATCCATGAATACGGCTGGTGCATTAGTTACACCAAAAGGCATTACTAGATATTCGTAATGGCCATAGCGTGTTCTAAAAGCAGTTTTTGATACATCTTCTTTCTTCACCCTTATTTGATGGTATCCAGACCTCAAATCAATTTTGGAGAACACCGTGGCACCATGTAGCTGATCCATCAAGTCGTCAATCCTTGGCAGAGGGTATCTGTTCTTGATCGTCACCTTGTTCAGTTGCCGATAATCTACACACAATCTCATGCTACCATCCTTTTTCTTAACCAACAACACTGGTGCACCCCAGGGGGATACACTGGGTCGTATAAACTGCTTCTCTATCATCTCTTCAAGTTGTTTCTTTAACTCTGCTAATTCTAGAGGTGACATTCGGTATGGTGCAATTGAAATAGGTCCAACTCCAGGTACTAGATCAATGGAAAATTCTACATCTCTTTCTGGGGGTAAACTAGGGATATCTTCAGGAAAAACGTCAGAAAATTCACACACAACCGGCAGATTTTTGATTTTTGATTCTTGCTCTCCTTTCGTTGAAAGCAATAGCATGAATCCTTGAGCTCCTACTTTTAAAGAGGCACTCACTTGGTTGGCGGTTAGAAATCTCGAATCCTCAGGATTCAAATTCACTGGTTCTTTAAACATTATGGTTTTATTATGACAATTTATTAGAACATGATTGTCAGACAACCAATCTAGCCCAATAATAACTTCTAAGCCAGAAAGGGGTAAACAAAAAAGATTGGCCTTAAAGTCCCTACCATCTATGACAATAGGGCATTTCCAACAGGCTTTAGAAGTGACAATGGGATTATTTCTAGGAGTATGTACATATAAGTCAAATGGTAGTTCTATCACAGGTAATTTTAGTTTTTCTACACAGTCATTGGAAATAAAGGAATGTGATGCACCTGAGTCATACATAATAGTTAAAGAAATCTTATTAATGATACACTTACCTTCCACCATGGAATCAGCATGAGATGCTTCTTCTCCAGTGATTGTAAAAACCTTTCCTTTTGCCTTCGGCCTTCCGACTGCACTATGCACGCCTCCTTGAGTATTTATGTTTGTACTCGCACCTTCAGGGTTTTCTCTCTTCATCTCTGGACAATCCTTGATGTGATGACCTGGTTTGTTACACTTAAAGTAAACATAAGTATTTTTAGGACAATCCCTTTTTAAATGGGGTCCTCCACAGATAAAACATTTAAAATTTGGTGCAGATGTTGGGTAATAGCTTCTAGTTGAAGCTTGGGGTCTGTTAGGAACAGATGCTGCTCCAAACCGGCAAAATGGTGCTTGGTAAGGCTTATTTCTCCTGAAGTCTCTTCTTTGGTGATGGTGAGGTCCTCCACTTCTCATTTCTTCTGTCTTGTGAATGGGCTCATGACTTTTGGTCATTCTATCCTTATGGTCTTCTTCAAAGATCCTGCAGCGATTTACCAATACAGAAAATTCATGGATTTCCTGCATTCGTATAGCTTCCTTAATTTCTGGCCACAGTCCATTTACAAACTTTGCACACCGATCTCTTTCATTAGTAGCATCATTATAATGAGAATGAAAACGAGATAGCTCTTCAAACCTGGATGCGTACTCTCCAACGGTCATATTTCCTTGGGTCAGCGACAGGAATTCGAATTGTCTTTTCTCTTTAACATCAGCTGAAAAGTATTTCTCCAGAAACATATCCTTGAAATAATCCCAAGTGATCCCCACGTCATTGACTTCGAATTGTCTATGCATGCTATCCCACCAATGTTTGGCATCCTCAGATAAGGCATAAGTAGCGAAGACTACCTTATCAGCTTCATTACATTGTAATGCTCGAAAGATCTTCTCTATCTCTCGAATCCAAATTTGTGCTCCATCAGGGTTATATCCTCCCTTGAAACGAGGTGGATTGCGCTTTTCGAATAGGTCCAGTCTTCTCAAGGCATCGTTACCTTGACCTTCACGTGCTCCCATTGCATTGATTAAGCGTTCTACAACTCCAGCAAGATCGTTTCCAGCCATTAGTTTCCTGTTTCACAGTAACTGAGATTTGTCACATCAATCACAGTTACTACCAAGTCAGATATTCTATTCTTTATCACCTATACAGAGTTTACAGACAAAGCAAGATAGACCTTTTCCCCAGGCCTATTGGATTAACTGCTCTGATACCACTTTGTAACACCCTCTGTTACACCTTAATAAATTCTAGAAAAATTCATAATTTTTTTTTACTAAAGATATAATTGTTAAAAAGAAACTATCGGAATAAATTATATACATTATTTCTGAAATACCTCATAAATATTATTAAAACTTTATAAAGTATTTGTACATTCATCCGAAGAAAATAAACATTAAACATTATAAGAAAGAGAGGAAACTCCATGGCCCAGAAGCAGTTACTTATTAACATTATTTATTCATTGGACCACGGTATTCATACCGAGCTCCCTTTCTAGAACATGCTATAGTTACTGCCGATATTCTTCGATTCTTCCCTCTGAACCATCAATTTAGAATATATGAAACAAAAACACGGAGAAAGGAGTGAGAAACAGAATATAATATTTCCGAATAAGACATAAGCAACAAAGGGTTTTCACAAACCAATACATAATATCAATCACAATCACATACACAATCAATTATGAATGCATGAATGTTATGCAATATCTTTATCATAACTTACCTATATATGTGGGCCCTTAAATTTTAATTTGCACTGGGCCAACCAGGAGTTTACACTGTTCCATAAGTCCAGATAATAATAATATGAACAGCTCAATTGGCATGGAAACACTTAGAGACTAGTCAAATTGAGAAAGTTTTTATTGTGAAAGTACCCGACACTAGGGAGCTACCCCAGGTCCCCTGAAGCACCCTTTCACACCCTCTCATCCCAAGGCTCGTAATTAAGCCTCCTCTAATGTATCTTTGGTTTCTATAATCCGTCCCCAGACAATATCATTTCATTTCACTTTAATGATTCATGATGCATGAACTACTTGCATATTGAGTTGGTTAAGGCTTTTAGAAACTCAATTATTAAATACCTTAAAGGTTTACAATATCATTTTAATAAACTGTACATTTTCTCAATTCCCTGAATTTCTGTCCCATAGAAATAAATTTGGTACAGCTTTCGAATCTCACTGAAAATTGGGTTTCTAAGCCTTAAATATCTAAAAACTTTCTCATATAAAACTTTACATAATCTTTCTCAAACTAAATCTTAACAAAATCAAATTTAGAAATCTCAATTATTTCCAAATATCTTTAGTTATTAAGTTGGAAAAATAAAATAATTTTCTTTTGAAAATTTTATTTTATTAAAAGAGAATAATCTTTAAGTTATTAACCAAAAATACTTAAAGTTACAAAATTTTTCTTTATCTCAAGATTTAATTATTTCAATTTGTTATAATTTAATTTTCATAAAATGTTTTCTTTCTAAAATAAATAATATTTTTTATTCTAAATATTGAAAATAAAAATAATTTCTAAGAAGAAATAAAAGATAATAAAATTTAAAGAGTAAGGTAAGAAATTCTTACTGAATTTTAGCTTTCCGTCATGCTCGCTATATGCTCAAACTCCACATTACAATATCATCAATCAAAATCAAGCAATATCAATCATAACTAAATATCATCAATCAATCAATCATAATCAAATCAATTAAATATCATTAATACATATCATAATACAAAATTTAATGATTATTAATATAGTCAATTTGAGTCCTTTTGGTCAATTCCTCGCATAGGTATATGTAAGTCCATATAATTCAGTCCTTGCATAGGTATAGTTCAGTCCATATGGGTCATAATGGTCTAAGTCCTTGCATAGGTATAGTCTAGTCCATATAGGTCATAATGGTCGAAGTCCTTGCATAGGTATAGTCCAGTCCATATAGGTCATAATGGTCCAAGTCCTTGCATAGGTATGTTAGAGTTAGTTAAACTAGATATTGAATTTAAAATTTATTAAAAATTTTAAGTTAAAAAGTTAATATTTTAAAATAATAATATTATCATATTTAAAAGGAGTAGGGGACTCCTCCCATTATTCTTATGTATTTTCATATTATACTCTTATCTCACTCCCCCTTACCTTGAATTGTTACCCAAAATGGATTTGCTTTACGCCTCCGATTTCTAGAAATATTAATACCAATCTTATTTCAGTATAAGCATAAGACGAAGATTAAGATTACTACTTAAAACAGAAATGGTAAATTTTGAATAGTGAATAGTGAATAGTGAATAGTAAATCATGAATAGTAACAATAAATAGTAAAACGTAAATGGTAACAGTAAATAGTAAAACATGAATAGTAATGGTAAATAGTAAATCATAAATAGTAACGATAAATTGTAACAGTAAATAGTAATTTACTATTTGAATAGTAATTTACTATTGAAATAGTAATTTACTGTTGAAATAGTATTTTGCTATGCAGAATAGTAACTTAAAATAATATTATTTCTAGTATAATAACAGATTTCTAAAAACGATATAAAAATAACCCAAAAATATAAAAGAGAAGTATTCTTACCTTAGGATTTTGGCAGAACCTTCTCTCCAAAAACTTTTCTTCTCTCTCTCACTTCCACCACTATCTCATTAACACTACTATATTAAGAAAACTTAATCTGAAATTATGAATTCTAAAGAAGAAATCTTTTGGTATTTATAGCAAAAAAATTTACTATGCATTCCATTATTTTAATATAAAAGTACTATGCATTTTTGAATTTTTTATTCCTGGTTACTGTACATCTTTTGAAAATTTTATACATGCACATTTTTTTGCATAGTAATTGTCGGCAAAATTATTAAGTCAAATAGTAATCCTTCACTCAGTATATTTTAAATATTCAAAATGAGTCCTTTTTGAAATTTAGCGATATTATATCAGTCCTCACTAATTTTATAATAAGTAATATAAAGTTAAAATTTTAAAAATCTAAAATTTTCTGTTAATAAAAATTTATTAATACGTTTCCAATTTTTTAACGATTAGAAAAAATCAAGATTTTTCTCAAACCGATAATTTTTAGATAAGTCTACTTGAAACGGATTTTAGAAAATTTTCTTATAATTTCAATTCACTTTCTTGTAAATATTTTTAATTTAAGTCACTTATATGAATTTAAAATTATTTAAAAAAAATATTATTTTATTAAAAAAATTCCAAAATTCCAAAAAATTTCAAAAAATCATAAATAATACGTAGATTAAAAAGTTCTAAAGAACCATAATTTAATTCCTTCAAATTTTCAATATAAAAATAAAAATAGGGTTGTTATAATAAGCAATAAAGGGTTTTCATAAATATAATATTTATATTATCAATCACAATCATACGCACAAACAATTATGAATGCATATGAGATGCAGTTTGATGTTCTTAATTCACGATTCATTTTTTCAATGTATGTGGGCCCTTTAAGATTTTTATTTTACATTGAGCCAATCAGGAGTTGACATTGTTCTTCAAAATCTGGATAATATAACTGCCTCAATGCAAAAGAACATCTCTACTGACATGGAAACATTTAGAGATTAGTTAGGGTGAGAAAGTTTGTTGTGAAAGTACCCGACACTAGGGAGCGACCCCAGGTTCCCTAAAGCACTCTTTCACACCCTCTTTACTCGTAAGTGAACCTCCTCTAATGTATCCTCGGTTTCTATAATCCATCCCCACGTAATTTCACATCTTTTCTTTTGAGATTATTCATGATGCATGAACTACTCACGTATTGAGTTGGTTAAGGCTTTTAGAAACTCGATTATATTATCGGGGCCTATGAATTGCAACATAGCCACCCCAGTAAACTGTACTTTTTTAAATTCTCAAATAAGTTCTATTCACATATATAAAATTTTAGTACAGTTTCTTTTCAAATCACAAATCAAATCTCATCATAATTTGAGTTTCAAAACCTTAAATATATTTCACAAACCTTCCTTAGAAAATTTATAGGTCAATTCAAAATCAATTACTAAAAACATGAGTTCAGAATTATCAATCTTTAGAACCATAGTACTTGAAAATTTTATATAATATTTTTATACATTTTTAAAAATAAAATTCTTATTGTTATATATATATATTTATTTATTTAGAGTTTAAAGTAAAATATTAGCAAGAGATCTTTTTTCATTTAAGATTTAAATGTATTTATATATGTATATATGTAAAAAATTATTTTTATAAAATAATTTCTCTTTCTTTTTCTTTCTGATAAACTAACTAAAAATCTTAATTTTAGTAAATATATTTTTTAAAAAGGGTAAAAGAGATTTCCAAAAATTTATATAGTTTCATTGAAAACTAAGAAATTTCTTAAAAGTAATTTGAATAAAAATAAATAGATAGATAAATAAATAAATAAATAAGAGATAAGTAAATTCTTACTGAGTTTTAGTTTTTCGTCACGCTTCCTATATGCACATTCTCCATAACAACATAGAATAATCATTCACAAATCAAACAAATAAAAACAACATAATCATTATAAAAAAATAGCACAATTTATTCAAGGTGTCTTAGTTATTAAAGTTCATTTTAAGTCATATTAGTCTAATCATGATGTTAGTTGGTCCAAGTCAAGTCCAAAATAGTCCAATGGTCATATGTGTCCATCATAGTCCTAATCAGCGTAAAGGTATAACTCAGTCCATATAAGTACATAACAGTCCATATAAGTCCATATATTTCCAAATTTCAATGATACGACATGTTAGGTTAATGAATCATCCAAATATTTTAAACTTTATATTAGGTTAATTAATATGATTCATCCAAATATTTTAAACTTTTGAATAAATTTTATTTTATTTATTTTTTTAAGATGATAATAATTATTACTTGAAAATATAATAATTGTTTATAGTTAAAAGAAGTAGGGGACTCCTCCCAGTATTGTTATGTTTTCCCATATTTTATTCTTATCTCACTCCCTCTTACCTCTTGTATCTTGATTCGTTATAGAAAGTTCGTGTGCACCTCTCTCCAAGTTTTAAAATATACCAATTTCATTTTAATATAGTTATAAGATGAAAAATTATATTACTATTTGAAACAGAAATGGTAAATAGTAATTATGCATAGTAACGATAATAGTAAATTTTAAATAGTTACCATGAATAATAACAGTAAATAGTAAATTGTGAATAGTAATGATAAATAGTAAAACATGAATAGTAAAGGTAAATAGTAACAGTAAATAGTAATTTACTATTTGAATAAACTATTCAAATAGTAACTTCAAATAATATTATATCTAGTATAATAAAGATTTCTAAAATGATATAAAAATAAACCTAAAAAATATAAAAGAGAATTCTTACCTTATAATTTTGGCAGAACCTTCTTCCAAAAACATTGTTTCTCTCTCTTTGGCAGAACCTAAAGAAATTTTGGCAGAATCTAAAGAAAGTTGCTTTGTGATTATGAATTACTATAATAAAAGAAAAATTTCAACAAATCTCCGGCATAATCGAAGCTGGTATTGCTCCTTAAGAGTTTACAAAGACACATATATGGCACACACTAAAACCTTTGCATGTTGAAAACTCAACAACAATGTCTAGAAGAAGTAAGCCAAGAGAGAAGAAAAGGAAGGAAATGAGAATGAAATGATTACATATGTCATAGGGTTGGGAGAGGGTCTTATTTATATGTGCTAGAAAGGATCAAAATAGGTGAAATGTCATAGGAGAAGGTATTAAACTAAGAAGTCGAATTAGAGGTGGGGAAAGTATTAGCACCTAACGTTGTCTGTTATTAAACAATTACCTTTAATTGCTCACATTCATTTTAAATAACTCAGAAATTAATTTAACCTCTAAGAAAGGAAATAAACGATATGAACAAGGAAAAATAAAATTTCAAAATAAAGTTAATAGAGAGTCTCGTCCAAATTAATCTTAAATCGTATATGTTTTATAAAAAAGATTAACACGACGTCTCTTCCAAATTAATTTTTTCAAAATAAAACTTATTACTTTTAACAAATGAAAAGGAGGTTCAAAATACAACAAGATTAATAAGACATCTCGTCTAAATTACTCTCATTGTAATAAAATGGTATTTCCAAATTAAATAACAGTTTAAATTTGATAAAAATAAACAACAGAAACTGAAAATTACTAAAAGGAAAACGGGTTCAACAGGAATTATTCTCACTCTTATGTATTTCTGAGTACGTCGGGAAATCGAGGTTACGTAGTTCTTGATTGGAAATAAAATTTGAAAACTGATTTTTTTTGTTGTTTTTTTAAATGATTTTAAAGGGTTTTGGAAATATTTTTTAATAAAAGATATTATTTGAATTATATATATATATTAAAAAGAGATTCCATTATATTTTATATATTTTTTTTAAAAAAAGGGCTTTTATGCTGAAGGGAGAAAAAATTATTTCGTACATGTATCAACCTTCATGACTTTATAACATCAATGTAGGCAAAATATTGTGAACACCATGTTTTTTTTAAAAATAATAAAAATTAAATAATATTTCTTTCTACCCCACCCTTCCAGAAAACCAGTCCGGAATCCGGATTTGGTCCCCTTCCACTTACACCTTCTTCATCTTGTTATACCCCTATTCATCCTCCCGGGATCTGATCACCAGACCATTATCAAAAAAGACAGAACAAGAAACAAAAAGAGAGAACCTGAAAAATTCCTCACCCACACTTATCCTCTTAACCACCTACACCATCCTAAAAATGAAAAAACCAGAAAACCACCAACAACATTCATCATCCTCTTCCTCTCCATTCACCAACAACAACATCAACCAATAACCAAAAAACCAAAAAGAAACCCCTTCATCAATTTCATCTTCTTCACTAACTCGGAACCAAGAACACAAATAGGAACCCCAAAAAAAAATCATATTCTATCTTATCTCAACCACCAACTATCATCATCACCTTCATCCTCCTAATCATCCAAAACCATCAACAAAAAAATCAAAAGCCAAAAAAAAACAAAATAGGGCTCTCCTCTCATTTTTCTAAAAGATTCAAAAAAACAGAAAACCAAAGAGCATGATCCTCATCACCTTATCATCATCCCTTTCAATTCAACAACAAAAATGAATAAACCACAAAACAATAACAAAAAGTGAAGGAGAAGAGAAGAAAGGGGATTCTGTCATCAAGCCATGCCCACTTCCGCGGACCCCGAGACCGTCGACTCCGGCCTCAGCTAGTCCAGCTTCCGACGTGGCCTCACCGGCTCCCTTCGCGAGAACCACCACGCGGCCTCCTCTTCTCCGACAAACAGAACCGTGACCCGTGACCCGTGACCAGCTCACCGCACGAAGTCTGGCCGCCCCTCCTCTCTCCGATCAACCTTCCTCTCCCTCTCTCAGTTTCCTTTTTCTCCCTCTCTCCCTCTCCCTGTTTCACGCATAATCTCTCTCTGCCGTTTTCACTTTCCTGAGCACTTCCCCTCTTCTCTTTACCCCTTTCTTTCTTATTTTGTTTCAAATAGAACCCTGATGGGTTTATGTTTTTTTGTTTGTTTTGGTTAGTATGGGTATTCTGAAGCCCAACAGGGTTAAAAATTAATTCCTTACAAAAAAAAGAAATAAAATAAACAATAAGGATTTTGATTTATTTGGTTATCTAAATATAAATGTTTTATTTAAAGGTGATAATGAAAAGTAATGAAAAAGTTTAATTTATGTTGGAATAAAAATCAAGACGTACTCTCTTCCTTTTAAAAATGAAAAATAAAAACAAAAATAGGTTCTTTTCATGAATAATGAAATAAATGGGTAGCTTTTAGTTACGTTAAATTTGAAAATACAAAAGGTTAAATGTCATTTTTTTCTTTTCTTAAAATTTTTTTAACAAATTCTTTATATTAGATCTAAACTTAAAATCTTTAAACCAAAAATATATTTCCTAAAATAAAGGTAAATAGTTTTGTTTATATTCTATGATAAGTTCTAAAAAGGAAAAATATATAAAAATCTAAATATATCTTTTATAAAAAATAAATAATCTCTTATACTAAATCAAATCTTATGAGCAATGTCGTACAAAATTACTTTTGTCTATATTCTCGATATAAGACTTTAAAGGTTTATGTACGTGCAGATTACTTCGCCTTGTATTTCTCCTTCCTCATAAAATTTCCTTTATTATTAAAAATCAAAATCAATCAAAAACATTTTAAATATTTTTCTTTCAAAATTAATTTCCTCAAAGAACTACGTAACCCTGATTTCTCGAAAGCTCGAGAATACGTAAGAGCGGGAAACAGTTCCTGTCGGGCTCATCTTTCATTATTTAATTTTTTTTAGAATTTTCATTTTTGTTTTGTTCTTAAAAGGTGGAGCGAGGTTAATTTGGACGAGACGTCCTGTTAATCTCATTTTTCTAAATAATATCTCTTTAAAAAAGGAGGAGCGAGGTTAATTTGGATGAGACGTCCTGTTAATCTCATGTTTTTTTAATAATATCTTTCTTATTTTTTTAAAAAAAAGAGGAGCGAGGTTAATTTGGACGAGACGTCCTGTTAATGTTATGTTTTTAAATAATATTTTTTTTAAAAAGGAGGAGCGAGATTAATTTGGATGAGACGTCCTGTTAATCTTATTTTTTTATAATATCTTTTTTAAAAAAAGGTGGAGCGAGGTTAATTTGGATGAGACGTCCTGTTAATCTCATGTAAAAATCCTGTGTCTAATTTTGTTTATTTTTGTATACTTTGTCATTTCATATGTTTTCTTTTCTTGAAGAAGGTAAAATAATTTCTGGGCTAATTATAATGTGCGCTATCATATTGAGGTAACCGTTTTTTATAACGGACAGTTGTGAGGTGCTAATACCTTCCTCGCCTGTAATTAGACTCCCGAACATGGAATTTCATTTTTACAACCAGTGCTTTAACAAAGGTTTTTCCGGTATTTTATCCTTAAAAATATTGGTGGCGACTCCGTGTTTTCTTTTCGAAAGGATTTTGAAACCGCGTGTTAATATTTTGAGGGTCGGCCGTGCCGCCGCGATCCAGGTCGCGACAGATGGCGACTCCGCTGGGGACTTAGAGAGTCTAGCCAGTCAATTTGATAGCGCATGTTTTAATTAGCATATTAATTATTTAACTTTTTCCTTTATTTTATTTTCTGTCAATGTTTGTATATGGTTTCTGTTTTGTTTGTATTCTATCATTTATGTTCTGTTAATGTCTGTGTGATTATTGAACCCTAGGTTAGACGACTTTATTTTGTTGCTCTGTGATTGTTCTATTTGCAGGATGAGTAAGTTACAGGTATTGAATGCCTCTTTCACACACTACACTCACAATTTGCACACAGTTTTGAGTAGGACCCTATACCCAGGCCCAAATAAAACTTAAGATTAGGGGAGGTTGAGAGCGGAGCCATTTGGGATGTACTTCCTGTCTGGTTACCGTGAGAATCTCAGCTAGAGTTCGACTTATTCATTGTGCCCACACCTAGTAGACTTCCTACTGTTGTGTCCAACATCATGAGTAGGATCTTGGTTCTACTGACCTTTAGAAGTTTTAGAACAAGCCACCTAATGCGAGATATCACTGTTAAACAAACCTTAGAACCATTAGGAGACCTTTAGAAAAATCCACCTTAAGGCACAAAGAGGCAAGCTTTACTTCTACCTTTTCTCATTCTCACTTTCCCTTCTGATCCAAATTAGAGGACCACTTGCACGTTTAGTGGATTATTTTTTCCAAAAATGACATACTTTTAACTAATGATCCTTTAACGGGCAAGTAGTCCTTTCCTTTTATGCATATTTATTTAAGTCTTTGGGCCCTGAGCTACGGATCTTTCGAATCATCGAAAAAAAAGCAAAAAAAAAAGCAAAAAAATACATATCAAAAAAAATCAAAAGAAAAAATCAATTCTTTTTGTGTTAACGATGATCAGAAAATCCGTAGCTCACATGACCTTTGATTTGACACAAGTTTTATCAAATCGTAATCCCCCTAAATACAAAAATGTTTTCAAGAAAATTACTAGGGGAGTATCGATTTGCAAAGCACGTCAATTCCCGATGACTCTTTCTCTCCTTTCTTTTTATTCTCGCCGGAAGCTATTCAGAGCTTAACGAATACCCTTGAACAAGATATGGAAATTAACGTGGGATCAAACCTTTAAGAGGAGGGTCGTGGTTCCCCAAGCTAGAAATAGCTAAACTTGAGGCTTTTATTGCATTTCAGAATGAAGGATTCTTCTGTCTTCAACTATCCCATATTAATTTCCATGTTTATCCTACTTAGTACTTCTGAACAAATCGTTCTGAGGAATAGTCAAAGGATGCTCGTTAAGACCTGTGATTGCTTCATGCGCCAATTTATTCTAATGTCAGTCATACTATTTTATTTCCTTTTATTTCCACATGACACTTTTGTATTTTTCAAAAGACATCATGGAGAAACACCCCTACAGAACCCGACTTCAGAAGAGACTCGTGACTAAAATAGAACAGGAAAATAAAAACCTCAGGGACGAGGTCAACCAACTAAAGGAGCATATGGCAGAGATGGTTAAACTTTTAGAGAAAAGAATCACAGAAGGAGGCTCCTCTGCAAGTATCGAGGATGCTCAACAACAATCGCTAACCCCACTACATTCCTCGGGCCTTGGTCTAACACAAGATGAAGTTACTCACCCTATGACCGCCTCCCTCACTATCAACACTGGGAAAGCAAAGCAAGTGGTTGACCCCCAACTACCTCGTGGAATGCCCTACGGTTATACATCCCACGTTGGTCTAGATGGTAATCCTGTACCTTTCTCACCTTATGGAATACCCCAAGGATACTTTCCCTCATTCCATAAACAACAAGAGGATTATAATTTTCAAATGATGAATCCCCATGTTTCACAATCCTCCCAACCATCTGGGGCACCTATCACGAGAAGGTTTGCATTGGGAAATAAAGGAAAAAGAAAAGGGGAAACCAACTCCATTTCCTACAACCAAAAGAAGGCCCAACCAAGACCAATAACTCACACTGCCTTTCAGCATGCCAATCTTCCTACATATTTCATGGCCATCATCACCCATAACCAAGACTCCTATCCTCCCCCACTACAATCCCACTTCCATCCATTTATCGCTCGAACACCTACCCACTTCCATTTGCCTGTTTTCAGAGCCCCTAATCCACAACCTATGCCATACTATCCTCCACAACGATGGACTCGGCCTCCTAATTCCATCCGAAGCACAATAAAACCCATCAATAATCGAACACCAGCCCGATTCAACCCCATTCCGATAACCTACATAGAACTTTTACCTCACCTTATCCGTAACTACCTTACGGTACCCTGTCCCTTGAAACTCATGGTTCCCCCTTACCCTAAAGGGTATAATCCTAGTTCCCGATGTGATTATCATGCTGGAGCCCCGAGGCATTCTACTGAGGACTGCCAGGCCCTAAAATGCAAAGTGAGGGATCTAATCAAAGCCAAATGGATAAGTTTCCAAGAAGGAAGTCCCAACGTGACCATAAACCCCTTGCCTAACTAAGGGAGTTCTGGGGTTACTGCAATGAAAGAGGGTTAGGAGTATGGAAGGGATGTCGTCACCACTGAAGATGGCCCCTGTGATGATGCAAACTTTATGATTGCCCGCCAGGCGGAGATCTTTATGACTAGGAGACTGTCAAATTCCATGCGACTTTAAATTTTCAATCGAAAAGATGTTTTAATGACTATTCAACCCGATAGCTATACCTAAGGCTTTGGGGATGTTTATGTAATAAGGGCAAAAACATGTTTTTATCATTTTAAGTTTCTCAATAAATACGTGTCGAATTTCAAAATGTTTTTTTTGCTTTCATTATTGCCACCTTGATTCCTTTTCCCTTTATTTGCTTCTTTTTCTCATTCACCATGACAAACCAAATAAATGCAGGTCTGAAAATGATTCTCCTGAGAACAGTGAGGTCACAATCCAGTTTCACGACCTCAACTACCCGGTCGATCGTGCTAACAAAGAAGGTAGGGAAGCCTGTGAGCCATCGCCCAAGTTAACAAGATTTTTAGAACAAGAGGATAAAAAGGTTTATCCCTTTCGAGAGGCGATTAAGATTGTCAAATGGAGAGAAGAAAAGGTCAAGATGGGTATACCCCTGAGTCAAAAACAACTGAAGGAATCGATTAAGTTATTAATGTCCTTCAGTTTGAAAAAACACGGTGGCAATCTATCAGAAGGCATTAGTAACTTTGTTTTAAGATGTGGTAGGAATCTATGTGAATGACAGCACGACCAAGTCCCAAAATGGATAGGGGCAGGCCAGTCATTTAAGGAAACTTCAACAGTCACCTACATAGATAGGGGCAAATTGCTGATGCCTATAAATGCAGGCATAATCGAGGGAGACTTTGTCGATAAAAAAAAACAAAAACAAAAAAACAAAAAAAAACAAAAAATGAAAGAAAAAATGAAAAAATAGAATCAAGCTTGGAGTCTAATACATGTGCCAAATGGGGTAAGCTGGTTATGTCCAGATCATCAAGCAAGCTGTCATTTTCTGTATGAGGGGGATGAATATCATTAGGCTAAGAACTTGCATTCTTGTCGTCATCAAAACCTCAAAGAGTGTGCCATTCCTCATACCCATGTAACCAAGGAAATAGTCTATCAGATTGAGTCATTGCATCATCAAGGGGATAAAAAAAACAAAACAAAACAAAAAAAGGCAAACAAAAGAAAAAATCAAAAAATGAAAAAGAAAATCCAGAAAAAGAAAGGAAAAAAAAGAGAAAAAAGAAAATAAAGGCCAAAATGAGGACTCAAAGTAATTCCCTCTCATTGATGCCAAAAGACTCACCCCTATTTCCTTGGGTACATGGCACGGGAGTAGAGTCTCCTATTTACAGTGACATCAGTTCCCCAAGGGGTCAAACTAAATCTGGAAAGGCTGAGCAGGCTCAACTGAAATGTAATCAGCTTCAACCATTTACTGATGCAGCCAAAAATAAACAAGAAGAGAAAAAAAAACACATTATAAAGAAAATGAAAAGCTCGCTAGGCTGAAAACCTGAAAGGGCGGCCTAGGCAAAAAGTTAGAGCAACCCAGTGAGTCGAAAACCTGAAAAGGCGGCTCAGGCAAAAATTAGGGTCAAGATTTCAGTAGAATAACTAAGTTTCCCAATGCAAAATGTGCAAGCCCAAACTGGGGCACGTGGACCATGGTCGAACTACCCTCTCAGAGGCAGAGTCGAACGAGGTACTTGAGGTCATGATGTGGGATTGAGATATGCACTGTTCTTAGAAATTCACTGGAAGATCTGTAAAACCCTCCTTGTTTCACCCAATTATCAATCTTTCCTATTTAACCATGCTTGTTTCTTCTGCTTTCTATGCTTTCCTCCCTCTATACTTATCCAACTCAAATAAAATTTCACCTTTTTCGACACGTATTCATGTTGAGTCTCATTGATATGATGGATGTGTTTTTTCTCTTAATACATAAAATGAGAAAGTAATGAAAATTTAAAGTCGTGAGGACAAGATGTTCATGTTACTCGATCTCGCCTCAAGCAATCATTATGAAGACTGGGCCTGACGTGTTTCCGAAGCTAGGGTTATTTCATCTGCTCTGTTTCAGTCATGGGTCACTTCGAATCTCTAAGGATTGTGGTTTTACGGGAAGTCTCTTCAAGTTCCAATTTGTTTTGCACCACTAACCTTTCTTGTAGGATGTCACAACAAGTAGATGTGTTGAGTCTCAACCGCCAAAACTGGTACTTTCCAGGGTATATCTATCAACCTCCAAAGCTCACTCTCATCCTCACTCATTGAAGCCGGCTCTCCTTAATTTTCTTCTCATAACCCTTCCAAATCATTCAACAGAATACCTTTCTATGGCCAAACACGACACCTTTCTAAGTTTCCATTAATACCTCATAGTCAGAGCCAGCGTCTTCTAAAGGTTTCTGTCTCATTCATGAGGCATATTAGGGGTCATATTTCCACAAAAAAAAATCAACTTGGTATATCCCAATAGTCTAGTGTATCTCGTTCCCTGGCAACGATGCCAAGTATGAATTAATTTGGATGAGACGTCTTGTTAACCCCAAATCTTTTAAACCTGAGATTTTGCCACCAAGTCTATCATTCCTCTCCAAACTGGAGCATTACCTGCAGGTCTTTTGTCGGCCAAGAGACAGTACCCTGAATTTCAAAATAGCTCAAACTGGGGCATCTCCCCAGATTTCTCTTCCAATCAAGGGGCAGTATCCTGAATTTTAAAATAGCTCAAACTGGGGCATCTCCCCAGATTTCTCTTCCAATCAGAGAACAGTACCCTAAATTTCAAAATAGCTCAAACTGGGGCATCTCCCCAGAGTTCTCTCTTTCAGTCAAGGGGGAGTACCCCTAAAACTTTCCGTCTTTCCAAACTGGGGCATCTCCCCAGATTTCTCTTCCACTTATAGTCTAAGGAACAACACTCTAAATTCCCAAACAACTCAAACTGGGGCATTTCCCCCAGGTTATTATCTTTTGTAAACCAAGGGCAGTACCCCGCGCTCCCAAAAGTTTGAATTATGGCATCACCCTAAATCTCTATCTGTCAAAAGGGAGTACCCTTAAAAATCTTTCAATCTCTCCAAGATTGGGATATCACCCCAGATCCTTCCTCAAAGGGGCAATACCCCTAACTCTTTCAGCCAAATTTTCCAAACTAGGACATTGTCCCTTGTTTCTTTTCTCTCCCAGCCAAGGGGCAGTATCCCTAAATCTTTCTATTTTTCTAAAAAAAACTAGGGTATCACTTCAGATCCTTTCCTAATCAAGGGGCAGTACCCCGGATCACCAAATCCTTCCCCAATGGAACTACACTTTCCGAGCAACTTAAACTAGGGCACCCCCCAGATTTCTCTCCTCCAGCAAGCTCGCCATACATCCCCGGTGGACCCCAGATCTACTCTCTCGATCAAGGAGCAATACCTTGAATCGTCCTAAACAGCTTAAACTGGGGCATCCCCCAGATTTTTCTCCTCCAGTAAGCCCGGTGGGATCTCTCTGTTAAGGGACGGTATCCTGAAACACTAAACAGCTCAAATTGGGGCATCACCCTAAATCTTCCTAGTCAAAAGGAAGTTTTCCCTAAATCCCTTCAATCTTCCAAACTGGGACGTCACCCCAGATCTACTATCTCGATCAAGGGGAAGTACCTCAGGGTTCTTTCAATCATATTCTAACTGGAGCATCTCCCCAGATTCCTTTTTCAGTCAGGGGGTAATCCACCAACCTTCAATTATCTCAAACTGGGGCATCACCCCAATTGTCTCCTCTTTCAATCAATGGGCAAGTCCCTAAAATCCTTTTGATCTTCGTAATTGGGGCATCATCCCAGATTTTTCTCCCAACCAAGGGATAATACCCCTAAAATCTTTTAATCTTGTTCAAACTGGGGCATGCACCTTTAAAGTTTCCTCCTCAAACCGCCAAAGTTGGCACTTCCCAAGTTCTCTTCCCCAGTGGAACCACAATCGCCAAAGCTGACACTTCTCAAATTTTCTTCCCCAGTGGAACCACAATCGCCAAAGCTGGCACTTCCCAAGTTCTCTTCCCCAGTGGAACCACAATTGCCAAAGCTGGCACTTCCCAAATTCTCTTCCCCAGTGGAACCACAATCGCCAAAGCTGGCACTTCTCAAATTCTCTTCCCCAGTGGAACCACAATCGCCAAAGCTGGCACTTCCCAAGTTCTCTTCCCCAATGAAACCACAATCGCCAAAGCTGGCACTTCTCAAATTCTCTTCTCGGTGGAACCACAATTGCCAAAGCTGGCACTTCTCAAATTCTCTTCCCCAGTGGAATCGCAATCACCAAAGCTGGTACTTCTCAAAGTTTCTTCCTCAAACTGCCAAAGCTGGTACCTTAAAAAATGCCAAAGCTGGAATCTCTAAAAACCTTTCCTCAATCGCCAAAGCTGGCACCTTCAAAGTCTCTTCCTCAACTGCAAAAGTTGATATCTTTCAAGTTTCCTCTCCCTAATGGAATCAATCGCCAAAGCTGGTTATCTCTTAAGTTTCTTTTCATAAATCGCCAAAGCTGGCGTCTTTTAAGTTTCTTCTCATAAATTACCAAAGTCGGCGTCTTTCAAGTTCTTTCCAAAAAAATTAGAAATTTCTAGTCACCGAACGAGGCACCTTTCACCTTCCAATCACCGAACAAGGCACCCTTCTTAATGACCATTCATCGAACAAAACACCTTCCAGTCGTCGAACGAGGCATCCTTCACCTTCCAGTCACCGAACGAGGCACCCCTCACCTTCCAGTCGCCAGATGAGGTACCCTTCACCTTCCAGTCGCCGAACGAGGCACCCCCCACCGTCCAATCGCCGAATGAGGCACCCCTCACCTTCCAGTCATCGAACGAGATATCCTTCACCTTCTAGTAGCCGAATGACCCCTCACCTTTTAGTCACCGAATGAGACACCTTTTCCTTTGTATTGCCAAACACAGCACCTTTCCAGGTTTCCACAGTGCCAAATTGGCACTCCTTTAAACTTCATCGCACTTTGAGGTTTCCATTAAGTCAAAATTAATACCTCGTTTAACTAAAACTGGTACTTTTTTAAGTTTTCATGACCCTTTCAAGTTTTCTCATCATCAGAGTTGGCACATTCTCAAGGTTTCTATTTCATTCATGAGGCATATTAGGGGTCACGTTTCTAAGAAATCTACCTGATACATTCCAATAGTCAAACATATCCCTTTCTTCTGCAAATACCACCTAGAGAATAGCTTCAAGTAGAACTCTCTCCCCAAGCAGAATCACCGAATCCTCTCCCCGGTGAAACCATGATTGCCACTAAATAAGGGCCAGCCAGACCTTTCTTTCCTAATAGAACAACACTTCAGAAGTAGACTCCAATTGGTTTCTCTTCCCCAGTAAGATCATGATTGCCATAAAACTAGCGCCCATCATACTCTCCCCACTAGCGAACAGCTCAAACCTGGTGCATCATCCTATGTCCCTTTCAAACATTGGGGCATCACCCCAGGTTTCTCTCTGTCAAGAGGAAGCACCCCAAAATTCCTTCAGTCCTTCCAAAACTGGGGCATTACCCTAGGTTTCATCTCTCTTTCAGTCAAAGGGCAGCAACCCTAACTTCTTTAGTATTTCCAAAACTGGGGCATCACCCCAAATTTCTCTCTGTCAAGGGGCAGTACCCCTAACTTTTTTAGTATTTCCAAATTTGGGGCATCACCCCAAATCTCCAAACCTGGGGCATTACCCCTAGTCTTTTATTCTTTTCTGAACTTGGGGCATTACCCCAAGTCTCTCAAATAAGTCTTCCAAAATCGAGGGTCAACCCCAATTCTTTTATTTCCTATTAACCGAGGGTCAACCCCAATCTTTTACTTTTCTGTCAACCGAGGGTCAACCCCAATTGCTTTACTTTCTTGTCAACCGCGGGTCAACCCCAATTTTTTATTTCCTGTCAACCGAGGGTCAACCCCAATCTTTTACTTTCCTGTTAATCGAGGGTCAACCCCAATTCTTTTATTTCCTGTTAACCGAGGGTCAACCCCGATCTTTTACTTTCCAATCAACCGAGGGTCAACCCCAATTGCTTTACTTTCTTGTCAACCACGGGTCAACCCCAATTTTTTATTTTCTGTCAACCGAGGGTCAACCCCAATCTTTTACTTTCCCGTCAATCGAGGGTCAACCCCAATTCTTTTATTTCCTATCAACCGAGGGTCAACCCCAATCTTTTACTTTCCTGTTGACCGAGGGTCAATCCCCAATCCTTTTATTTCTAGTCAACCAAGGGGCAACACCCCCAATCCTTTCATTTCTTGTTAACCGAGGGTCAACCCCAATCTTTTACTTTCCTGTCAATCGAGGGTCAACCTCAATTCTTTTATTTCCTATCAACCGAGAGTCAACCCCAATCTTTTACTTTCCTGTTGACTGAGGGTCAATCCCCAATCCTTTTATTTCTAGTCAACCAAGGGACAACACCCTCAATCCTTTTATTTCCTGTTAACCGAGAGTCAACCCCCAATCCTTTTATTCCCACTCGACCGAGGATCAACCCCCAATCCTTTTACTTCCTGTCGACCAAGGGGGAGCACTCGACATCGCGCCAAGTCTTTTATTTCCCAGTCAAAGCCTCAAAAAAAATCATCACCCCCAAGTCTGTTATCTCCTTTAAACCAGAGGCCTTCCCCCAAGTCATTTACTTTCTGCCAAAAAGCCTCAGGAACCCACTCCTAGGCTATCCCATTTCTTAATTTGAGCCAGGGGCATCCCCCTTGTCATTTATTTTCTATCAAAAGGCCTCAGGTATCCCTCATAGGCTATTTTATTCCTCAATTTGAGCTAGAGGCATCCCCTAGTCATTTGTTTTCAATCAAAAAGCTTTAGGTATGTAACGTCCCTGATGTTTTAATGAGAATTATAAGAAATGGGAAATGTTAGTAAATATTTTAGAAGTTTTATTTAATATTTGTCCTGTCCGAGCCAAAGATTGGAAAAGCCGGTGTCGAGGTCGGTATCTGAAGCGCGAGCAGGCGGAGTTAAAGATCAGAAGTGTAGGAGATGAGCGGGTAGGGCTAGGCGGTCTGGTCCAACCGTTGTGAGGAGAGCGCCTCACACGAGGTTAGAGACCGAATTAACCTCACGATGACTGAAACAACGGATGTAGGTAACCATGAGGTGAGCACGGATGAGATATCCGATCTATCAGGTTGTAGCTCGGATTTCCGAGGTATGAACACTAAGTTTGGACGTTGGGGGGCCGATATTTATATCAGGCCTATACTCTTGCGAATTATTAGAGGATTGTGAATACTTAAACGTTGAGGGAATAAACACGTGTAATTGATTTGATAACTATGCAATAGTTTAAAATAGTGAAAAATTGATTAAATTTAGTAAGAATACAAATAAAATAAAGGAAAAGACGATCTTGCCCATGAGCTATATATATAAGGAAATTCTCTTCTTTCCCTCTTCATTATTTTACAAGTTACCTTGCTGTTGGTCTATTCCTCCTCTTTCATTTTTCTCTCCTCTCTTAACGCTGATTTGCATGCGCTGGAGAGGGACTCCATTTGTGTCTAAACTTTAATTTAACCCCATTCCTGTGATCGGGACTTCAAGGTGAGTCTATTCATCCAATCCAATTGTAATTCCCTTATTTCTTTTATTCTTTGACCGTTAAGAGCCATGCATGGCTATATTCGTGGCTGTTCTCCACTCCTCTGGTGAGCATGAGTCCAGATGTTGTCCATGAACTAAGGGCATTCAGGTGATGAGCTAGACTTTATGATTCGTAGGTAGTAGGCTAAGCAACGGAAGATTGAGTGGAGGAGTTGAGACTACAGAACCGGTGCTCGGAGGAAAGAATCGACACAGAGAACAGATCAACGAAGCGTGGAACCAAAGTAAGGGGGGGTGTTCGGGTTATAATTAATTAGAATAGGACTCACTTCTTATTCAGGTCTTTGAGGTAACGTAAACAGACTAAGGAAAATGTTGTTAAACGTAATTGTGTGTTTATGCTGTGCATGTGTGACTGAGTTTATTAATTTGTGGATGATCGGATGTGGATGAGTTTATCATGTATGATCTTGTGAATCTAATGTGAAATGATCAGTGTTATGTGACGTCGGGTTAGCAAGCAGGCTACCCGAGTGATGAGAAATTGTTATTGTGAGAAAGGTAAACTGTTGAATGATTATGTGGTATGGGATGACCGATGGTATATGATAGCCCCTCATTTTCAGCTCCCGTGGTTTTCGTGCCCAGTTGAGCTACCCAGTGGTCAAGTAGGACCTAGTGGTCGAGGTGGAGAGTCAAGCAGGACTCGGTGAACCAAGCAGGGTTCACGGGGTGTCAAGTAGGAACCCCAGCTGAAGGCCAATCCTTTAGTATCCGGATACTAGGAGTCAGATTGTATGAGAGTCAGTTGTGATGAATGTGATGTATGTGATGAATGTGATGTATGTGATGAATGTGATGAATATGAGGAATGTGATGGAGATTGTGTAGTTGGTCTAATACAGTTATTACATGAAATACACTATGTTTCGGTGTGCTTGCTTACAGGCGATGCTTGATGTGTTTGTATCACTATGCATATATAGTGTTAAATTCCGTTCTATATTAATTATAATGCCAAACACTCACCCTTGCATATTTTTTTTTAGGAACCAGAGACAGGGAGGGGGAAGGAGTCATGGAGCCGCGCCAAGGGGGAGAACGGTGCCAGGGTCCAAATGAATTTGAGTGACTCTTTATAAAGTCTTATGTGTGTATAAAAACTTCGTATTATAATTATTAGTTGTGTTTAATCAAGACCGGATCGAATGAAAAATATATTTTAAAAATATATTACTGTTATGTGCATATGTTTTCATGGTAGCTATGGTAACTCCTTGGGTTCACAGGACCATTTGTTAGAGCGAAGTTTTGGGAGTCCGGTTGCATGTTTTGTATAATCCGATGTGCGACAGGTGTTTGTTCAACGAATAGCACCTCGTCTAAGTGAGAGTCCAGAATCTCGCTTAGACGAGTAGGGGCCTCGCTCAAGCGAGATGCCCTGATTTCCCTTTCTTCCATCCATTGTTTTCAAATTAAATTGCTTTTTCTCTAAATATCGATTAATTTCCACGAAAAAGAAAAAAAATTATTGTAAGATGTAATCGTTTGAATAAAAATAAATGCAAAAATAACCTAGGACGTTACACTTGGTATCAGAGCGGTTCTTTCTAGAGCCGGTGTGTGGGCCGATCTAGTGAATGTGATAGTTTTATGAAAGTTAATTGTATTTTGTTATGTTGAGATTGTGTGTGGTCTGGCACCGTTCCCTTGGCACTCCATTGGCGTAGTATTCTATGAATATAAGGTGAATTTATGATCCCCTGACTGATCTTGGTTATTAATGGTGATGTGTTTGCTTATTGTATAATTACTAAATGGCCAGAGAGACTAGTTCTGGGGGAAGAGATGATTTCTTCTCTAGATTTACTCAGCTGATGAGTAGGACCGAGTCCGGTCCCACTCTGGATAAATTCCTGAAAAGGAATCCTCCGACTTACAAAGGGGACACGACTACGATAGGGCATATATCTGGATTAGGGATATCGAGCAGGTTTTTGAATATTTTGAGTGCTCTGAAGAGCAAAAGGTTTTATTTGCTACTTACCAACTAAAAGATGAGGCTAGAGTATGGTGGTCCCGTATGAAGGTGCAGATGAACGCAGCTAATGAGCCGTTGGTATGGGCGAATTTTCGAAGGAAGTTCCTTGTTAAATACTTCCCAGACAACTACAAAATCCGGAAAGAAATGGAATTCCTGAAGTTAGAGCAAGACCGGATGTCTGTAGCTGAGTACACCAGCAAGTTTGATGAGCTGTGTGATTTTTACCACCCTTTCTCGTTAGAAGGGACTGAAGGTAGCAAGTGCGCCAAATACGAAGCTGGACTACAGATTGAGCTCCGTAGTGTAATCGTACCGATGGAGATTAGGGACTATCCGACCTTGGTGAACAAAGCAAGACTGACTGAAGAAGTGCAGTTGCAAAGGATGTCTCAGCCAAGAGATAAAAAGCCATTGAAGGCAAAAGGATTCAGCTTCAAGAGGATGGGTCAATTCTTTCGGGGCGGCAAGTCTTCTGCTACCTCCTCATCCTCCTCTGGCCGAGGTTCCACTGGTCGATCGGGTAATCCCCCTGGGAATCGTACATGCTACAATTATGGTCAGGAAGGACACATTGCCAAACATTGCCAAGCTAATCAGATTGTGTGCTTCCAGTGCGGACGACCAGGGCACCTCAGGCCCGATTGTCCTCAGAGGCAGCAGCAGGGCAGGACGGATAACCGAACTAACTCTTCTGGGAACCGGGGTTCCAACTTCACGAGAGGAGGTCGGAATGGAGCTGGTAAAGGGAACCCACAAGCGGGAAGATATGACGCCCAATCTAGCGATGCCCAGAACGCCATGACTGGGCGTGTATTTGCATTTGATGCTTTAGAGGCTACAAGGAATGACAATCTGGTACAGGGTAAGTGCCTCATCTGTGGTTATCTGGTTGATGTGATTTATGATTCAGGTGCCACCCATTCCTTTATTTCGAAAAGTTGTGTGTGACGGCTTGGTCTGCCAATCAGTTTAATGGAGAATGGTCTTATTGTTTCCACTCCAACTGGTTCCACTTTCCGTGCAACTACAGTATGTAGGGAACTACCGATGCAAATCGAAACCCGTACTTTTCGAGTAAATTTTATCTGTATGCCATTGAAGGACTTAGACGTTATTCTAGGTCTTGATTGGCTTGCTGCTAATCATGTGTTAGTCGATTGTTATCGGAAGAATATTGTTTTCTCTCAGGAGCTTGACATGAAGAACGGGGTGAGCGATGTCCTAACCACGTATGTTGTTTTATTCGCTTCGGAGGGTCGGCATAACCTCCTGATAAGTGATATTCCGATTATTTGTGAATTTTCTGACATTTTTCCGGAAGAAATTCCGGAGCTACCTCCCAGTCGGGAGATTGATTTCTCTATTGACTTGATTCCCGGGGCAGAACCTGTGTCCCGAGCGCCATATAGAATGTCTTCGGTGGAATTAACCGAAGTGAAGAAACAAGTAAACAAATTACTAGAAAAGGGCTTTATCCGACCTAGTGCCTCACCCTGGGGCGCTCCGGTGTTACTGGTAAAGAAGAAGGACGGTAGTATGCGGATGTGCATTGATTACCGGCAGCTGAACAAACTGACAATCAAAAATAAATATCCACTACCTTGGATTGATGATTTACTGGACCAATTGCGAGGCGCCGCTGTGTTCTCTAAGATTGACTTGAGGTTAGGATACCACCAAATTCGAGTGAGGTCGGAGGATATCCCAAAGACAGCATTTCAGACTCGTTATGGGCACTTCGAGTACGTAGTAATGCCCTTTGGAGTAACAAACGCTCCTGCCATTTTTATGGATTATATGAATCGGACTTTTCAACCGTACTTGGACCAGTTTGTGGTGGTATTCATTGATGATATTTTGGTATATTCAAGGTCGGACGAGGAGCATGCTCAACATCTTCGACTTGTTTTACAAGTACTTCGTGAGAAGAAGTTGTACGCTAAACTATCTAAGTGTGATTTCTGGAGGAGTAGTGTACAATTCTTGGGGCATATAATTTCTCAAGAGGGAATCTCGGTTGATCCGACAAAAATTGAGGCGGTTATGGCTTGGGAGAGGCCGAAATCAATAACTGAAATCAGGAGTTTCCTCGGATTAGCTGGATACTATCGACGTTTCATAGAGGGGTTCTCTCAGATAGCACTCCCTCTGACTCGGTTAACAAGGAAAGGAAACCCCTTCGTGTGGTCGGAGAAGTGTGAATTAAGCTTCCAAACCCTTAAGCGATGTTTAACGACTGCCCCTGTGCTTGCACTGCCCGATGTAACACAGGAATTTGAAGTATATTGTGATGCATCCAAATTTGGATTGGGGTGTGTGTTGATGCAAGCTGATCGGGCAATTGCTTATGCTTCGAGGCAATTGAGGCCACATGAGGAGAATTACCCGACTCACGATCTGGAACTTGCAGCAGTAGTGTACGCGCTGAAGATTTGGCGTCATTATTTGTATGGAGCTCGCTTTGTAGTATTCAGTGATCACAAGAGTCTAAAGTATTTATTTGATCAAAAGGAGTTAAATATGAGACAGAGGAGATGGGTAGAGTATTTGAAGGATTATGATTTTGATTTGAAGTATCACCCGGGCAAAGCGAATGTTATGGCAGATGCGCTAAGCAGAAAGGTACTGCATGTGGCGTACTTAATGGGTAGAGAACAGGAATTGCTGGAAAGTTTTAGAGATATGAATGTTGGAGTTGTTATGAACGCACCAAACCGAATGACAATCGGAATGTTAAAAATCTCCAACGAATTTCTGGAGTCGATGGTAGCTGCACAAAAAGACGATAAAGAGTTACTGAGGCTGATTGATACTCAGACCCAAGGCAAAAATATAGAGATAAATAGGGGTAATGATGGTATATGGAGATTCAGGAACCGAGTAGTGGTGCCTGCACATAGAGATTTCAGGCAGGCGGTGTTATCAGAAGCACACAAGAGCTCTCTAAGTATACATCCGGGAGTAACCAAAATGTATCATGACTTAAGAAAGGAATTTTGGTGGCCAAACATGAAGAAGGCAATAATCGAGTATGTGAAATCCTGTGTGATATGCCAGAAGTGCAAGGTTGAGCATCAACGACCTCCAGGTTTGCTTCGACCTCTAGAAATTCCGATCTGGAAGTGGGAAGGTATCACCATGGACTTCGTGTCCGGACTACCCCGCACTCAAACCGGATACAACGTGATTTGGGTGATTGTAGATCGACTAACCAAAAGTGCGTATTTTCTGGCAATAAATATGAAGTGGTCGCTAGATCGATTAGCTAAGTTGTACATTGCTGAGGTCGTACGACTGCATGGTGTGCCCTCAAGCATTATCTCCGATCGGGATCCCCGATTCACTTCAAGGTTTTGGGGGAGTTTACAACAACAATTGGGTACTGAGCTCAAATTGAGTTCAGCCTACTATCCCCAAACCGATGGCCAATCAGAACGGACTATACAGACTCTTGAAGATATGTTAAGGGCGTGTGTACTGGAACAGGGCGGATCATGGGAGAAATACTTGCCCTTGGTGGAATTTGCATATAATAACAGTTACCACAGCAGCATTGGGATGGCTCCATACGAAGCTCTTTATGGTCAGAAATGTCGTACTCCATTATGTTGGAATGAGAACGGCGATGCCCTTCATCTGGGGCCTGAGATGATTCAAGAGATGAATGAGCAAATCGCTTTAATCCGAGAGAAGATAAAAATTGCTCAAGATCGGCAAAAGAGCTATTATGACAATCGGCATAGACCTCTTGAATTCCAAGTGGGTGATTGGGTGTTCCTAAGGATTTCACCAACTAAGGGTGTAGGTCGAATTTTGAAGAGCCAAAAGCTTAATCCGAAGTACATTGGACCATACCAAATACTAGAACGGATTGGCGAAGTCGCTTATCGATTGGATCTTCCCCAATCATTGACTAATATTCACAACGTGTTCCACGTATCGCAACTTCGAGCCTACATTCTGTGTGATACCATGATTGTACCAAGTGACTCCATTGAAGTGAAGGAAAACTTGACGGTGAAGGCAGTACCAATCGGCATTGAAGAGCATCAAACCAAACGGTTAAGGAACAAGGAGGTACCGCTGGTGAAGGTGAAGTGGCAGAATTTACATTGGATAAACTACACTTGGGAGTTAGAATCCGATATGAGACGAATGTACCCTCATCTTTTTCAACCGAAACACTGATTTCGGGGACGAAATCTCCTTTTAGGGGGGTGGATATAACGTCCCTGATGTTTTAATGAGAATTATAAGAAATGGGAAATGTTAGTAAATATTTTAGAAGTTTTATTTAATATTTGTCCTGTCCGAGCCAAAGATTGGAAAAGCCGGTGTCGAGGTCGGTATCTGAAGCGCGAGCAGGCGGAGTTAAAGATCAGAAGTGTAGGAGATGAGCGGGCAGGGCTAGGCGGTCTGGTCCAACCGTTGTGAGGAGAGCGCCTCACACGAGGTTAGAGACCGAATTAACCTCACGATGACTGAAACAACGGATGTAGGTAACCATGAGGTGAGCACGGATGAGATATCCGATCTATCAGGTTGTAGCTCGGATTTCCGAGGTATGAACACTAAGTTTGGACGTTGGGGGGCCGATATTTATATCAGGCCTATACTCTTGCGAATTATTAGAGGATTGTGAATACTTAAACGTTGAGGGAATAAACACGTGTAATTGATTTGATAACTATGCAATAGTTTAAAATAGTGAAAAATTGATTAAATTTAGTAAGAATACAAATAAAATAAAGGAAAAGACGATCTTGCCCATGAGCTATATATATAAGGAAATTCTCTTCTTTCCCTCTTCATTATTTTACAAGTTACCTTGCTGTTGGTCTATTCCTCCTCTTTCGTTTTTCTCTCCTCTCTTAACGCTGATTTGTATGCGCTGGAGAGGGACTCCATTTGTGTCTAAACTTCAATTTAACCCCATTCCTGTGATCGGGACTTTAAGGTGAGTCTATTGATCCAATCCAATTGTAATTCCCTTATTTCTTTTATTCTTTGACTGTTAAGAGCCATGCATGGCTATATTCGTGGCTGTTCTCCACTTCTCTGGTGAGCATGAGTCCAGATGTTGTCCATGAACTAAGGGCGTTCAGGTGATGAGCTATACTTTATGATTCGTAGGTAGTAGGCTAAGCAACGGAAGACTGAGTGAAGGAGTTGAGACTACAGAACCGGTGCTTGGAGGAAAGAATCGACACAGAGAACAGATCAACGAAGCGTGGAACCAAAGTAAGGGGGGGTGTTCGGGTTATAATTAATTAGAATAGGACTCACTTCTTATTCAGGTCTTTGAGGTAACGTAAACAGACTAAGGAAAATGTTGTTAAACGTAATTGTGTGTTTATGCTGTGCATGTGTGACTGAGTTTATTAATTTGTGGATGATCGGATGTGGATGAGTTTATCATGTATGATCTTGTGAATCTAATGTGAAATGATCAGTGTTATGTGACGTCGGGTTAGCAAGCAGGCTACCCGAGTGATGAGAAATTGATATTATTATGAGAAAGGTAAACTGTTGAATGATTATGTGGTATGGGATGACCGACGGTATATGATAGCCCCTCATTTCCGGCTCCCGTGGTTTTCGTGCCCAGTTGAGCTACCCAGTGGTCAAGTAGGACCCAGTGGTCGAGGTGGAGAGTCAAGCAGGACTCGGTGAACCAAGCAGGGTTCACGGGGTGTCAAGTAGGACCCCCAGCTGAAGGCCAATCCTTTAGTATCCGGATACTAGGAGTCAGATTGTATGAGAGTCAGTTGTGATGAATGTGATGTATGTGATGAATGTGATGAATGTGAGGAATGTGATGGAGATTGTGTAGTTGGTCTAATACAGTTATTGCATGAAATACACTATGTTTCGGTGTGCTTGCTTACAGGCGATGCTTGATGTGTTTGTATCACTATGCATATATAGTGTTAAATTCCGTTCTATATTAATTATAATGCCAAACACTCACCCTTGCATATTTTTTTTTAGTAACCAGAGACAGGGAGGGGGAAGGAGTCATGGAGCCGCGCCAAGGGGGAGAACGGTGCCAGGGTCCAAATGAATTTGAGTGACTCTTTATAGAGTCTTATGTGTGTATAAAAACTTCGTATTATAATTATTAGTTGTGTTTAATTAAGACCGGATCGAATGAAAAATATATTTCAAAAATATATTACTGTTATGTGCATATGTTTTCATGGTAGCTATGGTAACTCCTTGGGTTCATAGGACCATTTGTTAGAGCGAAGTTTTGGGAGTCCGGTTGCATGTTTTGTATAATCCGATGTGCGACAGGTGTTCGTTCAATGAATAGCACCTCGTCTAAGTGAGAGTCCGGAATCTCGCTTAGACGAGTAGGGGCCTCGTTCAAGCGAGACGCCCTGATTTCCCTTTCTTCCATCCGTTGTTTTCAAATTAAATTGCTTTTTCTCTAAATATCGATTAATTTCCACGAAAAAGAAAAAAAATTATTGTAAGATGTAATCGTTTGAATAAAAATAAATGCAAAAATAACCTAGGACGTTACACTTGGTACCCATTCCTAGGCTGTATCCTTTGTTCCAAACGTGTTAGGACAATCCCCTGTGTCATTCATTTTTCTTTGAAGCTTTAAGTATCCCTCTTTAGGCAATCCCATGTTCAATATCAAGGAAATATCCTCTGATTTGTTCATTTTTCAGAACAAAGCTCTGACTTTAGTCGTCAAACTTGGAACCTTGTTCATCTTCCCTAATTGTCAAAGTTGGCAACTCTTCAAGCTTCTCTAGCACCTTCAGGTTCTCGGTGCCGAAGTTGGTTTTTCTTTAAGTTTCCATAACACATTTCAGGTTTTTCTTATTCCCAAAATTGACACCTCTTTAAGTCTTCATCGCACCTCTTAAGCTTTCTATTTGCCAAAGTTGGCTCTTCTTTAAGTCATCATCGCCAAAGTTGGTACTTTTAAGTCTTTCTTATTGCCAAAGCTGGCATTATTTGAGTATTGTATTTGTCAAAATCATTACCTCTTTGAGGGTGTTGGTGTCTAGATGGTGTTCACGTCTTTACTTCCTTTTCATGATATGAATGAATCATTCATATTATCGCGAAAGGAAAGTAAAGAGGGGCAACTGTGAACACCATATTTTTTTTTAAAATAATAAAAATTAAATAATATTTCTTTCTACCCCACCCTTCCAGAAAACTAGTCCGAAATTCAGATTTGGTCCCCTTCCACTCACACCTTCTTCATCTTGTTATACCCCTCTTCATCCTCCCGGGATCTGATCACCAAACCATTATCAAAAAAGACAGAACAAGAAACAAAAGAGAGAACCCGAAAAATTCCTCACCCACACTCATCCTCTCAACCACCTACACCATCCTAAAAATGAAAAAACCAGAAAACCACCAACAACATTCATCATCCTCTTCCTCTCCATTCACCAACAACAACATCAACCAATAACCAAAAAACCAAAAAGAAACCCCTTCATCAATTTTATCTTCTTCACTAACTCAGAACCAAGAACACAAATAGGAACCCCAAAAAAATCATATTCCATCTTATCTCAACCACCAACTATCATCATCACCTTCATCCTCCTAATCATCCAAAACCATCAACAAGAAAATCAAAAGCCAAAAAAAAACAAAATAGGGCTCTCCTCTCATTTTTCTAAAAGATTCAAAAAAATAGAAAACCAAAGAGCATGATCCTTATCACCTTATCATCATCCCTTTCAACTCAACAACAAAAATGAATAAACCATAAAACAACAACAAAAAGTGAAGGAGAAGAGAAGAAAGGGGATTCTGTCATCAAGCCATGCCCACTTCTGCGGACCCCGAGACCGTCGACTCCGGCCTCAGCTAGTCCAGCTTCCGACGTGGCCTCACTGGCTCCCTTCACGAGAACCACCATGCGGCCTCCTCTTCTCCGACGAACAGAACCGTGACCCGTGACCCGTGACCAGCTCACCACACGAAGTCTGGCCGCCCCTCCTCTCTCCGATGAACCTTCCTCTCCCTCTCTCGGTTTCCTTCTTCTCCCTCTCTCCCTCTCCCTGTTTCACGCATAATCTCTCTCTGTCGTTTTCACTTTCCTGAGCACTTCCCCTCTTCTCTTTACCCCTTTCTTTCTTATTTTGTTTCAAATAGAACCCTGATGGGTTTATGTTTTTTTGTTTATTTTGGTTAGTATGGGTATTCTGAAGCCCAACAGGGTTAAAAATTAATTCCTTGCAAAAAAAAGAAATAAAATAAACAATAAGGATTTTGATTTATTTGGTTATCTAAATATAAATGTTTTATTTAAAGGTGATAATGAAAAAGTTTAATTTATGTTGGAATAAAAATCAAGACGTACTCTCTTCCTTTTAAAAATGAAAAATAAAAACAAAAATAGGTTCTTTTCATGAATAATGAAATAAATGGGTAGCTTTTAGTTACGTTAAATTTGAAAATACAAAAGGTTAAATGTCATTTTTTTCTTTTCTTAAAATTTTTTTAACAAATTCTTTATATTAGATCTAAACTTAAAATCTTTAAACCAAAAATATATTTCCTAAAATAAAGGTAAATAGTTTTGTTTATATTCTATGATAAGTTCTAAAAAGGAAAAATATATAAAAATCTAAATATATCTTTTATAAAAAATAAATAATCTCTTATACTAAATTAAATCTTATGAGCAATGTTGTACAAAATTACTTTTGTCTATATTCTCGATATAAAACTTTAAAGGTTTATGTACGTGCAGATTACTTCGCCTTGTATTTCTCCTTCCTCATAAAATTTCCTTCATTATGAAAAATCAAAATCAATCAAAAACAATTTAAATATTTTTCTTTCAAAATTAATTTCCTCAAAGAACTACGTAACCCTGATTTCTCGAAAGCTCGAGAATACGTAGGAGCGGGAAACAGTTCCTGTCGGGCCCATCTTTCATTATTTAATTTTTTTTAGAATTTTCATTTTTGTTTTGTTCTTAAAAGGAGGAGCGAGGTTAATTTGGACAAGACGTCCTGTTAATCTCATTTTTCTAAATAATATCTCTTTAAAAAAGGAGGAGCGAGGTTAATTTGGATGAGACGTCCTGTTAATCTTATGTTTTTTTTAATAATATCTTTCTTATTTTTTAAAAAAAAGGAGGAGCGAGGTTAATTTGGACGAGATGTCCTGTTAATCTTATGTTTTTAAATAATATTTTTTTTTAAAAAGGAGGAGCGAGATTAATTTGGACGAGACGTCCTGTTAATCTCATTTTTTTATAATATCTTTTTTAAAAAAAGGTGGAGCGAGGTTAATTTGGACAAGACGTCCTGTTAATCTCATGTAAAAATCCTGTGTCTATTTTTGTTTATTTTTGTATACTTTATCATTTCATATGTTTTCTTTTCTTGAAGAAGGTAAAATAATTTCTGGGCTAATTATAATGCGCGCTATCATATTGAGGTAACCGTTTTTTAAAACGGACAGTTGTGAGGTGCTAATACCTTCCTCACCTGTAATTAGACTCCCGAACATGGAATTTCATTTTTACAACCAGTGCTTTAACAAAGGTTTTTCCGATATTTTATCCTTAAAAATATTGGTGGCGACTCCCTGTTTTCTTTTCGAAAGGATTTCGAAACCGCGTGTTAATATTTTGAGGGTCGGCCATGCTGCCGCGATCCAGGTCGCGATAAATATTTTACACGACACCGTTATAAAATCATCGCATATTTTATTTAATAAAAAAATTTAAATTTAGCTATTTTAAAATTTAAATAAGAATGGTTCTTGAATGAATATTAATGAACAAAATTTATTTATATTTTTTATTTTTATTAAAAAAGGAAATTCTTTTTCTTTGTTTTTGAAAATATTTGTTTTTGAATATTAGTAAAATATTTTTCTCTTTTTTTCTTTTCTCATAAAGCGAATTAAAATAAAACCAAATAAAGTGGAATTGATCAAAATAAAGTAGAATAAAACGAAGTAAATCAAAATGACACACACAATGAAGAGTGAATACTTAATATTAATTTTTATTTTCCCTTTTTACGTATTTATATTCTAAACTAAAAAAATAAAAAGGAACAAACAAAAAGCTGGAAAAGAAAGAAAAAGGAGAAATGAAAAAAAAGAGAAATAGGAACAAACGAAAAATAAGAAAAGAAAGGAAAATGGAAAATGGAAAAATGAAAAAAAAATTAGATGGGCCTCGGAATGAGGTCCATGACCAAATTAAAAGAAGAAATCCTCAATGAAAATGCCATAATCTGAAACTTAGGGGGAATTAGAGAGGGAGGATATTGGTGGCGGCCCAATGAAGGTGGTCGACGGTGTAGCAGAGGTGGTCGATGGGGATGGTTGTAAGTCTCCTTTTCTCATTCCTTTGGCCATTTTTTTCTTATTGTTTGGAGGTTTAGTGGAATGGGTTTTGGGTTGGTTTGAGTTGGGGGTTTAGGTTGTGGTGGTTTAAGGTGGAAATGGGTTGTTGTTGAATAGTGGTGGTGGAGGTTTATGGTTATTAGTTTGGTGAAGAAGATGATGATTTGGGGGTTGAAGATGGTTTTGGGTTATTGTTGGTAGTAGAAGAGGTTGTTGGTTTGGTGAAGGAGGTGGTGGTTTTGGGGTTGTGATAGAGATTCGTGGGTTTGAAAATGATGAAGGTTGAAGGTTAGTGGTGAAGTGAGTGATGTTGGTGGTAATAGGTTGTTGTTAATGGTGAGAAAGATGATGTTGAAAGTGGTGCGTTATTGTTGGTAGTGAAGGAGATGATTTTGGTGATGGTGGGTTGTTATTGGTAGGAAGGGAAATTATGGTGGGAGGTGGTGGGTTGTGAAGTGGTGATGAAATTGGTGATGTTAGTGATGGTGAGGTTGTTGTTAGTGGTGAAGTAGATGATGTTGGAGGTGGTGGGTTGTTGTAGGTGATGGAAAAGATGATACTGGTACTAGTGGGTAGTGAAGATGATAAGGAAGATGAAGATGAAAAAATGTGTTGTTTTTTTTAAATGCAAATGGCTTGTTTCTATATTTAAAAATAATTGTTGTTTATATTTTTGTTCTTATATTGATGTTCATAAGGTGTTCCTAAAAATGTGTCATTACCACTTTCATGTTCCATTTTCAAATTCAAAGTTTTTTCTTATTTCCATTAACTGTATTTGCCATTTTTTATTCTCTTTGATCAGAAAAATTTCAAGAGCAAGCTTTTGTCATTTGACTTTAGAACATGTTACTCTCAATTTTCTTATAATATACACTATATTTTTTTTAAGGAAACAAAGCTCCTTTCATTTTATTGTTTGAGCAAACAAAGTAAAACAAAAATATAAGGAAAGGAAATAAAACAACATTGAAAATATTTTATTCATTTATTTATTTTAAAAAAAGAATAAAATAAAACAAAATAAAAAAAGAACCCCTCTCTTTTCATTATTTTTATTTTTGTTATTTATCAACATAATTGGTGTCCGGATGAAACCACATCCTAAACTTTTATCCAAGATACTGAAGGGGATTTATAATAATATATAAAGTCATGATCAAAGTGAATTTTTTTTAATGTAGAACATGAAAAGACAAAGACGCTGAAAAGTCATTATCCCAACAAATGATATGTTGGGAAAGGAAAGGAAAAAAAAGAAAATGCTGGTTCTCATGATTCGTAAAGGAAATTCTAAGGCAACAATTTTAGGTCTATAAATCTAGAATCAACAAACACTTTTATCAATAAAACCCATGGTTATTAGAACCGGATCGGACCAGGAACCGGTGCCTTGTCCGATCTGGAAGGGGGAAAACTGGTTTTCCATTGAACCGGTAAGAAACTTGCCAAAACCAAGAAAATTGGTCAAAAAACCGGTTTGCGGATTATTTTTTTTATATTTTAGAAATGCTTTTAGTGCGGTCTTTTTAGAACCGCACTAATAGACCCTATACACCAAATAAAATTAACATCTGTTTTTATTTTAGTTAGTTTGTACTAGTGTATTTTTAGACTTTTTAAGCATGTTATGGTAGGATATATACTATTTTGAAGCTTTCTTACTATGTAATATTTTAATTCTAATGTATTTATTGAATTTATTTTATATATAGTATATTATTTTGATCTAATTGATTATTATTTAATATGTAAAATAATAATAATAATAATTTATTATTACCAGTTTGACCACAGTTCAACTACCGGTTCGACCAATTACCCTTGAACCGATGACTCAACCAGTTCAATGACCAATCCGATTCTGAAAATATTGATAAAACCTGAAAGGTAAATTACAAAGAACTCCTGTTAGTTTGAGTTTTTTACAACACTAGTTTCAAATTTTAAAGAAATTACAATGAACCCCAAACATATAGAAACCTTCCACTCTAAAACTAACAAAATATTTCACTTCTTAACCTTGTTAAGATTGTATTGTTTAAATCCTACTGGTTTATTTTTTAAAAATACAAAATTTAAGAATAAATAAAGGAATATGATATGATGATTGCCATTGGGTTATAATTATACTCTTATTTCCATTATAATCACAATAAGTATATCTACAAATAGTATAATAAAAATCAAACAATTTAATAAATTAAAATAATTATTTTGACTCAATAACAATTATATTTAAATGATAATAGTACATAGTTATTTATTTATTATGTTGTTTAATATTCTTTAAACACTCTAAAGTTTTGGTGCTAGTACAATTATCAAAGTCGGGCGTGTATTAATTTTTGCTTTCTTGCTTACAATATATTAATTTACTTTATACTATCATTCATTTCTATCTATGTATTCGATCATTTTATGCTAATACATTATTCCATGCCACTATATTTTAATAGAAAACTAAAACAAAAAATAAATGAAAGAAATTACATATAAAAATAAAATATTCAAACATAATGTACTTAATTTAATTTAAAATATTCTTCAAATCAAAATTTATGAATGTCTGAATATTTTTATTTTAACTTATTTTTACATTTAATTTCTTCCATTTCTCTTTGTTTTATTTTCCTATCACTGTAATTAAAGTGCCAGTATGGACAAATGTGTTAGCATAAAATGTTCAAATAAATAGTTAAAATTTAATTAATATGTTGAAAAGCAAGATATATAAACTTAGATTATTAGGAAGAAAAATAAAACACACATGACTTTTATAATTGTACCAGCACCAACACTCGTAGGTACTTAAAGAATGATAAATAACATGAAAAATAAATAAGTATTCACTACTATCATTAATTATAGTTGTTGTTTGTTTAAAATTATTATTTAAATTTATTAAATAGCTTGATGTTTATTATACTTTGTGTAGATATGCTTATTGTGATTGCAGTGGTAACAAGTGTATGATTATAACCTTGTGACAATAATTATTACATTATTTTAATTGTTTTCAATTTTTGTATTTTAAAAAATAAACAAGAAGAAGTAAACATTATACGCAATCTTACTACGGTGAAGAAATGAAATATTTTGTTAGTTTTCATATGGGTGAATTGCAAGGATGTAACATGTTTAGGGTTATCTATGATTTTCTTAATAGTTTGGAGTCAGTTGTAAAGAAGCCCAAACTACAACAGGTCCTTGCAAATCTAAATATCATGTTTCCATTTCACAGATGAGGGTTAACCATGTTTTTTTATTACCAAAATTTAAGTGTCTGTTCACTCTTAAAATATTTTTTATAATTAGTTTTTGTTTTTATTTTTAATTATAAAACAATTTTCTTTTTAAAAAAAGAAAAAAACAGTAATTTTGTAATTAAAAGCAAGGGGTGTTTGGTATAAGATTGTTTTTTAGGTTTCCAAGAATTTTTACTTAGATGTATGTTACCTTTTAAGAAAATTTTGAAGTATATTTTATAAAGTTTATCAACAAATTTTTTCTGAGAAATGAGAATTTTAAACTGTTTTTAGTTACAGAAAATTATTTTAGTTTTTTGAGAAAAGTTTTTTGTTTGTTTTTTAAAATTTTCATCTCTGGAATAGCTAAAAAAATTCTTGAAAATTTTTTAACTTTTCAATTTTCTTGGAAAACTTCTTTAAAGGCTTCTCTGTTTTTCTAGAAAAATAGAAAATCCGATTTTTAGTTTTCTATTAGTTTTCTTTGAATATTTTTTAAACAAACACATTTTCTATTTCTAAATTTTTTAAGAATAGTTTTCCATTTTAACTAAACACGCCCTTAGTTTCCTAAACAAGGGGAAATTTTTAGTTATACTTAAAGAATATTTTCATGAAACTTTTAAACATATCAAATATATTTAACTTGTTCGATAATTATGATTTTCAAGAAACAAGATTCTTGAGAAACATGATTATCTGAAAATTAAAAAAAAATTAGTTTCCAAACACCCGTAAAGATAATAATTCTGTAATTAAAAATACAAATAAAAATAAAAAAGAAAATATATTTTCAAAAGTAAAAGAACCTAAGGGAGTGGTGCATTTTGACGTTATACATACGTCTCAAAAGAAAAAGCCCTCAGCAAGCGGGCCAATTATTCGCTTTTGTAGGTTTTTTTTTGGTCCGGATTTGGTTTACTTTCTATCTAAGCCCTTGTATTGTTGACTTGGGTCCATCTTATTAATACCCTTTCCTTTTTCAATATAAACTTCTATTGACCAAAAAAAAATATAAACTTCTTTTTTATTTTTTAAATAATTTATTTTTAAAATATTTTTAAAAATCTTACCTTATTTTCCCTTTCATTGTCTCCTTCATCTTCCCAATCCTCATCCCTCCAAATCTCACCCAATTTCTTCCTCAAAACTTCCTTTTATTTTTCCTCTCCCTTCCCCTCTCCAAAATGAATAGTAATCTAGAAAAGTAAGAGATTAAAGTGAGAGATTATCTGGGAGAAGGAAAAGAGGAAGTAAGGGTTTTGAGATGAGGTAAGGTGAGATATGGGAGGAGTTGGAGGGGGTGAGAATTAAAAAGATTAAACAGAAAATAATGAAGAAAAAAAAGGTGAGATTATCAAGAATATCTTAAAAATAAATTATTTTAAAAATTAAAGGAGTTCTATTTTTTTTGGATAAAAGGAGTTCTATTTTTTAAAAAAAAATAAAAGAGTAGTAACACATGGGCGACGGACTAATTGTATGCTTCCTCCTTTTGTTTCAGTGGGCTTAGCCCATTCAATCATTAATCTGTTACCTGGAGGGAAAACCAAGTATCTATTATATATGCCACTTCACCAAAAAAAAAAACAGAAACTATTATATATGTCATGTTTGAGCCGAAAAAATATCTTGGCAAATTACAACATCCCTTAAGATTTTTCAATATTTCAGCTAACCTTATTTTCAATTGTAAAATGCACTCTACCCCACTATCTTAACTAACTAAGATGATATATTCCTTACGGAATATTCTATTTATTTATTTATCATGGTTAATGGTAATACATGTCATTAAATTAAATTAATTTCACCTCATGAACTTCCTGTGAATTTTCTATGCACATGATTTATATTATGGGATTTAGGGGCGTTGTAAAAGGATTAATGAATCAAGTTAAACTAAGTCACAATAAGAAAATGGGTCAAGAAATTTGATTTGACCAGTTTAGGAGTGAGCTGACCCATTTTCCTCTTCCTTTTTTTTAACAAATGTTTTTTTATCAAAATTTAAATTTTTTAATAAAAAAAATTTTTTTTGGTTTTTTTTAGTGACCTATTTTTCCTTATAACTCATTAAAAATAATATCTTTCTAAAAAATTGATATAAATGATATTTAAATAAATGTTAAATTATTTTCTATTTTTTAAAAATATATTTGATCCACCGACCCACCTCAACCCATTTTTAGGAGTGAGTTGACAAATCGAAAACATTGCCTTGACTCTCTCTCTAGTCCATTTTTTAAGGGTTGTCTCATCGAGGTCTAGCTCATTTTGCCACTCTTAATAGAATCTTATCAACTTTTTTCTTTTTTCTTTTTTCTTATAGTTTAATTTTAATTTATTGCTTTTATTTCATTCACTTTTTTGTTTATACATAGAAACTACTCTTATGTTTTAATTCCTCAATAAAAATTTCAAAATTTAGTTATTCATTTATATTAAAGTGAACAAAATATTATTAATATGAGTAAGAATAAAACATTGAATTTTTTATATAACACAATTATAATTTTAATAAATAACATAAATGAACTACATCATTAACCACTTCTTTTTTAATTTTTGGTTTACTCAAGCTATCTTCCACCGAAAGCAATCCACATTTTATATTTATATAAAAATAAAAAACAAATAAAAGACTTTTTCGTATGAAAATTTATTTGAAGAATCGAAAAATAAATAAAATCCCTCTGCTCAAATTCGGTAGTTTAACCGATCAAATTGTGATTCGGCGTGTATTTTCCTTTTGTAAAAATTATGCAACAAAAAATGGATGATACAATTTTAACAACAACCATTTGACCATAGTTACTGGAATTTTATTTTCTTCACTAATTGGAGTATATATGTGTATCATACCTTCCTCTGGCTTAGTACGTAGTGGTACCAGTAAGTAATGTAAAGCTAAAAGAAAGTAGTGAAAAGACATTAGAGAAAAACTGGGTGATTAGTAGGAAAGAATTAAGAAAGGTAGGAGAAATAGTAAGTATGATAATGCTTGTGATGCCTGTGGAGATGCAAATGCATCAGAAAGAAAGATGGGCTGAATAAGAAGCCAAACAAAATTAGGGTTGTTAGTTGGACTTGAACCTCCACCAATAGAACCTGTTCTTTTTATTTATTATGATTTTTCATGGTGATGGAGACTGATCATCGCTTATAACAATTTGTTTATAACTTAAAAAAGTTTATCAAAAGTTAATTGGATTATTTTTCAACTTTTTTATTTCAGGATAGGTCCAACGGATTTTGGTCAATCCTGCGAGAGTCTATTTGTCCATTTATAAGTATCAAAAATATAAAAATAAATTTTCAGAAAATAAAACTAATATACCTTCATTTAGATAACACATAAATATTTAAATGAATCGTATTTCTCACTGATAATTTCATATTAATTAGATTTTCAATCAATGAAGTTGTTGAGATGAATACCGATAGTAATGTATCTAAGTTTTGTGTATGATGTGTGGGGTTCTGAACGACTAATCAGAAGTTGATATAAACAAAAGTTTCTGTCACCTTCGTTGGTTGCCCCGGCAACATCATAATTAATTTCTTCATAGAGTTCTTGGAGGAAGACCAAAGTAAAATGGCCGGCTAACGGGAAAGAGTCACATGATGTAGAAGAAGAAAAGAACGTGTGGTAGGGATATGAAACTTGCATTAATTATCAGCAGATACAGGTATGGAAAATGATTTGCAGATATCTATACCTTAAGTTGGAAAGAGGTATAAAAGTACTGGTCCATGTGAGAGGAGGGTAAAAAATCTGATGTTCTAAAGATTTAAATCTAATTTTTTATTCTATAAAATTTCTTTTAGTTTTTGTTTTTTACGTATACGTACATAAATATTTTATTTTTAGTCTTCACTTTTTTGATGAATTTGTTCAGATATATTTAACTATAGTTACTAACATGTGTCTTTAGTTGATAAAATACAATATCTTTGACAATTAACAATTCTAACAGTTTGTTTTTACAATTTAAAAAGTAACTTTATAAATAATTAAAAACCATATTTTAGATATCAGAATGTATTGTTAGAACCATTAAAGAGATTTAGGTATAGTTTATTATTGTTAGTCACATAGACAATAAACTCATCATAACACCAAAGTCTAAAATCAAAATATTCTCTGATAAATAGTAAAAGATTGCAGTTTTATATTATCCTGATTCCTTAATATAAAAACTCTTAAAATTAGTTGAAAGATATTAAAAACGGAGGTAGTAAGCAAGGAAAGTGTTGGTGTCTATATGATCGTTGATATTTGATAATGATATAGGCAAGTTTGGTTAAGCGAAGAATCCGAGTGATAAAGAAGATGGATATGCATGTATCAGTATTAAAACTTCAGAGGCGACGACTGAAAAATATTGGTGTTGATGTTTGTTTAAAGAACCTTCATTAATTAAACAAGTATGGTTGTATTGTATCAGCGTATATTATTTTAATTTCAAAATTGGCTGCAAAGTCAGCAACCACTCTCACCAACTCCAGATGGACCTAAAATTCGGTGCTACGCATCCTTTAGGCATGGTTTGGAATGAGTGAAATTGTTTCCTAGGGATGTTGAAATTGCTTCTTTCACTGTGTATTTAAGTGGCAGTAGTGTAACTCCGTCCGATCCAAAAATAAATATGTTTGGAATGCACAAGGAACGGAGAAAATCTCCGTTTCAAGCTCTGTTTTCTCAAGAGCTATTGTGGCTTGCTTCTAGCCAACGGAAAAAATCTTCGTTGGTCTTCGTTGGATTCTCTGCACCAAACATCCTGAAAGATGATTCTCTCTGCTTTGTATTATAAGGTAGGCAGCATTGACTAAATTATTAAAATTAAAGAAAAATATTTATTTTTACTTAATATTTCTTAAATATTATTGCTGTTTTTAAAATACCTCAATTATTAAATGATTAAAATGTTCATTTATATGATTGTAATTCTATATTTATAATAACTTATGGGTATAATAAGAATTGTTCATTTAATATCACTAGTGAAAAAACACATTTTACACAAGATATTTTAAACTGGTCGTAGAACAACCAGTGTAAAAAATAGCACGATGACAATTTTAAAAATATTTATAAACTTTACACCAGTTAAAGTTTACAACCAGTGAGAAATTTACATTTTACACCGGTCGTTAATAGTAACCGGTAAGAAACCCATTTTTTTACACCGGTCAATTTCTATGGCCGGTACAAAAAAAAAATACATTTCCATTCAGCAAAGGCTAAATTCCCGTGTGTGGTACTCCCAAGCAAAAAGAACTCTCGTTTCTTCTCCATCTTTGTTTCCAAAACACAAGTAAGAAGAAGAAACTCTTCCTCTTTTATGCTTGATCCTTGCTCCAAAACAACAAAAAGAAAAGGCCTTTTTCCCTCTTGCTCTATCTTCATTTCCAAAACACAAGCAAGAACAAAAAGCTCATTCCTTTTGTGTAGAGCTGGGTATACGGGCCAACCCGCTCCGCAACGGGCTGGCCCGCATAAGCCCGCACCGTAACAGAGCTGGCCCATGAAACCCGCTTTCTAAATGGGTTGATTTTTCTAGACCCGCGAGCCAACTCACCTATGAGATTCTTTTTATTCCTTTGAAATTATTGGACCTAAATTATTTTTTATGAAACCAAAAACATATGCATGATAATAATTAATAACATCAAAAAATTCAATCATGATTCATGAAATAAGCTCATAAAATTTTAAAATTAATAGTTTTTTCATCCAAATATAAACCTTAAACATGACAAATAGGTTTCAAATGCATGATAATAATTAACAACATCACCAATGTCTTAAAAACTCCAAATATAATTATATGAGTTTAAGTTAGGGTTAGGGTTAGAATTTTTAGTTTTTTGTTTCTATTTTTAATATATTTTTTATTTTTACTTTGCCTGCGGGTTCCCGTTTCAACCCACGGGTTACGCGGTCCCAACTCGTGAGCCCGTTTTTTAAATAGTCTAATTTTTTTACCCGCAACCCGCATAAGGAGTGACTAAACGGGCCGGCCCGTAAGCCCAGACCCGTTTACCCGGCTCTACTTTTATGCTTCATCTTTTTTCCAAAACAGCAAGTGAAAAGCAAAAAGCTCCTTCCCCCTACGTGAGAAGACATATCTACCAAGTAATGGTTCCTTTTCACTATTTTTCCCTCTTTTGATTTTTGTTGGGTGTTTCATTATTCCCCTCTTTTGATTTTTGTTGTGTTGGTATCTTTGGTGGGTTATGTTTATGTTGTTTCTCATTTTTAATGTCATTTTGGTTATGCCTCTTGAGTTGGGTGTTATGAAAATGTTGTGCCCCTTATTGGTTATTCAAAGAAATGTTGGTTTTCACTTTTCTACACGAGTTAACCGATTAAGAAACATGTCCTAATCGATCAAGCACAATTTTAATCGATTAATTCCATTGCTTAATTGATTAAACAACTTCTGTTTTAGTATTTTGAATTTCCCTCATTGTTAATCAATTAAGGTAAAACTTTTAATCGATTAACGTAATTTAGATCATGTATTTTGGCATTTTCCTCATATGGTAAGGTCTTTATTCTTTCATTTTTACCTCTATCTCCAATACTTGGCATTTTTTGTCATATGGTACTTATCTTTATTGTTTATTCTTTGTTCCTTCCATGTTCAATTACATCTAGGAGGCAATATCATTTCTTATTGTGTCATAGCTCCATTGTTTTTAGAAACATGATTGATAAGGCTCCCCTTAAGATTGTAATTAGTGATTGTAATTGGAAAAGATCATTTTATTATAAACGAGATTTTCATTCCTATCGTATATAATTATGCCAGTCATAATAAGCGAGTAATAAGTCATAAATCTCTCCCCCTTTATAGATCATACTAGTCGAGTATGGTTTGAATTTACTTTAAGAACTAAAGCATGAATCCCAACCCCTTTGGCATAAACAAAAAACACAACAATATAACAAAATTTCAAAATGTGAACATCAAATCTAAACATAAAAGATACCAAAAGCCAAGGCAAATGTGAACATCAAATTCAAACATAAAAGATACCAAAAGCCAAGTCAAATATGAACATCAAATCCAAACATAAAAGATACCAAAAGTAAACAATAAAAAAATAACAGAAATCAAGCATCCCGTGAGAAGAAGTTCATGGTAGAGAGCTGTTGGACAAGATTCTTATATTTTTGAGTGAGCTCTTCAACGTGTTGCTATTTTGACTGTTGCAGCTGCTGAATAGAGGCATTTATATGATCAAAGCGATCATCTATGTGAGTAGAGAGCCTATCAAACAGGTCATTAGACAGAGAGGCGGAGGGTGCAAAAGCTGGCTCAGGGGCGGGTGGAACATAAGGATTATCACTTGTTGGTTTTTCACTTTTGAGGTACCAACTATCTTAAAATTGATACATGCTCTTCTTGGGTAAGTGATGACTCAAGATGATGGTTGTGCAGAAACCTTATCCCTTACTTCGCTGGAGAGATCAACATTAAAGTGCCTAAATATTAGCAAAACAGCATATGGCAATTTATGTTGTTCCTTAGCCTTCAGCATGTGCTATTTGACTATATTAATCTAATTAATATCTTTCTGTTGATTAATAACCCACAACATCAGATCATCATCTTCACCAACCATAGCATAATTTCAACCTTGAGGTATCAAAACCTTAACCAACGTAAAATGCAGAAGCCTATTATTCATTGTTAAATTTCCTACAATTCTAGTATTTGCACCCGAGGGAGATTCTATCCATAATGATTGACAAGCAGAAAGAGGGTTAAATTCCCAATCTTCAATGGGAGTTCATCCTTGGAAGTTAGAAGTGCTCTTCGGAAGGTTGCCAACTTGAGATAGAATGTTAGAAGTAATCTGAAGCGTAACATTTTTGACTCGAGCCACAAGTATGCCATCCTCAATACAAAGATTGGAATAAAAAACCTAAATCAATTCAGGAAAATAGACCTCTTCTTTGAGAGTGAGGAAGTTGTAGAGGCCTTGTTTTTTAGTGGCATCCATGAAGAAGAAACAAAGGTTTGCCATAAGGTCAACATCAATCTAATAAGGAGCAATAATATCCTTTTCAGAAAAATGCTTCATAAAGTTTTGAATGTCTTTAGGTTTGTGAAGAATCTGGAATAGTCAAATAATGGAATGGGGCGTGAGGCACCAACCACATTGGCTTTTTGTTTCTTGCAAGCTTGGTGTTGAGACATGGTGGATTGAAGGAGAAGAAGGGAAATTGGAGGTTGGAAAGAGATGGGAAGGAATTTTTATGGAGGAGTCTGAAAGTTGAAATGATGGGAAGAAAGAATTAGGGAGAGGGTATGAAAGGATTTGAGGTTTTGGGGGATTGGCTGCACATGAAATGACCTAAAAACTGTAGATTATTATATATATTGTGTAATTTAATCGATTAAGTTTAGGTGCTTAATCGATTAATGTCAAGGTGAAACTCAGATTTCTAGGAAACTGATGAGTTTAATCAATTAAGGATTATGTTAATCGATTTTGAGGACAAACAAAATCCTCTTAATCAATTACAAATAAATGTTAATTGATTAAGTTCCTACATAGAATCCTCTAAATCGATTAGTGGATGTCCTAATCGATTAAGTTCAAACATAGAAACCTCTTAATCGATTACAAATGAATGTTAATCGATTAAGTTGCTACACAGAATCCTCTGAATCGATTAATGGAAGATCTAATTGATTAATTTCTTAAACAAAAACCTCTAAATGGATTATATAAAGTCTTAATCGATTATGTTCGTACACAAAACCTTCCTAATGGATTATATGGAGCTTCAAACGATTAAATAAGCAAATAGAAACAACTTAATCAATTGTTTAAGTATCTTAATCGATTAAATTGCTATAAACTCTTGAAATATTGAGTTTTTGGAGAAATTAAACAAAGGTTAAGGTATGAAACAAGATGTAGCTAATTATATTGCTGCTGGTATTGTTTTAGAAGGCTAAGGTTGAACATCAGAAGTCATCCGGTGTGCTTAGTGTAACACCCTCGGTTAGATAAGACAAACCCTTCTATAGGATCATCCTATTTAACTGAGAGTGTTAACAGTTTTCAGAAAAAGTGATATATATTTTTTTAATTTTTTTTATTTTTAAAATAAAAAGATGGCAGATCAGTGGAAGCAAATAGTAGATAAATCACATATATGGGGCACACAGGCACCCTTAAATATTATACAGTCATCCAGTGTCTTATTATTCTTTAATAAATATCTACTACATCTATTCTACTTTAATGAACACTCCCAGTTGGTTCAGCGTATTGCTGTTCGTCGTACTCCTGTTCTTGATTCCCTATTTCCTCTGTTAATATTCAACAGTAAGGGTGAGTATAACCCAAGACCCTGAAGGTTACCCGGTGCAGATATAATCCAGTCAACAAATAATATCACATAAATCATACAATTAACATATTTATAACTATAACAATCAAACATTGTCATGGAAATGCATGAGTAGGGTTTATTATGATTTATCTTAATTAAGTCTCATGATGCATGTGGGCCCAATAAATCAATCCACCATCATCATTCTTTTATTCTTTGGAATTCATCCTGCTCAAGTTGCCTCTTGGGCACAACGTTTCCATTCTAGAGCGATCAGAGCTCACCAAGTCCTCCATTCATTATCATAAGGTACGAATGAACTCACAGGTTCTCATCAATATATATTATTTCATCTTGGGACTTGGCTCTACACGATCATAGATACATCCCGTCATTTAGTCGAAGTACACTAGAATTGCATCGTCTCACCCCGCTTCAGGCGCGGCTCTGATGCCATTGGGTTTCCGTTCCGGTCGTACTCCCAAGATTCCCCTCAGAGATCGAACGTGAATGTCCTCCAGCGTACCAGGTGTATGCTCTAGTTTTTCTCCTTCAAAATATTTTCATGATGCGAAATGCATTATTTTTATCATTTGATCCTTGGGTATCTATGTGTTTCCAGTTTCATAATATTTATTCACAAGCTCTTGGATCCATCAACTATTCAGACGTTGCAAGTCAATTTTATTATTATTTATTCTTATTCTAGAAAATATATCGGTTATATCTTGGCTAAAATAATACTTCGTTTAAAGAGTAAATAATATGTTTCTTATTTCATTATTCGAGATTAAAACAATAATAATATCTATAACAATAATACTAGTTAATAATAATAATAATAATAATAATAATAACAATAATAATGATAATAAGAATAATAATAATAATTGTAACATCCCAAAATAATTTAAAAAGAATTAAAGAAGAGTTTTTGAATGAAAATCCGAGTGAAAAATATAAAAAAACAAAGTTTTCCGAGTAAAAAGAGTTGTTTCCGAGTGACAATGTTGAAAACCAGATTTTTTGAGTAAAAATATATTTGATTCCGAGTGAAATGAGTTTTCCGAGTGAAATAACTATGATTCTGAGTGGAGTAAATAGGATTCCGAGTAAATCAGGCTGAAAGGAGTTTCTGAGTAAAATGAATATCAATCCGAGTGAAATAACCATGATTCCGAGTGGAATCAGACTGAAAAGAGTTTTTTGAGTGAAATTAAGATGTTTTCCAAGTGAAATATGATTGAAAAGAGTTTTCTGAGTGAGGAATCGTTCTGTCAGAATGGAACACATTCGAGTAAGTTAAAATCCGAGTGAAATGGAAACATCTCCGAGTGAAATGCTTCCGAATGAGTTATTTGCGAGAGATGTGGAAGTACCTCTCGGAATGATATTTCTGATTAAGTAAACGTTCGAGTGAAATTTATCAGGGTGGATGGTTTACCGAGGGAAGTGTCTCTGTGTCATTTCCAAGTAAAACATTCCAAGTAAGTCTTTCCAGGAATGTTGTTTCTGGTTAAAGGACTCTAATTCCGATTGAAGGTGTTTCTGAGTGAATAATTCCGAGAATAATAAACATAAGAGTAATCCTTCCAAGCTGAATGATTTTCGAGGAAGGAAGTGTACTCCGACTCCGAGTGGCCTTTCAGTGAATGAAGGGCCCAACCATGATATGTGAAGACACTCAGCAGCTCGGATGGTATTTTATTGGAATTCTTGACCGGCTCATGAGAATACCGATTGAAATTATGTATTTGTGTATTTTAAGTGAGTCGGTCGGCTTATCATTTAATTCAAAAGATCTGTTTGAAATTATTATTAATGTAAAACCGGTCAGATTGATGTAAAACTAGTCGGATTGGTGTAAAACTGGTCGGATTGATGTAAAATTGGTCGGATTGATGTAAAACCGGTTGGATTGATGTAAAAACCGGTCGGATTGATGTAGAACCGAGCTTGTTATTATTGAATCCGACTTCTATTTATAATTCTTCACTGGAATTCACATAGACTGTAACATCCCAGATTTTTAAATAATTAAAAATTCCAGATTTAGGTTATGGATTGATGGGATTAATGGTTAATTAGTGGATTAATTACCAATTAGGAAATTTATTGTGTAATAATAATAATAATACTAAAGCTTGTAAATAACCTTTGTGCCCTTGGTGGCTTTAAAGCTTGTGTGGAGATTGTGTTGGTTCTCCATGGCTGTGAACGTGTGCTGGGACGACTGGGAGCCAGGTTGGCTCTTCCAACGTTTGGAAGCCGAGCAGAGTACTGTTGTGGCTGGGCCGAGTGATCCATATGACTCTTGGAAGCTTTATCCAGGTAAGGGGAGCTATTGCATCTTAAGTGCATAGTTTATGGACGGGTTTTCCGGGTGAAACTCTTGTATCGTGATGTGTGGTATTCAATATGTGTTTGTTTGATTGATTTCTGAGTGAGTAGTAGCCCGGATATGCATGATGAATATCTATTGCTTGATGTTGTTGAATTCCGTCCATATATGTGTTGATGTTTATGGTGATGACTATGTTAAGATGCTTGAGATGTATGTCATGATAATGCTGAGTGCATTGTGTGATTTGTTACTGGTCCCTACGTGAGTAATGGTATGATTGTATGCATGAGATGCTTGATATTGATGTATATGCGTATGCTGAATGCATGTATGGGGACTGTTATGATGAATGCCGAGTAGGCTTATAGATGAAAGCACGAAATGCTTACTGTAATGGATAAATCCGAGTGAATAGAGGATAATCCGAGTGAATGGCATAGTGATTGCCGAGTGAATGGCATAGTGATTGCCGAGTGAATGACATAGTGATTGCCGAGTGAATGGCATATTGATCGCCGTGTGGATGTGATACTGGCTGAGTCATCTGATTGTTGTTGAATTGCCGTGTGCATATAATGCTGAATGCTATATACCGAGTGGGCAATCAGATGAATATGTGTTTAATGAACTTGATTGTGTTGATGTGATATAAGACCTGGGTTGGACTCGGGCAGTGCCTAGAGCACTAAGTGTGGGACGCTATTGAGGATTCTGAGATTAATCCTAAAAGACCTCCGAGTTGGACTCGAGGCCATGCTTGGAGCATGAGCATTTGATGCTTAATGGAAGTCCTTGGGTTGGGCAGATGCCGAGTGCATTGGAGTTGGACTCCGAGTGAATGTGACCATATGCATCCGATTCGCCACTGGAATGCTTGTAGCATGTATATATACCGATCGGCAATCAGATGATGAGATGTATGGAAATGTGATTAAGTCCTAGAGCTGGGCTCAGGCACACTCCTTGAGCAGGGCTCGGAGTTGAGTGAAATCCGAGTGGATCAGTATACTTATAGTTGAGTGGGTTGAGCATTATAGCCGAGTGAAATGGGTGAAATCCCGATCGGAAGATGTTTGTGAATGCTTATGTTGAATGGCAGTGTATGTTGAATGATTGATGATATTTATGTGTTATTGTAATACGGATTCCATGATTAATCCGAGCCAATATCTGTCATTTAATATGTAATGCTCACCCCTACACCATTTTTCAGTGTATGCAGGCCGGATTGGATGATGTGATGGTCTTAACCCGAGTGTTGGGTATTTATTGATGAGGCTGTGTATATAATGTAATGTACCGAGTGTCTTTAGTTGTTTAAAAGCCTTGGTCGGCTCATAATATTAATGTTGTATAACGAATACAAATATATATGTATAGAATCCGAGTGGATGAATATATTCATGAATATGGTTTACATTGACAACTTGTAATAAATCATAAGTGTTGGTGAATGAATAATGTTAAGATGGAATTATCCGAGTGTATGTTTATATATATGTATGTTATATTGATAACATGGTTATGAATCGGTTGAAGAGTATTGCTGAATGGGTAGTCAGATTTGTGAATCAGAGAGCATATATAGATAAGTGATTTATGTTGATTTGATGCTTCTTCCGACTGGAATATAAATGATGTTGGATAGAATAATATTAAGGTAAGAATTCTGAGTGAAACGTTATTGTGGGAGCCGAGCCGAGTGAGGATGAATATGTGGCCTTTTCCAAGTGAATAAGCTTGAATGATTCCGGGTGAAAAATGTAAGTAAACCCCGAATGGGGAATGATTCGAGTAATCCGAGTGGAAATCTGAGTGATCCTCTTCCGAGAGGAGAGTTGTTGTAATGACTCAGATTGATTATATTCTAAGTGTATGAATTATGAATGTATCCCGAGTGAATATGGGAACCTATTCCGAGTGAATAAGGTAATATGTATTCTGAGTGTGTAAGAGTGGAATGAGTCCGAGTGAATTACTTGGGTAATTCCTCTGAGTGTTAAGGAGTTTGGATCATTCCGAGTGGAATTGATTTTGTAGGCTATTTCTGAGTAATTAATGGTTAAGTGATTATCCGAGTGAGAATAGGCATGAATGCCGTATGTGTGGCCGAATAAGTATTGGTCGGAAATGATACTAGTTACCGAGTGGAATACCACTCTGATGATAAGTTGGTTTAAGAATGATTGGACCGAGTGACTTATGGCCGAGAGGAAGCCTATGTATTCTCTGAGTGATGGAGTTCAAATATGCCGTGTGACTCGAGGTTGAATTATACCGAGTGGTGTTTGGTTGGGTAATAACCCGAGTGTGTGGGGTTGATAGAATCCGAGTGGAATCACCTTCATTTCCCGAGTGGATCATTATGTTGACTCTGTGGATATAAATTGAGAGACTAAGTTATGGGTTGCTGAGTGAGGCAATTGTTGGGGTAGTTCCCGAGTGATTGGATTCCCTTATACTGAGTGGATTAAGTCATTACCGAATAAATGGTTGTCTCGAATACCGAGTTGTGGATTAGCCGAGTGTGGCTTCTCGCTTCAGCGAGTGAGATCTCGCTCCAGTGAGTATGTTGTTTGGGAAGGCTTTTATGTGGTTTCGTTTAAGCGCATGTGTGCTCGCCCGAGCGAGTTGGTCGGCCTCGCTCAAGCGGAGTCGGATCTCGCTTGAGCGAGTGCACGCTGTATTGTGGTTCGCTCAGGCGCTGTCGGTGCTTCTATGTGAATGGTTTTAATTCCCTTGCCTTCCCTGTCTTTTTCTTCTTGGCCATAGGGCCAGCTCTCTTATCTTCATATAAGGGAGTGTTTTTATTATGGATCCAGGTTATTTTCTAATTAATTCGAGAAAATTTTTCCCTAAAAATTAGGATGTCACATAGACACCCATGATTCTTAATGTTTTCACAGTCCAATACCGATCATATCTTTTCACAATTCAACACTGAGTATATCCACTTAGCAACAAATATATATATATATACAAATATGTAACAATTAAAGTATGTTAATTCACACAATTCCTGAATCTGTCCTGGAAAGGTGAGGACCAAAGGTACCTTAACCCTTTCCTATCACTCGGATTTCCCCAGAATACCTGAGAATATACTCCTCTTACCTTAATGGAGTTGAGGACGTTCCCTTTACTGTCCTTGCTTCAGCTCCGAGTAAGAGAGAAAAGGAAAATGAGAGAAGAAGAAGCTTGTACGTAGAAGAAGAAAGAAAGAGCTTTTGTTAATTTCTGATGGTTCTGAAAGTTTAGCCTTGGGAATGAATTATGGCATCAATTAAATAAGGAAGAGGCAAGTGGGAGACAAGTTTTCCCGTGACTGAAGGTTAGGTGGAATAATGGAGACTTTTGGACAAAAGGTGAGCTATTTTTGACCACTTTCGTTGTCATCTTGCATTGATTGGAATGGATACATAATAAAATATATAAAGGTGTTATGATTGGAGTGAAAAGTGTTTCACGTGAAGGATCAGGACCCTAGGCGCTTGAGCGTAGAATGCTTGCTTGAGCGTGGATCTGGTCAGCAAAGGAAAAACTCCATCTCGCTCAAGCGAATTCCGACTCGCTTGAGCGAGTCATACTGTCCTCGCTTGGGCGAAGTGAAGAAAACTGAGTGAAATGAATGATTATGCATCAGGGGTCCTTCGCGCTCAAGCGAATTCTGACTCGCTTGAGCGAGGCACCCTCTCGTTTAAGCGAAATCTGAAACTTCACTCGGTGTTATCCCACTTGGAAAATGTCTCACTCGGGTGAACTCTCTCATGGCATTGTTACACTCAACTCTGAGCTCACTCACTCGGAATTTCACTACTCAGACACATCTTTATCCGAGAAGTACTCATTCAAAATCGTACTTCTCTCAGAAATTTTCACTCAGAGAAGTTTCATTCGGAATTGATGCATTTGACTATGTTTGACTCGGAAACGACTCATTTGAAAATGTTTGACTCGGAAACGAGTCACTCAGAAGCGTTTGACTCGGAAATGAGTCATTCGAAGGCGTTTGACTCGGAAATGAGTCATTCGAAGTCATTTGACTCAGAAACGAGTCATTCGAAGACGGGTCACTCGGACCTTTCACCCAGAAGTGGTTCTCTCAAACACACTTCACTCAAAATTGTCTCCGAGGCTAGGACTCCACTCGGAAGTGGCTCTCTCGGTCATGTCTTACTCGGAAATCATGACCCTCACTCGGAATTCCAACCTTCAGTCGGAATTTTCAACTTTTACTCGGAATTTCTCTTAGTCACTCGGAACAGAGCCCTTTTTCACTCGGAATTTGCATAATACCATTAATGGTCTATATAATTTCCATAATCACACCCAAAAATGAAATTTCTGAGATATCACAGACCATCTACAGGGTATTTATTCACTTATTCTTACTTACAAACTTTCCATACTTCAAAATTACAAGATTAAAACTGTTATTAAAAACAGGGATGTCACACTTAGACCTCTTTATATCCCTATTTGGAAATGGGATGACATTGCTATTGATTTTATATTTGAATTGCCTAGAACACGTGCTGAAAATGATGCAATATGGGTAATTGTTGATAGATTGATAAAGTGTGCCACTTCTTGCCCATGAACATGAGAGGTCTACTGGAGAAATTGACACAATTGTACATTAAAGTGATTGTTAGGCTACATGGTGTGCCTTTAAGTATTGTGTTGGATCATGAACCGCGGTTCACTTCCCGATTTTGAGGAAGCTTGCACAAGGAGCTAGGCCTAAGCTCAAGCCTAGTTCGACTTATCATCCATAAACAGATGGACAATCCAAGAGAACTATTCAAAGCCTTGAAGATTTGTTGCAGGCATGTGTGTTGGAGCATGGAGGTTGTTGGGAAAGATTCCTACCATTGATTGAATTCGCATACAATATATAATAGTTATCATAGTACTATTGATATGATTCCATATGATCCCTCAAGGTTTCAAGGAACATCCTACACATCATATCTTTATTTTCACCCACGTTACCAGCTCATTCATGTAAGCATCAAGATCTGTCTCCCAGTGTACTTGTCTATAGGGAACGAGTGTAAAGTTTGTAGGTTTTTAGGTATAGGGACCTGCATCAGCCTTCAAATAAACGAGATGTTGAACTTGTACCGTGGTAACCTCTAAAGCCTTGGAGGGATTGGTATAATGGCGAATTGCGTTTAATTTGATATGTTGACTCTTGGTGATTCTCATCATACATTGGAATCTTGGAATATCCTGACGGTGGTGACATCTCACAATGAGAGATAGATGGATATAGTCTTGTTGATGATGTTTTTTGGTAAATGACAACCTGGTTATCCTGAGCTTGACCTCAGCTCTACCTAAGATCTTACAACTCTGCTTGACGCTGGTGGATGGTGTAACATCCCAAAAATTTCAATCCCATGGATAATCATTTTTAATCTAGATCATTAATGATATTATCCAGTTATATTAACCTTCTACATAAGTTTGGCTATGAATTGAGGCTTCTTTTGATTCGTTCAAGTAGTTTTCTATACTATTAACCTCTAGTAGCACTCTGATTGGAATATTACTGAGTAAAATATTAGTGAGCAAGAAATTTCGAGTGAAAAAGGTCAGAAATAAGACTTTCCGAGTGAATAAAATATCTGTTTCCAAGTGAAGGTTATGACCGAGAGAAATTTCGAGTGAAGGTTGAAATTCCGAGTGACGGTTATGTCTTCTGAGTGAGTCGTGACCGAGAGAACCACTTCCGAGTGGAGTCCTGGCCTCTGACACTTCTGAGTGAAGCGTGTCCAAGAGAACCATTTCTGAGTGAAAGAAAGCTTTGGCTTCAAATGAGACATTTCTGAGTCAAATGTCTTTGAATGACTCATTTCCGAGTCAAACGTCTTCGAATGACTCACTTCCGAGTCAAACGCCTTCGAGTGCCTCATTCCCAAATAAAACATCTCCGAGTGAAACATTTCTGAGAGAAGTACTTCCAACCGAAGAAAAGTTGATTTTGAATGAGTGCTTCTCGGACCAAGATGTGTCCGAGTAGTGAATTTCCGAATGGGTTAGCTCAGAGTTGAGAGCAAATTTTTCAAATGGAATGTCCCCGAGTGCAACACTTCCGTGTGGGACGGTACTGAGTGATATTTCCAAGTGAAATTTCTGACTTCAGCGTGATATGGCACCGATTGAAATATACCGAGTAAGTCATTCCCAGGGGAAGTACTGGAACAAAGAAAGACTAACTTCGAATGAATATATTTCCGAGTGAAAAGCTTCCGGGTGAAGTAAAATATCCAAGTGATGAACCCCATTTTATTCGTGTTCAGATGTCTTAAAGTTGCCGAGAGCTTATGCTTGGTTCGTCTGCAAGCTTGTCTTCGACTCCGAGTGATACTTCCAAGTGGAACGATTTTTGAGAGGAGTGACAACTCCGAATGATCCTTTCGGTTAAGATTTCTGAGTGACAGAACTCCGAATGATCACAGTTATATGATTTTCGAGTGACACACTTCCAAGAGAAGTATTTTCGAGTGAAGACTGACTTCGAAGTCATAGATATATCCGAGTAGAAAATTCCCGAGTGAATTAAGTCTGAATGAAAAGTGACCGACTTTAAGAGAACACTTTCGGACAGAGATATCCGAGTGAGATATTTCTGAATGAGTCCGGGTGAGATATTCCCGAGTGAATCATTCCGAGGAAGGAAAGGCTATGTCCAAGTGTTTCAAGCAGAAACACTTCCGAGTGAAATCCCTCCCGAGTGAAGCTATTCTGAACGAGAGACTCTGATGGACACTCTCGGAAAAGAGATGAGCCGAACTAGTCAGAAATTGATAGGGGACTGATCAATGGAAACCAACTGGAATAGGGCTGAAACTATGACGCCATTCCTAACCAAAAGGTTGACTCATGCTAGTGACCAGTCCGCTGGTTCACACAAATCCGAGTGTGTCATTACGGTCGGTTCTGGAATAATTTCACCGAGTGAAAGACCAAGTGAGAGAGAAGTCGGTTCTGTAAAATTCTCGCCCGAGTGAAAGACCGAGTGATAGGAAGCCTCGCCGAGCGAGCGAGTGTGGAAGGGAAGGATGGCCTCTCGTCGGATTTCGCTTAAGCGAGAGGGTGCCTCGCTCAAGCGAGTGCTTGAGGAAATGGTTACTGGAACAATTTCACCCAAGACACATACAGGGACTTTTTACTCCAATCATAGCATCTTTTACATATTTTAATATATCTACTTCAATCATGTAAGCTGGCGGCGGAAATGGTCAAAATACAGCTCACTTCTTATCTAAAACCTCTACTATTTCCATAATTGGTGCACCTAACCTCCAGTCACGAGAAAGCTTGTCCCCCACTTGTCTTGTACATTATTGAATCAATACCACACCTTTTCCAAGTATGAATTCTCAAAACAACGAAAATTAGAAAAGGTCTCTCTTTCTCATTTACTTCTCTACGTACAAGTCACTATGATTCGAAGCTAGGACAGTAAGAAGAAAACGTCTTTTAGCCAATCTAAGACCCTTCATCAAGGTAAGAGGGGATAAGGTTGTGAATAAATATGGAATGGGTAGAATTGTATGCTGTTCTAGGATTTTCCAGAATTATTTTCATAACTTGTTGCTCAATTTTGAAGCTGAAAATGTGAATTTGACTCTGACTTCTTCATCAAAGTTGTAGATCTTTTTGTTATGTGAATTTTGAGACTTGAACCGAATGATTTGGATAGGTATAGCATGAGTTATAGCCAAAATACTACAGCATGTCTGTTTGAAATACGTATCTTCTATTTTGTGTATATATTAATATTCTGGGAATTATACATACGTTTTTAGACTTTGATGTCTTCAAAAAAGTTGTAGATATTTATGTTATGGATCTATAGAAAGTGGTTTCAAGTTAAAAGGATTTGATTTGCTCATGTTATGTGTGATATCCTGGACAGTGGAGTCCCGAGTGGGGAATTTCCGAGTCTAGTGTAACTTGTTCTGAGTGGAGTGCCTCCGAATGTGAAATTCCGAGTGGGATGGCACCGATGGGGATATTCGGTGTGAGTTGTCCAGGAGTACTCTGGAATAACTCCACTTGAGTAAAAAAGAAAGGAAGTCGGTTTTGGAATGAAGTGCCGAGTGAATGACCGATCAGATGATGAGTTAGTGTTTGGAATGATTCTACCGAGAGGAAATCTGAGTGAGAGAAGACTCGGATTTGGGTTGATCGTGCCGAGTGGAAAATTAAGTGAGAGATGGGTCGGTCAGGAGCATCTTGCCAAGTGAAACCTCAAGTGTTGGGGAGTCTTGTTGAACGAGAGGGTATAAGCTTGGCTCTGGAAGTTTTTCGCCTAGGCGAGGAGGTCTCGCCCAAGCGAGTCGGTATTGAATTCGGTTCTGGACAATTTTCGCTCATCCTCGCTGGCTTCGCCCAAGCGAGGCTTGCGTGTCTCGTTCAAGCGAGTCGGAATTTGCTTGAGCGAGATCGACCCCTGATGCATAATAACTCCTTTCGCTCAGCTTTTCTTTACTTCGCTCAAGTGTGCCCACGCTGGCTCGCTCAAGCGGATGGGTCTCGCTTGAGCGAGGGGCACCCTGTTGCTCTTTTTGTCTTGATTTCAACTCATTTCATTTCCCTTGCAATAAAAATGCATTCATGCAATATTTTAAAGGAATTCTGGACTCTGTATGACTCATGGAATTTCATGAGGTCCTTTCTCTTAAAGTTTATTTTCGCAACATTTAATTTCATTAATTCTTCCGCTGATTTTTAACTCGGAAAATTATCATAAAATTAATCTTTTAATTTCACCCTCTCATATCTTCATATATGGGAGTGGTTCATCATACTGTGATTATGTGATATTTCTATTTGGAATTTGAAATTATGGTCTTCATGAAAGTTGTAGATAATTTTGTTATGGAACTACAGAAAGTGGAATTACTTAAAAAGGATTTGATTTGCTCACGTTATGGTCGTTTTACTAATGTATGTTGCTGTGGTAAAATTCTGAAATTTACCTATAATGGTTATTATGGATGAAAATGATATTTCCATGTGAGCAATGATTTATTTTTGAATTATTGAGGGCCATGAAGTTGTAGGGATTCCTGGTTATGCTAATTCCTACTTGTGTATTTTGGTATTTGAAAGCGAGGGCCATGAAAGTGTAGGGATTCATGGTTATGCTAATTCCTACTTGTGTACTTCGGTACTTGAGAGCGAGGGCCATGAAGGTGTAGGGATTCATGGTTATGCTAATTCCTACTTATGTACTTCGGTACTTGAGGGCCATAAAGGTGTAGGGATTCATGGTTATACTAATTCCTACTTGTGTACTTATTTTCGCAAGGGCCATGAAGGTGTAGGGATTCATGGTTATGCTAATTCCTACTTGTGTCTCTATGAGATTTTTTACTGCAGTATTCCCACCAAACCAAAATGGATCCAGCATGACATCATTTGACTAAGTTAAAGATTTATTAAATATAAATGAACTTGTTTGGCATATTCATCATATCATTATGGTTTGTTAATTGTGTTTGTGCAATTTTACTTATTTTATATTTATTCTATATTTTGTCTCACTCTTACATTAATTTTTACAGTGCATGTTGCACAGAATGACAAGTGATGCTATTAATGGAGCTTTTATGATTTATTGCTTGGACTTTGGCTTCATTAAAATTTAATGGATTGTAATAATATTATGTACCATGTACTGTAATCTTCTCTATCGTTTCCGCTATATATAAATGTTTTAATGTTTTAATGTTTTAATTGTTCATGACTAGTATGCATGATAATATTCCGCATTTATCAATTTTTACGTGACCTCAGAATTTAAATTACGAGTTTCAAAATGATTATTTAAAAATACAAAAAATTTGTTCCAAAATTTTAGGGCGTCACAGATGGTCTCATGCTTAAGGTCTAAATGAGCTATTACTCTGGCTTTCCTCTCAAGCAAGGGAATTGATGTCAGGTTAACCATAACCTAAATTATAGCCAAAAAGCTTATTCTCATTGTGGGTTACATCATGTAGATGACCCCCAGGAGTTCCTTTATGATTACTCGTGTTCATGAATACAATTGCAATTTAGTGAGAATAACTTTAGCACGTACAACTGGGCATGGTAATGATTTGTTTGGTATAAGGGACAGACTTCTCGTATTTGGTACTAGGTATATGAGTCTAGTATCTTACAATGGTCCAATAAGAATCTAGTATTATATCCTTAAATTCAGTGGAAATCTCAAGGTCTTGTTATTTTTCATCCAACACACACTAGTATCATCTACAAAGACACTTTGACGCTTAAGTCAATTCAATACCGATATCAGAGCTCAAACATTAGGATTGGTTGAAGTACCTCATGCATAGTAAATGAGTGGTATTTATAGGAGTTAAGTGACGATTCTGTCTTACGTGGCATGTGTTAATATTTTTCCGTAAAGTATAGGGAAAGCTAACATAAGTACAAACATTCTTGACACATTTATAGGTTTGTTCTGGCATACGCCCCTAGCATGTTCCTTGACACTTATTCAATACCAAATCATATCAATACTGAATATTAGGGGATTTACATGGGAGTTATATTGTTTGGGTCATATTAATACCAAATGTAGCTATACAAGTACTAGTATAGAATTATGCCATACAAGATATACTCTTCTCTGTATCGATATGCATCTTAGGATACCATGGCCAGTATTAATCCCATATCAATATTATAATCAAATAACAAATAGAAGTATGAAAGCTAAACAATTCAATCCAATCCAAACCTTAGTTAATTGGATCTGCATGTTAAATCTATCCTTTTATAATAAGAAGGGGTTTGAGCACAAGTCATACCTAGTAGAACATAGAATAAATGTCCAAGTGTAATTAGCGCACAACCCAATATGCATGATGAAGGTAATGATAGCTAAATATTAAAAGAGATAGTGACAACACTATGTGAAAATTAAAAACAAAAAACGAAATACAAAGAAGTGACTTAAAATAAGTTTGTTATAGTTAACAAAATTAAAGACTTGAAATCAAAACTAAACATAAAAAATCTATTCACTCAAAATACTCTAAACCCTAGAGAAAATTCTAGGATTAGGATTTCTTTATTAAAATGTCACTTAGGAAACTTTACAATGTATCTAATGATCTATTTATATATAGAGATAGAAACCCTAATTTAGGTTTGGTTTGTGACATCATACAAATATCTTAATTAGATGTATGTGAGGGACCACAAACTTGGAGCGGTTGCTATAAAGTCCAAGTTAATACACGATTCGAGTGAAAATCTCGAAGGGACATAATCAAAGTGATAAAAAAATTGATAAAATCAAGACATAAAAAATATAAAGGATTAAATATATATATATATATATATTAATTAAAACTTATTTACAAAGTTTTAGTTGTGGATATAGCTAGGTGATCCGGTCTCGATACCGGTATCCGTTCTACAAGGTATATTTCAGCGTCTTTGACAGTTTGCCAACGTGCAACCGGTGTCATCGGTACACATCCGGACTCTAATTCCGTATCAGACGTTCACCCTATACCGGTTAGTCCGGATAACATACATGTCACCATACAGAAGACAAAGGGCATTGCTACAAGGACAAGGATAAAGATTCCATTCCTCACACTACGAGCCAAAATCTGCTCACGGGAATGATCAACTTGTCCCCTAAGTCCAGCCCATACTCCCTACGCTCAATATAAAATGGCAACTTGACTCAATCATACTGGCAAGTGCATAATAAAATAATAATTTATAATATTATTGGAGGTTAGTGGTTCCCCACTAACAAGTCCTCGTTTATCGAGCCAATCAGGTATATGAACTCTCTTCATCAATGAAGAGGGGGATCTTCGACTCTATTCAACTTACAATTACTCTCTGAAAAACATTCCTCACGGGGAATACGATTACTGACTTGAGCGTCGGAGAATCTTCGCAGGTGACACCACCTTTCGCCCACATCAACGCGTGAGGACGGTGTGAAGGACCTCTAGGACGCACAGACCGCTCTCTTCATACAGAAACATCGGATACATAGACCAGATACTCACATAACCGGTCTTCAGAGACGTAATCATCTCACTATTTATGACTGGCCCGACACCGGATCTCTTGACCCCGGATCAGGACATATCACTAGGTATATGGGCTGTCCCGACCTGTAATGGGTCAACCTGCATAAGCTCGCCCTGCAACGGGCCAACCTGTGTGAGCCCGCATTTTAAATAGGCCAATTTTTTTAAGACCGTGTAAGGACTACAAACCTGTGGGTTGACCTGCATATATTTTTATAATTTTTTGGTTTTTTTACTTTTGTTTTGTTTTAAAATTATTAGGATTTTGTCCAAAACACATACTTTTTTATGAAACTCAAGTCACATATAATTTAAAACATTTAATCATCCAAAATCAAGAACCTTCACAGCTAATTTTTAATAAATTAACAAATAATGAAATTTAAATATCAACTTTTTCATATTTCAATATAAGAAACAATGATATAACATCATCTTAGGTTACAAGTTCTTTCTTTGTATAAAAAAAATGTAGTACGAAAGTGAAATAGTATGAAGAAAATGTAGAATTTATTTAAATTAAAATAAAAAAATTAAATATATATTGGCTCGCGAACCTGCAAGTTGGACTCGTTTAACCCGTAGATTAAACAGACTCAACCCGCGAAACCCACATTTTAAATGGTCTTTTTTTTCTCAACCCATAACCCGTATAAAAGTGGGTTAAACGGACCAGCTTGTGGACCCGAGCCCATATACCCAATTCAAATTGTGTAAGGGAGCATGGATATCTCCTCAATGTTGATTGGGTTCAGTATAATAAAATAAATAACTTATATAATCCTCTGTAATTGTCATCTTGAAAATCTGTTTAGACATGTTTTGGCAAAATTCTATAGCTAGCTCCCCCGTGATTGCGGAGAGCTGGATCTCGCAAGTTGTAATCAGCGATTAGAAGTTAGTGACAGTAAGTGATACTTCAACATTTGTCCTTGTACTACATGACTTTAAATATTTAATTTTTTTTAAAGGTGAGTTCAGTCATAAAGATAAAGGTGTTTAGTTTCCCCTTTAAATTTGTGAAATCTCAATTTGACCAACCTCAAAAAAAGGTTTACAATTCAACGAAGTTTTGACTATCTCAAACGGTGTAAAGATCAATATTTGTCTTAATTTTTTTTATTATTTTATTTTTCAAACTGCGTACCAAACAGACACTTAATTATGTAGAGCATATCTTAAGTCTTACATGTTGACAAACTAGTTACAAATGTATTTATATTATATATATATATATATATATATAACTTATTTAAATTTGAATCAAAGATTATTATAAATAGTAAAAATTTTGTTATTAAAATTTAATAAAATTATATTTTTTATAACTCTTAGATTATAATCATCTTAGGTAATCTATCCCCTAGCTAGTGGTACAGAAATATTTATATATCATCTACTATAAGTTTTTTTATTGCTATTTTAATTAAACTGAAATATAGAATATATCTTATGAGAAAGGTTCTCTTACGTGAGAGTGAGAGTGAAAGGAGTAAATCTGGGTCATATAACCATACAATGGATGGTTGAGATTAAAAGTTTTTCAAAGTCACATGATTATTTAAAAGGTCACATGACTTTTTAAAAACTCACATGATTAATCTCAATTATCCATTGTATGATTATACGGTCCAAATTCACCCCTCTGACTCTCACATAAGAGAGTCTTTCTCATATGATATATTTTTTATATATATAAACAAGGAGTCAACGTAGCTCTTTTGTAATTTTGTTAGCCTTTTTGATGGCCAAGGAATCTTCCCTGTTTCTAGATATATAGAATTGTGAAAGAAGACGTTTTCTAAAATGTCATGCTAAAACAAATATTATTATTATTATTTGTTGACAGCTGAATATATATTTAACAGGAAAGGAAAGATGCATGTCGGTGAGCAAATTAATGATTACTAATGTTTTCACTCTTACTTACTATCTAAGCATCATGCTTATATTCATTACAAGTTTGCGACTGACTTGCCTGAAATTTCCCGTTACGCGGTTTACTCCATCCCCAACGTTGCTTCCGACTCCATATGTTTTGCCTATATTGTGTTTGAGATTAAATAGACTTTATTAGGATCAAAGGAATATGTTGTTTTGTTTTCTTTTAATGCAAAATGCTAGCCAACCAATATTGAAAGTTTTTGTTTATAATTATTATCATTACTCGTATTAATTTTTAAGTAATAAATTTTTATATAATTTTTAATATGAAAATTTTATTTTTTTCTTAAACAATACTCTTAAAATACTCATTAGGATCCGATTGTCTCAACTTTCACTAAACCCTAAACCCTAAAGAATATGTGGCAGATTGTTAAACTGAGGATAGTGAAGATGATAGAAGATTTTCATAAGAATAGGTACTTACCTAAAGATGCCATGCAAATGTATCTTCATTTAGGAGAGTTCAAACCTAAATCTCTCATTGGTTGCGTACATAAAATTATATAACTAAAAAACATTATGAAGATACATTTCTTCAAAAGTAAACTTGTTGGCTTTAATTGTGAAGCCAAGGTGCTTAATTGACATCTTTAAAATTCGAGTATGATCTTGGCCTGGAGTTAAATTAAGTAAATGGTTTTATATATTTTTTTAAAATGAATGGAAATGGAGCCAAAAGTCATATCAATATTGTAATTAAACTACCATGTTAAGACCCCTTATAATAAAAATTCTGCCTAGCTAATTAAAAAAACCCTGACGGCACTAGTTAACCAAACCGCTTTTTCTTCCGTTCACCTTAATCAACTTGTAAAATCGTTAAAAAGTTGGGTTTTTTTTTTTCTGTGCATGTGTTGCATGCAATTAATGTATAAATTCTTAGGCACCTAATATTAAAACGATTTTCCAAGCATATTTATTGTAAGTATATGACCAAGAGCTACAAGTTAGTTAACTGTCAATCATTAAGGTTTTAATTTTCCTCTGTGGCCCCTAGTGTACCCACTAGATATTACAAATCTCGATTATATGTTAATTCTAGCGTAGTTGACACTTGTAAGTAATAAGCTATGGAAACTTTATCTCAAAGAAAATGAAGTTATAATGTATTAAATGCTTTATACGCGCTTTCTTTTCTATATATACATATCAAATCACCAAACCCAGCCAACCAACCATTGGGAATTAACGAACGATGCTTTCTACTACTACTTATTACACTTCCCTGCTAGCAGCAATTTTCTTAGTTCTAACCTTTCTTTTACCCTCAAATGGTCAATTAAGTGCAACGTTCTATTCTAGTACATGCCCCAATGTGTCATCCATCGTGAGAAATGCTGTTCAGCAAGCTCTACAATCTGATTCCCGTATTGCTGCAAGCCTCACTCGCCTCCACTTTCATGATTGCTTTGTTAATGTAAAAATTAACTAACTCACAATTGATATATACCTCTATCTATTTATTTTGCCTGATCAAGAATTAATAAGCATCATTTTAATTTTTTTGCTTGCAGGGGTGTGATGGGTCAATTTTGTTAGACCAAGGTGGTAACATCACACAGAGTGAGAAAAATGCAGCTCCCAATGTCAATTCTGTTCGGGGCTTTAATGTGGTTGACAACATTAAAAGTTCCCTTGAAAGTTCATGCCCTGGGGTTGTATCTTGTGCTGATATTCTTGCTCTTGCAGCTGAATCTTCTGTGAACTTGGTAACTTTACTGTCTTTTGCAAAACTTTTCTTTTTCTTAATGCACATAAAGGGAGTGGTTGGAGGGTACTCATGCACAACCTGAGATTGGATGAAATTACATTTAGTAACCTATTTATTTTAGCAAACATAGGTTTAGATAAGCTAGATGGAAAAGATTCATTAAGGTAGAACATTTAACTTTAATAAACACTTATAAAAAGATATTTACACAATAAATTCTTTACATTAATAAATTTTAATTTTATAATTTTATAGTTACAAGTTGAATTCTTAACTTCAATTTACATTGGTACACATTTTCTTTTAAAAGTATTGTATATATATACATCATATTCAATGTATTTTTGTGCATATTAGTAAAACCAAGGACATGAGAGATACCCAAACTATATACATAGTCAATTCCAGCTCTTTCAAGCAAAACATAATTTCATTTGACCATTCAAGAAAGAATCATTTTTCTACTTCTTCCAAATAATATATTTTCTCATCATTTTGACCATGACCATTTCATCTTAAAGATCCCATTGAATCTTTCAATCGATAAGCACTAAAGAGTAGCAAGCCATACCACATTCCAGGCCTAGCTTTTTGTGCCAAAAATAGTTCAACTAAATATAATTGCTGATGTAAAATGTTCCCTGGAAGTGCCACTTTTCTTGTACCTATTATTTTGAGCAAGATATATGCATGGTGTATAATAAAGTGTAAAATTTTGCAGGCAGGAGGCCCTTCATGGAGCGTACCACTTGGAAGAAGAGACAGTCTAACTGCAAACCAAGCAGGTGCCAACAGCTCCATTCCCTCTCCATTTGAGAGCCTAGCCAATGTCACATCCAAATTCTCTGCTGTTGGCTTAGACACCACTGATCTCGTTGCATTATCTGGTAAACTATTTCTATATTCATCTCCACTTTATTTACTTACACACCCTTCATGTTTATGCAACTCTTTTAATTAAATTTGATCGAGCTTCACTTTAGTGATTCACATGACTTTTTGTTTTTAAGGCTAACATATGTGTTTCAACTCTTTAGTTTTTCTAATAAAAAAATCTTAATTTGGTTTCAAGTTTTTTTTCTGTCTCAATTTAGTTCTTCAATAAGTTTTGAAACATTCTTAAAGTGGTTTGCACCTCAATTTTGTGCCCTTTAGAAATTGGTTGACTGAAATTGGAGTTTGTAAAATAGGTGCACATACATTTGGTCGAGCCCAATGCCAATTTTTCTCCCAAAGGCTATTCAACTTCAGTGGCAGTGGAAGCCCAGACCCAACCCTGAACTCAACCTATTTGGCAACTCTGCAACAAAACTGTCCACAAAATGGGAATGGGTCTACATTGAACAACCTTGACCCTTCAACCTCTGACACTTTCGACAACAACTATTTCTCCAATCTTCTCATCAACATGGGTCTTCTCCAAACGGACCAAGAACTCTTCTCCACCAATGGCTCTTCCACAATCTCCATTGTTAACAACTTCGCCAATAACCAAACGGCCTTCTTCCAAGCTTTTGCTCAATCAATGATTAACATGGGTAACATTAGCCCATTAACCGGATCCCAAGGAGAAATCAGAACCGATTGTAAGAAAGTCAATGGAAGTTGAACCCCAGAGAGATGTATAATGAGTTTTACAATCTTTTATATAGTTGATTAATTTGTTTCCATCAACTTAAAGTATACTTGTTTTTATTTTGCATTTGTTTGGCTATATAAGAAATTGATGAGAAATTAATATCGTATTTGCAATTGTGAATGTGAGCGGAGTTAAAATATAGTTCAGTTTTTTGCGTTTGTGTACCGGGCTGCAAATTAGTTGAGCAATTAAATGTGGCTTCTAGGTCTTGTATTCTTTTCATTCCTCTAAAATGTTGTAATATTTAATAAGTATTTCTGAATGGAAATTTCCTAGTGCACTTTGCAAGTATTTTCTTTTCTTGTGGTATAGCGGCACAATTGCATGGGCTCGGAATCAATTTAATAAATAAATAAATAACTGTAAAAAATGAATATTATATGATTATTGCTTTGTTTTGGTCAAAAACACTACTTTAAATATATATTCTTATACCAATTGGTTATGGTTCAGTTGATAATACAAGCTGACATTATAAGAATATTTTTGAATTTCATTCTTATTAAACATATTTATTGAGAGAGATAGAGTCTTAATTGTAAATAAACTCAAAGAGGAAGATATCTTAACATCAAATATATGTTTTTGTGTCAAGTTTAATTTTTATTGGTGTCTAGCTTAACTCAAAGTTGAAGTTGACAATGGTATTTACAACATGTTTGGTTTGCGGTTCTTGTAAATGGAACGGCGCTTTATCAATAGAAAAAATTAATTCTACAGTTAAGAAGTTTTAATGATTTTGAATGGCATGAAAGATTAATATTAATTTTTAAATTTTTTTATTTTTATAACTTTGTTTCACCAACTACAAACAAACTTTCTTTTACTCCAACTTGAAATAGTCCAATATGCCACAACGGGTCTGGACCCAATCTCCAACTACTGGCCCATAAGGCTCATATTCAAGAAGATATAATAACGGATTTCGCGTGACACAACATGACGGGCTTCGTGATTTTGTTTATAATTTGACAAGAAATAATAAATGAGTTTTGTTTTATAAACTTTAATGCTGAGTTTCTTTTAAAAGAAAAAAGGATTCGGCTCTTAGGCTAAGAAGCCTGTGTTGAGCCGGTGCTAAGCCTTGTCTTTGATATTTTCTAAATCGGTTAATTCATTTGATATAAAAATTATTTTCATAGTGTTTTTACCTTGGTTTTTTAATAATTAATTTTAAAAGTACTTTTACACCATTTATTTTAAAAATCAATATGAAAAACGTATATTTTTTTATACCTGTTAATAAATAATTGGTGTTAAAAGTCTTTTAAGTGAACTATCCCAACAAATTACAAATCCCCTTTGCAAAGTAGACCAATGTACTTCATTATAGATCTTCCAAAATGACTTCTTATTTGTTAGAAGTCTTACATCACTTACCTCATATTATGTCATATGGTTTAAATATTTATTGGACTATTTCTCTTATTGTTAATTGGTCTTGGGTCTTAATCTGGTATTAGTCGTTATGGGTTAAAAATTACATTTTGTTTAATCTAACAAACTTCATTGAAAAGGGCATATTAATAATTTTGAGATGCAACCTTAATATATTGATATGCCAGTAATATACTAATATTCCCTACTGCCACCCATGAGTCAATCTTTCTAAATCTTACTCTCCTAACAATATCTACAGTAGATAATGTGATATGCGGCGCAGTTTGAGTATTTACACTGTTGTTTCAATAAATCAGTGTAAAAAATATTTTTTGCACCAATTTATTGAACCAATCAATGTTAAAAAACTTATATAAACACAATTTATTAAATCGATTCAACATGTAAGCGATGTTAATAAGTGTTATTTTACCCACTGGCAATTACCGCGGAGGAGCTTCAGTCTGACAATCCTTAACTTTTTTTTGTCAATGGGAGGGGAGAACAAGGTTTAAATCCTGGTTTTTAAAGTAATCCCAAAGACTCTTTACCACTTGAGTTGTATGGTGAGGTGTCTGACAACCCCTATAAATTACCGAAACTGGATCCAAAGGTCTGCTATAAAATCAGCTTTAAAGAAGCCTGTTTCTCCATTCCCACACGCCACACTCCAAGTAACAGCCCAATCATCATGGCCCAAATCAAAATTGTTTGACCCATTGCACACGGTCCCAACATTCCAATCTGAACCATCTTCAAAACAGGGTAATCACAAATATAAATTGCTAGTCTCAATTTTTGGATATACTTTTTCAATCTGATCATCCGAAACAAACCAATTAAGTAGGATTAAGTTTTTCTATTAATCGGATAAAAATTAATTCAATTCAATTAAGAACCTATTGTAATCGGATATCGGAGGTTGGATTTCAAGTTCGTAACTTAAATATTCTATTACCACCCCACCTAATTTTATATCATTTTATAAATTATTTTTACACCAACCTAACCTAACTAAAAGAGCAAGTTCACGCAGAAGAAATATGGAACTCATTTATTTCTAAAAGTTAAATCTAAAAACATTCTTTTATTTCAAAACTTTAGTGTGTACTTTGTAATGTTTGTTGATCATGAATTTATAATGTTTAATTAGGGATTTAATTTTTATATTCAAGGGTTTAATTATGGATTCCAGCAATTGTTATTTTAAATTTTTCTATATTTTTATTTTCATAAATTTTATAATAGGTTACAAATTAATCAAATATTCAATCATCTGAACCAATTTAAATTGAATTGAATTTTACAAAAATATACAAATTCGGTCTAACTCAATCCAATTTACTTTGATTGAATCATATTTTTCTTTATTATAATAGGCTACAAATTAATCAGATATTCTATCATTTGGTTCAAACCAAACCAATTTATATTATATTGACTTTAAAAAAAATAAAAATTTAATCAAATCCAATCAAATTAACTTTCATCAAAACAATTTCATTTTTACTCAAATCAGACCTAATCTAATATAGTATTCTTTCCACCCTAAAAATTGGGCGATGTAGTACTAAGCTAAATTCTAACATCATCACCCACGTAACCATAACAGGAGGCACATAGCATTAAAAAGTTTCTCCATGTTACTTGGAAAAATACTTTTGACTAACATCCAGTCCCAATCACCAGAAATTGAGACCAATTTATTAACAGTCCAATCCCACATGTAGGTAGAAATATCAGTCATTACCTCCTGAACACATTGTCCAAATGGATGCCTAAATAAAGTTTAAGAATGAATGATTTTCATTGATTTAGAAAGTGATACATGATGAATATATATACAAAGAATGAAACTGACTTCCTAATATTAGGAGATAACAGAAGATAAAATGAATTGGAATACATTTGAATAGATGATAAACAATAGTAACTAATAGCTAAGATACAGAAAGAGATAATGTCTATCTGCTACGCCCACGCAAGATCATGTCACCATCAGAGACATGCATCTTGGCTCTAAACATGCTAAACTTGGCAGTGGTCAGAGGGTTGACCAACTCATCTGCAGATTGATCACTAGTGGAAATATGCAACACCATTAATTTCCTTTGTTACACCAACTCACGAACAAAGTGAAAGTTATAGCCAAATGCTTCATTCTAGAGTAAAATACTGGATTTGCAGATAAATAAGTCGTATCAATATTGTCAAAATGAATTGTTGGAGGCAAGACAAAAGATAATGGAGCTCATGAAGAAGATTAGATAACCAAACCACCTCTGCTGTTCTATTAGCGACACTCCTATATTCAGCCTCCGTGGAGGATCGAACAACACTTTTGGTCTCTTAGAAGACCACGACAATGGGTTGCCACCAAGAAAGATAATGTGTGTTGACATAGTGGTATAAGTTTCAACGTTTCCTGCCCAATCAGCAACACTAAAGGCCTCCAATATGAGTTGGGCAGGTTTCTAAGTTGAAGACCAGAGTTCAATGTGTCTTTTAAGTAACGCAAGACTCTCTTGAGTTGCTGCATATGAGTCTCGGTGGGTTTGTGCATAAACTGAAAGAGTTTGAGGGTGTTTGGTTTGCACTTAGGGAAATAAAGTTGAGTTGAAGTGAAAAATTTAAAGGTTTATATTAATTCTTCACCGCGTGTGAGACAATCAAAACTCTATTGACCCGTAGGATCAAAATTCTCCTTCTACTCAACAGAGGTTATCTCCGTTTGCATAACCTCTAAACGTGCTCTTTATTGATTACAAAGGAAATTTCAGGTCTGGTGTGAGTAACATATTGGAGAGCCCCAATAATACTTTGTAACATAGAGGCAACAACAGCTGCCGAACCATCATGCAACTTGAGAGAAGTGCCAAAACACAATGGTGTGGAGTATGATTTCGCCTCTTTCATGTTGCGCCTATCCAATAACTCACGAATGTATCTATGCTGTGAGAGAAAAATTCCAGTACGGGTACGATGTGTCCATGAGTTGACTCCGCTGCCACCCAACAATACGTCAATACACAAGGAATTCTACCCGTTTCAAATTTTCAATCGAATCTTTAGTAAACAAGCCTGTTTCATCATCTCCAAATTTCTACATCCCAATCTTTATTAAACAAGCCAGAAGAAGATCCATAAAACTAAAGAACGACACAAGGAACAAAAAATGAAATTATCTATGGTTTATCCGACATGAAGAGTTTCTTTGGTAAACTTTAAAAAAAAGTACTTTATTTTAATAAATACTTATTTCATTACCCTAACCCTAAATGTAGAATCAATTCTCATGTTTGGAGGTGATTATATAAAAGAAATTATTTAAATAATTTATTTTGTTTGAATTGTATTGAAAATATTGTTAGAATTTAAAAGTTTTAAATATAAAATTGTAAATTTGAGAAGATGCAAAAAGTAAAATAGAAAAAGAATGAGTGTATATGAAAAATAAGTATTTTTTTATAATTAGAATCTAAAAAAATTTAATTCCCAATTATAACCAGTTTCTTTTACATAAAATAATCTAATAGATTATAATTTATTTTTCATAAAAATACTCAAACATTAAAAAAATACTTTTGATACAAGCTCAAAAAATAATCTCTTTTTTTTTGGTCGAAAGTACAAAGAAATACAAAATTTTAAAAAAATAATCTCTTAAAACTCAAACACACTCGAAGTGGGCTGGGCGTAGGTAATTGCATGTGGCTTCTTTTTCAGATGGGTTTGGTTTTTTCAAGTGAAAAAGAAAAGTGTAGAACGATAATGGAGCAAATGCCTATCCCTATTTATCCGATTTAAACTATATTCAGCTTAGAATAGCATAGCATAAAATTGAATTTAAATTTGTAGTTTGAGTGATTAATTTTGATGGAAAGGGAACAAAACAGAAACAGATTGATAGATGATGATTGGACACACGGGTGAGTGCGTCTGAAGGCATCTTATGTCCTATTTCCAGTCAACAACACTTTGCAACCATCATCATCATCATTCCCAACTTCACCCTTCTTTTTATGCCCATAATAATAATAATCATAAAATGCTTCTATTCTATAAATTATTCATAATGAATGCCAATATATTCCATTCCCATGTCATCATAATTCTTCTTTTGGACACACTTCCATCATTGTTTATCATTATTATCATAACCTTCATAATTATTATCCTACTATATATCCCTCTCAAAACTTAGGCATGCATGCCCGAAATGGTCACATTATTATTAATTAATTCTGAAATTTTTTGCATGAAGAAAAGCAAGGACTTTCCAATGACAAAACAAAATAAGAAACATGATAAATAAGGTTTGTAATATGCCCTCTATGATCATGAATATTCCAACCATTATACATGGCTACCAACTATTCTTCTAACCAAGAATGAAATTATACGCAAAACTTTTCAAAAGGTGAAGTGTAATCCAATGATATTAGTTTCCCCATAGCTTAATTTTTATCTGTTATTCTTCTTTAAATTTCTTTTTACCATTTATACCAGAGAAGAAAATATATTTACGAGACTATATTTTATTATATAAATTAAAGATGTAAGATGAAATTAGCTACCGAATATTATGCAATACTTAAAATTAAGGTTACCGAAACGTTTTATGACCAATTTTCAATGTTTTTAAAACTATTTATTTTTAATGTTAACCATACAAAATTCATTTTTTTTATGTTACAAAAAATTTTCAATACTTTTTTTTTTAAAAAAAAACCAAGATCACAGATTTTTATTAAAAACAATACCAGTGGTACTCACAAGTGAATTACAATTCCCACACACAGCTGCTATTCCTTCACTGATAACCCACCCCCACCGAACTTATTTTAGCTTACTACAGAAACCACTACAAAAAGGTTACTATTTACTACACAACTTTTTTTTAATTTTTTTAATATAGTCTTTAACTAATAAATAATAAAGTATTAATAAAGATATTTAAGATTTCAATTAACACTAAAATGTATTATACTTAACATTATATAAACAAATTTATTTATCAGTATAATTCATTAAATTGTTAGTTAAATTTAGATTTTTTATAATAATATTTTAATTTTTTAAGTTGAAATCTATAGCAACAAAGACTTTTTGAAAACTTCTAAATTTTGTGTTAAAAAATAATAAATTTTTTGTAGTAAACATAGGCTTCAGAAACTGAAAACCAATATCACCCGGCTGAAAACCAAAGGTGTAATTTATTTATATATAGGTGGAAATGAATAGTTAGTTTATTAATCTTTTTTAACATAATAATTCGAATTACGATCATTTCCATCCTTTTCCTCTACTTCATCAGTAAACCACCTAAGACACAATGCATAAGTTTAAAATGCATTGTTATCAAAACCGAATCGGTTTGGTCGGTCCGACCGGTTGAATCGTGAACCGCTTAGGTGACCGGTCCGGGTCAATTCTTTAATACTACCGGTTCAACCACGGTTGAACCCCAGTTTTAGTACGTTTTTCATGAACCGGTGCCTTCACCGGTTCAATGACCTGTCCAGTTTCATAATATTTTATCATCCACAAAAATTTATTTATTCCTGCTAATAAATTATGTTGGGATAGAACAAAGAGAAGTCACAACATCAAAAAGATCATCACCATACATTAAGGACATGGTTCAAGAAAACTAGTGTATAATTATAAGAGACCATAATACAATTTAAAACTTTTAGGCATTATATGTATACATCTACTTATAAATCATTCAACTTGTCAATACTTATCTAATGTGGGACTTCCATAAACACTTGCTTCCAACACTTCTCCTAAGTGTGATTTTATTTCACATTTGAATGCTCCTTTTTTGGTGAAAGTTTCTTCTTCATTGACGAGTATACATGGTCTAACACCATAGCATTGTCATTGCTCTCTTCCACATAGGTAGAGATAGAAATGAGTCAGGTCGTCTGTCAAGGACCGGTGACATGGTCTGTTTAAAACCTATATCGGTCAGGTTTGTCTAGTTAGAAGGCTAAGCTTAGATGTTTAAAAAAGGCCTTTTTAAGTAAACAAACCAAGTCATAAGCTTTCTACAAAACCCTTGAATCCCAACAGGCCGGCCCATCTAATTGACATAACTACTAATTATTTATATTTATAACATAAAAATAATATATATATACATATTACATATTTACATATATTAATTAATATTACAGTTATAATAATTTTTATATTATAAAATTTTATTTTATAAAATTTTATTTTATAATTGTTTGGATCAATTGTAGCAATTATTTTGAATTTAATTACCTTTGCTTTGTACTTTTTGAATTTAAAATCAAGTACATTTGCCTCATTTACATTGGCAGACCCATTTATAATGATAAGCATGTTTACATTGATAGGCTCGTTAACTTATGCAGTTTGATAGGCTTTTTAGGTGGTTGATATTTTGAAAGCCTAATTGTAAACAAGTCATTTATATAAGATTTTAACAGGTAAGACCTTCAAACAGACAAGGCGAGACCTTGAAAAAAAGCCTATGATAGGCTAATATGTCCAGCTCGGGCCTTGACAGTTGGAAGTACGTCAGGCTCAGGCCTTTCAAAACTCGACTTGGCCTACTCCATTTCCATCCCTACATATGGGTTGTTATTCACTCAACGACTACTTTGTTGGCTCCACTGACAATCTTTACGGGCTCCATTGGAACTTTGCTAGGGTTTCAACCTGTGTCACCATTCTCTCTATGGGACACCATCAACATCACCATGTGGAGGCACACACTCGTATGGGCCAATTACCAAATTGATTTCGTGGGATATTCAACACACCCCCTCACACCCGAGAATGAACACTTGAATGCAAATATATACGTGTAATCTAATAACATGAGACTTTCAACAAATTATACTTCAAATTTAGTCACAATTAAAGTTTCATATATTCTTTTCAAAAGGTGTATTTAGTTATAAACATAAATTAACTTTTAATTTATGGTGTTGGATTGTTTTATTAAGATTTATTATTTGCGGATCCATATCACAATCTCAAACTACCAAGTGGATAAATTAGTTAGGTAAGGGTTGTTTTTATCTTAACATGTAGTTTTGAGTTCGAGTAGAAAAAAAATATAATATCATTAAATTTTAGTAGAAAGAATCTACTATCCATAATGATATTGTTTAATTGAACTTAAATATATATATATATATATATATGTATATATATATATATATAATTCTTTATAATTTGGCTTTGATTGATGGGCCACCACCTCTTGCAATTTAATAGCGTAATAATCTCCCATAATCACAAACTTAAAGTTTTTCAAAAAGGTTAATTTAAGACTAGCCAATATAATAAGTAAAGATATCCTCATAAGCGCGTCATTAATCAGCTACAAGGTCATCAAAATACTCATCAAAGTGCAAATATTTTAGGATGAATTGTCCCATACTTTGCCAACATAGAGCATTCCAGGTTGGAGAAGTTGAAGATTACGATGGAAATGATTATCATCATCATGATAATTCACGAAACAAAAAAAAGCGTGTTAAATGCCTCATAATGATGTACTGTGATGTAAGGAACAACAAACTTCCATATACAAGATTGCATGCCGAGTTGTCCCTTGCATGTATGGCCCTATTCACATACTAACATATTGTTCGAGCTATGCATGCTTTAGTACTAATTACTTACCCCATGTGTTTAGGCAGATTACAATTATGCAAGTCAGGTTAATGCAGTCATGATTAATTTTCCTTATGCCGCTTTTTCATTCTGGATCATCCATCATTCCACACAAGATTTTATGACCCTCGGTCTCTTTCGTGTAAAATTGTTATGAGAAACACTTTTTATTAAGGGAACATGAGAATTCAACATATCATTAACCAACAGGGACTCACAACCTGGAGAAATAGATTTCATCCAATATCCCTTATTGACATCAAAGACCAACTTAGGTAGAAAGTCAGCAACACAATTTGACTCTATTAATATGTGCCACCTTTAGAGAATCAAACGAACTAGAGAAGGAACCTTTTGCATGAGAGAGAACGTCATGGAAGAAAGTCCTAAAAAAGATACACATGCATGCTTACTCCATTAATTAGCAACAGCCAAGCAATAATCAGTCTTGAATGTGTAATGAACTTGTATGCTGAGGTAGCAGAATTTGTTATAACAGAATAAATTGTGCAATATGTTGAGAAGTTGGAAAGTATAAAAGGCAAAAAAAAAAAAAAATTATGAGAATTAGGGGGGAAGATTATTGATGAAGTTTTTCCTCTCTTTCTCTCATAGTTGTATTTTCTTTTCTTTGGGTTTATCGTTGCTCATTCCCTGTTATCCTTCTTGCATTGGTTTCACTTCAATGGTGTGACAATAAAAGGATCATTTACACTTAGTCTAATTAATTGTTCTATACATTGGTTTAGTTGTTGTCAAATTGCCATTGTTATATTTGTGTTTTCGCTTATCTCACATGACTTAAGAAATTTCATCTAAAGATTGATGAACTGGAATCTATGGTAAACGACTTTTACGTTTGGCGGAGGATCAACATATTATTGTGCATGCTTTAGAGGGTGTTTGGTTTGCAGTTGAGGAACCGGAGTTGAGTTGAAGTGAAAAATTTAAAGGTTGATATTAATTCTTCACGCCGTTCGATACAATCAAAACTCCGTTTATCCATAGGATCAAAATCCCACTTCTACTTAACGGAGAAAAACTGAGCTTTCCTTCGTTAGGGACGTACCCCAAACGACCTCTTAATCGCATAGAATACACCTTAGCTATGCTTGATGACTCCAATGGCATCATAGCCAATGAGAAGGACTCAAGTTTGGTGGCAACAACAAGGATTGATGATTTTAGCATTCACTGCACAATATTGGAGATGTAATTCTCCACATCATAGAACCCAACCCTCATGAAGTGGATGATATTGAAGATCAAATGGTAACTCTACCTAATTCAACAAATTTAATGATTCTTACATCTATAAAATCCCTTTAGGATCATGACTCGGCTATCATCAACTCCAATCTTCTTGCCTATAATGTTACATCACAATACCCAATTGTTACTTTAATAGTAGAATTGGCATATTTCCAACAATTTGATGCTCATTTCTGATTAGCTCTACCTTTAAGGGTTTATTGTCATCACATACTATCTTCATCAAATTTCCATGTATGTTTTTCCCAGATGGTCCTTTTACGCCGACGTTTTGTTTTAGATAGTTTCTTTTTCTTGGGAATGTCTTGAAGCAATTGTAACCATAGGACCTAATATAGGCTTTTGGATCTAAATCCTGAAGCATTCATCATCTACATCCTTGCTTCATCTCCTCCATATGTTATATGCTTGGCCGTAACATGTATGGTAGAGAAGTGAAATAGAAAATTGAATAAACCTCACTAATGATTTGTTTGGGTGCTCAAAGGAAATAACAAAGAAAGAAATTAGAAGGAAAGAAATATAAAGGAAATAAGAAGGAAAAATATATGTTGTTTGGATGAAGAAAAATAGAAAAAAATCAATGGAAAAAAATCTTTTTTTGTTTGGATAGATGGAAAGAAAATGGATGGAAATAAAATAATTGTTTGAGAAATAAATTAAATTTTATGATAAAAATTAAATTTTTTATTATAATCAACTTTAATATATAAAAAATTTAGTTTAGTTTATTTTATATTTTTTAATAATATTTATAAATTTATTAATATTTATTAAACACAAACCTCACTTAATTTCTTTCCATATGAAAAGAAAATTAATTTTCATCAGGCCCCACTTATTTTTTTCTTTTTCCTTTCTCTTTTTCCTTCTAAAGAAACAAAGGAAAACTTATTTTCCCTCCTGTTTCCCTCCCTCCCAAATTCCCTTCTTCTTTTCCTCTTATTCCAAATATACTGTAAAAACCTGAAGAAAAGGGAGAATATGGGAGAGATTAGGAGAAGGAATGGTATCGGCGCCACTCATGATGTGATTAGCCATAAGAGGAAGTTCACCACCCATGGAATGATTCAAAGGATAAAAACATGAAGAAACCCAAAAACTCAAGAGTTTATAGAGAGAGAAACACTTAAATCTCTAAAAAATCTTTCAAAAGACTAAAAATATGGGGAAACATAAAAGAAAGAAGTTTATATAAACCTCACTTGTTACACTCAAAGTGGCGCCTAACTGGAGGGGCCTTAAGGTCCCATCTATGGACTAACAATAAAGGAGACACGCATGGCCCAAAACTAGCCCATAGAGAGGAAAATAACTACAGGGCCTAAAAATGCCCCAAAATGAAAAACATGGTAATACAAGTCTAACACCCTCTGTTATACCTTAATAAATTATAGAAAAATTCATAAATTCTTTTTTAAAAAATATGATTGTTAAAAAGAAACTATCGGAATAAATACATATATTATTTCTGAAATACCTCATAAATATTATTAAAACTTTATAAAGTAATTGTACATTCATCTGAAGAAAATAAACATTAAACATTATAAGAAAGAGAGAAAACTCCATGGCCCAGAAGGAGTTACTTATTAACATTATTTATTCATTGGACCACGGTATTCATACCGAGCTCCCTTTTCTAGAACGTGCTATATTTACTGCCGAGATTCTTCGATCCTTCCCTCTGAACCATCACTTTAAAACATATGAAACAAAAACACGAAGAAAGGAGTGAGAAACATAATATAATATTCCCAAATGGGGCAAAAGCAATAAAGGGTTTTCACAAACTAATATATAATAATATCAATCACAATCACAATCACACACACAATCAATTATGAATGCATGAATGTTATGCAATATCTTCAGCATAACTTGCCTATATATGTGGGCCCTTAAATTTTAATTTGCACTGGGTCAACCAGGAGTTTACACTGTTCCATAAGTCCGGATAATAATAATATGAATAGCTCAACTGGCATGGAAACACTTAGAGACTAGTCAGATTGAGAAAGTTTTTATTATGAAAGTACCCGACACTAGGGAGCTACCCTAGGTCCCCTGAAGCACCCTTTCACACCCTCTCATCCCAAGGCTCGTAATTAAGCCTCCTCTAATGTATCCACGGTTTCTATAATCCGTCCCCAGACAATATCATTTTGTTTCACTTTAATGATTTATGATGCATGAACTACTCGCGTATTTAATTGGTTAAGGCTTTTAGAAACTCAATTATTAAATACCTTAAAGGTTTACAATATCATTTCAATAAACTGTACATTTTCTCAATTCTCTAAATTTCTATCCCACAGAAATAAATTTGGTACAGTTTTCAATTTTCACCAAATTGAGTTTCCAAGCCTTAAATATCTAAAAACTTTCTCATATAAAACTTTACATAATCTTTCTCAAATTGAATCTTCACAAGATCGAATTTAAAAATCTCAATTATTTCTAAATATCTTTAGTTATTAAGTTGGAAAAATAAAATAATTTTCTTTTGAAAATTTTATTTTACTTAAAGAGAATAATTCTTAATTTATTAAAAAAATACTTAAAATTATAAAAATTTTCTTTAAATTCAAGAATTAATTATTTCAACCTTTTTATAAAATAATTTTCATAAAATGACTTTTTTTAAAAAATAAATATTAGATTTTTTTAAAGTAGAGTTAATAAAAATAATTTCTAAGAAGAATTAGAAGATTTAAGATAATAAAAATTTAAAGAGTAAGGTAAGAAAATTCTTACTGAGTTTTAGCTTTCCGTCATGCTTGCTATATGCTCAAACTCCACATCACAAGATCATCCATCACAATTAACAATCATAAATAATTAACAATCATAAAAATAATCAATCAAAATCAAGTCAATAAAACATCATTTATAAATATTATAGTTCAAAGTCTAATAGTTATTAATATAGTCAATTTGAGTCCTTGTCATCCATTTCTTGCATAGGTTTAGTTCAGTCAATAATGGTCCAAGTCCTTGCATAGGTTTAATTCAGTCCGTATAGGTCATAATAGTCCAAGTGCTTGCATAGGTTTAATTTAGTCTGTATAGGTCATAATGGTCCAAGTCCTTGCATAGATATGTTAGAGTTAATTACATCAGATATTTAATTTAAAATTTATTATAAATTTTAAGTTAAAGAGTTAATATTTTAAAATAATAATATTATTAAATTTAAAAGGAGTAAGGGACTCCTCCTATTATTCTTATGTCTTTTCATATTATATTCTTATCTCACTCCCTCTTACCTCTTGTATACTGATTCGTTATTGAAAATCTGTGCGCGCCTCGTCTCCGAGTTCTAAAACATACCAATTTTATTTTAATATAGTTACAAGATGAAAATTAAGATTACCACTTAAAACAGAAATGGTAAATTTTGAATAGTGAATAATGAATAGTGAATAGTAAATCGTGAATAGTAACAGTAAATAGTAAAACATAAATAGTAACGGTAAATAGTAAATCATGAATAGTAAAGATAAATAGTAAATCGTGAATAGTAATGGTAAATAGTAAAACGTAAATAGTAAAGGTAAATAGTAACAGTAAATAGTAATTTACTATTGAAATAGTAATTTACTATTGAAATAGTAATTTACTATTGAAATAGTATTTTACTATTCAGAATAGTAACTTAAAATAATATTATTTTCAGTATAATAATAGATTTCTAAAAACGATATGAAAATAACCCTAAAAAAATATAAAAGAGAGGTATTCTTACCTTAGGATTTTAGCAGAACCTTCTTCCAAAAAAATTTATTTCTCTCTCTTACTTCGACCACTATCTCACTAGCACTACTATATTAAGAAAACTTAATCTGAAATTGTGAATTCTAAAGAAGAATTCCTTCGGTATTTATAGAAAAAATTACTATGCATTTTATTATTTTAATATAAAAGTACTGTGTATTTTTTGAAATTTCAATCCTAGTTACTGTGCATCTTTTGAAAATTTCATACATGCATAGTATTTTGCATAGTAAATATCGGCTGAATTATTAAGCCAAATAGTAATCTTTCACTTGGTATATTTTAAATATTTAAAATTAGTCATTTTTGAAATTTAGTGATATTATATCAGTCCTCACTAATTTTATAATAAGTAATATAAAGTTTAAATTTTAAAAATCTAAAATTTTATGTTAATAAAAATTTATTGATATATTTCCAATTTTTTAACGATTGGAAAAAATCAAGATTTTTCTCAAACCGATCATTTTTAGATAAGTCTACTTCAAATAGATTTTAGAAAATTTTCTTATGATTTAACTTCACTTTCTTATAAATATTTTTAATTTTAAGTCACTTTATATGAATTTAAAATTATTTAAAAATATTATTTTATTAAAATAATTCAAAAATTCCAAAAAATCATAAATAATACATAGATTAAAAAGTTCTAAAGAACTATAATTTAATTCCTTCAAAATTTTAATATAAAAATAAAAATAGGGGTGTTATAACAAGGCCCAAACCTAATTACTAATGGGTTTCTAATAATAATGAAATATAATGAATCAAAACGCCTATTTGGCTAAGCCCAAGTATATATAAGAGAAAAAGGCCCAAAGAATGGCCCAAAGAGTGATTATGAAGCTTCACTCTCAAAAATAATACATGAGAAGTGGGAGAAGGTCTTCAATGTGACAACCAAAATTAGTGGCGTATATTCTTAGAGACTGTGAACCTGCAATGGATTTTAGGACCCAATTCATAAATCCTGAGAAATAAAGCAAATTATTTATACATGGAGGTCAAGTTTGGATTTATGAAAATTTGTCTTCAAGTTAAGTATGGACATGACTAATCTCTTATTTTTCAAATGTCATCATATGGTTTCTTTGGAAAGACAAATATGTTCTAGTATTCAGCAAGAAAACTACCATGGAATCCAATCTCCACGGTGATATTATTAATTACTATCATATCATGGACGAGGAGCTTGGTCTTTTCTCTGACCAGAATACTGAAGGGAAGAAATATCTGAAGCACATCAAATGGTAACCTTATCCTAAAGGCTACTATAAACCCCACACAGGGTGGCAGTGTTATAGTCTCTTTGGTAAAGATTCTGGTGGTGGCCTTATTAGAAATAATAGAGGAAAATGGCTTAGGGGGTTTATGGCTAATCTCAAGCAGTGCTCATTAATCCAAGCTGAGGTATGGGTTCTCCTTCGTGTCTGAAGATGGAAAAAGACAATAAAATTACTAGACTTTTAGTTGAATTAAACTCCAAGGTAACTGTTGATTTTGTGAAAAAAAAGGTTGCTATAAGTGTAACATCCTGCTTTAATAATAGTTCAATTATGTAATTTATGAAGCATGGAAGGTCTGTAAGTGTTAATCAATGAATAAAACACCTTATGGATGGTTTATAATACTCCAAAAAATTCCATTTTTGGGTATAATTATAGAAATTACATAGACCTATATTGATAAGATCCATTTTCCGGGTAAAATATGCCTTAGAAACGAATTTCCGAGTGAAAAAGGGGCTCTGTCCGAGTGAAGAATGAAAATTCTGAGTGAAGAAGGAAAATTCCGAGTGACTAAGAGAAATTCCGAGTGAAGATGTACAATTCCGAGTGAAGGTTGTGTTTTCCGAGTGGAATATGGCCGAGTGAGTTTATTCCGAGTGAAATTCCTACACCCAAGACACTTATGTGTGAACTGGAACTGATAGAACCACTTCTGGGTGAGAGAATCCGAGTGACTCACCTTGGGGTGACTCACTGCCGAGTTAAATTACTTAGAAAGACTCGTTTCCGTGTCAAATGCCATCAAATGACTCATTTCCGAGTCAATTACTCCTGAATGACTCGTTTCTGAGTCAAACACCACAGAAAAACTCATTTCCGAGTCAAGTATCTTCCAAAGGCTTGTTTCTGAGTCAATCTTGATCAGACATTGCAATTCCGAATGAAAAAATCACTGAGTGCCTTCATTTTCGAGTGAATTACATAGGAAAATGCATTTCCGAGTGGCAGAATTCCGACTGGGGACACACGGTTTATTATTACCCAAATGTGTCAGTCTTTGGGATGAAACTCCGAGTGGAAAACCAATAGAGTGATGGGTCGGTTTGAGTGTAATTGCCGAGCGGAAGGCTAAGCAAGAGATGACTCAGAATTGGAATGATATACCCGAGTGAAAGACTAATTGAGATGACTCGGTTTTAGGAGAATATGTCGACTAAGTCACCTCCAAGGAAGAGAAATCAGACCGACTGTTTAATGAGGAATCAATTCTGAGTGAGTAATAAGTGAAGACTCGGTTTCAGGATGTTCTACCGAGTGGATTAAGCTGTTGAAGTGAAAACCGAGTGAATGAAGGATCGGTTTTGGCTCAAGCGAGTCGGTATTCGCTTGAGCGAAACGCACACTCGCTCAAGCGAGTCGGTTTTCGCTTGAGCGAAACCCCTTTGCCAGTTCATTGTATGGAACTCGCTCAAGCGAGTCGGTACCCGCTTGAGCGAGAGGGACTCGGATTTCCCTCTCTTCACATTACCGACCACTACCAGTCGGTATATACATGGACCGAGTGGAATTCCAGTCGGCCAAGAGGCTGACCGAGTGAAATTTTACTCGGAAATGGAGCGTGCCAGATTGACGTGTTGACTTCTGTTTTGTCCCTTCATGCATATTTTAATAAATCATCTTCTATTATGCGCACTCCAGTGGGTGGGCTACAGAAGTGGAGCTTACTTTCAACCTAAACCACTCTTAATTCCCACTAAAAGCCCACTAGAAACCCACTCATGGAAAGTTGTCTCCCACCTTGCATTATTAAACACACCACTGATTCTAAAACTCCCAATTACTCTTCTCCATCAACACACCTTCAATCTGAACCAGGACAGCCAGGGGACTTCTTTTCCAGTCAGCTAAAAGTCTTCAAACCAAGTAAGAGGGGACAGGGTTGTGAATAACTATAGAATGGGTAGAATTGTATGTTGTTCTAGGATTCCAGAATTAATTACGTAACTTGTTGCTCATTTTTTAAATTAAAAACGTGTGAATTTGATTCTGACTTCTTCATGAAAGTTATAGATCTTTTTGTTATCTGAACTTTGAGACCTGAATCAATTAATTTGAATAAGTATAGCAAAAGTTATAGCCAAAATATTATAGCATGTTCGTGTGGAAGATTTATCCTATGTTTTGTGTATATATTAATTTACTGGGAATTGTACGTGCATAATCAGCCCTTGATGTCTTCATGAAAGTTGTAGATATTTATGTTGTTGATCTTTAGAAAGTGGTTTCAAATCAAAATAAATTTTTTAGCTCGAGTTATGCCTAAAATACTGAAGTATGTCCAAGCTGTAAATCTGTTAACTTGAAATCCGTATTTATTTTTAAAACTGAGAATTTTGTGGTAAGAATTAGTGATCCGTGTCTTTATGAAAGTTGTATATCTTTTTGTTATGTGAATTTTGAGACCTGAACCGACTGATTTGAGTATGTGTAGCAAAAGTTATAGCCAAATTACTACAGCATGTCTGAGTGGAATATTCATCCTATGTTTTGTATATATATTAATATGCTGGGACTTGTACGTGCATAATCAGCCTTTGATGTCTTCATGAAAGTTGTAGATATTTATGTTGTGGATCTTTAGAAAGTAGTTTCAAGTCAAAATTATTTTTGTAGCTCAAGTTATGCCTATAATACTGAAGTATGTACAAACTGTAATCCTGTTAATCTGAAATCCGAATCTTATTTTTAAAACTGGGAATTTTGTGTTGAGAATTAGGGGTTGGTGCCTTCATGAAAGTTGTAGATATTTGTGTTAAAAATAATTTAGAACTGGTTTCATGCCAAAATCATTTTTGTAACTCCAGAAATGTTCAAATTACTAATATGTGTACGTTTTGGAAAACTCACCTTGAGGCAGTGTGGTATTTCATGGATAAGTGGTATTTCTGTTTGAAATTTGAAATTGTGTTCTTCATTAAAGTTGTAGATATTTGTGTTAAGAATAACTTAGAACTGGTGTCATGCCAAAATCATTTTTGTAGCTCCAGAAACGTTCAAATTACTAATATATGTACGTTTTAGAAAAATTCACCTTGAGGCAGTGTGGTATTTCGTGGATAAGTGATGTTTCTGTTTGGAATTTGAAATTGTGTTCTTCATGAAAGTTGTAGATAATTGTATTATTAAGCTATAGGAAGTGGAATCACAGGAAAAGGTTATGATTTACTCATGTTATGACTGTTTTACTAAGAGTATGTTGCTGTTAGAAATGCTGAAAGTTAATTATAATGGTTATTATGAATGAAAATGATATTTTCTTTATGAGTATCAATTTTATTATTAAACTCTTGAGTGATTATGATTTATTATTGATGTTGTTGTGTCTTAATGAGTACCATACAGTTTGTGTATTTTGATGATGAATCATTATGAATGATTAATTTAATATTTATACATGAATGCCTTGCGACTATTGATACATGTGGTTGAAACAGTAAATCCATGATTTTGTAAATTATATATATGAGGTGTTCCTTTGAGGACTTGTGGTTTTCCAAGTGGTTTTTGGAAATTGATATATCATGGTATGTTAAATGATAAAGAGAATTAAAGGCATTCATGCATCATAAGCATTCGGACGCACCATGGAATTTAGGGGTTCCATGATTGCCTACCTTGGTGGAAGGTTACTCTATGATGAGTTAAGCCCTATTTTATTGTGCGCCATGAAGTGTAGGGATTCATGGTTTATGCAAAGTCCTACTTATGATATTTGTGTACTTCGGTACTTAAGCGCCATGAAGTATAGGGATTCATGGTATATGCTAAAGCCCTATTTGTGTCTCTATGAGACTTTTACTGCAGTATTCCCACCAAACCAAATAGATCCAGCATGACATCATTTGATTAATTAAAGACTTATTAAATATAAATGAACTCGTCTGGCATATTCATCATATCATTATGATTTGTTGATTGTGTTTGTGCAATTTTATCTATTTTATACTTATTCTATATTCTGTCTCACTCTTACATTAATTTTTACAGTGAATGACACGCAGAATGCTGAGTGATGCCATGATTGATGCCTATTTGAATTATTACTTGGACTTTGATTTTTACTTTAATTTAATGGGTTGTAATAAATATTACGTACTATGAACTGTTACTTCTAAATCGTTTCCGCTATGCAAATATTTCATGAATTTTATTAATCACGACTAGTATGCATGATAATATTCCGCAATTATCGAATTTTATGTGAACTCTGAGTTTAATTTATGAATTTTAAATTGATCTTTCAAAAACGCGAAAAATTTATTCGAAAAATTACACGGGACGTCACATAGGTGGTGATCCGGTCCCAACACCGGCCCCCAAGAGCATGGTTTTAATGCTTTGCCAGATCAGCATTTTGAACAGGAGAAGTACGTTTCAAATACCTTATAGTTACTTTTATACGGAGTACATACCGCCAGGGCACGATACTCCGCCAAGGCAGGAAACTCCGCCAAGGCATGAAAACTCCACAAAGGCATGTAACTCCGCCAAGGCATGTTACTCCACCTAAGCTCATTACTCCGCCAAGGTGGAAAATATTTAATATCTTATACACATGCATAAAGTATTTCCAATGCATACTACTCCGCCAAGCCATAGGCGGAATATTGAATTTCCTATATTGCGTAGCGAGCCCATACTTATAACCCCAGCACGAGATTGACTCTGTCTTGAGAGGTTGAAAATGGGAATCACGCTGTCACGCATAAAAGGGAACAATGAATAAAATAATAAAGCATTAACGCTTTCCAAGCAAGTGGAAATGCCCACTACAGTGATGGTGCTCGTGAACGACACAGGGACCCACTACCTTTCTTGCATTATGCCAGAAAACAAGGAACGGGTCCTACCAATAATGGAGCACCAATAACAGGTATATAAACCTCAGCAAAAAGGTATAAGGGGAGATCCCTAATTCTGGACCTTACACTCATACTTGCATAATTCTCTCAGATTTGCTTTCTAAGTCTAATAGTATTCCATAATACTGACTTGAGCGTCGGAGAATAATTGCAGGTACCACCACCAATTGTGTCAAGACAAAGAAGGCTACTTCAGGTGGACTGCAACACCGCCATAGAGTGAACTATACTCTGCCCCAGTACACGAGGACATTCCGTATTTGCACCTGTATAAATACATCCTTGTACCAGACTAACATTACATGTATATTTTGAATTGTTCAACAATCATAACTCTACACCCCCTGTAAAGAACAGTTCATTGGCACGCCCAGTGGGACCTGTAAAATTGGTAATCCCACAATCCTTGAGCAATTCCCATTACATTCATCATTAATGGAAAGACCAGGACCAGAAGTGCAGACAGAGGATTCTCCTCCACGTAATCCTAGACGTCTCAACTTTGACAATGATGCTCACAAAAAGGCAACGCATGTTGACTCTCCAGATCCGAGAGATGACATGATCAGAATGCTGAAAGAAGAAATTGCAGAGCTTCGTCGTGAAAAGGCAAATCCTATGCACGAGAGAGCGGGCCCTGCAAACCAACCACGCCATGAATCGCATGCACAGGAGGAATCGAGTACTCCAAATTACTCTCGCATCCCTACTTACATGGAAGAGCAACGAAGCCTCCCACTGGCAAATGCTCAACCTCATGAGGGGAGAAGAGCAGTTTCAAATGCATCCCCCTCGGGATACAAGATGAGTATCCCATTTTCCAAAAGACTCATGAATGCGCATGTTCCCAGACATTTGCAAACTATGCAACCCATTTTCATAGGAAAATACACTGGGGAAACAGATCCTTCTAAGCATTTAGATGCTTACATCTACGAGGCTATGTTCTTAGGTGCAGAGGAAGATGTCATGTGCAGAATGTTCCCTAGGACCCTTACAGGTGAAGCTCTTAGCTGGTTCAAGAGTTTACCTTCAGGTTCCATCGATTCATGGGAAGACCTAGCCACAGCTTTTGGCAGCCACTTTGTAATCTCTAGGGATATGCCTAGAACCTCCCATACCTTGGCTCAGATCAAGCAAGGTGACAAAGAGTCACTAAAGGATTTCCTTAAGAGATTTTATAAAGAGGCAGCCATGGTCCCTGACCTGACAGAAGCAATTCAATTGCATATCCTCATCGAAGCCATGCAACCGAAATCACCCTTTGCTTTGTCATTGGCAAAAGGACCTCCATCCACCATGGAGGAATTTCGCAGAAAAGCATCCAAGTATGTGGGTATTGAGATGCACTTGGAAGCCACTGCGTCTCACAGTAAACCACCCATTGCAAATCCACACCATGACAAAGAAAAGGAAAAATCATCCAGGAATGATAAGTTCCCTCAGAAAGACAAAGCAGGGAACCAACCCTTCAAACAGCAAGATAGACGTGTGTTCAATTTCGCTCATTATGCACCCCTGAACACGACATATGAACAAATCTTGCGTGAAATAGGATGGACTACCCTCAACGTTTATGGGATTCAACGTCCACCTCCAATCAAACGCGGTGGGAACCCAAAGAAATATTGTGAGTTCCACGAATCAGTTAGCCATACCACGGAGGAGTGCAAGCAACTCAAAAACACCATTGAGGTGCTTATTCGTGAAGGCAAGCTGAAACATTATCTGTTTAAGGGTAAATCTCATGATGAGCCAGAGAAGTTTGAGAAAAGATCTCGTGACCGTTCTCCTGATCTTGATAACACTCGGGAGCCAAAACGCACAGCGGCAACAGAAAAACAAAAGAGTGTTGTTCTGGAGTCCGCCCAAAGAGAGCCAAGCCCTGAACCCAGATCGCGGGGCAAAAGGCAGGTGGTAGATATGATTGCTGGAGGCTTCGCCGGAGGCGGACCCTCAAACACCGCCAGGAAAAATCATCATCGCATGATCTTATCTGTGCAAGGCAAGAGTAAAGAATATCACCCATTCAGGAACGGGGTTCAGACTCCGCCTATAACATTCACAGACGACGATTTTGGCCCTACTATTCCTGAAGGAGATGATGCAGTGGTGATTATTGCGGTAATCGCAAATATGGATGTAAAACGTATCCTAATTGATCAGGGAAGTTCCTGCGACGTTATCTTTTATGACTGTTTTAAACGCATGGGACTAACTGATGCAGAATTACAGCCATATACGTAGGACCTTACAGCCTTTAATGGTGCCAAACAGCCCACCAAAGGCTACTTGGACACAAGGATTAATTTTGATGGCGAACCTGGAGCAAGGACTGTGAAATCCAGGATCCTTGTCATCGATGTGAAATCTCCGTACAATGGCATAATTGGGCGGCCTACCCTGAATGCCATGGAAGCCATCGTCTCAACCCCCCACTTGTTAATCAAGTTCATTGACAAAGATAACCAAGTCTCATCTGTAAGGGGTGACCAAGAAATGGCTCGCTATTGCTACAATTTGAGTCTTAACATGGTGAAGCTTGAAATCATGTCTAAGAAAAGAAAGTTGAATGAAGGGAGCAGTGCGGCGGCGTCCGTCAATTTGGTGGATCTTGACCCCAGGGCGGAATCTTCTGTAGACCCACTGAACTCTTTGAAACCAACTCCTGACGGTGGTTCCAAGTCTATTGTTTTGGGTGGCACCCCAGAACAAACTACAAACATCAATGACAAGCTTGAGGCTAACATGGAGGCAAAACTAATTGCACTTCTCCATGAGTATAAAGAAATCTTCGCTTGGACCGCTGCAGACATGCCTGGCATGGATCCCAACTTTTGTTGTCACCGCCTGGTGGTGTATCCTGAAACTAAGCTAGTAGCGCAAAAGAAATGGCGTATGGATCCTGCTAAGCAAAAAGCTGCTTGCAAAGAAACAGAGGAACTCCTCAAGGCGGGGTTCATCAGGGAACTCCGTTACTCCTCCTGGTTGTCCAACGTGGTCATGGTACAGAAAGCCAATGGCAAGTGGCGTATGTGCATAGACTACGTTGATTTGAATAAATGTTGTCCCAAGGATCCATATCCTCTCCCCAACATTGACAGATTGGTTGACGATTCTTCAGGATACAAGTATCTATCTTTTATGGATGCTTACTCCGGTTACAACCAAATTCTAATATGTGAGGATGATCAAGAAAAAATAGCATTTGTTAATGATAAAGGAGTCTTTTGCTACAACGTCATGCCATTTAGGTTAAAGAACGTCGGGGCAACCTACCAGCGCATGATCAACAAAGTTTTTGAGGGTATGCACACAAAGCTGGTAGAAGTTTATATTGACGATATTATTGCCAAGACTCCTGAAGGAGGAGACTATGTTGAAGATTTACGCCTCATTTTTCAACGCCTACAACAACACGACATGAGATTCAACCCATTAAAGTGTACGTTTGCTGTCCCTGGGGGCAGATTTTTGGGTTTCATGTTAACACAAAGAGGTATAGAGGCTAATCCCGACAAATATCACGTAATTCAAGAGCTGGAGAGCCCCAAGACATTGAAAGAGATACAATCCCTCAATGGCAAAATCGCTGCTCTAGCACGATTCATGCCAAAGATGGCTCATCGCTCCCTCCCCTTATACAAAATGTTGAAAAAAGACAAGAAATTCAGTTGGGGCCCAGAGCAAGAGGCGGCCTTCCAAAGCTTGAAAAATGTCTTGGCCAGCCCTCCAATCCTGGTAAAACCAAGCCCAGGTGAGCAACTCATTGTTTATTTGTCTGTTTCAGATGAAGCTTTGGCAGTGGCTCTGGTCAAGGAAACAGTTGAAGGCCAACGACCGGTGTACTTCACTGGTAAAACATTGCATGGTGTAGAGTGCCGTTATCAGAAGATTGAAAAGGCAGCACTTGCAGTTGTTTGGGCTTCATGACGCCTAAGACCATACTTCCATGCCCATCCTATCCTGATTCGCACAGACTTGCCACTTCGTACTATACTGTTCAAACCAGACCTAGCTGGAAGAATGATCAAATGGGCCATAGAACTCTCTGAATTTGACATATCCTACGAACCAAGAACTGCTATCAAGGCACAAGTCCTAGCAGATTTCGTAGTTGAGTTAACAGGTTCCAGCCCAGATGCAGATCATTCACACTGGACGGTATACGTAGATGGGTCTTCCAATAGCAAAGGATGTGGAGCAGGAATTGTTGTGGAAAGTGATGACGGGGTACACCTTGAAATTTCACTGCACTTCACCTTCACTACGTCTAACAATCAGGCGGAGTATGAAGCCTGCTTGGCCGGACTCAGAGCAGCACAAGATATTGGGGCCAGAACTGTCACCCTATGCAGTGATTCTTAATTAGTAATCTCACAAATTCTTGGTGAGTATCAGGCTAAAGAACCTCTGCTACAACAATATCTAGACTGCGTCAATGAGTTAAAGCAGCGCTTCGATGAAGTCACTTTTAAGCATGTACCCCGTAAAGAAAATACACGTGCTGATATCCTCTCCAGGTTGGCTAGTACAAAGAAGGCAGGATGCACAACTACGGTTGTACAAAGTACCTTGGCGGAGCCAAGCATTTCTTTTCCTTCCTCAGTGTGTATGATTAAAAGCCGCTCTTTTGATGACAATTCCTGGGTAGCACCGATAGTTCGTTACCTCGTTACTGTTACTATTTAAAATTTACTATTTACCATTACTATTCAAAATTTACTATTCATTGTTATTGTTCATGATTTACCGTTTACCACTATTATTCAAAAAGTTACTATTCACAATTTACTATTTACTATTACTATTCAAAAATTACTATTTACCGTTACTATTAATGACTTACCATTTACCGTTACTATTTATTATTACTATGCACATTTACTATTTATCATTCTGATAGCAATCTTAATTTTCATCTTAAGCTTATACTGAAATAAGTTAGTATTAATATTTTGTTAGAACTTGGAGGCGCAAAGCGAATTCACTTTTGGTAGCAAATCAAGGTAAGGGGGGTGAGATTAAGGATATAATATGAAATTACATAAGAATATTGGGAGGAGTCCCCTACTCCTTTTAAACATAACAATATTATTATTTTAAAATAATAACTTTTAACTTAAAATTTATAATAATTGTTATTAATAAATTAAGCATCTTGTGTAACTTAATATCTAAAATATTTAAGAACTTGAACTATTATGACCTATGCGGAATGGATTGAACCTATGCAAGGACTTAAATTATTACGAACTTGACTGAACCTATGCAAAGACTTGGATTATTTATGACCTATATGGACTGAACTAGACCTATGCAAGGACTGGACTATCTTGGATTTACATAGACCTGTGCGAGGAATTGACCATAGAACTTAAAACAAAATTTATTAATTTAAATAATTATTGAATTTTAAATTATCATATTTATAACTAATATTTAATTATTTGATTTGATTATGATTGTTAATATTTATTTATGCTTTATGATGTTTGATTGTGATTGACAATGTTTGATTATGATTGATAATCTTGTATTGTGGAGTTTGAGCATATAGCAAGCATGGCGGAAAGCTAAAATTCAGTAAGAATTTACTTATCTCCTACTTCTTTATTTACTTTTTCATATTTATTCAAAATACTTTTAAGAAATTTCTTAGATTTCAATAAAACTACATAAGTTTTTAGAAATCTCTTTTTATCTTTTAATATATATGTATATATCTTTACTAAAATTTAGATTTTTAGTTAGTTTATCAGAAAGAAAAAGAAAGAGAATTTATTTTATAAAAATAAATTTTTGTAATATATATATACGTATTATTTAAATGTATAAAAATATTATACAAAATTTTCAAGTACTAAGGTTTTAAATATTGATAATTCCAAATTTAAGTTTTTAGAAATTAATTTTGAATTGACAGGTTATGAAATATATTTAAGGCTTTGAAACTCAAATTTATAAGGAGATTTGATTTGTGATTTGAAAAGGAACTGTACTAAAATTCTATGTGCGTATTTGAGAAGTTGAAAAAGTACAGTTTACTGGGGTGGCTATGTCGTGATCCATAGGCCCTGATAATATAATTGAGTTTCTAAAAGCCTTAACCAACTAAATACGTGAGTAGTTCATGCATCATGAATCATCGAAGAGAAACAAAATGATATTGTCTGGGGACGGATTATAGAAACCGAGGATACATTAGAGGAGGCTTAATTGTGAGCCTTGGGATGAGAGGGTGTGAAAGGGTGCTTCAGGGGACCTGGGGTAGCTCCATAGTGTCGGGTACTTTCACAATAAAAACCTTTTTCAATCTGACTAGTCTCTAAGTGTTTCCATGCTAGTTGAGCTGTTCATGTTATTATTATCCGGAATTATGGAATAGTGTAAACTCCTGGTTGGCCCAGTGCAAATTAAAATTTAAGGGGCCCACATATATAGATAAGTTATGATGAAGATATGGCATATCATTCATACATTCATAAATTGATTGTGCTTGTGATTGTGATTGATATTATTATACTAGTTTGTGAAAACCCTTTATTGCTTATGTCCCATTTGGGAATATTATATTCTGTTTCTCACTCCTTTCTCTATGTTTTTGTTTCATATGTTTTAAATTAATGGTTCGTACAGAGGGAAGGATCGAAGAACATTGACAGTATATATAACACGTTCTAGAAAGGGAGCTCGGTATGAATACCGTGGTCCAATGAATAAATAATGTCACTAGGCAACTGCTCTTGGGCCATGGAGTTTCCTCTCTTTCTTATAATGTTTAATGTTTATTTTCTTCGGATGAATGTACAAATACTTTATAAAGTTTTAATAATATTGAGGTATTTCAGAAATAATGTATATAATTTATTCCGATAGTTTCTTTTTAACAAACATATCTTTAGTAAAAAAAAATTATTACGAATTTCTCTAAAATTTATTAAGGTGTAACAGAGGGTGTTACAGGACACACGGTTTATTATTACCCAGATGTGTCAGTCTCTGGGATGAAACTCCAAGTGGAAAACCAATAGAGTGATGGGTCGGTTTTAGTGTAATTGCCGAGCGGAAGGCTGAGCAAGAGATGACTCGGAATTGGAATGATATACCCGAGTGAAAGACTAATTGAGATGACTCGGTTTTAGGAGAATATGCCGACTGAGTCACCTCCAAGGAAGAGAAATCAGACCGACTGTTTAATGAGGAATCAATTCCGAGTGAGTAATAAGTGAAGACTCGGTTTTAGGATGTTCTACCGAGTGGATTAAGCTGTTGAAGTGAAAACCGAGTGAATGAAGGATTGGTTTTGGCTCAAGCGAGTCGGTATTCGCTTGAGCGAAACGTACACTCGCTCAAGCGAGTCGGTTTTCGCTTGAGCGAAACCCCTTTGCCAGTTCATTGTATGGAACTCGCTCAAGCGAGTCGGTATCCGCTTGAGCGAGAGGGACTCGGATTTCCCTCTCTTCACATTACCGACCACTACCAGTCGGTATATACATGGACCGAGTGGAATTCCAGTCGGCCAAGAGGCTGACCGAGTGAAATTTCACTCGGAAATGGAGCGTGCCAGATTGACGTGTTGACTTCTGTTTTGTCCCTTCATGCATATTTTAATAAATCATCTTCCATTATGCGCACTCCAGTGGGTGGGCTACAGAAGTGGAGCTTACTTTCAACCTAAACCACTCTTAATTCCCACTAGAAACCCACTCATGGAAAGTTGTCTCCCACCTTGCATTATTAAAGACACCACTGATTCTGAAACTCCCAATTACTCTTCTCCATCAACACACCTTTAATCTGAACCAGGACAGCCAGGGGACTTCTTTTCCAGTCAGCTAAAAGTCTTCAAACCAAGTAAGAGGGGACAGAGTTGTGAATAACTATAGAATGGGTAGAATTGTATGCTGTTCTAGGATTCCAGAATTACTTATGTAACTTGTTGCTCATTTTTGAAATTGAAAACGTGTGAATTTGATTCTAACTTCTTCATGAAAGTTATAGATCTTTTTGTTATCTGAATTTTGAGACCTGAATCAATTACTTTGAATAAGTATAGCAAAAGTTATAGCCAAAATACTACAGCATGTTCGTGTGGAAGATTTATCCTATGTTTTGTGTATATATTAATTTACTGGGAATTGTACGTACATAATCAGCCCTTGATGTCTGCATGAAAGTTGTATATATTTATGTTGTGGGTCTTTAGAAAGTGGTTTCAAATCAAAATAAATTTTGTAGCTCGAGTTATGCCTAAAATACTGAAGTATGTCCAAGCTGTAAATCTGTTAACTTGAAATCCGTATCTTATTTTTTAAAACTGGGAATTTTGTGGTAAGAATTAGTGATCAGTGTCTTCATGAAAGTTGTATATCTTTTTGTTATGTGAATTTTGAGACCTGAACCGACGGATTTGAGTATGTGTAGCAAAAGTTATAGCCAAATTACTACAGCATGTCCGAGTAGAATATTCATCCTATGTTTTGTATATATATTAATATGCTGGGACTTGTACGTGCATAATCAGCCTTTGATTTCTTCATGAAAGTTGTAGATATTTATGTTGTGGATCTTTAGAAAGTGTTTTCAAGTCAAAATGATTTTTGTAGCTCAAGTTATGCCTATAATACTAAAGTATGTACAAACTGTAATCCTGTTAATCTGAAATCCGAATCTTATTTTTAAAACTGAGAATTTTATGGTGAGAATTAGGGGTTGGTGCCTTCATGAAAGTTGTATATATTTGTGTTAAACATAATTTAGAACTGGTTTCATTCCAAAATCATTTTTGTAACTCCAGAAACATTCAAATTACTAATATGTGTACGTTTTGGAAAACTCACCTTGAGGCAGTGTGGTATTTCATGGATAAGTGGTATTTCTGTTTGAAATTTGAAATTGTGTTCTGTATGACAGTTGTAGATATTTTTGTTAAGAATAACTTAGAACTGGTTTCATGCCAAAATCATTTTTGTAGCTCCAGAAACGTTCAAATTACTAATATATGTACGTTTTAGAAAAATTCACCTTGAGGCAGTATGGTATTTCATGGATAAGTGATGTTTCTGTTTGGAATTTGAAATTGTGTTCTTCATGAAAGTTGTAGATAATTGTATTATTAAGCTATAAGAAGTGGAATCACAGGAAAAGGTTATGATTTACTCATGTTATGACTGTTTTACTAAGAGTATGTTGCTGTTGGAAATGCTGAAAGTTAATTATAATGGTTATTATGAATGAAAATGATATTTTCTCTATGAGTATCAATTTTATTATTAAACTCTTGAGTGATTATGATTTATTATTGATGTTGTTGTGTCTTAATGAGTACCATACAGTTTGTGTATTTTGATGATGAATCATTATGAATGATTAATTTAATATTTATACATGAATGCCTTGCGACTATTGATACATGTGGTTGAAACAGTAAATCCATGATTTGTAAATTATATATATGAGGTGTTCCTTTGAGGACTTATGGTTTTCCAAGTGGTTTTTGGAAATTGATATATCATGGTATGTTAAATGATAAAGAGAATTAAAGGCATTCATGCATCATAAGCATTCGGACGCACCATGGAATTTAGGGGTTCCATGATTGCCTACCCTGGTGGGAGGTTACTCTATGATGAGTTAAGCCCTATTTTGTTGTGCGCCATGAAGTGTAGGGATTCATGGTTTATGCAAAGTCCTACTTATGATATTTGTGTACTTCGGTACTTAAGCGCCATGAAGTATAAGGATTCATGGTATATGTTAAAGCCCTATTTGTGTCTCTATGAGACTTTTACTGCAGTATTCCCACCAAACCAAATGGATCCAGCATGACATCATTTGATTAATTAAAGACTTATTAAATATAAATGAACTCGTCTGGCATATTCATCATATCATTATGATTTGTTGATTGTGTTTGTGCAATTTTATCTATTTTATACTTATTCTATATTCTGTCTCACTCTTACATTAATTTTTACAGTGAATGACACGCAGAATGCAGAGTGATGCCATGGTTGATGCCTATTTGAATTATTACTTGGACTTTGATTTTTACTTTAATTTAATGGGTTGTAATAAATATTATGTACTATGAACTGTTACTTCTAAATCGTTTCCGCTATGCAAATATTTCATGAATTTTATTAATCACGACTAGTATGCATGATAATATTCCGCAATTATTGAATTTTATGTGAACTCTGAGTTTAATTTACGAATTTTAAATTGATCTTTCAAAAAAGTTTAAAATTTATTCAGAAAATTACACGGGACGTCACAATAAGGAACATCATTATTATCTTATTTTTAGAAATATTAGTTTATTCCTCTAATCTAATTACTTTGTTGTAATCGATCACGTTTACACAGAGGGTAATCATTATGATGATCATTTAGCCAGCTTAGGTCGGTTGTTGTTAGTTGTATATTTTAGGTTATTTTCCCTATATTTTTATCCATGTTTTGAGCAATAAAAGACCCTTTGCTTAATTATTGTGTCTTCATTTTGTAATTATCAAGCATTTATCTAGAAACTAGGGCTATACAAAAGGCCATGCGGGTTAGCACACTTTCCACTCAGGGCTATACAAAAGGCCACGCGGGTTAGCACACTTATCCTTAATTATAAGCAAGCCACGCGGGTTAGCACACTTTCCACTCGGTACTTGGGCTATACAAAAGGCCCAAATACAAATTTTTGGGGCATGCAGAGCATAAGAGTTCTTTGAAGGTTTTTACACCATTTCTATCTTGGACTTTCAATTTCTTCAAGGATCCTTGTAATTTTTATGCTTTGGATCAATTGTAACCATTAATAACATGATCATGTGTGGCTGATTTTGTTTTTGTTAAGGTTGAACAACTTTAGTAAGTTCATAAGCTTGTAATTACTTTGGTTCGTGATTGAAGTTAGTAATTGGATTTCTTATTATAATTCATGTTTCAAATGGAAAAATGATCCATGTATGTGTTTCGATGTATTTGAACGAAATTAGGGTTGAGTTACATATTATCCTTGATTTCTAGGGATAAGATTAAGGGTAATAGTCATTAGTACTTGTTCCTAATACGAATTTTACCATTATTGTATAGAGAGATCTTTAATTAAGGATAGGGTTTAAGATCCTTGCTCTGAGGGATTAAATTAGATTTCTGTAACTTACTAATTGTGTAATTGGACCAAGTAATTGCAAGACCATAAACTGAATAGGTATAGTTTGATCGCAACACATTTCATCTTATATTTCTTCCTTTACTTAATTTTCATCTTTCAAAACTTAAGAAAAATCCAATCAATCTTTTTTTATGAATCATAGAAGTGACAATTTTTTGTTTATATTATTAGTGGAAAATTAGTAAAAATTATCAAATCATTATTGATATCTGGCAAGTCCCTTTGGATTGACAACTCTTACTGATTGAAGCTATAACTGATTCACTATACCTGTCAAAGGGTTAAGAGTCATATCAAGTTGGGTATAATATTCTTATAGATTTTCCTAGCTCTATAGTTAGCTTACTTAGAAAAAATTGGTGGATGGGGGTGGTAAAACAGGCCTACAGACCAGGTCAGACCAAAGCTTGCATAGGCCCGCCAAATACGGGCCGGGCCTATTCAAGAAAATGAGCTTTAAAGGTTTTCCGGCCCGACACGTTTTAACGGGCCAGCCCGTGGACCCAACCCATATTGCCATCCCTATTGGTGGGTGTCTCCCTCCCTAGATTTGTTTCTGGTTGTAGTTAGTTTTTGTTTGAGTTGTTTAGCCTTAATGCTTATATATAAAAATGAGGCTTAAATATAAATTTAATCCTTTTTTATGAGGATTTATACATAATTTAGACTTTTAAGCATTTAAGGAATTAATATTTTTTGAGTAAAGCCCAAAAATTATCCATAAAGTATGTGCGATCAATCAAATTAATCTATATCCTATCAAAATGACTTTATAACCCTTAATGTATTTCTTTGTTAATCAAACTAGTCATTTCCATTAACGGTCATTGGACAATACCAACTAGGGTGGCACATGGCACATTAAATGTCATGTAATTAAATACATCAATTGGATATGATATTATATGAGTCGAGGGCCAAATTAATATAATATTCTATACATTAGATATTATAATGATGTTTTTAATCAATATATGAATAAAAACGTTCACATCAACATATAGGATGATCATGTGGAAGCTCACACAACACCTAACTTGCTACATACTACAGTTTTACTGACATCATCTAACGGTAGTTAACAACACTAACCAGTTTGATTGCTCAATGAATATATTACAAGTTTTAAAGTTATTTTGAAGTTTTAACTTAATCAATCATTTATGTTTAGGATAAATTTGAAGTTTTATGTTTTTATATCTTTAACTTTCTCTTCCTATTTCATTATTTCTTTTTTTTAGATAATAATACACGCCTTCTTGAGTTCAATCAATTTCTTAAAATTAGCTATTATATCCGTCTTTGAACATAATTGACAACAAAATTGTCCTCTAATACAAGTAAATATAATTATTTTTAGTTCATTAAATTTTAAAGTGTTCATAAAATATTTTTATTTAATATATATTTTAATTTTTAATTGAGAGGTTTTAATAAAGGATGTCATAATGAAAACAATAATTTTTAAATAAAATTAATAATATTAAATGGGTTAACCACTTTTATGATTTTAATATAAGATAGTTATTTTGTATATATATTTAAGAGCGGGATTATGAATTTTGAATTTGCACGTAGATATTCTACTATTACAACTGTTACTTTCTCTCTCTCTGTCTCTCTTAGCTTATTTTCTGTATTCTTATTTAAAAATTACACCCAAATTTTAAGCCTTCAATAAAATTATCTCCCGTTACAATAAAAAATGTCAGGTTAATTAATAAAATTAGGTGTTTCTTTAAATTGAAGTGAGTTTGACAAAGAATGAGATGGCATAGTAGTACAGTAACGGGCTAACGTACAAGTTACAGAGGATTGAATGAATTCAAATCAATCAGTTCCAATAATTGTCCAATTCAACAAAGAGCTGGACTGGGACCCTCTCCAAGTACCATTTTAAGTTTTTCTTCTTTTTAATTCATCTATATATAATAAATTTGGATTGAGTGCATCAATGGAAAAAAAATTAATATGAGTAGTTGTTTAATTATTAATATTTATTTATTTATTTATAAAATATATTTAAGTATTAACTTATATTATATTATAATTAAATAATATTATACTTAGTATATTATATTTAAAAAAATAGTAATATTAATAAATATATGTGAGTATCCATTACATTATTTTTGTTACCGGTCTCGTAATTATAGTTATAGATATGAATAAGAGTAACGAATTACTTAGTTTTTATCCTTGTTTAAATTTATTAAATCTATTAATTTTAATAACAGATATAAAAGTATTTTAGATGAATTGTGAATTATTAAAAAGAAAAAGAAACAAGGTAAAAAATATGAAACCCAAATGGTAAATAGTGTGGGAATATCACATGATTGGGGATCACATGCAGAGGCAGAGAAGAGAAGCAAAGATTGGAGTCATAGATTAGAGGGAAACCATATAAGATCCGACGTACAAATGATTGCTGCTGCGTAGATTGTCTCCTTCAGACGTTGCACCACGTCCCTATCACTGGGCCCCATCTCTCTCATTCCATTCATCTCAATTATATTTTATTCATCAATCATACCTACATATTTCTTCATCCCTATGATTTCTTCGTTACAGAAAAGTAACTTTTTGATTCTATGGGTCAATAGAGTTTTGATTGTCTCGAATGGTGTAAAAAATTAATATTAATCTTTAAATTTTTCACTTTAACTCAACTTCATTTTCACAACTGCATACCAAACACCCCCTTTATTTGACATATTGGGTGTTTGTTTACAGTTGGAAAAATGAAGTTGAGTTGAAGTGAAAAATTTAAAGGTTGATATTAAATTTGTTACGTCATTCGAAACAATCAAAACTTCATTTACCCGTAAAATAAAAAAATTCTACAAACCAATGAGGTCTTTCTCCTTTTAAGCATAACACCAAACGTGCTTATATTACCACCATATATGAAATATTTCCAATCATATGGGACAAATTTTACCAAATAATAAAATTATTTTTGACAATTCCATTTTATATTTAGGTGTTATATATAAAATGGGAGTTGTGGATATTCATATTTTCTAATAATTTTTAATCTAATACTAAATTACTTATTTCAAATCTACTTCTAGATAAATTTAATTGTCAAAAATCAAAATTCTCAAACATGCTTCTCAAGTTACAATTTTCGTGTATTCACCTTCACTTTTTCATATCCATTTAAAAAGGCAATTTTCCTTTTCCCAAAAAAGAAAGCAACTTTCATATATTTTTTTAAAAGAGAAGGAAAATTACTTATTATATCTTTTATTTTTTTCAACTGTCCGCTGTAATTTTAAGTTGGTGTTTAATTCGTAAGTTTTATAAGAAAAATAAAAAATTATTCTTAAAAAAGTTAAAAATATAAAAAAGGTGTTTGTTTATAAAATATTAAAAAAAACTTATAGAAAACTGAAAATCGGATTTTTTATTTTTTAAAGAAAAATAGAGAAGTCTTTAAAGAAGTTTTCCAAGAAAATTGAAAAAAGAAAAAAAAATTCAATTTTTTTTTTATCTATTCCAGAAAATGAAAATTTAGGAAAACAAATAGAAAACTTTTCCTATAAAATTAGAATAATTTTTTTGTAACTAAACGCAGACTAAGCATTTAAAAATAATTTTCCATTAAAAATAAAGTATTTAGTAAAAAATGCTTTTATTTACCCAAAATCAACTCCAAATACCTATCAGATACTGCTAACCAATAAGCATATAAATCGCCTGGTATTAGTGTATCATAAGATCTCATCTTCAATTACCCGAGAATACATTTAGAACTTTTCCGTTGAAGATGATTTTGTTTGACTCGGGTTCAAATATATTATTCTACCAGGAGAAAAGTATACAAATCAACAATTTTAATGATTTTATCTCAATTATATATTCAATTTCTTAACCATTATTCATTGATTGTGTTCATTCTTGAGTTTATTAGCATTTTCACCTATTACATATTTAGAGTATAATATAATCAGGATTATTCTCTTAATTTTTTTGGCAAATTTAACTTAAGATGTTCTGAATGGATTGAATTCTCATTTTATTTTAAATTTAAATGTGTTGTTAAACATCCATTTAGTTTTAAGATTTTTTTTAATGTTGGTTATCATGAATTTATAATGTTTGATCATACATAAATTTAAGTTTTAAATTTAAATATTTAATTATAAATTCTAATAATTATGATTTCAAATTTTTTTACATATCTATTTTCTTAAAATTTATAATTAAAAACTAATCAGTATCTAATTATCCAAACCAAATTAACTTAGATCTAAATGGATTTAAAAAAAATACACAAATTGATGTAATCTAATTCAATTTAACAGTTCAGATTTTTTTTACTAATCTGATTCAACCTAGTACATTTTTTCAAAAAAAAATATATATCCAAATTAGAGGAAAAAATTATTAAATAAATATAGATAATGTATTTTAATATATATTGAGAATGTCCTATAGCTAATGTCATAAAATAAAAAATTATTAGACACATGTTATTTTTTATTCTATATAAGATTTTAGTCAAATTAATAATATATATGCTTAAATATAAAAAAATAAATATAAAGTTTCAATTAAAGATTTATTTAATTTTAATAAATAAAGATTTAAAAGTAGGCATTAGTTCCATTTTATTCCCTTATTTAAATAAAAGTTAAAAAATGAAAATTGAAAGCAGTGAAAGGGGAAGAGGTTACACTAATGATTCATAGAGTATAGGGAGATAAGAGAAGCAGAGGCATTAATATTATTGTGTCCTTCCCTCTATCACGTCATTCCTCATCATTACTCACTCACCTCTTTCTCACGTGACTCCCACTCCTTCTCTCACGTGCATCCATCAATCAAGACACCAACGTGAAATATATTATTACTCCCTTAACTTTCAACTATGAATTTACTTAACCTAATTCAACAAAATAGGTAAAACTATGAACCGGTTAAAATTCATAAATTATCTTTAAAACTGATGGCTACAAAATAATTATCGACAATCTAGTTAATCGAATTACAATATAGTTTATAAAACTAGTTAATAAAAAAATTGACATTAAAGATATTTTCTTTCAAAATATATAAGAAAGATTTTTTCAAAAAAATATAAATGATGATACAAATATAAAAAATAAAATAATCTCAATTTATAAGTCCAAACACTACTTTAATCGTCATTTTAAAAAAAATTCTACAAGTTTTTACAATAAACTCATTTACCAAACAAGATTACCTTGTTTATAGCTAACAAACTTTTGAGTTGATAAAATATGCTTATTAGTGATTTTTTCCACTATCCCTAGTGAATCTAAAGTTGCAAGTCTCACATAGTAAATTCCCACAACCAAACATGTTGTTTTCACTAAATCACTCTTTCACGCATTGGAAGGACTTATAATGATTTATTTACTTCATCGTTTCTTTTTCAATTAAGTTGATTGTAACGTAATCAATCTTAAGATTAATGTCTTTGAGAAACTTTGAATGGACTAGTTATTCAATACATGAATTAATAATAAGCTCCAAATGGAAAAATTATTAGAAAATTTTTATTTGAGGGCGATGGGGGAAGCCCTATAAAGTAACGTACAAACCCTTTTGGATGAGGTTGGGCGGAGTACACACCAAGATAACTCATTATTTTACAACGACCCCTACACGACTAGTTCGACAATGCCATCAAGGTCACATAAATTCGATATGGGGCAAGGATGTGACCTCAATACATTGCCACTCGCATCATGTTGGAAGCAATCACTCATGGTGCCTGTAAATTTCCCATGAGTTTCATACCCAATTTAGTTTGACCAAGTGTTTGATGGAATAACCCCTATATAACGAAAAGTGCAATGTAATCAAAGCCACGTGAATTCAAGAAGGAGCCAACGATATGACCTCTATACATTCGCGTCATGTTAGAAGTAGTCACACCATCACGACTACAAATTTTCCATGAATCCCATACTCGATCATGTTTCATCAGTGATTAATGGACAACAATTTATGAAAAATAACTCCAAATAAGCATAATGTTTCTAAGTGGTGAGTTTTTAATTTTTTTTAAAAGGTAAAATCTAAAGCAACATGCAAATATGGCTGTGTTGACTTTGACTATAGTTTGACTTTGTAAGATGACTTGAGAGATAAAGGATAAGATGGGATCTGAAAATAACAATAGTGTAATACCATAACTTTTCATGTCATTTTACTTATTTTGTAATTCATAGGAAGAATGATACCCTTTTTATTGGACTTGTCATTGTGGGGGCTTTGTAAATCAATGAGTTATCATGTTGTGTCATGTTACATCATGTCAGAAGCAGCCATGCTATAGTGCCCACAAATTCCATACTTGATCGAGTGTTTAATGGGACATAATCCATGAAAAATGAGTCCAAATAAGCTCCAAAAAACTTATTTGGGGTGATTAGGAACACCATGCAGTAGCACACCAACCTCTTCGAGAAAGGTTGGGTGAGGTACACACCATGATAACTCATTGTTTTACAATATCTAAAGATCAAATTTTGAGTCAGTTTCACTTAAAAAAAAACAACGATTCTAGTGACTGAAAAAATCGTACAAGAAATATGTTATTTTAATGTCTAAAATATTTAGCTATCGATCAACTTTGTTAAGGGAAGCCACTTCTCACAAATTGATTTAGCAATGGTAAGAAGAAACCTATAACTACCTCCCATCGAACAAGCTTGAGACTGAGATGAAAATTTTTGGCTCTTACAATGTTCACTCGGGCATCATAATTTTTAAAAGGTAACCATATTGGCGAAGAACTTATTCGTATCAAAATATGTCGCTAAATTTAAAATGGGAACTTGTTTAATGATGGAATAACTCAGTTCCTAAAATTCATCAAATTCTCGTTGCTAAATTGGTGGCTAACTGAAGGTCAAATTGCTTTTTGGGGGATCAACGTCAAAGACCAATTTTTTCCGTAATGTAGAAGAGTAATTATATCGCTATTTTTATCGTTATGTGTTCTTCTTTTTAAATTTCAATGAAGTTAACAATGAAAGTGACTGGTCTCTAATTATGCTTCAATCATCTTGTCATTGAACTTGTCGCTAATGCGGGACTCAATACTTTCTCGTCATCATTGAGTTAGCGACGAAATACGTCAGTCGTAATGTTGAGATGACTATTTTGTTGCTATTTCAATGGTAAAAATAAACTTTAATACTCTTTTCATTCTTTTTTATATGACATAATTTTGAAGTTTTTTATAGTCCTTTTTTATAAGACACAATTACAATTTCTTTTCACTCAAAGTCAGCTACCCATTTAGAGTCACTCACTCGAAACCACTTGCTCTGAGGCCATTATAATTCACGTGTTAAAAGCATGAAATGCCCATCATTGGAAGCATTTCAAGGCCCCAAATTCACAATACTCGAATGCCAAGAGTTTCAATTCCCAAAACCCTTGGGGTCCTCTCAACACTGTTATCATTGTCTGAACCTGTTGTATAGGCCTCTTGAAAGCGGTATCCTCGTTCTAAGAACGGACCGATAAACATGTTATTAGTACGGCGCATACACGCATTCGCAGATATGCACAAGCATCACACCAGTATCAAGACTTCATATGCAGACAGTTTAGCTTATATGAGTAACTCTACCAGTCCCTCACACAAGCTAGGGGACAGATGATCCGGTCTAGATACCGGTACTAGGGCAAAGGTGTCATTTTATCTATTTTCCACTTGCTACCGAAGCTGCAGGTTGGCCACCGGACTACTAGACCGTATAGGCATTCTTCCTATACCGGTATGTCCAAGACAACACTTCGCACATCGGTTATGATCCGTTCTATGGTCACAGGGACGTTGGTAAAGACCCTGTTCTTCCCATATCATGTGTCGGAAACGTACTTTACACCACGCACCTCCTGACTCTCAACCCAACATCTACGCTCTCCCTATGTTATTATACATATCTGATCACCTATACTTTGAGAGGATAAGTGGCTGTTCCACTTCCCATGATTGATACCCTGCATAGCGAAAAGTATCCACGTCACCTGTCAGAAGGTACAAAGTACAGCTACAGGAGTGATACACGGGAAATGCAGATCTTCCTCATTCCTTTGTCAGAATCGTACACTAAGCACTGAACTACTCTTAATCGTACAATGAGCACTACGTCAGAGTGTCCTGGCCCCACTTGTACCTAACGATTCATTTTCCACACTCATCCATAAATAGTAAATTTTCACACTCACATAAGGTTACGTTGTTCCTACTCTTAATACACTATTGCATTGCTCAAGGTTTCTTTGAGTTTTCATTCTCTTCACTGACTTGAGCGTTGGAGAATCTTCGCAGGCGACACCACCTTTCGCCCCCATCAACATGAAAGCTTGGTGTGAAGGATCTCTAGGACAACAAGACCGGACTCTCCCACTGAGAGTTCGGATTATAATATCGGATACCCACTGTACCGGTGTACAAACGCTTAAATCTCAGACTTTTGTGGCTGGTCCCCAGTCCGGATCCTTGACCCCGGACTAGACCAGTTCAACCCTTATTAATTATATGAAGTAATAAAAAAAGAAGAGAGATATTAATATTGTTATTACTATCAAATGCATTAATTAAGTTTATAGGGGTAAATTTGGAATGTTATATTATTTTTTTAGGAACCCAATACATTTATATACCAATTAACTACTTTTATTAATCTTGATGATTCAGTTAATTTTACATTATAAAAAAAACCCAAAAGAGTTTTTTTGGTCATTTTTTAGGTTTTTATTTTAGGGTTAGACTCATAATAACAAGCCTAAATCCACAATATCACTTGATTGATAGTTTTATATGATGAATATCTCACAAATGAAAATAAATATACAAAATAATAAAATTACAATAATATCATATATGCTAATATATCAATGTTATCAAAAAAATTGAAAATGTATAAGAATGAAATAATGTGTCACATACAATGTGTCACATACAATGTGTCAAAAAAATCCAACACAAGTCAAGAAGGGGAAACTGAGGATGCATCCCATAATGGTGACACTTTTATCCACTTGGTGACACACAAATAATTTGTTCACATCCTAACCCTAAATTAGCCATAGATGTCTTCGCAGATACACGTTTACTGACTTTCAAATATTCTCAAGCTTCGTCAAACAATTAAACTCAACCATGCGATTAAAGCAACATTTGCTCTAATTAATGTAGTTGGATTTTAAGCTCAAAGCATGCGTGGATACAGATAACTATGTGGCTACACATTATTTTTTTTCGTGATATACATTTCTTTATAGTTTGGTGTGCAACTAAAATGGTTTATAATATGTAGGCATATCAGTCATGTTCCTTGTTACTCATGTGCATTTGGTGTTGACGCGATTATGTCGTGATCTCAATTGTGTGCTTTATATGGATTAGTTGGGTTGAAGAATTTGTTCTCAGATCAGATGGAAACCAGTTTAGGGTGGGTGGGTGGGGTAATAATGATCATTTTTTTAAAAACAAAATTTTCATTATTATTTTTGAACCAATACTTCTATGAAAACTGTTTACAATTTCCTTAAATATAGAGAAATTTAAAGAATGAATTCATTTTAATAAAATATTTTAAATACGAGAAATTATAATATACTACTTGCATATTGAAATACCACAAATATTAGGGGTTGTTTACTTTGGTATTTTCTATTTTTATTTTCATAGAAAATAGAAACAAATCTGAAAATATGTTTGCGTTAATTTTTTAAATTATTTCAATTAAAATTATTTTCTATTTCTAGTGAAAAACGTAAACTAAATTAATGTTTTCTCCCAAAAACAGGGTGGCACAATCATAATTATATTGAAAACTTTTTATAAATTTCATGAAGTGTGTTATTATGAATTTTTGTGATACGTTAAAGAATTCTGGTAATTTAAGAGACTGGAAGAAGGTAAGTGCAGAAGAAGCAATGCTGATGTTATTATTCAAAGTAATCCATACAAAACGTCATCGACTTGTTGTTGGACCCTTTCAAAATTCATTGCATACTTTAAGCAAACGGTCTAAAACAGTTCTAAGAACAGTTTCCAAGTTCGGTATTCGACTAAGAAATCAAGCCACCACCCATCTACATATAAAGGGTAACCTAAGGTACTATCATTAATTATTTTAATTCAAGTGTCATACTTCTACTTTTTTTTAATAAGTATTTTATTACGTTTGTTGTAAATTCATATCCATATAGCCTTAGATTTCCTAATATGTTAGATTATTTGGCACAATTTCTGTGGCAAATATTATTTATGTGATTTTCGTGATAGATGACAACTACGAGGTTAGTAGTGTTGGGAAAAATCTGCATAAATTGACTGATAATTTTTCCCGGCGCAGCAGAATATCGGACCGATAAAATAGGTGGTTATAGAATAAATTAAATACGAGCAAAGTAAATAAATAATTAAAATGGCACCAACAATTTAACGTGGTTCACCCTTTTGATTTGGGCTACGTCCACGGGACAAACTCCGAAATTACTTCCACTAATAAAATTAGTAGACATACAAGAGAGACTTCTCTAATAAAATATTAAAGGCATATACCCGAGATTAACCCAAAATAGTGGCACTCAAGTGTTTCCCAAACACCCTAATTAACCTCACTATTTTATCACTCACTAATTATTTTCCCTCACTCAACAACTCATCAAAGCAATTGGTTAATTGCTTTGGCTCACAAACACTACTCACTAGATTGTATTGTGTTTGCCTCTTCTGATGCCTTGCTGCAACACTTCATGGCCAATTTATAGGCCCAATGAGTTGATTTCAGCCACAAAGAAATTGTGGTGCTACTTCATCCACGCATGCTGAACTTTCATGACCACAAAAGACCATTAATAATTGCTAAGTGGCCATTATGGAGGAGGGACCCATAACAATCTCCCCCTCCCGATTACATGGATGGCTACACCATTCCTGCTATTTGTCGACAGTACTCCAGCTTCTCCTTTGGAAGAGTCTTTGTCATCATGTCTGATCCATTTTCATCTGTATGGATCTTCTCAAGTTGTAGCAACTTCTTCTCCAATACCTCCCTAATCCAGTGATATCTTACATCAATGTGTTTTGATCTAGAATGGAAGGAGGAATTCTTCCCAAGGTGAATTGCGCTCTGACTGTCACAAAACAGCACATACTTTTCCTGGTGCATGCCAAGTTCTTCCAAGAACTTCTTCATCCATATCAGCTCTTTGCAAGCTTCAGTGGCTGCAATAAATTCTGCTTCAGTTGTTGAGAGAGCAACACATTTCTGTAGTCTTGATTGCCATGACACAGCTCCCCCTGTAAAAGTGATCAGGTATCCTGATGTAGACTTTCTTGAGTCAACATCGCCAGCCATATCAGCATCTGTATAACCTACTAACATAGGTTTTTCATCTCCAAAACACAAACACATTTTGGAGGTACCACGGAGATACCTGAAAATCCACTTTACTGCAGCCCAATGTTCCTTTCCAGGATTTGAAAGGAAACGACTCACTACTCCCACAGAGTGAGCAATATCTGGCCGTGTACATACCATGGCATACATCAAACTCCCAACTGCTGAAGCATATGGAACTCTATTCATCTCATCCTTCTCATCCTCTGAGGAAGGGCACTGCTTGGTACTTAGTCTAAAGTGATTAGCAAGAGGACAACTAACCGCTTTAGCCTTGTCCATATTGAACCGGTGAAGCACCTTTTCTATGTACTTCTCCTGTGACAACCACAATTTCTTGGCGTTCCTGTCTCTGGTTATTTGCATGCCAAGAATTTGTCTTGCTGACCCTAGGTCTTTCATAGCAAAAGACTTGCTCAATTGCTTCTTTAACTTATTGATTCTGGAAATATTCTGGCCAGCGATCAACATGTCATCTACATAGAGCAGAAGAATAATAAAATCATCATCAGAGAATTTCTGTACAAACACACAATGGTCTGAAGTGGTCTTGTTGTAGCCTTGCTCCCCCATCACAAACTCAAACTTCTTGTACCATTGTCTTGGTGCCTGCTTTAAGCCATACAAGCTTTTATTAAGCTTACAAACATAGTCCTCTTTACCTTTTACTTTGAAACCCTCTGGCTGCTCCATGTATATCTCTTCCTCCAAGTCACCATGAAGGAAGGCCGTCTTCACATCCATCTGCTCGATTTCAAGGTCGAGACTTGCTGCTAACCCTAGCACTATTCTGATGGATGTCATCTTCACCACTGGTGAGAAAATCTCATCAAAGTCAATCCCCTTTCTCTGACTGAATCCTTTGACAACCAATCTAGCTTTAAATCGTGGCTGGGGACTGTGTTCTTCATGCTTGATCCTGAACACCCACTTGTTCTTCAAAGCCTTCTTGCCTTTTGGCAGCTTCACTAGCTCAAATGTTTTGTTCTTATGCAAGGAATTCATCTCATCTTGCATGGCTTCAATCCACCTTTTATAGTGTTCATCATTCATAGCTTCTTGGAAACTTTCCGGTTCTCCCCCGTCAGTCAGTAACACATACTGTTCTTCAGGATATCTTGTAGAGCGTTGTCTGACTCTATCAGATCTCCTTAGATTTGGAGAACCCACTGGAGCTAGTGGTTGGTCATGAACGCTTTCATCATCAGAATTATCTGATGGTATCTCAAAAGGAGCAATCGGATCACCTGCCTCAGGTTGATCATTAAGAGCTTCATCTTCAATTTCTCTTGGCACCATCATTGAAGGAACTAGCTCTATGTTTGTTGAACCATCATTGTATTTGGAAGCATTTTCCTTGGCTTTTTCGATATCTTCAATGGTCTCATCTTCAATAAACACTGCATCACGGCTTCTGACAAGCTTCTTATGGATTGGATCGTAAAATCTATAGCCAAGCTGATCTTGACCATAGCCGACAAACACGCATTGTCGTGTCTTGACATCAAGTTTGGATCTTTCATCCTTCGGTACATGCACGAAGGCCTTACAGCCAAACACCCGCAAATGATCATAGGAAACATCTTTTCCTGACCATACCTTCTCTGGAGTGTCGTACTGGAGAGGAACACAAGGTGAACGGTTCAATACGTGAGCGACTGCTTGTATAGCCTCACCCCAAAACATCTTTGGCAACTTTGCATGTGAGAGTATACATCCGACTCTCTCCATCAAAGTCCTGTTCATCCTCTCAGCTAAACCATTCAATTGCGGCGTCTTTGGCGGTGTCGTTTGATGTCGAATACCATGCTCTTCACAGTAAGCATGAAATGGTCCTGTGTACTCTCCACCATTGTCTGTATGAATACACTTAAGCTTCTTGCCAATTTCCCTCTCCACCATAGATAAGAACTGTTTAAAGACACCCAATACTTGGTCTTTAGTCTTTAAAAGATACACCCAAGTCTTTCGGGAATGATCATCAATGAAAGTCACAAAGTACTGAGCACCACCGAGTGACTTTGGCATTGGCCCACACAAATCTGAATGTATTAGGTCCAATACATTCTTCATTCTGGAAGGAGGGGAACTCTTGAAAGCAACTCTGTTTTGCTTTCCCGCCAGACAATCAACACACTTCTTCAGATGGACCTGATCCAATCCAGGCAATATATTCTTCTTGGTTAGAATGGTCATACTTTTCTCACTCATATGACTAAGCCGCTTGTGCCATAATTCAACTGTACCATCATTCTCCACTGTATTCACAGCATCCTGCAAAATCTTTGCCTGCATCATGTACAGTCTTGAGCACTTGTCTCCTTTGGCCACCACCAATGATCCTTTGGTGAGCTTCCATTGGCCGTTGTAGAAGGTGTTGCAGTAACCTTCATCATCCAACCTTCCGATTGAGATCAAGTTCAGACGCATGTCTGGAATAATCCTGACGTCCTTCAGGACTAAGCGCGTACCATTCTGTGTCTCTAAACAAACATCTCCTTTTCCTGCAACTTTTGAATAATTTTCATTCCCCATTCTAACAACACCAAAATCACCTGGTGTGTAAGAGGAGAATAATTCCCTCTGAGATGTCACATGAATGGTAGCTCCACTGTCAACTACCCAACTGGTCTCATGGGTTGCAAGGTTGACAATGTCTTCTTCATAGATGATGTGGAACTCCTCGGCAGCATTGGTTTGTTCATCATCACTGCTGTCATCTTGGACCTTCTCCTTGCCTTTGTTCTTCTTTTGAGATCTCTTGAGCATCCGGCAGAACCTCTTTATGTGGCCCTTCTGCTTGCAGTGATGGCATTCCACATTTGCATATCTATTTGACTTTCCTCTACTTTTGCTTCTGGACTTTGAACCTTTGGTCTGATTCCTCCCCCTTGTCTCTGCAACAAGAACATCCTGCTGCGATGATGTGGATCCTTGTGCTTTTCTTCTCATTTCTTCATTTAGGACACCACTTTTGACATTTTCCATATTTACTACACCATTTGGTGCAGAATTTGTGATTGAAATCTTTAAAGTCTCCCAAGACTCTGGTAGGGAAGCCAGCACCAAAAGAGCAAGTACTTCATCGTCAAATTTAATGCCCATCCTTGACAGCTGCTCCACGATCCCCTGCATCTCATTCAAATGATCTGCCATCTGTGTACCCTCCCGGTACTTCATCTGGAGTAGCTTTGTCAGATAAAATAATTTATTGTTGCCGGTTTTGGAAGCGTACAGCTCCTCTAGCTTGTTCCACAATGTTCGAGCATGAGTCTCACTACAAATGTGATTGTACACATTGTCTTCGACGAATTGTCAGATAAAGCCACAGACTCGTTCATGCTCAAATTCCCATTCTTCATCTGTCTTGTCCTCAGGTTTAGTTGTACTAAACACTGGTAGATGCATCTTCGTCATAAATAGGAGATCCTTCATCTTGTTTCTCCATATGTGGTAATTCATGCCATTTAAATTAATCATTTTGCTCGTCTTCACCTCCATGGCCCCAACTAGACTTTTAAAGGGTAAATAATAATCTGACTTATTTTCTGATGTGGAGGGTCCACCTTAGTGGCAACCACAGAGCATACGATAAGTAGATATTAATTCCCCCTGGTACCGCTCTGATACCAGTTGTTGGGAAAAATCTGCATAAATTGACTGATAATTTTTCCCGGCGCAGCAGAATATCGGACCGATAAAATAGGTGGTTATAGAATAAATTAAATACGAGCAAAGTAAATAAATAATTAAAATGGCACCAACAATTTAACGTGGTTCACCCTTTTGATTTGGGCTACGTCCACGGGACAAACTCCGAAATTACTTCCACTAATAAAATTAGTAGACATACAAGAGGGACTTCTCTAATAAAATATTAGAGGCATATACCCGAGATTAACCCAAAATAGTGGCACTCAAGTGTTTCCCAAACACCCTAATTAACCTCACTATTTTATCACTCACTAATTATTTTCCCTCACTCAACAACTCATCAAAGCAATTGGCTAATTGCTTTGGCTCACAAACACTACTCACTAGATTGTATTGTGTTTGCCTCTTCTGATGCCTTGCTGCAACACTTCATGGCCAATTTATAGGCCCAATGAGTTGATTTCAGCCACAAAGAAATTGTGGTGCTACTTCATCCACGCATGCTGAACTTTCATGACCACAAAAGACCATTAATAATTGCTAAGTGGCCATTTTGGAGGAGGGACCCATAACAATCTCCCCCTCCCGATTACATGGATGGCTACACCATTCCTGCTATTTGTCGACAGTACTCCAGCTTCTCCTTTGGAAGAGTCTTTGTCATCATGTCTGATCCATTTTCATCTGTATGGATCTTCTAAAGTTGTAGCAACTTCTTCTCCAATACCTCCCTAATCCAGTGATATCTTACATCAATGTGTTTTGATCTAGAATGGAAGGAGGAATTCTTCCCAAGGTGAATTGCGCTCTGACTGTCACAAAACAGCACATACTTTTCCTGGTGCATGCCAAGTTCTTCCAAGAACTTCTTCATCCATATCAGCTCTTTGCAAGCTTCAGTGGCTGCAATAAATTCTGCTTCAGTTGTTGAGAGAGCAACATATTTCTGTAGTCTTGATTGCCATGACACAGCTCCCCCTGTAAAAGTGATCAGGTATCCTGATGTAGACTTTCTTGAGTCAACATCGCCAGCCATATCAGCATCTGTATAACCTACTAACATAGGTTTTTCATCTCCAAAACACAAACACATTTTGGAGGTACCACGGAGATACCTGAAAATCCACTTTACTGCAGCCCAATGTTCCTTTCCAGGATTTGAAAGGAAACGACTCACTACTCCCACAGAGTGAGCAATATCTGGCCGTGTACATACCATGGCATACATCAAACTCCCAACTGCTGAAGCATATGGAACTCTATTCATCTCATCCTTCTCATCCTCTGAGGAAGGGCACTGCTTGGTACTTAGTCTAAAGTGATTAGCAAGAGGACAACTAACCGCTTTAGCCTTGTCCATATTGAACCGGTGAAGCACCTTTTCTATGTACTTCTCCTGTGACAACCACAATTTCTTGGCGTTCCTGTCTCTGGTTATTTGCATGCCAAGAATTTGTCTTGCTGACCCTAGGTCTTTCATAGCAAAAGACTTGCTCAATTGCTTCTTTAACTTATTGATTCTGGAAATATTCTGGCCAGCGATCAACATGTCATCTACATAGAGCAGAAGAATAATAAAATCATCATCAGAGAATTTCTGTACAAACACACAATGGTCTGAAGTGGTCTTGTTGTAGCCTTGCTCCCCCATCACAAACTCAAACTTCTTGTACCATTGTCTTGGTGCCTGCTTTAAGCCATACAAGCTTTTATTAAGCTTACAAACATAGTCCTCTTTACCTTTTACTTTGAAACCCTCTGGCTGCTCCATGTATATCTCTTCCTCCAAGTCACCATGAAGGAAGGCCGTCTTCACATCCATCTGCTCGATTTCAAGGTCGAGACTTGCTGCTAACCCTAGCACTATTCTGATGGATGTCATCTTCACCACTGGTGAGAAAATCTCATCAAAGTCAATCCCCTTTCTCTGACTGAATCCTTTGACAACCAATCTAGCTTTAAATCGTGGCTGGGGACTGTGTTCTTCATGCTTGATCCTGAACACCCACTTGTTCTTCAAAGCCTTCTTGCCTTTTGGCAGCTTCACTAGCTCAAATGTTTTGTTCTTATGCAAGGAATTCATCTCATCTTGCATGGCTTCAATCCACCTTTTATAGTGTTCATCATTCATAGCTTCTTGGAAACTTTCCGGTTCTCCCCCGTCAGTCAGTAACACATACTGTTCTTCAGGATATCTTGTAGAGCGTTGTCTGACTCTATCAGATCTCCTTAGATTTGGAGAACCCGCTGGAGCTAGTGGTTGGTCATGAACGCTTTCATCATCAGAATTATCTGATGGTATCTCAAAAGGAGCAATCGGATCACCTGCCTCAGGTTGATCATTAAGAGCTTCATCTTCAATTTCTCTTGGCACCATCATTGAAGGAACTAGCTCTATGTTTGTTGAACCATCATTGTATTTGGAAGCATTTTCCTTGGCTTTTTCGATATCTTCAATGGTCTCATCTTCAATAAACACTGCATCACGGCTTCTGACAAGCTTCTTATGGATTGGATCGTAAAATCTATAGCCAAGCTGATCTTGACCATAGCCGACAAACACGCATTGTCGTGTCTTGACATCAAGTTTGGATCTTTCATCCTTCGGTACATGCACGAAGGCCTTACAGCCAAACACCCGCAAATGATCATAGGAAACATCTTTTCCTGACCATACCTTCTCTGGAGTGTCGTACTGGAGAGGAACACAAGGTGAACGGTTCAATACGTGAGCGACTGCTTGTATAGCCTCACCCCAAAACATCTTTGGCAACTTTGCATGTGAGAGTATACATCCGACTCTCTCCATCAAAGTCCTGTTCATCCTCTCAGCTAAACCATTCAATTGCGGCGTCTTTGGCGGTGTCGTTTGATGTCGAATACCATGCTCTTCACAGTAAGCATGAAATGGTCCTGTGTACTCTCCACCATTGTCTGTACGAATACACTTAAGCTTCTTGCCAGTTTCCCTCTCCACCATAGATAAGAACTGTTTAAAGACACCCAATACTTGGTCTTTAGTCTTTAAAAGATACACCCAAGTCTTTCGGGAATGATCATCAATGAAAGTCACAAAGTACTGAGCACCACCGAGTGACTTTGGCATTGGCCCACACAAATCTGAATGTATTAGGTCCAATACATTCTTCATTCTGGAAGGAGGGGAACTCTTGAAAGCAACTCTGTTTTGCTTTCCCGCCAGACAATCAGCACACTTCTTCAGATGGACCTGATCCAATCCAGGCAATATATTCTTCTTGGTTAGAATGGTCATACTTTTCTCACTCATATGACTAAGCCGCTTGTGCCATAATTCAACTGTACCATCATTCTCCACTGTATTCACAGCATCCTGCAAAATCTTTGCCTGCATCATGTACAGTCTTGAGCACTTGTCTCCTTTGGCCACCACCAATGATCCTTTGGTGAGCTTCCATTGGCCGTTGTAGAAGGTGTTGCAGTAACCTTCATCATCCAACCTTCCGGTTGAGATCAAGTTCAGACGCATGTCTGGAATATGCCTGACGTCCTTCAGGACTAAGCGCGTACCATTCTGTGTCTCTAAACAAACATCTCCTTTTCCTGCAACTTTTGAATAATTTTCATTCCCCATTCTAACAACACCAAAATCACCTGGTGTGTAAGAGGAGAATAATTCCCTCTGAGATGTCACATGAATGGTAGCTCCACTGTCAACTACCCAACTGGTCTCATGGGTTGCAAGGTTGACAATGTCTTCTTCATAGATGATGTGGAACTCCTCGGCAGCATTGGTTTGTTCATCATCACTGCTGTCATCTTGGACCTTCTCCTTGCCTTTGTTCTTCTTTTGAGATCTCTTGAGCATCCGGCAGAACCTCTTTATGTGGCCCTTCTGCTTGCAGTGATGGCATTCCACATTTGCATATCTATTTGACTTTCCTCTACTTTTGCTTCTGGACTTTGAACCTTTGGTCTGATTCCTCCCCCTTGTCTCTGCAACAAGAACATCCTGCTGCGATGATGTGGATCCTTGTGCTTTTCTTCTCATTTCTTCATTTAGGACACCACTTTTGACATTTTCCATATTTACTACACCATTTGGTGCAGAATTTGTGATTGAAATCTTCAAAGTCTCCCAAGACTCTGGTAGGGAAGCCAGCACCAAAAGAGCAAGTACTTCATCGTCAAATTTAATGCCCATCCTTGACAGCTGCTCCACGATCCCCTGCATCTCATTCAAATGATCTGCCATCTGTGTACCCTCCCGGTACTTCATCTGGAGTAGCTTTGTCAGATAAAATAATTTATTGTTGCCGGTTTTGGAAGCGTACAGCTCCTCTAGCTTGTTCCACAATGTTCGAGCATGAGTCTCACTACAAATGTGATTGTACACATTGTCTTCGACGAATTGTCGGATAAAGCCACAGACTCGTTCATGCTCAAATTCCCATTCTTCATCTGTCTTGTCCTCAGGTTTAGTTGTACTAAACACTGGTAGATGCATCTTCGTCACAAATAGGAGATCCTTCATCTTGTTTCTCCATATGTGGTAATTCATGCCATTTAAATTAATCATTTTGCTCGTCTTCACCTCCATGGCCCCAACTAGACTTTTAAAGGGTAAATAATAATCTGACTTATTTTCTGATGTGGAGGGTCCACCTTAGTGGCAACCACAGAGCATACGATAAGTAGATATTAATTCCCCCTGGTACCGCTCTGATACCAGTTGTTGGGAAAAATCTGCATAAATTGACTGATAATTTTTCCCGGCGCAGCAGAATATCGGACCGATAAAATAGGTGGTTATAGAATAAATTAAATACGAGCAAAGTAAATAAATAATTAAAATGGCACCAACAATTTAACGTGGTTCACCCTTTTGATTTGGGCTACGTCCACGGGACAAACTCCGAAATTACTTCCACTAATAAAATTAGTAGACATACAAGAGGGACTTCTCTAATAAAATATTAGAGGCATATACCCGAGATTAACCCAAAATAGTGGCACTCAAGTGCTTCCCAAACACCCTAATTAACCTCACTATTTTATCACTCACTAATTATTTTCCCTCACTCAACAACTCATCAAAGCAATTGGCTAATTGCTTTGGCTCACAAACACTACTCACTAGATTGTATTGTGTTTGCCTCTTCTGATGCCTTGCTGCAACACTTCATGGCCAATTTATAGGCCCAATGAGTTGATTTCAGCCACAAAGAAATTGTGGTGCTACTTCATCCACGCATGCTGAACTTTCATGACCACAAAAGACCATTAATAATTGCTAAGTGGCCATTATGGAGGAGGGACCCATAACAAGTAGGAATTATTCAACTATAGTTGGTCTTCATTAAGATATGTAATTAAGAGATATTTTCAAGTGTTAAAAGGTAATATTTCCAATTCTAATTTTGATACCAAGGAGAAGATAAAGGTTATATGTGCAAAATTTTATTAGGCTAACATGAGGCTGATAGACTTTTTGACCAAAATAGAAGACTTGATTGTAGATTATGAGACTTAATAAGGAATGAACAAATCACCAATTTTAATGATAGTTAAGAAACTCAAATCACACAAGTTCAAGAAATGATTGCAACTCAAAGGTGTGGAAAAGTTGCCGATGTTGAGAAATTGTGTCTATGATTGATAATTGTATTTAGTTTTTTTAATGTTTTTTATAAGAAAAAGAATTTTGTCTTATTATCACATTATATTTTTACGTTATAGTTGTCAAGTTACTTATAAGAGAATTGAAAAAATGTATAAATATCACTTTATAAAAAAATATTAAATTACTTTATTCAATATTTTATATAAGTAATTTTAAGTTAAAATATTTTACATAATTTACTTTTATTAAATATACAAATTTAAGTTTTTGAATACAGGATGAAAAAATGAAAACATGTGTGAACACTCATTTTCGTTCAACTCAAAAAAATGAAAAGAAAAAGAAGAACAAGAATGAAAAATAAAAAAAAGATAGAAAAAGAAGGGGAGAGAGAGAGAGAGAGAGAGAGAGAGAGAGAGAGAGAGAGAATTAAAAGGAAGAAAAAGAAGAAAGGGAAAATTTTAAAAAACTTTGATGGATGGAAAAATAAATGCTAGGAGATAAAGATCAAACCTTCTTTTGCCCAAGGGACCTTAGTCTTACTCCCTCATTCTCTAAGTATTAGTTTTCTCTCTTTTCAAATAAGTAAAGTCAACTTCATGCCTAAAGAAGGAAGACCTTTTTGCTCAAGAATGAAATAAAAAGTTGAAATGGACTTTGAGGTATGGAAAAGCAAAGAGTAAGAGACAAGGACCAAGTCTTCTTTTACCCAAAGGATCTTGGCCTTCCTCTGTCACTCTAAAGTACTAGTTCTCTCTCTTTTCTAATAGGCAAAGCCAACCCTATGCCCAAAGAAGAAAAACCTTTTGCTTAAGAAGGAAAAGAAATGTTGAAGAGGACTTTGAGGCATGGAAAATGAAAGGGTAAGAGACAGGGATCAAGCTTCATTTTACCTAATAAGTCTTAGTTTTCCCTTTTTTCAAAAAAGTCCAAGGTGATGCCTAGGGTTTCAAGAGTAGAAGACCTCTTATTTGCTCTATAAAAAGGGAGGAAAAATAATAGAAAAATGATCCTTGGTTTGAGTTTTCTCTTTAGGTATCTTCATTTAAAGGTTTTCTTATTGAGGTTCAAAAATGAGGGTTTGCAAAGTTTAGAATGAGAGTTCTTTTTTTCATTTTCATCTTTTAGTAAAGGGTTAAGGGTTAGATTTACCTTTTTATTTACACACGGCAAATTATTTCCACAATAAATTTTTCACGTTAAATAAAAATTTGGATCTTAATATGAAATAATATTTACTTCCCTTAATAAATAATCCACTCGGCCTTAATGTAAAATAATATTTACCTCTTTTAGTTACATTCTAAATAATAAAATCATACTCAGTATAAACAAAACTGATCTAAAATAAATCCTTTAATAAAAGTGTTAAAAGTAATAACCAATCGGAAATGATTCAACTCGAGCATGATATAAAATAGTATTCACTTAAATATATTCAAAATAATAATAAGAGCGTACGCAAAATAATATCCGATCGGAAACACATCTTTTAATAAAATGGAGGTAAAACAGCGGGAGGAGAAGAAGAAGAAGACAGGGGTCATTCGCCTGAGCGAGACCCCAAGGTATCTAGGCGAAGTCCGAGAGTCGCTTAAGCGAGTGCCGACTCGCTTGAGCGAATGCCACACATTAAGCCTGAACGAACAAGACGTACACGGGAATTCACATCGGGTTTTACTCGGTAAAAGGGTTTACTCGGCAAAAAGGCTTCACTCGGAAAACACTCAACTTCCATTCACTCGGGCATACCACACTTGACTCATTACTACCCTCCACTCAGAAAGGTTCGCTCGGTCACAGCTCCCTCGGGAATAATCTAACCTCTTACACTCGGTAAGAGTTTCTCCGGATATCCTCACTCGGAAAATACCCTAACCTTACTTCCCTCAGAAGAAGTTCTCTCGGCCACATTTTACTCAGAACATTCTCACTTCCCTCAGAAGCACTCTAATTTTCACTCGGAAACATTTTACTTTTCTTCATTCGGAATCATGATACACCTTCTTCACTCGGAATCATTATACACTTTCTTCACTCGGAATCACTATACATCTTCTTCACTCGGAACATTCTCCCAGCCAATCTCACTCGGGACAATCTAACTTTCCACCCAGAAGGGGATCTCTCAGTTATTCTTCACTCGGGAATGAATCCGCTAGTTAATAAGCTGTCACAGCAAACATGAGAAAATATTTATACCAAGCATAAAATAATATAAATTCGCATCCGATTCAATTTAGATCAGCACCCATTTAATATCACACACTCGGGAAAAACTCCTTATACACTTATACATTACACAATCACTAGTGGAAAAAATAGATATAATCACGGTTAAAAAAGGCCTTTATTCACGGTTAAAGAACCGTGGTTGTTGCACCCATGGTAGTAAATGATGGTCTTTAACCACGGTTAACAACCGTGGTAATAAATCACATCTAACCACAGTTAAGAACAACTGTGAATATAACTTACTATTTATATTCACGGTTATCGAGCATAACCGTGAATATAAGAACTGAAAGGTGTCAGTTACATCCACTTATATTCACGGTTATGATGGACAACCGTGGATATAGATACATTTTATCCACGGTTGTCCATCACAACCGTGAATATAAGTATTAAAAGGTTTCAGTTACAAACTACTTATATTCACGGTTATTATGGACAACCGTGGATAAAATGTATCTATATCCACGGTTGTCCATCTTAACCGTGAATATAAGTAGTTTGTAACTGAAACCTTTTAATACTTATATTCACGGTTATGATGGACAACCGTGGATAAAATATATCTATATCCATGGTTATGGTAGTAACCGTGGATAAATATAGTCTATATTCACGGTTGTTGCCGTAACCGTGAATAAATACTAAGGTTTTTTTTTTTAATATGGATTCTGTTTTATCGTTTCCCAACCCTGCATTCAGACAACCAGTACAGTATACAGTATGCCACAGCAACACTATATCAAAAGAATGGTATGTATATATATAACAATTTATTTTCTATATCAATTCATAACAACCTAAAAAATGAAAGTATATACAATTAAGTTGAATGTAATCTAATAAAAGTAAACCCTAAATCCTACTAGATACATATATAAAAGAATAAAGATCCTATATCTAGCTTTGCCTAACTTCAATGAAGTGTGAGGCCCATTGCCTTCTAACATCATCTATAAGTTCCTTTGGGAAAAATGACCGGTCATTAAAGTACTGCAAATAATGCACAAAACAATTAGAACAAAAGCTTTATTTATTACATGAAATTGATGAAATTGGTAGAAAAGTAGTCCAAATGATGAGACTTACATCTGTCCATCCATCTATTAAATGATGTTGGACAATGGTCAGCATAGTGTGCATGACGAAATAGCCACACTCGTAGGTACCCTTCTGCCTGTAAGACTACAATGGACATATAGTATAGAATAAGTGAATTCGCAACTTAAAAAATATGTACTAAAGATTTGAATGAATACGATTGACTTACTTTTGGGTACACCCATACAACTGTTTTTCCTTTGGGCTTGTTTCCAATCAGTAGATTGTATCCAACCACCGCCCTACGTCAAACAAAACACAAGATAAGTTAGAATTGTATAGTTCTAAAAATGATGTAATCGAATTTGTGGTTATTTTTTAGGGATGAACTTACCGGTCTACTATATCTTTCAGGTCTTGTGGAGCTGTCCGATGTAAACTATCAAAGTACAGAGCAAGATAGTCCTTCGGACAGATCACCAGAAGCGTCCAGTGAGCCCTGCAGTTACCAGTGATAAGTGAGACTTCAAAATGCAAAAATTCATGACAATAATTATGGAATAGAATATTACCCTTTATGATAGGGGCCCATGTATATAGACTTCCCAGACTCAAACATCCAATTCTGGATGTATGTCTGGGTGTTCTGCGAGGTGTTTCCTTGCTTCTGTATGAGAGAGGGCTCTAAGAAACCGTAAGTTCCTTGGAAACCCAAGTCCACACAGAGTTTTGCCAGAAACCTAAACAAGTTAAGACATGGTTAGCGACAAATAACTTGTATAATGAAAAAATTGGACAAAACAAGGATATACTTACAGCTCCCACAACTGAAAGATGGAGCCGTTCAGCATCGACGTCCCCGAAATAATGTCACACATGTCAGAATGTGTAACGTAAACTGGAAAATCACTGGGACGGCCGAACACTAGTGGTTGCCATGGGACCTGAACAATGTCGTCTCCTTGCTCATACCCGATGCGCCATAGCATCCGGATGGGATCCTTGGCCAGGTCTGGCTTCTTCAATGTCTATTCCTGTTGAACAATTGACAACCATCACATTTTGTACCATAATTGACAAGGAAATAAAGCTAGTTAGTGTTTAGGGTTTTTACCTATCCAGGGGCAATCACCAGAAGTCTGTTGGGCCATATCAAAAAGTGGCCCACCACCTGACCGACGGTCTTCACCTCCTGAGTTGCCACTGGCACAGCAGCATCCTCCTCGAGGACGAGTACAACCGAGACCCTGGACATACCATCAGGTAATGTCTGATGGTGAACCACAGGGCCTAAGTTGTACACCATACCAGTGGCAACTGGCTCCTCCGACCCGTCAATGAACAGGTCACATTGACGGGTGTCTGGTGGCTCGACCCCCTCATCGTCAGGGTCAGCCGCAGCGCACGACCCCTTAGTGCTAACCTTCCGTACCTACATATTTACACATCAAGCAGAAGTTATTCAACAATGAAATAAAGTGATTACAAACAATAAAACTGAGGAAATTAAATAAAGAATCTAACCTGTGGGTCGTTAGCTGGTGCAGTAGTCTCCTGGTGGTGGCTGAGTGAGGCCTTCATCTCCTCCCTGAATCGGGCCATCTCCTGGTGGAGCCTAGATATCTCCTCCTGGTACTCAGCCTTCACAACAGCCACCTTCTGCTCCACCATTTGCTCAAGGGATGGGGCAGGGTCGGGAGCACCGTAATAGGCGCGGAGGCCTGTGAAATGTGAATGATTAGCCCATAATTGTTTAACAGATAACAAAATGAAAACATAGAGTTATTTAGCACTTACCTACACCTCGACCAATAGCACGCACTCTTCCTGGGTGCTCTGGCCTGCCGATGGCGGTAGTCAAAATATCCTCCCGTCCATGGGCTACGAAAGACCCTTGGGTTGATTGCTCAACCAAGGAATCCTGAAACCAAACAAGTTAGTATTCACTTCCTTCACGTAAACTGAAAAACAAACACTGATATAAAGGGGAATACTTACTATCCGTGAGGCAACCTCCTGAGCCTGTGAGGAAGTGTATTCCCCACTCTTCTTGATCCTAGCCCGCTTCCATTTGTCGTGGCGTGAAGGTGGGGAGGGGGGATCCACAATACCAGTGTCAGTTTGACACTGACTCAGCCTCTCCTGTGCCAGCCGCTCTTCCAACCTATGGTAACCCCCACGTGACAGTGTGTGTGGGCAGTCATTTAGCTTCCTAGTCTCCTTGGCTTTCTTTCTGGTCTCCTACAACAAGAAAAAAAATATTCACAGTTAGCCGTATAAATTATACATAATTTAATCATCTAAAAACCAATGTACCTGAAACTCGGCAGAATGTCTAGATGCAACAAAAGCATCCCAGGTCTCCTGATCGATGAATGGATAGTTCTCTCCAGGGAACTTTCCTTGGTCGTCCCCAAATACATACCTACAATGAAAGGTACATTTAAACTAAGGATTGGTACAATTTGGTGAAGCGTTGATTAAGAATTTAAAGTTCAATATACCTCGTGGTGAGTATGGATTTGAACGACCTCCATCGCTCAGTCATAATACCGAGGACCTTCCTCCTCGCTATGTCGGAAGATGGTATGTCAAAAGAATCCTACATGAAAGGAGTTAGTCAATAAAGGAGTCCTTATTAAGAGTTACATGAAATAATACACTAAAATAAAACTTAAATAATATCTAAGTTACCAGAACATCACTCCGTAGCTGGTTCTTCACCACCTCCTCGACATTATCCCAGTCGGGGATAATGATGGACACCTTCGACCGTACCACAACCCCCAGATAACTACTAAACTTCGTGGCATGCGGTCCACTGAATCTACTGGTGTTGACATCCATCTCAACAACTAGCCTCTCTCCCCGGTGACGCCTAAGTGCGACGTCTGGCATCCGGGTAACACCTCTACTCTTCCGAGCAGAGGAACCATTGGCCTGTGAGTCAGACCTGGATCGTTCATCCTGGTCAGCCATGAGTATCTGTCTAAACAAGGAAAAAAACTGTCAAATATTTAATATAACATTTAAAACAACAAATAACTAATATAACATGTAATTCAATGAATCACCAACAAGATTAATACCCTATTAAGATGAAATATTTTCCCACAAGCCCTCATGGTGGTCATGACGACTGGCAACTACGTCATCTATGTCATGTTCCACGATAGATATTGGAATACGTGTTGTAGTTGATGGAATTTCCACAATATCAAGATTAGGGTCTCCAATGTGTCTACCTTGGATAACAATTGACCACCGTTTGTCAGCTGGGTCAGCCACATAAAAAACTTGCTTCACCTACGTTGCCATTATGAATGGTTCGTCCTTATGCCCTATCTTGTTGAGGTCAACCAACGTAACTCCTAAATCATCAGTTGTGACACCGTTCTTATTGTCAACCCATTTACATTTAAACACAGGAACGGTGAAGGGACCGTAATCAACTTCCCATATATCTTCAATCACACCAAAGTAGCATGACTCAGCCATCACAGGGTTGTTGTCCTTTAAAGTTGAGAAATGCATTGACTAAGCCACAACCATCACTCCACTGTTTTGATTTGTACTCTTTTCATCCTGTGTCCTTGTATAAAACGAATAATTGTTTATGTCATACCCACAAAAGGTGAGGACATCAAAGTTCGGGCCCTGTGCTAGTCGATGTAATGTCGAGGATGCAGATGCATCTTTCAGGATGGTCTTTTGAAACCACTGCATGAAACTCTTGTTGTGTTCATTCAACAACCACTTTTCAGTCATTTTAGGGTTGGTTTTCTTGACTAGCTCCTTGTGTGTGGCTAGATACGGTTGCACGTCGTCCGTGTTGTTTAAAATATACAAGTGTACCTGAAGGACATCAGCACGTGGCATGCTCTTCATTTTTTTTCCAATCGTTCCTTTCCCATCCAATCTCCCTTCATGACGAGTCGTTGGAATACCAATGCTTGCAGCATGTGACATGTATTTAGTGCAAAACTCAATTGCTTCCTCTGTAATATATCTTTCCACAATTGAAGCTTCGGGACGACGTTGGTTCTTCATATACCCTTTCAATATCTTCATATATCGCTCAACGGGATACATCCACCATAAGAACATTGGACCACACCAACGGACCTCTCTCACCAAATGGATGATTAAGTGGACCATTATGTCAAAAAAAGAGGGCGGGAAATACATTTCAAGCTGACATAATATAAGTGATGCTTCCTGTTCCAACACATCCAATTCGCCGGGCACGATTACCTTGCAACATATGGCATTGAAAAGCATACACAACCTTGTTATGACATTTCTCACATTTTTAGGAAGAATGTCACGAATGGAGATAGGCAGAAATTGCTGCATCAACATGTGACAATCGTGAGACTTCAATCCAACTAACTTCAAATCTTTCATGGAAACACAAGAGTTGATGTTGGAGCCATAACCAGACGGAACTTTCACACTTCGTAACGATTCACACAGACTTTGCTTTTCTTTTCTGGATAACGTATGACATGCTGGAGGCAAATATGTTCTTTTGCCCTTTGATTGTGGATGCAAATCCTGACGTATACCCATCAACTCTAAGTCCATACGCGAGTTTAGGCCATCCTTAGTCTTCCCGGGTATGTTTAAGAGTGTACCAACTAAACTGTCGCACACATTCTTCTCCACATGCATTACATCAATGCAGTGTCTTACATCAAGCTCCCTCCAATATGGTAGGTCAAAAAACACTGACCTTTTCTTCCAGTTGTTTTGTGTCGGGTGTTGTTTTTCACACTTACCAAATTGCACGCTGACGTCCTTCACCTTTTCATATGCCTGGCGACCAGATAGTGGTGGAGGAGCCATTTTAAAATCTTGGGCACCGTTAAACGACTTCTTCAACCTTCAAAACGGATGATTAGCTTTAAGAAACCTTCGATGTCGAAGATAAACATTTTTCCTGCCATGATGCAACCGCACAGAACTAGTCCCCTCCTCACATACTGGACAAGCTTTATGACCCTTCACACTGTACCCAGATAAGTTACCATACGCTGGAAAGTCATTGATTGTGCAAAATAGCATGGCACGCAATTTGAATGATCGCCCGGTAAACCCATCAAACACTTCAACCCCGTCTTCCCACAACCTTTTGAGGTCTTCAACTAATGGAGTTAAATATACATCAATGTCGTTCCCCGGTTGTCGTGGACCAGAAATCATTATTGATAACATCACATATTTTCGCTTCATGCACAACCATGGCGGCAAGTTGTAAACAAACAACAAAACAGGCCATGAACTATGGTTTGTGCTCAGGTTCCCAAACGGGTTCATGTCGTCTGTGGCTAATGCAAGCCTAACATTTCTTGGTTCATTGGCAAATTCTGGAAAAATCCTATCCATTTTCTTCCATTACGACCCATCGGCCGGATGCCTAAGTAGTCCATCAATAACCCTCTCCTCAGCATGCCATCTCATAAGTTTTGCGTCATCAGCATTGGCAAACAGACGCTTTAGTCTTGAAACTATAGGTAGATACCACAACACCTTTGCAGGAGACCCTTTAGTGCATACCTCATCAGAATCCGCTTCTTTCTTCTTATACCGTGACACCCCACATCTAAGACATCGATGCAGCATTTCTAACTCACCCCAGAATAATACACAATAATTTGGGCATGCATGTATTTTCTCATACTCCAAACCCATAGGACACAACACCTTTTTGGCCTCATAGTTACGATTCGGCAAGGTGTTTCCAGCTGGGAGCATTTCTTTCAACAACTTCAGTAAGTCAGTGAAACTTTTATCCGTCCACCCGTTTATGGCCTTTAAATTAAACAATCGCAAAACTGCTGATAACCTCGTGAAATTGAGGCAGTTTGGATACAACGGCTGCTCAGAGTCCTCACACAAAGTTGTATATACATGAGCTTTCTTAAAACCTTCTACCCCTACATCACGGATCATATCCTCGAGTCGGTCATCCATGTCGACATCGTTGTCATGCATCGAGCTTCGATTTTTAGTCTGAGAGCTGTTACTTGGCACCACCACATCTTCACCATGCCATATCCAACGCGTATAACTACGTAGAAAACCGTCACACAGTAGATGTTCTCGCACCTCTTCCAAGTCTACCCGACGCAGGTTCAAGCATTTAACACAAGGGCAAAAATACTTTCCATTCACCCCCACTGCATTCCTCGCTACGAATTCTATAAATGATTCAACTCCCCCCTCGTACTCCAGACTTAGGCGTGATGCAGTTATCCAACTCCAATCCATACCAACTGTTTACAAGGTGCTATGATCAACCTCACTTTTTATACAAAGGTGGTGGTCCTATACCCATTCAGCATGACAATTGTTTTTATACGTCATTCATATATACAGGTTAGGACTTATTTTAAAATTTGATGAAATTTCGGCAGCATTTCGCATTGGTCTCTAAGTACACAAAATGAGAGTGGTCAAATCAAATTCAACAACAACCAAATATGCACCCAGAGAACAACACAAAACATAAGTTACCGAAAGTTTATCAAATTTTAAAATAAATCCTAACTTGTACATACTAACAGTGGCGTATAAAAAATAATTGTTCATCCCAAATTGTCCAAATGGACAATTCAAGATTCAACACAAACGATGACATTAATTAATTTAATGACCATTTGTGTCGAATCTCAAACGGGGAACTACGGTTCACTCATGCACATCCTCATACCAGTTAGCTAGTATGAGCCTACGAGTTCGCAACATTGACAACCATATACATACAAACATAAACAAATAACATTATATGAGAGAAAAAATAGCAACAGAAATAACATTATATAATTGTGGTATTTTCAAGTAGAACTATGGTGTTGGATGATGGATTATGGAATTTGAGACATGAGGGTTAAACTTTTATTTTATGAATTATGGATATGGTGTTGGATTATGACATTTTTCAAGTTTTGTTTGGTATTGGATTTTTATTTTTTAAACATGGTGGCCCGGGTTGGGTTGGTCAAAAATCCATATTGATTCATTTTATTTTTAGGTCACTTTTTTTTGGGTCACTTTTAGTTAAGAAGAATTTTAGAGCATCTAAACTACTTCCAGATAGGAGTAACTATTATATTTTGTGATAATGCTTCTACCATTACATTGTCTAAAAATCTAGTTCTACATGGAAGGAGTAAACACATTGATGTAAGATTTTATTTTTTTGTGGGATTTATGCAACGATGGTGTTATTGAGCTAAATTATTGTAACACGAAAGAGCAATTGGCAGACTTAATGACAAACCCATTTAAAGTTAAAAGTTTCCAGCATCTGTGAACTTTGGGCATGCTTGAAGAACCTAACGTAAACTGTTGTAGTGAGCATAAAGTTTAAGGGAGGGAGTGTCAACCGAGTCAGTTATTTTAGAATAAAAGATTTAGAGTTTGTTTATGTTATTGTTTTTCTGTTACCCATGTTTAAGAGTTTGTTGTTAGTGTGGGGGTAGCTGCCTATTTTTCTGCTAATCAGTTGTAGAGCTCAAGCCTATAAACTTAGCTCCATTTTCATTTGAAGGGGAATATTTCAAAAGCGATTTTTGTGTGCTAACAACAGGTACCAGACAAGCATTAAATCCAAACAAGTGAAATCCTATAGTAAAGCATACACATTGTTACACACACAGAGAAGGATCCACAATATTTCTAGCAAAGTAAAAGGAACAGAGACACAGATACAAGCTTTAACTAGAGCTGAAATAAACAAAGATAGAGACACTTTATCTCAATGATTTTGATAATATAACTACTTTTATTGACATTTACTAATGCAGGTCTCCACAACAATGAAAACACATGAAAATAGAGGCAATGTCACAGGCAATGTTAAAATAGCAGAGACAGAGTTCAGCTTCAACAATAAACACACAAACTTAGAGACAACGAAGCAAACCCATTACGATTATAAAGCATAACAACGAAGCAGAGGTTAAAAAATGAACAAAAGAAGAAGGGCAACGAAGCACTTACCTGACAATGGTGAACGAAGAAGAAGAAGGGCACGCGAAAGAAGAAGGAAGTGAACCTAGAAGCCTACGACTAACAAAGAGGAGGACGAGGAAGAAGACGATAACCAGCGCGAAAGTAAGGAGAAAGTGAAAAAAGAGTGAAAGACGCGGCTTTTGAAGTTTCAGAAAGGATATATATTCACGGTTCCCCTTGAAACCGTGAATATATTAAACATATATTCACGATTTAACAAACAACCGTGGATAAATGTTAACTATATATCCACGGTTACGATACCAACCGTGGATAAATATTAAATCTATATTCACAGTTATAGAAACAACCATGGACATACAGTACCCAGTGATTAAACCCTAAAACCTGAAGTATATATCCACGGTTGGAAATACAACCGTGAATATTGACATCTATATATATCCACGGTTCACATCATAACCGTGATCGTACCCAGGAATATATATTCACGGTTGTGAACACAACCGTCGATATATATTTCAGGTACTATATATCCACGGTTGACTCCTCAACCGTGAATATATATTGATGGGTACGTTCACGGTTATGATGTTAACCGTGGATATATAGTTTTCTCTGATTAAAACGTTCACCTTATAATTTCAAAAATGCCACCGCGCATGTTTTTATCACTGATCCTCTTCTACCCGTGAATAATATCCCGTTGTTATATCCAATTTTTGCACTAGTGAATCACTCAAAATCACTCGGGCCTTGGCATCGATCTCCCCCTTGGCGCGACTCCATGGCTCCGGCTTCCTCCCTGTCACTTTACTAAATTTGAAAACAACAGCAAGGGTGAATGTTTGGCATCATACTTAATATAGAACATAGTTTAACAAGTTATATATATAAGTTCCGTCCGATTGCATTTTCATCACTTTGCAAATCACACTCGACAATTATAATATATCATACTCGGTAATTAATTCACACTCGGCAAATATAACAAATGTCACTTGTTCGCCCGTCGGTTGTAACCGGGCTTTGTGAATTGGCAAGCGCACCAATCGTTTGTAGTTTTCGAAATTTAGATATCGTTCCACTGGGATTGAAAGTCCAATAACAACAGTAATCTTCTACTTACTATGGTAAATATGAAGGAAATTATGAACAAAAGAATGATTTATGTACAGTTTATACAATATTCACAAGATAGCATGGTTGAGTGATTCATAGGATAAAAAGAAAATAAAATCTATCTAAAAAGTTGAGTTGTAACCTAGAATAGGTAAGATACTTGAGATAAACACAGATAAACAAATTATGTTGGAAATTGGATCCCTAATCTAGAATAACAATGAGGAACTCAAGACATGCATATTTAATCATCAAGTTTCATGTCATTGCAGCTTAAAATCATTATAACCGATCCCTCGTGATATAAATTCTAAGAATTCACCGTAAAGTCCGATCCCTCGTGAGCTTTCTCAGTAAAAACTTGCATTAAGACCTGGCCTTATGGCAACAATGGTTAACAACCCCTATAGAATTGAGATACCAAGGGTATTCCAACTTTTTACTTTCGTCAAAACAAGTTTCAATACGGCATAAATAATCATTCTCCCGTTTGACATTTACACTAATAAAACTAGTTTCGATACACATGAAAATCATTCTCCCGTTTGACGTTCATATTAATAAAAGGTTGAAATACTAACATGGACTTGAATCATAAACATGCAGAGGTCGAATTCACAACATTATACTCAATAGATTAGTTCACCAATTCCAACATAAACAGATTAGTTACACATGGTAAAAGTAAAAACAACACTTACAGAGTTTGACATTACGAAGAAGACGATGGAAACTTCACGATACAACGATCACAATACACCGAAACACACTCAAGTATCTAGAAAACTATTCTAGAACTACAACTCACAAAAGAAGTACTCAAAGTCGAGCACAAGAGAGAAGAGAAGAGAAGTGTATGGAATGGGATGCTATGAATGGTGTTGGATGGCCCTATTTATAGGGCTGAGCAAGGGTGCTGACGCTACGCGTCCCTGTGACGCTACGCGTCAGACTCCTGACTCAGCCTCCATTAAACACTTGATAATGGCCACTTTCAATAATTAATCTTGATCATGCCTGGCCACTTGGACATGTTTCCACGAGTTTTTGGCCATTTATGCTGATTGGGGTGGCCCTTGGGATGAGTGGAGTGCCCATTATTGGGTCCAAGTGGGGTGGTTGGCCAAAAGTAGGAGTGGAGACAACGCAGCACTGACGCTACGCGTGGCTTTGATGCGTAGCGTCAGCATCAAAAATAGCACTTGATGCTACGCGTGGTGTGAGGCTACGCGTCAGATCTCCAGTGTAATTTTCTCTTGATTTCTTAACTTTTTCACTGCAAAACTAGAGAAAATTGATCAAGGGCAGATTATTTCCAACAACACTCATTTATTGAATTTAAATCCTAATTTTCTAACAAATTAAACTAATTTTTATGAATTTTATGAAATTTTTATTTAAGCTTTTATTGAAAATTTGAGGACTAACAAATACCCCCAACTTGAGACATTGCTCGTCCTCGAGCAAGAGAAAAAAATAAGAAAATAAAAATTTGAAATCAAATTTTTAAGTTAGTCCGAAAATTTACCACAAAAAATAATTACACAATTTCAACTATTTTGTAATAATCAAAAACTGATTCAAATATAACAAAGGTTTAATGATAAAATTACTTACAATATTCTATTAACAATCAAGCAGAATTTCAGGCTTACCTCACAAGTGTTTATCTCTATGCAATTGGTAACCTGTTTCACTCAATCAATCATAAAATCAAACGAATTTAACTTTGTTTGTCATCTAATCAATGGTTATTTATACAGAGTTAATTCGAAAATCACAAGGTCTTTTCACGGGTTGTAATGAGGCTTGGTTTACAAGAATCAATGGTTTTTCTTGGAATTCAAAAATCTGAAATCATAAAAGAGCATTTTATAATCCTTAGGCTTTCTCTTGATCCAAACTCTCATTTATTTTTATTGATGAAAAATAAATACCCCCAACTTGATTCTTTTCAATATTTTTGACTTTTCTTTTCCATATTTTCTTTTTGAAAAGAATCAAGTTGCTTATTTTCACTCCCCATTTTTGTGAGAACACTCAAAATATTTTTCATTTATTTCAACTGCTCTTTTAATCAATCAAGTATAGGGAATGGTAAAAACAAATTTAGGCTTTAAGGGTACCAAAGAATTTTATTTTAGGCTCAAATGGGCTTGCAAAGGATAAAAGACTTTTTACCAAGGTAAGCTGTTTGGCCCAATGTTTTGTTTCACCAATAAATGTGCCTTGATCATTTTCCCGAATTCTCTGTACAACAACACACATTAGAGATTAAAGCAAAATCAATTCGAATTGAAAATATGTCGATTAAAACCCTCAAGTGTTTAAAAAGATCTCTCAACTCACCGGGTTATTTGAAATTTTGCTTGATGGTTAATAAACTTATTGTAATTAAATTTATCAAAATTCCTAAGTTATAAAGAATCAAAAATTGATTTTAACAAAATTGGTTTTATTGTGTAAAAACTCTAAGTGTATAAACTAACTTACTAACGAAAATTGATTGATTTATTTTAAAAAGAAGAATTATTTCTCGAAAGAAAATTGAGCAAAAACAAATAAACACACCACACAATGATAAAATGCCATAATATAAAATGTAAATATAAATGTAAATGTAAATCCAAATATAACTAGAAACAAATGTACTCAAAATAAATGAAGATGGCATCCTCAATCCTCCATCTGATCATCATCATCCTCCTCCTCCTCCTCCTCATCATCACCATCAGAGTCATGATGTGCACTAGAAGATCCACTAGTCTCAGGGTAGGTCGGTAAATCTCCAGGCCAAGCTACATGTGCTGCAAACTCGGCTGGGGTAACATAAGGTGCTCCCTCTCCCTGTAACCTGTACTGATAAAATTCATCGTGAAGATAAATATAAGCTCTGTGAGTGGCAGCCATCATCTGCATCATATGCTGATGCTCAAGTGTCATCCGGGCAAAGCCCTGTGTAACAGCATCAGCAGATGGAGGCTGCACTGGTGGTCTCCTCCTCCGAGGTCGGGGCTGAGCCTCCTGCTCTAGTGGTGGAAGCTCGCACTGCTGCACAAAATAATCTCTGTTTACTAGAACTTTAGGGACTCTCCCTGAAGAACTAGTAAACTCGGGTGAAGGTACAATGACTCCCTGCCTCCTCAGTAAGGCAGATATGATGAGAGGAAAGGGTATGGGGCGATTCACTTTATACCCAAGGGTATAAAAGTGAATCTGCTCGGAGATAAGCTCGGCGATATCAATGGTGTGGCCCTGGAGGATGGAATAAAGGAGGCAACAACGCTCCACTGGAAGGGAAGAAAGATGGGTGACAGGAGTGATATTATGGAGCATGAGGTGGGACCACGCCTGGGCTATGGGGGTAAGCTGGGTCTTGAGGAGGTTAGATGGACTCCTTCCAACCCTACTCAGGTTGAAAAAGATTCCATCCTTGCTCAGAAAATGAGCAACCTCCTCGAGGGAGTATCCTAACTCTCCCTCAGCAAGAATCTTGTTTCTGTTTTCCTTCTAGAAACAAGTGTCATCCTCGGGAGTAGGCTCCCAAGGGTTACCCAGTAGGGTACTGATGGTGTCCCGGTCATAAGAGATATGCCAGCCTCTAACCCAACTCGTCCGCTGCTGCCCAAGATTTGGTGCGTCCTGGCGGGTCCTGTAAGCATTCGCGTAAAACTCCATCACTAAGATGGGGTCCCCCTCAGTGGGTAGGGAGAATAGAGGTCCCCATCTCCTCTGATGCACTCTATCCTGCAGCTCAGGATAGTCTCCTGCACTCAGATCAAGGACCCTCTCCCAGATCAGTCTCTGGCCCTTGATCTGATGAAATCTCGCCCACTTCGCATCAGTGCGAAATCTAGTAGGATCCCTCGGTCCCAATACCTCCTGTCTCTGAGAATCCGGATCCTCAGAAGTGGTGTCAGTGTCTGTGGATTTCCTCTGTCTTTTAGAGGGACCGGCTGTGGGAATGGATTTCTTAGGTGCCATCTGTAAAAAGTAAAAATTTAAAATTAAACACACACTAAATAAATCACACACAAGCAAACAATTATTTGTAAAATATTTTTGGGTTTTCTAAAATTTTTCACAAATAAAAATGCAATTCAACGACATATTTTTGAATTTTTAATATTTAAAGAAATTAACATACATATATTCAAATAATATACAAAACAAAATACAATTTATTCAAAATTCATACAAAGTTGCAAGAAAGTATAAATATAAACTAAGAAAATTTATTAATTTCAAAAGAAAATAGCAAACAGCAAACAAACAGTAAGATTTAAAAACAGAGGCTGACGCTACGCGTGGTGTGACGCTACGCATCAGCCTGTTCTGCCCACGCTACGCGTCAGTGGGACGCTACGCGTGGGATGCGCAGAAAAAAGAAAAAACAGGGGTTGCACAGCAGCAACCCCTTTTCAACCTACACTACATCCATTCAATCCCTAACTCCTAACAGCAATCAATCCCAATGGTCTTCTAATCCTAATCCTAACCACATTTATTTCTACAAATTAAAAATCAAAAACAAAACTAAAGAGAAGGGATTAAAATACTTACTTGTGATTCCTTGAGCAATGGGATTGAAGAGGTTTGGAAGAGAGAAAAGGAGGTTTTTGAAGTTTTTAGGTTTGAAAACTAAGTGAGGCAGAGAGGAAGTTTTAGGTTTAAAACCCTAAGATGGGCCTCTCTGGTTCAGTTTTAAAAACTGAACGTGGGCTCTGACGCTACGCGTGGGTGGGACGCTACGCATCAGAACCAAAATTCAGAGTCCACGCTACGCGTCAAGTGTGCGCTACGCGTGAGCTTCTGTTTTTGAATTTCAAAAATTTGAATTTTCAAAACCTTTTCAGTTTAAAACCCCTTTTCTTTTAAACAAGTTAAAAATTGTTTTGTGGTTTTTTTTTTTATGAAAAACAACCTTAAAAACAAAAAGAAAAGAATGGGTTGCCTCCCATTGAGCGCTAGGTTTAATGTCTCCAGCCAGACATTACCTTTGATTAATCAGGTGGTTTCCCAATATTCTTTGAGGAATCACCTGTCTTTTTCTTCTTTCTTCTTCTTTTCCGATGCCTAATTACCTGTTTTTCATCTTTCAAAGCATCGGTTAATTCAAAACAATTTAATTGATTGGGAAGAGATATACCTGGTTTGGTTGAAGGTAAACCTTTGCCTCATTACTTATCCTGAGGTGTTCATGAGTACTGAAGCTTACTTCTTCTTCATAAACTTTGACTGCAACCATACTTTGATCAACATCCACTTTGATTTTTGCAGTCTTCATGAAAGGTCTTCCTAGGATCAGGGGGATCTCAGTATCCTCCTTCATATCCAGTACCATAAAGTCAACTTTGAAGTGGTACTTGTCAACCTTTACTAACACATCTTCCACAATCCCAACAGGCTTTTTGACAGAGCGATCCGCAAACTGTAATTCTGTCTTTGCTTCTTTTAGCTCATATTCACCAATGCGTTTTATTAAATCTAGAGGTATCAAGTTGATGTTAGCCCCTAAATCTAATAACGCATTCCTGATGTTGATATTTCTGATTGTTACAGGAATGGTGAAACTCCCCGGATCTTTACATTTTTTCAGGGTTATACAGTTTGTTTCTTGCTCTGTATCTCTTTGCACATTTTTTTCTTTTTCATTTTTTTCATTTTTTCTATTTTTTCACTTTCTTTTTCTTCTTCTTCTTTCTTTTTCTCACTCTTTTCTTTACAATCAATTTTTACAACATCAATAGAAACAGCATTACATTGTTCCCTTGGGTTTTGAGTGTTTGCAGAAAACCCAGAACTCTTTAATTCAGCTATTTCTTTTGCGAGCTGACCCATTTGTATGTCTGATGCTTTTCGGGCAGCTTCATTTGTCTCTACAAACTGCAATAACTGTTGAATAGCTTCCTCTATTCTTGTCAACCTTGCATTGTCAGTTTGTTGTTGCTTGAATTGATTGTTAGGAGGTCTGTTGGAAGGTCCAGCATCCTGTCTCCAGCCAATATTCTGATTTTGCCAACCCTGCAGGTAATTGTTAGGAAAAGAATTTCCATGATTAAAAGGATAATTACCTAAGGGTGCTCTTTGATGGTTCATGAAATTGGCTTGCTCTTGCTCATTTCCACAGTAACCACATGGTTGTTCTCCCATGCAGTGCGTACATGCTTTAAGTTGAGCAGGGGGTGGTGATGCTACTTGAGCAATTTGAAGTTTTTCCAATTGCTTGCTCATAACTTCAATTTGTTGGGTCAGTAATTTTTGCTGAGCCAACACTGCATCATTTACTCCCAATTCGAGCATTCCTGGCTTCCTTTGCATATTACCTCTTTCATGCTTTGCTTGTCGGTCACTAATAGCCATTGATTCCAATATTTCTATGGCTTCTTCCACAGTCTTGTTCATTAAAGAACCACCTGCACAAGCATCTAACATCATCTTGAACTGAGGCAATAAACCATGGTAAACGATTCTTACCTTCTCGGCATCATTCAGGTTGTGGTTTGGGCATTTTCTCAAGAGTGCCTTGAATCGTTCCCATGTTTCTCCTAATGATTCATCATTATTTTGAGAAAAAGAGTGTATGGCTGTCATTGCTTCAAAATATTTTGAAGGAGAATAAAATCTTTCCAAAAATTTTCTTTCAACATCGGACCAGTTTGCAAAACTACCCGGTGGACAAGATTTAAACCATTCTTTTGCTTTCCCAATCAATGAAAAAGGAAAGAGTCTCATGTAAACAGACTCTTCTTGATTGGGTTCAAAACCAATTGTGCTGCATAACTCATAAAAAACAGTTAAATGTTCATACGGTTCTTCATGATTTAAACCAGCAAATTGGTTGTTTTGAATAATATTTAAAGTGGCAGGTTTAATTTCCACTGGTAAAACAGGTCCTTGAAACATTCCCGAAACTCGGGGTGGACCATTTATAGCAGCAAACTGTCCCAATGTTCTCCTTTCAGCAGCCATATTTGAATTTTCAAAAATTTTTGAAGTAGAAGAAGAATTAGTTTGTGTTTTAGATTTCAAAGACTTGATTTTCTTTACAAACTTTTCTATCTCAGGATCAAAATAAATTTTACCTGCGGTAGATCGAGTTTGCATACACAAACAAAACAAAGAAAGTTAGTGTAATAATGATAAGAAATAAAAAAAAAATTATCTAAGGTAAAAAAAATATTTACCACGGTAATTAAAATTTTACTGTTTTACTGAAACAATTCAATCCCCGGCGACGGCGCCAGAAAACTTGTTCGCCCGTCGGTTGTAACCGGGCTTTGTGAATTGGCAAGCGCACCAATCGTTTGTAGTTTTCGAAATTTAGATATCGTTCCACTGGGATTGAAAGTCCAATAACAACAGTAATCTTCTACTTACTATGGTAAATATGAAGGAAATTATGAACAAAAGAATGATTTATGTACAGTTTATACAATATTCACAAGATAGCATGGTTGAGTGATTCATAGGATAAAAAGAAAATAAAATCTATCTAAAAAGTTGAGTTGTAACCTAGAATAGGTAAGATACTTGAGATAAACACAGATAAACAAATTATGTTGGAAATTGGATCCCTAATCTAGAATAACAATGAGGAACTCAAGACATGCATATTTAATCATCAAGTTTCATGTCATTGCAGCTTAAAATCATTATAACCGATCCCTCGTGATATAAATTCTAAGAATTCACCGTAAAGTCCGATCCCTCGTGAGCTTTCTCAGTAAAAACTTGCATTAAGACCTGGCCTTATGGCAACAATGGTTAACAACCCCTATAGAATTGAGATACCAAGGGTATTCCAACTTTTTACTTTCGTCAAAACAAGTTTCAATACGGCATAAATAATTATTCTCCCGTTTGACATTTACACTAATAAAACCAGTTTCGATACACATGAAAATCATTCTCCCGTTTGACGTTCATATTAATAAAAGGTTGAAATACTAACATGGACTTGAATCATAAACATGCAGAGGTCGAATTCACAACATTATACTCAATAGATTAGTTCACCAATTCCAACATAAACAGATTAGTTACACATGGTAAAAGTAAAAACAACACTTACAGAGTTTGACATTACGAAGAAGACGATGGAAACTTCACGATACAACGATCACAATACACCGAAACACACTCAAGTATCTAGAAAACTATTCTAGAACTACAACTCACAAAAGAAGTACTCAAAGTCGAGCACAAGAGAGAAGAGAAGAGAAGTGTATGGAATGGGATGCTATGAATGGTGTTGGATGGCCCTATTTATAGGGCTGAGCAAGGGTGCTGACGCTACGCGTCCCTGTGACGCTACGCGTCAGACTCCTGACTCAGCCTCCATTAAACACTTGATAATGGCCACTTTCAATAATTAATCTTGATCATGCCTGGCCACTTGGACATGTTTCCACGAGTTTTTGGCCATTTATGCTGATTGGGGTGGCCCTTGGGCTGAGTGGAGTGCCCATTATTGGGTCCAAGTGGGGTGGTTGGCCAAAAGTAGGAGTGGAGACAACGCAGCACTGACGCTACGCGTGGCTTTGATGCGTAGCGTCAGCATCAAAAATAGCACTTGATGCTACGCGTGGTGTGAGGCTACGCGTCAGATCTCCAGTGTAATTTTCTCTTGATTTCTTAACTTTTTCACTGCAAAACTAGAGAAAATTGATCAAGGGCAGATTATTTCCAACAACACTCATTTATTGAATTTAAATCCTAATTTTCTAACAAATTAAACTAATTTTTATGAATTTTACGAAATTTTTATTTAAGCTTTTATTGAAAATTTGAGGACTAACAAATACCCCCAACTTGAGACATTGCTCGTCCTCGAGCAAGAGAAAAAAATAAGAAAATAAAAATTTGAAATCAAATTTTTAAGTTAGTCCGAAAATTTACCACAAAAAATAATTACACAATTTCAACTATTTTGTAATAATCAAAAACTGATTCAAATATAACAAAGGTTTAATGATAAAATTACTTACAATATTCTATTAACAATCAAGCAGAATTTCAGGCTTACCTCACAAGTGTTTATCTCTATGCAATTGGTAACCTGTTTCACTCAATCAATCATAAAATCAAACGAATTTAACTTTGTTTGTCATCTAATCAATGGTTATTTATACAGAGTTAATTCGAAAATCACAAGGTCTTTTCACGGGTTATAATGAGGCTTGGTTTACAAGAATCAATGGTTTTTCTTGGAATTCAAAAACCTGAAATCATAAAAGAGCATTTTATAATCCTTAGGCTTTCTCTTGATCCAAACTCTCATTTATTTTTATTGATGAAAAATAAATACCCCCAACTTGATTCTTTTCAATATTTTTGACTTTTCTTTTCCATATTTTCTTTTTGAAAAGAATCAAGTTGCTTATTTTCACTCCCTATTTTTGTGAGAACACTCAAAATATTTTTCATTTATTTCAACTGCTCTTTTAATCAATCAAGTATAGGGAATGGTAAAAACAAATTTAGGCTTTAAGGGTACCAAAGAATTTTATTTTAGGCTCAAATGGGCTTGCAAAGGATAAAAGACTTTTTACCAAGGTAAGCTGTTTGGCCCAATGTTTTGTTTCACCAATAAATGTGCCTTGATCATTTTCCCGAATTCTCTGTACAACAACACACATTAGAGATTAAAGCAAAATCAATTCGAATTGAAAATATGTCGATTAAAACCCTCAAGTGTTTAAAAAGATCTCTCAACTCACCGGGTTATTTGAAATTTTGCTTGATGGTTAATAAACTTATTGTAATTAAATTTATCAAAATTCCTAAGTTATAAAGAATCAAAAATTGATTTTAACAAAATTGGTTTTATTGTGTAAAAACTCTAAGTGTATAAACTAACTTACTAACGAAAATTGATTGATTTATTTTAAAAAGAAGAATTATTTCTCGAAAGAAAATTGAGCAAAAACAAATAAACACACCACACAATGATAAAATGCCATAATATAAAATGTAAATATAAATGTAAATGTAAATCCAAATATAACTAGAAACAAATGTACTCAAAATAAATGAAGATGGCATCCTCAATCCTCCATCTGATCATCATCATCCTCCTCCTCCTCCTCCTCATCATCACCATCAGAGTCATGATGTGCACTAGAAGATCCACTAGTCTCAGGGTAGGTCGGTAAATCTCCAGGCCAAGCTACATGTGCTGCAAACTCGGCTGGGGTAACATAAGGTGCTCCCTCTCCCTGTAACCTGTACTGATAAAATTCATCGTGAAGATAAATATAAGCTCTGTGAGTGGCAGCCATCATCTGCATCATATGCTGATGCTCAAGTGTCATCCGGGCAAAGCCCTGTGTAACAGCATCAGCAGATGGAGGCTGCACTGGTGGTCTCCTCCTCCGAGGTCGGGGCTGAGCCTCCTGCTCTAGTGGTGGAAGCTCGCACTGCTGCACAAAATAATCTCTGTTTACTAGAACTTTAGGGACTCTCCCTGAAGAACTAGTAAACTCGGGTGAAGGTACAATGACTCCCTGCCTCCTCAGTAAGGCAGATATGATGAGAGGAAAGGGTATGGGGCGATTCACTTTATACCCAAGGGCATAAAAGTGAATCTGCTCGGAGATAAGCTCGGCGATATCAATGGTGTGGCCCTGGAGGATGGAATAAAGGAGGCAACAACGCTCCACTGGAAGGGAAGAAAGATGGGTGATAGGAGTGATATTATGGAGCATAAGGTGGGACCACGCCTGGGCTATGGGGGTAAGCTGGGTCTTGAGGAGGTTAGATGGACTCCTTCCAACCCTACTCAGGTTGAAAAAGATTCCATCCTTGCTCAGAAAATGAGCAACCTCCTCGAGGGAGTATCCTAACTCTCCCTCAGCAAGAATCTTGTTTCTGTTTTCCTTCCAGAAACAAGTGTCATCCTCGGGAGTAGGCTCCCAAGGGTTACCCAGTAGGGTACTGATGGTGTCCCGGTCATAAGAGATATGCCAGCCTCTAACCCAACTCGTCCGCTGCTGCCCAAGATTTGGTGCGTCCTGGCGGGTCCTGTAAGCATTCACGTAAAACTCCATCACTAAGATGGGGTCCCCCTCAGTGGGTAGGGAGAATAGAGGTCCCCATCTCCTCTGATGCACTCTATCCTGCAGCTCAGGATAGTCTCCTGCACTCAGATCAAGGACCCTCTCCCAGATCAGTCTCTGGCCCTTGATCTGATGAAATCTCGCCCACTTCGCATCAGTGCGAAATCTAGTAGGATCCCTCGGTCCCAATACCTCCTGTCTCTGAGAATCCGGATCCTCAGAAGTGGTGTCAGTGTCTGTGGATTTCCTCTGTCTTTTAGAGGGACCGGCTGTGGGAATGGATTTCTTAGGTGCCATCTGCAAAAAGTAAAAATTTAAAATTAAACACACACTAAATAAATCACACACAAGCAAACAATTATTTGTAAAATATTTTTGGGTTTTCTAAAATTTTTCACAAATAAAAATGCAATTCAACGACATATTTTTGAATTTTTAATATTTAAAGAAATTAACATACATATATTCAAATAATATACAAAACAAAATACAATTTATTCAAAATTCATACAAAGTTGCAAGAAAGTATAAATATAAACTAAGAAAATTTATTAATTTCAAAAGAAAATAGCAAACAGCAAACAAACAGCAAGATTTAAAAACAGAGGCTGACGCTACGCGTGGTGTGACGCTACGCATCAGCCTGTTCTGCCCACGCTACGCGTCAGTGGGACGCTACGCGTGGGATGCGCAGAAAAAAGAAAAAACAGGGGTTGCACAGCAGCAACCCCTTTTCAACCTACACTACATCCATTCAATCCCTAACTCCTAACAGCAATCAATCCCAATGGTCTTCTAATCCTAATCCTAACCACATTTATTTCTACAAATTAAAAATCAAAAACAAAACTAAAGAGAAGGGATTAAAATACTTACTTGTGATTCCTTGAGCAATGGGATTGAAGAGGTTTGGAAGAGAGAAAAGGAGGTTTTTGAAGTTTTTAGGTTTGAAAACTAAGTGAGGCAGAGAGGAAGTTTTAGGTTTAAAACCCTAAGATGGGCCTCTCTGGTTCAGTTTTAAAAACTGAACGTGGGCTCTGACGCTACGCGTGGGTGGGACGCTACGCATCAGAACCAAAATTCAGAGTCCACGCTACGCGTCAAGTGTGCGCTACGCGTGAGCTTCTGTTTTTGAATTTCAAAAATTTGAATTTTCAAAACCTTTTCAGTTTAAAACCCCTTTTCTTTTAAACAAGTTAAAAATTGTTTTGTGGTTTTTTTTTTTTTTTATGAAAAACAACCTTAAAAACAAAAAGAAAAGAATGGGTTGCCTCCCATTGAGCGCTAGGTTTAATGTCTCCAGCCAGACATTACCAGTTAGGATCTCTGAGCCAACATTGCAACTTGCTTGAAAAAGTAGTCTAGTCTTGTCATGCGTCAAATAAAGAGTTAAACCTCCATTAGACTATAAATATCATTATTTATAATGAATTAAGTAAGTCATTTATTACTCTTAATGCTATGATATCTTTAGAATCTGTTCTAACTTAAACATCGAAGAGGCTCTTTAGATAACACCACCACTTGTTCGTGAACTGATGTTTGGAAAACCCTAGACCTTATAGTTGAAGGCACCACGTTCCCAGAACCAGTGTAATATAATACCAGATTCTTACTGACACGATGTAAAAAAGAGTGACTTTGAGATTTCATATTGGTTACAAGAGTACTGAAAGTACTCCCCGCACAGCAGACAATTCAACTACCACCATTACAAAGTTTTAAAAATATGGAAATTATAAAACCTTAATCTAGAACATGTAATTTTAAAAATGGTATAATTTAAATTTGCTTTATCCAAATAAATAATTTCTACAATGTCAGAAATTAAATTTCATAAAATTTTAAAATTGTATGAATTTTTTAAAGACTTCAAATCCCATACTTTTAACTTTGATAAATCGAGTTCATTAAATTAATCAATCTCTTTTGACACTTAATTATGCCACCGAGGTAGGTATGCATGGTTGTTCCATCCAATTTAAGAGAAGACGAGGTAATAGCTAAAGCATCAGCATGAACATTAAATACCATAGACTTTTACTCAGTGTGGTGTTCACACGTGAAGAATGGTGGTCGTCACATCATTATTCTTTTTAATCCTTCTTATGGGTATCCATATGGCTGAAAATAATAACTGAGGGGTCCTTTCATTTACATGTTTCCTTCCTAATTTCCACTTAATTACAATTAAAATATTGATAATCTGAATATGTTCTTATCCTTTTACAAGCTTGAATTTTGACCATGCAATTATGTGTTGCATTATAAATTAATATGGAAAAAGTCATATATATATATATATATATATATATATATATATATATATAATCTATTCACACTTATAGAGTTGTATATCAGTTCTTCAAACATAACAAAATAGATTATTGTACATTAATTATTATAGGCAAATGGTATATTCACGTCATAACCCACTTGAAGACCTGACTATTGACGAGTATTACCCCCCCAAAAAAGAAAAAAACTTAAACATAAATTGGTCTTATATGACAGCATATATATATATATATATATATATATATATATATATATATATATATATATATATATATAAGAAGCATTACTTTGAATAACATATACTATTTTTATTAAAAAAAAGATACTAGTTTCATTTCATAGTCAATAAAGAAAAATATGATCAGGATTTTTCTTTTTCTTTTAGATAAACACATCAGGGGCTAGTGTCTTGTATTCAATGCCAAACTAATATACTCGCTTATCCAGTAAGTAACTTACTTTATTTTTTTTATTTAATTAGAAATGTCAAAATAAATTATCGGTTAAATTTAAATATAGATAACATGTTTTAGGTCACGCTAAAGGAAGAACTTAGATTCAAGCTTAGAAAATGATGATCAAGTTCGGTTCAAGCTCATAGAAGTTTAGAATTTTGTTCGAGTATTTTTAGCGAGTCTAGTCCATATATTAGTTGATTTACAATTTCTAAGTTGATCTGTATAAAAATATATATATTTAAAACTAAAAAATGTTAAAAAATGTTAAAATTATATGTATTAGACCTATTTAAAATTACAAAACATTATATTATTAAAATTTTCACTTGTATTCCAAGATACATATGTATTATAAAAACCATTATCAAAATCGAATCTTATTGAATTGTAAATCGGTTAGGTAACCTAAATCAATTTTTTAATGCTATTGGTTTAACTACGGTTAAATCCCGATTTGATCATAATTTACTTAAACTGATGTGAGTCCAATAATAGGCCAATTGTAAAAATATTGATAAAAACCGTTTTATTTCATTTCATCTAAAAATAAAAGAACTTGGATTTAGTTTTCCCCATCCAACGTACGTAGGAGGATGTTAATTGAGAAAATGTGTAGGTCCACAGGATTTGATTCTCCATGGTTTTGAAGTCAAACGAAAAAAATATTTTTCCCAAAGATTGATTTGCTATAGGATCTAATAGCTTTATTTTGACTTAATTAATTATAATTTTTTTGATTTTGACCCCAATTTTTAAAATATTGGATTTCTTGATATTCGATTGATCAATTTTTAATTAAATAATTTTAGTCCTTAACTTATTCAGTTTGTTAATATATTTGGTATTTTTTATTATCTAATCAATAGTATTTATATTATTTTTTATAATAATTCATAGTTATTATATTATAATTGAAATATGAATTTATATACATATATAATAATATAAATATTAAGTGGGTAGAAAGTAGGTAGGAAAAATATATCAAAAATTGAATAATTTAATAATCAAATTTATGCAATTAAAAATTAACAAACCAAATATTAATAAGTTAACCAGTTTAAGCATCAAAATAATTCGATTAAAAGTCAAATATTTAAACAAAGTTAAAAGAATCAAAATCTATTTAATGCTTTTTTTTTGGGATCAATTAGTATCTATCTAATACTTTGTATCTAAAATAGTTTGAAACGCGCCAAGTTGCTTTCCTGGGTGGTTGTTGTTTCACTGTTTGACCAAGTCACTTTCAGTCACACTGTAATAAATTCTCATAAAATAGTGGGTATTTGGTTCAACAGTATTTTGTGTTTACATTAATCAGTTATTTGTTTTTGTTTGGCTGGACATAATCAATATAACCAGTAAAATTTCTACAGAAATAAAGATTAAAAAATAAGCTAAAAATTTATTGATCAATGTTTTCTAACATTGTTCTTTTAGAAGTTATTAAGAAGGAAGCATAAAGGCTAACGCCAGTATTAAAGATAGTTCAAAGGTGTTTAGTTACTGTATTTATAGGGGTATAAAAAAGGGTTAATTTTGATATAATTTTTAAAATTATTTTATACGAATAACATGACTTGAAGTTTTATATTTTTTTAAATTAATTATCATTATGTTTAATGTTATATATATATAGGGATATGTACTTACGCTTCGTCCCACCATTTCAAGTTAGAATAAAGGAAATGTGAACTCTTTTTCTACCTACGATTCCAAACGGTTACACCGTGTAATAATATCCCACCTTCTCCCATCTGTATAGTATAAATTACCTTGAAATCTTTAATTACAAGACAAATGTTACATTGAATAGAATAATAATAATATTTTTAATTTTCCTATAATAATTTTCTAAGACGTTTGTGTATTTACACTTTATTTGTGAAGGTATCCTTAATTTCATGTAAAGTTTTTGAAGTCGAGAATCACATGAATGATTGAGAAATTAAGAAGTGGGATACGGAGGAGTGGAGATTTCATACCTTCACGGTTTGAAACACTTGTATTGTATCTATGTGAGTTGAGTTTTTATATAGTATTTAAAATAGGTATAATGTAAAAATAAAATAATCCAGAAATGGGGTGAAGATAAACTTTTCTAGTGCTTTTATCACATTCCATTTCCATGGACAATTATTACATGAGGGTCACTTTATGGCATGGTTCGTTTTCTGAATAGAGGGTCCCACCCAATAATTCACGCATCTCTCTCTCTGCAGCTTATCATTAAAGCCTGCATGACTTCAATTATTGCAATGATCCCAAAAGCATGACATATCTGACCCTCCTCATTTCCTCTGTGTGCCTATTTTTAATTACCACTTCTTTCTAAAGCTAACCCACGCGCGAGGGACCACTTCTTCAAAAATTCAATTCAATAAAGCCCCATCAAATGCTGCCTAAAATCTGTTTCATTGTTTGACAAATAAAAGTATAAAAATAAAAAAAATTCAAAAATAAATATTAAATTTTTATATAGTTCTATATAAACTTTTTTTTGTTGGTCAACCCGAGATTTAACTAACCCAACTAAGAACCAAACATAGTCTATCAGTTGTAAAATTAAATTTATAAAAATAAAAAACATTAATTTTGTATATAATTACAAATGAGTAAATTTTTATTAATTTAACTAACTTTTTATTTTTTATTTAAATGTCTCAAATTTAAAATTTAGGGTTTATTTGATATGGAAGAATACTAAATCTAAATTGATGTTGATTAAATTTTCAATTTGATTCTTTTATGACACCCCACCCGACCCACATTTTATGGACTCCTTGTCATTGGATACCAATCTTTTTATTTTTCTTTTGTTCTTTTTTAATCATAATCCATTTAATTACCTATTAATTTTTCCATGTCGACTATGTAGATTTTTTTAATGCTTTGAAAGTTACGAAAGAACCTTAGCTTCCCCTTTTCATAAACCATAAACTCATTTGCTTACTTAAACCAACGCAAAGCAAGATTGAAAGCACAAAACTTTTCTGGGAATAGTAAAACTCGGTCGGTTTGTCTGTCTAATGAATGCATTATAATAATCTGAACAAGGTCAAATTAAAATCTTGTGTTAATCATCTCATCCATCTTTTCCCCCCTCATGTTTTTCTTTGCACACATCACGCTTGTTATCAAAAGAAAGGAGTTTAATACTAATAAAAGATAAAGGTGATGTTTTTATTTAATTAATCAAACGTGTAGTAGCTTCCTATAGTACTACTAGTTGGTGATAAGCTTCAAGAAAAAAAAAAGAGTAAATATATATAAATGTATGAAGTCTTACGTTTTTTGTCTTATCATATTTCATATGGTTGAAATATTTTTTGAGCAATATCAATTGATTTTAAGATAGAATTTTTAACATAGTATCATCATTTCTTTTCGGTTCTAATGAGCTAAGATTTACCCTTTTATTGTTAGTCAAACATATGAAACCTTTTAACGGTGAGAGTTATTATCCGCATATTTATATTGATTAAATCATCATTTTATTCTTGAAATTTTACGTAGCAAGCATCAAAGAAGAGTGTGGGAGGAGTGGCTCTCCATTTTATTAGTTAGTTTGTTTGATAGCAAAGAAATTTGGGCTGAAAAGAAATTGATTGGAGAGGCAAATAGGAAAAGAGGAGAGTGAAAGAGTACTGTTTAACCGTTTATGCCTTAATAGATATAGCCCACATGATTCTGTATTGGGTACCAAAGACAAATAATGATTCTTATCATATTGTGATGCATAATGAGAATGAGAATAAGCATGATGGCGACGATAGATGAGAGGGCAACATATATACTGGCTAATCAATAAGACAACAGGAGCAGGTTTATAATCCCAGACATGTCTCTCAGATGATATATCATTTTCTCATTGTCATCATGACGCTATTTGGTTTGGTGCACCCTCTTTAATTTCATCCTCCACTTAACAATTATAGCCGCAACCGGTGCCTCTAACGGGGTTCCAAATTCACTACACAATCACTTTTTCTTCCATCACGATCTATGTACGTACCATTACATTACACCAGAATCAGGATTCTCAATAAAATATTATCTAATTTAATTATATTATTAATTGTTAGAATATATAATATCCGATTCAATAGATTAAATATGATTAAAATTAGATCATTTTATCTTAATTATATATTTTATAAAATTAAATATAAAACATAATTTTGGTCTAGCAAAATCAATAATAACTCCTTTAAAATCAAAACCATTGTTGTAAAAATTTTAACATAAAATCTTTTGATTTAGTTGAGCTCGGTCGATTTTTAGAATAGAACTAAAATACAATTTAAATCTAACGTATAATGAATTTTTTCTACAATTGGTTTTTAGTTGTTTTAGATTTATTTGAAAAATTTTATTTAATTTACTCAGTTTATGATGAACACCTGGGTCAAACTAGAATTGAATTTCTTTATACCACCCCTTCTGGGTCAAACATTTTATATATGCTACTAATGATATAATGTTATTAATATTATTCTTACGATACAAGCACATCAGCTTCAACAACCAATGAAATTTATTTGAAACAAAATTAAGGCTAGCTGATGTGGATTCAAAACAGCACTTGAAAAATAGCAAATAGTATCTCTAGCCGTTCTTTATGACCCGTGTGATTATTTTATTTTCTTCATTATATATTATTTAAAGTTTATATTAATGTTTCCTCCTCACATTTACTCCTTATCCCTTTATCTAAAATATATGGAAGTCTAACCACTCTTAACTCACGGTTCAAACAGTTACATTGTGTGATAATGGACTCAGATCACGCACCACTTCCTTCCGACTTAAAGTCTTCAATTGTAAGGTTAAGTGACACATTTTAAAACCATAATAATTTTGATTCTCTTAAAATAATTCTCGTGAGAGTCTTTTTAGTATTATGTTCTATTTATGAACAATTACATCGTTGAATTAATTATATTAAGAATTTTAAGAATCTCAATCTTTAAATTTAAGCCAAAAAAGTGATAATGTTTTTTTTACTAAAGACAATATATATCATATGTTTATTTTTGCAATATAACTATTGCATTATCTCAATTGAATTTATTAGTTTAAACTCAAGGATTCATCAAAGTTATTAAAATCATTAAATATATAAACAATCCTACCTTTTTTTAATTTACTTTTTATCTATTTTTTTCTTAGCATATCAATCGCATATTATTATTATTGTGAGAGAAAATTATACATATATATGAAATTGTGAAAATTACACTTTGTCACAAAACATTAAAAAAATTTGCAACCCATCTCATTTAAAGAATTTTTGTGGCGGTTAAACTGTCACAAAATGACAAGAAAATGATTGTTATATACTAGGGTGACATGTAATGTAATTTTAACAAATGAAAAGAATTGTTTGAATAATTTACCTTTTTTGTAGTATTATTATTATAGTGAGAGAAAGAAAGAAAGAGTGTGAAAAAAGCTAACATGAAAAAAATTCTCAGGGTTTTGGTGGTGGATTTATTTATTTGATGGGAGTGTGGTGGTGGGGGAAGGCATGAGAACGGTTGAATATTTAAATAGATTCACGTGCCTTTGTCAACCTGTGTTTGTCGGTCAATCTTTACTCTGTTGTTCTTGTTTTTGGGAGTATAAAAGAATAAGAATAACAAGATGAACCATAGCGTTTCTCCATCCATCATCTCCATTCTCTTCCTTTCTTTTTCTCCCCGTTGAAAAAAGCACCTATAATCTCTGTCGGTACATACACAAACACACTTCAAACCCCTTTTGTGGCACAACACAACACACTAGTGTCTGGTTTTTCGACTTTGAACATGGAGTTGGCTTTGAGCTTAGGTGACACGTCAAAGCCCTTCACTTTCCTCGACAAGCCCACAAATTTACCCACCAAAGACCCTCCTATGTTCTGCATATCCGCAGGGAAACCCTCAGAAGACAAAAGAAGCGACGATGAAACAAGGGGTTCCTCAGATCCACCCGTTCAACTTGACCTTCTACCTTTCACACCGGTTCTTAGATCCCATCCTCCTTCTTCCCACCTTCGAATTCCATGGCTCGCTGAAGCATGTAACTTTCTCCCTCTCTTTTTCTCCATCTACACCTTCACAACATATCCACTTTATTGATGTATACAGAATGGTTTCTCTAATGATTTTGTTGGCAATAGGTGCGCCGGCGAGGGTGCTCGATGTGAATCTGTTTCCGGCTGCGGCGGAGGATGGGGACGACGGGACGTCGCTCTCGTCTCCGAACAGTGCTGTGTCGCCTTTTCATATGGATTTCGGAATGAGGAACGGTAATGCGGAGTTTGGAGGGAGAAATAAAGAAGGTGAGGTTGAGAGAGTCAGTGATGACGATGAAAATGCCTCAACTCGGAAGAAACTCAGACTCTCTAAAGAGCAATCGGCTTTTCTTGAAGAAAGCTTCAAAGAACACACCACTCTCAATCCTGTAAGTCCATACATCACAACTTTCTCTTTTTCTTTTGTAAACTACGTGTATCTGCTCAAAATCCCGCTTGAAAGGAAATTAAACATGTTTTTTTTCAACCATGAGACATTGGCATGCTTTTCTTGTAAGACGTGTGACACGAGGTTGTTGATTTGGTGTTTCTTTTTAAATTTGAATGTTACTACTTGTTCATTTCTTACGTATAAAATTATAACTTTACCTGCAGAAGCAGAAGCTTGCGTTGGCGAAACAGTTGAATCTTAGGCCGCGTCAAGTCGAAGTCTGGTTTCAGAACAGAAGGGCAAGGTAAGAAGATTAAACCTGTGTCCTCTCCTGGATCCCATGGGTCTGCAATATTTACATCAAGTTAAATGTAAATTAAAATGAAAATAAAATCCCCATTTCAACCAAAGTTCGTCTAGAAATCTTAATCGAAGTACTCGAGACATGATATGATTTTCGAAGTTGAAGCATGGAGTATTTTATTATTGATTTAAGTAAAGAGTTTAACTGTTATGTATTAATCCCTAGATTTTTTTTCTGATGTTCGTACAGATATTTTCAATTATGATAGAAATGATTTTTGATACATTTATTACCGAAGTCAATAAATCTGACATAACCAATCAGAAATTATAAGAGAAATAATTTTCAAGATATTTATTAAGTATTTTCATTTAAATTTAAATTTTTTTATTGGAAGACAGCAAACTTTTATACTCTCATCCAATTAAATTCTTAAGTAGATATGTAACCAAAGTGAAATAAATTTAACAATATCACGTATATATTTACACAAGAAAAACAAAGAATCTTATACACGTCTATTTAAACATGTACCAAGATATATATATAAATTTTTTTTTATTGTAGATGAAGCTGATCTATATTGTTTATTATTATGTGATTGTGTGATTGTGTTTGAAATGATCACAGGACAAAGTTGAAACAGACAGAAGTGGATTGTGAGTACTTAAAGAGATGTTGTGAGACACTAACAGAAGAGAATAGGAGATTGCAGAAGGAACTGCAAGAGCTAAGAGCATTGAAAACTTCTCAGCCATTCTACATGCAACTTCCAGCTACCACTCTCACCATGTGTCCCTCCTGTGAAAGGGTCGCTACCAACCAAACTACCACCCCTGCCACAACCCAAACTACTCAAGTTCCAGTGGAGTTGTCTCTTAGCAAGCCCAGAATTTTGCCCTTTGCTAATGTTCAGGCCCAGGCCCAGGCCCAGGCCCATCAGTTGCCTTCTTCATGATTTTATCCGCTGGACATTTTTTTGGTGGTCTTTAACGTAAAATATTCATATATATCATATCATAGAGAGGACAGAGACAAAATGATTCACTACCCTATTTATCGGTTGTATATATTTTAGACTTTTTTTTGTTCTTTTATCTTCTTTGATTCATTCCCTTTTCTTACCTTGAGTCCAAAGAATGATCCTTTTTGTTGATGGAGTAGATTGCACCGTACTTTTTGGTGCGTGCTGAAAATTGTGATATGAAACATTTTCAGTTTTTACTTTTGACCTATTCGTTTGTTCGTTTTCTCCTTCCCTTATTGCAAAGCTGAACATTTAACCTTATCACAATTAGAATGAGGTGCTCCACCCTTAACCTTGGCCTTATGCGGTTTTGGAAATTGGAAATTGTGTTGAATATACTTTAAAATTAATAAGTTACCACATCAATATTACTTTTAAATATAAACTATCTTTTTTTTATTTACCTTGTATAAGATTGTACCATACTTTAAAATTTGAAATAGTAAAAAAAGAAGAGATACAGGATTCAAAGTTCAAACCTTTTTCATCCCTGAAAAGTTTTTTTTATCAGTAAATGTGCTACTGAAATTATTAACGTTGAATGATATCACTATTTAGTTTTTTTCTCGTTTAATAAAGTTGAATTTAATATCACTATGCGCAAATATGTTCCTACCGATTGCAAGAACAAATAGAAAGTGTAAATCCTTTTTTAAAAAAAGAAATATCCGTATCTTCAAATTGTTAATTCCGTCTAGAAAAAACCATGTATCCTTATGCATCCACCCAAATCCCATCACTTTAAGAGGGATAATATTAGTCCAGAAAAATCACACAAATGAGTTATCTTATAGAATTGTTTATCGAACCAAGAGTCTTGAATATCATGATGTACACCACACCCATTCATATTCCCAAATAAATAACTCTTTACGCCATGTTAAATACTACACCCATACATCATGCACCCATCTTAGAAAGAGTCTCATAATATATTATTTTATATCTTATGTATTATAAGAAAAATATTTACATAAATAATTTTATAAATAATTTTATTTAATTAAATAGAATATAACAAAGAAAAAATTACGAATAAAGAATTTTATATTTCTATTTTCTTCTCATTTCAATTTTCAATTTTTCTATTTTATATATTTTCAAACAAACTAACAAAAAATAAAAAACTCAATTAAATTAAAATAAACAAAATTATTAACAAACATTGAGTTTTACAAATAGATATTAAATAAATATTAATTTATAAATAGTTTAAAACATACACATTATAAAAGAAAAAATAACAAATAATTTTTACTTTTTATCATGATATTAGATATATAAATACATAAATTATAATTAGAAAATTTATAAGCCCTAATAGTTACAAAAGAACTTAAAAAACAGAAGGATGAATAGATGAGAGGTTTATAGGTTTAAATTCTTCGTCTAATATTTTTAATCATACATATTAATAATTAAATAAAAATATTTTGGACGAGAATTTTGTTGTAAAACTCTTTGTTATATAAAGATTCCTGGTCCCGGGAGCTGCGAAAGTAGTACTTGATGAGATTATAGCTGGGTTTTTTTATGTACAAAAATAAACATGTGTCTACCTTTAATATATGAATCCCTCTGAGGTAAGATGCATGCTTTCAATCATAACTACTTTGGTGAGGCCATTGTTGAAAGGGTTCACTTAAATGTGGAAATTAAGTCCATAAAGTGAAGAACATGTATTGCATTGCATGGGTATAATTTAATTTCACATACTGTTAATCGATTGACCATAAACATAATCATGCCGTTAAATTTATCAAATAATTAGATATAAATCAAATATTGATGATTAGGTAGTTAGGTGGGAGTACATAAGAATTTGCCATGATGCATGGATGACAAAACTCAAAGGCAAGGCCAATCAACAACACTATTTAAACATGATCTCAAACCTTGACAGGTCAATTGAATGATACATTCGACCAAAGTAATCATTGACTATTGACTCCTTTGTAATGAAAATGCCCTCGTAACAATCACTAATCCACACAATAAACATGTTTAAATCTAAGCCCCTCATGCTACATGCAGACTCAAAAACTCAACTGCTCAAGTATGGACTAACATACATTTAAAAAAGTTTATATTATTGCGACATTCTTCTATAGCAATGTACAACGATGAGGGTGTCCTTGTATATAGATATATATATATTTCAGCTGTAAGAGTGAGACCACAATTATTTGCATTATGTAGAAGATAAACATATGCTCAACTTGAGTGATCAATGGTACTTATATAATCATCAATCATTCACCCATTTGCTTTACAAGGAGTACGTAACACAAACGAAAATGACATATCCCAGATATAGCAGAGAATAAACCGAACGAATTTCATTGCCACGCCTTGTGCTATTATAATATCCGTGATTACAGTTTGTTAAAATTAAGTCCACACATTCTTACCTCGGTTCAGTAGGGTTGATGATTAATTTGTACCCTACTGCACTGTTTGAGGGTAAAACTGTTTTTAAAAATGATTTTAAAGAAAAACTTTTTACTTTTGCCTTTTTAATCAATAATATTTTTAAGACATTGGTTAGTATTTTTCTTTCTAGGTTAATATATATCATGGATTGATTCAACTGGTAAGTCACTTGTTTCCAAGATTTTATATGATTCAATAAAAGTAGCCTAAAAAAGATACATATGAAAACATGGCTCAGCTGGAGAGTTTGGTCATTAATTAGTTGCGTGTATAAGGTGAGTTTCAGTGGGTACTTTTCTGTAAATCATAATGGTTGATTGACTAAACAGCATTAAAGCCATATTCAGCTAGCTACTATTCTGTTTGTCATGCTGTTCGAGGTCCATCAACGGATTATTACTACTATGTTTAGGACCCTAATATTAAGGGTTGCAGACTTGTGTAAGACAGTCCCTCATATAATTTAAGGGTTACTTGTAAGTTGTAATTGATATTTAGATATTTATTAAATAGATGAGTAGTATCAATAGTATTATTTATATCATTATTAATATTTATTTATTTTATTAAATATATTTAAATATTTTATTATTTTATAATAAGGTAAAAAAAGTTTAATATTTTTTTATGATAATACTTTTAATTTATAAAGTTATAAAGTGTTATATATAATATTAGTTTATATTATATCATACTGAAATAATATTATATGTAGAACATTAAATAATTTTTTTCTTTATTATTATTTTTTAATAAATATTAAATATTAATAAATACCTATGAATACTTGTTCATCTACCTGCGAGTACCTATTTCCAGTCTTAAACATGTAGGTACGTGTAACAGTAACAGACTACTCATACATATTGGTCTCACCCTGTTGCCATCCCTAAACTTGTGCACTATACAACTAATAAATGTCCATTCAACTTGTGCACTATACAACTAATAAATGTCCATTTAAAAGATTTTTCTTTTATACCTTGAGATATCCATTATTGAAAATAATAGTGGATACCGATAAAACAATTATCCGATATAAATTTATTCTCATAAATAAAAATATTCAACCATATGATTAGAAGATGAAATCAACTATATTTCACCTTCTACTTAATGTCTCCCCATAGTGTTTTCTAACGGTCCTACATATCTTTTTGTGGCTAAAGATAAATTTTTTTTGGAACCAAGTCATAAATGAATGTAAATGGAATTTGGAGTTCCTTCCATTCTTTCAAACAGTTGTGTCACCTAGTTATAATTTTCTGATCTATCTATATGATTAATGATCCTTGTCGGCCATGAAATACAATGAGATTAATTATCCAATTCACATAAGAAATTCATCATCGTTCCTTAGATATTTAGTATCTAATCTTGTTAATCTATGCGAGTGACATTATTATTTAAATATAGAAATTAATGAAGAAAACTTTGGGATGATTACTCACAAGAAACTTTTTTTCTTGCATGCAAGGATATAGAAGTAAATATAACACACTCTTAATTAATAGTAAAATTTGATGTAGCCTATTAGCTTTTTAAGAATATGATTTGTTTAAGGTTGATTTATTCAATTATTTAATATATATTTATTTATATTTTCATTAAAAATAATTTAAATCTAATTTTTATATAAATTATTTAGCTAAATCAAATTTTTTAACAGGTTTAATAAGTATATCTAATTATACACCAAAGTTAAATGTTAGAATTAAATATCAGATTGTATTAACTTAAATTCGATTTAACTTATTTTTGTTGTTAATGGCCATGAAATGTAATATTTTATTGGGTTACAGAGGCCATTGGAAGGTATGTAATTAAGAGTAATGGGTTATATTAAAAGATAAACGCAGCATCTTGGGTAGATCTTTGTGCAGGCCTAGAAGCATAAGGATCTCTGAGCTATGTTATCTAGCAAAGATTCACCCTGCTAGCTGCTAAACAAATCACTTTATGACTTGTATATATGCCACCCTAATACCTATACCACCTCTCCCTTCTCTTAATAACTCACTGCAAATGCATTCCGTGATCTTTCTCCTTTACACAACTACACCAGCATGCTCAAAGGATTATAAACTTTTTGGTCAAATATATATTTTTCTTTTGATAAATGAAGATTAAACTATATTTCATTTTAGTTTTCAAATTTTGAAATAATTATTTTTAATCTATAAAAATAAAAAAGTATAAGAAATTTATATTGAGAAATGAAATAAATATTATTAAAAAAAGGAAAAAATTATAATGGTACCCTAATACTTCAATTTACTATTTCGTTACTACATTAAAATTACACACTCATTATAATAAATTACTATGGAACACTCACTTATTAACTAGTTTAATTTCTTACACTACAACTCTTGTATTTATACATTCATATTTGTTCATAAGACGCATGTACTCATTTAAACTCTTGCATTAAATATGAGATCTTATTTATACTACTCAATAATAGTAGGTAACTTTGTGTTAGATGCTTCTATTAAGACTTATAATTCTAGAACATTCTACCACAATATAGTACTTTCTAGCTTAAATTAGTTCATGAAACTTAAATTGACTAGACAATTGGCATAGTATCTCAAAGCTTCTAGTAGCTTCTAATTATTATTATTATTATTATTATTATTATTATTATTATCTTTTTATGAAAATAATTATTAATTCGTAACCATTCATTCACCATTAGCATGACTCATTTCTATTAACAATTTTAATTTTGGTTGATGGTATTGCATTATATAAACCTTGGTCATGAAAAAATCAAACCAAGTTAAAATTTCTCTAGTAAAAAAATGATTGCAAGTCATACAGCAGGTGTGAAAGATTATATTTCAATCAAATAATTTTAATCAATGATTTGAATAAAGAATACCAATTAGATATATTTAAATAATTTAAATTAATGATGATATAATTATAGACATTACATTCAAAATAAATGAAGAATTAGGATAGAATAAATAATTTTAAACTTGGAGCATTCAATCAAATAATTTTCATTATACGTCTATGAGCATTATTGAAATCATAAAAAAGTGATTTAAAAAAAATAGTAATACGTAAGTGACATTGTTGGAATGTATGGAAAATTATCAGGATGTATTTGAAAACTTGATAAGATGAAAGCTGAATCTCTCTGGATTTCTAATACACAGAGAGTAACTATTTATACATGCGAGAGAGAAATAGAAAACTAAAATATAACACACGGGCCAAGCGGCTTCAAAGGGGAACTTCCTAACTACTTTTGACTTGGTCTTGGGCTGATAAAGAATGGGCTTCAATATCCCCCCGCAAACTAACTTGCATGTGAGGACAGACAGTTAGTTTGTCCCTAAGAGATAAAAACAAGATTGTAGAAGGTCATTTGATAAGGATGTCTACCACTTGGAACATGTTGGGAATGTGCTTAAGTTAGAATTCACCTTTGGCTAATTTTTCTCAGACAAACTAGAGGTCCAACTCGAAGTGTTTTGTTTGAGAGTGTAGGATAGGATTTGCTGCAAGAAGGATAGTGAATTGGTTGAACACCAAATGAGAGGGGGGTTTGGTTCAAGGTAAATGAAGTTCAGTAAGAAGGTTGCGCAGGAACATGATATCGGTTATCATAGTGGCCAAGCTGCGAAATTCAGATTCTGTGCTTAATATGCTCACAGTGGTTTGCTTCTTTACTGTCCATGAAACAATATTGTGGCCAAGGTGTAACATCCCGGATATTTATAAAAAATTATGTGAAGTGGAAAATATTGATAATTGTTTTTAGGAATTTATTGGATATTTTTAAGAATTATTGGTTTAGTATGAAAGGTGTGATTAGAAGAAGATAGATTTAATTAAAATTATTTGAGAAATTATAAAGGGAATGGAGAAATGACCGGTTGAAGAGGTCACCGGTTGGAAGTGACCGGTTGAGCAGGTAATAGGTTGCCATGAGTTAAGTAAAGGCTTCTCTCTCTCAATCATTCATTTTCGAGAACCTTCTTCTTTTTCTTCTTCATCAATTTCTCTCTTCTTCCTTTCCTTCCTCCATTGTTGCGAGCTGCATGCTCTGTGGGGAAGTCCAGTTTGCACAAAACCTTGAGATAATCACATTTTCGTGGCAGTGGTTTCAAGGTATGTCCATGGGTACCATTAATTTCGCCTTTTCCCTTCTCTTTTCTCTTTGGCAAATTCAGATTTCTTGGGGTAACGGAGAAAATGTTACGTAGCTTCCATTTTCATGGCATTTAAGCATGAAGATGAAGCTTGGTAGCATGGGTGATCCATTTATGCATTCCTTATTTTCTCCCTCTCTTGGCCGAACCATGTACATGCATGTGGGGGTACTGTTCCGATCTCCACTCCGTTTGGCTGTGAGCCTTAGAGTGGCCCTTAACCGTGTGAATGGTGGTGCGATGTGACGTGTTTCAGGTTCCAAACCCGTAGGTAGTGGAACAACACTGGTGGAACGCTTAAAGGAACTAGTGCTGGAACGACCATCAGTAGGACGATTAAAGGAGTTGCTGCTGGAACGGAGGTGGAACGGTGCACCCAATAACTGTTGAAGCTCAGAACAGAGGTAAGGGGGTGTTCGGGTTATAATTAATTAGAATAAGACATACTGTCTGAGTTGTTGAGACATTTGTAAACCGAGTAAGAAATAAAGCTGGAAGAAAAGTATGTGAATGTATATGAATGTATGTATGGATGCGCACACCGATCGGTTTAGGATCGTGTGTGTGTGTGTGTGTGAGTAAAGAAATATTTAATGTTGTTGAATGAAATTTGAGAATGTATGAGTATGCATGTGTGTGAGCACCGATCAGTTTCTGATCGTGTGTATATGACATGAGTATTTGTTGTGATAATTATGATGATGTCGAATGAATTGTATATGAATATGAATGAATGCATGTATATGTATGGACACCGATCGGTTTCTGATCGTGTGTATGTGGCTTGAGCCGATTGAGATTTGAAATAATTGATGCTGTGACAATCGGTGTAGTGGCAGTGTGAAGCCGGGTTTGACAAGCAGGTCGCCCAAGTGATGAGTATGTGTTGATAACGGCCACTCGTGATATGATGAGAAATGTGAATTGTATATGTATGATAAGTAATTGCTATGTGGGGCATGAGATTGATAATGTTTGTTATATTGAGTTACATATTGTGTATGAGATACTCCGTATACTGTTGAGGGCGGGGAGTGGTCGTTGGTGTGTTGCACGAGCAAGGAGCGGCTCCTGACAGGCTTCCAGTAAACGAATTGTATGATTATTGTGAACACCTATTTTTGTCCGGTGATATATATTAAAAAGAAAAAAAAAGAAAAAAAAAGAAGAAAAAAAGAGTTTTTTTTTGTCCTAGAGTCCGGAGTAAATGTTGACTGCATTAACCGGGGTCCTAGCACGGTTTCATGACCGGTGTTACCTCATTAGTTCTAAGCTCGTACAGCCTCAGTGGAGTACGGTATTTTACACCTCAGTTCGAAGGGAATCCAAGGTTCTTCAAGTTAAAACTGATGTGTTAATCCGTACTTGAACTTTAAGACACACCGGAGGTACACCTGCAAGAGATTCCCCAATGCTTAATATTTAACCGAGGTGAAGAGAAATGTCTATAGTTGACCAATGATTTCAGACCCCGGTTATGACTTACCAGTTCTCGTTGGCGACGCGGTACAGTGCTTAGAACCCCGCCCAGTCCAGATTGCCACCCCGGATCATATTAAAAAAAAATAATGTTAAAAATTGCATAGTGACCATTGGAATAGTAACCCTTCCCCATCTCTATAAATACCCAATCCCTCTTCATTTCCTACCACACCTCTCATTTCATCAATTCTCTTCATTTCTCTCAAGCAATGGCTGATGGATGCCGAAGCCAAGAGGAAAGAATAAGGGAGGGAAGACGATGTTTTGTGACTACCTTTTTACTCCTTATAGTGTGGGTAGTAATTTATATTTATTGGATATTTTATATATTTCCATATATGTAATAAATAATTTATGTTTCCATTTGTACCTTTAAATAAAAGGCCCAAAAAAAAATCAGAAAAATAAATAAACAAAAAAAACAGAAAAAAAAATAAAAAAAATAAAAAAAAGTGAAAATAAAAAAATAAAAAGGGCCAAAAAAAAAGAAAAGAAAAAGAAAAAAAGGGGCCCTAAAAAAAATCTAAAAAAAAATGGGCCCAAAAAAAATAACAAAAAAACAAAAAAAAGGAAATGGGCCCAAAAAAAAAAGTCAAAAAAAAGAGGTCCAAAAAAACGAAAATTAAAAAAAAAAGAAAATGAGAAAAGTTGACGGTGGTTTATTAGTGGTGGGCCCCGGTTTGGTTGGATAATTGGAGAAAATTGAGGAAATTGACATCAAATTTGGACAAATTGAAAAAGTAGAAAAGTGATGTCATTTATGGAGGATCCAATGCCAATTTTCTTCTATAAATAGAAGGTGATATTGAGGCATTTGGGGAGAAGAAGAGAAAAAAAGGGGAAAGAGTGTTAAATTTTTGTGAGAATTTTTAGAAGTTTGGGTTTTCAAAAATTACTTTGTGTAATCCTAGTTAGGAAAATGAGTGCACCACTCTTGTTTGTCTTAGTATGTGAGTTTTTGTGAGCTAAAATACTGTCCAAGTGTTGTAACCGGTATCCAAATACCTTCAAATCAAGTCCAAACAAAGCCAAAAGCAAAGGAAATCTACACAAAATTGATTTCCCGACTTCCGTTCTAGTTTCTCTGTAATTGATCTTGTACCAAGGTATTTTTTATTAATACAAAGTTGTTTATTTATATTTATTTATTCGTCTTATTTAATTGTTATTTATTTTTCTGCACTTTTATTTTTCTTTATTTATATTCAAGTACTTTATTTTCCTGCACTTTATTTTTCTGCAGTTATTTATCTGTTTATTTATTTTTATGCATCTCCATCTTTATTTATTTATTTGTACCTTTATTTTTCCTTATTTATTTTTTTACACTTTTATTCCTCTTTATTTACTTTTCTGCACTTTTATTATTGTTAATTTATTTTTCTGTACTTTATTTATCCGCACTTTATATTTCTGCAATTATTAGTTCATTTTTTTTTATTTTTTACATTTTTATCTTTATTTATTTATTTTTATACCCTTTTATTTTATTTATTTACTTTCCCGTCCCTTTATTTTTGTTATTTACTTTTCTGCCCATTTATTTTCATGTATTTACTTTTCTACCCCTTTATTTTTGTTATTTATATTTCTGTCCCTTTATTTTCATGTATTTATTTTTCTGCCCCTTTATTTTTGTTATTTACATTTCTGCCCCTTTATTTTCATATATTTACTTTTCTGCCCCTTAATTTTGTTATTTACATTTCTGCCCCTTTATTTTCATGTATTTACTTTTTAGCCCCTTTATTTTGGTTATTTACATTTCTTCCTCTTTATTTTTGTTATTTACATCTCTGCCCCTTTATTTTCATGTATTTGCTTTCCTGTCCCTTTGTTTTTGTTATTTACTTTTCTGCTGCTTTATTTTTGTTATTTACTTTTCTGCTCCTTTATTTTTTTTATTATTTATTTTTATGCCCCTTTATTTTATGTATTTATTTTTTCTGCTCTTTTATTTTTATGTATTTATTGTTATGTCTATTTATTTTTATTTTTATTTTTTTTGAACTTTTTATTTATTTTTTTTCTACCTTTATTTTTTTTATTTTATTATTATTATTTATTCTCTATACTTTTTATTTTTAGTTATTTATCTTTTTGCTTTTATCTTTCTACACTTTCTATTTATTTATTTACGTTTGACCATTTTAATAGTTTATAAATATGTATATATATATACATAATTATCCATTTTTATTATGGTCATGATTTCCTATTATTTTCTCTTAGTAACCTTTTAATAATTAAGAAGAAATTATTTTCATAAAAAATAAAAAAATCAAGACTAATAAATAGTGTGTTATTTATTCATTCATTTTTCTCTTAAATTTAAGATGAGATTAATTTAGATAAGACATCTTATTAATCTTATTTTTTCTAAAAGATAATTAAATAATATTCCTTGTCAATTTTAATTAATTAAGTGTATTATATTTCTTTATCTTCATGTTGATGTGTTTAATTCTATTTTTTTTCTCTTATTTTTATTTATTTGTTTATTTATTTGTTTTAAACTTTATATTTCTCAATAAAAATCAATTTTTTTTTACTAGAAAATAAGTAAGACAAGACGTCTTATTGTTTTTTTTATCCTTTTATTTTTATGGTCTTTTAATCATTTGTTTATTTATTTTTTTTAGAACTAAAAAACAACAAACTTAGGGATGTATTCTTTTACTATCTTTGTTTTATTCATATTTATATATTTTTTTATTGTGTATATTATTTATGATTGTTTTATGAAGGATGAAATATTTGATAATCATTTTTTAAATTACGCATGATCAATTTGGGTAACCGTTTTTTACGGACAGTGTGGGGTGCTAATACCTTCCCCACCTGTAATTCGACTCCCGGACTAAACAGAATCTCATTTTTTTAAAAAACAAAAAAAAACCAGTGCTATTTAAAGGTTTTCCTAATATTTTCCTTAATAAATATTGGTGGCGACTCCTTGAACCCTTTATTTTTTAGGCTTCTCAAGAGCCTCACTTCAATGCAGTTTCAATTTTCTTTTATTTGTCTTTAACCAGTCCGCGTCGCGCGCCGGGACCCCGGTCGCGACAGATGGCGACTCCACTGGGGATATTTTGAGAGTCAAGCCCGTTAAATTGATCTTGTGTATTTTGTTGATTGTTAATTATTTCATCCTTTATATTTATTTGTTATGTTATTCTTGTTGTTTATCTAATCTTCCATTAATTTTAGATTTTATATTGTTTTTTTCTACTTCTTTATTGCCTTAATTTAGAACCTTAGGGTAGAAGACATGTGATATTTATTTTGCTTTATGTTTGTTCATTGTGAAGAATGGGTAAAAATCCAGGTATGAATGCCCCACACACTTCACATTCACCATAATGCACACACTATTAGAAGGGACCCTATTCCCGGGCCCCGCAAAAGACATAGGCTAGGGGAGATTATTAGCGGTGTCATTTAGGACGAGACGTCCTACCATGATTCGCGTGAAAATCTCAGCCGGGGTGTTATCTTAGTTATGATGTCCGCACTAAGTAGGATTCCCTACTTTTTGCATAAGACTCATAGCTAAAGATCAGAGCTCCGGTGACCTTCTTAGAACCAATTAGAACAATTACCTTTTGAAGAAACACGATTAAATAGCCTTAGAGCCAATTAGGTGGTTACCTTGTCTAAGACACAATTGGGCAAACACTCCTTTTATCTTTTATTCATTTGCACAAAGTTTTTTTTTAAAAAAAAAAAATCATCAAAAATGTATATTTTCTATACTCAAGTCATGATAAATACTATCACTCTTATGTGAGGATATTTATCAAACTGTTTTCTTTGTTAATCTGATTCATTTATTTCTTTTGTTAAAGGTGAAATTTAAACATCGGTAAGTATCACTAAAAATGGAATTTAACATGAGATCAAATGATCAAGAAGTGAAGGCAACTGGTTTAAAAAATTTGTTACACCTCAAAGTCATCAGATCAAATACTAGCAATCTGTTGTCCTTAAGCAGAAGGATGGATATTACCCAGAAAATGACCTTTACAAGGAAATATGGAAAGATCCTAAAATTCTTAGAGGTCGAAGTGCAAGAAGGGGCCCTTACTGCTCTAGCTCAGTTTTATGATCCTCCTCTCCGCTGTTTTACATTCAAAGATTTCCAGTCAGCTCCTACTTTAGAGGAGTTTGAACAGATATTTGGCTTGCCATTAGAAGATTTGAAACCTTATCGTCGAACTGAACATCATGCTTCAATCTTCAGTGTAGCTCGCATTCTCAAGATAGATCCTGAAATGCTTAAGAAGGCCCAATTAAGCAGGAACCAAATTTCAGGATTCGCACTAAGCTTCTTTGAGCAGCAACTCCTCAGTCAGGCAGGGAAAGGAGAATGGGACGTGTTTGTTGACATTTTGGCATTGGCCATCTATGGTGTGATCCTCTTCCCAAGCCTTGATAATTATATTGATTTCAAGGCAATTGATGTTTTCCTAGCTAGAAAGCTTAGAGGTGAAAGTTCTATAACTGCTGTCTTAGCTGATATCTATTGTACAATGGATTCCTGTCACAACCGGAATGGGAAGAAGACCGTCTGTTGTCTACCCGCCTTGTATCTATGGCTTACTTCTCATGTCTTCAATCAAGTTGGCAAGGTTGAATGTCCTATCTCTGATTTGAAGCTCCTTAGGTTAACCAAGAAGACTAATAGGGAGTGGGCAGGACATCTGGCAGGATTATCTGCTAGCATGATTCGGTGGTACCCTCAGTGGATGAACGTGGATTCCATTATTTACTGCTGTGGAAAATTTCCGAATGTGCCTCTCATGGGAACTCAAGGATGCATCAATTACAATCCTAGCATTGCAAAAAGACAACTTGCTTATCCTATGATACAGCCTCCAGAAGAAGAAACAGTAACGCCTTTCCTTCATTATTATATTGAGGGAAATAGTGCTCTTGTTATTCAAACTGTCATTGATGCTTGGGGCAAGGTTCATAGTAAAGGAAAAGAATTGGGTGTCCGAAGTCATGCCGCAAAAGAAAGTTACTACCAGTGGATTTCAAATAGGGTAGCCATTGTTAAATTACCCTTTAAAGATCACGGTGCTCATGTGAGAAATCCAGTTCCCGATGAAAGCAAAGAGATTGAAAATTTGAGGAGTGAGTTGGCTGAAATGACAAAGAAAAATCAAGCTTTGGAGGATGATTTCATCAAAATTCAACAAGACAATGCTTCCCTTAAGAGAAAAAGGTGTGAATTAGAAAATGCCTTTGAAGACATAGGTAAGAAGCAGCGGATTGAAAGAGAACATATGATGCAATTGGATCAATGCCTCCAAACCGCGAACAGCCAATTGAAGACCAAAGAGAAACAAAAGAATGATATATTGGCTGATAAAGGGCGGTTACGAGAAATTCTAGCCAAGACAAAAGAAGAAGCTCAAGTTGAAAAGAACCTTATGCAAGCGCGAATTGATGAACTGGAACGACAAGTCAGAGATATCGTCAGTGCTTGCGAGCGTGAAATAAATGAAGAAAAATGGCAAGCCATGGAAGACAAGGATAGATATGAAGAGATTATACGTTTAATGACCCTAGAAAGGGTTGAGTTGGAAAGTCTTGTCTATTCTTGGAGAGACCGTTTTTCTAATCTAGCCGGTCTTGCTAATGGAACACTTGGAAATATTCCTCACCTGTTGAAGAAGGCTGAAGCGATGATGAATCCGCTTTCTACACCGGAGGAAATTACAACATTCATCCAATACTGCAAGGGGCGATTGGATGAAACGAAGGTCTGGATTGCTAAAGCAAGAGAGAATTGATTTTGAGTTGTTGTAACAAACAATGTATCAGAACTTGTTGATCAATGAATAAATCTCATGTTGAATTTGCATTTTTCTTCTAACTTAGTACTTTAGAAAAAGACATTCTAAAAGAAAGGTTTATCTTTACTTACCGATATTTAAAATTCATCATGTATTTACTTTATATCTCTTTATGTCATTTAACAATACTTGTTCTTGTACCAAGGGGGGTTTCTTTGTATTTATTCACATCACGGGGAGAAGGGGCTCAAAGCATCCTTATCAAACCAGACTGCAAACAAGACTCATGGCAGAGCCAGAAAGCGCAGTTGAAGAATTAAGGAATGAAGTTGGCCAGATCAAGGAGCAGATGGCAGAAACTTAAGCTTCTTGAAAAAAGAGGTACAGAAAGGGGATCTTCTACAGGAAATGGGGAACAAACATCCACTCCTCAAGTTCAAGCTCAAGAGGGGAACCCTATACCTTTAAATGATCCTACTCCAGTCACTGAAACTCCATTCATCTCACACCAACCTTATGGTATGCCATTGCCACCTTTTGTTTCCCAAGACGGGAATGTTCAGCAAGCATATGCTTGGCCTCCATATGGCTTACCTCAAAGATATTACACCATGCATCCTAATCCCAATCAAGAGAATCCTCCTGCTGTTCAACAAATTCCCAATCCCCCTGTATCTAACCTTCTAAATTTCAACCAATCAACAACTATTCCCCAAAACACTCAGGCTCCACCCAATGTCACTCCACCTAATACAATTCCACCATAAAATCACCAGACTCCAAATGATGCCGCACAACCAAACCCACAAGCAGTGCCATATTATTTCCCTTATGGTTGCCCAATACCACAGGCAGGTGTTTCCCAAAACTTGTCACACAAAGCTCAAGTCCCTCCACCAAATCCTGATCAGCCAGTAGCGCCTTTGTCAAAAGGGCAAATGGAAATATTGGAAGAAAGGTTGCGTGCAGTAGAGGGAGGAAGTGGCTTAGGCGTAACAAATGTTTCTGAATTATGCCTAGTTCCAGATGTGGTAATTCCTCCCAAATTCAAATTGCCGGAATTTGATAAATACAAAGGAACAACTTGTCCTCGTAACCATTTGACCATGTACTGTCGAAAGATGGCTGGGTATGCTTATGATGAAAAGTTGCTGATCCATTTTTTTAAAGATAGCCTTGCTGGGGCAGCGTTGAGCTGGTACACTCACCTTGAACGAACTCGTATTCGTTGTTGGAAGGATCTAGCCGATGCCTTTCTGAAGCAATATAAATACAATATGGACATGGCACCAGACCGGCTACAACTTCAGAATATGACCAAAAGGAATACTGAGTCCTTCAAAGAATATGCTCAACGATGGAGGGAAATGGCTGCACAAGTTGAACCACCTCTGATAGAGAAAGAGATAGTGGCAATGTTCATTGACACTCTTCAGCCACCGTTCTATGAAAGGATGCTTGGGAGTGTATCATCAAGCTTTTCTGATATGGTGGTAATAGGGGAAAGAATTGAAAGCGGTTTGAGAACAGAAAAAGTTGTCCAAAGTTCCCCATCAATAGGAAGACCTATGACAGGGGCAGGAAGAAGAAAGGGTGAGGAAGCAAATGCTGTAATGGGAAATCAAGGTCAACATAATCAAAAAATGTTTCAACCTTCCCCTTTCCCTTTCCCACCTCATTATCCACCGTACGAACCTTACCCTTATGTAGCTGCTGCTTCTGGAAATTCATTTCCCCATCCTCAATCATATAGACCCCCACCCGTCCATAATTTCAAGAATACACCACCACCTCCTCCCCAACAATGGATGCAAAATCCCAACCCAAATCTTCCACAAAAAAAGCCAAACAATGACCGTCCTTCGGTCCAATTTGATCCAATTCCCATGACATATACTGAACTTTTGCCTCAACTTCTCAAAAGTTCTCTTGTTGTACGATGTCCTTTAAAACCCGTAGGGCCACCCTATCCTAAGGGGTATGATCCTAATGTGAAGTGTGATTATCATGCTGGGGCACCGGGGCATTCTACAGAAAATTGCATTGCCTTAAAGTTTAAGGTACGTGATTTGATAAATGCCAAGTGGTTGGATTTCGAAGAAGGCTCCCCAAATGTGATTAGAAATCCTTTGCCTAATCATGAAAATACTGGGGTAAATGCAATAACACATGACTTGGGAAGTGATCATTGTCCCCCTTGCAATGATGTCAACATGATCCATGGGCAGCATGGTACAGACTCAGTAAGCCCAGTCACCCCTGTTCCTTTGGTGGTCTATTACACCAAGAAACCTTTGACCGAACCAGTCATAAACCATCCGTCCTTGACAATTAGGACCCCATCTCCATTTTCATACAAGGATACCCATGCAGTACCTTGGAAGTATGAAGTGGATGTAATCCCTCAACTCCTAAAGGGATCGTCATCCTCAGTAACCAATATTTCTGAGACAAGTGGAATGACTAGGAGTGGACGAGTTTATGCTCCTGAAAACTTGAGAAAGGAGGATGCACCTGTAAGTGAAAAAGAAAGTCGTGGTAAAGAACAAGATCCTCCCCAAAGAATAACAGAGGAAGATGCTTGTGAATTTTTGAAATTCATTAAGCAAAGCGAATACTAGGTCCTTGACCAGTTAAACCGTACTCCTGCAAAAATATCCTTGTTATCTCTCTTATTGGACTCAGAACCACATCGTGGAAGGTTATTGAAGGTCTTGAATAAAGCACATGTTGCGAAAGATATTTCGCCAGAAAGGTTTGAAGGGATAGTGGGGCATATTGCCTCAAATGACTACTTAACTTTCACCGATGAAGAGATACCTGCTGAAGGAAGAGGTCATAATAAGGCATTACACATCTCTGTCAAGTGTCGAGATCATATCATAGCCAAGGTCCTAGTTGATAATGGCTCCTCTCTGAATATCATGCTAAAGTCCACTTTAAATCAACTACCTTTTGATGGGTCACATATGAAGCCAAGCTCAATGGTAGTAAGAGCTTTTGACGGTACTCGGAGAGAGGTCATTGGAGATATTGAGATCCCCATCCAAGTGGGCCCATGCACCTTCAATGTATTATTTCAAGTGATGGACATCAATCCTGCTTATAGCTGCCTATTGGGGAGGCCTTGGATACATTCTGCCGGTGTGGTTCCATCTACCCTTCATCAAAAGCTTAAATTTGTGGTAAACAACAAGCTAATCATTGTTTCTGGTGAGGGAGATTTCCTTATCAGTAAGCCCATGTCAACTCCATATATAGAAGCGGCTGAAGAAAGTCTTGAGACTTCCTTCCAATCATTGGAAATTGCTCACACCACCTATGTGAGCGAAGGGTTACAACTAGCTCGTCCTTCTAAAGCTTCTATGATGGTAGCCAAAGTGATGATGAAATCTGGATTCCAGCCAGGGAAAGGGCTTGGGAAGATGCTTGATGGAGGAGTAGACCCATTATTGGTTAAGGAGAATAAGAACGGCTTTGGGCTGGGGTATCATCCATCTCCAATGGAAAGAGCGAAGGTTTTCACAGATAAGAGAGAAAAGCGACTTGCACGGTTAGAAAACCGAGAACCCCTAACTGCGAAGATCCCTATCTGTGACCTTTACTGAAGCTTCAGGAGTGCAGGCTTGACATCTCCAGACCAAGTGGCGGTCATCGATGATGAGTCCAAGAGAGAAGAAGACTTGATTTACCCTTGTCCTTCAGATACTGAGTTGTGTAATTGGGAAGCCGTTGAGTTTCCAGAGATCATTTCAAAGTAATTGTTCACTTTGTAGGTTTTTGTTTAAATCCTTTGGCTATGCCTAAAGCCTTAGGATGAGTTTTAATAAGGGCAAAACATGTTTCCTTTATCATTTCAAATAAATAAAAGTTAAGTTCAATTATCATTTTCCTTATTTTGCCTTTTTTATATTAAATAAATTGCAGATCTGAAATTGAATTCCAAAATAATAAGATTGCTTTCTCCCATCATGATTTTAATCCAACAAGCGAAGAGGACGAAGAGTCCGATGAACCTTCCCCTGAATTACTAAGGCTGCTAGATCAGGAAGATAAAGAAATTTCTCCCTATCTAGAAATTGTTGAAGTCATAAATTTGGGGAGTGAAGAAAACAAACAAGAAGTCAAGATCGGCACCTCTTTGAGTAGAGAACATAGGAGGGAATTAATAGAATTGTTGGTCAAATTCAGCGATGTGTTTGCTTGGTCATATCAGGATATGCCGGGATTAGATAACTGCATCGTTGAACACAAGTTGCCATTAAAACCCGGTTGCGTCCCATAAAGCAAAAGTTGAGAAGGATGAAGCCAGAAATGCTCTTAAAGATTAAAGAAGAGATAACCAAACAGTTGGATGCCGGGTTCTTGGCTGTCTCCAAATACCCTGAATGGGTGGCCAACATTGTTCCGGTCCCGAAGAAAGATGGGAAGGTGCGAATGTGTGTTGATTACCGGGATTTGAATAGAGCTAGCCCAAAAGATGACTTTCCATTGCCACATATTGATGTTCTTGTTGATAACACGGCCCAACATTCCATTTTTTCATTCATGGATGGATTTTCTGGGTACAACCAAATCAAGATGGCACCCGAAGACATGGAAAAAACCATTTTCATTACTTTGTGGGGAACCTTCTGCTACAAGGTGATGTCTTTTGGATTGAAAAATACCGGTGCCACTTACCAAAGAGCGATGGTAACTCTATTTCATGACATGATGCATAAAGAGATAGAGGTTTATGTGGATGATATTATTGCCAAATCCAAATCTGTTGAAGGTCACTTGATTGACTTACGAAAGCTCTTTGAACGCCTGAGAAAATTCAAACTCAGATTAAATCCGGCTAAATGCACTTTTGGGGCTAGCTCTGGAAGGTTGCTTGGTTTCATTGTCAATGAGAAAGGTATCGAAGTGGATCCCGATAAAGTAAAGGCAATCATGGAAATGCCCGCTCCTAGCACTGAAAAACAAGTACAAGGATTCCTTGGAAGGTTGAATTACATAGCTTGTTTCATTTCTCAACTAACAGCTGTATGTAATCCAATCTTTAAGTTGCTTTGTAAAAATCAATCATCACAATGGAATGATGACTGCCAGGAGGCCTTTGACCAAATAAAGCAATACTTGCAATCCCCACCGATCTTGGTTCCCCCAACCCCAGGAAGACCACTCCTGTTGTATTTGATGGTGATAAATGAGTCTATGGGCTCTGTACTGGGGCAACATGATGAGTCTGGGAGAAAAGAGCATGCTATTTACTATTTGAGCAAGAAGTTCACTGAGTGCGAAGCACGATATTCTACTGTGGAACGAACTTGTTGTGCATTAGCATGGGCTGCTCGTCGCCTAAGGCAATACATGTTATCTTATACTACTTGGTTGATATCTAAGATGGACCCAATTAAGTACATCTTTGAAAAACCGGCTCTGACGGGAAGAATAGCTCGTTGGCAGGTTCTTTTGACTGAGTATGATATCATTCATGTCACCCAAAAAGCTGTAAGAGGGAGTGCTTTAGCTGATCACTTGGCCCACCATCCCCTAAAAGAGTACCAACCAATGTCATTCGAATTTCCTGATGAAAATATTATGATGTTGTCAGAAGAGAAAGATTGTCCTAATAGAACTTGGATTTTGATGTTCGATGGGGCGTCGAATACACTGGGGCATGGGATTGGGGCCATCCTAATCTCACCAGATAACAAGCTTTTCCCATTCACTGCTAGACTTTGTTTTGATTGTACCAATAATATTGCAGAATATGAAGCTTGTGTTTTAGGGATTCAGGCGGCACTTGAAGCAAAGGTGAAATCTCTACAAATATACGGAGATTCTGCCTTGGTGATTCATCAACTGAAAGAAGAATGGGATACTAGAGATGGAAAATTGATTCCTTATCAAGCTCACATCATGGAACTAATCAAAGGGTTTGATGAAGTCTCTTTCCATCATATTCCTCGGGATGATAACCAATTAGCCGATGCTTTGGCTACGTTGGCCTCCATGTTCAACGTAAGTAGGGATTGTGACATGCCCTTCATCGAGATTGAAAGGCGTCTCGAACCTGCATATTGTCATGAGATAGAAGAAGAGCCCGATGGGAAACCATGGTTTCATGACATCAAAAATTATATTCAAAATCAAGAATATCCTCCTGGTATCTCAGAAAATGATAAAAGAACCCTCAGGCGCCTAGCCATGAATTTCTTTATGACTGGGAATACACTCTATAAGAGAAATTATGATTCTGTTCTCCTTCGTTGCGTAGACGTGACGGAAGCTAACAAAATCATGAAGGATGTTCATGAAGGGCCTTTCGGAACACATGTAAATGGGCACTCGATGGCAAGAAAAATTCTCAGATCTGGATATTATTGGATGACAATGGAAAATGATTGTCATAACTATGCCAAGAAATGTCACAAGTGTCAAACCTATGCAGATAACATTCATGCACCACCATCTTCTTTGCACGTTCTAACTGTGCCTTGGCCTTTTGCTATGTGGGGCATAGATGTTATTGGTCCCATTGAACCAAAAGCATCGAATGGGCATCGCTTTATTTTGGTGGCCATTGATTACTTCACTAAGTGGGTTGAAGCAGCTTCCTACACCAACGTGACTAAAAATGTTGTGGTCAAATTCATCAAGAGAGAATTGATTTGTAGATATGGTTTACCAAATCAGATCATCACTGATAATGGTACAAACCTGAATAATAAAATGATGGATGAACTTTGTGAGGAATTCAAAATCAAACACCTCAATTCATCTCCATACAGACCTAAGATGAATGGAGCAGTGGAAGCTGCTAACAAAAATATAAAGAAAATCATACAAAAGATGGTTGAAACCTACAAAGACTGGAGTGAGTTGCTTCCTTTTGCTTTACATGGGTATCGTACCTCTGTACGAACTTCGACAGGGGCAACACCCTTCTCATTGGTGTATGGTATGGAAGCTGTTTTACCAATAGAAGTGGAAATTCCGTCTTTAAAAGTAATCATGGATGCCAAATTAGAAGAAGCTGAATGGGTTCGGTCCCGGTATGATCAATTAAATTTAATTGATGGGAAAAGGTTAACCGCTCTCTGTCATGGGCAGTTATACCAAAAGCGTATGAAGAAGGCATACGAAAAGAAAGTGCGACCTCGTCAATTTCATGAAGGTGATTTGGTACTGAAGAAAATTTTGCCGAATCAAAATGATCACCGAGGCAAATGGAAGCCAAATTATGAAGGACCATTCGTCGTAAAGAGAGCCTTTTCTGGAGGAGCTTTGATTTTGACGAACATGGATGGTGAGGAGTTATCTTTCCCGGTCAATTCAGATGCAGTCAAGAAGTATTATGCTTGAGCGTACTCTAAAGGGATAGGGTAGTCTTTATGTCCTCTAAAAGTTTGGATTAAAAATTATGATATAAACTTGTAATTTTCCCAAGTAAATATATGGAATTCTCAATTTCAGTTCCAATCCTTGTCTTGTCAGGTTTCATTTGCATGCATTTTGTGGAAAATATTAAAAAAAATCATGAAAGGCATATTTTTAATCTCAAACAAGCTTGATACTTCCCAATTACACAGACCTTGGTAATCAGGATATTCCGCTCTGCCATGAGTAATAACAAGTCCCATAAGGATTGTGGTAGTCACCTGGAGGAAACAAGTTCTTTGACCTTTGGTTTTCCACTTGACTATTTCTTCCATGCAGGTTTGAGGGTACAACAAGGACAAACGCTTCCCATGAAGAGTCGAGATCAACAGTTTCAGCCTATCACCTAACTCCAGTCGGGATGGTTTACTAAGATGTGAAAATGCAATCCTTGTATTCACTCGGAACCCACACTAAACCAGAAAAGTCAATCTCAGACACATTCTTCTTGAGCATAAATCTTATATAATTCTCTACCATAAGTCATTATGGTAGAGGTATCTCCCTTAAGTCTTACTTCATGTCCAAGCCTAAGGTATCCATTCCTAGGCTACTCAGATCAAATCAGGGGCATTTCCCCAGTCATTTAGTTTCATGTCAAAGCCTCAGGTATCCATCCCTAGGCTATCTCAATCAAAATGAAATCAGGGGCATTTCCCCAGTCATTTAGATTCATGTCAAAGCCTCAGGTATCCATCCCTAGGCTATTTCAATCAAAATCAAATCAGGGGCATCCCCCCAGTCATTTAGTTTCATGTCAAAGCCTCAGGTATCCATCCCTAGGCTATCTCAATCAAAATCAAATCAGGGGCATCCCCCCAGTCATTTATTTTCATGTCAAAGCTTCAGATATCCATCCCTAGGCTATCTCAATCAAAATCAAATCAGGGGCATCCCCAGTCATTTAGTTTCATGTCAAAGCCTCAGGTATCCATCCCTAGGCCATCTCAATCAAAATCAAATCAGGGGCATCCCCCCAGTCATTTAGTTTCATGTCAAAGCTTCAGGTATCCTTCCCTAGGCTATCTCAATCAAAATCAAATCAGGGGCATCTTCCCAGTCATTTAGTTTCATGTCAAAGCTTCAGGTATCCTTCCCTAGGCTATCTCAATCAAAATCATTCAGGGGCATCCCCCTGCCATCTATTTTGTGTCGAAGCCTCAAATACCCATTCTTAGGCTCCTCGAAATGTCAAGACAACTTCATATTTTTCCAAAGCTTCAGGTATTAACCCCTAGGTTATGCCATTTATCTTCCTGTCATGTTCCAAGTGCCTCTCCTTAAACTGTCTAGCATTGGGACAACACCATTCGGCTATTTACTTCTTGTCAAAAGTTGTCGAGTATTCTTAGTGGTGTTCACGTCTTTACTTTCTTTTCACATCAATAATATGAATATGTCTCATATTCTTTCATGAAAAGAAGTAAAGAGGGGCATCTGTGAACACCTATTTTTGTCCGGTGATATATATTAAAAAGAAAAAAAAAGAAAAAAAAGAAGAAAAAAAGAGTTTTTTTTGTCCTAGAGTCCGGAGTCAATGTTGACTGCATTAACCGGGGTCCTAGCACGGTTTCATGACCGGTGTTACCTCATTAGTTCTAAGCTCGTACAGCCTCAGTGGAGTACGGTATTTTACACCTCAGTTCGAAGGGAATCCAAGGTTCTTCAAGTTAAAACTGATGTGTTAATCCGTACTTGAACTTCAAGACACACCGGAGGTACACCTGCAGGAGATTCCCCAATGCTTAATATTTAACCGAGGTGAAGAGAAATGTCTATAGTTGACCAATGATTTCAGACCCCGGTTATGACTTACCAGTTCTCGTTGGTGACGCGGTACAGTGCTTAGAACCCCGCCCAGTCCAGATTGCCACCCCGGATCATATTAAAAAAAAATAATGTTAAAAATTGCATAGTGACCGTTGGAATAGTAACCCTTCCCCATCTTTATAAATACCCAATCCCTCTTCATTTCCTACCACACCTCTCATTTCATCAATTCTCTTCATTTCTCTCAAGCAATGGCTGATGGATGCCGAAGCCAAGAGGAAAGAATAAGGGAGGGAAGACGATGTTTTGTGACTACCTTTTTACTCCTTATAGTGTGGGTAGTAATTTATATTTATTGGATATTTTATATATTTCCATATATGTAATAAATAATTTATGTTTCCATTTGTACCTTTAAATAAAAGGCCCAAAAAAAATCAGAAAAATAAATAAACAAAAAAAATAGAAAAAAAATAAAAAAATAAAAAAAAGTGAAATAAAAAAAAAGAAAATCAGAAAAGTTGACGGTGGTTTATTAGTGGTGGGCCCCGGTTTGGTTGGATAATTGGAGAAAATTGGGGAAATTGACATCAAATTTGGACAAATTGAAAAAGTAGAAAAGTGATGTCATTTATGGAGGATCCAATGCCAATTTTCTTCTATAAATAGAAGGTGATATTGAGGCATTTGGGGAGAAGAAGAGAAAAAAGAGGGGAAAGAGTGTAAAATTTTTGTGAGAATTTTTAGAAGTTTGGGTTTTCAAAAATTACTTTGTGTAATCCTAGTTAGGAAAATGAGTGCACCACTCTTGTTTGTCTTAGTATGTGAGTTTTTGTGAGCTAAAATACTGTCCAAGTGTTGTAACCGGTATCCAAATACCTTCAAATCAAGTCCAAACAAAGCCAAAAGCAAAGGAAATCTACACAAAATTGATTTCCCGACTTCCGTTCTAGTTTCTCTGTAATTGATCTTGTACCAAGGTATTTTTTATTAATACAAAGTTGTTTATTTATATTTATTTATTCGTCTTATTTAATTGTTATTTATTTTTCTGCACTTTTATTTTTCTTTATTTATATTCAAGTACTTTATTTTCCTGCACTTTATTTTTCTGCAGTTATTTATCTGTTTATTTATTTTTATGCATCTCCATCTTTATTTATTTATTTGTACCTTTATTTTTCCTTATTTATTTTTTTACACTTTTATTCCTCTTTATTTACTTTTCTGCACTTTTATTATTGTTAATTTATTTTTCTGTACTTTATTTATCCGCACTTTATATTTCTGCAATTATTAGTTCATTTTTTTTTATTTTTTACATTTTTATCTTTATTTATTTATTTTTATACCCTTTTATTTTATTTATTTACTTTCCCGTCCCTTTATTTTTGTTATTTACTTTTCTGCCCATTTATTTTCATGTATTTACTTTTCTACCCCTTTATTTTTGTTATTTATATTTCTGTCCCTTTATTTTCATGTATTTATTTTTCTGCCCCTTTATTTTTGTTATTTACATTTCTGCCCCTTTATTTTCATATATTTACTTTTCTGCCCCTTAATTTTGTTATTTACATTTCTGCCCCTTTATTTTCATGTATTTACTTTTTAGCCCCTTTATTTTGGTTATTTACATTTCTTCCTCTTTATTTTTGTTATTTACATCTCTGCCCCTTTATTTTCATGTATTTGCTTTCCTGTCCCTTTGTTTTTGTTATTTACTTTTCTGCTGCTTTATTTTTGTTATTTACTTTTCTGCTCCTTTATTTTTTTTATTATTTATTTTTATGCCCCTTTATTTTATGTATTTATTTTTTCTGCTCTTTTATTTTTATGTATTTATTGTTATGTCTATTTATTTTTATTTTTATTTTTTTTGAACTTTTTATTTATTTTTTTTCTACCTTTATTTTTTTTATTTTATTATTATTATTTATTCTCTATACTTTTTATTTTTAGTTATTTATCTTTTTGCTTTTATCTTTCTACACTTTCTATTTATTTATTTACGTTTGACCATTTTAATAGTTTATAAATATGTATATATATATACATAATTATCCATTTTTATTATGGTCATGATTTCCTATTATTTTCTCTTAGTAACCTTTTAATAATTAAGAAGAAATTATTTTCATAAAAAATAAAAAAATCAAGACTAATAAATAGTGTGTTATTTATTCATTCATTTTTCTCTTAAATTTAAGATGAGATTAATTTAGATAAGACATCTTATTAATCTTATTTTTTCTAAAAGATAATTAAATAATATTCCTTGTCAATTTTAATTAATTAAGTGTATTATATTTCTTTATCTTCATGTTGATGTGTTTAATTCTATTTTTTTTCTCTTATTTTTATTTATTTGTTTATTTATTTGTTTTAAACTTTATATTTCTCAATAAAAATCAATTTTTTTTTACTAGAAAATAAGTAAGACAAGACGTCTTATTGTTTTTTTTATCCTTTTATTTTTATGGTCTTTTAATCATTTGTTTATTTATTTTTTTTAGAACTAAAAAACAACAAACTTAGGGATGTATTCTTTTACTATCTTTGTTTTATTCATATTTATATATATTTTTTATTGTGTATATTATTTATGATTGTTTTATGAAGGATGAAATATTTGATAATCATTTTTTAAATTACGCATGATCAATTTGGGTAACCGTTTTTTACGGACAGTGTGGGGTGCTAATACCTTCCCCACCTGTAATTCGACTCCCGGACTAAACAGAATCTCATTTTTTTAAAAACAAAAAAAAAACCAGTGCTATTTAAAGGTTTTCCTAATATTTTCCTTAATAAATATTGGTGGCGACTCCTTGAACCCTTTATTTTTTAGGCTTCTCAAGAGCCTCACTTCAATGCAGTTTCAATTTTCTTTTATTTGTCTTTAACCAGTCCGCGTCGCGCGCCGGGACCCCGGTCGCGACAATTATGATATGTGATTATGTGGTGGAGGACGACCAACGGTATGAATTACCCTGTTTTTGGCTTCAGTGGTCAAGTCGGACTCAGTTAAGCTACCCAGAGGTCTTTGACCCAGTGGTTGAGGGGGAGCCAAGTCGGGCTCGGTGAACCAAGTCGGGTTCACGGGATGTCAAGTCGGACTCCCAGCTGAAGGTCGATCATTTTAGTATCCGGATACTAGGTGTCAAATTTATATGAGAGTCAGTTGTGACAATTGATGGATTTAGTATTGCGATGAATATGTAATTAAAGTGGTAAACTGTTATACTTGTAGAATGAGTTGCTTACTATGTGAATGGCTATAATTGCTGAGTGATTTGCTAAAGTGGCCAAATGTGAATTGTTGTATTTACCCAGTATGATTGATTATATTGCCGAGTGTGAGATATTTGCCGAGTGCAGGTTGTTATAATTACCGAATGAGATTTGTTATATTTGTTGAGTATGATTTGACTTATTTGCGGAATGTGATTGGCTGTATTTATCGAGTGATTGACGTATTTGCTGAGTGTAATTATATATATATATATATATATTGTCGAGTGATTGTTATATTTTCTGAGTGGAAAGTTGTTATATTTGCCGAGCAGAAGCTATTTGCTGATTGTTAAAACTGTAGAATGAGGACTGTAATATTACTGAGAGAATTATAATAATGCCGAGTGATAGTGGATATGTTGCCGAGTGTGAGTGTATCGCCGATTAAGTTAATTGCCGAGCGAAATATACAGTTTTGAGGATAAAGCAATCAGACGGAACTTCTACTCGTATTTTATTTGAATTCCGTTCTAGATTAATTATAATGCTAAACACTTATCCTTGCTGTTGTTTTCAATTTTTAGTAACCAGTGACAGGGAAGAGGTCGGAGCCATGGAGGCGCGCCAAGTGGAGGATTGATGCCAAGGAACCGAGTGCTTTGGAACGAATTCCGAGTGTAATATATATATATATATATTGATTTTTCCGAGTGTGATGCCATCTGTATGATGAATCGGTATGCTGTGTGAAGTGAGTATAAATTGTTGATGATTATATGAATGGTGTTTATTTTGAATGAATTCGTATTTCTGTAGTATAGTCAATTACCGAGTGGATCATTCTTGTCCGAGCAAGGGTCCATTGAGTTGGTACCTGAGCATCCTTCATTTTCTTTCTGGGAGAAAAATAACCGAGAGACTCACTTCCGAGTGAAAATGTTAGAGCGACTCCGAGTGAGCTATGGCTGAAACTCCGAGTGAAGAAAGATAAGAGTGCTCCCGAGTGAAGATTTGAGTGAATCTTTCCTGAGTGAAGGGACGTAAGCTTTTCTGAGTGATGAAAGACCAGTGGTTCCGAGTGGACTGATTTTCTGAGTGATGTCGGATCGAGGGAGCCTTTGTTGAGTGAAGGTTAAGCTGTTTCCGAGCGAGAGATACCCGAATGCACCTATTCCGGGTGAAATCCGACTTGTTGGCTTTACTCGTATGTCTTGTACGCTCAAGTTGATGAGTAGCACTCACTCAAGCGAGTCGGCACTCGCTTAAGCGAATCAGGGGCTCGCTCAAGCGATTGACCCCTGACTCCGTTTTCCTTCTTTCGTTGTTTCTAAACAACTATTTTATTAATGAATGTATTTTGGATCCGTTTCAGTCAGAATTTGCTAATTTAAGTGTGATTTTACTACTTTGAATATATTTAAGAAAAGTAAATATTTTTATATTAAGACCGAGTGGATTTTTATATTAAAACGTGAAAAATTATTTTGGAAAAATGAGAAAATTGACGAGGGATGTCACACAAGGTAGATGCAATTTCCTGATATGGATCTCATGTTATTTGGATCACTTGCCTAGTCACTATCACAATAAACTGTGATATCCAGGGATGACGTTGATTGAAATCGAAGACCATGATTAATGATGCCTTTGAGATACCTCAGTAGACGTTTCATAGCTCTCCAACGGGTGTCAAGTGGGTTATGAATGAACTGGCAGAGTTTGTTAACAGTGTATGCTATATCTGGTCTGGTTAAAGTAGCATACTGTAAGGCCCCTACAACAGACCTATATAGAGCAAGATCTTCACAGGGATTGGTTCCATCTTGATACAGTTTAGTGGCAGGTGCCATAGGTGTTTTGATAGGATTGGTATTGTGCATGTTGAGCTTGTGTAGAAGGTCTTGGATGTAAGTTGTTTGATGAAAATGATAATTGCCTTTGTTGTCTCTGTCCATTTGAATCCCTAGGAAATGGTGCAAGGGGCCTAGATCCTTGAAAGGAAATTGAAGAGAGAGTTGTTGGATGAGTTCATCTATTTTAGATTGATGAGTACCTATAATTATAATATCATTAACATAAACCTAAATATACAAAGTTAGAAGATTTATGTGCAAAATGAAAAGAGAGTGGTCATTGTTTCTAGGTTTAAAACCAAGAGAAATAAGAGTGGAGGCTAGTTTATAAAACCAAGCCCTTGGGGATTGTTTGAGGCCATATATAGCCTTTTTGAGCCTGCAAACAGTGTTAGCATCCCCTTGATGGAGACCTGGTGGCTGTTTCATATATATTTCTTCTTGAAGTTCACCATGAAGGAAGACAGATGGGCCAGTTTTGTGAGATAACAGCTGCTAGAACCACTCTAATAGTGACTGGTTTGACTATGGGACTAAAGGTATCTTGGTAATCCAACCCCTCCTGCTGAGTAAAACCCCTAGCTACCAATCTTGCCTTATGTTTGAGAATGGTGTCATCAGCTTTGTATTTATTCTGAAAAAGCCATTTGCTTCCTATTGCCTTTCTATCCTTTAGTAGAGGAACTAAATCCCATGTATTGTTCTTCAATAAAGCTTGATGTTCTTTCATCATAGTTGATTTCTATTCAGATTATTGCATAATAGCTTGATGATCAGTAGGTATGGAATATTGAGTGCTACACAAGGCTCTGGGTTTGAAAATTCCAGCTTTAGCTCTGGTTGTCATACGGTGAGTATTGGTTGTGATGGTTTATTGAGGAGAGTGTATAGGATTGGTAATGTCATTTATGATAGGAGTAGGTATTGTTTGAGGTAGAGGGTTATGCTGTAGGGAATTACAAGGTCGGGGAAGGATTTGAGGGATTATTGGAGAGGTGGTGGTAGTAGTTTGATCACTTGAATTGGATATTATGAAGACTTAGTGGTTTTGTTGGAGAAGATATGTAGCTTCATCAAACTTAACATTTTTGGCAATGTAGATTTTTCTTAAAGCAGATATGCATTTGTAACCTTTGTTCTGTTTAGAATAACCTATGAAGGTACATGGTTCTGATCTGAATTGCATTTTATGGTTGTTATAGGGTCTGGTGTAAGGGAAATAAAGGGATCCAAAAGGTTTTAGGATGGTGTAGTCAGGTGGTTTTTGAAACAGGATTTCATAGGGTGAGATGTTATATGTGTTAGGGGTAGGAAGTCTATTTATAACAAAAACAAAAGTGGCAAAAGCATCAGACCAGAACCTGAAAGGGAGATTAGAATGATTGAGCAGGCTGAGACCTGTTTTTGTTATATGTCTATGTTTTCTTTCAGTTGTGCCATTTTGCTGGTGGGTATAGGGACAGCTCAGTCTATGGTTTATGCCATGTTTCTGTAAAAAAGGTTTGGAGGCCAAGTATTCTCTGCCTGAGTCAGTTTCCAATGTTTTAATTTTGTTGTCAAGTTGGATTTCCACTATTTGTTTGAAATGGATAAACATGTTTAAGGCTCCAGACCTATTTTGCACAAAATAAATCCAAGTAAACTTGCTAAAGGCATCAATGAATGATATGTAATAGTAAAAACCTTCACTAGAAAGGTTGGGGGTAGGTCCCCATATATCAGAATGTATTAGTTGTAGAGGTTTATCATATACAGAATTAGTTAACTGAAAAGGAAGGGTGTGAGATTTACCAATGCAGCAAGATGCACATATAGTATTTTTATTCTGTTTTGTAGTAGGTATATTACAACAATTCAATACTTGATTTACGGTCCTATATGAGGAATGGGCAAGCCTATAATGCCATATATCTAAAGCGTTAGGGGGTACACTAGATGTATAGGTGGCGATATTCTAGTAACCATTTTTGGATTGAAGCTTGGTGTTGTTAAGAACATAGAGACCTTGTCTAAGAGTGCCATGTAGCAGAACTTTCTTGGTGTCCTAGCATTTAATGTAACAATGGTTAAGGTGAAATTCAAAGAACACATTATTATCCTTGGCAAACTTGGATACACTAAGTAGATTTTTAGAAATTTATGGAACATGTAGAAGATTTTGAAGTTTAAAATTATTGTGGGATAAGTTGGATGTAATGATAGATGATCCTATATGTGAAATTGAAAGGGTATACCATTTGCCACATAACTTTATTTGATCCAGTATAGTCTGATTTTGTTATGAGATTATTGAGATGATGAGTGAGATGATGTGTGGCTCATGTGTTTGGATACCATGCTTCATCATTGATTTATGAATTTGTTGAAGAGATCATGGCAGTGAGAGATGGCTCAGTTTCGTTTGAATAAACACAAGAATTTCCAAGAATGGGCTCTGTGAGTTGGTCATCAAATCTTGACCAACAATGAAAAGCAAAATGGCCATATTTACCACACAATTGACATTGGAGTCGATTTCCTCTGCCAATAGTGTTTAATGTAGTGAAGTTCCTTCCTCCTCTGGATCTTCCTCTATATGATCCTCTGGCTGATCCTCTACCTCTGTAGTTTCCGAGATTGGATCTTTTAGGTTGAAATTGGACATTGTAGGTTTGTGTGTTGTGGTTGTCATATTGTTTGTGTTTCTCTATCTTTTCCTCTTGATGCATGAGCAGTGCTTCGATTTGTGCCACGGTGTAGGATTCGGTCCTGGTAAGGCAAGAAGTAACAAGAGCATCATAATCATCAGGTAGGCCATCAAAGATTACCTCAATGTGGTCTTCTTGCGATAATAGGGCACCTATAGCTGCTAGAGTTTCTACATGTTGTTTGATCTGTAGAAGATATTCTCCTATAGTGCTTGTCTTTTTTATGTTTCTGAGTTGAACTTTGATTTGTTTGATGCGAGCTTTTGTCTGGGTTGCAAAATAAGTCTTCAATATTTGCTAGATTTCATGAGACTAGTTGCATCCTACCATTTAGATCTTGAATTGTTGATCCATTGATTCAAGAAGCCAAGACTTGAGGAGATTGTCTTGTTGCTCATAATCCTTAAATGCTGGATTAATTTCTCCTCTTTTCATGGTATCATCATCTGTGAATTTCTTGGGTATGGAATCAGCCCCTTCAATATACTTTTTCAGTTTGAATCCCTTGATAGTTGCCTCTGCATGTTGCATCCATGTAAGGTAGCTATCATCAGTTAGTTTTGTAGAGATGGAAGTAAAAGTATGCAGGGTGAACATGTTGCTATTGGTAAGTGCCATTTAACGAATCGGTTAGGTGAGTGATACCATGTTGGAATATATGGAAAATTATCAGGATGTATTTGAAAACTTGATAAGATGAAAGCTCTCTGGATTTCTAATACACAGAGAGCAACTATTTATACACGCGAGAGAGAAATAGAAAACTGAAATATAACACGCGGGCCAAGCGGCTTCAAAGGGGAACTTCCTAACTGCTTTTGACTTGGTCTTGGGTTGATAAAGAATGGGCTTCAATAGACATTTAAAATTTTTATGGGGGGTTTCATTTATTTAAGAGAAAAATAAATATTTGATCTTTTGTTTTAGTTTACTTTAATTAAGTTTTTTTTAATAATTTAGTTTTTTCATGCTTCTAAACATGGTTTAACCCATTCAAAACTGTTAAATAACTAATATCATTAAGTAAATATTTTTTGATCCACATGTGACAAACTCATATATAACCGTTTGGTGAAAGCCAACCTTCTTTTTTCATCCTTCATGGTCATCTTCAGTCCACATCGTAAAACACCCTCAAACACCAACATCATCATGAAACTTTGTCTTCAAACGTGCCTTCTTCTCTGGTCCAACAAATTTTGAATTCAAACCCAGTCAAAAACAATTGTGAAGACATAAAATATTTTATATGTAGTAAAAAATAGAGAGTGATCTGTGCATTAGAATCTTCAATTGATAATAGTTTATATAATTAAGATTGAGAGACCAATGAAGCTTTTAATCATGAAATAAAAAGATGCTATAAGCTTTAAATTTTATGACCAAATAGTATTTTATTTTATTCTATTTTGGTTAAAGACCAATTTAATAAAGTTCAAACTATCCAAATAAGTCATAAACCAAGTAATGCAATTGGGCTAAAATATAAGATTCTAATCTACCCATAAGGCCCAATTGCTATACATAAACTAGCGCAAATGTTATTAACACCCTCATTTTTTTAAAATAAGACTCTTATATATTTAAAATTATTTATTCATAAAATATTCTTATTATCTCATTTCTTTTTCTCCTCATTGTCTTCCTTTTTATTTTCCTTATTTTCACCCTTTCCAACCCTTCCCACATCTCACCGAACCCAGTCCGCTACACCTTTATCCATTTTTTATATTACCCAAAAAAATAAGTTTGTATCATTTTAGGCCAACGTCTCTGTCTTATTTCACATGAAATAAACGTGTTTAAGAAAACACTAAGATATCAACATAACCCACCCCAAAGTAGTATTCGAAACCTACGTAGTACATATCTACCTTAAGTCCACCTACTTCATCATAGTTAATAACATCTTCTCAATCATCAACACTCACATCACTAATAGTCCGTCATCACTAATTTTTAGCAATGAATTTCAATTAAAACATTAACCTTATCATTGATTTCATTTAACAATTTTATCACACATTTATCCGAATATATGCTACATATATTTTTATCAATTCATAATTCATGCATTTAATATATATATCACCCTTCTCCTACTTGAAATTGAGCATTGCACTATTTTTTTGGATTACTTGGTTCCAAGGTATGGCCTACACAAAGCACACTCTGACATTTGCCATTTAATTAATTGTTTATTGAATTCATTCAATTCAACCTAATTCTAATTACCCACCAAAACACTATCAATCGCAATAATTAAATGAACGAAGGGGGATTCAACAATTTTGACTTATCGATCACTCATTGACAAAGGTTTCGGGAAGCAAATTGAACCTCTGGTAACACTCGTGCACTTAGAATGGTTCCTATGACCATGAATTTGGAAGAATTGAAATGGGATTTGAGAATTGGAACTGATTACACAAATGGGTGTGTTGAACCCTACCTTAGGTTAAGGGAATTAAAGAAGAAAGCTTGCAACCCTTACTTCCTTGCTTGTGTGAAAAGGATAAGAGATAAAATAGAGCTTTTCTTTTTTCTTTCTTTGTTTTGTGAAGAATAGGAAAAGAAATTGGTTTTAGTGAAATAGGGGTATTACAGTTATTTTACACGTTTAATTAATTTCCGTAACTAATCTGATGACTTTAAGCTACCCTAAACTTAACTAGATCATAACCCTCTTTAACTTACCTCATTTTAATTATGACTATTTAATCCTAATTTAATTATTTGGTTACTGAAAACTTATCCCTTAAATTTAAATTGAGATGTTATAGGGTATATAAAAACAAGTCAAATGGGGCCTTTTTTAGATTTTTGAATCTTGATGGCTAGCCTAGGCAAACAAGTGGCAGAAGACACATTTTCTGCATTCCAGAATGCGAAAACTAAACCCCAAACATGGGTTTTGCAACTTATGCATGACAAAACTCAAACCTGACATTGATAGAAACAATTCATGCATATTATGGACTTTCAAAATCAGATTTTAAAGTATTACAAGACATCGACAAGTATAACATGTGAAGGGAAAATGAAAAAGAAAGGAAACACATTCACATGGTTCAAGCTACTAATACGAGGGCCGGCCCTAGGCCTTGGAAACCAGGGCAATGGCCCAGGGCCTATTGAAAATAGGGGTCCAAAATAAATAATTTTTAACTTATATACAAAAAAATCAACAAATTTCAATATGGATTACATGGTTCAGTGGTAAGGGTATGTAAATTTTGCTACATGGTCCCGGGTTTGATTCTTCGCTAGCTATGTTTTTTAAAATTAAATGTTTCTAAGCCATTAATGTATTGGAATCAGCACTTTAACGTTACAGGAAATTCTTATGACAATTATATTTTATATATATATGACAATTATATTTTCTTCCATCATTCTTCTTTGGTTTCTATAATTCTTTTCTACTCCACAGTTACATTGGAAAATCATAAAATTGGTAGGTGTTTCTATTCACCTTCTAAATTACTTGTTAATTATGTTAATTTATGTTGTTATATAAATTATTTAGAAACTTTATTCTTGTTGATATCAATATTTTTTAAATTCTTATGTTTATAGGGTCTTAATTTTTATTTTTTATCATCATTGTTAATTGTTTAATTCTTTTTATATTTTTATTATTTTTATGTTAAGAATATTGAATTTTTAAATTTTTAACAGTTATTACTAATTAGTTAGTTATTTTGAATTTCATATTAATTTGTTAATTTTATGTTTACAGTAATTAAATTTTGCTATTAGAATTAGTTTATACGTGTGAAGTTGTGAATGTGTATCCAACACTAGCTTCTCTTTCCAGGTGTTATTGTTCTTTATTTTTTTCTTGTGTTAATTTATTATTTTAATTATACTTCACAATATGCCTCCTAACAAACATTTATCTGGAAGTGAAAAAAGAAAAAAACAAAAACGAGAGGAAGAATTAATTAAATCACAAAGAGGAGCTCTTGATAAATTTATTTTTAAAGAGATAGATTCTCATGAAAATTTAGATCAATCAATTGAAATTGTGCATGATCAAATTCATTTAAATGAAAAACAAGCTAATGATTTTAGTGAAGCTAATAATGTGTCAAGTGAATCTAATATGGAAAATATTGATATTGAACAAGAGAAACTAATTTCTCCTTTAGATATTTATGATCCTAGAAATTGGGGTAATCTTGATAACAAAGGAAGGGATATTTTAATTGAAAAGGGACCTATTAGAGAAAATAATCTTATTTTTCCTTTGGATAATACTTCTAGACATTTTTCATATGCCTATTATTCTAAAAGGCTAAGTAATGGTGAGACTAGTGATAGAAAATGGTTGGTTTATTCCAAGCATGTTGATAGGGTATATTGTTTTTGTTGCAATTTGTTCAAATCCGATAATAAAAAAAGTTCATTAGCAAATGAGGGTTTTAGTGATTTGAAGCATATTTGTGAGAGACTTAAGCAACATGAAAATAGTTTTGAACATATGACTAACATGAATACTTGGAATGAATTGAGAGCAAGATTAGACAAAAATCAAACAATCGATAAAAATTCACAACAAGAGATTATAAAAGAGAAAGAACGTTGGCGACAAGTTTTACTAAGAATATTTTCTGTTGTTAAATGTCTTGCTAAAAATAATTTGGCTTTTTGAGGATCCAATGAAAAATTATATCAAGACAGTAATGAAAATTTTTTGGGATTGATTGAAATGATTGCATAATTTGATTTAATAATGCAAGATCATGTTAGACGCATTCAAAGTCGTGAAATTCATTATCACTATCTTGGGCATAAAATTCAAAATGAATTAATTTCACTTTTAGCTCATAATTTTAGAAGTTCAATTGTAAAGATCATTAAAGAAGCAAAATATTTTTTTGTAATTCTGGATTGTACCCCTGATATGAGTCATCAAGAACAAATGACTCTAATAGTACGATGTGTAAATATTTTAAGTAATAAAATAAAAATTAAGGGATATTTTTTAGAGTTTTTAAAAGTAGATGATACATCTGGATTAGGACTTTTTTAATGAATTACAAGATGCATTAAAATCTCTTGATCTTAATATTGATGATGTGAGGGGTTAAAGTTATGATAATGGTTCTAACATGAAAGGAAAACACCAAGGAGTTCAAAGACGATTTCTTGAAATAAAATTGAGAGCCTTATATATGCCCTGTGTTTGTCATAGTCTTAATCTTACTCTTAGTGATATGGCACATTCTTGTGTCAAAGCTGTTTCTTTTTTTGGAATTGTTCAACGCATATATTCATTATTTTCAAGTTCACCAAAAAGATGGAAAATTTTTCTTGATTGTGTTACTGGGTTAACCGTGAAATCTTTGTCTAATACTCGATGGGAGAGTCGAATTAAAAGTATTAAAGCTATTGGATTTCAAGCTCCCCAAATAAGATTTGCTTTGTTGGAATTACATAAATTTTGTGATGATGCTAAATCAAAAAGTGAAGCTGAGAGTTCGGCTAATGCACTTGAGAACTTTGAATTTTTATGGGACATGATTATTTGGTATGATATTTTATTTTCTATTAATATGGTGAGCAAGAAATTACAATCTAAGTCAATGTGCATTGATGATACCGTAAAACAATTAGAAGATATATTATTTTTTGAAAAGTATAGAGTTGAAGGGTTCATGTCTAGTATAAATATTGCTAAAGAAGTTGTACTTGATATGGATGTTGAACCCATTCTTTTAGCAAAATATCGTACTATTAGGAAAAAACAATTTGATGAAAATAGTCATGATGAAGAAGTTCAATCGGCTGATGAGTCATTTAAAATTAATGATTTTTTAGTTATTGTGGACATGACTATCACTTCTTTAAAGACTAGATTTGAGCAATTAAAGATATTTGAAAATATTTTTGGATTTTTGTTTAATTCAAAAAAGTTAAAATCATTATATGATAATGAACTAAAAGAATGTTGTGCTAAAGTTCACTCAATGTTTTCTCTGGGCAATTTATCAGATGTTGATTTGGATGATTTTTTTCTGAATTAAAAGTGTTGAAAGTGATTTTACCTGATGATGTAATGTCAGCTATTGAAATTCTCAAGTTCATTAAAGCAGCCGATTGTTATCCAAATGTTTCGATTGCCTATAGAATTTTATTAACTATGCCGATAACTGTAGCATCTGCTGAAAGAAATTTTTCAAAACTAAAATTAATAAAAACTTACTTAAGATCATCAATGTCACAAGAGAGGTTGAATAGTTTAGCAATTTTATCTATTGAAAAGGATATGTTAGAGAGTATTGATGTTGATGTTCTCATTAATGATTTTGCATCTAAAAATGCTAGAGGAAATCATTTTTTATGATAATTTATGTTTTTTTTTGCTTCATTGTAGGTGGAAGAATGATTTTTAAAAGAAAGCATGAGACTATAGGAGCACGTTTTTGACTTATTATTCTTTTGACTAAGATGATATATTTGAGTGTTTGAAATTTATAATGACTTTGTTATATTAATTTGATTATTTAATAATTTTTAAAAATATATATATATTAAGGGGCCTTTATCTATCGTGTCGCCCAGGGCCCATAAAATTCTAGGACCGGGCCTGACTAATACCATATTAACCTTAAATAATAATCACAAATGAGCAACAAGGTACAAATCGTAAACATAAACTTATTCATTTAACCAAAATCAAGAACACAATGGTATGTGAAAATGAAAATACAAATGTCCTCTAAGTAAGGGTTATACCTTATCTCTTTGTGAAAAGAGAGACAATACACACTCTACACTCTTTTTTTGGCCTTTCAAAATGAAGAAAAAGATAGAACACTCATCTTTTTTCTCTTAATTCCTTAGCCCACTGAGAAATGAAAAATGAAAAGAGAATAAAAGGGTTTTTCCTCTCAAATTTGTGAACCCTAATTTGTAAACCTTAAGAAAAAACCCTAATAAAGAGAGCCCTAAAAAAGAGAGAACTCTAAAAATGAGAAAACACCTACTCAATGATATTAGTGGTATTTTAAGATATTATACTAAATGTTTAATAACATTAATGTAAATAACTACTTTTAATTATTATTCTTAATATACGTAAAAGTAGTTATTTTGTTTATATTTAAAACAGTAGATGGTAGTTAAAAAATTATCTTGAATCACATAGATGCTTTAACAGAAATATGTATGGATATTATGTTGTTTCATGCATGTTCTTATTTTTTAGATGTCTATTTAAAATTTGCATTTATACTAAAATAGTTTTTTAAAAATTTTGATCTTCCATTATTGATATGAATAAATAAAAATAGTATTATATTCTTAAATATTTTTCTAGAATCATGCAACTCATCGGACTCAATTTTAGTAATATGAATGTTGCTGATTTTTTTTCTATCTTTAAGAATTATGATATTTCTCATTATATGTTCCTATATAATTTGGAAGTCAACTAAAAATATATGATCAAAACCAAATGGTTTTAAAATATTTGTAACCAAACTTTCTAAAAATAAATTAATCAATCACTAAAATTAAATTTTTAAGAGGGAAAAAATTAAATAGTCCTGGCAACAGACCGACAAATAGGGCGATGATGCGTACATGACTTGCGTAGTCAAAGGCTTCATGTGACCGATGAAAATGCTTCACATACATTTGAATTCTTTATACACATTAGACTACTAACCACTAAACTAAACAATTGTTTTAGGTTTCAAAAACGACAAAGCCCGACGTGATCACGTTATTGTTTTCAGCTTGAAAACAATTACTAGCATTGACCCTAAGAAAGGGAGGGGGAATCTCGTACAACCAAAACATAATTCTTATTTGGTTTGCTAAGGTTCGCTCAACCGACAAATAAAATAAAAATCATTGATTCGATCAAAGTTTTCGTATAAAATTAATATTCACCATTAACTTTTTAAACCAACCCTAATAAATTTGTTTAGATTCATATGATTTGACTCTCCAAACATACATTAATATGTTTTAGAAGATAATTATTAGTCAAAATTGTTACACTACAATAAAACGTGTTTTTAGCATCCAAATATTACACCTGGTTCAGTTTCGACGCAATATGTTGTTTGAAAAGGCGAGCTTAAAGACCGGAGTTTAAAACCAAAAAAAAAACATGTACTCTAAAGTAACAACATAACGGTCCAGATTTCCTTACAGTTACATAATGGAGGGACAAGATCTGTACTTATGTAATGTTGGCCGTTATATAAGAAACAATTATTTGACTAAAACAAAAATTACAATAGAAATGAAGTTGAAAGGGAGGGGGTGGTTTACAATGTCAACAAATTAAAGCACCCATTATACTCTACCTCTCCAAGGTCCTAACTAAACTGTATCATTTATATTAACAAATTTATTGAATAGTTCCAAGGTACTTCTCTTAATTATATCTTTTTTCACTAAACATATAACTTTTTGAACCTTTACAAAGTTAGGAAAAAAAATTTGTATGATTTGTTTCTTTATCAAATACATGAAAGGGACAAAAATGGTATACAGCTCCCAGCAAAGTTTAATTTTCAGCTGAACTCATTCAACACTAGTGGTAGTTTTGTAGTTTACCTATGGTCTCTTCTGCTGATTCTTGTACTGTCTCAACAGAAGCTCAGTATATAGAATCTCATTCCATGCATCAGGAACACCGGGAAGACACCAGTGACTGCAATCTTGGTACCTCAATGGTGATTTCCTTTCCTCTGGTGAAAGGTTTTGCTTCCTGTATATTGATGGATGACCATCTTTCCGAAAATCAGTCATTTTGGTGACATTTAGATAGATGACATGTGTTTTCATGTACTTCAAAACCTTTTCCAATACCCTCATCTTGGGTGGGTATTCCTTCAAGTATTTCTCATTCTTTATGGGCACTGTTTCACTGTCACATTGTCCACCAGAGTTCCATTGTCCACCACTGTAGTATGGTATATAGAATTAGAAACAAAAGTTTGTGTTAAGTCTTCTAGTTCTATTTGTGTTAAGTCTTCTAGTTCTATGGTACAATGTTCTTTAAGGGAAATATGATGTTAAAAAAAGGATGGTACTGAAATTGAATACCAAAGTAATGTGAGACCAAGATTATTACAATTAATCACCAATTCGTTTGTACTGTACCTGAAATGTGAAGCAGAATAGCCTCTGAAGAAGACCATGGATTTGGATGGATTGATGTTGGCGTCAACCCATCTGCTCCAAGTTGTTATAGCCTTTCGAAATGCTTCCAAAACATTCAGTTCATCATACACATGGCTACCTTCTTGGTAATAGTCCTTCCTAAAATTTTTCTTGGGCAAGTTAGTTAACAGTGAACAAGGTCTTGACTAGGATAATGTAATATTACATAGACTATGTTTTGACTGATACATAACATTATTTGTTAGCGTGTAATTAAGACAACCTAAACATGTGAAAGTTAGGTAAACTCGACTCACTAACTCTCGTAAACTCTCAAGAGTTTAGAGTTTTCTTGGTACTAAAAATTATATAAAAACTAATATAAAAATGTCGTGGTTTGGTAATTTGGAAATTGGAGTTTTATTTTGTGCAAGTTAGAAAAGGTCCATGTTTCCAACCGAATCAACATGAAATCTACATCTAAAAACGTAGAATGGTACATTTCTACAAGTTAAAACTCAAGTTTAACCACCATGGTTATTATATCATGACTAGTTAGAAAATTAATTAGTGAGTACCAGGAGGTGTTATGTCCACACCAATAAGTTTATTGCCACTCTACTTTTAAATCATTTTGTTTATATTATTTATTCTTTTTATTGACCAAATTAATTACAAGGGTGTTTTGGATAAAAATTACTTATATAGAAGTGACAATAAACACATGGAAACTTCCTCCCTGATAGGTTGAAAATAAAATACCAGAATTGTAGTCACATCTAAGAGAAATTGCAATGCGTTTACCCTTTAGAAGTTTTATCATGCGTCCACCAGTGACCAGTGTTGAAGATGATTATATCAGCATCTTTGTATTGATCTGAAGATTTACCAACCAAATCAAGACGAAGTGTTTCCTTCTTTGTTCCATTCTTGACCTGAATTTCCCATTCCTGAACCAAGAAAGGGGATACAAAAAGCTCCACGGAGAAGTTGTAATCCTACTAGGCAATTAATATTATCATTAAACAAACATCATGAAAAAACAAAATGCTAAAACACAAAAGAGCTCAATACTAACTTTGAATATGAATGAATAAGAGGCTTCCCCTCTGAAATGGAGTCTTCCATTTGCTTCATAAACTTTGCTTTTGTCTTTGACAGCGTTTCTCAGGATGCAAATTAGAGATTCCCACATATTCCTATTGATGGAATCACCAGCGAAAACAAGCCTCTTGCCTCTCAACAAATCCAGCATTCTACTTCCATCCAACCTATTACCACATAACATATACAAATATCAGAAGAAATCAGCCCAAAAAAATAAACTAGACAAAGGATCCATTAAAAGCAAAGTACCAAAGAAACATCACCATCAAATTAAAACACCAAGATGAATCTAACAAAACAAAAACAAAACATAATATTTTCCAAATTGGAAACAAAACACAAGCACTCATCAAATGAGACAACCCCAACCTTAAAAATTAAAATGTTTCTAAAACCGGACAGATGATTAAATTGATAAGGTTACCACTTCAAGAGAATTGTGATGGTGATTGAATCGTGATTAAACCAATCACAATAAAAAATTAATCTAAAATGATCACCTAACCGATTGACCATTCAACTGATCAGATTGGGAGCCTGGTCCAGTTCTGATAACAACATTATAACCAATAAAATCTAGAACAAGATAAATTCCCCATCTTTCATACCTTGGGAGGCTACATCCTTTTGGCTTCCACTTATATTTCTGATAATCTTTATCAGGCCTTCCATTTTGGATACAATTGAATTGCTCATCAATTAGAGGGCAAGAGCCAGGCTTGTAGAGAGGATAAGAATCATCCTTAACCCACTCCCCATGAAAAAAATCACACTTGATCAAAGATTCCACCCTTTTCTCATCCATCACCCTTAAATCCTTGTTATTGTTCCCATTGTTCTGTTTCTTTGCCAGGGAAGCCGTGTAATTATTATGCACAACACCCTTCTCTATGTTCCCTCCCTTCACTGAAGAACTCAAATTCTGATTCAGACTTGCCCCTGAAACTTTGGATGCAGGAACACCAGTATTTGAATTTGAAGATTGATTTTTCTTCTTCAAAGCTTGAGCTTCATCAGAAGTTGTGGAAACCTGAGTAACACTTGAAGCAGCACCATTTGAAGATTGATTTGTCTGCTTTAGATCAGCTTTAGTTTCATCACAAGTTTTAGAAACTTGGGTATGATTTTTGGCATTTGACGACACAGTGTGATGATTACTTGATGTGTTGGGAGAACTTTGGGTATGGTTTTTCAAAGGGGTGGTTTGGAATGTTTTTGTGGTGGTTGTTGTGTTGGGAGATTGAGAAGTGTTATGATTGGCGGATCTAGAAGTGTTGGGGTGAAGGGTAAAAGGGAAGGAATGTGATGATGAGGGGTTAGAAGAAGTGGTAGTGTTGTGGAAGAAGAAAGAGAAAAGGGAAGAAAGTTGCGATTTGTAGGAACTAGCAGTAGAAGTGGTGGAGGCAGAGGAAGTGAAAATGTTGGTGAACAAAGGAGAGGAAGTGTTCGGAGAAGGGTAAAAGGCTAAGAAAACAGTGAAAGCAACAAAGGAAAGCATAAAAGCATAGGCAAAAGAGAGTGTTTTTCTGGTTTTGAGAAAAGTGAAGAAATTTTTGATGTCTAAATTTAAGTTGCCACCAATGGCTATGGGTACGTACTTGGTGGCATCAGCCATGGTGATGGAGGGTGAAGAAGGGTTTGTTGTACTTGTCCCTGTATTGGAGAGAGAAAATGGTGTTGTGTCATGTGTGTGAGTGAGAAACAGAGAAAGAACAACGAAAATGAAGTCAAGTTTTATAATGCACGATGTTGTTATAAGTGTGAAAAGGAGAATGAGAATGGGATAGTGGTGTTTGAACTGTTTGGGTTTGGCTGGGAAGAGGAAGGTTGGTGTTTCTGAATTGGGTGGGTGCCAACGAATATGGCTTTTGGTGCTTGTGTTGTGATCTTAGGATAATCTCCAATATGATCTTAGGATAATCTCCAACATGATGCATAAATGACCAGGCTTTTCTCTTTAACTGCAAAATTGCCACTTTTGGCTATATCCTAGCTATCCTACCTTCGTAATTGCCCATGTATATTTGATAGTGGCGATCTGCATTTCACATTCCTGTAAAAATAATACTTAAATATTCATTAAAATAAATATATTTAATTTTAAAATAATTTAATTAACAAATAAGTTAATTTGAATGGGTAAAATATTTATTTTGTAGACTTGAATTTAAAGATTTTCATGGTGATTAAACTTAACTAAATTAAATTACTAATGTATGATAGTTGTATATTTTTACTTAAAAGATATTTAGAATGCATAAAAATTTATTTAAATTTTATATAATAAAATAAAAAATTTCAACATTTCAAAATTAAAATATAAGATACTGAAACAGTTGATTAAGTTTATTAAAATAAAAATAAATCTAATTATAAAAAGTTGATAATAAATTTCATTTTGAATTTATGAATTAAAATAAAATATATGCATATAAAATACTAAAACAGCTTATTAAGTTTGTTAAAAAAATATTAGATAGATTAAAAATAACTAATGAGAGAAAACATCATTTATTAATGCAAAACCCATTAAACAAATATATAATAATATAGACATAAAAAATATGAAAGTTTAAGTAATGGAAAAAAATAATTTCTTGATTTTATGATACTTTTAAGATCAAACAATTAAATTAAAGATAACATATGTTATCCTGTAATAATGAAGAATATATATTTCTAATTAAAAGTTTTAAAATTTTCAAAAATCAAATTAATAACTTTGATAAAATTGTGGTAGTTAAAAACTCTCACAAAACCACCAAATGAAACCACCATAAAATTTAAACTATAGGGCAGGTGCATGTTTTTATAAAAGTTTGGGGTGAAGTGAATATTTACAAACCCTATAGCTGATTAATGTAATTTAGCCTAAAAGAATGAAATAGTTTAGTTCAATTCAATTTACTTTTAATTTGGTTGGATGACTTTTGGTAAGAAATTAATCCAATCCTTCAATTAGCAAATACCTCTAGCAATTGGGTTGACTCTACATGAATTTATGTATTGAAATGTAAACCTTGAACTTTAAATTAACAATCCAAATTAAATATGGTCCCTTTTAGTCTTACCCAACGAAGTTTAATACAAACTTATAGTCCAACAATACAACTATCAAAATATGCTAGGTTTGCCGACTTGGCCCTATCAACCCTTAAAATGGACGAGTTTCCTCATACAAAGTAAAAGCTTAAAAAAATATCATCCTTATTTAGTCTGGCTCATTAAAACTCATGTTTAAGCCAAAAAGCATAGTCGCACGTAGCCTATATAAGTATGATTAAATATAATTTTTTATTTTAATAATTAATTATAATTACAAAAGTTGAATTAAAATGTCTACACTCGATCTGAATCAAAGTACATGAAACTAGTATTATAAAACTGGTTTGGACTGGTAACTAATGACTAGGGACAACAAAATAATACGTATATTAAGATATACCCATAATGGATACTTGTAAATTCTCTAAATGGACAGGTATGAATATTGTACTACCTGCTAAGTATTTATATTTATTTTATATTAAATATATTTAAGTATAAAGGCATTTTATTGTTTTATAATGAGATAAAAAAAATTAATATTACTCAATGATATATAATATTTTTAATGCCTAAAATTGTAATTATATTATACAATATTAATTTACATCATATTATAAGGAAACAATATTGTATTTAGTATATATTTTTATTATTGTTAATTTTTAAAATATTAAAATAAATAAATATCTACAGATACTCATTTTCCTACCCACGGATACCCATAACCGCTCTTACACCCACAATTACAGGTATAGATATCATACTACTCACACCCGTCTCAAACCATTGACATTCCTATTGGTGACCCAAGCAACCTGAATAGGTTGTTTGGATGAACAAAATCGGTTGAACTGGATGGTTTTGTTTAAAACTGATGACCTAATTGACCTAATACAAGTAAGTAATTTTTTTAATATAAATTCCCCCCTTAGAATAACATCATTCCAGTTTTTTGTTAGGTATTTATTATTTATGTGTTTAATTTTAAAATTTTAAAGTATGAAATACTTGAAATATTTACGTTATTTTTTATTTTTTAAATAGATCAAGTTAATTGATTCGACTAATGATTTAATTAGTTTGACCATTTACCTATGGACCTAGTGTATTCACTAGTTCAACCACTAGTCCGATTTTGAATAACACTATATAAAACTCACTCTTGAATGTATCATACACAACAACAAGCGGAATTCTATGTCTTCCATAATCTTATTATCTAAAAGTCTAGCTTTTGAAAAACCAAATTTGTTTCCAATTTCTTTATATGTTGGTTCTTAATTTCCCAATTTTGTTAAATGTTGTATGAAAAACCTAGGATGTATGTCAAATTTTAGAACATTGAGTTGTGAATTTATGATCCATTTTTGTTGGAAATTTAAAAATTTAATAATAAGAAATGATAATTTGAAAAAATATAGCATTAACTAAGAAGAGTTTAAAAATAAAATAATCTAGAAAGGTAAAAAAAAGATACAAAATGTTAGGTAGCTCGTCCGAAGATTGAAACAAACTAAGTTTGAGCAACATTATTAAAATTTTATCGAGCCTTTTTAATTTGGCACATTAAAGCCTATTGCCCGAGTTGGGCTGGGCTGCACTAGATAGCTCATATTGATAACTCTATCTATAAAGCCAACAATAACTTGAGTTGTTGGGTTTAGACATTTTTTTAAGCTCACATTGAATCTATATTTCTTTTACCCAACTTGTCCTATAAAATGAAAAATATTAATCCCCGAGCCTATGGTAAAATGGAAGTTTTGGATTATAAATCTTGAGCCGAAAATGAAATTGTCTTTTAGCACAGTTTGATAAAACCTAATATAGGTTAAACTTGCGAAAAACATACTTCATTATGTTTTTTTTGGTTAAAATACTTCATTATGTTTTTTTTTGGCAAAGAAATACTTCATTATGTTTAAATATTCTTAAAACTCTAATTTTAATTTGGGCCTTTTAATCTAATATAAAGTCATTAAAATTGCCAACCCAACCCAAGTAGCCTGATGAAATGTGGGGCGTGGTGGATTGAATGTTATTGGCTTTTCATACGATCCCATGATATCTAAAAATAATTGTAATTGAATGTTGAGTCGAATGAAGTAGTTTGGACCGTTTAGGATCAAGTCAATTTAAGCATGGATGAAATTTAAGTTGTTATTTACCTGTCATCAAGTCGCTTTGGCCGAGTGGTTAAGGCGTGTGCCTGCTAAGTACATGGGGTTTCCCCGCGAGAGTTCGAATCTCTCAGGCGACGAGTTTGTTGTGTTTCTTTTATACTACTATTGTTCTTTTCTTTATTATTTTCCAGAGTTTCTTCTTTTCTTCTTCTTCTTTCTTTTTTCTCTTTCCTTTTTGTATTTTTTCTATAATGACAATTACAAAAGGTTAAAATTACAATACATATAGTAGCAATTAATCATTTGTTTCAATCATTACTCATTTTGATAATTTTTTATCCAATCCTAAATCATGTTTATCAAACATTTTATTAGCTAAACATAGATGACTACTTTCCAAATTACTTCTTCAATAATATATCCAAACACAAATCACATTTTTCAAAATTTCATTTTCCCAACCAAGTTTTCAAAACCCTATTTTTTCCAACCAAGTTAAATAAACTTTAACCAAATGGACAATAAATGGATAAATTACAAACACCAACCTCTAGGTTTACTTGAATTACAACTTAGTTCATTGTAAGAATTTTCTAATGGAATATTCCATTTCCTAGCCTAGTTAAAAAATTATTTTTATATTTGAATTAAACTCTTCTATATATTATAATGGAACATTCCATTTCCTAGCCCAGCTAAAACAATTATTTTTATATTTAAATTAAACTCTTCTATATTACAACTGAAAGGAAGAAGAATGTTTACAACTCGTTCATACCGTCATACTAAAGTTGTAAAATGGGCTACTAACCCGACCCAGTTCGTGGGGAGCTTGAGTTTTTTTTAGCCGAGTAAAAAAGAATCGCTTTGAATTTGGGCTCAAATGTTATGGCCTAGTCTTGCTTACATTGGCCTGGTGGGCTTGGTAGACTGTCCTCTTGTTTAGGTTTCTTGAGGCTTATGTAAGCTTCTGACAAACTCACATTATTTTTTATAAAAAATATAAAAAGGTACAACCATTAAAAATATACCTAAAATTTTTATGCTCTAAAACAAATACAAGATCTAATTCAAGTAAAAAATAAAGTACTTTTTTTACATGTTAATAAAATAAAAAAATAAAAAATATTATGGGCTTATACGGGGTGACTCAACTAGGCGAAAGCCCAACAAGATACGTACTGTTTGAGATCAAGTTAAAAAAAGTATAGTTTTAATTTGGATTTCATTATTTGAAGTTTAAACTCACCCATTTTAAAAATCACCCTTCAAGGGTCAAACCACATCTTTACCTCACACGGAAAGAGTGGTGTGAGTTGGATATCGAGCGTGTCAAAGGTGAGTGTGGTATTGTTGATGAACCCGATTTTGTAGGTGGGATCTCTGCAAATGACTATTGTGTTGAAGGGACACGACACTGTTGTTTTGCCCCATGGTGCTTAGGGCACCTACGTATATCCTTCTCACATGTAAAAAAAGCTTGGCTATACTAATTAATTTTTATAAAAAGTCTTGATTATAAAAGAATTGCATGTTTCTTTCCAAATAAACTTGCAAGTTTCAACACTAGCAAACTCAAGTGGGCTACCAATTATAATGTTTGATAAATGACCAGTTTAATGTGTGACCACGAATGAACCCAGAAATATGATAGACTATAGTTCGTTATCTGGTATAATATTGCATTCCAAATTCAATACTAGTTTTTACTTAGTAAATATGTGCATGAGTACAAGTAACTGCAGAAACAGAGCCACAAAAATACCTAATATAACACCAGCAAAAAGCTCCAAACATATCACTGACGCCAGTAACCAATAAACCCCCTTCCAACCTACATATCGTTTAACTCATTTGAATCGTCGTTAACTTTGTCAAGTTTCCTATATTCCAAGTTTCCAGAAGACCTTCCACAGATTCCACTAGTTGATTCAATGACCCCCTATGCCAACATTACAAACCTAAACTACAACTGGTTAAAAACCAAGATTCATTCAGAGTACATCTGATTCAATTCATAAATTTACCAAGAACCAATCCCCTTCATTGCACCACCACATCTCCCTACTTAGTTTCATTCTATCAAAGTTTCCACAACTCTCAGCCCACCCCCACCCAACTTTTAAAAAATTACAAACCTTGAATTTTTAAAAAGCTATTTAAAATAATTTATAATTTTTTAAAAGTTATGTAAATTTTTTAATTAAGTACTTAATTATTATTTTACCATTATATATTTTCTTTAAAAAAAACAACTTTCCCTTCTCACATAATTATAACATTTTATATTCTTTAAAATCTTTCCACACAATTTAACCCCATCATATGCTTTTCACATTCTATGAATAACTGACACATTAAGAAATACCCAAAAAGACTTTTACATTAAGAAATACCCAAAAAGACTTTTAGAAAATCACTTTGATTCTATCTCTATTCGTTCTGTTTCAAGAAAGAATCCCTACAAAGAATCAAACTTTCTTTTAGTTGTTGAATTTCTCTTTAAAATATGTGATATTTCAAATCTTCATTACTATGGAATCAAACAACTATATCTACCACTACCTAAAAAACAGAAGGTATAAGCTATAGGCTTCAATTTACCAAACAAAATCTTGAAGCCCACATCATCCCTAGACGACAATAGCACAAAACAACATAACACTGCCCGAACCAAAATAAAAACATATAACACTCCACCTCACTAATCTTGGTGCAAACATAGAAAGGGTCCCCATTTTCCCTTCCTTCTTCAGATTCAACTGATTTCCAATTATCTTAATCCTACAAGTATATCATACTTTTTTGCAATTTACCTCGTATACATGCACTAAAATACTTTCTAAATAATCGTCTATTAAACCGGTTTCCTTCCAATCCTGGCCATCCAAATTTTTAATTAATATTCAACATTATTTATTAAGTGACCCATACATGGTCAGTTGGTCACACAATAACAAGGACCATTGAAGTCAGCACCTCCAATTACAGCTAAAACAAGAAAACAAAACACACAGATAAGGTTGGAGTCTGCTCTGGGGTTCATGGAAGTTAACTCAACATTCTCTCTGAATAACCAAATTTCAACAGATACAAAACAAGCTACTAACAATTTCTATGTCTATAAATCAATTACATTCATCTTACTTTTGGAGACACATCTAAGATAAAGTTGGATCCATCAAACTTGAGTTTGCTACTAAGCAATGATAACTCCCAGTTAAATACAGCCTCCCAGGGAAACATGAAAAACCATAAAAATCAGGTCAAAAATGCTGCCCATCACAACCTCTAAAACTAACATGGAAATTGTAAATCATCTACTCTCTTCACCCTATGAAAAAACAACACATAAAAAAAAAGTCCCAAATTCTATTGAAATAATCGGAACAATAATTTCCTGCGGGGCTGAAACAATTACACTACATTGCCAAATTCCTAATAGGAACCACCCATGCTGCAAACTGGTTAATTAACCAGTTAATCTCAAATAACATAATCTTCGTTCAAACATATGCAGCCTGCTATGTAAGTAGGAATCAGCACATGTAATTGAAACCTATTGCAAGACACCGGGAATTTAGTTCCATTTAAAATTTTAACTATTTCATTGTTTAGCAGGAGTTAAATCTTAAATCTTTAGTTATACCAGTAACAATTAACAACTTTCTTTGATGACAATGTACATTTCAGAATAGACGTACAGCAGCCAGCAGGACCATGCAACTGAGCAAGAGACAATTTCTGAAATCATTGGAAAAGACTTTTTGTCTTTCGCAATAAAATGATCCATTGCCAATCCAAGAACCATTCTTTACTGAAAAGAAAACAAAATCCGTTAAATAGAAAGACAAAAATTCTACAACACAGATATTATCCAGAAAATGTCACATTCCAAAACCAAACACAGCCCGTATTCTTTGGAAAATGAGATCCCGCCATCCCCTCTCTGTGTTCTCCACCACAGTTGCATTCCCAAATCTGCATTTTCAAGCAACCACATCATCTCAGCAACTCAAACCAGCTAAACAAAATTCCAAGTCAAAACCAAAACAATCAAACATCAGCTCACCTGTCTTCCGCAGGCACATCACTATGTGTGAGTTTTAGAACTGTCACCCCAGCTTCAGGTTCCTCAAACACAATTCTCACCTGCAAAATTCACAGCCTTTCAGAAAGAAAAAACTCCATTTCCATAAAAAATAAAAAAAAAGAAGGGCACAACCACAACACTTGTATTATATTTTAATAAACAGTTAAGTTATTTCAATAAACTCATCACGAATAAGATCTTAAGTAAGAGTTTATATAAGGATTTAAAAAGCAACTTCAAAAAAACTTATTTCAATAAACTTCATGAAAAAGAATTATAAAATTTAACTTGACAAATTATTAATTATTATTTAAATTGGTCCTTGAGAATGAGTTAAACATTTCAGTCTCTAAAATTTAAAAACCCGTACTCCCTCATTTTGTAAAACAAGTAAACAACATTCATTTCTGCTGTTTGTAGTTCAAACAGCAATGAAAACTGAAGTAAAAAATGACAGAAATCATCGACTGAATGCCAAATCAGGGATTTACAGAATGTTTTTGGGATTTAAGATATCAAATTAAAATGCTCAATTCATACAACATTTTGATGAATTCTGGAAACTTATTTAAACTATAAATTCGCATCATCAAAACTTATGTATGAATTTTTAAATTGGTAAAAATTTATTAAACAAAAACTTAGTAAGCTTCTTACGCATACTCATAAAAATTATTATATCTTATATCAAATCTCAATCTCACATCTGAAGACCACAACCACAGCATTTATGCTTGATCAAGCAGTTCAATTAAGTGTCCGTTGATTGGCAGGATAGAATAAGATAAGCAAATGAGATATAATAGAATAGAACAGAATAAAATAAGGGTGGGTTGGATAACCTCTTATCTTGTCTAGTGTTTAGTGTATATTAGGATAAAAGTTGGATAAACTCATTATTAATATATTATTATTATAATCAGATAACAATAACAACAATGATAATATACACTCCATCAAAAAAATAAAATAAAATAAAAATATACACATGTTTCTTGTCCAGTCTAATCCTAACCTAGTTTTATTCTCAAGATAGAAATTATGAATGGATAAAAAATAAAAATAAAAAATCATGTCCTATTGATGCAACAAAAACAGGATATGATAGTTGTCCTTCTTATCCTATCCAATAATCAGGTCCTAAAACAACCGGTAAATGAGGTGTATTAAAGAATAGACTGTTTATCACTCTACATCTATACTTCTTCAACTACTACACCTACACAAAAGAATCTAGTCTAAAAAGACAGATGTGGTGTATCATAACACAATTGTTTGGACTAATTTGCTAGGCTTCACAAAAGTGAATATTCCTATATAAGCTCCCTTCTATTCACTCATTTAAACTAAACCCGAAGTTTCAGCACCATATGCATAATTCCCAAATGACAAAAACTTACCAAAAAGCTACTTAGCCAATCACGTCTAAAATCCAATAAAGGCTCAAGATTCCAAAAACAAGTCAACAAGTGAATATTCACATTGTTTAGACGTCTAAAAATTGAGATGCCAAGCTTGATTAAACCTTCATAAAACAACTGTAAATTGATCTGATAACAAACCAAAAGCAATCATCTTATAAAGATCCTGAAAGCAATTCCTCGGAGACTTACCATTGATTGCACCCCCTCATGCCAGCTTCCAAATCTCCATCTCTGCACGATCAATTTCCCTTCCTGCAACTCCAAATGGGTCCCGGTAATAGACCCATCGTAGATACTAAAATCTCCCCCAACCTCCTTACTAATCCTCGCATTGCTATGCGTGAAAGCCTTCCACCTATTCTCATCCATCAATATCTCAAACAAATCCTTCGCTCTACAATTAAACCTCTCCGTCAAATTTATCGTCTTAATCCCCTCTTTCCCCTCCTCCTTCTCCGTTGCAGAAAGACTCTCACCGTTCTTCAAGCTACAACCGCTCTTCTGCTGCAAGAACACCTTCTTCGCTTCCAGGTTATCCTTCACCGGCCCTCCCTCAGCCATGCTCTTCACCCAAACCCTAACCTTCTCCAATATCAACGGCTTCCCCTTCTCCACCATCGCATCCTTCAACTTCCTCCCAACGGGTCCGTTATCCTTGACGGTAACCCTAACCTCAGGGTCCTCGCCGGCGTTCTCGTCGGAAATGTAGGGGATCTCAACGGTGCCGTCGACCTTGTTCAACACCTTCCCGTCGGAGTCCCTGGCGACGCCTTCCCACGCGATCCGCACGCTGATCTCGTACCCGGGAATCACCTTCCCCTTACGGACGTTAACGTAGGCCTCGCCGTCGAGCTTCTCCACTTTCTTGATGTTAACGGAGATGTTTTCGGCGGCGTTACCGTCAATAACGGTGAGGTTGTTGAGAAGGTTCTTGAAGAAGGTTCTGGACCATTCGAGACAATTGGTCTCGACCCAGTGCCAGTTGTGAACGTTGGTTCCGTCGGGACGTTCGGCGACGATCCAACGTTTGTCCCCTTCGCCGAATTTAGCCATTGAAATTACGGAAAGAGGTGGAATGCGCGAACGTGTTATTATGTGAGGTTCGAAGAGGGGGAAATGGTAGTGATACTAATAACGGAGGTTGAATTGAATCTACTCTGGAGGATTCGGGAGGCTTCGGAAGGATCTAGAATGTGAGGCTGTTTCCTTCCGATCAAGTGGGAACGCAACGAAGAAAAAAGAAAATTTGTCAACGACGTTTTTGTGAGAAGGATCTAGAAGACATGACAGGCTTGGAACTCTCGGTAATCACTGTTACAGGCCGTCAAAAACGGGGTTTCTCCCTACACCAATGGTTTTTCTCAATGCACCCACCTCATCCTATTGATTTACTTAAATGTTCTCCACGCCGTAGGTTTTTAATATTTAAATCTTATGTTTGGGGTTATTTTTAAAATATAAACAAATAATTTAAACACGGTTTAACTTAATGTGAGTCCAAGTCCAACCATCACCATCCCCTTTAGCCCCTACCCCTATCATCATCACCATCAAACGACAAACAACAAAAATCGAAAACCAAACATTCAATTTGTGAACCAAGCGGAAAAAAAAAACAGTGAAAAGGACAACAATCAGATCTATAGAACCACAATTGATAGAATAGAAACGGGAAATTAAACAAACAAATAAATAAAAAGGTGAGAGTGTAAATGAGAAGGACCAAATCGTGGTTTTTTCTTAGGATCAAATGAGGAAAGCAAAAGCAAGAAGTGGCGTTGTTTTTGTTTTGGTTTAGGCATTGAAATGTTGAACTGCAATTGGTCTATCTATTGAATTGGCAGCTAATAGAATGAGGAGGGAAGAAGATTGGCGAGATGAAAGTGGGAGGATATACTAGAGAGCATGTTAATATGATTAAAATGTTTTTAATATTTTAATTTTATGTATTGGAATTTTAGTTGATTCAAGGGTGAAAAATAAAATTATTATAAATTTTAAATGGTAACCTATTAAATAGGTTGCCATCAATCAATATGAGTCGTTGATTATTATAAGAGGACTTGTTTTTAAGCAAGGGGCTAGGCAACCTGTTAATATACAAAGTAAATAATAGCAAAGTTCCACAAACTTTAAGGTAGTTGAGCTTGGAAGAAAAATGGGCCCTAGCAACAACACTTGGTGTATGTTGATGTTTTCTTTCATCTATCCTATTTTGTTGGGAGGTTTCTATGCATGTGGTTTGATGTAAAATACCTTTTGATTTAAAGAAATCACGTATTATAAATTCTACACCATTGCCACATCTCAAAGATTTTAAACTAATGTTAAATTGAGTTTTAATATAGGAAACAAAATTAACCAAGAGTTATATAGTCTTAAGTTTACTTTCCATAAGAAAAATCCAAGTAAATCTGATAAGATCATCAACTAAGTTAAGGAAAAGTCTACGTCCAAAGAAAAAAGAAATAAAATATGGTTCCCATATATTAACATGAACCATGCCAAAAAATTTATTAGAAAGAGACTTACTATTAGAAAAAAAAAACAACCTCTTTTGTTTTGGTATATAACATATATCACAGGGAGTATAAGTATATTGATGTAAAATTCAATGAAGGAAATTGATTAGAGAGCAATTTGTGAATAGATTGAGAAACATGTCTTAATCTAAAATGTCAAAAAGAATTATGTAACAAACTAGAAGAAACATGAAGGACACCAACATGAAGAGAATCAATTTGTTCATGAGGCAGATTAATAACAAACAATATTTGGTGCTTCCTAGCTAAACCAATAGTCCTTTTTAAAGTTTTTTGTTTTGCAAAATAACACAAATTGAGTTATTCATCTTAAGTTAATAATTCAACTATTCCAAGAGTTTACTAACAAAGACCAAATTTATATGGAATTTAGGGACATAAAGGGCATTGTATAAAATAAGAGGTTGAGTCAAGAAAATAGTCCCATAAATAAACATACTCACTTGTGTGCCATATATAGGCAAAGTAATTAAAGTAGAAGGAATGATTTTGTGAAAAGAAAAATTACCTATTTTATGAGTGTTATGATCAGTGGCACTTGTATCAAGGAGCCACCGCTTACTAAAATTACTTGCAGATGATGTAAATAAAATACCATTGCTAGTAGATAATTTAGTGCTTGTGGAATTGACTTGTGTGTAGCCTTTGCTTGCTTGAATTGTTATAGTAGCTCCAACAAACCTTGGTGTCGTTCGTGGCTAAAAACTACTCTTTTGTTATGATCCTCTTTAAGACTTGTTCCTTCAGAGCCGCTGTTCAAAGGAAAAGAATAGTTGGTGTTGACCATTTTGGAGGATTTGGATTGATATAACTAGGGAAAACTATGTTTGAGTAACATGTTTCCACAGTATGATTTGTCTTTTTATAATAAGTACAAAACTTATTATTTTGTTTACCCTTTCCCATGAAATTCTTGTTTTTTGATTAATTTTTCTTATTGAGATTCCCATTATTTCTACCTTATTTACATTTGAGAGTCCGGATTCCCATAGGGCAATTCAATGTGAAGCTACCTTTCTTGTTGTATACCATAGAGGAAACTCATGTGATATTTAGAAGAGGCTCAAGAAACATTATTTGGGATCTAACTTGTATGTATTGCTCATTTAGATCCTTGAGAAACCCATGAGCAAATCTTGTTCTTTGTAGGTGCACATAGATTCAATAACACCACAAGAGTATGGAATAGAACATTTGCCTGTCTTGAGTTGAGTGAAATAGTCAGAAACATCATGATTTTCCTAGTGTAAATGATAAAACTCTTTTTTTGCAATTCAAAGATCCTAAAGATGTCACCTTGTTTAAATGAGCATAGGGATCCTTCCAAGCATTAACGGTAAGTTCAACCTACAAGATAGATTTCGCTATCGAAAACTTTACCGAGTGACAAATCCATGAGAGGACTATGTTGTTGCAACATTTTTAGAAAGCAAACAAGGGATTGTTCTTGGTGGGTTGTGTGATGGTGCCATCAACAAACTCAAGTTTGTTTTTCAATTCTAAGGCAACTATGTCTAGGGCCCTATGTATGATCAATTTTGTTATTTATTAGGGGTGTGACCATGATGATTACTGGATTTTTGTTTGAAGGCAAAAAAAATATGAATTAGAAGTTGTGTTATAATCAAGAAAGAAGAAAACTTAATAGAGAAAGAAAACAAGAAAGACAGAAAAGTTGAATTGTTTAGACTTAGATTGTTTAAATTCTTAGATACTATATTAAAAAATTCTATATTTTAAATGAAAGAGATATAAAATCTTTTTATAAACAAAATAAAAACAAAAGTATTAAAGGTCTATTAGACTCAACTCTATTAGACTTAACGAACTTGGGCCCACATTAGATAACAAGACACTAAAAATAAGATGGATATCAAAGCTACAAATTTCAATTGCTTGTAATTTCACAATATTTGGCTGCAGGTTATTTGCAACTTTCAAGACTTTGTCGACACTGTATCCCTGGCAGTAGGTTGAATGGTTATTTATGATTGAGATACTTCTCCTCTCATCCATACACAACATCCTCCTCTTAATGTCACTAACTGGAAACAGGGTTCTGATTAGAAACCTACACCATTCAAAGTCGCCATCCATTAGTGCTTGTAAAGAAGTTTCAACTAGTCCAAAATCTAATGCATCTTCTTCGAGCCAAAAACAATTTGGTCTTTTAGTAGCGAGAAGAGTGCAACTACACACAAGCAATGAGTACAGTAATCTAGAATCATGTCACAGCTATAGATAAAACTCACTAAATCTTTCTCACTTTTGTTATAGCTTCTGTTCCATTGCGACTTTGATTCTCACAACAATTCCTCAAACCTCCTTATGTTGAATTTGGAGCCAAGGGGCTAAGAACCTTAACCTTATTTTCAACCATTTGAAGTGAAATCTTTATTTCTTTTTCCACCATTTCTGTGTGAAACACATAAGCTTTACTGGTTATTGGTTTGAAACCCTTAAAAAAACATTACAGTGTACATAACTTTATCCGATATTTAATAAATAGAAATAATTTTTTAATGTAAGAGATAAAAATAACTTTTAAAATTAAAAAGATAAATAAAAGAATTAAAATAAAAGCATAATGAGACCTTAACTAATCTTGGATACTTTTTTATTTATTAAATGCCTACAAAAGTTTTTATGGTCTTTTGCATTATCGATAAAGGCAATAACAATTGCCGCCAAATATCATTTTTATGAATTTGCTGAGAAGTTAGGTTGCGTATACTATTCGGATATGTAAGTGGGGATAGAAACATCATTTTAAAAGGGAAGATAGGAGCAAATTATTTTTATGGTTTATTTAATCTGTATGATTTTATGTTAGAAATTTTATTTATATTTCAAAAGTTTTTAATCATTTATTAAAATTAGAAGTTACGATTTGCATTTTAAATGGAAAATAATATCTGATGCGGTTGCTATAATTAAATGTGTCAATTAATTCCCGTTTAAATTATTTATTCCATAACGTCTTTATCATTAACGGGATTTAATTGACCAATTTATTTCTGCTATATTTATTTTCCTTTATTAGAAAAATCACATTTAACTTGCCTATTTTTAAGAGATACTTTCCGTTCTGGGTTTACACCGAAAAAATCTACATTTTGTGAGTTCTGCTTCCTGTACAACACAGAAGGACTGCTGTATCCTGGGGGGTCACGCCTTAGGCACATAAACCCTTAAGGACAGTGTGATTCCACACGCCTCAGTCAACCAATTTCCCAACAATCTTAAGGGTTTATTCATTCTACGGGTTAATATTTCTCACCTTTCTCATGAATTTGGATTTTCGAGTGCTTTTGTTTATTATGTTATCATTGTTAATTTAATCGTTTTAAAAAAATTCTTCATTGTGCGGTACTAGTTTATGCAGTATGTCTATGTTCTGTATGTGATATAATATATCCTTGTCCTATCTTAAAATTAATTCTACAAAAGAAAATTCAATGGATTCCCATGTAATACTAATTTTTTCTTTTAAAAAAATTGAGACATATGCGTGCTTGATATGAGTTATACATAGAAAGATCATTGAATTTTGTTTCAACTAAATAAATTTCCTGTTTCAAAAAAGGTTGCTATAAGATTTCATTTAAATTTAATATAATATTATATTATAACTTTCCAAACTTATTTATCATTGGTTTTCATCAATACTGAAAATTCAACATGAGATTGTGTATTAGTAAAATGGAATTTTACTTTATATTTTAATGTATATTCTAGCATAATTACAATTATTTTGAGTTGATTGAGTTTATGAAATTAAGTTTTTAATTTGTGTGATATCTTTTTAGCATGTGAAGATACATCTAAGTTTTGTCATTTAAATTAGATTAGGAATATATCATGTGTTGATGGATCCAAATCTCATAGAACTATCTAAGAGATTTTATTAATTTTAGTGTGGCGTATATTTTATTTATTTGAGTATTAAAAGGGATAAAAATGTTATTTAAGAAGATAAAATTATTTCTCTGGCATTCCCATGATAATTTTTTTTAATTCATGATATTATTATTGATTATTTATGCTAAGAATTTAAGCTTTTCTCTTGTAAAATTGACAAGATATTTTACTATGTTTGATCATTGGAATAGTCTATCATTGTAAATTCCATTAATTGCCATTATTTCATTTGATGGGTGTTTTCCTTTCATCATTTGGATTTAATTAGTAGCATATATGTGATTGTTGTGATGCAAACATGATGATGAATGTTAATTTGCCATTTATGTATTTATTTGTTTGAAATGCTAAATGGATGTTTATAAGCACATGAATTTATGACTATTCAAATGAAATAAATTTTATTTTGATGACATAACTTTGAGTTATTTTATAGTATTGCGTATGATGTTGCAAGTATGAGAAGACTTTGGATATCACATGAAAAAAAATGAGATTAATAATATATGGTATATTTGGATATATTGGACTACATGTATATGTGATGGTGTGTATTTCCTAAGAAAGAGAATAGAAACTATTTTGTTCAAGATGTATGGGTGGTGCCTTGTCATATATTCTTTATGATAAAGTTGTGCACATATTTGTAAATGTCAAGTTAATTATATTCTTTATAACTCTTGCGTTAATGAAAATAAAAAAAATTATAATAATTTTTGTTGAAGTAAAGAATAGTGGTGCTATTCATATTTACTACTATTAATTTGTAATATAAATGTAATGAAATTATTACATTTTAACCGTTGAAAATTGATAGCCAAAAATATTTTGTTATGGGAGTTTTTGTAATTTGTGATATGCATGGCATTTAATGTGTTTAATAAAAAAAAGGACAAAGATGATGATGAGTCTATCTATGATGATTTGTGAAATTAAACTTGATGATGTGTAACACATGACATGATTATGATATTATTTGTGTTTCAAATATTATTTTGATGCCTACATGATAGGCTACGATAAGTTATGTTATCTAATATGATTTAATAAGTAGCTTAAATATGTGATTATTATGAAAACAAATGTGATTTTAAGCTCAAATATGATTGTAAGGAAGTGTGATAATGTATTTTAAAAATATATTATTATTTTGGAGAAAATTCTCATCAAGGTTATATAAGATCTCTTATGATAGGTGACATTAAAAAATGATTTTGTTGTCTAATACAAGTGTCCAAATTATAGGAAGATTATTGGATTTAATTTTAATGAGATATTTATGAAAAGATTTCCATCATACTAACGATACGGTGATGCAAATATGATGTTGATTGAATCCAATAATTTAAACGAGAATAAATTCATAAATGAATTTATTTTATTCTTGACAGAGTTATCATGAATAAATTTTGATATTATGTGTTCCGTTGTATTTTAATGACACAATGATGAATAATTTTTTCAAGAATAAATTCCTATGTGAATTTATTTTACCCTCAAAAGGAGTTGTCACTTAGAATTCATCTAAGTAGACTTGAGTCATCTAAATTAAAAATGGAGGCCAAGTTATTGTTTTACTTGGTAAATTTTAAGGCTAATAAGCGTGTATTGTGATTGCCAATAGGCAAAAACAAATAACAATATTTATATTGAGACATGTACATGTATATTATAATTAAGTAACGTAGCTACAAATCATGGATCAAAGATTATTTTGATCTTGAGACTCACAAAGTGAAAAACTAGTGAGTCAAACACCGAGGGGAATGAGACTTGGCCATTTATAACTAACAGTGATGGGAACACAACCTTTGTGATTGGAGATCCCATGAAGAAGGTTCATATGGGTAATAACAAGTCATTTAGTTAGTCTTGCTAGCACTCTTTTATTTTTCTCTTCCTATGGTGTATGTGAAAAGTGCTAGACTGCACTGAATGATGGTTAAGCTTAAAAGCTTTTAATGATTTTCATATCCCTTATGGATGGTGTATAAAGTGCATTATACACTTGATGAAACACCTATGTGAGTGTGGAGTGGGGCTGCTCCTATGAAATTAAATGGTGAAATTTCTAGAGCACTCATGAATCACCAGGCACGCGCAAGCAAAACGGCAAAAACAACAAAAAGAGTCAGGAAGTGTAATGTGATAGGTAGACCGCTATCTTACATTAAAGTGATTTTGGTTCATAGAAGCTTTGCTTCACCAATTCACTGAAGTTAAGTTTATCTGTCTAGGGTCTGGTTCATAGTCCAGAAGACACCAGATCTGATGCATTTGCACTATGATGTAAACCTAATTTTAAAAAAAAAACTTTTGAAATATGTGGGGGATTGTTAGAAATTTTATTTATATTTCAAAAGTTTTTAATCATTTATTAAAATCAGAAGTTACGATTTGCATTTTAAATAGAAAATAATATATGATGCGGTTACTATAATTAAATGTGCAAATTAATTCTCGTTTAAATTATTTATTCCGTAACGTCTTTATCATTAACAGGATTTAATTGAGCAATTTATTTCCGCTATATTTATTTTCCTTTATTAGAAAAATCACATCTGACTTGCCTATTTTTAGGAGATACTTTCCGTTCTGGGTTTACACCGGAAAAATCTACCTTTTGCGAGTTCTGCTTCTTGTACAACACAGAAGGACTGCTGTATCCTGAGGGGTCACGCCTTAGGCGCATAAACCCTTAAGGACAATGTAATTCCACACGCCTCAGTCAACCAATTTCCCAACATTTTATACATGATAAATAAAATTAAAAGAGAATATGTTTATTTAAAATTAACATTTTTTAATTAATTTAAAGATTAATATAATTTTCAATGAAATGTATCTCATTTACTTTCTTGTACAAATTTAATAAACTCATATTTTAAAATGAGTTGGATCTCATTAAATAAGTTCAATAATTAATAACAAAATATACATATTCAGTCAAATTTTCAGATATCATATAGTAAACACCTAAAAATATTAAAAATGAAAAGGTAAATTCCGTAATATATATGTTTTGTAGATTCATTAAAATAACTATGCTGCATTTTCTATTAAAACTTAAATATTATGTTAATGTTCAAATAATGAAAAGTTTTCATCACATGTGATGAAAAATTTTTACGATATTAAAATTTTAATTATAGCATGTTGTATTAGTATAATTGTCAAGACACTATATTGATATGTGTTAAAACTCAGTTTCTAAAGCTATATGTTATATTTTATGGGGATGAGTTATTATCAATAAGTCAGTCATTTTTGGTATTTCTACTAAAAGTAATTGAAATTTTTGCTATGTATATAAATCATGTTGGCGTAAGGGTATGTAAACTGCTATTTATAAGTAAACTACAATTGATTAAGCATAAAGCAGCATGTGAGAAAGAAGTGTAAAGTTTGAAATTCAAAAAATTCATGGCAAGTTAAATTGGATTTGGCTACTGTGATCAGTTGAGCACATTGTTGGTATGTTTTCGTCGTTACTGTTAGCGGCGAGTTTTCTACTCAAAGTATTTTACGATCATAATATCCTTCTAAGAAAAAAATAAATAAAATTATTTTTTAAAAAAGTTTAAAATTAACGATTAATTTCTTAGGATTCATCTGTTAGGAAATCCCTAAGCATGAGCAGCGGAAAAATAAAAGGGATTCCATAGGATTTGCAAGGTTCCGTGTTTCAAAGCATAAAAACAATTTCGAAATTCATTTTGGATTACCTCTTGAAGAACTCCGAAGCAGTCGTAGCCTCGTCCTTTAGGAGTTCACACGAGCACTCCCACCAGAATCGCAACACTTGCCAACTGCTAGTTTGACGGCGTGTAGCTCTTGCAACTTTTGCGAATTTGTGTCTCACTTGAGTGAACGACCTATGAGCATCTTATGCTCTATTTATAGGCTTAGGTTTGACCTAATTTGTTCTCTCTAAAAGTGGGTTCCTTACTCATTCCAAATGAGTTAGGCCCAATAGCTTTATTTTAGTCCAACTAAAATAAGACAACATTTTCTGATGGGCTTACTCTATGTGTGTGACCCTATAGGTAAAATACCCGGTCATATTAATAATAAACTATTTTATTATTAATATAAAATAAGAGCGGCATCTAGCAATGCATCATTATGTCCGAATATTATCAACATAACCTATAAGTGATAATTATTTAATATGTTTATTCCTTTTGTCACGATATCCTAATTGGGCCTAAGGCATGGTCGCGTCATCCTTGTACGGCCCAATTTATTTTACTTGATACCGGAGTAGACTGGATCCGAATAAATATCTAATATTTATTCTTTCTAGCATGGCCATGCGTTTTCTTAGTCTTACTCCATCAAGTGGCCTATGGATATCACTCCTGTCACATAGGAGAGACAAATCTCATCTACATCACTCACATCCCTCTGCATAATTTGTTCATTGCCTAATCACAACCTTTATAGTCCTCTTGTTACAGAAGACGTTTAATTGTATTAAAACAATAAACTCCTCATGTAGGAATCGTAGTGACTTCAGGTCGAAGGACTACATATACCATTATCACATTGAGAATCGTTTATGACAATCATGTAACGATCCATGCAACGTTCTCATGGTGGGTCTGTCCAGTACATCATTACTCTTAATGTGTACCTGTGTGAAGACTCGATATCATTTATATCTATGATCTGTGAGATCAGGTCATCAGTACACTCACACATTAGGCTCAGTGTATTTATATGTCCCCATGTAAATACTTGACTAGGGACATTTTAGGAATAATTTATATATGACCTATTACTCCAAGGATAAATATGTTTTAAAATAATTTTAAACTGAAATATTTATTCTATTGATAAGTAGAAAAATAATACAAATGAAGAAGCATAAAAGGTCATAGTGCATACACCAACATCATCCTCCAAAATATTTTTCTTAGATTAAGTTTCGTTCTTAATTTTCTGCTAGTTATATATTAAGATGATTAATGGTTAGTCACCCTAACATTAATAATGAGCAAGGAATATCCGTCTTTCTGCTAAACAGGATGTATTGAACCCATAATTCATTAGATACTTTTTATGAATGTCAACTAAGTATCATAAGTAAATTACTTCCGGTTTTTCAATCATTTGATAACCAGAGTTATTCTTCGATAAATGATCACTATGAATCAGACTCAATAGAATTTGATCAATCCTTTTTTCTGTCGTTAAGGTAGAGAACTGAACCAAGAAGTCTCTTTCTTTATCATCAATCGAATCACTGTTCGAGACCCTAACTTATGTAATGTTTGTTTTGGCTAAAAAATAAAATTAGCCCCCAAAAGGTTTAAAATTTGAATCAAACCCCTAAGAATTTTTTGTTTAAGGTTTAACCCTTAAAATATTTTTTTGTTAGGATTAAGTTATGTGTTAAATTTCTTTCAGTTAAATATTGACTCAGTATTGATACGCGTATTTATTTATTTAGAAAATGTCACTTGTCCTATTTATTATCTTCTTCTTCTCTCTCATTTCTATTAGTTTTCTTTTTCCTGTTGTCTATATCACTGCCATATTTTCTTCCTTTTTCTTCTTCCTCGACTCACCTCTTTTTCACCTTTGCCCATGGTTCATTTGATGGCTCCATTGACACAATATAGGTGATGCAAGCACAGGTTAATTATGACATTAGAGAATAACCACACGATGAAAGAGGTGGTGGTTGGTTTTGGCCAAAGACACGCTCTCATTGTCTGGTTGCATCCAATTTCTTCACCTCACATCAAACATGGTTTTAGACTCGAAGAGCCACAATGAACCTATGTTTGTATCACCTACAATGTGTCAATGACGCCACCAAATGAACTATGAGGTAGAGGGGGAAAAGGAAGGCGAGTGGGGAAAGAAGAAAAAGAAAGGAGAACATGATAGAGATAGGTGACGAGAAGAAAAAAAGACTAATAGAAAGGGTGTGAAGAAGAGGAGGAGGAATAAGACTTGAGTAACAAGTTTTTTAAAATTAATTAAACACATGTGTTAATGCTGACTCAACACTTAACTGACGAGAAAGTTAATGACAAGACTTAATCATAACATAAAAAATATTTCAAGGGCTAAACTTTAAAACAAATTTCTTAGGGGTTAATTTTAAACTTTTTTAAAGACTAATTTTATATTTAAATCAAAAAAAAATTACACACGTCAGTATTAAAGAGTTAATTTTATATTTAAGTCTTTCATTCATATAACATTTACTGAACTTATTTGTTTTTTAAGAAAATGGAATAAAAAGCATAACACATAATGATGGGAGAGTTTTAGCCAAAATATATGTAGCTAGGAAGAAAGATAAAACTGGTGTTCAGAACAAAATGCACAATAAAAGATGAGCAAGGGAAAAATAGTTAACATATATAGATCAATATGAACTATTGTGTATGCAACTCACTTCTTGTATCTCAGAAGCAGAAAGTAAAAGATTGGTAATACAATTTTTTTCCTTTAACAAACATAACAATCAATATTTACAATTGAAAATCTATCATTGTGAAGTACCATTAATAAATATAAAAACAACATGGCAAAACCTAATATTGTAATTTCATAGGATAAAAATTGTCATTAATAATTGTTGTACATGCATTGCAAGATTATTTTTTGCATGAGCCTCCACTGATAACATTGAATGAAAGTAGATGCAGAACTTACGCTGTATATAAATTGTAGCTAACTACCGTTGTTAGTAATCACTAATCTTTAACAATTGCTATTATTAATCACTAACATTCTTGATTCACTTATCTTAACCTTCAAAAGCATAAAAATGATAATAACTTTTTGAAACTACAAATAAATATACAAAAGGGATATGGTCTAAAAAGACTGGAAATAGTTTATTGCTACTTTTTCTTGTAATGAAGCTATAGAACGGTCATTCATTACTCGAGATACTTAAAAAATGAAGGTGATTCCAAATCTTTGATTAAAAGAAAAGGACATCAAGTTTCCCTAGGATAGAAACAATAAACATAAGTTTGCCTTATGCTCCCATAAACATTATGCCAACATAAGTAGAGAAAAATCCCACTAAGTTAATTCATTTTTTCAATAGAAACAATAAATATGTGAGATCACTACAAAAGAAACCCGTAAACAATAAAAGAGCTTGAAACATTTACTTTTTAAAAAAGAAAAAAATTAGACATCAAAGCTTGCTCTTTATGAGTAATTACAATTCAAGCTAGTAAAGGGACTTGAAATAACTTTCTAAAAAGAAAATTGAAGAAGTAGAAACACCAATGTTTACATCTTAATACCACAGGTTTATGACATTAAATTTAACCTTCCAGAAACATGAGTAGAGAATAATCACACTAAGTTAATTCACTTTTGCAATAGAAACAATAAACATGTGAGACTATAAAAGAAACCTACAAAACAATAAAAGAGCTTGAAATATTTCATTTTTAAAAAAGAAAAATTTAGAAACATCAAAGATTATTGTTTATAAGGGACTGCAATTGTGACATGTTTAGAAAAACATAATGGAGAAACCCCACTCTGTTTCCTGCAACAGAAATGACACCACTTAAACATGTTACATAAACAAACAATTTTATTACTTTACAACACCATGTTTAGAACTTTCAATGACTCTAATAAAAGAAAAATTAAGAAATTATGATAATTCATTCAATGATAAAAATAACTTAAAAAGATTATACAAATTACATAGAATTAACAACAAAATAAACAACTTTGCCTTTCTATAGATTTTTCCTTGAACATTTCTTCTTTAGTCTTTCTAAAATGAACCAGGGGTGAAAAGCTTTAAATTCAGAGAGAAAAATGAGATGGTCTTGGAGTGTGTGGGGCTAAGGAGTTTTGTAGAAACCTATCATAATCCTCGACAACATCGCTATAAACTTGATGCATCATTGTTGGCAAGTGCCCTCGATCCATTAATTTAGTATATATCGATACCATTTTTACCGGATTGAGTGCCAAATACCTTCTCTAATCGATTGTCATCTCGACTATTGAATGCTAAGAGAAGGCACCCATCTATAAAAGTAAAATAAATACAAAACAAAGAACAAATATTTTTGTGTTTTTTCAAGAAACACTATTAGAAAACATTATTTTAGCTACAAGAATTTAGTCAATGAAATTGTTTCATCATTAAGAGCAACACATTTAGTGATAACCAATGATTAACAACTAGGAATCACCCCTGGTGGTCGTTTACAATGTACAACATGTAATGTTAACAAATGAAGAATAACAATGGTAAAATTGGTTAGGTGTCGAAATCCCAAATTGGTTAGCCGGATCACTTCACATTCACATTGGATGTAATTAAAGACCAAATTGAAATCAAGATTTGAATTGAAAGTTGGATTCGCAAATTTAGATAATACCCAAACCTAAAATCCCTAAATTGATTAGACTTGAATAAAATCTCTTAGGTGTAGTTAGCAGTGAATTGTAAATGTGAGGACCTATAAAACTTCATAAATGTTGAGCTTGATCTCTTAGGTCACAATCAATTATGTTGAATTTCTCAATTCCAACTCAATAACCATGATCTCTCTGAGAGAGTTTGATTGAAGATATCTTTTCCTTTACTGGAAATAAAAGTTAAAATGAAAATTTACCCATATTTGATAGAAGTTACAAGAAATTATTCCTAGATAAGTTAGATTATTGGGAAACTTAAATATGAAGGATCGGTGTTTTCAAGTAGGTAAAGAGTTATCCACCTAGTTAGTTAGGTAAAACTTATCAGGCAAAAAAAAAAAAACTAAAAATCATACACTCTACCAAACACTACCTAAGTCAAACCAAGTTTGTAAACATTGCCTAGGTGATTAGTCTAGGAAAACCATTAAGAAAAGGGAGATTCATTTGAATTCTAAAATTGAATTACAAATTGATCATAAAACTCATTTAAACATGATAATCATCTAAGATTCATCCTTGATAGTTGTCATTTTAATCATTTTTTGTAAAGTCTACTCTTGTATCAAGTAAAATGACTTGGGTCATACAAGGATGATGATGACCATGTCTTAGGCCCAATTAGATATCATGACAAAAGGAATAAATATATAAAATAATTATCACTTATAGGTCATGTCGATGATAATAATATTAAGACATAATGATGTATTGCTAGATGCCACTTTTATTTTATATTAATAATAAAAGTTTATTATTAATATAACCGGATGTTTTACCTATAGGGTCACACATATAGAGTAAGCCCACCAGAGATTAGTTTTATTTTAGTTGGACTAAAAATAAAACTAATGAGCCTAACTCATTTAGAATGAGTCAGGAACCCAATGCTTAATAAGAGCTCATCAGGTTAAAACCTAAGCTTATATATAAAGCATGATATGCTTATAGGCTGCTGCTAAAAAAATATATATTAGGATTATTCTCTGAACTTCTGTACTAGCATTTGGAAATTCAATTTATGGTGGAAGTGCTCGTGTGGACTCCTAAGGGAAAAACTACAGTTGCTTCGATTGAAGAACTTGTTTTGCGTCTATAAGAGGTAAACTCTAAAATGAAAATTTTAATTTTGTATAATGCCTTAAGACATCTGTTTTTGCAATTCCTTTTTGGGAGTCCTTTGTGTTTATGCTGCTTGACCCTGAGGGATTCTCTAACACTGAGGTCCTACAATCCCTTGGCCAATCTTACTATTCCGCTAATGAAGCAAAAAAATGTTTAGAGCGGATGAAGGAAGCCGAGGCGCTAAGGGTGGAGGCTTAGACCACCCTTGCTATGGAGCAACAAAGAAGCAAAGAGCTAGAAGATGGCTTCACCTCGACCTTGAAATGAGCAAATGAGACTGAGTAAAGACTAAAAGTTGCTAATGATGCTCTCTAAGCATTGCAGGTCAAGCTTGATGAAGCTATTGTTGAAAAAACCATTGCTAAGAAGAAGATTCAAGAGCTTGAAGCTAAGGTTAAGTTACTAAAGGAAAATTATTCCAAAAAGAAGGAAGAGTGGCAGGATGAGCTTCTCCAGTTTAAAGATTTAGCCAAAATAGCCTTCAGTATTGTAGTGAAACAAATATCACACAAAAATCCTAGGATAGATCTAAACCTATGTGGCATCGGTGTTTACCATGAGTTTCATGGTGTGCATTTGTATGCCATGGACTGAGGTCAAGCAGTTGAACTAAGTGAAAAGCCTTACCAGCCGCTGCCTTTGCCCGAAGGTCAAAGTATGGAATTGAGGATAATATCTCCAAAAAGTGAAGATTCGAAAAACAGAGAGGAATGATGCTTGAGTTAAATTCTTTGTAAGCCTTGTTTTGGGATGGGCTTTGGTATTTGACAATTATTTGTGTTAGGTCGTTATGCCTTCATTTTGACTTGTGATATGAATTTATCTTTTATGATATGTATGCTTGGGCTCTTTATTACTTAATTTGCAACATCTTTAAGCCGATATGCTTGCTTTTATATACAACAATGGAAAAAATAATATTAATCAAATGGATACTTTTCCCGATGTTAATAGGTTCAAATAACATGGTTAACTTTTGGTTAACCAAGTATTTGGCCGTTCATCGGCATCGACCTTTTCCAACTTCCTTTCTATCGATGTTACCTTACTGATATAAGTATTTTTAGAATGACTTCGTGAATCAGGTTTGGTATAGTTTTCATGCTTAGCCTCATGTCTCGTCGGGTAAAGTTTAATTTGTTGATATGGGTTTGGAATGACACTCATGGGCCCGTGTTAGTCATGTTTACCCTGGATATTTTTGAATGATTTTAAGGTCAAGTATTCTATGTTGAAGTAATGGAGTGTTGCTCTCGTGGCTTTACTACCTATGCTCGCATCGGATAGATAACTTAGTTGCTCTTGAGGGCGTTTAACTTGGGCCACTCATTGAGGTCCGGTATGGTCCTCGAGAGATTTACTTTGTCACTCCTTGAGGCTAAGTATTTTGTATCGCAATAACAGAGTGCCACTCTCATGGCTTTACTACATTTGCTCACATCAGATAGATAGCTTGGTCGCTCCTAGGTTTAACTTGGGCCATTTATTGGGGTCTGATATGGTCCTTGAGAGATTTACCTTGCCATTCCCGAGGTCTAAGTATTTGGATAACTTTTAACATCCGGGGTGTCGCTTACGGGGACACTTTTCTACAGAAATCGGATGTGATTGCAACGTGTTTCTCGGTGATGTGGGTCTATAAGGTGATCTCTTAAAGTTGAGAAGATGTAGACCTTAGGCTTTCTATTATGCCAATATGGATCTATAAAATGTTCTATGAATGCGATGGTAGGAATACCTTTAGCGGTCCCACTGAGGGTGTCAATGAAATGTCCCGGTATCGGGGTCCAAGACCCGGTGTTATAGGTTGGTCCCTATGCGGTGTGAAATATGTTCTAGGTCCATGAGTTTGTCTCATAATCAGGGTTAGACTACAGACGTTGTATGCTGGCATTGTCAAGCTTATTACACCAGCCGAATGCGTGTAGGGGTAAAAAGGGGTGGTACTTACAAAGATACTTTGATGCTCAAGTCAGTTTGAATTCTAATATCAGAGCAATATCAAAGCATTAAGTTGGGTACCAAAGCTTACCATTTATATAAGGTGATTGAGATATTTATAGCAAAAAGGTGTGATGTCATGTCTTGTTTCATGTGCCAGAGCAGGTCTGTACATCACGTGTAGGACTGACACTTTGCAAGTATAAGCCGATGTCCTCAATTTACTTATTTTACACTGACTCTAGTCATTAAGCAATTCTATTCAAAGTGCAATTATCATATCGGTGACTCTGGTCAGGGTAGTAGTGTAATGACACCGGTAATTACTAGAACTGATGTGATGGGTCCTCAAGGTCTATACCTACGGGAACTCCAATCATGCAGAATAGGGGCCGTATCCATTTTGGATCATAATTATTATTACTTTGGTTTTGAGTAGAAGTGAGAATAAGTCAGGTTAAGTCAAACTTTGCTCAAATATGTCTTAAATATTTAAAAAGTTTAAGGCTTGAGTTTGAACTGTTTCTTGTCATAGACTTTTTGTTTGTTTGGTCTGTTCTTTATAAAAGTCTGTCTCACATACTATCCAGTTTAAAGACGTATTTTATAATAAGTGTTTTAGATGTGTTAAAGATATTTTTACTGTACAATTAAATCTTTTAATTTATAGTCATGTAATTAAGTTTTTAATCAATATAACTTTGAGAAAACAATATGTAATCATGATAGTATATAATAATTTAATTATTATATAAAATAAAATAAAATACTGACTACAAACGTTGGTTAGATAGAATATTTAATTATTATATAAATTTAGTTCATTTAAATAGAAAATATTAATATATTAATTATTTACTTAATATATAATTAAATTAATACATGTTGTAAATATGAGAAGGGATCAAGTTATTAAATTTCATATCATATAGATCATGTATTAAAATTTAGACCAATATAAAATTATTTGGTACATTATTCATATACAATAAAATTAATGTAATATATACTTTTGAAATATATATATATATATATATTAAAATATAGACTCTTTGATTATATACTTATGATGGTTTAATTTTAATAAAATTTGGCATAAATTATCTATATCATATATTTACATAATTCTATGGTTGGAACCATTAAATTATAACTTACATATATATACACCCTGTAACATCCCAGATGTTTTGATAATAGAAAATAAATTGGAAATGAGTAAATTATTATTTGGCTTATAATGAAAATGGTATATGAAATGTTAAGCGGGGAAAAGCAGTTTTAAATGAAATTTTAAGGAAAATGGCATCAGGACCCTGACACGTAGCGTGTATGGGACGCGTAGCGTCAGGTGCGATTTAGTGAGCTGACGCGTAGCGCCAGCGTCACGATCTGTTTTATAACAAGGTCACACAAAACAGAACCTATAAACCCTTTCTTTCATTTTCTCTCTTCTCTGAGGCGATTTGGCTAGGGTTTTGAGGGAAACTTGGATTCTTGGTGGTTTTAGGCAATTTGGAACCAAGGTAAGGTATCTAGGGCCTCTAATCTTTAGTTTCTTCTCCTTCCCTTCATGAAATCTGAGTTTGCATGTGATGATTGGGGTTTTGATTCTGAGTTTCAGTGGCTTATGAAGCTTGGGTAATGAGTTTGGAAGTATAAGGAAGGTAACGTACTAACTAATTTGATGTTTCGGTGACCGTAGGTGCCGGAACGAGTGTTAGGCAAGCGATCGACAAAGTGGACATCGGAAGCGAAAGAGGAACGGTGAATCCAGCGGCTGTAGGACGCTATCCACCCCTTGAGCAAACTGTCGGAGCTCGGAATAGAGGTAAGGGGGGTGTTCGGGTCATAATTAATTAGAATTGATATGAAAACAGATTATGGGAAGTTTAAGAATTTAATAAGAGTTGTCATAAATAATATAAAGTAACTAAATATAGTAGTTGTGAATATATGAGTATGTGGAGTGAGATTAAATGGTTGAATATGAAAGAAATATGTTGATTGAATTGATTATACAATGAAATAAAGATTGGAATGATGAAAGTAAAAGATATATGAAATATTTCCACTTTGAGTGGTGTATGTATATTTGATTATGAATAAAAGTGTGGAATTTGGATTGTTGAAGATATATGCAATAGCATTGTATGGATGGGTTTGACAAGTCGGTCGCCCTGTATTGTGAGCACATGCCAGTTTCTGGTAGTTGCACATGTGGCTTATTGATGATATATTATGATTATGAGATATGATATGTGAATATGTGGTATGGGATGGCCAACGGTATGTATACCCCTCACTTTTTGGCTCTCGTGGTCTTTGTGCCCAGTTGAGCTACCCAGTGGTCAAGTCAGACCCAGTGGTTGAGGTGGAGAGCCAAGTCGGGCTCGGTGAACCAAGTCGGGTTCACGGGATGTCAAGTCGGACTCCCAGCTGAAGGCCAGTCCTTTAGTATTCGGATACTAGGTGTCAAATTGCATAAGAGTCAGTTGTGACTTATGTGAATCTTATATTGATTGACGATGGAAAATGAATTATGAATTGAAAGTGTAATGTGAATGAATGAAAGTATGGTTTTAATAAGTTAAAGATTGATATGTATGTGTGTATTTATATCAACGTGGATAAGTGCAGGAAATCGAAAGAGAATATATAATAACAAGGAGTAGTAGGTATTGTTAAGTTTGATATTTCGTTCTATATTAATTATGATATTCCAAACACTCACCCTTGCTGTTGTTCAATTTTAGTGACCAGTGACAGGGAGGATGCAAATGCCGCGGAGGTGCGCCAAGTAGAAGATTGATGCTAAGGATGAAGGGATGAATGTAATATATATATATATATATATATATATATATATATAATGTATGATTATGTGTGTGATAAGTAACAAACTAGGTGTGATGAATTTATTAGAATTATGTTGATGTGGTGTGGTGAATTAATGATGATTGATGTGATAATCTATGGCACGGAGCCATTGACATGTGTGAATGTTGAATGTGATGGGCAGGTGTTGCATGGATGCATGATTGATATGTGTGTTATGTGATTGATGTTAAAATAATGTTTGGATTGATTTAGGTAAATTATGCATATAGTTGGATATTGAATTTAAGGAACCGGATAGGTGAAATTGAGATTCGATGAGTTTTAGAAACCCCAGTATGCATCAATAGGTCCTCCATGACATTTAGAAATTAGATGCATTGGCTTTTGGTCCATTGGAATCCATTTAGGATGTTTGGTGTAAGGGTTTTGCACCTATTTGGGTTAAACTGCGTTTTGTGCATAACTTGCGTATATGTTGGAATTTTGGCGAACGGATAGCGCCAACAGTTCTGAAATGGGGAAAACTGGTGGCCCGTGAAGTTTCGTGTCAATCGGATCTAGAACGGGCCAATTAGGTAGATTAGAAGTTGGTAAAATAGTTTAAATGTGTAACAGCATCAAGTGCTGTCACTGTCATGCCCATGCTACGCGTGAGGCTGGCGCGTAGCGTGAGGTGCGCAGCAGAGGGCTGACGCTACGCGTGGGACTGGCGCGCAGCGTCAGGTCCCTATTTCATATTTTTGGTTCTTTTCTAAATTAAGGGAACTCTAAGGTTTTGTTAAACTATATAATTATTATTTTGAGTATGTTTAGTGAAAATAAATATTATTTTGAAATGAGAAATAATTAAATTTTATTAAATGCGAAAAATTAGCTGTGTAAATTAATTAAATGGATATAAATAAAGGTAAATTGACGTAGGACGTCACACACCCACACACACATAGGTGAGCCTATTAAACTGATCCGGTCCTAACACCGGCCCCCAAGAGCATGGCTTTAATGCCTTGCCAGATCAGTATTTTGAATAAAGAGAAGTACTCTTCAAATACACTATAAATACTATACGGAGTGCATACCGCCAGGGCAAGTAACGCCGCCAAGGCTCATAACTCCGCCCAGGCACGTTACCCCGCCAAGGAAAGTAACTCCGTCCAGGCATGTTACTCCGCCAAGGAATGTAACCTCGCCAAAGTTGTTACCCCGCCAAGCCATAGGCTCAATATTGGCGGAATACCGAATTTCCCCTACTGCGTAGCGAGCCCATACTCACAACCCCGGCATGAGATTGACTCTGTCTTGAGAGGTTAATAATGGGAATCACGCTGTCACGCATAAAGAGAAATAACAATAAAATATTAAAGCACTAACGCTTTCCAGACAAGTTGTGATACCTACTACAATAATGGTGCATGTAAACGGTGCAGGGACCCATTACCTTTTCAGCATTATGCCTGAAGACAAGGAGCGGGTCCTACCAATAATGGAGCACCAGTAACAGGTATATAAACCTCTCTCGAAAAGGTATAAGGGATCTTTTTCCCATTCTCTGAACCTTACACTCTCTTACTTGCATAATTCTCTCTGACTGTCTTTTTAAGTCTCTAAGTATTCTGAAATACTGACTTGAGCGTCGGAGAACGATTGCAGGTACCACCCCCAATCGGGTCAAGGCAACGTAGATCCCGTCAGGCGGACTGTGACACCGCCCCAGAGTACATTGCACTCCGCCTCAGCATACAAAGACTCTCCGTATTTACATTTATACGCACATTGCTTTGTATCAAAAACACATTTATATGTATATTTTGAGTTGTTCTACAAGCATACTTCTACACCCCTTGTAAAGAACAGTACATTGGCACGTCCAGTGGGACCTGTAAACTTGGTAATCCCACAATCTTTGATCAATCTTCATCATCAATGGAGAGACAAGGACCAGAGATGCAGAATGAGGATTCTCCTCCACGCAATCCCAGACGTCTTAACTTCGATGATGATACTCAGAAAAAAGCAACGCAAGCTGATTCTCTAGATCCAAGAGATGACATGATTCGAATGTTGAGAGAAGAACTTGCGGAACTTCGTCGTGAAAAAGCAAACCCAGTGCATGAGAAAGCTGGTCCCGCAAGACAGCCATATCATGAACCACACATGCAGGAGGAATCAAGTACTCCTCACTACTCTCGTATTCCTACATACATGGAGGAGCAACGAAGCCTCCCACTGGTGAATGCTCAGCATCAAGAAGGAAGGAGAGCAGGCTCAAACGCATCCCCCTCGGGGTATAAGATGAGCGTCCCATTTTCCAAAAGGCTCATGAATGCACATGTACCCAAACATTTGCAAACTATGCAGCCCATTTCTATAGGGAAATATACTGGGGAAACAGATCCCTCTAAGCATTTAGATGCTTATATCTACGAGGCTATGTTTCTAGGAGCTGAGGAGGATGTCATGTGCAGAATGTTCCCCAGAACCCTTACAGGCGAAGCTCTTAGTTGGTTCAAGAGCTTACCTTCAGGTTCCATTGATTCGTGGGAGGAGCTAGCCTCAGCTTTTGGAAGCCACTTCGTGATCTCCAGGGATGCACCCAGAACCTCTCATACCTTGGCTCAGATCAAACAAGGCGACAAAGAATCTCTGAAGGATTTCCTTAAGAGATTTTACAAGGAGGCAGCCATGGTCCCTGATCTGACAGAGGCAATCCAGTTGCATATTCTCATAGAAGCTATGCAACCAAAGTCACCTTTCGCTTTGTCTTTGGCAAAGGGACCTCCAACCACGATGGATGAATTTCGCAGGAAGGCGTCCAAGTACGTGGGTATCGAGATGCATTTGGAAGCCACTGCATCTCGCAGTAAACCACCCCCTGCAACTTCACCTCACGACAAGGGGAAAGAGAAGTCGTTGAAGAATGACAAATCCCACCAAAGGGACAAAGTAGGGAACCAACCTTTCAAACAGCAAGACAGACGCGTGTTCAATTTTGCTCACTATGCACCACTGAACACGACTTGCGAGCAAATCTTGCGTGAAATAGGATGGACCACCCTCAATGTTTACGGAATTCAACGTCCACCCCCAATCAGGCGTGGTGGAAACCCAAGAAAATATTGTGAATTCCATGAGTCAGTTGGCCACACCACAGAAGAATGTAAGCAACTTAAAAATACCATTGAGGTGCTCATTCGTGAAGGTAAACTGAAACATTACCAGTTCAAAGGCAAATCTCATGATGAGCCTGAGAAGTTTGAAAAGCGACATCGTGATCGTTCTCCGGATCCTGATAGTACTCGGGAACCAAAACGTGCGGCGGTGTCTAAGAAACAAAAAGGCATTGTTCTGGAGTCCGCCCAACGAGAACCGAGCCCTGAACCTAGATCACGAGGTAAAAGGCAGGTGGTGGACATGATTGCTGGAGGCTTCGCAGGAGGTGGACCCTCAAACACCGCCTGGAAAAATCATCATCGTATGATCTTATCTGTGCAGGGCAAGAACAAAGAATATTGCCCATTCCGGGACGGAGTTAAGACCCCGCCTATAACTTTCACAGATGATGATTTTGGCCCAACCATTCCTGAGGGAGATGATGCGGTAGTGATCATTGCGGTGATCGCTAATATGGATGTAAAACGCATCCTAGTTGATCAGGGAAGTTCCTGCGACGTTATTTTTTATGACTGTTTTAAACGCATGGGACTGACTGACGCTGATTTGCAGCCTTACACACAGGACCTTACAGCTTTTAATGGCGCCAAACAGCCTACTAAAGGCTACTTAGACACAAGGATTACCTTCGATGGTGAACCTGGAGCAAGGACTGTGAAATCCAGGGTTCTTGTCATTGATGTTAAATCCCCATACAATGGCATCATTGGGCGGCCTACTCTGAATGCCATGGAAGCCATCGTTTCAACCCCCCACTTGTTAATCAAGTTCATCGATAAAGATAATCAAGTCTCATCTGTCAGGGGTGACCAGGAGATGGCTCGTTATTGTTACAATTTAAGTCTTAACATGGTGAAGCTTGAAACCATGTCTAAGAAAAGAAAATTGAACGAAGGAAACAGTGTGGCGGCATCCGTCAACTTGGTGGATCTTGATCCCAGGGCGGAGTCTTTTATAGACCCACTGAACCCTTTGAAACCAACTCCTGATGGTGGTTCCAAGCCTATTGTTCTGGGCAGCACCCCGGAGCAAATCACTAACATCAATGACAAGCTGGAGCCTAACATGGAAGCAAAACTGATTGCACTCCTCCATGAGTACAAGGAGATTTTTGCCTGGACAGCCGCAGACATGCCTGGTATGGATCCTAACTTCTGTTGCCACCGCCTGGCGGTGTATCCTGAAACTAAGCCAGTGGCACAAAAGAAACGGCGTATGGGTCCTGCTAAGCAAAATGCTGCTTGCGAACAAACCGAAGAACTCCTTAAGGCGGGGTTCATCAGGGAACTCCGTTACTCTTCATGGCTGTCCAACGTGGTTATGGTGCAGAAAGCCAATGGCAAATGGCGCATGTGCATAGACTACGTTGATTTGAATAAATGTTGTCCCAAAGATCCTTATCCTCTCCCCAACATTGACAGACTGGTTGACGACTCATCAGGATACAAGTATCTATCCTTCATGGATGCTTACTCCGGATACAACCAAATTCCAATGTGTGAGGATGATCAGGAGAAAACAGCATTTATCAATGACAGAGGGGTCTTTTGCTACAATGTCATGCCATTTGGGCTGAAGAACGCTGGGGCCACCTACCAGCGCATGATCAACAGAGTCTTTGAGGGCATGCACACAAAGCTGGTGGAGGTTTATATTGATGATATCATCGCCAAAACTCCAGAAGGAGGAGACCATGTTGAAGACCTACGCCTCGTTTTTCAACGCCTGCGGCAATACAACATGAGACTCAACCCACTAAAATGTACATTTGCTGTGCCTGGGGGGAGATTCTTGGGTTTCATGTTAACACAAAGAGGCATAGAAGCTAATCCTGACAAGTGTCGTGTGATACAAGAGTTGCAGAGCCCCAAAACACTGAAAGAGGTACAATCCCTCAATGGCAAAATCGCTGCTCTAGCACGATTCATGCCAAAAATGGCTCATCGCTCTCTCCCCTTATACAAGATGCTGAAGAAGGATAAGAAATTTAATTGGGCCCAGAGCAAGAGGCGGCCTTCCAGAGCTTGAAAAATGTCTTAGCCAGCCCTCCAATCCTGGTAAAACCAAGCCCAGGTGAGCAACTCATCGTTTATTTGTCTGTTTCAGATGAAGCGCTGGCAGTGGCTCTGGTCAAGGAAACAGTTGAAGGCCAACGACCAGTATACTTCACTGGTAAAACATTGCATGGTGCGGAGTGCCGTTATCAGAAGATTGAAAAGGCAGCACTTGCAGTTGTTTGGGCCTCACGACGTCTAAGACCATATTTCTATGCACATCCCATCCTGATTCGCACAGACTTGCCACTCCGTACTATATTGTTCAAGCCAGACTTGGCAGGAAGGATGATCAAATGGGCCATAGAACTCTCTGAATTCGACATATCCTACGAACCAAGAACTGCTATCAAGGCACAAGTCCTAGCAGATTTCGTAGTTGAATTAACAGGCTCTAGCCCAGATGCAGATCATTCACACTGGACAGTATACGTCGATGGGTCTTCAAACAGCAAAGGATGTGGGCCAGGAATCGTTATAGAAAGTGATGACGGGGTACATCTTGAAATTTCATTGCACTTTACCTTCACTACGTCTAACAATCAGGCGGAGTATGAAGCCTGCTTAGCCGGACTCAGAGCAGCACAAGATATTGGGGCCAAAACTGTCACCCTATGCAGTGATTCTCAACTAGTCATCTCACAAATTCTTGGTGAGTATCAGGCTAAAGAACCTCTACTGCAACAATATCTGGACTGCGTCAATGAGTTGAAACAGCACTTCGATGAAGTAACTTTCAAGCATGTACCTCGCGAAGAAAATACACGTGCTGATATCCTGTCCAGGTTAGCCAGCACAAAGAAGGCGGGGTGCACAACCACGGTTGTACAGAGTACTCTGGCGGAGCCAAGTATATCCCTTCCCTCTTCAATTCATATGATTAAAAGTCGCCCCGTTGATGACAACTCCTGGGTAACACCAATAGTTCGTTATCTTGTTAATGGACAATTACCCACGGATGATCTTGAGCGAAAGAAGCTAAGGAGGGAGGCACCCTATTATACACTCCTGGATGGGCAGCTATACCGCCGAGGAATTTCTGTCCCATACTTAATTTGCATAAATGAAAACGAGGTGCCAGCTGTTTTGGAAGAAGTCCATGAAGGGCAATGTGGACATCATCCAGGGGCACGGAGTCTAGTGAGAAAAATCCTCAGGGCGGGGTATTGGTGGCCCACTATGAAGCAAGACGCTGCCTCATATGTTCAAAAATACGATCAATGTCAACGATTCGCGAATTTTCACCATACTCCAGCCGAGGAAATGTCATCATCAATAACGCCCTGGCCTTTCTATCAATGGGGCATGGATATTCTAGGTCCATTCCCAACTGCGCCCGGCGGTATTAAATACTTGATAGTTGGTGTTGATTATTTCACCAAATGGATTGAGGCAGAGGCAGTGGTGCACATAACGTCAGCCAGGACTCGAAGATTCGTTTATGAGAATATCATTGCACGTTTCGGAGTCCCTGAACGCATAGTCACTGATAATGGCACCCAGTTCACAGATCGCAAGTTCACTGAACTCTTAGAAAATCTCAGCATCACGTAGATTTTCTCTTCTGTGGAACACCCTCAAACCAATGGACAAGCAGAGGTCGCCAACAGAGAAATCTTGAAGGGCCTCAAAAAACGCCTTGGTGAGGCAAAGGGAGATTGGGCAAATCAGTTATGCCATGTTTTATGGGCATACAGAACCACCCCACACTCCACCACGAATGAATCTCCGTATCGGCTGACATATGGAGTCGAGGCTATCATTCCCATTGAATTAACAGCCCCTTCAGCTCGAGTCCTCCATTTCAATGAGGAAGCCAATCAACAGAATCTCGCACACGAATTGGAGGTTTTGGCGGAGTTGAGAGAAGAAGCCTTTGTGAGAGATCAAGCTGTCAAAGCAAAGGCCGCCAAACGGTATAATGCACGCATGTGCGAACGCTGTTTCAAAGAGGGAGATTTGGTCCTGAGAAGGGCCAACATTGGCAACAAATTTGCGCACCAAGGCAAATTGGCACCAAATTGGGAAGGTCCATACCGAGTCATCGAGGTTTTGGGCAAGGGTACATACCGCCTAGAAAACTTGGATGGCACTCCGGTCAGAAATAAATGGAACATTTTAAATTTACGCATATATTACAGTTAGTTGGGTAATACGGTATGATCTTTTCTTCCTAACTCAAGGATCTTCCTCTGTATGCTTTCCTTGAAAAGGTTTCGAAAAGATATATCCCAACTCAATCCTTTATGTAGTTCCATTCTCAATGAAATGCCTTCCTGTATTTAATCTTCACTTTAACTTTGAATTGATTATCCATGGCAGAATTTGTTCCCATGCAGATAAAACAACGACTCTAAAACTGAAGCACAAACGCATAACTCTTTATTCCATAAAGATCAACCAACATGCAACGCCGCTTCACAAACGGAGTCAACAAAAACTCCTTGGGGAATTGGTGTCTCAGCTATATGCTGCACCATACTGACCCTAAGGTACAGAAAACTCCTTGGGGGGAAAGGATTGGTGTCTCAGCTATATGCTGCACCATACCGACCCTAAGGTACAGAAAACTCCTTGGGGGAAAAGGATTGGTGTCTCAGCTATATGCTGCACCATACCGACCCTAAGGTATAGAAAACTCCTTGGGGGGAAAGGATTGGTGTCTCAGCTATATGCTGCACCATACCGACCCTAAGGTCCTACAGGCCGCCTATGGAAAGAACTAGTGTCACAGCTATATGCTGCACTAATTCGCCCCCAAGGTCCTACAGGCTTCTTGTGGGAAGAGCTGGTGTCACAGCTATATGCTGCACCACGCTAACCCCAAAATCCAACCAATTTCTTGCAGGATGAATTGGTGTCACAGCTATATGCTGCACCATACCGCCTCGAAGGTTTAACCAAATTCTTGCAGGATGAATTGGTGTCACAGTTATATGCTGCACCATACCGCCTCGAAGGTTTAACCAATTTCTTGCAGGATAAATTGGTGTCACAGCTATATGCTGCACCATAGCAATCCCCACTTCGATGATTTTCATTCAATCAGGAGTCGTACTCCAATCAAAATCCAAAAGGATGAACAATCCATCCAAAACTTGACTCTGCCTAACTCCCAATGTTTTACGGAGTACATGAGCAACAAACTCAAGCACTACCCAACAAGTTCAAGTAAGTTCAACACTTGTAAAATTGTGCTTCATTAAAATTCCTAAGAGGCTACTCCGCCTTCTTACGGGATTCAGCTTCATTAAAATTCCTAAGAGGCTACTCCGCCTCCTTACGGAATACAACTCATGGAAATTCCTAAGAGGCCACTCCGCCTTCTTACGGAATCCAATTCCTTGGAAATTCCTAAGAGGCTACTCCGCCTCCTTACGGAATACAACTCATGGAAATTCCTAAGAGGCCACTCCGCCTTCTTACGGAATCCAATTCCTTGGAAATTCCTAAGAGGCTACTCCACCTCCTTACGGAATACAACTCTTGGAAATTCCTAAGAGGCTACTCCGCCTCCTTACGGAATACAACTCATGGAAATTCCTAAGAGGCTACTCCGCCTTCTTACGGAATCTAGTTTCATCAAAATTCCTAAGAGGCTACTCCGCCTTCTTACGGGATTCAGCTTCATTAAAATTCCTAAGAGGCTACTCCGCCTCCTTACGGAATACAACTCATGGAAATTCCTAAGAGGCCACTCCGCCTTCTTACGGAATCCAATTCCTTGGAAATTCCTAAGAGGCTACTCCGCCTCCTTACAGAATACAACTCATGGAAATTCCTAAGAGGCCACTCCGCCTTCTTACAGAATCCAATTCCTTGGAAATTCCTAAGAGGCTACTCCACCTCCTTACGGAATACAACTCTTGGAAATTCCTAAGAGGCTACTCCGCCTCCTTACAGAATACAACTCATGGAAATTCCTAAGAGGCTACTCCGCCTTCTTACGGAATCTAGTTTCATCAAAATTCCTAAGAGGCTACACCGCCTCCTTACGGAATCTATTTCCTGGGGATTCCTAAGAGGCTATTCCGCCTTCTTACGGAATCCAATTTCATCAAAATTCCTAAGAGGCCACACCGCCTTCTTACGGAATCCAATTCCTTTTAAATTCCTAAGAGGCTAGTACGCCTCACTATTAAAATCATTTCAATGAAATTCCCAAGAGGTCACTACGCCTCATTATTGAAATTACTTCAGTTAAATTCTCAAAAAGGCTACTCCGCCCCATTACTGAATTTGTTTCATTGAAATTCCTAAGAGGCTACTTCGCCTCCTTACTGAATTTTACTTCACCAGAATTGCAAAAAGGCTATTCCGCCTCGTTGTACTTAGTCATATTTCATTAAGTCCTCAAATGAATATTCCACCTGTGTTGAGCCTATGGCTTGACGGAGTAATATTCCGCCTTCTCAATATCATTTTACAAGGCATAAATACAACGGACTTAAACACTACTTCTATGAACAAGTATACATTTGCAGAAAATATGCTTCATTAATATTGTCAAGGATTGATAAAAGTCCAGAGCCTATCCTGGAACAAGGCAATATTAACAAAATTCAAAAAAAAAAATAATAATAAAAGCTGGCGAAGGGTTTCAGGAGCTGGTCTTTAAGGGTCGGACGGCATCCCTTCTTGTTGGGCAGAGGTGGCCTGACCTTCACCAGGTTTGCTTAAACTTTGAGAAGGAGGCAAGTCAGCCAAGATATATTCAACACTGGGCGCAGGAGCATGACCCCCTTGAACAGGCACCATCAATTCTCCATTGATAAATTCATAGTAAGGATGAATGCCTGTGGTGGACAGAGCAACGCCTGGATTACGATAACGGAGTTGACGAACAGCCATGCTGAAAGCATCATCAATCGCTGCCTCAGCCGCATCCAGCGTGGATTGTAACTCCTTATCAAGCTTTTCATTGGCGGCATCAGAGGTAGCTTTTTCAGCTTGCAACACTTCAACCTGTTTTTCAAGGTTAGTGTACGCAGTAGCTGCTTGGTCTAACTCCACCACCCAGGCATCTTCAGCAGTGGCTTTATCAAGTTCAAGGAAAATCAACCTCTGCTGGAGCTCACTTGCATCCTCGCCCAATTTTTGTTTCTGCTGAATTAAGTCTGAAATCTGTTGTTTCAGCAGATTATTGACAGCCCTCACCTGGGTCAGGCCACTCACCTCCTCGCCCAGTTTTGTGTTTTGCTCTTTTAAGCCGGAGACTTGCTTCTCCAGCAAAGCTTTGTCAGCTCTCACCCGAGCCAGCTCCTCCTCCAGCTTCTTGGTGTTGGCATAGGCGGTGTCAAGGTGTTTGTCCTTGGCCTTGATCACCTCGGACAGCTGCTCATTGTCATGTTCCAAGCTACGAATCTTTTCCACAGACTCGTGGTAAGACGCCTGAAACATGTTGGCCTCGGCAGCAACGTCAGCGATCCGGGGAACAGAGGCCAAGAAACCATCTATCTCTGCAAGGTGCCACCTCGCAGCTGCAGCAGCCTCCGGAATCTCATCAAAGTCGATGTCGGGGCGGAGGATGAATTCTGGATCACGCCTCTCTGACTGACGGGATCCCGTATTTGTAAAGTACAGAAAGGGATTCAAGCGAGACCCCGCCTCAGGCAAAGAAACAAACCGCCTGGATGATTCCCCTGGCACATCAATGGGAAAAATGGCTGTCCCTCGGGTGGTCAAGCTCAGGGCGGGATCCTCAGACGGGTGGACTGGGGAAACTTGAACTCTCCCTGCCTCGTCCCCCGTATCCTGGTCAGAAGAGGCTTGGAATCCCTCCGCTTGCTCCCCCTCGACATCTTCTACGGGGATGCCTTCAACTCCGCCCATAGCAGCAGAAGTACCCGCAACAGGTACTTCTGGAGTCTCCTCCAAATTAATAGCAGCATCAATTGATGCTCCTTCCTCAACCCTCTTCTTGCTTTTGGTTCTCCTTCTTTGCAAGGGCTGGAGGTCTATTTCCTCTTCTTCTTCTTCTTCAGCAACTTCTGGTTCTTGGCGTTTTTTAGAACGCCTTTCAACAGTAGCTGCTGAAGATCCTGCACCACCTTCAAAAGTTACTATGTTGGTGGAGGCAGGGAAAGGAAGGGTCTTTGTGAGGGCAGCAGTCAGACTCCTCCTGGGCTGCACATTATTCTCCGCGTTCATTTCCCTGCGGCTCATTTGCATCTGCTTGATACGCTCCATCCCAGGGAACTCAGCGATTTCTCCTGCGAAATAACAATATGAGGATACGATTAGAAAATGCAAGATAGAGGTAATACTCAATCACATTGCAATTGTTCGTAATATTACTCAAGTATCCTTGAGCATCCCGCCCAAGCAGCCTTCGACAAAGAATCAGCTTGTGGACGGAGTTGTACTCCTTCAACATTCGGAGTACTTCCACAGACGCCGCCGATAGAGCACCCTCTTCAACTTCATACGCTCGTTTGGTTAAGAGAAAGTGCTCATGCGTCCATGCCACTGGAAATCTATCAACACCCTCTTTATTCCGCCAAAAAACAGGTTTGTCCTTCCTGACGGATACCTTCACAAAACTCATCCTGAAGTGAAGTCCGCCTTCCTTGGCGGAGTCAGCAAACGCCTTAAAGTTCAAAATCTTTGGCTCCGCCCGGAGAGTCACAAAACCCATGCTGCCGGTTTTCATATTTACTCTCCTCATAATGCGGCAGAAAGCAAAAAACAACGCCACTGTAGGCGTAAACCCCAAATGTTCCGCCATCACCTCAAAGCTGCGAACTATTCCCCAACCATTAGGATGCAGCTGAGAAGGGGCACAGTCCAAGAACCTAAGCACACCCATCTGGAATTTATTCAATGGGAAGCGCACCCCTAATTGGGTAAATAGAATATCGTACATATATATGGTACGATCATTCTGAGGACGATGGCAAACCCGTTCATACGTCTTGGATGAACGGACGATGAACCTATCCTCATACTTCTCATCCTTCCAAACCGGAACAGGCAACTCCACTACCCCTCCGCTTGTTGTCGCATGTCGAGAGGAAACATCCTTGACATCTTCCTCAACCCAACAGTAGGGGTCACTCTCGAGTGTCTTCTCCCAATCCAGTCCATGCAACACAACATTTCGACACTCTGCCATAGTCAGCACTTGTGTATGGGAAACACCTCCTGACACAAATGAATGTACAGCATTACTAAAGTACTCCACGCTGCTATAAAACGTCGAGTCCCTCCCAGTATAAAAAGCCTCATCTCCACTCTCAATGTCAGAAAACATGGGACGAACAGAAACCCTAGAACGTGACTCTGACCTCTTTCCTCTCATCTTCCTTTTTACGAACACACAATAAGGGAAAACAAAGCTAACCCAATGGAAATGAAGAAGCAAAGAAGAGGAAGAAGCAAGTACCTTAAGCTTCTGAAAAGATAGAAGAACTCCAAACACCAATAAACTCGCAAGAGAGTAGCAAAAACTCTTTCAGCAAACAAATGCGAAGTGAGAGATGAAGCAAAACATTTCCCTTCTGAAAGTTTACCTATTTATAGGCATGGCTTGGGGGGAAATAAGCGAATCATCAGAAATCTCGAAGATGTGTTTGCAGCTGTTAGATAAATCTCATCAACGGTTCTAAAATTAAAATATGCGTTTACAACCGTTGGATTTGTCCCACTGACGGTTCCTTTTTTGCTGAAACCAATAGATATATCTAAGGGCAGATATTTCATGGGCCACGTTTTCAAAATCCAAGGCCCACGGTAATAACCTCGAAAACGGTTCTCAAATGCCATCACGCGTATTTATGTCCCATCATTGGAATGGCAACCGTTACGAGGGCATACGTGGCAATAGGAGACTGAAGAACAAAAAACGTGGTTTCGAGGCGCATTAATGACAGGCGTGACAAGTAATGACAAACCAATGAATGCATGAAAGCACTTGTCCACAAATCTTGAACTAGCAAATGCCGCCTAAACCCATGCCTACAAAAGCTAAACTTAAGTGTTATAGCTTATTAAAGTGACTCCGCCAGTCACTATAACAAGCTAGGGGGCATATGATCCGGTCCTAACACCGGCCCCCAAGAGCATGGCTTTAATGCCTTGCCAGATCAGCATTTTGAATAAAGAGAAGTACTCTTCAAATACACTACAAATACTATACGGAGTGCATACCGCCAGGGCAAGTAACGCCGCCAAGGCTCATAACTCCGCCCAGGCACGTTACCCCGCCAAGGAAAGTAACTCCGTCCAGGCATGTTACTCCGCCAAGGAATGTAACCTCGCCAAAGTTGTTACCCCGCCAAGCCATAGGCTCAATATTGGCGGAATACCGAATTTCCCCTACTGCGTAGCGAGCCCATACTCACAACCCCGGCACGAGATTAACTCTGTCTTGAGAGGTTAATAATGGGAATCACGCTGTCACGCATAAAGGGAAATAACAATAAAATATTAAAGCACTAACGCTTTCCAGACAAGTTGTGATACCTACTACAATAATGGTGCATGTAAACGGTGCAGGGACCCATTACCTTTTCAGCATTATGCCTGAAGACAAGGAGCGGGTCCTACCAATAATGGAGCACCAGTAACAGGTATATAAACCTCTCTCGAAAAGGTATAAGGGATCTTTTTCCCATTCTCTGAACCTTACACTCTCTTACTTGCATAATTCTCTCTGACTGTCTTTCTAAGTCTCTAAGTATTCTGAAATACTGACTTGAGCGTCGGAGAACGATTGCAGGTACCACCCCCAATCGGGTCAAGGCAACGTAGATCCCGTCAGGCGGACTGTGACACCGCCCCAGAGTACATTGCACTCCGCCTCAGCATACAAAGACTCTCCGTATTTACATTTATACGCACATTGCTTTGTATCAAAAACACATTTATATGTATATTTTGAGTTGTTCTACAAGCATACTTCTACACCCCTTGTAAAGAACAGTACATAAACTTAATAGACTTTTTTAAAGTCTAAACATGAAATTTTTATGTAAATATTGTATTTTGAAATATCCAAACTACCTTTTGATTAATCAAGCCATACTTTGTCAGATTTTAAAATAAATTAGGTCATAAACTCTTAACAATTTGGTCAATTCTAACTTCAATTCTAAGATAAAAACTTTTAAAAACAAGTTTCTAATCTTATTAATTACTTTCTTCTACTTTTTTGACCACTCAACTAATCTTAATAATAATTTGTTTATCTTATTAAAAATAACGTATGAAATCTTAAGTCAATCACATAAAATTTGACTCTTCCAAAAAGATCCAACACTCTGCAAATAATGCATGTATGATATCTCTCTGCTAATTAGTAAGGGTATGTTTAGGATTGTTTTTTCAATACTTATTTTCTTTATTTTTCTGGAAAAGTATTTGTTAGTGTGTATAGATATTTTTATAAAAAGTAAATTATAATCTATTAGATTTTTATTTGTAAAGAAAAGTAAGTATAATAAGAATTTGTAGAGCATTAATTTTTTTATACATTCATTTTTTTCTTATTTTACTCTTTGTATCTTCTTAATTTTACAAATTTTTATATCTATTTTAGTAATTTTAAATTTTAAATTTTAAAAATATTTTTTTAATATAATTCAAATAATTAAACAATCTCTTTTTCAGAAATACATCTGAATATCAAAATGAATTATAAAAATCGATTACATATAAAAGTAGAATACATTTTATACTCTACCAATCACAGCCTAAATATTTTGAATTATCAATTCATCCAACATTATGGAAAAGAGAGTAAAACTAAAGAACATATAGGTCCTTATTAAGGAGAGTCACGGTTGCGGGGCCCACCGTCCCCCGTCTAAAAAGTATCAACGATAGAACCACCCACTCCTCCTTCCCCTTCTCTCTCTTATTCCCTTATCAATTCTTGTTTTTTTTTTTTTCCTTTTCCTTTTTATTTTTTTTCTCAAATCTAATTTTCTATTTGCCAATTCTCCCTCATCCACCCTGGCATCTACGTCCGTACCCTGTCTCTTTCCTCTTTCTCTCTCTTCGACGGGCTACCGTCTCACCCGGTCACCCTACCCGCAAGTGCTCAAGCTCATCACACGTGCCAACCTCACCCATACAAGACCCTCCTTTCTGTGGTGCAACAAATAAAAAGCAAGACAGGAACCAAGACGCAACAAAACATAAAAGGAGAGAGAAAGAGTATGTGTGGGTGTGTTTAATTTGCTAAGAGAGATGAGAGACTTTGAAAATAAAACCATGGATTTTTTCCCCTTCTCTTGGTCTTTGAAGGCATGAAGTAGATGGGTGTATAGTGTTCACCCTTTTTTCTTTCCGTGTTAATATTTTTTTAATCCTATCCTTATTTTCCCCGAAATCCGAAGCTTGAGATCGCTTTGTGAGGTGTGAGAGTTTCGCAGGGGGTGAATCGGTGAGATACACCAAGTTCCTATCTTGCACCTATGAGGATCCGTAAGAGGCAAGTGCCTTTCCCTTTCTTGCCGGTGAGCCACTCAGATCCCAACCTGATCAACCGGTCACCGGTGATGGTGCAACTCAACGATGCTACTACCACTTCACCCAAACCTCCTTGCACTCATGGCTCGGCTACTGCACCGTTATCCCTCCTGGATCCTCCTCAGCCGTCCGATCAACTACTCCCACCGATCGGAAAACCATTCAGTGGCTGTGATGATTCTTCCGGACAAGGTGGGAGGCAGCACAGAAAGCAAGAGTCTTTGGTTAGTCAGATTATTTAACATGAATTAATCATTTTCATTTTTTATTTTTTTATTTTTTCTTGCTTTATTTGCTGGAATTTCATGGTGTGAGTTCGTAAATTAGTGCACTTTTGTGCACTAGGGGTTGGTGTAAATTAAATTGATTATATTGTTATTTGTTAATTTTTAGTTTTACATCAACCATGTATTAATTAGTGGATCTATGTGTGTGTGTTTTTGTTGTGTGTTTGATTCGCAGATGAAAGATGGGAGATGGGAAGAGGGAGGGGGACACAAGGGTAATGATACCAGGTAAGAATGAAACAAAGCTAGACATTAAAAATAAGTAAGAGACACGAATTTTTTTTCCTCTCATGAAGTTTAGTAGTAAAAAAGGTGAAAACATGAAGACCCATAACTTGATTTAACCAGCATGGAATTTATTTTTTTTTAAAAAATTAGAATATTATAAAATAGAAAAGAAAAAGGGAAATAATGTTAGTGGAAATACTGTTGAAATTGTTTTAAATAAGAGGCCTGCGTCTAGTGAAAGGCGATCGTTTTTTTTCTCTAAATTGGCTAACTACCATTTGGCCTTGAGGTGCACCAGCTGGTTGAAACCAAATGCTGGTCCCCATCTTTCAAAAATATTACATTCCCTTCTCTTTTTCATCCTTTCCCTTTTTTCTGTAATTTTTGTGTGCGCTGTGCATATGTTGGTACTTCTGGGTCTTCTTTTGCTTGTAGGAAAGGAAGCACCCCGTCTTCAGCTGAGCCGTTTTCACCTCCTAAACAAGGTAACACAAATGCATATTTTTACACTCACGTCACTCCTTTTTCTTTTTTCTGTGTCTTCCCTTTATTTATGTCATACCCTCTATATCTCATTCTTCAGGTTATCGTATTTAAACAATGCATGAAACTTTTACATTCATTCTGCACCCTTCTTATGTTTATCTTCCTTTATAATAAGGTCACCCCTTACCTTTATTATTATAGTATTATTATTATTATTTCTCTCTTCTATTCACATGTGATCTCTCATTCTTCAAAAGGGTTCAGAGATTTCACATTTGTGTACGTATGTATGTAAACATAGATGGTAGATGGTGCGAGGGAGAAAAAGCTATTCCGCTCAAGAAACGAAGAGGGAGCATTGAGAGTGTGAAAGAGGAGGATAATAACGACGATGATATTAATAACAGTAACAAGAAGAATTCGAAGATGAAGATGAAGAGAAAGAAGAGCAAGAAATGTTGGGTGCAAGATGATAGTAGTGAAGGGGAAGAAGAAGAACAGGAAGAGGTGACGAAAGCCGAAGTGAGAATTGGTAAGAAGAGGGTAAGGGGTGGTGCACTAATGGAAGGTTCAAGGTGTAGTCGTGTTAATGGTAGGGGTTGGAGATGTTGTCAACAGACCTTAGTGGGTTACTCTCTTTGTGAGCATCACTTAGGGAAGGGAAGATTGAGAAGCATGACAAGTGTGAGAAACAAGTGTCTAGGTACCACAAGTGTTGCACCAAAGAAAACGCCACTATCAACCAACAAGGGCAATGTTAGTAGTGTGATTATTGATGATCCTTTGGAAAATGGTGTTGAAGACAATGATGAGAAGAAGCCATTAATGGTCACAAAGAAGAGAATGAAACTTGGAATGGTCAAAGCGCGATCAATAAGTAGCTTGCTTGGACAAACCAACCATCAAAGTAATGTTGCCGTGGCTGCAGAGGATAATAGCAAGTAAGAAGAAACTAATACCAAGCCAGTGCCTTAAAATTGCTATTATTTCATGTATAACTTGTCCTTGATAGTGTTTTCGGAATGGACCTTATCTTATATGTACGTGGGTGCAACTTCTTCCTAGCAAACTAGCACCGTACAATATTTACCCGTGCTTTGATTCCCCATGTGTTTTCTATATATGTTATAGTTTTCTGGTTCACAATTTAGTGAAGCTTTATTTGTTTGTTGAGTGGTGTTATTTTCTAATTTTCCTCTGTTGCCTCGCCTGTGATCATGAAGTTTTTATAGTTTAATTGGAATGCATTATAAATACGACCAATTTTAGTTGTAATTCCTAAAAAAAAAAACAAAAGGATTAAACTATAAAATTAGTTATTAAAAATATATATTTGACCCATACTATTATATAAGTATATTGGACTGGGCAAGATCTGGTTTAATCAGTAGAATGAATGCAATATTTAAAGACCCACTTGATTAAATTATGTAATGGAGTTTATATACTTCACCGGTGGAGTCGATCATGGTCGCTGTGTCTGCTTTGACCAACGAAACATGCATGTTGAAGTGGAGCACGTGACCAAGTGTGTTGTTAACAAGACAGGACAGCAAATAAACAATGAATTAGATGATTTGATCGTCACGCACACACATGGTCTTAAGTAACAATTTTGTGTAAATTAAAGAAAATAGTTTGTCCATTCATCGATTTAGTGTGACGCAGAATTTTACATACATTGGTCGATTATGAATTGAAGCAAATAGTTTGTCGTACGTTAATGATTATCGCATCCAAGTTTTTTTAAAAGATGTTTTAATAATTAAACGCAAGTAATTTGTTTGTATAGTTTCAGATATTAATACCCTAATGGTATATTCTAATTGTATTCTAATTTAACTCGTGGTGTTAGATTTAGATATCAAAAATTACAATTTTATTAAATTTTGATATGAAAAATTTTGTATATAAATTGTGTTTATTCTTGCAAGTACTATGTGTTTATCTTCTCGCAAAATACAATTAACTTTGACTATCGTTTTTCTTAATATAAAATTTATTGATTTTAGTCCTTTATAAATATGGTAGATGATAGAATAGAATGAATTGATATATATAAGGAATCGGAAAAGGATGAGTTGGATCGATGAAAAGTTATATTCCATTGTTTGGATAGCTCTAAGGTGTGATTCCATAGTTAAATATACAGAATATATTTAAATTTTCAAATCTTTATGTAATTTTTATTCAACCTGATTGGATAGTTATTAAAATAGTGAAAAATATAAATTAATAAACTTAAATGAGTCTAAGTCTATCTTGTATACCTCAAGTTGGGAAGAAAATTTAGCTTAAATAGAAAATTTTGATCTAGTAATCATCTAATAAATCTATACATATTTGGTGTTTGGTATGAGGGATCTTTTTAAGTGAGATTCTCGGGAATGTGTTTCCTGGGAATGCCTTTCATGGGTAACTTATTTCCCATGTTTGGTGTTAAAAAAACTTACTCAGAAATCTTTTTAGTTTCTTTCATTCCCATGTTTGGTATTAAAAAAAACTTAGCCAAGAATAATTTTGTTTTATGAGGATTTTTGAGAAGAATATACGGACATTTTTGTCCTAAAATTTTTTATTCCCGGGAATGTATAGGATACCCACCTGTTGAAATGGGAAAGTGAAGTTTTTAATTTCGAATCTTATATTCCTGGGAATATTTTTTTTATCTCATACCAAACATAGGTAAGGAAATATTTTAAGTAGCATTCCCAGGAAAGTTTAAAGATCCCTCATATCAAACACCATCTAATGGTATAACTTTTCATTCCTATGTATTTCTTTCTTTTTTATTGTGTAACACCAATTTAAATATATCTTAATTACTTGAGGTAGTATATTTATATAAATGACATAATAAAAATAATTTTTTTTATAAAAAAATTATAAAAATCTATTAGAAGTTTCAGATCTAATAAAATAGAAAAGACTCACAATGCCTTCAGGTTTTATGTCAAATATCTCTTAATAAACTCATTTTCACTCTTCCAAGTAAATCGAATCTATGGACCACTAAAACTTTAAAACATGGTGTTAGAGTCCAAATGCTTAATCGTGCTGATCTAAGTAGTAAGTCCAAATGCTTAATCGTGCTGATCTAAGTAGTAGTAATAATAATAATAATAATAATAATAATAATAATAATAATAACAATAATAATAATAATAATAATAATAATAATAATAATAATAATAATAATAATAATAATAATAATAATAATAATAATAAGACTTAAAGAAAAGGAAAGGCTATGAGGTTCCTTAATTAGTACAAAAGCCCTAAGGATAAAAATGGAAAATTTGAAACATTTGGATAGAGTAATTGAAAACAAAATCTTATATATAGGGGGTTAATTTTAAAATATTACAGTGTAGAGGTATTCATAAACTAATCTAATACAAATTGTAAAATCAATTTTAAAAAAATTGAGATTTAAATAAATTGAGAATCAAACTAACTAAATCACAAAAGTTGAATTTTTTAATTGAATCGAATCAGATTTTAAATCTATGTTTTTTATTCGATCCAATCAAATCCAAACAAAACTTTTATTTTTATATATGTAATTTTATGTATAAATTTTCCATAGTCATATTTATATACTTGTATATTCATAAGATTGTGTTGTGTCACTCAATATTCTTTAAATTTACTTTTACGGTTTTATCTTTTTGTTATTTTTATGAAACATATATCTTTATATTTTGATATACAAGTTTATTATTTTAACTCTAATTTAGACTTAATTTTATGTCTTATTCTTTTCTTTACTATTTAAATTTTACACTTTTTATTAACATTATTAATTACTAATGAAATAAAATTTATTTATAATCTTTTAAATGAATAACATATAAAAATATGTCAATCGAATAATCTCATTCAATCTGCATTTTAACAATCAGATTGGATTGGATTTAAAAACACTAATCCAATCAAAATTAAATCGGACCAAATAATTTTTTATTTTAAAACCGATAAATTCTAAACACTTGTAAGCATATATAATTGTATACCACGTGATATTTCAATTGAAAATACTTTGTCTTTAATTAATTCCTTGTGACAAACAATATTTATTTATGGAGTTTCGGTTTGAAAGATTAGCTAGCTATTGATCATTCACACAATTAGAGCCGTTAACTCTATCTTTCCACCACATGACATAACATACGTTTATTAAATTGAATTGTTATCATTGAACACAATTGATTAGAAAGCAACACAAATGTTTAGTCAACGGGAAATGGCATACAAAGCCATCGAAACCTAACAAATTAATTATATATTTAAGCTAATTATTAATGTGTCATTAACGCATGTATGACATAACTATAAAGAAGTATCAGGATATGAGTTTAAATCTTACACTCTGATACTTTTCCTCATTCTAAAGGATTAAAAAAGAATGATTTGCAAAAGAAAATAAAGTAGTTTTTCTTTATTAAACAAAGTTGGAACATATACATAGAAATTTTAAGAATGGAACAGTTGAGGATCCAGTGAGCGAAGGTAAAATTTTTCCTTGCCTTGTGCTATGAATGAAAATCATGAATGTAGACCCCATGATATGCATAGATGATCGATGTTGAATGACCCATTAATTAAATAAATCACACTACAATTATAACTTTACATATATACTCTTTGTTTTACGAATAAAGTAGTTATGTGCGTTCTTTTCGCCGTAATTTCTAAGGAGAAATAAAAGTGTTGAGGACGTGATCTGTTATTGAAATGGGTCAATTCATAAATAATTAAGGTAGACCCCTGCAGGTGCACTTTAAGCAGTGCCTGGTAGTACAGTAACAACATTTTCTCTGTCACTCTCAGTGCAGAACTTTCAGCAAATGTAGCTAGATCAATAAAATTTTTGTTGGTCATTGTTTGGCTTAATAATAATATATAGTAGTACACAAACTTCATTTAATTAATAAAGTACTCACCCTAATAAAGATATATCAAATTAGTCTTGTTACTTGTATGCTTTTCTATATAAAAAATCCATGCATTTTGGTGGTTCCATCTCTTTCAAATGGTTGTCTTGGTTTGGAATCAATGGAACCTTTTAAGATACTGAAGTTGATGGGGTATATGTTTTTTGATGACAGCTAATGAGAATTTTTTTTCCTCTTTGGTTACTTAGGTACGTATATTTATGTATGTATTCCATTTTGTTGTGGATAGCAGAACAATAATCCAGCAAGTTTTTTAATTCTCAGTTAACAATTAAGGAATAATGACGCATATATTTATATATATATATATACTACGTTTTATACGTTAATTAATTGTACAAGCTTCTAATCTCATATGTTGTTGTTACATCGAGCTTTTAATCCTATGGATTCTTAATTTTGTGTTGTGTGTCGTTTGTGTTTTGAGAAGGTGTAGTGACAGTGCAACGAAACGAAAAAGGGTAAGAACTAATTAAGAAGACGCTTTGATGCTTAAAAGTCAACATTGTGCGCTATTATTTTCTTTTTGGTTTTGTTGAAACTTTTTTGCGTAAGAATACAGAGAGAAAAGTAAATGAATGATAAAGAAAAAAAGGCATTGCTCAGATTGGTTCTATCCATTAAAAACGACGTTAGAAAATCAAAACAATTATGGTGTTTTTTTCCCCTCCAACTAAAAAGTTATCTTTAGTTAATCTTAATTAGGACACGTTGCCTCAGAACCAAACATATGTATAAATATATGTATATTTAAACAAAATTAAAAAGGAAATATTCTGTGATGAAAACGAAAGTTAGCAGTGAATTTAAATGGAGGAGAAAAATATGGTTATGGGTTTGGTTTGTGAGGCTGAGCATAGCTATTAAATGTGACAGAGATTCTTGAGGGTGGAGATGGAGACGGGTTTGGATGGAGACCCAATCCCAGCACAGCTACAAAGATATAGATGAAATCCTCAGGAGAACATGATATCATACCTTTATATTTTGCTTGCTAATGTCACAGTCCCTATACTTACTACATATGTCCCCCTGTATATTAATCAAATCTTTTCAAGAATTTCAAAAAACAAATAATCTTGTAAAGAACCTCACAAAAAAGAAAACCTTAATTCTTTTCCTTATAGGTTATAAAAAATTATATTAAATAAATAAAATGCCTATAACTCCCTTGGAAACTTAAGCTATGACATGCAGACTCAAGTCAAGATCATCAGGTCCTATGTATATTTCTTTTAACAGCAAAGCACAATTTATAAAAGCTAATTTTGTAGACTTTCAATTTGTTCAAATATAGTTTCTTTCGTAAGAAATACTTTTTTTTTTTGGCCCTACACTGATTAGAAAATTAACAAGTAAAGTTTGTTATTAGAAACCCTTCTGAGAGACACCTTTAAAGACTTTGGTATTGGGTTGGAGATATTTTTAAGAAAGATTGCAAATTAAAATTATTTGATTGATAAAATTTTTCTACAGGATTGTTTATTCGTTTTGTAATCTTGACAATGAAGATAAAGTTCATTTCTTTATGAATTGTTTTATATCTAATGATTTTTGGTACCATTATCTAAAGTGACTTGGTGTATCTTCGACCTTGGTTCAAGATAGCAAATGTCATTTTGCCCAATTTGTAGGTCTTATCTCTTGTAAGAAGACAAAAGAAATTCTATCAGTTATGTGGTGTGATATCATTTGGTCTATTTTGGTTTTAAGAAATGATGTAATTTTTAATGATACTACTTTTTGTCTAGTTTCAGTCTTAGAGTTCATTAAGCATAGATCATTGTTTTGGTTAGTATGTAAGATTTTGGGGTTTTAGTGTTACTTTTTGTATTGGTACATTAATCTTGTTTCTTGTATGGATAAATGCATTTGTTTTGTATATAGGTTAAAATACCATTTACCCCTTTTCATATTATTTATTTTGCGCAGATAAAAAAAATCCACTTAAGGATCATATGACTACAAATAATATACTTTTTTTTAAAGAATTTCTACTTTGCATTAAGGGACATGGGTTTAGCCACCTTCGTAGGGGGTGAGTGGTGAAATGGAGGGATTATTATAATCAAAAATGGAAAATTATATGGTTAATAAGGCACAAATGTTAGGAGTTAATGAACAGATTAATGGTGTCATTTTGTTGAATGGGTCAGAGGGTAAGGAGGTAAACAAAGTCCAAGAGATTCCTTTGAATCCTATCTTGTGCTTCAGTGCTTCTAACCCATCATCTCTTCCTCATGATCGCCCCTTGATAACACTCTCAAAGTTTTTAACAAGCTTCTATTTTCTTCAACAAGTAAAGCCAAGCTAATCAAGTGGCCATTGGCTCTCAAGCCTAATTTCTTAATTTGATGATGTTGAGATGGTTCCATAGACATAGTTGATAGATTATGGTGGTGAGTCCACTCCTATTCAATCTTGAATTATGAATTGCTTGGAGAATAAAATTTTGATATGGAACTACAAATGTGCTAGTAGCCTAACCCATTTTAGATATTGTAAGAAATTTGTGGAGTTGCATCACCCTATCATTCTTGTTCTCATGGAACTGAAATTTTGACCCAATAGACTTTTTAATACTTGTAAGTTATTGAGCTTAGATGATGTAAAGGCCTCTAATGGGAATGGTTTTTCGGGTAGTATTCTTGTGGCATGGAAGACAAATGTTATTTCAGTCTATATTCTTCGTAACCATCCCTAATATTTGTACCTTATGATCTCCCCCCTCCATAAAAAGGATTGGCTTTCGTGGGGTGATCTATAATAATACTTGGCATCCTAGGTTTGATGAATCCTTCATCAAAGTCCTTCCTAGGGTGTGGTTCAGTGATTACCATCCTATCTTGATTTATATGAATGGCATATGGGTAGGCACATCCACCCTAATTAATACTTGGTGTACTAGGCTTGATGAACCCTTCATTAAAGTTCTTCCTAGGGTGCAATTCAATGATCACCACCCTATCTTGATTTATGTGAATGATATGGGTAGATACATCTATCCCAATTATTTCAGGTTCAAGAGTGTTTGGCTCACTCATGAAGACTTTCCCAGTATGATGTAAAGAGCTTAGAGTACTAGGGCTCAATTCCTATTCAACTAGCTTCCCTACAAACTTTGTTGGGTATATGGAAAAATGTCTTTGGCCTTGCCTTTTCAACCTTGAAAATAAGCTTCAACAACAACTAGATTCTACCCTTTAATTGGAAGAATTATTATGGTATAAGAAATCAAGGACTAAGTGGGTGATTGATAGGGATCGTAATAAAAGATATTACCACTTGAAGACGGTTACTAGAAGGCACATAAACAAGATTGTGATACTGAAAGGGAGTGATAATGCCTAGATTGAAGACCTTAAAGCTTTATAGGATATTATAAATGCTTTTTATAAGAACTTATTCCATGATGATAGCCTTGATTATTGTTGGAATCAAACCTCATTGTCCTATCCTCTTATATCCCTTAACTTATTGAAAAGCTTATCCAATCCTTTCTCTTGGGATGAAATTCATGGTGTCTTCTTTGTTATGGCTCCCTGGAAAGCTCCAAGACTAGATTTGCTATCCCTTTGGGTTTTTCAAGACACTTGGATATTATAGGACCAACTGTTTCCAAATTTATCCAGGAGATTTAAGACCGACCTTGGTACATTGCTAGAATGAACCTAGCATATATCTGCCTTATTCCCAAGGTGTCTAAACCTGAGTTTGTCTCCCAATTTTGACCAATCTCTATTTGCCTACAAAATAATGACTAAAATGATAGCTAATCGACGGAGACCTTTTATGCCTTAATAGGGTTTGTGCCAACTAGGAGCATCCAAGATAACATTCTTGTAGCCTAAGAGCTTATTCACTCTGTAAATAAGATGAAGGGAAAGAATGAGTTTTTATTAATAAGATTGATCTCACCAAGGCCTATGGTAGGCTTAATTGGAGCTTCCTAGATAATTGCCTTAAGAATCTCAAATTTCCTACTAAATTTGTCTCCTTGATCATGGATTGTGTGTTTATCATTTAAGCAAATGTTTTGTAGAATGGATCCGGGCTTGAGTTCTTTCAGATGTTTAGAGAAATAGGGAAAAGGGACTCCATGTCCCCTTACTTATTTGTTATAACCAGATTGTCAGCTTGGGGGATTGGTGCCCTCTTACTTCGGGGAAAGGAAGACCTCAAATCCCCCATCTCATGTTTACAAATAATGTCTTGCTAGTTGGGAAAGCCTCATAGTCCCAAATGTAGTTCCTTTTGAATGTTCTAAATTTGTTCTTAAGGATGTCAAGTCAATAGATAATTATGCTAAGACTAACATCTTTTTCCCTAAAAATGTTGGCAGCCAACTTATAAGTAATTTAGTGGCTATGTTAGGATTCTATAAGACCTTTTGCTTGGGTAAATATTTGGGAATACTCATCATACACAAGGCTTCCTCTAGAAGAGATGTCTACTACCTCACTGAAAATACTCATAGCAAACTTGGTGTTGGAAAACTTTTCACCTATCTCGACAGACAGAGTTATTGTCTCTAATTTACTTTTAGCTACTTTGTCAATGTATTCTATGTTGTCTCCCTTATTCTATGACTTTCATTGAGCAGATTTATAAGATCCAAAAAGGCTCGTTTGAGGGGATATTAATCAACATAAGACGTGTCATCTTATGTCCCGGGACACAATTAGTCAACCTAAGAGTTGTTTTGACTTTGGAATCAAGAATTTGAGACTTATGAATCAAGCTTTCTTGGTAGTTTAGAACCTCTATGGACACCTTTTACATTGAGGTTATGGAGGTAAAGCATGGTAAAAGTTGACAATCCTTAAGTGAGTTGGTGCTTAAGAGTGGCGATCCTTTTATTTAGAAAGCTTTGGTAAAGGTGTGTCCGAAGCTTCATTAAGGAGAGACTTGGATTGTTGGTGATTGCAATAGTGTTTGTTTTAGTCCCATTCTTAGCTATAATCCTTCCTTTTTTTGTACCAATTGATTAATAATATCACTTCTAATTTATAGGGTGAATGAATATGTTCATCCCAATAGTAATTGGAATTGGGATATTTTTGACTCCTTTCTTCCTCAACAAGTGCTTAATTAAATTCGGGCTTCCCTTATGCCTTTGGATCAGTGTGGTCCTGATCGACTTGCTTGGGCAGGTGATAGAAATGGCCAATTCTCAGATTCTAGTGTTGATTCTCTATTTGATAATCATGATCAGGGTCTTATTAATCTTATCTTTAAAGAAAATGAGGCCATGGAGATGCCTTGTCTTCTCTTTGCCATGATCATGAGGAATTTACCCTTCTTGCTATGAGGGACTATCATAAGGTTTCCTAGGTTTGGACTAAGCTTATTCCCCCTACTAGTTGGTTAGCTTTCTTTTCTAGGGGCTTGAAGGGTTGGCTTATGGCTAACCCGAACACTTATCTTAACGATAATCTCCACTTCTTTGGTCTAATTCCTGGGCTAGTATTTGTTAGCTTCTTTGGATATGTAGAAATAAAGAGGTTTAGTGTTGAGACTTTGGTAAATGTACCAACTTTCGTTGTAGTTTTGATGAGTAAGTAAGAGTATCGTATCCGTAGGGACTTGTATAATAATTGGTAAAATAACAATCTAAATTTGTAAATTCACTATAAAACTATAATATATTCATAAACATGCACAAATGTTTGTTATTGATGGAAGATGTTGTGGTGATAAAAGTATAAAATTGAAGTAAATATAAACAAAAATGTTGGGATTAGGTTTCACCATCCTCCCTCTTAAGTATATATTATCCCTTTTTATGTGTTTACATATAAATATCAGGTCAATGCAACATTAATGTCACTAAACCCGATCCCTCAATATCAATCCTTTGACTATTTGGTGAAAGCCTTTACACACAACTAAAAAAACCCCAAACAACTACCTCAAATTAGCGACCACCACATGCCGTCGCTAAATAGCGACCGTGTTAGCGACCGCTTCATGTCAAAAGGGGCCTAAGAGTTATTAGCGACTAAATTAGCGACCGGTATCAAACGCGGTCGCTAATCCTTGTCAACACCGTCGCTAGAAGGGTCGCTATATTTTAGCGCCACCATTTTTTCTTTCCCGCCCTGGTTTTCAGTTGGCGGCAAACAGTTGCGACGGTCAACTACCGTCGCTAATGTTCCCTCCAACTATAGCGACGGTCAATCTGCGTCGCTATAGTTTATAATAGTGACGGATCTACAATACCGTCGCTAAGGTGTAGGAGTTAGTGACGGTTAGGCGATACCGTCGCTAATTTTTAGGAGATTAGTGACGGTTACGCGATACCGTCGCTATTTGTGAAGAGGTTAGTGACGGTAGGGTCTACCGTCGCTATGTTTTCGTCTTCCCTCCAAACTATTGAATTCAAATACTTGGAAGGTAGTGACGGAGGTGTAAAACTGTCGCTAAGATTCAGGATATTAGTGACGGATTCGTCCGCCCGTCGCTATGTATTTCACTTCCCTCCAATTTTTCCTTTTAATGATTGAAGTTAGTGACGGTGGGTTGAGGCCGTCGCTACGGTTCAGGGGATTAGGGACGGGGTTGGTGTACCGTCGCTAATATTCAGGAGATTAGTGACGGAATTGTGCTCCCGTGGCTAATATTCAGGAGATTAGTGACGGAGTTTGTATGCCGTCGCTGAGGCTTTCGGTCTTCCCTCCTAATATGTAGGGACGACAGTAGCGACGGGTCGGGCCGTCGCTAAGTATAAAACTTACTCGATCAGAACCTTCTCTGTCAAACACTTTCTTCCCTCCCCTGAATCCCTAACCCCTTTTCTCTCTTCGAAAGCCTGCAGCGTTCAATCTCCACCGTGTTCAGCCTCCACCCTGTTCGAAAACCTCCACCGATCAGAACCTCGACCTCCAAAACCTCCACCGAACCTCCACCTCCACCGAAGCTCTACCTCCACCTCCACCGAAGCTCTACCTCCACCGAACCTCCACCTCCACCAAACCTCCACCTCCAGCGAACCTCCACCTCCACCTCCACATCCACCGAACCTCCACCTCCACCTCCACCGAAGATCTACCTCCACTGAAGGTACACCTTCCCCGCCTCCGTGAGCCCCTCTGTATTCAGGCTTCGTCCTCCACCTCCACCTCCACACTCTCTATAGCCATCGTCTCCCTTATCTGCATTGAAGGTATGCAGACTAGAACAATGTTTGATTCTGCATTCTTTGTGTATATAGTGTTGTCTTTTATTTCCTTAGCCTCGTTTGTTCAATTCCATTAGTTGCACTTTTATGTATTTCACGTTAATTTATATAACTCGAACCCAGTACTAAAATGTTTCATAAATCATGCAGTGAAACTCACTGCGCTGGTCGGGGATAAAAAAAGAGTTATTTTTCTTAATTAAGAACATGCTTAATACCGTTATAAGATACTATTGAATTGTACCATCTATGTTACTGAATAAATAGGCAGCTAGGGTCAGAGCAGAAAGAAGGGAAAAATGTTATAGAAAATTTTTACTGAATAAATACAACCATTTTACATGATTTTTCCCCCCATAATGGTAGATGTGGAAGGTAACTTACTCCGTTAAATTCTAAAAGGGAGTTGAAAAATACATAGACGGCTTGCATATTTCCGTTGCACAAAAACAAGTCGTTGATCCTTTTGTTGGAAGGAGTTTGAAGATTTCTTGAAAGATGATGAATACTAACAATTAGATGACAAGTTGACCAAATCTCATATTTGTGTATCTGAATTACCAAACAGATGTATAATTGGATGTGAAATTTTATCCCTCCCACAGTTTTCCCGAGGATTGAAATTCTGCGAATAGATGCTGCAAAAATTTAATGCAGTAATCAGCTGAGATGTTACTGTAGCAATTGGATATCCTCATATATGCCTACACTACTAATCTTTTTTTCTCAACCTGCAACTTATTGTTGAATGCTATAATTAAATCACAGAACATATAGTAAAAGCAGCATGTCATAATTTATTTTGTGATAACTATGTGTAAATTATACAACTAGAAACAATTCTATTCAAGCTGTTTAGTCATGTTAAGCTTTCCTCACTCCTTTCAAAAAAAATATGAGAAGGAATTTAGATTTTTTCCATCAGCTCAATCTGTAATATTGCCAGGTGACAATGAGCAATAATTCTATGATAATTAATTGTGTGCTAATTAATATGGTGTGGAAGCATGAGGTTACTAATCTACATGGCACTAATTTAAGACTTACATCGTGAGGTAGTCCACAGTTAATAGGAGAATTGAAAATCGTAGAAGGGTTCCATTTGCTGAAAATAACAAAAGAATCATCATGCGCCATGGCTTCTACACTCTCCAAATGCTCCTTATTTGTGTGATAGTTTTGTTCTTTAGCCTCACTGAGCACATCCAAGGAAGGATTGGTCACAATATGGCTCTTAGAATCAGATTCAACGGGGTTCCAAGAACCCAGTTGGCTCAAATTGTGATTTGCTTCCCCTCCACATTGCTTAGATTCATCAACAAGTCCACGAGTCCTCATCTTCTCTCTTGTCCTCTCTCTTGCCCTCTCTCTTGCCCTTTCCCTGCACTCCTTAGCAAGAGGATGAGATGCACTCTTTCTACAATTCTTCATGCTCTTTTTCTTTGGAACCCTCTCTTGTTGTTGTTGATTTCCGCTTACTACAACCTCATCAAGGCTAGACACACCTTCACATTCCGAAGTTGAAGAAGCACTCTTAGCACCACCACGACTGCTACAACTGTGATATTGATCATTCTTGTTATTCTTCATCATCGTTTTCTTTTCTCTTGCAAGCTTGTTGATTTCAACTTTCGCTTGGTTTAGCAACCACTCAACGGTTTTGCTAGCCTTGTCAAAGCCTAGCATGTCTTGTAACCCAAAAAATCTCTTTGCAACTTCAAGGGAAAGTCTCATTCTTCTATCCCTAAGCCCTCTTGCAGTGTTGATCTTGCTGTGTCTGTCTTTCTTGGAAGGTTTCTTTCTTGGGATCTGATTATCCTGCTCTGTACTTCATGTAAAAGGCAGAGTGTTTTGTGATAAAGAAAGCCATTTAAACTGTATCCAGCAGACTTCATCCTACGAATAAGATCAATAGCATACTCCTTTTTATCTTGGGAAAGAAGAAGTCTTCTGAGGAGCAGGTTACAAATTTGGGACCGTAAACCAAAACCTTTGTCAAGAGCATAAAGGAAGATGTCTACTGCATCATCCAGCCTCCCTTCCTTACAGAGACATTTGATCAGATGTACACAACTTGTAGGATTGATAATGATGTCTACGTGCAATTGTTTTAATAATTTAAAATTACAAACAATTTTGTTAGTTTCTTTTTTGTATGAAAAAGGTTAGAAAAAGTTATTTTTTCCGATCGAGTGAAACTTTAAAGAAGATTTAGGTTTGGACAGTCACATTTCTCACAGCTTAGTGAATGTTTATATTTCCAATCATATGAGGATTAGCCCAAAGTTCCTGAATCTATTTGGTCACACCAGGCCCAATTGATTGCCAAAAAAATTGGAAGAACCCAGTAGGGTAGCCATCTGGCCGTGGGGCCTTCCGAGGGTCCATCAAGAGCAAAGAGTTGTGAATTTCCTCTTTAGAATGAATGGCTTTAAGATTCAGATCAGATATATTAGTAATTTGGGAGAAAGATATCATAGTTTGTTCTAATCTCTGAATATGCTTTCTTACTGTAAACGTTTTAAAGAAGTGGTTCTGAACTCTGTCTTCATCATCAATCCAATTTCCTTCTCCATCTCTAAGTATACTTATATGATTTTCCCTTCTTCTGTTAATTACTTTCTGGTGGTAAAACCTTGTGTTCCTGGCACCTTCACTAATCCATTGCCTCCTTGATTTTTTATGCCAAATTAGTTCTCCCTGCAGCAAGGTTTTGTCCAATTCAGCTTGCAATTTTTTGTCCAAACTATCCAGGAAAGGGTAATATCCAGGTTGAGAACTTATTTTGTTTTGTATACCCTCAATTCTTCTGATCAGGATTCTTTTCCTCTTGGCAACAGAACCAGAGGTATTAATACTCCACTATTTAAATGCAGTCTATAATTAAGTTGATTGGAGCAGATTCCTCCTCTTTCCAGCTAGATTCCACAGGCTTTTGTATAGATGAATCAGTGAGCCAAGCTCTGTAGAATCTAAATGGTCTCTCGACCTTCCAAGATTGGTGAGGCCACAATTGTAGTCAAATAGGATGATGGTCAGATATACCACTCTTGGTAGGATTTTGAGTTCAGATTCAGCGTATAAGGATCTCCAGGCTGTATTACAATAAGCCTTGTCCAGTCTTTAAAGGATTCTGTTTTGATTTTTAAACATGGCCCCTCTCCATGTAAATCTAGGCCACACAAAAGCCAGGTCCACCAGCTTTTGTTCTGTAAATCTATTCTGTTTATATTGTCATGAGGGCTGGCATGTATTCCAACAGACCTTCTATCATCTCCAACACTCCAACAGCCCCTTTAACACTCCGATGGAAACCTTTTCTTCATCTTTTCTTGCTATTTTGAGACTCACATCAGTAGTTGATACTTCCTAGTTCCTAGTTGTTTTGTTGTGTTAAAAGATTTTTTGCTTCTGTATTTCCTTCATTTTAGATCCTTGGGACAGTTGTTATCACTGTTTTCAATTTACAATTATGCAATTAGATTTTTTGATTTTCAATTTTTATGTATTTGTATATTTTTTTAATTTCTCATACATGTCTACATAATATATTTTTTTATTCTATCCCGCGATAGGATAAAAGCTGACTTGCAATGCGATACGTGATGCCGCTATCCTGGTTTTGGGTTTTGCCACGACGCAACGCGATCTAGGATTAACTACGTAGGTTTTCTCAAATGAAACAGTTCCTTAGTAAAGTCTCTAAAGTCTAAATAAGTTCAAGTGAATAACACTATAGTAAAAAATATACATTTTTTAGATGATATCAATGGCAATAAATAAGGTTAACTACTTTTATTAGTTAATGTGAATTGACTTTTTTTGCTTATATTCAAGGACGGAGGTTTGTAAGGTAGTTTTTCCAAGTAACCCTAATTCAATAACTTTTTCCCCTCACATAATTCTAATTATATTTATAATATCACACGTCCTTATATTGGTGTGAAAAACCAGCTTTTGTTCTCAGGGAATTGGATATTAAGGTGTAAAAACTATAAGTTGGATTCAATTAAGTTAACTTTAATCTCCATTGTTTTCCAAGTAGCCAGTAATCCACCAGAAAATCCAGCACCATCAAAACTAGCAAAACCATCATAGTCTAAGGACCCAGATTTTCTTGAGTCTATTTGTTTCACACCGAGTTTCCATGATTACTAAAATATCAGGTTGATAAGAAGTAACAAATTTCTAGAGTTTTAGGGTTTAGGGTTTAGCATTTAGTGTTTAGGGTTTAGGGTTTTAAAACGTTTAATAATGCAAATGTAGTCTCTGTTGCGTGTCTCATGGACTCATTCTCATGTGGATCCCAAGTGTCTAGATCACTAAGAAGTCGTTGCTGTGTAATCTATAATTTGCTTTGCGTGTCTCTCTTTGTTTAGTTTCCTTGCTACTTGTAACTGTCTAACGACTTCTTGGTTTGTCATGCAGAGTAACACACATCACGCGTGGTCTCTGATCGTCTCTCTTCAGCTCCATATTTATCGCCCACTTTTTTCCCTAGGTAATCCCTAACACTGACTTTCTCGATATATGTATGCATGTCAGTTGTTGTTTGTTAGTTGAGAGCAAAGCTCATTAGGAACTGGTTTTGATGTGTTTATAATGTGTTTTATGCATGTGTAATGTTGTTTGTTAGTGGAGAGCAGAGCTCATTAGGCGATGGTTTTATGTGCTGATAACATGATTTTTTATGCATTTGTAATGTTGTTTGTTAGTGGAGAGCAGAGCTCATTAGGCATTGGTTTTGTGTGCTGGTAACATGATTTATGATGCATGTGTAATGTTGTTTGTTAGTAGAGAGTACATCTCATTAGGCATTGATTTTATGTATTGATAACATGATTTGGTGTTCGTAACTCTGAATATCATATACAATGCGTATGATATGTTTATTTATCTATACTGGGAAGTTTTCTGTATGTAACAGGCCGTTTGTAAATTTGGGAAATGTCTAGTTTACAGGGGAGACTCTGCCAAAATTTCGGCAGACTCCCTTTCTTAGGGAACTTAAAAAATGAAACTCAACTTTAATAATATAGGGTTTAGTCGTGTGTGTACCCATTAGATTCCCGTTCAAGTTTCAAAACAACCGGTTGATGTACCGTGTTGTGTTGGATCTTGAATTGTCCCGGTTGGACAGTTTGGTATGAATTTGTAACCTGTAGGGCGTAACCCATCAATGTTGTATGTGGTCTATCTGGAGACGTTGAATGAATGTTCATTTGAAATTTTGGCTATGGTATTTCGTATTGTCCCCAGGGTGCATGTCTGCGTGCAGAGTTTCATACCGTACGTATCTCTGTGTACTCGGGGACCAATGCGAAATGCTGCCGAAATTTCAAATGAACATTCGTTCAACTCAAGATAGACCGCATACAATTATGGGATGGGTTACGGATGGTTGCATATTCATCCCGAATGGGATAGGGCCCCACCAATTTGCAACATCAAAGAGATAGAAAGTGATTCACAACCGATAGTCAAATAAAATTACAATAATTTAAAGTAACAGAAATCGTGCTTGTTAGATATTATAAATGGAGGTACCGGCAAATCGGCGATGGATGTACAACCGACTAGATCGCAATCGGCGAGTGACTGAGGAGTTTATGATGGGGCTGTTGGAGTTTATTCCGTTCGCTACGGCAAACACGCCTGGATTTGAAGTGACTCAGAAGATCCGTTGTCCGTGCTCAAGGTGCAAATGCATGAGTTTTGAATACGCGGATGATGTCATGTGCCACCTAACTGAGAAAGGGTTCATGGAAACATACCACTGCTGGTACAACCATGGTGAGCAGTTACCGCGTAGACCGTCAGACGTAACCGTGCAACAGTCTTACTACGAGGTTGGAGGAAACAGGGATACGTACAACAACATAGAACAAATGGTGATGGATCATGTTGGACCCTCCACCGGGCGTATGCTGGAACATAATGACCAAGCAGGTCATGGGGACTCTGACAATGTAGAGGAGGATCCTAATCCGGAGGTGAAGAGATTTTATGATTTGTTGGCGGCGGCTCAGACTCCATTGTGGGACGGGTGCAACAGTCACACTGAGTTATCCGCCTCCCTAGCTGCTTTAAGCCTAAAGGCAGATTATAATCTTTCTGGAGGTTGTTTTGATAAGATGGTCAGTCTGATGGGTTCCACCATGCCTAGTCATCACAGAATGCCAGCAAACCTGTACCGTGCTAAGAAACAAGTGGCAAACTTGGGGTTGGGTTGTGTGAAGATAGAGTGTTGTGTTGGTGGATGTATGCTGTTCAGAAATGAGTTTGCAGATGAGAGTGTCACAAAATGTCTGCATTGTAATGAGGAACGCTACAAGACCGTTAAAAGGAGAGGGAAGGTAACCCGGACGGCCAGGAAGAAAATGTGGTACTTCCCTATAACACCGCGTCTTCAACGCCTGTATGCCTCATTGTCCATGGCAAAACACATGCGTTGGCATGCTCTGAACCGAACACAAGAGGGGTTTCTTTGCCATCCTTCCGACGGGAAAGCATGGAAGTGTTTGGATGAGCTATATCCGGACTTCTCTGGCGAGCCGCGAAATGTAAGACTTGGCTTATGTACTGATGGGTTTAACCCTTTCGGTCAATACGGAAGGGCTTACTCTTGTTGGCCAGTCATCCTGACCCCATACAATCTGCCACCTGATATGTGTATGAAGAGGGAGGTCATGTTTCTATCTATACTGGTTCCAGGACCCAAAAATCCAAAGGCGAACATAGACGTGTTTTTGCAACCGTTGGTTGAAGAGTTATCACAGTTATGGGATGTCGGGGTAATGACATACGATGCGTCTTTGAAGAACAACTTTATGATGCGTGCTGTTTTGATGTGGACTATTAACGACTTCCCGGCCTATGGTATGCTTTCTGGATGGTCCACGTCTGGGAAGCTAGCTTGCCCTGTATGCATGGAACATACCGGGGGGGAATCACTCCCTGTTAGTGGCAAGACAAGTTTCTTTGACTGTCATAGAAAGTTTCTACCGTTGGATCACCCGTTTAGGAGGAACAAAACCGCTTTTAAGAAAAACAAGGTTGTCAATGAACCTCCACCCCGTAGGTTATCTGGTGCACGGGTTTGGCAGAGGGTCGAAGAGTATCCTTACATCTGGGACAAGAGTGTTAAGGAGTTTGCGGGTTACGGTAAGGAACACCACTGGGTGAAGCAGAGTGTGTTGTGGGATTTGCCATATTGGAAAGACTTGTTGTTAAGACACAACATTGATGTCATGCACACTGAACGTAATGTTTTCATGAATATTTTTGACACTGTTATGGACATCAAAGGGAGAACAAAGGACAACGAGAAGAGTCGTCTAGACCTTCCGATTTGGTGTTCTAGGAAGGAGTTGGAGTTGAGGGATGCGGGACGTGGAAGAATGTTTAAACCCCATGCAAAGTATGCTTTAACTAGACCATAACAGATTGCTGTGTGTATTTGGATGAATGGGTTGACCCTGCCTGACGGATTCGCTTCTAACTTGAGTAGATGTGTCGACGTGAAGGAGGGCAGGGTGTTTGGCGTGAAAAGTCATGATTGCCATGTGTTTATGCAACAACTACTCCCGTACGCGTTTCATGCCTTACCGAAGCCTATTTGGAAACCGTTAGTGGAGTTGAGTCACTTCTTTAAGGAGTTGACGGCTACTTCGTTGAGTGTGGAGAAACTTGTGAAGATGGAAGAAACTATCCCGGTATTGATTTGTAAGTTGGAGCAGATTTTTCCACCAAGTTTCTTTGACTCCATGGAGCATTTGCCTATCCATCTACCGTACGAGGCCTTGGTTGGTGGCCCAGTGCAGTATCGTTGGATGTATCCATTCGAAAGGTGAATGCTTGGTGAACTCTTTAATTTCATTGCAAACACTTCTTATAATAGTATTTTTTAACTTAACACCATCTTGTTAATGATGTTGAAGATTCTTACGCTCTTTAAAAGATAAAGTGTCAAACAAAGCCTGCGTTGAAGCTTCAATTTGTGAGGCATACTTAGTCGAAGAAATGACAACCTTTGCTTCTTTCTATTTTCCGACGGAGATAGAAACTAGAATGAGTAGAATTCCCCGCAATCTTGGGGTAGCCAGCCGCACAGGGTTTGATGAACAAACGTCGATTTTCAACTATCCTGGTCACCCGGGGGGCAGGCTCACAAAATGTTACATTGATGAGAAAGATCGAAAGGCGGCTCACTTGTACATTCTTCTCAATTGCCCAGAAGTGGAACCCTTTATTGAGTAAGTCATAGAAGTTATATTATACATTCTTAACGTAGCTTTTATATTAAACTCATTTGTTTCTTTCAATAGCTTATACACAGATATGCTAAAACTTTCGCAAAATGATTTAACTGATGACCAAATTCATAGTGAGGTGTCATCCAAGTTCATCGGTTGGTTCGCGCAACATGTAAGACCCGTATACCAAGTGTTTTTAAGCCTATTTGCTTCTAACTCCCGTCAATATGGTAACAATGACCTACTTCTTATGTTGTACATAGATACAAGACCCTAACAACCATATTGAAGATTCTTTACTCCAAGCCCTTTCTTGGGGGCCGGTGAAGACTGTTAAAAAATGGCCTATTTACTACGTAAATGGCTACAAGTTTAATATTCTTCAATGGAGTGAAGGGATGCGCACCCATAACTACGGGGTTTGTGTTAAAGGCACCGCCGGTCAGTTGGAAGAAGACTTTTATGGAGTGCTGACGGAGATTGTTGAAGTTTCATTCTCTGGACGACTAAGAAGAGATATTGTTCTATTCAAATGTGATTGGTTCGACAACACAATCGGTGTTGGAACAAAGGTTGACAACAACTACGGCTTAGTTGAGGTCAAGAAGAATGGTAGATATAAAGGGTTTGATCCTTTCATTTTTGCCCAACAAGCTGAGCAGGTTTGTTACACCGACTTCCCGGGAGGACATCGGGACTGGTATGCAGTAATCAAGGCCAAGGCCCGAAGTCAGATCACTGACAATGTCTCCGAGGAGGTTGATGACGCTTATCAGCTTGCACCACACGAGCTCAACGATGCCAATTTGTTGTTCAACATTGATCCAGTCATAATGGATGAGACACTCGCCACTACGGGGGGTGAACACATTGACAAAGACCTTGTCTCTCGATCAAAACGGTCTAGGGCTGATTTGGATACTGATGAACTTGTTCAAACAGATTACCACAGGGACACTGAAACTGAGGGGGAATTTGAAACTGAAACAGACACAGAGTATGTAGTTGTTAAACATATATACATAGGTTTATATATATCCTGAGACTAACCTTTTTTGTTCATTATTTTATCCACAGATGACGGGACGTCGACTGCCCTTCAGTAGGGGTGGTGGGTCCAGGACCCCGGCTTCCCGTCTGGGGACTCCTACCCCAGGGCAGGAGACCACTCTATCACCACCACAGCGGACCACTCCATCACCACTACAGCAGACCACTCCATCACCACTACAGCAGACCACTCCATCACCACCACCACAGCAGACCACCCCATCACCCCCACAGCTGACCACCCCAGAGCAGACTCCTGGAGTTGGTGGCTTGGAGGACCATGGCCATCAGGTGACTCCACCTCCGGCATCCCCTCTGCCCATGTTGGTACCCGTGCCGGCCGGAGACGAGTAAGTGACTAAACCTCAAATACTTTTATGTTATTTGTATGACACTTTATATTAAACTTTAGTAGAAAGACTTGTTGGTTTATTGGATGTTACTTTAATTAGTACTTGTATAGATTGAATTGTACTGGGCACTCTTCTGTTTGTAACAGGGTAACTATTTAAACTCGGAAATGTTACATTTACAGGGGAGACTCTGCCGAAATTTTGGGTGTCTCCCTAGATTGTGTGTTGTTTTACTCCTAACATAATTGTTGTCATTACAGCTTTGTTGATAGTAGTCGCACTACCAAAGCGATTACTAAGGTTTTGAAGGCCCAGTGGGATGGTCCATATATATCTTGGACAGATGCTGGGAAGGTTGTGCAAGATAGGTGGTTTGACACCTTCTCGGTAAGTTCCTAGCTCATTTATTGTGACTTGATTTGTAAAATAGACCTGTTATTAATTTTGATTTCTCAATTCATTTTACAGCGTGATTACCAGTGGGCGGAGGGTATGATTGATGAGATTAGGAAGGTCTTTGCCACAAAGACCTCCAAAATCATCAAGAGTACCCTTTGGAAGGTGAGGGACAAGGGTGAGCGCCCTCGTTGGATCCCGGAGGACCATTGGGACGGGATGGTCCAGAAGTGGGGCGGGGTCCCATTCCAGCAGGCGAGTGCTCGGAATAGGGCCAACAGAGCCGCCGATGCTGCAGCCTCGGTTTACACTGGGGGTAGCATTTCAACCCTCGAGCACAAGAAAAGATTTGTAAGTATATTTATGTTAAACATTTCTATTATCATTCGTCTTACATGTTTACAAATAATAATCTCAATGTTTTTTGTCCACCACAGGAGCAGAGGGAGCACCGGGAGCCTTCTTTGTTTGAGGTCATGCAAATGACCAAGAAGAACAAAGCCGGTGCATGGGTAAACCAGAAGACTACGGAGCTAGCGGTATTTACTTATAACTGACATATGCTTATAATTTACAAATCAACTTACTAATCCTATCGTTGTTTTTGAATTTACAGGAGGCGTATCAGGCCAGGAGGGCCGAGAAGGAGGCGGACCTGGTGGCTTCCACTCCTGAAGGGGAGGTTCCTCCCACCCTATCTTGTTCTGACGACAACGCCATCTATATGGAGGCTGTTGGCGGTGTGAACAAGAAAGGGAGGGTGTTTGGATTGGGTGGCGTCGGCACGCAGCTGGCGAAAAAGGGGAAGACCCCTTCCTCTTCGTCTTCCTCTGGTCTTCCGACTGAGGTCGTTCAGGTAATTCAAAACCTGAACGATGAGCTACAGGAGGAGCGACGTCAGAGGCAGTTGCTGTTGGAGCGGCACGAGGCGGACCGACAGAAGGCCGAGGCGGACCGACAGCGGGCCGAGGAGCAGCACGCCGAGACTCGTCGGCAACTTGCTCAGCAGCAGGAGCTACTGATGCAGTTGATGGCGAGACTACCTCCCCCCACTTCCCAGGCGCCCCCACCACCACCCCAGGATCCCCCACCACCTTGATTGTAGTTCTTTTATTTATACACATTGTATATTCGATTTTTAGTTATGTTATATTTTCATTCAGTATTTAGTTTGTTATTCTTTATTTATTATGTCAATATTTAATGGTAATTACATTCAAATCACAAAGCCTTTCTACCTATCATTAATAATTCAACCTATTTCATAAATTAATTTAATCTATTATTTTGTTTTTAATAATAATTCATTACTTCAAAAAAATTATTTTAATTTAATTATAAAATTTTATCAGCCAATACAAAATATAAAATATTAAGATATTTTTAAAGTTAAATTAACAAAACCAGTCAATATTGAATCAATTTTAAAAAAATTTAAAAATTCTCGTTAGCGACGGTCCTAGCGACGGACGATGTGGTCGCTACCTGACAACCACTAGCGACAGGAATCCTTAGTCGCTACATCGCAACAACTAGCGACGGAAAAGCGTGGTCGCTACATCGCAACCACTAGCGACGGAAATGTATTGGTCGCTACATCGCAACCACTAGCGACGGAAATGTATTGGTCGCTACATCGCAACCACTAGCGACGGAAAGGTGTGGTCGCTACATCGCAACCAATAGCGACGGAATGTATTGGTCGCTGTATCACTACCTCTAGCGACGGCATGGGGTGGTCGCTGGTGTCTGTTAGTAGCGACGGGGTCTCGAGGTCGCTGTATGGCAACACTTAGCGACGGCTGCAGTTATTGGGGCAGAGACGATTTTAGCGACGGCCGTACTCCGTCAATAAGATAGCGACGGCATGTATGTGGTCGCTGATGTGTTTTCGACGAGGGTTTTAGCGACGTCCACTTTCCCGTCTGCGAGGCCGTCGCTAATGGTTTTAGCGACGGGTATTCCATTGATTAGCGACCACTTGTGTCCGTCGCTAACAGTTGTTTTTTTAGTGGTGACATTACTCTGACTTGGACTTAAGCAACTAATGTGTTATGCCTTATCTTTGGACACATAACTCATTGGGTGACCTTGGTCCATTTCCTGTTCGAAAGCATTTCCCAATGACAAATCAAAACGAAAAATATTGTAATGTTCTTCTTAAACAAGCATAGAGTATAGGAAAGAGTCACTAACATTGATGCACATACATAAATCTCTCTTTCACTCTCTTAACTAGTGTTTAATCTCTCTTTCACTCTGATATTATGCTAGTCCAAAGTGGAACCTAGTATTGTAAACATTGGCTCAATGAGAGTGCAATGTCTTCAACCTCGGTGTCCGAAATTCTCTTTGTTCTTATTTTGGAACTGGTGGTGGTGGTTGCTTCTGGGACGTGGCAAAGACTTTCTCCTTTGCTTCCTTTACCTTGGACTGCTAGAGCTCCTGGAGTTCAGTTTGCAGTTGCTGAATCAACTCATCCCTTGGGTCAGGATGTGTGATCACTGTTGTCCTTCCTTGTGGCGGGTTCGACCCTGGGGTTTCCATAATCCCTGTGTTGTATTCTAGCATGCATGGTTCTATACGAGTTACGTCTTGGATGTGTTCCTCTGGCGTGGTAGGTCGCCTAAATGGATCCATACTTGACTTCTTGTTTCTATAATGTGTGGTATATAGGTCCCATTAGTATACAGGGGATTGCGTGACTAATCTCTCAATCAGTGTTTAATCTCTCTTTCACTCTAATATTACGCCAGTTCAGTAGAGAATCTAGTATTGTAAACATTGGCTCAGTGGGAGCGTAATGCTTTCAACCTCAGTGTCTGTAATTTTCTTTGTTCTTGTTTTGGAACAGGTGATAGTGGTAACTGTAAAGATTCTTCAAAGATTAAGTTATTATGTTATCAGAGCGTTCAGAGTAATAAATGACTTGTCATATCATTATAAATGATGGTATTTATAGTCTTTGTAGAGGTACAATTCATGATTTGATGTGTGTCAGGTGACTAAGTTACTTATGCGGTCAAGTTATAGTCTGTATTCGGAGTCTCTGACCTACTTGCAGGTTTTTGGTTGATATTCATACAATTATAATACCGGTTATACTTAAAAGCGGTTTATGTAAGTTTATTAAGTGCCTTTTTATTTTTACCTTTAACATGAATGTCATCTCTTAATTTATTGGACCGGAATTAATATTGGATGAAATACTTTCACCTAGTTGGTCACTGTTACTATTTTCAAAACATTACAAATAACTAGTAAACTGTTGACCACGAAGTTAACCTTAACGGGTTATTTCCGCAATATTATGATTTTGAAATTCTTCAAAGTATTGTCGTAACTGCATGTAATTGCGGCTGTATTGGCTGCCCTTGGTCTCAAATATCCACAATTTGAGCATTCACTGTGTAACCGCAAGAAGTTCTCCGGTATCAAGGGAACGATCGATGCAATTGCGATTTGACGAAAAAGGTTAAAGGGGTCTTTTCAATGGTTTAGCAAGGCCACCTGTCAGCAGAGAAAGTGCCAATAGGGACCCAAACAGCAAAGCAAGTATTGGCAAAATGGCAATAGCATCCTCTCCCCACTCAGATAACATATTTAATGGCATGTGGCCAAGAGGCCCACCAATGAGACACTTATCTTACTTCACAGTTCACAGCAGAAAACTCAATCTGGGATTGGAATCATAATGCTCTTACCTGTTAAATTTTATTGGGAAATTAATTTGTATTTTTACGCATTCTATTCAATTAATTGAGTCAATTTTTTTTTTTCTGATAATTTAATTTTATATGAAACCATCTTCCCGATTCATGTTCGTATATATATATTCACGTAAAAAAAAAACAAATTGTTCTATGTTGTTTCATTAAAAGCAAAAGCAACCGGCCAGCATAAGTAGTTACAAACAAATATAGCAGATTATGTACACATCAGTGCTCATGGGCAGGCTGGTCCAGATAATAAAACCACTTGGGACTTTAATAGGATTGAATTTCTTACTCTTTAATTATGGTACTCACAGATCATCTGATAATGGATTCAACTTCTTCCACTACTGGACCAAAACATCACTTAAGAGAAAATATTTCAGTTGGTCTAAGGTTTATAATACATATCTTAAAATTTTTATAGATGTTAATTTAAAAATATTATGTTATCTCTTTATTAATTAGTTTAAATTTCAATAGTTATAATATTGTAATATTGCTGCTAAATAGTTTCTCTTCTCTGCATGCTGGTCCTGAGAAAAGGTGGTACCATATGCAAACAAAATTAATTGATGTATAGCTATGGCTACCTAAACAGTGTGTGAGATCTGGTTGTCTAAGCACTCAATTCGTCATAAAAATAGGAAAAAAAATGAGAAATGGTGGGAAATGTTGGCTCTTAGCGACTTATTATCATTGGTATATCTGATTTTTGCAATTACATGTATGTAATGTAACCATTTTTATAATCATCACCCCATATATTCACATATCTCTGATATAGCCGTCGCGCAGAAAGTGGTGTAAATGCTGATATTTCCTAATTTCTGTTTCACAACAGAAAGAATATTGATTGAGAGGTGGAGTGAATGATGATAACAATAACAAGGAATTGAGCTAGCAAGCATGTGGCGCTTTGCAATTGCGTAATCATTAATATCGGCTCTGCATCAAAGTTATTGAAAAGTTAGATTTCATAGACTCTTTTGAGTACAGAACACAAGAGAAGGGACCATAGTGCGAACTGGGCTTTGAGATTCCCCTCTTTTTCTATACTTTTTTAATGAAATAATATAAATAAAGATTAAAGACGAGATACAATGATCCAAGAAGAGAAAAAAAGAGATAAAGAAAGGAGAAAATACATAAAGAAAAAGTGCGTTTTTGTCAATTTATATAAATAAAAAGAGTTCTTAACAAACAGAAACTTTGAATATAATTAATGTTCTCACAGTATCATAATATAGAAGATAAAGGAATAACATAATAAAATCATATCCTCTTCCTCAGAAATTAAATCATATCTCATAAATGATAGATATTCACGTAAAATTTATAACACTTTCCTTTAGACACCCTTTAAAAAAGTGTCTTGTCAAAACTTTATTAGGAAAAACCTTTACTAAAAATATACTACCTCCGGTTTCAAATATAAGCAAATTTTAGTGGAATTTTTTTGTCCCTTAATATATGTAAAATTAGACTTTCCCAATATCATTAAATGCTTGTTTACCAAATATGTCCTCATCATATATATTTCCAATGCCACTAATTCTTTATATAATAAATGATACTAAGGGCATTTTAGAAAATTAAATCAAATATGTGGTAATATTAATGCAAATAACTACCTCCAACTACTATTCTTAATATGTGTGAAGTTAGGTATATTTGCTTATATTTGGAACCGGAGGTAGTATCTTGTTATAATCTTACTAGAAAAATCATGTGGGATACAAAAGCTAGTGAAGGAAAAAGAGTGTATTGTTATCATAGATACCGCCTCATTAAATACTTTGCCAGGAAAATCCAATAAAGAAAAAAAACATGGTGAAGACTAAGGAGTGTAAAAATATTTTCTTCCCCTTCATTTAGACATTCATATCTTAGATGACAAAGATCAATCTTTTGTACTAGTTGTTCAAGTATTTTAGTATCTATATAATCATAACGTTCATAATATCTGTAACACCCCTATTTTTATTTTTATATTAAAATTTTGAAGGAATTAGATTATGGTTCTTTAGAACTTTTTAATCTATGTATTATTTATGATTTTTTAGAATTTTTTGTAATTTTTGAATTTTTTTAATAAAATAATATTTTTTAAATAATTTTAAATTCATATAAGTGACTTAAAATTAAAAATATTTATAAGAAAGTGAATTTAAATTATAAGAAAATTTTCTAAAATCCATTTCAAGTAGATTTATCTAAAAATTATCGGTTTGAGAAAAATTTTGATTTTTTCCAATCGTTAAAAAATTGGAAACGTATCAATAAATTTTTATTAATAGAAAATTTTAGATTTTTAAAATTTAAACTTTATATTACTTATTATAAAATTAGTGAGGACTGATATAATATCGCTAAATTTCAAAAAGGACTGATTTTGAATATTTAAAATATACCGAGTAAAAGGTTACTATTTGGCTTAATAATTCTGCCGATAGTTACTATGTAAAACACTGTGCATGTACGAAATTTTCAAAAGATGCACAGTAACCAGGAATAAAAATTCAAAAAATGCACAGTACTTTTATATTAAAATAATGGAATACATAGTAATTTTTTTCTATAAATACCGAAGGAATTCTTCTTTAGAATTCACAATTTCAGATTAAGTTTTCTTAATATAGTAGTGCTAGTGAGATAGTGGTGGAAGTGAGAGAGAGAAATAAATTTTTTTGGAAGAAGGTTCTGCTAAAATTCTAAGGTACGAATACCTCTCTAATATATTTTTTAGGGTTATTTTCATATCGTTTTTAAAAATCTATTATTATACTGGAAATAATATTATTTTAAGTTACTATTCTGCATAGTAAAACACTATTTCAATAGTAAATTACTATTCAAATAGTAAATTACTATTTAATATTACTATTTACCTTTACTATTCATGTTTTACTATTTACCGTTACTATTCACGTTTACTATTTACCGTTACTATTCATGTTTACTATTTACTATTACTATTCATAATTTACTATTTACCATTACTATTCACATTTTGCTATTTACCATTACTATTCACTATTCACTATAAAGAATTTACCATTTCTGTTTTAAGTAGTAATCTTAATTTTCATCTTGTAACTATATTAAAATGAAATTGGTATGTTTTAGAACTCGGAGACGAGACGCGTACGGATCTTCAATAACGAATTAGGATACAAGAGGTAAGGGGGAGTGAGATAAGAGTATAATATGAAAAGACATAAGAATAATGGGAGGAGTCCCCTACTCCTTTTAAATTTGATAATATTATTATTTTAAAATATTAACATTTTAACTTAAAATTTTTAATAAATTTTAAATTAAATATCTGATGTAACTAACTCTAACATACCTATGCAAGGACCTATACTTTTATAACCTATATGAATTAGACTATACCTATGCAAGGACTTGGACCACTATGACCCATATGGACTGAACTATACCTATACAAGGATTGGATTATATGGACTTACATAGACCTATACGAGGAATTGACCAAAAGGACTCAAATTGACTATATTAATAACCATTAGACTTTGAATTATAATATTTATAAATAATGCTTTATTGACTTGATTTTGATTGATATTTAATTGTGATTAATAATATTTGATGTGATTGATGATATTTAGTTATAATTAATAATGCTTGATTTTGATTGATGATTTTGTGATATGGAGTTTGAGCATATAGCGAGCATGACGGAAAGCTAAACTCAGTAAGAATTTTCTTACCTTACTCTTTAAATTTTTACTTTAAATCTTCGCTTCTTAGAAATTATTTTTATTAACTTTATTTTCAATATTTAGAATTAAAAAATTATTATTTATTTTAGAAAGAAGACATTTTATGAAAATTAATTTATAACAAATTGAGATAATTAAATCTTGAATTAAAGAAATTTTTTGTAATTTTAAGTATTTTTGGTTAATGATTTAAAGATTATTCTCTTTTAATAAAATAAAATTTTCAAAAGAAAATTATTTTATTTTTCCAACTTAATAACTAAAGATATTTGGAAATAATTGAGAATTTGATCTTGTTAAGATTCAATTTGAGAAAGATTATGTAAAAGTTTTATATGAAAAAGTTTTGAGATATTTAAGGCTTAGAAACTCAATTTCAGTGAGAATTAAAAACTGTACCAAATTTATTTTTGTGGGACAGAAATTCAGAGAATTGAGAAAATGTACAGTTTATTGAAAGGATGCTGTAAACCTTTAAGGTATTTAATAATTAAGTTTCTAAAAGCCTTAACCAATTAAATACGCGAGTAGTTCATGCATCATAAATCATTAAAGTGAAACAAAATGATATTATCTGGGGACGGATTATAGAAACCGAGGATACATTAGAGGAGGCTTAATTACAAGCCTTGGGATGAGAGGGTGTGAAAGGGTGCTTCAGGGGACCTGGGGTAGCTCCTTAGTGTCGGGTACTTTCACAATAAAAACTTTCTCAATCTGACTAGTCTCTAAGTGTTTCCATGCTAGTTGAGCTGTTCATATTATTATTATCCGGACTTATGGAACAGTGTAAACTCCTGGTTGGCCCAGTGCAAATTAAAATTTAAGGGCCCACATATATAGGTAAGTTATGATGAAGATATTGCATAACATTCATACATTCATAATTAATTGTGTATGTGATTGTGATTGATATTATTATGTATTGGTTTGTAAAAACCCTTTGTTGCTTATGTCTTATTCGGGAATATTATATTCTGTTTCTCACTCCTTTCTCCGTGTTTTTGTTTCACATGTTTTAAATTGATGGCTCAGAGGGAAGGATCGAAGAATCTCGACAATAAATATAGCACGTTCTAGAAAGGGATCCCGGTATGAATACCGTGGTCCAATGAATAAATAATGTTATTAAGTAACTGCTTCTGGGCCATGGAGTTTCCTCTCTTTCTTATAATGTTTATTTTCTTTGGATGAATGTAAAATTACTTTATAAAGTTTTAATAATATTTATGAGGTATTTCAGAAATAATGTATGTAATTTATTCTGATAGTTTCTTTTTAACAATCATATCTTTTAAAAAAATTTTTTTGTGAATTTTTCTATAATTTATTAAGGTGTAACAGAGGGTGTTACAATATCCCACATTTAGATATCCATAACTTAAGAATGTGTTTTTATTAAAATCTTACTAACATGGAAAAATCGTGGTTAATGGAAGAAAATATAATACATATAATATCACTTGATTAAATATTTAAGTTGGTGATGTCACCATTATGGATGCATTTTTCAAATGTTGTTTGAATTATTGTAGTACAAATATTTATATAATTCTATTATGTGACTATTCTATCAAATGCTAAAAATTGCACCAAAAATATTTAAATAAGAAATATGTTTGCAATCACTATGGTAATAGATCAAACATCTCACATTAACCTAATTAATTTAGTCAAACTTATACAAGCTAGTAATACTTAATCCATATTTGATATAGAACTAACAAGATATGTTAGTGTTTTGGTTGTACTAAAGTTTAGTTCTTCAGGACCAAGTTCTTTACTTTTTTCTTAAATTTGTTTATACATGTTAGACTAATGACTACATCTATCACATTAAAATACATGAAAAAAACACAAATTTATATATATATATCAGAGGATGTATCATATGAGAAATGATCTCTTATGTAAGAGTGAGAGGAGAAAATCTGGACCATACAATCATACAATGGATGGTTGAGATTAATCATGTGAGTTTTTTAAAAAGTCATGTGACCTTTTAAGTGATCATGTGACTTTGAAAAACTTTTAATCTTAACCATCCATTGTATAATTATATGGCTCAAATTCGCTCCTCTCACTCTCACGTAAAAGAACCATTCTCGTAAGATTGTTGATAAGGTGTCTATGGATCTAAATCTTAATTTTAGCAGATATGTTATAGGTTTATAAGTGATATTTATTGATAAATTAGGAACAGGTAACATGGCAATCCGCGTAAACTCAAATTCATGTACAGGTTTCCTATAAAATTCTGGAAATTCATTATGAAATGCTTCAGGATGATCATCAATATTAGGAATAAAATTCATCTTAAAATTCTGGAAAGTAAAAGATAATGCACGAAATTCAGATAAACAAAAGCTTTAAAAGGAAGTTACTTACAATAATTCTGAAGAGTACAACGATTAGCAAAACAGAAAACACAAATTTTTGAGAAGGGAAATGTTTACAAAGAACACAAAGAGAGAGAAGAGGATAGAAGGCGATGCCTTTGCTTATCTCTCGATCTCTTATTTATAATACAAGATAAGGAGCCTTCATAATATGTTATCTTATCCTTTAACTGTGAATGTCCTCATGCCGACAATTTCTATTAGCGGAGCACTTTGTCCTTTCTTTTATTGTGGCTTGCCGACACTTTTTATTGGCGTAGCACTTCTTTCTTCTTTTTTACTTTTGTCGTTTTCTGCCGACATTTCTGATTGGCTTAAAAAGTATTGTGGTAAAAACTTATCTTTACTTTATTTATCAGTATGGTAAATTATCATTTATCTTTACTTTTTACTCATATATTCCATAGCACATATCTTTATTCTCTTGAAGCTCATTTTGAGAAAATAGCTCTTCATCTACTGGAGGGATTGAAGATCCGGAGGAAGGAGTTTTTGCCTTTCCCAAGGTCTTTTGCCACTCTTCTATAGACGAAGCTGCTGCTAGTTCTGCCATAATTCTCTGTTTCTCGGCTAGAAAACTGGACGTTGTTCCAGCCTCAATAGTTGGTGAAACGGGAATGGGAGTGTTTATCTGACAGAGTCTTATCCATTCTTTAACCTTTTCTGGTGACACTAGGGCAACATTAAATTTTGCCCACCATTTAACTTTAATGGTTCTACTTAAAACTTGAAGCTTAAACAGTTCTTCTGAACTTATGGTTGAATATTCCCATAATAAAATCCAAGTGATCCCTTGACTGGCCACAAATGAAATTAGCCGGTATCCTTCAACAAAAGTAGTATTGTCTTTAAAATATTGATAACTTTTAAGGACTTCAGGAGGAAAGTTCTTTATGACTGGTCCTAGTTCATAGAACCATTTCATGAACCATCTGGGAAACTTTAGAGATATTCCTCTTTTGAACCAAACGAACCATGAATGAGTGTCTGGTCTTATCCATAAGAAAGTATGCCATGCCTTAACATAGTCATGGTAGCTGAAACTTTTTGGAAGAAAGTCTCTAGAAAATTCTCGGTGCTCAGTGGGGTTTTTTCCCCATTCTTTTTTAGAGAGTACTTTGCAAATTTTAAATTTTGAAAAGGAAATCAAACTTTCTTGTTCCTTATCAAAGTGATGTTGCAGTTCTATAGACCCCGTGTCTACTAGGATGAATTCGTAGAAAGCTCGCTTCTTTTCTTCAGATTCAAGAATAAAATGATTAGGAAATAGATTTGCTCGGGCTATTTCTTTAGGACTTAGACGAAGTTCTTCTTTTTCTAGTATTAAGATAATTGGTTTTTCAATATAATCATCAGGATTTATAAAAGGTGTCTTTTTGGTGAGGTCAGATGGTCTTATGAGTGCAGAACTTGGAAAAGAATATTGTATTCCTAATGGTGAACTTTTTACTATTTGTGTTGAGGTTTTAATGGGTGTTTGAGGACTTAATGATATCTTAGAGGTGGAAAATGAAAGTGGTAATATTCTTTTAGGAAAGCCATAATTATCACTGGTCAAGGCTACATCTTTTCCTTTTCCTTTATCAGTCATGATGAGGTTCCTGAAGAAATTCTCGGGTTAAATAATCAGGCAGTGAATTCTTTTCTCCCTTAATATGTTCGATAGTAAAATCAAAACAAGAAAGTAAAGACTGTCATCGAGCAAAAATATGTTTAGAAATTAAATTTTGAACATCTTTTTCAAATACTGAAGAAGCAGATTTACAATCAGTTCTGATTAAAAAAATTTTTAAAAATAAATCATCTTGAAACTTTAACGTACATAAAACGATAGAAAGAATTTCCTTTTTAACAGTTGAATATTTTTGTTGGGCGGAATGCCATATTCCTGAGTGATACCTTACAATTTGTTCATTAGATGACCCTGGGAGCCTTTGTTTTATTACTCCTCCATATCCTTCCTCAGAGGCATCTGTTTCTAAAATGAGTTCTGCTTCTGGGTTTGGTATTCCTAAACATGGTATTTTACGTACTAAGGTTTTAACCTTTTTAACTATCTGGGTCATTTCATCACTCCATTGTGGGGCATCTTTTCTCAATCATTTATATAAAGGTGCACAAATGGTACGGATATTTGGTAGAAACTCTGCTATATAGTTTAGACATCCTAAAAATCTTTGAAGTTGTTTTTTATCTTTAATTTCATCGGGAAATTTCTCTGCAAATTCTAATGACCTTTGAATAGGTATAATGGTTTCTTGATATATCTCATATCCTAAAAATCTAATCTTTGTTTGAAAAAGGTTAACCTTCTTAGCTGACACAACTAATCCATTTTCTTTTATTACTTCAATAAATTTTTCTAAATGTTTAATATGTTGATTTATAGTTCTTGAGAATATTAATACATCATCTAAGTATACTATAGAGAATTCCATGTAGGGGTAAAATATATCATTCATAATGTTTTGAAATTCATTGGGAGCATTTTTTAATCCTTGAGGCATAACATTCCATTCATAATGCCCAAAGGGTACGACAAAAGTTGTTTTGTATTTATCTTCTTCTTTTATAGATATTTGATAATATCCTGATTTCATGTCAAATTTTGAAAATATCATTGCTTTATTCAATCTCTTAATTAAATCAGTTTTATTTGGTAATGGGTATCTTATCCATTTTAAGACCTTATTTAATGGCTTATAGTTTATTACTAATCTAGGCGCCCCTCTTTCTTGTTCAGAGGCGTTCATTACATAAAATCCCGAACAACTCCAAGGGGACTTAGAGGGTCTTACTAGTCCTTTATCTAAATATTCTTGTATTTCTTTTTTACAATATTCTAAATATTGTTGATTCATATTTATTGCTCTTGCCTTAGTTGGTATCTTGGTTTCGTCAAACCCTTCTATATAAGGAAATGTAATTTCATACCTTTTTCTTTTCCAAAAGGCTATAGGATTTATCTCACAAATTTCTTTTTCTATGATCTTTTGTATGTTGATAATGATTTCTTGTATTTTTTGAGTTTTTAACTGATTTTCTATTCGTTTATATGTTATTTCTTTATTGAGCATTTGTATTTGCTTCGTTTTTCTAGTTATTAAATTAACTTCTTTAACAGCCTTTTCTTGTAAAATGTTTAGTTCCCTAATTTTTGGAGGCCTTATAAATTCAAAACATATTTCTCGTCCTAATGCAGTAGAAACTAATCCAACTTCAGTAACTTTAAAAGGATAGAGCAAAGTCAAAAAGGGGGTTCCTAGGATTAAAGAATTTGTCATATTTTTTACGAATACAAATGAAGTATTGTAACAAATTTTTTCTTTACAAATTTTTACATTTGAGAGTTTATATTGAATGTTCATTTTTGTTCCATTAGCGCTGCTTACTCCTTCGGTGGTTTTTTCATAATATTGGGTAGGTATTAATCCTTCTTGTATACAATTTATGTCTGCTCCTGAATCTATTAAGGCTATCATATCAAAAATTTGCTCATGCACTACTATTTTTACCTCTACTAGCCACTTATGAGATGTAATTAAGCTAAGTAAATTTATATACCTAAGGTCTTCAGTTTGAGAAGTGCTTGCTTGAGACTCTTGGTGTTTTAGAATCTTTTCTCCTTCTAATTGAATCACCCTATATTCTAAGGCAATTTCTGATTGCTTTAATTCATTAATTTCTTTCTTCAATAATTTTACTTCTTCTTGTAAATCTTTTATAGAAATCTGTGAAGCTGGTGTTTTAAATTTTTTAAACACATCTCTCATTTCTATAGGCTCTACTACTTGCATCCTATGTTTTTCATCTTTTGAAACCAAGTCATTTAATTGAGAGATAAATTCTGTCTTTAAAGGAGAATCTTCAAGTTTATAAATAATAGATATTAGAGTAGACGTTTGATCTTTAGTTATTACATTAATGCCTATTGTACAATTAGAACAGGAACATAATCCTGGACCTAAGCATTCATCTGCCTCTTCTTTGCTTATTGACGAAGATAGAGAAGATTGCTCTAGTTAGTATAAGTGATCCTCTTCTATTTCTGATTCTATCTCTTCTTCTTCTTCTTCTTCTTCAGGTTCAGAATGAATTAATACATTTATTAAACTTTCTTTAATTTTCTCATCTATTTCTAAAGCATTTATTTTTTGCTGCACCCTACAATTATTAGCGGTATGACCTCTTCTACCATACTTCCAGCAAGTTATGGTCCTTTTCTTTTTAGCTCCTTTCCAATTCCATACATTAGAGTTATTAGTCGGAGCTGATTGCTCTCTTTTTACTTCAGGCCTTTTATAAGGTTTTCTAAAATTCTTAGACCTATTCATATTGGGCCGAGGATATTGGGCTGCTGCTCACTTTGATTCCTTTCTTTTTGTTCTTTTTCTTTAGGCACTAGGTGCTAAAATAGGTTCTATCCCATACTGCGAGCAAAAGATGCCTACTTCTCTTTTGTCTATAGCACTTTCTTTCTTGATTTTATTCTGTAACTTAAAATCTGTGCATACTTGTATTCCTGTGTCTATTATACAATTATGTAATTGCCTATAAGATAAAAATTTATAATCTGTTTCTCCAAAATCCCTTTTTATAGTCATTTTAACCTTTTCTGAAAATAGGCGGGGAAGACCAGATATGAATTTTTCTTTCCAAATACTTGCCCCTCTATCTTCTCTTAAGGTTACCTTAGATAAGAAAGTATCTTTATACCATCTATAATATGACATAGTTGGACATCTAAGATTTAGTAATTGAGTTGACACTCTTTCTTTGAACTTATGTGGATCCCCTATGAATCCGTTTAATATAGAATAAGCTAAGGTAGTCATTGAATCTGACTCTCCAGTCTCTACCTTTATACTTCCTAATATCAATGTCCTATCTTCTTGAGACAATAAGTTATCCCACCATCCTTTTAACATTCCTGTAAATCCTTGAACTATTAACATAGTGGCTTCTTTTGGTGGTATTCTTTTAGATTTATAGGCAGTACAACACATGGCCATATTATTTATCATATCTAGAATAGTTTGTTCACTTAGTCCATCTATATTCCATTCTACTAAATCTGTTCCACTATAGTTCATATTGGTTAGTTCGGCTCTTTCTTCAAATTGAACATCAACGTAGGTTGGCCGAGGATAATAATTTCTTAAGGTAGGGTAGATTCTAGATTGCTGTCCCATCTGTATTTTATTAACTATCATATGATCTTTTTCTAGTGTATTTACATTGAGATTTTTAATCTGTTCTTTGAGTTTTCTATTTATATGTCAGTTGTACTTTTAATTCTTACCGAACTTAAGGGTAAAGTATCATATTTATGTATTGGGTTTTTTTACCATTGAGGTGGGTGTACCATTCATACCTGTTTCCATCCTAGTTAATTGTTTGCCTATAGTATTTAAGACTGTATTTGAGAAATTTAATTGCTGGTGTATTTTTTTAATATCCTTTTTATCTATAGGAGTATTTTCATTTTCGACTTGCTTAAAGGGGATACCTTCTACTTCTAATCCAGTTGATACTGGGATTTTAATTCCTTCTAAAGGGGGATATTCTGATTCTATATATGTATTATTTATCGTCTTCCAGGAAGTGTTTAATTTAGTTATCAGGCATATTTGGTCTTTTTTACTTTTATTATAGTAGGTAAAGAACCAGTCAAAAAAATACTTATTTATTTCGGTCTCTTCTAATTCTTTATAAAACAATTCTCTAAAAGATATTGTTTGCTGAGTAGAAAAGGTGGAAAAGTACCAGTCTCTTAATGGCTTATTATATTCTGCATTGAAATCTTTCCTAATCCATTCTTTATCTATAACAAATTTCTCTTCTCTATTTAGAGTGTTTAACACTTGTGATCTAGTAGGTGAGTAGTTCGGAGAGTCTAATTTTGTTGAATCTTGATATATTGGTTTTACAACATTAGGAGAGTCGTGTATTATTCCCCTTATATCTAAATTTATAGTAGATCCATCTATAGAGTGCCTAGAGGATTCTGTCCTTAGAATTTGGGGATTTGTTTTAGAAGTTAATAATCGATTCATCCTTATCCGTATGTCAGATCCTTCTTTTACTATTTCTCTAATTGAGGTATTTCTTACTTTTTCTGGTTGTAATATTTTTTCAATTTTCCATTCTTCTGGTAGATTATTAATAATATATTTATGAGTTAATTTTTTAGGTGGTGTAATAATTTGAGATTTTCTTAAGTTTGCTTCAATAATAGTTTCGCTTTTATCAGTATTTTTTAGGGCTCTAAAATTATAATTAATTTTAGAAACTTTATAATAGATTCTATATATTACATTATATGGACTAGCATCTTCTTTTACCACATCTGAAGATTTTATATATAGTTTTATAGCGTTGGGAGTATATTCATTTCTTATATCCATTGAAAAGTTAGGGTAGCAGTTGAAGAAGGCAGGTCCATCATAAAGATTAGTTTCTAGTACTGCGATTAATGAATCTTTAATGTTTTTAATTCTTTCATCTCTTAACATCATTAGAACCGGGGAATCAATTCCTAACATAAAATTTGGTTTAGCAGCTACTTGGATTAATCCTAGATGAATAAAATTAAATCCTTTACTTATGTGTTTATCAATCATTTCCTTTTCTAAAATGTTTCGCTCTAAATTTGCCTCTGTACCAGGGTAGCTATATTCTAACATATGTATCTCTTCATTAGGATTAAAATTCCATAAATTTTGTCGTTTATAAACTTGATCCTTTTTTATTAGGGGAATTGACCAGTTATGAAATAAGTCTTCCATTCTAGCTATTTCAAGTCCTTGAGTAATATTATTATAAGTAGTTAAAGTTGAAGAACTAGGTTGATCTCCACTCTCTCTAATAACTATTCTATCCTTTTTTCTTTAGATTTAGATCGCTCAAAGTCCTTAATAAACTAGCCATTTTAGATCTCTAGGGTGTTCACTTCTTTGCTGACCAACAGACTCACGACCTCAAAAGGTTTTACTGCCGGGACCACAAATATTCTCGGAACCTCTCTAAAGATTAAAATAAATAGTTTAAGAATTATTTGAGTTCTTTTTTTCTAAAATAAAAGTGTAGAATAATTACTATCAAGAGCATTCTCTAGTAGTTCTTTTAGCTTATAAATTTTTCTAATTGCTTTTGGTTGTCCTTGTAACACCCTTATTTTTATTTTTATATTAAAATTTTGAAGGAATTAAATTATGGTTCTTTAGAACTTTTTAACTTACGTATTATTTATGATTTTTTGGAATTTTTTAGAATTTTGGAATTTTTTAAATAAAATAATATTTTTTTAAAATAATTTTAAATTCATATAAGTGACTTAAATTAAAAATATTTATAAGAAAGTGAATTTAAATTATAAGAAAATTTTCTAAAATCCGTTTCAAGTAGACTTATCTAAAAATTATTAGTTTGAGAAAAATCTTGATTTTTTCCAATCGTTAAAAAATTGGAAACGTATCAATAAATTTTTATTAATAGAAAATTTTAGATTTTTAAAATTTCAGCTTTATATTACTTATTATAAAATTAGTGAGGACTGATATAATATCGCTAAATTTCAAAAAGGACTCATTTTGAATATTTAAAATATACCGAGTGAAGGGTTACTATTTGACTTAATAATTTTGCCGACAATTACTATACAAATCACTGTGCATGTATGAAATTTTCAAAAAATGCACAGTAACCTAGAATAAAAAATTCAAAAATGCATAGTACTTTTATATTAAAATAATAAAATGCATAGTAAATTTTTTTCCTATAAATACCGAAGGATTTCTTCTTTAGAATTCACAATTTCAGATTAAGTTTTCTTAATATAGTAGTGCTAGTGAGATAGTGGTGGAAGTGAGAGAGAGAAGAAAAGTTTTTAGAGAGAAGGTTCTGCCAAAATCCTAAGGTAAGAATACTTCTCTTTTATATTTTTTGGGTTATTTTTATATCGTTTTTAGAAATCTGTTATCATACTGAAAATAATATTATTTTAAGTTACTATTCTGCATAGTAAATACTATTTCAATAGTAAATTACTATTTCAATAGTAAATTACTATTTAAATAGTAAATTACTATTTACCATTACTATTCACGATTTACTATTTACCGTTACTATTCACGATTTACTATTTACCGTTACTATTCACGTTTTACTATTTACTGTTACTATTCACGATTTACTATTCACTATTCACTATTCACTATTCAAAATTTACCATTTCTGTTTTAAGTAGTAATCTTAATCTTCGTCTTATTGCTTATACTGAAATAAGATTGGTATTAATATTTCTAGAAATCGGAGGCGCAAAGCAAATCCATTTTGGGTAACGATTCAAGGTAAGGGGGAGTGAGATAAGAGTATAATATGAAAAGACATAAGAATAATGGGAGGAGTCCCCTACTCCTTTTAAATTTAATAATTATATTATATAAAATATTAACTTTTTAACTTAACAATTTTAATAAATTTTAAATTAAATATCCGGTTTAACTAACTCTAACATACCTATGCAAGGACTTGGACCATTATGACCTATATGGACTGGACTATACCTATGCAAGGACTTGAACCATTATGACCCATATGGACTAAACTATACCTATGCAAGGACTAGATTATATGGACTTACATATACCTATGCGAGGAATTGACCAAAATGACTCAAATTGACTATATTAATAATCATTAAATTTTGTATTATGATATGTATTAATGATATTTAATTGATTTGATTATGATTTGATTATGATTGATTGATTGATGATATTTAGTTATGATTGATATTGCTTGATTTTGATTGATGATATTGTAATGTGGAGTTTGAGCATATAGCGAGCATGACGGAAAGCTAAAATTCAGTAAGAATTTCTTACCTTACTCTTTAAATTTTATTATCTTTTATTCCTTCTTAGAAATTATTTTTATTAACTTTATTTTCAATATTTAGATTAAAAAAAATTAGTATTTATTTTAGAAAGAAAACATTTTATGAGAATTTATTTAATTAAATCTTGAGTTAAAGAAAAATTTTGTAATTTTAAGTATTTTTGGTTAATAATTATTCTCTTTTAATAAAACAAAATTTTCAAAAGAAAATTATTTTTCCAACTTAATAACTAAAGATATTTAGAAATAATTGAGATTTCTAAATTTGATTTTGTTAAGATTTAATTTGAGAAAGATTATGTAAAGTTTTATATGAGAAAGTTTTTAGATATTTAAGGCTTAGAACCCAATTTTCAGTGAGATTCGAAAACTGTACAAAATTTATTTCTGTAGGACAGAAATTCAGGGAATTGAGAAAATGTACAGTTTATTGAAATGATATTGTAAACCTTTAAGGTATTTAATAATTGAGTTTCTAAAAGCCTTAACCAACTCAATACGCAAGTAGTTCATGCATCATGAATCATTAAAGTGAAATGAAATAATATTGTCTGGGGACGGATTATAGAAACCGAGGATACATTAGAGGAGGCTTAATTACGAGCCTTGGGATGAGAGGGTGTGAAAGGGTGCTTCAGGGGACCTGGGGTAGCTCCCTAGTGTCGGGTACTTTCACAATAAAAACTTTCTCAATCTGACTAGTCTCTAAGTGTTTCCATGCCAGTTGAGCTGTTCATATTATTATTATCCGGACTTATGGAACAGTGTAAACTCCTGGTTGGCCCAGTGCAAATTAAAATTTAAGGGCCCACATATATAGGTAAGTTATGATGAAGATATTACATACATTCATGCATTCATAATTGATTATGTATATGATTGTGATTGATATTATTATGTATTGGTTTGTGAAAACCCTTTGTTGCTTATGTCTTATTCGGGAATATTATATTCTGTTTCTCACTCCTTTCTCGTGTTTTTGTTTCACATGTTTTAAATTGATGGCTCAGAGGGAAGAATCGAAGAATATCGGCAGTAACTATAGCACGTTCTAGAAAGGGAGCTCGGTATGAATACCGTGGTCCAATGAATAAATAATGTTATTAAGTAACTGCTTCTGGGCCATGGAGTTTCCTCTCTTTCTTATAATGTTTAATGTTTATTTTCTTCGGATGAATGTACAAATACTTTATAAAGTTTTAATAATATTTATGAGGTATTTCAGAAATAATGTATGTAATTTATTCCGATAGTTTCTTTTTAACAATCATATTTTTTTTTAAAAAAATTTACGAATTTTTATATATTTTATTAAAGTGTAACAGAGAGTGTTACAGTCCTTATTTATCAATCTCAATTGATATAACCGCCTTGAGTATATTCTGTATGCTTCAATCAAAATTGGCCCTTTAAGTTGTTGTTCTAACCTATTAATTTTTTGGTTAGTATTCTTTATAATGTTTTTCAATTCTTTTATCGCAAACATCTTTAAGCACGAGATAGTAGGACTAACCTTCATTTTAAAGTGTATATAGTCTTAAGGTTTTCATGTAAAGCAGGTCTAGCTACATGTGCAAACACATCTTCTTCTATGTCGCTAATGTTCATTTTAGCTTCTCCTACTTGTTGTCTTAGATCTATTCTTAGCTTGTATAAAGGCGTCTTTACTATCCACCTATTTCTGGCTTTATAGAATTTAGGCAGGATTCTAACAGAGTAATTATCAGCAAATACTTGTATCTCTCATCCATTAAGTCCTAAATATTCGTAATCGTTGACTCTAGGATTGTCAGTTAAAGGCTTTCCTACTCCCCCCACTTATGGACAGGCTCTGATACCAGTTTTATTAGCTCAGAGGTTGATAAGATGTCTATGGATCTAAATCTTATATATATATATATATATATATATATATATATATATCTTCTGGAAGAACACACAAATACCTGAAATTTATGAAAATATAATGAGATCCCCATAAATTATGTCAAATACGAAATCAAAATAAAGTCAACATTGATGATATGTATGCATGTAATTGCAATCATGTCTCATAAGTCTTTTTGAGTTGTCTATGGGTACTCTTCAAGAGTCACCACATCTTCTACAAGACCATTTTGATTTTAGCTCATTTTATTGTAGAAGATTTCCAACGTTGAAATTGATAGTTTTGTCACCTTTCATGTGTGTTCAAAGATAATAAATTTTTCAATAGGGACATCAATTCAAGTGACGCTTTAACAGTTGGTAAAATAAAGTTTAGTTATTTCCTTGCTAAATTTTCCTTTCTACAAATAAACTATCATTTAAATTTCTAGTTTATGTAATTTTGTATGAGGATCAATACACTTATAATTCATTATAATCATATTTATTTTTAACTACTTTTAATAATATATTTCCCTTAATGTTGAAAAATGTGTTTATCAACAAATTGATTCATAAATAATTTTTCTATCAATGATTTAAATAATATCTAAGGAGATTTATAACCTACAAATATTCTTAATCTCTTTTTAGAATTCATCTTAGTGCAATGCGATGGAATGATATTGTATAATTTACACTTTTAACACTTATTAGGTGGAAATTTTTTTATGATTGAAACCATTTATAAGGGAAAATTCATATAATAATTTACTGGCTTGATACAAAACAAGTAATGTTATATTCACAAATACATATCCCCAATTATAATGCTATACAAGATATTTATGTAGACTTAATGAAATTCAAAGTTTATGGTTGAATTAAGTAAACAAACAATCTTACAAACTTCTAGTTAATACATTTGACCACTTAGTTGATGCAATAATAATAGTTAATACACGGTACATTCACCAAAAAATATTTCCTTGTCATATAATATGAGAGATTTATTTTCACTTTATAAGTGAAAATTAAATAATCAACTTCTTAGGAAACTAACATCATATGAGAATTTATAAAAGTTAGAGAATCATCTGGCTCTTTGAAACCTGTATAAATTATTTTTGCATCACAATTGACCCAAGATGGTCAAGTGGTCATGCTAAACAACAACAACAAAATATCATTTGTAAACTTGTCATTTACAATAGTTTGTAATATCATTATACTACTTTGCATATAGTATAAATAATAGGAATCTAACATAATCTTTCTTATTATACCTTTTGCTCGAGATAAGTCTTGTAAGATAAAAATATTCAACATATACATTTCAAAGTTTTCACAACTTCAATATTATCAAGCTAAATATATTTTTACTTCTCTTGATAATAGTATATAAGCTCTTCTAGAACCTTCAATTACTTCTATCAAGCTATATATATTTCAATTATTTCTATATATATTTCTATAGAAGCTCGTCACTATGCTTCAAGGTGTAGTGTGATAAATTATAAATAGATTCAATTTTTTTTCCAAAAGAACTAATTAAACAAATTTCAACCAATTTCTTCTTCAAGATCTAGAACTTTAAACTATATTGAAATTTTAGTTGTCTAGTCCTTTAGAAACTATCTATATTATTATATGTATAATGTATATATGCATATATAATAATTTTAAATAGTAACAATAACATTTATCTAGTGTTACTATAAAGATTAATTGGATTTTTTCCATCAAGAAGTAAAAAGTCCAGCAACATTATTATGTGAATACATATTTCTCTATTTTTACTATCATGATTAATTGCATATAATAATAAACTCAATTTTATACATACATTTAGACTCCAAAATAATAAACTAGTCAACTAATTATATATCAAATCGAACAAAGATGTAAATTCTAATTATGCTTTTTCAAACTTTGTAATCATTACTTGCTCTTTAGATTATCAGATTTTGTTATGGTACTTTTAGATCCATAACTATCATTTTAATCAAACAAGAAAAATCTTACATATATGAGAACACTTTAGGATCCTCATGATATGTGATATAACAAATAGTTATTTAATACTATCGATTATTATGCTTCAAAATAATGTATAAATATTAATGTTTTATCTATAAAAATATATATCATGCTTCTATGATATGAAAATATAAATATTCCAACATAATCATCATCATGTTTTAGGATGTGAAGGGATAAATTATTTCATCATTAATGGTATTCAATATACCATTAACAAAAATTTTAAATGTTTTGTTTTTCAAGAACTAACTTTTAACTAAAGGTACAACTCAAATTTTGTAGTTCTTCAAAAGCTAATAACATTTGTTTATAATAACAATGATCACTATGCCATAATTTATCAAATATATTTTAAGATTTCATTAGAATTTATTTATCAAATATGTTTTTATAGTTTTTCAAGAACTATGCCATAGTTTATTTTTTTATGACTTGTTTCCTTTTTTGGATAGTGTCTCCAAGACCTTTTGCATCTAAACATATTTTAGCACATATCTAGGATAATAACTATTTTTCATAATTTCGAGAGCCATAAACTTAATATTTGTAAGATTTGACACTTTTTACTGCTAAAAAAGGGGGAAATAAAGAATGCAAATTAATTAATAAATATTAAATCATAAGTATTACAAGGAATATTTATATGTCACTTTTCTTTTAAAAAGTAAATACTTTGCCTATAATACAATGGTATCAAATTTATATATAAATATTTAACTAGGTTAATTTTGATTACTTTTTCAAATTTGAGGCACATTATTATTTTAATAATCAGATAAGATGATAATATAATCATGTAAATATCTTCAATTTGAAAATTTATCAAATTGAATCACATGCATACCTATACTCCTAAAGTTTTACACACACAACTACAAAAAAGATTATAACCACATGTATACCATATCTATGCCCAAAAATGATAAAAGTCAAATTCAATTAGTAGCAAAAGATCACTCTCACTTAACGTACATATTTATGATTGAATTTTAAAATCACATATAACAAAATGATAACGAGAAACAATCATAGCATATTTCTTGTAATAATTAAACTTAATTATTATTTGCTTGTGATATAACTCTTCCAAGATTATAACTATTATTATTTCTCCAAATTTGATATGCTCTCAATTTTGGATTTTTGGTTCTTCAGGACTCTATCATTTGTTTGTACTATAGTTTTTTTCAGGACTCAACTATTTATTTTATAGTTCTTCTAGACTCATAGTTATTAATGACATGGTTCTTATGTACTCATAGATATTTATGTTATGGTTCTTATAAACTCATAACAATTCTTTTTTCTTCCTCTAGCTCTCCTGGACTTATAACTAATTTATTAATCTATATATTTCAAAACTAATGATTCCATAACACATTATCATCACCACGCTTTAAGTAATTGAGGATTGGTTTTTTTCTTGTTTGGAGTAAATAATTAATTGGTCTCTCACTTGATGAGAGCGCCTATTATTAGGTCTCTAAGAAAAATAAACTCAACATATGTGATCCCTCAAATCTTAAGATGTATATCTATTAGGTCCCTCAATTCACTTGAAGTTAAATTTTATTGTGTTGTAACATTAAGTTGTTGGTGTATGCACTATGAACTTTGTACTTTTTCATTTGTATCATTTTTCTGCTTATCAATAAAATAAGTATTTCAATTTAAAATTGTTTTAAAATGTATTTATCCTTGGAGTAATAGGTCATATGAAAGTTATTCCTAAAATATCCCTAGTCAAGTATTTATATAGGGACATGTAAATACATTGAGACTGGTGTGTGAGTGTACTGATGACCTGATCTTACAGATCATAGATATAGATGATATCAAGTCTTCACACGGGTACACATTAAGAGTAATGATGTACTGGACAGACCCACCATGAGAATGTTGTATGGATCGTTACATGAATGTCATAAACGATTCTCAATATGATAATGGTATATGTAGTCCTTCGACCTAAAGTCATTACGATTACTACATAAAGAGTTTATTGTTTTAGTACAATTAAACGTCTTCTGTAACAAGAGGACTATAAAGGTTTTGATTAGGCAATGAACAAATTATACAGAGGGATGTGAGTGATGTAGATGGAATTTGTCTCTCCTATGTGACAGGAGTGATATTTATAGGCCACTTGATGGAGTAAGACTAAAAAAATGTATGGCTATGCTAGAAAGAATAAATATTAGATATTTATTCGGATCAAGTCTACTCCGATATCAAGTAAAATAAATTGGATTGTATAATGATGATGTAACCATGCCTTAGGCCCAATTAGGATATCGTGACAAAAGGAACAAACATATTAAATAATTGTCACTTATAGGTTATGTTGATATTAAATAATATTCAGACATAATGATGCATTGCTAGATGCCGCTCTTATTTTATATTAATAATAAAATAATTTATTATTAATATGACCGGATATTTTACCTATAGGGTCACACATATAGAGTAAGCCTATCAGAAAATGTTTTGTTTTATTTTAGTTAGACTAAAATAAAGCTATTGGGCCTAACTCATTTAGAATGAGTAAGGAGCCCACTCTTTAGAGAGAATAAATTAGGTCAAACCTAAGCCTATAAATAGAGCATAAGATGCTCATAGGCCGTTCACTAAAGTGAGACACAAATTCACAAAAGTTGCAAGAGCTACACGCCGTCAAACTAGCAGTTGGCGAGTGTTGCGATTCTGGTGGGAGTGCTCGTGTGGACTCCTAAAGGACCAAGCTACGACTGCTTCAGTGTTCTTCAAGAGGTAATCCTAAAAACAATTTTTTTTATGTTTGTCTTGTGCTTTGAAACACAGCACTTTGCAAATCCTATGAAATCCTTGTATTTTCACTGCTCATGTACTAGGAATTCCCTAACAGTGGTATCAGATCCTGGTTACAAAAACTATGTTTTAGGCATTTGTTTGTGTTTTATGATAATATGTTTTCGTTTGCAAGAGCTTTTAGAAAATATGATTTGTGAAATCGTCTCTTATTTAAAGCTTTACAATTTTGTTTTGCGAAAATGTTTTGTGGAACTAGGATTCGAAAATGAACAAGCATGTTGTTATTTTGGGTTATCGCATATGATGCATATTATTACAATGATTAATCATGTATATGGTATGACTTCTGTTTTGGCATGATACATATGTTTTTGAGTTATTCTTTGTAAATAGTATACAATGCATGTTATAGAGTTTCTCAATTTTAGTATGCATGTTGTTGCCATTTAAATTTGTATGATATATGAGTTTATCCAATTTTCATATTTGATATGTATTTTACTCATATGATAGTCATCGTACAAATTATGAATCAATTGGGTTGATCTTCGAACATGAATGGTTCATGTAATGAGGCGTTGAGTGATAAGGTTTAAATGTTAAACCTTGGCCGTTCCTTAATCTAGGGTTTAAGAGTTGAAACCTAGACGATCGTCATGGAAAGGCATTGCATGTTGGTATTGGTGCAAGTTGAATTCTAGGTTTTGAAACCCTAGACAGTGCTGCCTCCATGTGCCTTGACGGTTGTGTTGTGAAGCATTCGCAATAAGAAATTAGGGTTTCAAAATGGTTAAAACCCTAGTCGAAATTTTAGAGTTGTTAATGGTCAGTGGGACGTTCTGGCTAGGAAAGACTTGGTACTTAAGCGGTCACACCGGACCCACCTCTCTTTCCTGGGAACCAACCTGACTACAATACTAATTTTTCAGGTCGGGGCGCTACCCCGCACCCCGTAAGGGGCGGCCCCCCTTGACCCCGCCCGTTAACCGGGTAGCGAGGCCCCTGTACATTCTCTACGTAGCGCCTTATTACCGACCCCATGTGTTTAATTGCCCGTTTTAAAAATTAATTACTCTTTTAATGTTTTAAATGGGTTATAATTAATTAATTAACACGTTGCGTGGTGAATGGTTATGGTCTTAATACATCCTGCGTGCTGTGCCTCTCTCTATTCTGTTGTATTTCTTTTCTCAACCCTTCACTCGTATGTACAGTGAGTTTCTATTTAATCATTTAATCTTGATCGGGCCAACAAAGTAGAGACTTTAGAAGAAAACCAAGGAGTGATGACTCTAAGAGGATGATGGATTCAAGAAGTAGGACTTCATGAAGCCATGGCAATAAAGCTCCTCTAGGTTTATTTATTTATTTATTTTTCTTGTAGGAAGACCATAACCATCTCACAATTTTCGTTTGCATGCTTTGGAGATAATTTTATTGCGTTAAAGCATTTACAAAGATGGTAATTTTAAAATACATTAAAATCCCTCAAAATAATATTGTTATAAACGCCTTCCAATAAGTACACTCGTCAACACTAATGTCAATAAATAGTGGGTCTGCCAAAGCAGGGCACTATCATTTATATTAGTAAGACGCGATGGGATAATAGTAATATCCAAACTTTTTTATTGGGCTTTAACTTAACTAAGTTTTCAATTGGATTGAATATAACTTAGAGGCGTAAACATTGGGCTAAATATTCATAAGATGAATAATCGGTAATGGTTACTTAACCCAATGTCTAAGAGTTGTATTGGAAAATGTTTCCCACCTAAATAACCAAGTATTAGGTGATCAGCCAAAGCTGACTTAACACTTGGAAAAATATGGATCTGAGCCCACTAGAAAAACTTCCAACGGGATTTTCTGATTCGTTGAGGGTATTTTGTTTTGAATCAAAATAGTAGGAGACATATTTAATTTAAATGACCATAATTTAAATTTGTTTTGAAAATGATACTTACTACATAATTTTTGTTTTAGATAACCATGATGTCAAATACATCTTCGAACCTTTCATTGCATTCAATCCTAGACAAGGAAAAATTGTCTGGTTCTAACTTCCTTGACTGGTATAAAAACTTAAGGAGTGTCCTCAAACAAGAGAAAAAGTAGTATGTCTTGGAAAGTCCAGTTCCGAAACCACTCGCTAAAAATGCCTCTAAAGCTGACAAGGATGCTTATTAGAAGCATCAGGTGTATTTGCATGTGATAACAGGTTTTGATAATGACAATGGAAACAAGCAATGGGAAGTCTTCAAAGAATCAAAAACAATTAGAGATATCATATAAAAGAAGAAAATGATCTCACAAAGGTTCAAGAGATGAAGAAACCAATGAATCAAACAAAAGGAAAGCAACCATGCATCATTAGATTCAAATGGATGACCAACAGGCATGAGAAAATGTCAAAATGAAGAGCCTGAATCGATTCAAGCACGAGTAAATCGATTCACAGCCCTGGAAGTCATAAAAATGAGAAACAGAATGGGTTGAATCGATTCACCATGACCCTGAATCGATTCACAGCCCTGGAAGTCACTAAGATTGCAAACAGTATGTCCTGAATCGATTCACAAGGATCCTGAATCGATTCACACGATGCTGACAGACCAGGAACCCAAAACAGAATGCTCTGAATCGATTCAAACAAAGCTCGAATCGATTCATTCGACTCTGGAACTCCAAAATGCATAAAACAGAATACTCTGAATCGATTCAAGGATCTACGAATCGATTCACATAGTGGGAAACACCACTAAATAGACAGACTTAAGTGGAAAACAAGCACTCAAATCCCACTATACGCAGAGCCATCATCTTGCAACGGCTAGGGGACTCCTCAACAGCCATCTTGGGTCTATAAATGCAAGAAGAACACAAGCACAAGATACACACAACAAGAACCAAGAAGCAACATATCCTTAGCTCTATTTTGTGCTTTGTAAGCCTATTTCTTGTATCTTATACTTCATTTGTATATCCTCTCATCTTGAGAGTTAGAATTTGGGGGAGCTTTTCATTTGTATATCTACTCTATTAAGAGAGTGTATTGATTGTAAACACAAACTCCAAACACAAGATATTCACTCTAGGTTGAGTGGTTGTTCACTCTAGGTTGAGTGGTTACAAAGGTTGAGGATTCAATCTTTGGGATATTGTGAGATTGAGAGATTGGGTGGGTTGCCCTTGTACTTGTGATGATTGGGTTCTTGAGTGTGGGACACTAGGAAGCCGCAATTGCTCAAAGTTGTATCTCTAGTCTACAATAGTGGAAAATCCTCTAAGTGGGTTGCTTAGAGGCGAGACGTACACCGGATTGGGTGGAACTCGTTACATCGGTTTGCAAGCTTCTCTTCCTTACTCTTTTACTTTCATATACTGCATATTTGTTGATTGGCATTGTTTGGTTGAGAAGAGCATACTTGAACTTGCTTAATTTGTTATATCTTAGATATTGCACACCAAGTGTTTGCTAAATTGCCTCAGCAATACTCACCTCTTGTAGTGCATTGCATATCATTTTTACTTACTTTCACTTGCATAATCTCATAAACTTGGTTATAGAAATCAATTTCAAAGGTATTCCAAGCAAAAGTTTTATTACTCAATTCACCCCCCCTCTTGAGTATTGAGGCCACTTGAACAACAAGTGGTATCAGAGCTTGACTCTTGGTAGATCAAGCTTAACAGCTTCAAGAGATTAAATGGCCTCAAGTTCTCAAAATGTTTTTCCCGAGGGTGGTGCGATAAATAGACCTCCCGCTTTCAATGGGGAAGGGTATGCGTTTTGGAAAGAAAGAATGAAAATCTTCATTCAATCAATTGACTTGAGAATATGGAATACCATTGAAAATGGTCCTTATATACCGATGCATACTATAGATAGCAAGAATGTTGAAAAACCTATAGATGAATGGACAAGCGAGGAAGAAAAGAAAGTCCAATATGGCTACAAGGCCAAAAATCTCATCACTATGTCTTTAGGACAAGATGAATTTTTCAGAATAATGACATGCCAAACTGCTAAAGAAATATGGGATACTCTTCAAGTAACCCATGAAGGCACCAATGATGTAAAGGACTCAAAGATTAGTACTCTTACTAGCCAATATGAATGCTTTAGGATAAATTCAGGAGAATCTATTGTAGATATGCAGAAAAGGTTTACACTTATTATCAACCATCTTATTACTCTTGGCAAAGTATATACTAACAAAGAGCTTGTGCACAAAATTTTGAAAAGTCTTAGCAGGGAATGGCAACCTCTTGTCACAGCAATAAAACAATCTCCTAGCATCAATGAAATGTCTCTTGCAACACTCTTTGGAAAATTGCAAGAACAAGAGCAAGAACTTAAAGCATTGAAGCTAGCCGAGGAAGAGGAGAAATCCACCTAGAAGAAAGGGCTAGCCCTCAAAGCCACCTCCATGCATGAGGAAGAATCATGCAGTGACTTAGATGAAGAAGAAGAGTTTAGGCTGTTCGTAAAAAGATTTGGAAGATTTATGAAGAACAAAAAGTTCCAAAAGAACTTTAAGCCCCAAGGTAAGAAACCTACCTCTAATGAAACTTCCTCTTCACCAAGTTGTTTTGAATGTGGCAAGGAAGGGCACTTCAAAGCCGATTGTCCAAACCTCAAAAAGAAGGGCAAGGACAAACAAAGAAGAAGAAGAGCCTATATTGCTTGGGATGAGAACGATGTGAGCAGCTCCGACGACTCGGAAGATGAGCAAGCCAATCTTTGCTTAATGGCAAATCATCTAGAAGAAGATAATGAGGTAAATCTTCTTGACTTAGATAAAGATGAGCTGTTAGATGCATTTGAAGAATTATATGATAAATTTACAAAAATCTCTAGTAAACTCAAAGCATCTAGAAAAACTAGTGATACCCTTGAATTGCATCTCATGGAAGTATGTAAAGAAAATGAGAGCTTAAAAGAAGAACTAGAGAAAGTTCAAACATGCTCTAAGGATAAACCATGTGATTTCGCAAAAAGGTGCATTGTATTAGAAACCAAGGTTGAAGACCTAAATAGGACACTAGAGAAATTCACAAATGGAAGAGATAATTTGAATATCCTACTTGGGCAACAAAAATGCATGTTTAGTAAAATCGGTTTAGGATATGACCAAGAACATAGTAATCATAAAATGGAGAAGCACTATAAAAACTTCTTTGCACCACCAAGCAAATCCTCCTCACCTTTCATGAAATGCAATCATTGTGGTACCAAAGGACATAGTGCTTATAAGTGTAGTGTTAGGAAACTAGGACCAAAAGTCTTAAGAAAGGTGTGGGTTCCCAAAGGGACATTACCACAAACTAACCTTAAAGGACCCAACATAAAATGGGTACCTAGTTCTCTAAACTGATTTTGTTTTGTAGGTATGCTTCAAGGCAAGCAACACCCATTGGTACTTGGATAGTGGGTGTTCAAAGCATATGACGGGAGACATAAGCAAATTTACATCATTCACTCCCAAACGAAAAGGAAGCGTCACCTATGGAGACAACACTAAAGGAAGAATCCTAGGTATTGGAAATATTGGTAAGAATTCTTCCACATCCATAAGTGATGTATTGTATGTTGAAGGCCTCAAACATAATCTACTTAGCATAAGTCAATTATGTGACAAAGGATATAGAGTTTTATTTGAATCAAATTGTTGCATAATTGAGCATAAGACCAATAAGGAAATTAAGTTTGTAGGCCAAAGAATGGATAATATTTACATGATTGATATGGATAGTTTGTCTACAAATGATGAACAATGCTTCATTTCAAAAGAGGATGAAACATGGCTATGGCATAGAAGAATAGCTCATATACATGTAGACCACTTGAACAAACTTGTTTCTAAAGATTTAGTAATTGGTCTACCAAAGCTTAAATTTGAAAATAGATTTTGTGATGCATGTCAAAAAGGAAAACAAGTAAAGGCATCTTTTCAATCCAAAAACATTGTTTCTACTCAAAGGCCTTTACAACTTTTGCACATGGACTTATTTGGACCATCCAAAATCAAAAGCTTTGGAGGTAATTACTATGGTCTAGTTATAGTAGATGACTATTCAAGATATACATGGACATTGTTTCTTGCTCATAAAAATGAAGCATATCATGCATTCAAGAAACTTGCAAAGATTATCCAAAATGAGCAAAACTCAAAAAATTGCATCCATTAGAACCGATCATGAGGGAGAATTTGAAAATCAATCTTTTGAAAAGTTTTGCGAAAAACATGGTATTAATCACAACTTTTCAGCTCCTAGAACTCCACAACAAAATGGAGTAGTTGAAAGAAAGAATAGATCTTTAGTGGAGCTTGCTAGAACCATGCTAAATGAAAACAATATTGCAAAACATTTTTGGGCCGATGCGGTAAACACCGCGTGTTATGTTATGAATAGATGTTTGATAAGGCCTATTTTAAAGAAAACCCCCTATGAGCTTTACAAGGGTAGAAAACCCAACATTGCATACTTTCATATTTTTGGATGTAAATGTTTTGTGCTCAACAATGGAAAGGATAATCTAGGAAAGTTTGATGCAAAATCTGATGAGGCAATATTCCTAGGATATTCTCAATCAAGTAAATCTTATAGAATTTTCAACAAACAAACAAATACCATTGAGGAATCTATTCATGTCAAATTTGATGAAAATAGCCATAACCCTCCAAGAAAGGAAGATGTTGATGATCTTGTAGGTACCTTCCAAGAAATGAACTTGGAAGACAAAGAAGAAGTCAAAAATGATGGAGGTGCAACACAAATTGAGAGACAACAAGATTGGGTAACCTTGAAGGATCATCCCTTGGACAAAATCATTGGAGAAATAACCAAAGGGGTAAGTACTCGAAACGCCATTAGAAATGCATGCAATCACTTGGCTTTTGTATCCCAAATAGAACCCAAAAATATTGATGAAGCCATTATTGATGAACATTGGATGTTGGCCATGCAAGAAGAGTTAAACCAATTTGAAAGAAATGAAGTTTGGGAACTTGTGCCAAGACCCAATAATCATCTAATAATAGGCACCAAATGGGTTTTTAGAAATAAGCTAGATGAAAATGGTATAATAACTAGAAACAAAGCTAGACTAGTTGCAAAGGGATACAACCAAGAAGAAGGAATAGACTATGAAGAAACATATGCTCCCGTAGCTAGGTTAGAAGCCATTAGATTATTGCTAGCTTTTGCATGTTGTATGGATTTCAAACTGTATCAAATGGATGTCAAAAGTGCGTTCTTAAACGGCTACATTCAAGAAGAAGTTTATGTAGATCAACCTCCCGGTTTTGAAAATCATAAATTTCCAAACCATGTCTTCAAATTGAGAAAAGCTTTATATGGTTTAAAACAAGCTCCAAGAGCTTGGTATGAAAGACTAAGCAAATTCCTTTTAGAACACAACTTTGAAAGAGGAAAGGTTGATACTACACTGTTTATAAAACGCAAACATAATGACATCCTCTTGGTACAGATTTATGTAGATGACATAATATTTGGTGCTACTAATGAAAATCTTTGTCAAGAATTTGCCAAGATTATGCAGAATGAGTTTGAAATGTCCTTGATGGGAGAACTCACCTTCTTCCTTGGACTACAAATAAAACAAGCCATTGATGGAACGTTCATTAGCCAAACTAAATACTGTAAGGAACTACTTAAAAGGTTTGGAATGGACAAGGCAAACGAGATAGCTACACCCATGAGCACATCCTGCTATCTAGACAAAGATGAAAAGGGTAAGGACATTGAAATCACCAAATATCGAGGTATGATTGGATCCTTACTGTATTTAACTGCGAGTAGACCTGATATTATGTTTGCGGTATGCATGTGTGCTAGATATCAAGCATGTCCTAAAGAATCACATTTAACTGCCGTAAAAAGAATCTTGAAATATCTTGTGGGTACTCAAAATGTTGGTTTATGGTATCCCAAAGGTGTTGAATGTAATCTTTTAGGATATTCTGACTCCGACTTTGCGGGGTGTAAGCTTGATAGAAAAAGTACTAGTGGTACATGCCATTTGCTTGGTAGTTCCCTTGTTTCTTGGCATAGCAAGAAACAAGCAAGTGTTGCATTGTCAACAGCTGAGGCAGAATATGTAGCAGCTGGTAGTTGTTGTGCTCAAATTCTTTGGATGAGACAACAACTTCTTGATTTTGGTATTACCTTGAATAAAGTTCCCATTAAATGCGATAATACAAGCGCCATTAACATCTCCAAGAATCCAGTAATGCACTCTAGAACCAAACACATTGAGATTAGACATCACTTTATTAGAGATCATGTGTTAAAAGGGGATTGTGTGCTTGAACATGTTGAAACCTCTAGGCAACTAGCAGATATTTTCATAAAACCCTTGGCTAGAGAACAATTTATTTACATTAGAAGAGAATTGGGCATTCTTGATATGACAAATTGTGTTTGAGTGATCACTTCATCTTGTGTATTGATTGTGTGACACCTTTACTAGTGATTAATGCAAAAGAACCCCATGGAAATGGAGATTTAATGATCCTATATGGAATTCCTCATGCCTTGAATATATTGGAATGGAAAGAAATGAAATTTTGGAGTGAAACAGCCCCTCGAATCGATTCAGTATCCCCTCGAATCGATTCAAAGACCTGTTGGTTCACAAATCCTCAAAACAGCAACGTTCGAATCGATTCACACTCCCCTTGAATCGATTCAAACACCTGATGGTCCATATTCCCTCAAACAGAGAGGTTCGAATCGATTCACAACATCCTCGAATCGATTCACGCACCTGACCCTTCCATTTCTCTCAAATCAGTAACGCTCGAATCGATTCACAACATTCTTCGAATCGATTCACGCGTCAGTTACTGCATATTCACGCTGATAAATCACACACTTCCTCATTTCACTCTTCCACTATCTCCCACTCTCTCTTCTCAAACCTCTCAACTTCTAATCTCCTCAACTTCTTCTCCAAACCTTCCACTCAACTCCTTCATCTTCCATGGCTTCCTCCTCTCAACCTCGCAAGAAACAACGTGCAAACACTGCTGCAACCTCCATGCCTCAACACTCTGATTTATCTAGATTATTCACTACCCAAAAGGATCTTGAAAGGTACCAATCTTCATTCTCTGAGAAACATCTCATTTCTCCCCATTGGCTTGATCTCCCATTCTTTGAAGCATCTGGACTTCCTCTACTCACCACCTTACATCAACAAGAGCTAGTTGGCTTCATGGCTCTTGAGGAAGTAGCAATCTACCCCGAACTCATTCGTGTATTCTACTCTACTTTACGCCTTCAAGATGCTCGCTATATTGCCCGAGTGAAAAGTAAGACTATCATTCTTGATAATGAGGTAATGAATCAAGTTGGCTTACTCCCTCTTAGCAATGCTTCCTTCCATGGAAAAGAACCTCCTCTTGCATGGAATTATAATCCATTGGAGGCAAGAGCTTTCTTTAACCTTGCAGGTCCCTCGAGCACGGTTGGCACCTTAAGTCTCCATCACCGCCTCTTGCACTTTGTCCTTGTCAAAATTCTCCTCCCCTCCGGTGGAAATTATGCAAGGCTAAATGAGGCCCAAATCTTGCTGCTCTGGGCAATTGTAAATGAGAAAGACATAAATTGGATTGACTTGGTTAGGCATCACATGATTGAAGCCCAAAACCTCGCTCATCTTCCATATGCCATACTCATTACCAAATTGCTCCACCACTTTAAAGTGGACTTGAAAAATGAAATCAAGGAAGTGGTTGGTCCCAAAGCACCTATTGGCAAATCTCATCTCACTAAGATGAATATTGTGGAATACCAAGGTAGGTGGCAATTTCTTAGGCGTCCCCGTCATGAAGTTGAAGATGACGCTCCTCCTCCTCCTCCTCCTCCACCCGCTCCTACTGATGATCTTTTCACAAGACTCACTGCTCACCTGGACCAGCGCCTCAACTCCATGGAAGCAAACATCCACGCTCGACTGGACAGGATTGAAGCAAACATGGAAGAGCGATACACGGAGCTTGCCACCCAGATATCCAGCATTCACTTCCCACATCCATGACTGATCTTTACTTTTCTTTATTACTTTTATTTTTCACATTCAGACTTGGTTGTTTACTTTGGTTTCTGTTTTGGTCAATTATTTGCACAACTATCTTGTCTTAGTTTATTACTTTGCTATGTCGGTTGAACAATTATCTCGTTTGGTTAATTATTTTGGTTTATCTCAATTGCATTTGCCTGCGATTACTACTTGATTGCATACTCCCAACTTTTGTTTTTGATAATGACAAAGGGGGAGAGATAGAGAGATAGAGAGATAGAGAGATAGAGAGATAGAGAGACACATGTGCGATATGATATATGTGAATGTGATAATGCGATACATGTACGATATGATAAATGTGCGATATATGTGAATGTGATACATATACATGAATGAGATACATGTGCGACATTATTTCAACGATTAAGATAATTTGATGGTTTTATTGAAAAACAAAGGGGGAGACATATTTCCCTAAAAAGAAATAACTATTTAAAACAGAGACATTAGTTTTCATAACTTGTTATTGGCTAATAAAAACCCCAAGAGATGGCCATTGGTTGTCATCATCAAAAAGGGGGAGAATGTATTTGCATGTGATAACAGGTTTTGATAATGACAATGGAAACAAGCAATGGGAAGTCTTCAAAGAATCAAAAACAATTAGAGATATCATATAAAAGAAGAAAATGATCTCACAAAGGTTCAAGAGATGAAGAAACCAATGAATCAAACAAAAGGAAAGCAACCATGCATCATTAGATTCAAATGGATGACCAACAGGCATGAGAAAATGTCAAAATGAAGAGCCTGAATCGATTCAAGCACGAGTGAATCGATTCACAGCCCTGGAAGTCATAAAAATGAGAAACAGAATGGGTTGAATCGATTCACCATGACCCTGAATCGATTCACAGCCCTGGAAGTCACTAAGATTGCAAACAGTATGTCCTGAATCGATTCACAAGGATCCTGAATCGATTCACACGATGCTGACAGACCAGGAACCCAAAACAGAATGCTCTGAATCGATTCAAACAAAGCTCGAATCGATTCATTCGACTCTGGAACTCCAAAATGCATAAAACAGAATACTCTGAATCGATTCAAGGATCTACGAATCGATTCACATAGTGGGAAACACCACTAAATAGACAGACTTAAGTGGAAAACAAGCACTCAAATCCCACTATACGCAGAGCCATCATCTTGCAACGGCTAGGGGACTCCTCAACAGCCATCTTGGGTCTATAAATGCAAGAAGAACACAAGCACAAGATACACACAACAAGAACTAAGAAGCAACATATCCTTAGCTCTATTTTGTGCTTTGTAAGCCTATTTCTTGTATCTTATACTTCATTTGTATATCCTCTCATCTTGAGAGTTAGAATTTGGGGGAGCTTTTCATTTGTATATCTACTCTATTAAGAGAGTGTATTGATTGTAAACACAAACTCCAAACACAAGATATTCACTCTAGGTTGAGTGGTTGTTCACTCTAGGTTGAGTGGTTACAAAGGTTGAGGATTCAATCTTTGGGATATTGTGAGATTGAGAGATTGGGTGGGTTGCCCTTGTACTTGTGAGGATTGGGTTCTTGAGTGTGGGACACTAGGAAGCCGCAATTGCTCAAAGTTGTATCTCTAGTCTACAATAGTGGAAAATCCTTTAAGTGGGTTGCTTAGAGGCGAGACGTACACCGGATTGGGTGGAACTCGTTACATCGGTTTACAAGCTTCTCTTCCTTACTCTTTTACTTTCATATACTGCATATTTGTTGATTGGCATTGTTTGGTTGAGAAGAGCATACTTGAACTTGCTTAATTTGTTATATCTTAGATATTGCACACCAAGTGTTTGCTAAATTGCCTCAGCAATACTCACCTCTTGTAGTGCATTGCATATCATTTTTACTTACTTTCACTTGCATAATCTCATAAACTTGGTTATAGAAATCAATTTCAAAGGTATTCCAAGCAAAAGTTTTATTACTCAATTCACCCCCCCTCTTGAGTATTGAGGCCACTTGAACAACATCAGGATGATGCTTTAGATATCCAATGCCTTATATTGGCTACCGTGTCTCCTGAGCTTCAGAAGCAACATGAGCACATGGAGGCTTTTGATATGATCGAAAACCTAAGGAAGCTATATCAAGGTCAAGCTGACCAAGAAAGATATGAAGTTTCCTCAGCCCTATTTAGCTGTAGACTTGAAGAGGGAGGTTCTGTAGGACCTTATGTGCTCAAAATGATTGGGTACTTGGAGAATCTAGCTAGGCTAGGATTCCCGTTCCCTCAGAAGTTAGCTACCAATCTCATTTTGAAATCATTACCTGACAGTTTTAAGCCAGTCATCATGAATTATAACATGAATGCATTGGACAAAACATTGCCAGAGCTACTCAATATGTTGAGGACTGTTGAGCCCAATATTTCTAAAGGAAAGGGCAAGGCCATAATGATGGTCAATTCTGGCAAAGGTAAAGGAAATGGCATGTATAAAGGCAAAAGAAAGGCTATTACAAGAAATGGCAAGAAAATTTGGAAAGGTAAGGATAAGCTAAGTACATCAGCCTTAAAACCTGTGGGTGGGGTTGCTAAGGAAGGTAAATGTCACCATTATGGACAAAAGGGACACTGGAAGAGAAACTGTCCAAAGTACCTAGAATAGCTTAAGAAGAAGGGAAGTGAGACTTCCACTTTAGGTATTTTTGTTATAGAAATTAACATGTCAACTTCAACATCGTGGGTATTAGATACTGGATGTGGATCTCACATTTGTCTTAATGTGCAGGATCTAAGAAGGAGTAGGCAGTTGATGAAGGGCGAGGTAGACCTACGCGTTGGAAATAGAGCAAGAGTTGCTGCATTAGCTGTAGGAACTTATTTTTTATCCTTGTCCTCAGGGTTAGTCCTTGAATTGGACAATTGTTATTTTGTTCCGGTAATAGGGAAAAACATTATTTCTGGCTTTTGTCTTGATAAGAAAGGGTTTTCCTTTATAATAAAGAACAATAGTTGTTTTGTTTATTTAAATGACATGTTTTATTGTTGTGTAAATTTGAGTAATGGACTTTATGTTCTAGATCTCGAAACCCCTATCTATAACTGATCTGATCTTGATACCGGTATCCGATCTGCAAGACATTTTTCAACGTCTTGGTCAATTTGTCAATGTGTAACCGGTGTCATCGGTATACGTCCGGACTCTAATTCCGTATCAGGCGCTCTCCCTATACCGGTTGTCCAGGATAACACCAAGACACTGGATAACGTATACGTCACTATGCAGAAGACAAAAGGCATTGCTACAGGGACCGATCAATAATTCCCTGCACTACGAGCCAAAACTTCTCACGGGAGTGATCAGTTTGTCCCTTAATTCTAGCCTATACTCCCTACGCTCAATATAAAATGGCCACTTGACCCAATCATACTGGTAAGTGCACAATAAAATAATAATTTAAGGCGTTATTAGAGGTTAGTGGTTCCCCACTAACGGATCCTCGAATATCGAGCCAATCAGGTATATGAACCCTCTTCATCAACGAAGGAGAGGATCTTTTGACTCTATCAACTTATAATTACTCTCTGAAAAAATTCCTCACTTGGAATATCATCACTGACTTGAGCGTCGGAGAATCTTTGCAGGTGACACCACCTTTCACCCACATCAACGCGTAAGGACGGTGTGAAGGACCTCCAGGACGCCCAATCCGCTCTCATCATACAGAGACATCGGATATATAAACCGGATACTCGTATAACCGGTCTTCAGAGAAATAATCATCTACTATTTATGACTGACCAGACACCAGATCTCTTGACCCCGGTTCAGGACAGATCATTGGCACGCGCGGTGGGACACGATAAAGTTATTCCCAAATCCTGTGAAAGAACAAGTAATCATCAATGGAAGGTGAGGCACATGATTTCATGGAAAATCAACCTGAAGACAGGACTAACCCCAACGTTTTCAGGAAGCTTAACTTCGATTCTCATGGGGGCAGCACAAAGAAGATAGTAACAGTGTCTAACCCCGATCCTCGTGATGAGTTGATCAGTCAACTCCAAAGAGAACTCACAGAATTGCGAAGAGAGAAAAGACAGAGTGAGGACAAGGAGTCATCTCGCACAAGAGACACTCCCCATACAACCGATGGAGAAAAATCCACAACTCTTCAATACTCAAACATCCCCACATTTGAGGGGAGAGAACAGACCCACGATTCTGATGATAGAGCCGCTCGGGGAAGGAGAGAGCTAATTACAGCACCCCTTGTAACTTACAAGCTCAAAGTTCCTTTTTCAAGGAGACTTATGAGTGTCCATATCCCCAAACATCTTCAAACCACTCAGCCACTCTCTATTGGAAAGTATAATGGTGAAACTGATCCTACTAAGCATCTTGATGCTTACGTATTTGAAGCCATGTACTTAGGGGCTGATGAAGATGTGATGTGTCGGATGTTCCCATGAACATTATTAGAAAAGGCCCTCGGTTGGTTTAAAGGTTTACCTTCTGGATCCATAGATTCTTGGGCTGAAATGGCAGCTACTTTTGAAACTCACTTTGTCATCTCTAGAGATGTACCCAGGACATCTCATACTTTGGCTCAAATTAAGCAAAGTGAAAATGAAAGCTTAAAAGATTTCCTGAAGAGGTTCTACAAGGAAGCATCCCTGGTTCCTAACCTCACAGAATCCATTAAGCTGCATATCGTTATCGAGGCACTGCAGCCAGGATCAGCCTTTGCTCTCTCACTAGCAAAAAGCCCGCCAACAACATTTGAGGAGTTCAGGAAAAAAGCCTCAAAATATGTGGGTATAGAGATGCACCTAGAGGCTATGGCTATGAAGAAAAAGCCACCAACACCACCTTCACAGCCACGGAGAGATAAGGAGAAAATGAGGTCAGAACGCATGGAGAGGCCATTCAACAACCCTAAGGTTAATAACTCTTCTCCTCGACCTCGAGAAAGGCGTGTTAATTCCTTTAGCCATTATGCACCTCTGTCAGCCAGGCCATCTCAAATTCTGAGAGAAGTAGGATGGCCAGCCTTCAGCATCTATGGCATCAGAAGGCCAGCCCCTATGAAGAGACCAGGGAATCCCCGTAAGTACTGTGACTTTCATGAACAAACAGGTCATTCCACTGATGAATGCCAAGCTCTAAAGAACGCAGTCGAAACGTTAATTAGAGAAGGCAAATTAAAGCAGTACCTGTTCAAAGAAAAATCCTTTGACAGGGCAGATCGGAATGAGAAAAGAGAAAGAGATCCAGACGATGGGAATGATAATAACCGTAATCCGGTTAGAAAATTCTCTGCTGTAGAGAAACAAAAAGGTGCAATGACTGATGATACAACACATAGAGATAACATGCCTCAACAACAGCGACAAGGCCGGCGTGAAGTCATTGATATGATCGCTGGAGGGTTCGCTGGGGGAGGAGCTTCAATTACAGCCCGAAAGAATCATCATAGAATAATTCTGTCTGTGCAAAGAAAGGTTAAAGACAATTGTCCTTACAGAGGAGGGGTTAAAGCTCCAATAATTTCATTCTCTGATGAGGATTTTGGTCCTACCATTCCTGGTGGAGATGATGCTGTAGTCATCGTTGCAGTCATAGCCAACAAGGACGTCCGAAGAATCCTTGTTGACCAGGGAAGTTCCTGTGATGTTATTTTTTATAACTGCTTTAAAAAGATGGGTTTTAATGACTCAGACTTACAGCCTTACATAAGGAACTAACAGCTTTCAATGGTGCAAAGCAACCAACAAAGGGATACCTTGATACCCTTATCTCCTTTGAAGGTGAACCAGGAGCCAGAACGGTTAAATCCCGAGTGCTGGTAATCGATGTCGAGTCTCCATTCAACGACATCATAGGACGCCCCACCCTGAATGCTATGGAGAAAGTCGTGTCAACTCTATATCTCCTTATCAAGTTTATCGATAAGGATAATGCAGTTTCATCCCTCCGAGGTGACCAAGAGATGGCCAGGTACTGTTATAACCTGAGCCTAAATATGACAAAGTTGGAAGCCTCCAACAAAAAGAGGAAACTCAATGATTGTGGGACAGCTGCTGGTTCTGTGAGCCTTGTCCACCTGGACCCTAGGGTGGATTTGCACATTGATCTGTCCAACCCATCAAAGCCCACACCGGATGGAAGTTCTAGGGACATCGTATTGGGAGATTCTCCAGAAAAGGTCACCTATATTAATGACAAGCTAGATACAGAAATAGAGTAACGACTCTTGATGCTCCTATAGGAGTTCAAAGACCTCTTTGCATGGACTGTAGCCAATATGCCTGGCATAGATCCTACTTTCTATTGTCATAAATTGTCCGTCTACCTAGAGACGAGACCAGTTGCCCAAAAGAAGAGAAGATTGGGACCAGAGAAACAGAAAGCAGCTTGCCAACAAACCGAGGAATTGCTGAAGGCTGGATTTATCAGGGAAATCCGTTATTCCTCTTGGCTTTCAAATATAGTAATGGTCCAGAAAGCCAATGGCAAATGGAGAATGTGCATCGACTATATGGACCTTAATCGTTGCTGTCCAAAAGATCCTTATCCTCTTCCTAACATAGATCGAATGGTGGATGATTCCTCTGGTTATCAGTATCTGAGCTTCATGGATGCGTACTCAGGTTACAACCAGATTCCGATGTGTGAGGAGGATCAGGAGAAAACAGCTTTCATCAATGATCGTGGTGTCTTTTGCTACACTGTTATGCCCTTCGGCCTGAAATATGCTGGGGCCACATACCAGCGCATGATCAATAAGGTGTTTGAGGGCATGCACACCAAACTTGTTGAGGTGTACATTGACGACATCATAGCCAAGACATCGATTGGGGGTGATCATATTGAAGACCTACGCCAAGTGTTTATCCGCTTGAGAGAATTTAACATGAGGCTAAACCCATTGAAATGCACTTTTGCTATCCCAGCTGGGAAGTTTTTGGGTTTTATGTTAACTCAACACGGCATCGAAGCCAATCCAGGGAAGTGCCAAACGATTCTCAACATGCAGAGTCCAAAGAATCTGAGAGAAATCCAATCCCTGAATGGCAAAGTAGCAGCCTTGGCACGGTTCATGCCAAAGATGGCTCACAGATCACTTCCTCTGTATAAAGTGCTAAAAAAGTCCAAGAAACTCGAATTGGGACAGGAACAAGAACAAGCATTCCAAGAGCTTAAGGAGGTGTTGTCCAAACCTCCTATTCTTATGAAGCCTGACCCTGAGGACACGCTCATCCTATACTTGGCTATTTCAGATGAAGCTTTGGGCATAGCTTTAGTAAAAGAAACTCCTGATGGACAGAGGCCGGTCTACTTCACCAGCAAAACATTACAAGGTACTGAGATCCGGTATCAAAAAATTGAAAAAGCCGCCCTCGCTGTTGTTTGGGCCTCTCGACGGCTACATCCGTATTTTCACGCATATCCGATCCTGGTAAGAACGGATCTACCACTCCGTTCTATGTTAATCAAGCCTGACCTCACTGGTAGGATGATCAAATGGTCCATTGAACTTTCAGAGTTTGATATATCCTATGAACCTTGAGGCACTATTAAAGCTTAGGTCCTGGCCGATTTCATTGTGGAAATGACAGGGATAGATCCAGATACACCTTGTGTCCATTGGACCATCTATGTCGATGGTTTATCAAATCAAAAGGGCTCTGGAGCAGGTGTAGTTCTCGAAAGTGACGATGGAGTACACTTGGAGATCTCCCTTCATTTTAATTTCAAAACTTCCAACAACCAAGCTGAATATGAAGCTTGCTTGGCCGGACTACGAGCTGCGATCGACATCGGAGCCTCTGAGGCGACGCTATGCAGTGATTCACAACTCGTGATTTCACAAATCCTGGGAGACTATCAAGCTCGTGAACCTCAACTCCAACTATACTTAAACTGTGTCAAAGAGTTGAGAGAGAAATTCTCAAAAATGGAATTCAAACATGTTCCACGCGAAGAGAATACAAGAGCGGATATACTCTCCAGATTGGCAAGCACCAAAAAACCAGGCAGCACCACAACGTTGGTCCAGAGTACACTGACATCGCCCAGGATTCCTCTTTTCCCTTCTCTAAATGCCATAATGACTAATTCCCTTTATGGTGATACATGGATGGCCCCCTACATCCGTTATTTGGCCGATGGGCAGTTGCCTACTGATGAGAAGGAAAAGAAGAGAATAAGGAGAGAACTGCCATACTTCACTATGATAGATGGTAACCTCTACAGAAGGGCACTCTCAGTACCTTACTTAATCTGTCTGAGAGAGAATGAGGTACATGAAGTAATGGAGGAAGTGCACGAAGGACAATGTGGACACCACACCGGAGGAAGAAGTCTGATGAGAAAAATCCTCAGAGCGGGATACTGGTGGCCCACAACGAAGCAGGACTCTATTGACTTTGTCAAGAAATGCGATGCCTACCAAAAATTCTCTAATCTTCACCATACACCGGCGGAAGAACTCTTCACATCCGCTGTTCCGTGGCCGTTCTACCAATGGGGATTAGATATTTTGGGCCCTTTCCCAACTGCTCCTGGGGGCATCAAATATCTCATTGTAGGGGTCGATTATTTCACTAAATGGATTGAAGCAGAGCCGGTGGTGCATATTACTTCAGCCCGAACTCGTCGTTTTATGTATGAAAATATCATAACACGATTCGGAGTCCCAGCACGGGTTGTCACAGACAATGACACCCAATTCACGGACAGGAAATTTACAGATTTACTTGAAGGGTTAGGAATAACCCAAATATTTTCCTCCGTCGAACATCCCCAAACTAACGGCCAGGCTGAGGTGGCCAACAGGGAAGTGCTGAAAGGACTGAAGAAACGTCTTGGTGAAGCCAAGGGCGGATGGACAGACCAATTGTGTCACATCCTTTGGGCATATCACACAACGCCTCATTCTTCCACCAATGAATCCCCATATCGCCTGACCTATGGGGTGGAGGCAATGATACCTGTGGAACTGCAAATTGCTTCTACCAGGGTCAAATACTTCTCTGAAGAAGGCAATAATGCTAACTTGGCATCATAAATGGATATCATACAAGAACTCAGAGAAGACGCATTCATTAGAGATCAGGCCATCAAAGCCAAAGTCACTCTTCGATATAACAAACGAGTCCAATCAAGGACTTTTAACGTCGGAGATTTGGTTTTGAGGAAAGCAAGTATGGGAAATAAATTCGCTCATCAAGGCAAACTAGCCCCAAACTGGGAAGGCCCATACAGGGTATCTGAGATTGCTGGCAAAGGCTCCTACCGCCTTGAAAACCTTGATGGCACTCCAATCCGAAATAAGTGGAATACCCAAAACTTACGCATTTATTATAGCTAGCTGCTGGAGCAACATGCACTCTTTTCTCCTCACTTGAGATTGTTCAACGGAGAAATCATTATATCAAAATCCCAGCTACGCTTTTATTGTAATTCTTATTTTTACTCAATAAGAATCTCATACATCAACTTAACTCTTTCGAGTTTTTTCTTATGTTGTGATTTTCAGTCTATCCGGCGTGCACAAACGTATTCAGGACGGATGATCTCAACTACCCATTCTGTAGTTGATGATGTAACTCCTCGAATATGCATGAATAATTGAAGACCTGGGCATAGTAGGATTGGTCCTCTTGCAAAAACCATACCGAATCCCAGGAAAAGGGCGCAGTAGGATCAGACCTTTATATAAGGCTGTACCGAACCTCATTCGAAGACCCAGATTGTAGGATAAAACTGAACTCTGGGTACGGTTAGTAGGTATGACCGAACACCGAAGAAGGCTTGGGCGCAGTAAGCTGGTTCTCTTTCAAGACCATGCTGAACCCCGAGTAACGGGCGCAGTAGGTTCAGGATTAGCCCTGATCTGAACCCTATGTTGAAGACTCGGATTGTAGGATTGAACCGAACTCCAAGTACGACTAGTAGGTTTGGCCGAACGTCGTTGAAGAACGGTTAGTAGGATTAAACCGAACGCCAAGAAAGACGTGGGTTGCAGGATCAAAACCAGTGAAAGGCTTGGACTGTAGGATCGAACCGAACTCCAAAATACAACAAGTAAGTGACACCGAACTCTAAATTTCCCAGAAGCACTTCTCCTGGAAATTCTTCAATCGGTAATACTTTCTGTTGAAATTCCTTATTCAAAGACTCGGGTCATATTTTATCAAAGCCCGACTCATTATTCCGAATCAAGAATAATTCACTCGGGCATGTCTCTATCTGAGGCGTATTCACCCGAAGCATTTCGTTCGGAAATTCTCCATTCATTATTACACCATGAAGGAATCAGAAATATTCCATTCGGTGCCATGTTACACGTAAATTGGAAGTATTTCACTCGACCTTTTTTCCTACTCAGAAATGCTCCACTCGGAGCTATGATATTCGAAAATGCTTCACTCAGTGAAATCGTTGAAAAGTATTTCCTTTAGGAATTCCCCACTCGGAAATACTTTCCCTTGGAATTCCTTACTCGGAAATGCTTCAAGTTCGATACTATACTATTAAAATTCTTCAGTCGGTAATATTTCATTAAAATCTGACTCACGAAGAATCAATCATCACTCTCATTAACCTTACTCGGAAATACTTTTCCTTAGAATTCCTTACTCGGAGACACTTCAAATTTATTGCCTGACTCATGAATTCTTTAAGTCGAAAATATTTCACTTCGGAGTTTCAATCAGTAATACTCCACTCGGAAAAATTTGCACTCAGAAAATTTGAGCCTGAATAGAAACTCAAATTGTAAGTCCAAACTCCGAGTGCGGCTGAAGAATCACTCGGAACCTTCCACCCAAGAAGGTTCACTCAGAAGAATTTCTACTCGGAGCTTTCACTCAGAGGAGTTTCCAGTCGGAATTCTCAATCAGAAGAACTCCCAATCAGAAAAATCACTGGAAATCGTCCTTGATGAAAAATAAAACTCAGTTAAAACGTACATACTTTTACTGAGCAACTTTAGGGGTAATGGAATTTCCCGGATGACATAGTCAGAACCAGCCTCACCCGGAGTCACTCATTCAGAGTCAGTTGCTCACTCGGAACTGATCACCCAATAATGCTTGGGGACAGTATCGAACAACTAACGCGTATTCCGAGTGATAAACACTTAGTAAAACGTTCTCATAATCATTCCCCCTCAAGATTAACATCGCAAGCCGTTCTCATGACAACAACATGTTTCCTAACAACGACGACCCCCCATTATGGTACTTATAATCGAAAAGCCTAATCATCAAAGATTAAGGTGCGCCCTTTACCAGGCTTATGTATGCCAAACATATGATTTAAGTAAACAATTTTGATACAATAAAAGATATTCTATCTTTTCTATCAAACTGAGCCTTTGGTTATTTAAGTACCTATACATGAGAACTAAACTTGTTTACTGCTATCCGATGTAATATTTACGCGTATACATCTAGATTGGATCATTACATATACAATGATTCTATTGAAATTACTCTCAACGGACAAACGTATAAAGCAAGTTGTACTTTCATTTGATCAAATCATGAATTACATTAAAGAATTGATTCAGTAATCCGGAGCTGATCCCGGAACACAGCAGATTTGAATAAATAAAAACTACAAGACAAGGAAGGAACTATTTATGTTGGCTTGTCTCTCCGCCCTTTCCTTTGCCCTTATCTCCGGCCTCCCCTCCCCCTTCACCAGCAGCTTTACCTACATCAGCACTTGTTCCTTCACCTCTAGGCCGCTGGGTGATGGGAGTCAGGAGAGAAGGTCCCATCAACTGACCTGAGGGAAGAGGAGCTAACTTATATATGGTGTTTGACGGCTCCTCCTGACGATCATCAACCAAAGCTACCAGTTTCCCTCCATGAAACTCATAGAACGGATCAATACCGTTCAAATTGAGTTCCACTTTGGGATTTCGGTATTGAATCTGACGAACAGCAAGCCCAAAAGATTCCTCGACTGCCTGGCTACAGATATCCACAGCCTCTTCCGCTCGGGTATTTGCAGTAGTCAGATCCGCTTTCAGAACTTTGACCTCGTCATTCGAACTCGCCAGTTTTAGTAACAACTCCTTCTCCTTATGGGCCCAGTCTTCAACTCCTTGCGAGTAAACGACCTTGGCTTCTTTCAGTTCCTCACCCAACTTGGCCGAATGCTCTTTCTCCGTACAGAGGCTGGTGTGGAGGTTGGAACTGATTTTCTTCTGATCAAGTGCTTGGGCCTCCAACTCCTTAAGCAAGTATTTCAGCCTGGCGATTTCTTCATCTTTTTGCTCCCCTTCCTCTTTGGAAGCCTTCAACTTATTCTCCAGTCGGAGGATGCTTGCCTTATCCCTAGCTGCAGCAACGTTAAGGTCATTAACTTTTCCTGTTAACTTGCTGAGTCTTTCGTTATCCTCCGACAGTCTCCGAACCGACTTCAGGAGACCGGACAGTTCTGCTTACTGCCACTGTCCGGTGTCACAAGCTTTTGTTACTTCTTCAGGCTCTAAAGTCTTCAGCTTATACAGAGAATCAGGGATACATTGGGGCACTGGACCCTCATACACCAGGTATGGGGCAAGATTAGAGTTCCCTGGAGGAGGACAGGAAACCTTGGGCGCAAAGTAAGAACTTATTGGCTTGGTGCCAAAGGTAATCACATTGCTAGGGGCAGCCGTTGTTGTCTTTTCAATCCCCTTTCCTTTAGAGGCCCCAGGATCAACTGCCCCTTCGAAAGTCTTTCATTTTTTGGGAGAGGGCTGAGGCTCCATTTTCTTAGAAGAGTCATGTTCTGTTTTCGTCCTCTTCTTTCCGGCCTTTGGTTTTTTGGGGGAGGGCTGAGTTTCCGGTATATTAGATCCGCCCTCCAATAAAGGAATATCGTCACCAGCAGACGAAGTGAGTATGATGGTCTTAACGGTAGCCTTCTTAGAATTCCGCTTTGGCTGAATATTGTTTTCAGCCGCGACGGATTTCCCTCCAGCTTTGAGGCCCTTCAATTTATCCATCTCTGGTGACTCAGCTCCAATTTCAACTGCATAATCAAATAAAAAGACCATCAGTGACAGAAGATATTGGGACATAAAAAGAAAGAACATATAAAATGATAGGAAATTACACAAGTATTACTCGCGGGTAGTTTCCGACCCTAGCAGACGCCTGCAAGAGAAAAACTTATGCGAGACGGTGTATGATTGAAGTGCAGAAAGAACAGAGACCGATGTTAGGGTTAATTCATCCTCATCGGTGTAATAAGCCTGGGACGTCAACAAAAAGTGCTCGTAAGTCCACGCCACGGGAAACTCTTGAATCTCGTCTTTATTCAGCCAAAAAATTGAATCATCGGGCTTCACACGAATCCTGGTAAAATAAGATTTAAAGGAACGTCCATCAACTTTGGCAAAGTTAGTGTAGGATTCGAAGTTAATGATCTTGGAGAGAGTCCAAAGGGTTATCAGACTTACTCCCCCCTTCTCCCTATTGGCACGACGGACCACCTGCGTGAAATAAAAGAGCATGGCCACCGTCGGTGTGAAATTGAAGTGCTCCCCAAGCACTTCAAGAGAACGGATCAAACCCCATCCGTTGGGGTGAAGCTGTGAGGGGGCACAGTCTAAAAACCTCAAGACCCCCATTTGAAACTTGGTGAGAGGAAAGCGAATGCCTAAGTTCAGGAAGAGAAAGTCATACATATATATCGACCTCTCATCCGGTGTATGACATATCCATTCTGAGGGTAGAGGAGCCAACACCATGAAACGCTCCTTGTACTTTTCCTTTTTGAAGACACTGAAGCGAGGCTCCAACCTTGCTCCGTCCTCCCGAGCGTGTATGGACGGTATGGCGTGAAATTCGTCCGCCACCCAGCTATATGGACGCATCTGCTGGAACTTCACCCAGTCAATTCGGTGTGCAACTACATTGCACAGTCCAGAAGCTGGCAGAGGTACTCTTTCCAGTCATCTTCTTTACAGCTAACTTAAACGCCTTTATGCTGCGATAAAAACTAACATCATCAGAGAGGTACAAATCAGCACTCCCCTCACTCTCGCTAGAAGAGGATTCTGAGGAGGGTATTATCACCCTTCGCCTCGAGTAGGGTGACGCCTCCCTCTCTGAATAAAGTGGATTTGAGTGGACGATCACAGGGATCCTCCCACCACGACTCGGGGAAGTCCTACACAACACTCTCCCTCCTCTTCCTCTACGGCCAACGTGGCTCGAGCTAGCAAAGCCTCTCCCAGACATTTAGAAAAACTAGAAGAAAAAATGAGAAGACGAAAGAGAGGTTACCTAAGAATGAAGAGAAATGGAGAATCAAATCTCACACAAGCAAACAGGAATGTCTTCTCGAAATTTTTGCAGAGTTTCGTCAGGGAAGCAAAGACTGAGTGACTTCTGGATCTACTAAATTCACCTTTTATAAGGAGTCGAAGGTTATGTCGTTTACGACCAAATGACACTTTTAAATGACACCTTTTTCATAAACACAAGATTGCCGTTTCGAACATTGAATTCGAACATTGAGGCACGAAATCAGCGTCAATTCTTCAAAGGGCCTGTCAAATGGGCCTCAGGATTTAAATTTCAGGCCCATGAAAATCCCGAGTGACGGTTATAAAGACGTGCGCATTTAAGGCAATAATGGCTTGCCCACGTGATTAAAGACATTAAATGTCCAATCATGAGAAACGTTGCAACTGTTTCTCGAATACCAAGGGTTGCAAGTTTAATAACTTCTGGGATTCCCACACAAAAAACTTTTTGTACAGATCCGTCCTAAGAAGATCTACGACAATGGAACTGCATTCCAAGAACGGATATTTACGCAACCACGTAATGACTTTCTATAAACAATGAATATCATCCGGTATCCAAATTCATTATAGACGATGTAGCTTATATGAGCCACTTTACTAGTCCCTCACACAAGCTAGGGGACAAATAGGATGATGACCCTGTCTCGATACCAGATTTGATAACGAAATTGAAAACTCAGTTCCGTACCCTGACGATCGAAATGTACTTCCTCAGGACGGATGATCTCAATCACTTATTCTGTGATTCGATGATGTAACTGCTGGCGTAGTGTATTTCCCCAGGACGGATGATCTCAATCACTTATTCTGTGATCCGATGATGTAACTCCTGGCGTAGTGTATTTCCCCAGGATGGATGATCTCAATCACTTATTCTGTGATTCGATGATGTAACTCCTGTGATCTTGAAGGCTCAATCCATACTCTTACGATTGAGAGGTATTTCCCAGGACGGACATTCTCTATCACTTAATCTGTGATTTGATGACACAACTCCTGACGTGAACAAGTTCCCATCACTATCCCTATGATGGAATACACAACCATCATTTTTATGTATCTTTGCAGTTCAATGAGCTCGGAACAATACTCTCACATCGAACAGCAGATTGACTATGTGAACCTCCCTGTGAGAATAACTCCAATTAATGCTAGTCATCCGTCCTGAGACACCGCTCCTGTGAATAACGGATCGACTCTTTTTCTCCCCAATAGACTTAAGGATGATGCCCTATGACAGGTATCTATCCCTTAACATATTTATACTTGGGGACAATATTCATGTATATATTTCTCCGTTTCAAATTTATTTATTGTCTAATTTTCCGAGGCAATTATTTCAATCCGACCTCAATGTTTATCATACGGAACGGATTATCAATGACTCAAACGATATATACATGAAGTATTGAAGACAAATTTCTGAACTGAATTTTATTCATTCATAAAAAGCAAGATTACATATAATTGACCCAAACCGGAGTTGATCCCGGTACACAACTTTACATACAAAAAATAGTAAAACTACGGAGGAGGAACTTGTTCTTCTGTCTCTTTTTGTCCTTCCCCTTCTCCAAGTTCTTGCGTCCCTTCTTTTGGGATTTCTTCCGGAGCTTTCTCTTCAGGTGCCTCAGTACCTCCTTCAGATGAGATGCCCTCTGGTTTAGGAACAGCAGAATCCGGACCCATACTTTGACCCTTGGGAAGAGGGGGCAAACCGTATAAGGACTCCGGAGGATCTTCAAGACGATCTTCAACCACTGCGAATAGCTTACCTCCATGAAATTCATAAAATGGATTCATTCCATAAAGGTTTAATTTCGCAGTGGGATTGCGGTAGAAGACTTGACGTATAGCCAGGCCGAAGGATTCTTTAGCAACTTGGTTGCATATATCAATGGCTTCCCCCGCCTCAGCTCTTGCTACAGCCAATTCTTCCTGCAATCTCGAAAGATCTCCATCTGATCCTTGGGACTCCATGCTCCTAGCCTTCAGTCCCTCGATCTCAAGGAGGAACTTCTTCTCCTTCTGAGACCACTCCTCTGCTTGTTTGAAATAATCCTCCGCAGCAGCTTTACTTTTGTCTTCAAGATCAGCTTGTTTAGCTTGACTGCTACGGAGATCTTCTTGTGATTTACCAAGCATCTCCTCCTTCTCCCTCAATTTACCCTCCAAGTCTTTAAGCATGGTTTTGAGCTTGAGATTTTCCTTGTTCATAATATCTCTGAACTCTTTAGACTTGGCAAGGCGATCTTCCATTAATCTTAGGGTGGCTTTATCCTTCCCCGACAAGAGATTGAGCTGTTCTACTTTATCATCAGCTCATCAACCTTGTCAACATCATCAACTAACAAACTGAATGAGTGAAGCATCCTAGTCAGTTCTGCTAACTGCCATTTTCCGGCCTCACACGCCTCCTTGATTTCTTTAGTTTTAAGCGTGGGCCGGAGTTCGTATAACGGCTAAGGAAGAATTGCTAGAGTTGTCCCCCGATATGAGAGGAAGGGAGTAAGGAATGAAGCAGTGGGGAAGGAGATCGGACTAGATCCAAGGACCCCAGAAGGAACACCCTTATGGAGTCCAGAAGAAACTTTAGCTGCATCCGAGGTCTCTACAGCTTTACCTTTTGAAGCTCTTGCCCTTTTTGGACTTCTTGAAGGTTTATGTTTCTTCGATGGTCCTCCTGAAGGGTCATTCTTGATCTTCCTCCTCTTCTCTGTGATTTTGGGCTGACTTGTAGTTGCGCCAACACCAGTCGAGCCGCCCTCTACCAGTGGAATCTCCCCTTCTACATCCGAGGTCAGAATGATCAACTCAGAACAATCCTTCACAGAATCCTTCTTAGGCAGGATTTTATTCTCGCCAGCTACAGATTTGCCTCCTGCTTTCAAGTTTTTCAACTTGTCCATGTCCGGAGATTTTTGCCCTATTTCACCTACATACATAAATAAAACGTGTTAGCAACGAAGAAATGCTCAATACAGTTAACAAAGGAGGAAAAGAAAAATAAAACAAGAATTACGGAGATATTCATCCCAGACTGCACTTGAACTACTCAAAAGACGTCTACACAAAAATGCTTTAAAGCGTGTAGAATATGCTTCAAGGGTGAATAACACCGTCGCCGTTTCAGTAGATAGCTCGGACTGATGAGTGAAGTATACTGAAGAGTTCAGGAGAAAGTGCTCATGAGTCCAGCTCAAGGGAAATTTATTAAGACCCTCTTCGTTCTTCCAGAAGACAGGCTTATTCTTCTTAATTGATATCCGGGTAAAGAAGGACTTAAATGACTTCCCGTCAACTTTAGCCGAATCGGTGTAGGATTCGAAGTTCACGAAGGAACATAGAGTCCGGAGTGTGATTAGGCCTACACCGCCTTGCTTGTTAGCCCTCCGAACTACCTGAGTGTAGTAGAACAGCATCGCTACGGTGGGCGTAAAGTTGAAGTAGTCTCCCAATACTTCTAGAGCACGGACGAGTCCCCAACCGTTCGGATGGAGTTGAGAAGGTGCACAATTTAGGAACCTTAATACACCCATTTGAAACTCGGATAAGGGGAAACGAACTCCGAGGTGATGAAATACAAAATCATGCATATATACCGAACGCTCATCTGGAACAACGTGGTATATTCGTTCTGTAGGGAGCGGTGCAAATACCCTGAACCATTTTTTCATTTCCTCTTCAGCGCAAACTATAAACCTTGGCTGAATCCGAGCTCCGTCCTCATTTGCATGATGGGAGGCTAAGTTTTTAAACTCGTCAACTATCCAGCAGAAGGGCCACTTAGCCTGGAGTTCTTCCCAATTTAGCCGAGAGGCGACTACACTATGTAGACCTTCTGCTGTTTTCAGAATAATTTGGTCCCCAGAGGTTCCTTCTCCAGTCATCGTGTGAGTAGCGTGAACAAAAATCTCTGCTCTACGATAAAAAGTCACATCGTCAGAAGGGTAACAATCATTACTCGTCTTATTTTTCAGAGCGACTACAATCAGAGGACGACTCTGAGAAGGGAAAAGTCACTCTCCACCGTGAGTAAGATCCCCTTTCTGAGCGACATGACTCAGCCCTCGGAAGAATCACAAGGATTCTTCCCCCATGATAATTAGGGTTGTGAGAAGTTAATCTCCCCCTAGTAAGATACATTCTTTTCGAGCAAAAACAGCAGAGCAAAAGAAGACGAAAATAACAGGGGAAAGAAAAATGGTTACCTCAGACGATAAGGAAGATGAAGACTGAGAAAAGCTTCGTAAAACAAGCGGCAAGCGTCCTTACAAAATTTTTGTAGAGTTTTGCTAAGAAATCAAAAATGAGTGGAACCCAGAATCCACTAAGTGTTTCTTTTATAGGAAACGAAAGGGTTCGGTTACTAACTCTTGAGGTTGTGTCGTTCACGACTAAACGCGTTGATTCACGAGTCAAACGACACAGTCGTTCTAAATTCATGGGCGCCAAAACAATATCAATTCGTCAAAGGGCCTCTCCGCTGGGCCCAGAAGTTTTAAAAAATTATAGGCCCATTAAGCCCTAAACGATGGTTACTGAGATTTCCGTCTTAAATGCAATAACTGCTCGCACACGTGATTAAAGGCATTTAATGTCTAATCATGCGACGCAATCTATGCTTTACAGACGTCACTCGAATTTCAAGGGTCTTCAGTTTTCAAAAAACTTTTGGTATTCTCCTGCTGCGAATCTTTTTCTGAAACCGTTATAACAACATTATGACAACGGAACGTTCAACCCTAGGACGGTTCCTCGTGACATAATAATGCTGAACAGTATACATGCATAAAAACGTTTCCTGCAAAGCTATACCGGCATCTAGACCTTCTGCAGGTTGAGTAGCTCATGTGAACAACTACACAGTCCCTCACACAAGCTAGGGGACATATGATCCGATCTTGATACCGGTATCCGATCTGCAAGACATATTTCAACATCTTGGTCAATTCGTCAACGTGCAACCGGTGTCATCGGTATATATCCGGACTCTAATTCCGTATCAGGCGCTCTCCCTATATCGGTTGTCCAGGATAACACCATGACACCAGATAACGTATACGTCACTATGCAGAAGACAAAAGGCATTGCTACAGGGACCGATCAATAATTCCCTGCACTAAGATCCAAAATCTGCTCACGGGAGTGATCAGTTTGTCCCTTAATTCTAGCCTATACTCCCTACGCTCAATATAAAATGGCCACTTGACCCAATCATACTGGTAAGTGCGTAATAAAATAATAATTTAAGGCATTATTAGAGGTTAGTGGTTCCCCACTAACGGATCCTCGAATATCGAGCTAATCAGGTATATGAACTCTCTTCATCAACGAAGGGTAGGATCTTTTGACTCTATCAACTTATAATTACTCTCTGAAAAACATTCCTCACTTGGAATATCATCACTAACTTGAGCGTCGGAGAATCTTTGTAGGTGACACCACCTTTCGCCCACATCAACGCGTAAGGATGGTGTGAAGGACCTCCAGGACCTCCAGGACGCCCAATCCGCTCTCATCATACAGAGACATCGGATATATAAACTGGATACTCGTATAACCAGTCTTCAGAGAAATAATCATCTACTATTTGTGACTGACCAGACACCGGATCTCTTGACCCCGGTTCAGGACAGATCAATAACATTAATACTAAAAGGGTTAAAACAAATGATTTAAACCTAACTTATCTTTGGCATTGTCACCTAGGATATATAAATGAGAAACGCATTTCTAAACTCCATCAAGATGGATATTTAGAATCATTTGATTTTGAATCAATAGATACATGCAAATCTTGTTTATTGGGGAAGATGACTAGGACCCCATTTACCGGGAAAGGTGAAAGGGCGAGTGATCTTCTTGGCTTGATACATAGTGATGTATGTGGACCCATAGGGACAATGGCTAGGGGAGGTTTTAGTTACTTCATCACTTTTACTGATGATTTGAGTAGATATGGATTTGTGTTTCTCATGAAACATAAATCAAAATCCTTTGAAAAGTTCAAGGAGTTTAAACATGAAGTAGAGAACCAACTTGGCAAGATAATTAAAGCACTTTGATCTGATCGAGGTGGTGAATATTTGAGCCTAGAGTTTGATGAATATCTTAAAGAGTGTGGGATTATATCTCAACTTACTCCCCCTAGAACACCAGAATGGAATGGGGTTTCTAAACGGAGAAATAGAACCTTGTTAGACATGGTTCGATCAATGATGAGTCAAACTGACCTCCCTAACTCATTCTGGGGACATGCTTTGTTGACAACAACTTTTACACTTAACCGTGTTCAATCAAAGGCTGTTATAAAGACTCCATATGAGATATGGATTGGGAAACGACCTAGTATGTTTTTTCTTAAGATTTGGGGCTGTGAAGCTTATGTTAAGCATCAAAGTTCTGATAAACTCGGGCCCAAGTCAGATAAATGTATTTTTGTGGGATACCTAAAAGAAACTAAGGGTTATTATTTTAACAATCCTACCGAGGGCAAAGTGTTTGTTGCTTGGAATACTGTATTCTTAGAAAGGGAATTCATCTCTACAAGAATTAGTGGGAGAAAAGTAGAACTTGAAGAAATTCAAGACTCACAAGGCATTGAAGAGCCAATGGTGGAAATGGAGCAAGACCCACAAAATGTTATGATAACACCAGCTCCAGTAGCACAAGACTTGCGTAGATTAGGTAGAATACGTCAACAGCCAGAAAGATATGGATTTCTTATAACTCAGGAAGGAGACGTATTCCTAATGGATCAAAATGAGCCAACATCTTATGAAGAGGCCATTGCAAGTTCAGAATCTGAGAAATGGCTAGAAGCCATGGAATCTAAAATGGACTCCATGTACACTAATCAAGTTTGGAACTTGGTTGATGCACCTGAAGGGGCAAAACCTATAGGATGCAAGTGGGTTTTCAAAAAGAAAACTGACATGGATGGTAATATAAGTACCTTTAAAGCAAGGTTGGTGGCTAAAGGTTTCAAGCAAATACATGGTATAGACCATGATGAAACTTTTCCCCCAGTTGCTATGCTAAAGTCTGTTCGGATTCTGCTTGCTATTGTGGTATACCATGATTATGAGATATAGCAAATGGATGTCAAGACTGCTTTCTTTAATGGAAATCTTCTTGAGGAAGCATACATGACACAACCTGAAGGCTTTGTTAAGCCTGAAGCATCCAGGAAGGTGTGCAAACTATAACATTTTATATATGGACTTAAGCAAGCTTCCAGAAGCTGGAATCTTTGTTTTAATGAAGCTGTAAAATAATTTGGCTTTACTAAAAATAAGGATGAACCTTGTGTCTACAAGAAGGTTAGTGACTGCACAATTATTTTTCTGGTCCTGTATGTTGATGACATACTACTTATTGGAAATGACGTTCCTACTCTTCAGTCTATGAAGAGTTAGTTGGGAAGCTATTTTTCTATGAAAGACTTAGGTGAAGCAACCTATGTATTGGGAATTAAGATCTATAGAGATAGATCAAGAAACCTTCTTAGCCTAAGTTAGAATACATACATAGACAAAGTGTTAAAAAGGTTTAACATGCAAGATTCCAAGAAAGGAACTTTGCCTATGGCTCATGGCATAAGCTTATCAAAAGCTCAATCTCCTTTCACTAAAGAAGAAAGAGAATGGATGAATAAGATTCCATATGCATCTGCTATTGGATCAATCATGTATGCCATGATATATACCCGACCAGATGTCTCGTACGCTTTAAGCATGATGAGCAGATACCAGTCTGATCCCAGTGAAAGTCATTGGACTGCTGTCAAGAATATCCTGAAGTACTTAAGAAAAACTAAGGATTCATTCTTAATATATGGAGGGGGAAAAGAGCTCATTGTAAAAGGTTACACTGATGCTAGCTTCCAAACTGATAAGGATAACTCAAGATCGCAATCTGGGTATGTGTTTTGTCTAAATGGTGGAGCTGTAAGCTGGAAGAGTTCAAAGCAAGAGACAGTTGCTGATTCTACTACAGAGTGTGAGTATATTACTGCCTCAAATGGTGCAAAAGAGGCAGTATGGATCAAGAAGTTCATAACAGAACTTAGGATTGTTCCTAGCATTGTGGACCCTATAAGTCTCTACTGTGATAATAGTGGAGCAATCGCGCAAGCTAAGGACCCTAGATCACATCAACGATCCAAGCATATACTTAGGCGATTTTATCTCATTTAAGAGATCCTTGACCGAGGAGATGTAAAGATATGTAAGGTGCATACTGATGAGAATATTGCTGACCCACTCATAAAACCTCTTACATAACAAAAACATAAGGGGCACACTAGATCATTAGGCATAAGGAAAATGTCTGATTGGCTCTAGTGCAAGTGGGAGATTATTGATGTATGCACTATGAACTTTATACTTTTTCATTTGTATCATTTTTCTGTTTATCAATAAAATAAGTATTTTAGTTTAAAATTGTTTTAAAATGTATTTATCCTTGGAGTAATAGGTCATATAAAAGTTATTCCTAAAATATTCCTAGTCAAGTATTTACATGGGGACATGTAAATACATTGAGACTAGTGTGTAAGTGTACTAATGACCTGACCTTACAGATCATAGATATAGATAATATCAAGTCTTCACACGGGTACACATTAAGAGTAATGATGTACTGGACAGACCCACCATGAGAACATTGCATGGATCGTTACATGAATGTCATAAATAATTCTCAATGTGATAATGGTATATGTAGTCCTTCGACCTGAAGTCACTACGATTCCTACATGAGGAGTTTATTGTTTTAATACAATTAAACGTCTTCTGTAATAAGAGGACTATAAAGGTTGTGATTAGACAATAAACAAATTATGCAGAGGGATGTGAGTGATATAGATGGGATTTGTCTCTTTTATGTGACAGGAGTGATATCTATAGGCCACTTAATGGAGTAAGACTAAGAAAATGCATGGTCATGCTAGAAAGAATAAATATTAGATATTTATTCGGATCAAGTCTACTCCGGTATCAAAGTAAAATAAATTGGGTCGTACAATGATGACGCGACCATGCCTTGGGCCCAATTAGGATATCGTGACAAAAGGAACAAACATATTAAATAATTATCACTTATAGGTTATGTTGATATTAAATAATATTCAGACATAATGATGCATTAGTAGATGCCGCTCTTATTTTATATTAATAATAAAATAATTTATTATTAATATGACCAGATATTTTACCTATAGGGTCACGTACATAGAGTAAGCCTATCAGAAAATGTTTTGTTTTATTTTAGTTGGACTAAAATAAAGCTATTGGGCCTAACTCATTTAGAATGAGTAAGGAGCCCACTCTTTAGAGAGAATAAATTAGGTCAAACCTAAGCCTATAAATAGAGCATAAGATGCTCATAGGCCATTCACTAAAGGGAGACATAAATTCGCAAAAGTTGCAAGAGCTACACACCGTCAAACTAGCAGTTGGTGAGTGTTGCGATTCTGGTGGAAGTGCTTGTGTGGACTCCTAAAGGACGAGCCTACTACTGCTTCAGTGTTCTTCAAGAGGTAATCCTAAAATGATTTTTTGTGTGTGTTTGTCTTGTGCTTTGAAACATAACGCTTTGCAAATCCTATAGAATCCTTGTATTTCCACTGCTCATGTACTAGGAATTCCCTAACATAAGTGCCATATGTTTAACCCACGAAGATGCCAGAGTAGGTGTAAGCAACCTTATTATAGACAAATTCATAGCTTAGGGTCTTAATTACATGGTTTTTTTTAATATGTTAGGGACTAATTTTATAAGTAGTGTATCTAATTTTTTAATTTAGAACCACCGATATAGGACATGACCTAGATGTTTTTATACGGGACCAACCTGCTTATGACTTTTTTGCTTAGTTCAGCTATGATCAAGATTTCTTAATGGTCCCTAATTTAATTTAATGTATTGTATTTCCTTTTATGGACATATGTTCAATTATGTTATAATGTGAAAAGCTTTTGTTGTTGGTCTACCTTGTGTTAAACATATTAAATTTTAAGTGGAAATAAACTAAGCAATCATTATGTCAATGACACCTTCACTGTGACATAATAGAATAAGATATCAATTTATCATACTTAAGAGTGACTCTATATTAAATACACCTTAATATGAGACCAAGTTATATTCATAAAAGAGTAGGACTCTAAACTACCAAATAGAAAAGTATAAAAAGGCATTAAGGTGATATGGGAGCACAACATGTGCAACCTAAGTAGCGATAGGGGTGGTGTGCTAAGAACCATTGGTTGTGGCTCCCTAAATCCGCTATTCGATATTATAGTTATCTACTTCTAATTAATAAAAAGTAAGAAAAAATTTTCACGTTTATTTCGTCTCTTAATTAAGGCATACCACAATTCTAGACTTATAATAACTACCCTAGATCTAATTATAAATCAACCCATGTGTGAAGCTATGAGAAAGTGAAAGCTAAGAAAGTACCTATTTAACTTTATTAATATATAAGATTGTCATGCACTAAATTCCTCTATTACTCATATTGATCATTAATCCTTCAAATTCAAGGTACATACCCATAGTCCTACGCATTCAAGTCTAATAATCCATACTCATGAGCATCCACAACAAAAGTTTTCCAAGCACCTACTTAGGTGACAACACTATACATACATGCTATCAAATCATCAATCTTTGTTTCTCATCAACTAGACCTCTTTATACACTCTTAACTATGAATAGAATATCATATTATCTCATCCTACACACCATACACCAATTATATGATAAAAATTTAGCATTGCACACTCATGATTAAAACCTTATAATCTATTCCATAACTACATCCATGCAACATACACGATTTTATGACATAAACTCAACTTTCATACATAATAGCCTTATTCATAAAGGTTCATATTCATCAACCTCCAACATACTAACAAAATCATAACTCAATTTTTATATCCCAAACATATCAACAATTAATTTAACAATACCCAATCATAATTCAAAAAACCTAGGCATTTACACCAATAGTCAAGCTATACAAAATAATGCCTATACACATTAAAATTCACATAAATAATCACAAAACATCATTGTTCCAAAATTTGCCGGCCAAGGCAACTTCCATACCCTTTTCATATACACCACCCCAAGAATGTGATCATACTCCATGAGTGAGAACCTACATCACAAGGCTAAAATTGACAACATGGAGAGTGAATATATTTTCTCAATGATGAACAATTATAATGATAATCTCATGTATAGTGAAGCAATCTTATACATTTTCATTCAACATATCCAATCTCATTGATATAATACATTGACTATAATTGACAATCAAACTCACACTTCCTACACCCTAGAGGCCAACTTATACCAAAAGTTTTAAATATCAATCTCATTTCACCAACAATGATCATCACTACATTTGTACAATAGCTGATAACACCAATAATATTTCTTAATTCAAGGTACGCATAAGGCATATTCATTTTAGATACACCAATTCAAATGCCATGTCCTCACAAATAATGCATATGCTATCCAATAAGTAATGCATATGCAATGAGACCAACTTATAACAAATTCCATTTCCTCTTCATGTGCATAATTTATTCATGTGACTACAACCACGCATAGTTGTTCAATATTTTAAACCAATGCAAGGTTTCATTCTCAAGATCAACGCAAGATCATTAAAACATGTCACATGGTATCCACTAAGACCACGCATAGTCGTTTATATAATCAACCAACGCAAGGTTGTTATTCTCAAGATCAACGCAAGATCATTAAAACATGTCACATGGTATCCACTACGACCACACATAATCGTTTATATAATCAACCAACGCAAGGTTATTATTCTCAAGATCAACGCAAGATCATTAAATATCATATATGAGATATGTTATGCATGCCATGAGATGCAAAAAGTGCACATAATGGTCTCAATTTTCATATAATCTCACTTCATCATCATACATAAGCCAAAAGAGCACATCAAATATTTATCACCATCACAATCATCAATTTACCGCTAATGTCATTCAAAAGTCTTACTTTACACATTCATCACACATAGCAACAATAAAAGCACCCAAGGACAACATGCAAATATACATCACACATACATACATTATCAACATCAAGGCCATACATTTAGAAAATAAACTCCTCTCCTACCTCAAGAGAAGTACTCCGACGGGTTAGAGGAGTTGGATGGTCCTGCCTCACAAGAAAGGTCAAAGCCTACATTAACAAGCATAAAGCTATATCAAACACCACACTATACTTAAGTTGACGTTAATCATAATTTCTCTTTTATAAGCTCATACATATATATATATATATATGCACAAAGTCACATTAGACTTAGACCGTTCTCCTCTTTGAGGTTTGAAATTAAAGTTACTACTCATACCCTTTTCCAATGTCTTAAAGAATCATGACTATGGTTTGGAATTAGCCAAAGGCTCAAAGATTAGTTGTTAAGCTTCATAAGTTTTCTAAGTAACTTTCGAAGCTATTATAATTATTTATAGTGTTTCATATCCCTAAAAAGTGATAAGTCTTTCTCTACTAACAATTTAGCTAATTGATTCCTTTACTTCTTAAATTTCCTAATTATCTTGGTAATGGTTTCAACGCTAAGGCAAATCATCCTAAGTAATTTTTAGTACCTATCATTTACCTAAGACATAAACCTTACCCATTATCACCTATTCTTTTCTCACCAACAAGTTACTTCTTCCTTACTAACCTACTAATCAAATTTCATGAATGTGGTATCACTACAAGCATAATTCCTACACTTGACCTAATTGTCCATAATTTTTAACTTCATGCTTTCATCACCTATTAGAGACTAACTACACATTTTCCCCTTCTTAGTTGTTTCTAACCAGTAATAAATACCACAATACCTCTACTAATTCATTTTATAGTTACAATTAACATTTCTAAGACTATAATCATTTTTGCTAAAATTGCCAATCACATACATTCACACTCTTTAATTTCAATTGACATTCCCTTTTATATATTTATGCCCAATGCACTCCCATGAATCTCCCTAAGCTAACAATCCATCAATTTTACTTTATTGGTTCAAGTTCCTAACATAAATTCTCCTTAACACTATACTTTTTGTACTTAAATCTCCAACATTGATTCCAATTCCTAAACCACATTTCATATTGTTCCATTAGCACACCAACAAAGCTAAGGTGTAACACCCCCTTATATACACGTGATATATATAAAAAAAACTTTTAGAAAGATATATATATTTATCACTCTATATCTCACGTATATAAGGACGTATATACTTCTGATTTCCTTTGAATATTGAAAGTAAAAATATATTGTCTTTCAATATTTGTCTATAATGATAAAATAATTTATAGAAATCATAAGTGATAAATCATTACAGTATTATATCTGGATGGAAAAGTTTATCAAAGTTTAACCTTTACCTTGTTGCAATTATCTAACTTGATATTGTAATAAGGCAAGGTAAAACTAAACTATACCTTTACTACAAATGTGACCAATCATTTCTTAGTCCTTGAATTAACGAGTGTTGGAATCCTACTCTTGTCATATCTCTTCAACTATCTGATTGAGGATAAGACCACTTTACCCACTTGTAATTACATATCCTTCCATCTTGAACCGCTAGCTATATATCACATAACATATATTTTGGACACAAAATTCAAACAAGAAGGAGTGAGAAACAGAATATAATAATTTACAGATAAGACATAAACATAAGGGTTTTCACAAACTAATAAATTAATATCATTCAAAATTTCATACACAATTAAGTATAAATATAGGGTTCTCATACACATAACAATCATACTTTTATTTACAATCATTCATACAGAATATCACAATCACATGTATGACATGTAATGCTTTTAATACTATCTCATTTAGTTTATGCATGTGGGCCCTTAAAGTTTTAATTTTCACTGGGCCAACCAGGAGTTTACACTGTTCTATAATTCCAGATAATAACATAAATACCTTTGTAGCATATGAACAGCTCAACTGGCGTAGAAACACTTAGAGACTAGTCAGACTGAGAAAGTTTTTATTATAAAAGTACCCGATACTAGGGAGCGACCCCAGGTCACCTGAAGCACCCTTTCACACCCTCTCATCCCAAGGCTCGTAATTAAGCCTCTTCTAATGTATCCTCGGTTTCTATAATCCGTCCCCAGGCAATATCGCATCTCATTTCTCTTTAATGATTCATGATGCATGAACTACTCGCATATTTAGTTAGTTAAGACTTTTAGAAACTCAATTATTAAATATCATAAAGGTTCACAAAATCATCTCAATAAACTGTACATTCTCATAAGTTCTTCTTTGAACTTTTGTTATACGGAAACAAATTTAGTACAGTCTTCAAATTCAGATCTCACCAAAATTGAGTTTCCAAGCCTTAAATATCTCAAAACTTTCTCTTAAAAAAACTTCACATATTTACATAATCTTTCCAAATTTGAATCTTAACTAGATTGAGTTTAGAAATCTCGACTATAACAAAATATCCTTTAGTTATTTCATTAGGAAAAACTAATTTAAATTTTTGATTTCTAAAAGAATATATATTTTTTAAAATCATTAATTAAGAATACTTAAAACTATAAAAATTTTCTTTAATTCAAGAATTAATTATCTCAACCTTTGATTTTTATAAAATGGTTTCTTTCTAATACTAGATATTATTCTAGAGATTAAAACTAAAGTTAATGAAAATTATCTCTAAGAAGAAATAAAAGACTAAAATAATAATAAAATACTTTCTTTTAGAATAAATTTTTAAAGAGTAAGGTAAGAAAATTCTTACTGAGTTTTAACTTTCCGTCATGCTTGCTATATGCTCAAACTCCATATCACAGGATCATCAATCATTCATTATTCACAATCAAGTATTATAATATCATCAATCACAATCAAATATCATCAAATCATAAATATTATTAATCACAATCTAGTGTTATAAATCATGATATCATTAATCAAAATCAAATATTATTAATTATAATCAAATCAAATCAACTAAATATCAGTCATAAATATAATTCAAATTTTAATAGTTATTTAGATTAGTAAGATTAATTTTAAGTCTTTATAGTTCATTCCTCGTATAGGTCTATGTAGGTCCATATAGTCCAATCCTCGCATAGGTATAGTTCAGTCCATACAGGTCATAATAGTCCAAGTCCTTGCATAGGTTTAATCCAGTTCGCATAGGTTATCTAGGTATTTGTATAGGTATTCAGATCAAGTTACACAAGATACTCAATTTAAAATTTATTATAAATTTTTAAGTTAAATAGTTATTATTTTAAAATAATAATATTATTAAATTTTAAAGGAGTAGGGCACTCCTCCTATTATTCTTATGTCTTTTCATATTATATTCCTATCTCACTCCCTCTTACCTCTTGTATCTTGGTTCATTATGGAAAGTCCATACGCGCCTCGTCTCCGAGTTCTAAAATATACCAATTTCACTTTAATATAGTTATAAGATGAAAATTAAGATTTCTACTTAAAACAGAAATGGTAAATTTTAAATAGCGAATAGTGAATAGTAATAGTAAATAGTAAAACATGAATAGTAATGGTAAATAGTAAATCATGAATAGTAATGGTAAATAGTAAATTATGAATAATAACGGTAAATAGTAAAAGTACATAGTAATTTACTATTTGAATAGTAATTTACTATTAAAATAGTAATTTACATTGAAATAGTATTTTACTATTTAGAATGGTAACTTAAAATAATATTATTTCCAGTATAATAATAGATTTCTAAAAACGATATGAAAATAACCTTAAAAAATATAAAAGAGAGGTATTCTTACCTTAGGATTTTAGCATAACCTTCTTCCAAAAAAATTTATTTCTCTCTCTTACTTCCACCATTATCTCACTAGCACTACTATATGAAGAAAACTTAATCTAAAACTCTGAATTCTAAAAAAAAATTCCTTCGGTATTTATAGGAAGGAAAATTACTATGTATTTCATTATTTTAATATAAAAGTACTGTACATTTTTTGAAAATTCAATCCTGGTTACCGTGCATCTTTTGAAAATTTCATACATATACAGTGTTTTGCATAGTAAATATCGGCTGAATTATTAAGCTAAATAGTAACCTTTCACTCGGTATATTTTAAATATTCAAAATCAGTCCTTTTTGAAATTTAGCGATATTATATCAGTCCTCACTAATTTTATAATAAGTAATATAAAGATTAAATTTTAAAAATCTAAAATTTTCTATTAATAAAAATTTATTGGTATGTTTTCAATTTTTTTACAATTAGTAAAAATCAAGATTTTACTCAAACCGATAATTTTTAGATAAGTCTACTTAAAATGGATTTTAAAAAATTTTCTTATAATTTAAATTCACTTTCTTGTAAATATGTTTAATTTTAAGCAACTTTATATGAATGTAAAATTATTTAAAATATTATTTTATTAAAATATTTCAAAAAAATTCATAAAAATTCCAGAAAATCATAAATACTATGTAGATCAAAAAGTTCTAAAGAACCATAGTCTAATTCCTTCAAAAGTTTATTTTAAAATTCTAATAAGAGTTAAATCACAAATATGTAAAAACATAAATATAAAAACATAAAATAAAAGTTGTGAATAATAAATATATTCAAAATTCTTAATATAATTTTATTAATCAATGAATATTAATTAAGTCATTTTAAAATTCTCATTCAAAATATATAAATATTATTATTATTATTATTATTATTATTATTATTATTTTAAAAACAAATAATTAAATATAAATACCAAAATTTTCATAAAAAAATGATAATAATAAACTAACTAATAGTAAGTATTTCTTATTAAAGATATATTAATATCTATTTTCTATTTGTGTTGAAAATGGGATGTTACAACTTTACTCCCCTAAAAGAAATTTCGTCCTCGAAATTTGATATTGTTAAATCTTATAAAGGATAAACTAAGTGGACTATCCTAATATGTTTTCTAGTTTTATTGATAATTATATATCCTTTCCTTGATGTTGCCACTTACTTCTTTTCAATCTTATCAGGTAATTTCTCCTAAACTCAAAAATATCACCCTCTTAATTTTGTTAACCATACTCATCTTAAACTGATGATTAACTTTAAACACCTCAATAATTACATTTCTTAATCCATCAAAACATCACTTAATATAATCCGTAACATCTATAAATTAAAATTCCTACTCACAACATAGTAAAATAGACTGCTAAGAATTAATTACTAGACAACTAGCCGTTAGCAGCTAGTCGTTGGACTAGCTGTTAAACTAGTTGTTATGACCGTTGCATCACCCTCCTTTGCTTGCTTATAAATTTTCAATCCATTCTCACTTCCTATCACAACTTCAAGGTCTCCTAATTTCTCTCTTCTATCTAATTTCTTCAATTTTTCCCTCAAGTAATATTGTACTACTCGATGGCCAACCTCCCTAGAAGTGATGAAGAACGAAGGTTAGATGGACTACAGTTCGTGGTAACAAGTGCCTCACTTCTTATAATCATTATGGTGATTTCTCTAGTTTGGATAATTTTTTTATTGCCAAGACTCTTAGACCTCTATCTATGATGTACTAGATGTTCTACTTTATTTTCCTTAATGTAATCGTGTATAATAAATTATCCTAGTGAGAAAGGATAAATATATCTTAGTCCATGTTGTACTTGTTTATCTAGTTAAATCCTTGTGTTCTTTGCTTTATGACAATCCAGGGTATGTAATCATTTCTTATTGTCTTCTATAATGAATTAAATATTCCTTAACTAAGTGATTGTACATTCCATCATAATTGACTACAACCATTACATAGATTTGATAAATTCTCCAATCTCAAATGATCACAAATCACTACGTTGACTTAGAAATACTCACTTGAATTTTTTTTATGGGTAACTAAGATTTATATAATTTTCTTCATAGGAAAATCAATAAGTAAAGGTTCATATCTACTTCCTCATGGTTTACTAACACATTTCTTTATTTTAAATCTACAATGTTCATTACATGACAATGATTTATATTAGGTATGTATATTCATCGAACAAAATTGATGACTAAAAGAAAATAACTTGATAAACAAGTATCATATTGTTAGGAATCACAAAAATATTTTATGTCACAATTTCTAAATATTAAACCAATATCGATGTCTCCCAAAGATCTATAATACTTACTTTAGGTCATTCATTGACATATTTATCACAATAAATCACTTAAAAAAATTTAAAAATATATGGTTAATTACATTTGATGTCACAACCATAAAAGTTTCATTAATTCATATATTTATACATATAACCATCATATATATTATTCAATCGTAGACATCATAAATGAAAACTTCATCAAATCAAACAATAATTAACATATCTTATATGTCATACAAAAAAAGAATCAATACAAATAGCCAGAGATACAATTCCTAATATGATTATTTGTTATACCAAACAAGTTAGTGAACAAATTATCATATTTCTTTCATGAAGCATACATCCATACATTTTTCTTTTCAAAATATATCACCAAAGGAAAAACTATGATTCTATCTTAAACAATTTGTTATACTAGTTTGAGATTACAACAGCTATCTACCCATTGGAATTCTAATTCACACAAGTATCTCTACAACTTTAAGGATATGGTAAGGAATATCCTAATAGAATTTATTGAGTTTTTCTCTATTTCTCCATATACCACATTAACCTAGGGTTAAATTCATTGATCTTAACATCCTTCATTTGACATGTCTTTCACTACTTAGTGCAAATCATTAGTCCCGGTAGTTTATAACTAAGTAGTCAAAGCCATGACAGCTCCAGTCTAGAATTCATACCAAAATATTTCTAAGAATTTTCTATTGTCTTATCTCCCTTGTTGTCTCATACCATATTGTAAAACAGGTAAATGTTAGAATATTTCATTATCACATATTAATCAGAGAATCAAACACCATACAATACATTTGGAATAAAAGGAAATAACTACATTAGTTATTTTACCTTATCATTCCACCATACATTAACGCCCGTACTTAAACAATGTCAAGAAAGGCTTCAGAATGGCCAGTTTCTGATAATCCCTGCAATAACATTTTTCAAGTAACAGGCTATAGAGTTCTTACTTATACTTCTTATGAACTTAAAATTAATTCCTTCTTTCTATATTCCTAATTTTTCTTCACTTACTTCTTACCATCTACTCCAATAAAATTTCCTCCTTTGTCAACCATAAAATCTATTGACAAACTTAACCATCAGAGTACACTAGCACGCTAGTAAGACCATACCCTAAGCCGATTTGGATTGAACTGCTCTGGTACCACTTTGTAACACCCCCTTATATACACGAGACATATATCTATTCTTCTTGCTTTTTTTAAAGATATACATATTTATCACTTCTTATCTCGTGTATACAAGGACGTATATACATCTGATTTTCTTTGAATTTTGAAAGTAAAAAGTTTTAAATTATTCATAATGATAAAATGAACTTTCAGAAAGTTATAAGTGATCAAAGATTACAGTATCATATCCAAAGAATTAAAGTTTAACCTTTACATTGATTTACAATCATCCAACTTAATATTGTATTAAGGTAAACTAAAACTAAAGATTTAATACCTCTACTTTGACTGTAACCAATTATTTCCTTATCTTCAAACCATGTGATTTTGAATCATATTCTTGTCACATCTCTTCTCCTATCTGATTGAGGATGAGACCAATTTACCCTCTTGTAATTTCATCATTTCATCTTGAACTGCTAGCTATATATCATATAACATATATTTTGGACACAAAATTCAAACAAGAAGGAGTGAGAAACAGAATATAATACTTTACAGATAAGACATAAGCATAAGGGTTTTAACAATCTAATATAATAATTTCAATCACAATCATATACATAATCAATTATGAATGTAGAGTTTTCATAACATAACAATTATATTTTCATTCACAACCACTCATATAGAATGTCACAATCATATGAATGTCATGCAATGTTTTTAATACTATCATCTCATTCATCCTATGCATATGGGCCCTTAAAGTTTTAGTTTAAACTGGGCCAACCAGGAGTTTACACTGTTCCATAAATTCTGGATAATAATAACATAAATGCCTTCATGGCATATGAACAGCTCAACTGGCGTGGAAACACTTAGAGACTAGTCAAACTGAGAAAGTTTTTATTGTGAAAGTACACGACACTAGGGAGCTATCCCAGGTCACCTGAAGCACCCTTTCACACCCTCTCATCCTAAGGCTCGCAATTAAGCCTCCTCTAATGTATCCTCGGTTTCTATAATCCGTCCCCAGGCAATATCACATCTTATTTCTCTTTAATGATTCATGATGCATGAACTACTCGCATATTTAGTTGGTTAAGACTTTTAGAAACTCAATTATTAAATACCATAAAGGTTCAATATATCATCTCAATAAAGTGTACATTCCTATAAGTTCTTCTTTGAACTTCTGTTATACAGAAACAAATTTAGTACAGTCTTCAAATTCAGATCTCACCAAAATTGAGTTTCCAAGCCTTAAATATCTCAAAACTTTCTCTTAAAAAACTTCACATATTTACATAATCTTTCCAAATTTGAATCTTAACTAGATTGAGTTTAGAAATCTCGACTATAAAATATCCTTTAGTTATTTCATTAGGGAAAACTAATTTAAATTTCTGATTTCTAAAAGAATATATATTTTTTAAAATCATTAATTAAGAATACTTAAAACTATAAAAATTTTCTTTAATTCAAGAATTAATTATCTCAACATCTGATTTTCATAAAATAGCTTCTTTCTAATACTAGATTTTATTTTCGAGATTAAAAATAAAGTTAATGAAAATTATTTCTAAGAAGAAATAAAAGACTAGAATAATGATAAAATACTTTCTCCTAGAATAAAAATTTAAAGAGTAAGGTAAGAAAATTTTTACGGCGTTTTAACTTTCTGTCATGCTTACTATATGCTCAAACTCCATATCACAAGTTCATCAATCATAATAAAATATTATCAATCACAATATCATCAATCATAATCAAATAATGTCAATCACGATCAAATAATATCGATCACAATTAAATATCATCAATAATAATTATACATAAATCAATTAAATATAATTCAAATTTTATGGTTATTTAAATTATTAAAATTGATTTTGAGTCCTTATAGTTCATTCCTTGCATAGGTCTATGTAAGTCCATATAATCCAGTCCTTCTATAGGTATAGTTCAGTCCATATGGGTCATAGTGGTCCAAGTCCTTGCATAGGTATAGTCCAGTTCGTATAAGTTATAAAAATCTAAGTCCTTGCATAGGTATGTTAGAGTTAGTTAAACCAGATATTAATTTAACATTTATTAAAAATTTTAAGTTAAAAAGTTAATATTTAAAATAATAATATTTTCAAATTTAAAAGGAGTAGGGGACCCCTCCCATTATTCTTATGTCTTTTTATATTATACTCTTATCTCACTCCCCCTTACCTCTTGTATACTGATTCGTTATTGTAAATCCGTGCACGTCTCGTCTCCGAGTTCTAAAACATACCAATTTCATTTTAATATAGTTACAAAATAAAAATTAAGATCACTACTTAAAGCAGAAATGGTAAATTTTGAATAGTGAATAGTGAATAGTAAATAGTAACAGTAAATAGTAAAACATGAATAGTAATGATAAATAGTAAATCGTTAATAGTAACAGTAAATAGTAAATTATGAATAGTAACAATAAATAGTAAAATGTGAATAGTAAAGGTAAATAGTAACAGTAAATAGTAATTTACTATTTGAATAGTAATTTACTATTAAAATAGTAATTTACTATTGAAATATTATTTTACTATACAGAATAGTAACTTAAAATAATATTATTTTCAGTATAATAATAGATTTCTAAAAACGATATAAAAATAACCCTAAAAAATATAAAAGAGATGTATTCGTACCTTAGAATTTTAGCAGAACCTTCTTCCAAAAAAATTTATTTCTCTCTCTTACTTCCACCACTATCTCACTAAAACTACTATATTAAAAAAACTTAATCTGAAATTGTGAATTCTAAAGAAGAATTCATTTGGTATTTATAGGAAAAAAATTACTATACATTCCATTATTTTAATATAAAAGTACTGTACATTTTTTGAAATTTAAAACCTAGTTACTGTGTACCTTTTGAGAATTTTGTACATGCACAGTATTTTGCATAGTAAATGTCGACAGAATTATTAAGCCAAATAGTAACATTTCACTCGGTATATTTTAAATATTTAAAATTAATCCTTTTTGAAATTTAGCGATATTATATAAGTTCTCACTAATTTATGATAAGTAATATAAAGTTTAAATTTTAAAAATCTAAAATTTTCTGTTAATAAAAATTTATTAGTACGTTTTCAATTTTTTTACGATTGGTAAAAATTAAGATTTTACTCAAACCGATAATTTTTAGATAAGTCTACTTGAAATGGATTTTAGAAAATTTTCTTATAATTTAACTTTACATTCTTGTAAATATTTTTAATTTTAAGTAACTTTATATGAATTTAAAATTACTTAAAATATATTATTTTATTAAAATATTTCAAAAAATTCAAAAAATTCTAAAAAATCATAAATATTATGTAGATCAAAAAGTTCTAAAGAAACATAGTCTAATTCCTTCAAAATTTTATTTTAAAATTCTAATAAGAGTTAAATCTTAAATATGTAAAAACATAAATATAAGAACATAAAATAAAAATAGTGAATAATAAAGATATTAAAAATTCTTAATATAATTTTTTTAATTAGTGAATACTAATTAAGTCATTTTAAAATTCTCATTCAAAAATATTTTCATTTTTTATTATTATTATTTTAAAAAAACAAATAATTAAATATAAATACTAAAATTTCAAAAAAATGATAATAATAAACTAACTTATAGTAAGTATTTCTCAAGAAAGATATATTAATATCTATTTTCTATTTGTGTTGAAAATGGGATGTTACAATGACAATCCAGGGTATGTAATCATTTCTTATTGTCTTCTATAATGAATTAAATATTCCTTAACTAAGTGATTGCACATTCCATCATAATTGACTACAACCATTACATAGATTTGATAAATTCTCTAATCTTAAATGATCATAAATCACTACTTTGACTTAGAAATACTCACTTAAATTTTTGTCATGGATAGCTAAGATTTATGTAACCCACTTCATAGGAACCATGCTAAATTAATAAGTAAGGGTTCATATCTATTTACCCACGGTTCACTAACATATTTCTTTATTTTAAGTCTATCATTACATAACAATTATTTATATAGGGTATATGTATATTCATTTTACAAATTGATGACTAAAAGAAAACAACTTGATAAACATGTATCAAATTGTTAGGAATCCAAAGAAAATATTTTATGACACAATTTCTCAATATTATACCAATATCGATATCTCCCAAAGATCTATGATACTTATTTTTGTTCATTTATTGACATATTTATCATAATAAATCACTAAAAACAATTTAAAAATATATGGTTAATTACATTCGATGTCACAACCATAAAAGTTTCATTAATTCATATATATATATATATATAATCATCATATATTATTCAATCGAAGACATCATAAAGGAAAACTTTATCAAATCAAACAACAATTAACATATCTTATATGGTATACAAAAGAAGAATCAATACAAACAGTCAAAGATATAATTCCTAGTACGATTACTTGTCACACCAAACAAGTTAGTGAACAAACTACCATATTTCTTTCATAAACATACATTCATATTTTTTTATTCAAAATATATCATCAAAGGAAAAATATGATCCTATCTTATATAATTTGTTGTATTAGTTTTGGATTACAACAATTATTTACCCATTAAAATTCACATAAGTATCTATACGAACTCAAGGACATGGCAAGGAATATCCTAATAGGGTTTATTGAGTTTGTCTCCACTTCTCCACATACCACATTAAGCTAGGGTTAAATTCGTTGATCTTAACATCCTTTATTTGACATGTCTTTCACTACTTAGTGTAAATCATTTGGGGTGATCAGTCTCGATAATTTATAGCTAAGTAGTTAAACTCATGACAGCTCCAGTCTAAAATCCATAAAATATTCCAAAGACTTTTTCCTAAAGCTTAACTTTGAATTCTTATATGAAAATATATGTTATTAAAGATCTTTTATTGTCTTATCTTCCTTATTGTCCCATACCATATTATAAAAGAGGCAAATGTTAGAATATTTCTTTATCACATATTAATCAGAGAATCAAACACCATACAATACATTAACGCCCGTACTTAAACAATGTCAAGAAAGACTTCAGAATGGCCAGTTTCTGATAATCCCTGCAATAACATTTTTCAAGTAACAGGCTATAGGGTTCTAACTTATACTTCTTATGAACTTAAAATTAGTTTCTTCTTTCTATATTCCTAATTTTTCTTCACTTACTTATTACCATCTACTCCAATAAAATTTCCTCCTTTGTCAACCATAAAATCTCTTGACTATCTTAACCATCACAGTACACTAACATGCTAGTAGGACCATACCCCAAGCTGATTTGGATTGAAATGCTCTGATACCACTATGTAACACCCCCTTATATACACGAGATATACATAAAAAACTTTTAGAAAGATATACATATTTATCACTCTATATCTCGCGTATACAAGGACGTATATACATCTGATTTCCTTTGAATATTGAAAGTAAAAAAAAAACATTGTCTTTCAATATTTGTCCATAATGATAAAATAATTTATAGAAATCATAAGTGATGAATCATTACAGTATTATATCCGGATTGAAAAGTTTATCAAAGTTTAACCTTTACCTTGTTACAATTATCTAAGTTGATATTGTAATAAGGCAAGGTAAAACTAAACTATACCTCTACTACAAATGTGACCAATCATTTCTTAGTCCTTGAATCATTGAGTTTTGGAATCCTACTCTTGTCATATCTCTTCATCTATCTGATTGAGGATAAGACCACTTTACCCTCTTGTAATTACATATCCTTCCATCTTGAACCGCTAGTTATATATCACATAACATATATTTTGGACACAAAATTCAAACAAAAAAGAGTGAGAAACAGAATATAATACTTTATAGATAAGACATAAGCATAAAGGTTTTCACAAACTAATAAATTAATATCATTCAAAATTTCATACACAATTAATTATAAATATAGGGTTCTCACACACATAACAATCATACTTTCATTCACAATCATCCATACAGAATATCACAATCATATGTATGACATGTAATGCTTTTAATACTATCTCATTTAGTTTATGCATGTGGGCCCTTAAAGTTTTAATTTGCACTGGGCCAATAAGGAGTTTACACTGTTCCATAATTCCGGATAATAACATAAATGCCTTTGTAGTATATGAACAGCTCAACTGGCGTGGAAACACTTAGAGACTAGTCAGACTGAGAAAGTTTTTATTATGAAAGTACCCGACACTAGGGAGCGACCCCAGGTCACCTGAAGCACCCTTTCACACCCTCTCATCCCAAGGCTCGCAATGTATCATCGGTTTCTATAATCCGTCCCCAGGCAATATCACATCTCATTTCTCTTTAATGATTCATGATGCATGAACTACTCGCATATTTAGTTGGTTAAGACTTTTAGAAACTCAATTATTAAATATCATAAAGGTTCACAAAATCATCTCAATAAACTGTATATTCTCATAAGTTCTTCTTTGGACTTCTGTTCTACGGAAACAAATTTAGGCAGTCTTCAAATTTAGATCTCACAAAAATTGAGTTTCCAAGCCTTAAATATCTCAAAACTTTCTCTAAAAAAAACTTTACATATTTACATAATCTTTCCAAATTTGAATCTTAACTAGATTGAGTTTAGAAATCTCGACTATAACAAAATATCCTTTAGTTATTTCATTAGGAAAAACTAATTTAAATTTCTAATTTCTAAAAGAATATATATATATATATATTTTAAAATCATTAACTAAGAATACTTAAAACTATAAAAATTTTCTTTAGTTGAAGAATTAATTATCTCAACCTTTGATTTTCATAAAATAGCTTCTTTCTAATACTAGATTTTATTCTAGAGATTAAAAATAAAGTTAATGAAAATTATCTCTAAGAAGAAATAAAAGACTAAAATAATGATAAAATACTTTCTCTTAGAATAAAAATTTAAAGAGTAAGGTAAGAAAATTCTTACTGAGTTTTAACTTTCCGTTATGCTTGCTATATGCTCAAACTCCATATCACAAGGTCATCAATCATTCATTATTCATAATCAAGTATTGTAATATCATCAAATCACAAATATTATTAATCACAGTCTAGTATTATAAATCACTATATCATTTATCAAAATCAAATATTATTAATTATAATCAAATCAAATCAACTAAATATCAGTCATAAATATAATTCAAATTTTAATAGTTATTTAGATTAGTAAGATTAATTTTAAGTCTTTATAGTTCATTCCTCATATAGGTCTATGTAGGTCCATATAGTCCAATCCTCGCATAGGCATAATTCAGTCCATACAGGTCATAATAGTCCAAGTCCTTACATAGGTTTAGTCCAGTTCACATAGGTTATCCAGGTATTTGTATAGGTATTTAGATCAAGTTACACAAGATACTCAATTTAAAATTTATTATAAATTTTTAAGTTAAATAGTTATTATTTTAAAATAATAATATTATTAAATTTTAAAGGAGTAGGGCACTCCTCCCATTATTCTTATGTCTTTTCATATTATATTCCTATCTCACTCCCCCTCGCCTCTTGTATCTTGGTTCGTTATGGAAAGTCCATGCACGCCTCATCTCCGAGTTCTAAAATATACCAATTTTACTTTAATATAGTTATAAGATGAAAATTAAGATTTCTACTTAAAACAGAAATGGTAAATTTTAAATAGTGAATAATGAATAGTAAATCATGAATAGTAATAGTAAATAGTAAAATATGAATAATAACAGTAAATAGTAAATCATGAATAGTAACAATAAATAGTAAATTGTGAATAATAACGGTAAATAGTAAAATGTTAATAGTAAAAGTAAATAGTAATTTATTATTTGAATAATAATTTACTATTGAAATAGTAATTTACTATTGAAATAGTAATTTACTATTTAAATAGTATTTTACTATTTAAAATAGTAACTTAAAATAATACTATTTCTAGTATAATAATAGATTTCTAAAAACGATGTGAAAATAGCCCTAAAAAATATAAAAGAGAGGTATTCTTACATTAGGATTTTAGCATAACATTCTTCCAAAAAAATTTATTTCTCTCTCTTACTTCCATCATCATCTCACTAGCACTACTATATTAAGAAAACTTAATCTGAAACTGTGAATTCTAAAGAAGAATTCCTTTAGTATTTATAGGAAGGAAAATTACTATGCATTCCATTATTTTAATATAAAAGTACTGTGCCTTTTTTGAAAATTCAATCCTGGTTACTGTGCATCTTTTGAAAATTTTGTATATGCATAGTATTTTGCATAGTAAATGTCGGCTGAATTATTAAGCCAAATAGTAACCTTTCACTTGGTATATTTTAAATATTCAAAATCAGTCCTTTTTAAAATTTAGCGATATTATATAAGTCCTCACTAATTTTATAATAAGTAATATAAAGTTTAAATTTTAAAAATCTAAAATTTTCTGTTAATAAAAATTTATTGGTATGTTTTTGATTTTTTTACGATTGGTAAAAATCAAAATTTTACTCAAACCGATAATTTTTAGATAAGTCTACTTGAAATGAATTTTAGAAAATTTTCTTATAATTTAAATTCACTTTCTTGTAAATATTTTTAATTTTAAGTAACTTTATATGAATTTAAAATTATTTAAAATATTATTTTATTAAAATATTTCAAAAAAATTCATAAAAATTCCAGAAAATCATAAATATTATGTGATCAAAAAGTTCTAAAGAACCATAGTCTAATTCCTTCAAAACTTTATTTTAAAATTCTAATAAGAGTTAAATCACAAATATGTAAAAATATAAATATAAAAACATAAAATAAAAGTTGTGAATAATAAATATATTTAAAATTCTTAATATAATTTTATTAATCAATGAATACTAATTAAGTCATTTTAAAATTCTCATTCAAAATACATAAATATTATTATTATTATTATTATTATTATTATTATTATTATTATTATTATTATTATTATTATTTTATTTAAAAAACAAATAATTAAATATAAATACCAAAATTTTCATAAAAAATGATAATAATAAACTAACTTATAGTAAGTATTTCTTATTAAAGATATATTAATATCTATTTTCTATTTGTGTTGAAAATGGGATGTTACACAAGGTATCTAAAATCACTCATAACACTTTTACTACTCCTAATTCACCCATAAAGGCTTCTATACTAACCTAATTTTCATTCTTCAATCCAACGTCACCAATTCACTTCAATACACTAATTTAGGCCTCATAATCATTATAAACTCATCCAAAATACACTAATTCAGGTCTTCTAATTCACTTCAATACATTCTTCAATACACCAATTCACTTCAATACACTAATTTAGGTCTCCTAATTGCAATTTATCCACCAATTAAAGTAAGCATCATGGTTCCAATTTTGCATATAACCAAGTCAAAGCATCCACTAAGCATAATCCATACATTAAACTCAATTCTAACAATCAATCACAATCTAATTCAAGTGCCTAATCATGTTTCTAACAAAACATAAAATTCCCAATGGTTTCCTAACCTAGGTTTTGGGTTCCACATGCAATTTCTACATTTTTCCAACACTAACAACATGATTTACACTACTTTAAGCTACTAATTCCAAAACTTAATGAGAGCTCATAGTTTACCTTTAGTTGAACCTAACCCAAAATTCAAGAGAGTGGTGGAGATGGAGGTTTGAAAAGTCCTAACACCCAAAGCCAAGCAAGCTTCTCCAAATTTTAATTAAAGCCTCCTTGAACCTTAAATTTCAAATTTCCATGGAAGGAAACAAAGAGTGAATTTCGGTTTTGAGCTTGGGAGGAAGAGGAGAAGAACATGAATGGAGAATGGAAAAGAGAAGGAAGAAGATGAAGCTTAGGGGTTTAGGGTGCCATACCTATCCTTTTCTTCAAGGGAAACTCAAAAAAACACCATGGGTGGAGCTCCCATTTCATGCCAATGGAGAGGAGATGAGGAAGAAGAAATTTCAGCCCAAAGAGAAAAGGGGACAGCTGCTGAACGTGAAAATGAAGGGAGAAGGAAGAGGAAAAGTTTTTGTCTTGTGTGCATAATGACCCATTTACCCTTCACTTAAAATTTTTGGCTCCAAGGCCCATTTTGTTTTTGGCAAATTCACATATTGGGCTTCAAATTCTGATGGGGAACAACTCCCTATGGTGTTCACGGCCAGCCCACTTGGTTGGGTGAGATTCGTCAGGTTTTGGCTCGAAAACGAAGCGTTTTAGTCGCCCGGGGCCCCCCGTACGTCTAATTAATTAACTATAAATTTTCCGGGTTTATTTTTGGGTTGAAAATATTTATTTGAGTGTTTTCTAATACTCAATAATTATTTTTGGGTTAATGAATTTTTGAGGCCCAATTGAGGCACGTTACCCAAATTGGTCATTTTCCGACGTTAAACGACGTCGATAAATCCCGAATAATTCATAATAAATCACAGGAACGCTCAAATTAATTTTAACTCATCTTTAGGACATAAATATTTATTCCTAATAATTATCTAATGTTTGCCGGCCCGTTGGGCCCGTCTCTGTATTCTGCTCGTGCGCCGTTGGCCAATTAAATGATGACAGTAATCGCCATATTTACCGTATTAACTCAAGGGGTCCATAATTAATTTTTATACATGTATAGGGCATCAAATAATTATTTTCTATAATTGTTCTACTTATTCACTCTATTTAATTAATTTTACTTAAAATTTAGGATGTTACATTGGTAGTCAAGCATATACTGGCATTGATATGCCAATAAGTAGTTTATAGGTAATTTGTTTTATAGTTTGGATTTAATAATCTTGAAGGTTTTAACTATTTGTTTCTGTAGGAGAAGATATATTAGAGCCCTATCAACCCAACTAAGTTATTTTTAGTGACTCATCGGAAATAATTGGGCGTGAAGGAGTTCATTGATGAATTTTTTCATCATATAATGGTGACTTGGAGGACGTCAGAGGTCAGTTCGTGCAGTATAGTCGATTGCAAGCACTGTTTAACCATATGTAGGCCCAGATGGTCACCCTAGCTTGAGCACAACAGGGAGGGTCGTCTAAGGGTAGCCATCATTATGATGTTACATTGGATGACAAGTCTATTTCTGAGAATAAGATGGGATAGCACCCCTGCTAACCTCATCCACTTTGTGTCGATGTCATCATCATTAGGTTCAATCGACCGTCTAGCCCTTTAAACACGAAAGACCCAGTGCCATTCTTGCCATGAATATCTTTATTAGTTTTTTTATTTAGTTGTACTTTATTTTATTTAGACATTATATGTGTGTACTTTTGGTTATTTTTTGTTATTCAGTGTAATTTATTTGATTTATATATTTCTTATGTGTTAATAATAATGATAAATACTAATTTTAATAATAATTAATAAAATAATAAAAAATGTAAGATGTGCTTAGCTTTCATTTAAGCATAGGACATGTTATCCTATTCCCTGTTTGCATTGAACAATGGTGTGGGACATCGCATCCTATGCCATTTAGGTCATAAGAGTCAGTATTCCACGTGACTTTTGCATGGGGGAATAACATGGCATGATGTGTCTCACACCTAAGGGCTTTTTATACCATGTTTCACATGTTGATTCTTGTAATGATTACATGAATCATTTTAAAATAAGACATAGTTAACACAAGTTCATCATAAAAAATTGTTTCAATCAGTCCTAAAGACTCTTCTTTAACCCTAAGAATGAACATTTGAGCCAAAATTTTTGAACTCAACTCAACCTACCAACACCTCAAGTTGGCTCACCTAGTTGAACAAAATTTTAAAAATCAAATAAAAATTGAAAATACAAAAAAATAAAAATAAAACTTTTTATGATATAATTCTCATGGGTTAGGTTTTTAGGTTAGCTCATGAATTAGCTCACCTACTTTACCTTTTTGTTAGTTCCTTTTCCATGAAATTATGTTATTTTATTAAAAAATATTTTTACTACAACTCGTAATCCAACCTGGTAGATTGAGTCAAGCTCACATAGGTTTTTAATGGGTTAAGTAAATCGGATTCAAAAAAGGTCAACCTTTTTTTGGGTCATTTTTTATAACTCCACTCTTTGAAGTCCCATAAAAAGCCAGGTAGATCTACATGTTGCAACCTAAATTTATGTCTTTAGTGATTGTGAATAATTTTGATATTTACTCCATATCTTACCTTGTTATTTTGATATTTTCCAGCTTCCTTTGTCCTGCATTTTAGCATGGTTAAGTAGTGAGCACCCATTTATATTTAATCACACATGTTGTCGACATTTTTTTCAAGCTTGTGTGTTACCGTGTAGGGTAGACATGCTCATCAGTAACGACCGTACATGAAAGATTGGCAGACCCCGGTAACATTTTGCCGACAAATTAGAATCAATTACGTTACGGATCGTAAAATATTCTGAGGAGAGTAAACAATTAAATTGTATACACAAAGTTTAAAATCATAACAATAACACATAAAATAATTAAAAATATATCACATTTGTTTTTGGAGAAGTCATGACCACCTTTGACTTTCGAGAAGCTCCGACACTTATTAGAATAACGCTGCATTCTTAATATAAACAAGCCCGTTTACCTCATTAATTTTGCTAAATCTTTTATGTAACAAAATATAAAGATGTACCGAATTGTTGAATAATGTGTGGATCAAAATGAAACGTAGATGATATTAGCCGCAGAGGTTAGTTTAGAACAAACGATAGCCTTGGCGTCTGCAACTTACTTTTTGTCTCCTTCCGCTACTTGAATTAACATGCAAATTTCACATTCCCTTTTAACATGCAAGTTTCACGTTCCCCTAATTACCTAGTATTCGATTCAGATTTGGATTTGGTGCATTTGACAATCCATGCATTCAGTACATGTCTAACAATCCATCCAATGATCTACAAATGGGCCATTTTTTTTTATTTTGAAAAATACCAAGTACTTTACAGACATGGGTTCATTCTGAGCTGTTAGATTAATATTAAGAAGACACATTCCTTCAAATGTACCTGCAGCTGCACCGAATTTAAATTCATTTGATTCTCCTTTGTTGAAGAATCCTTATTGATGGCTAGGGTTTCACATCACTTCTATAGCAATTTCAATTTGATTACTATTTATATCTTTTAATATGGCCATTGAGATTAAGATCATAGAGTTGTAATTATGATTTGTTGTCATGCCTCTATATGTGCAGTGCATTTAGTTATCAGGGATGTTTCTGCAACAATGAAGACCCTGGAGGAGATAGGTTTTCAATTAAGGTCGGGTAGTATAATTCTGTATAAATTTTGGACTTGGCCTCCTTCTAAAAATTAGTTTCTCGGTTTTCTAACCTGAAAATCATGAATTCATGAATCATGATAATACAGAATAAAATCTTAAAACATTGACATTCACACCCTTACATATATAAATGTTGGACCTTAACTTGTTACTTTATTGGGTAAAAAATAAGATTTTGAAATTTAAATTAACCTTTTAAAACTTAGATGGATCAAACATCTAAATATAATTATAGTAAATAAAATACGAAGTATGAGGATTATGCATTTCCTATGCTACTAAAAAAGTCATTCAGTGACCACAAAAATCAACCGCTAAAACCACATTTTTACTAAATACATCTGACCAAAATGGCGACCACCGGGAAATGGTCACAAAATTGCTAACGACTGAATATTTAAGGTGGTAGACAGTGATCGGTTGAATCCAATCGCTAATTTGTCAGCCGTGTCGCTACTGGGAAACCTGTTAGGGCGGTTCCATGTTAAACCGCACTTAGAGGTTGGTTGTATGAAAACAGTTCACCGCTACAATTTTTTTTTAAAAAAATTTAATTCATGGAACATGTGCCACTTTGTCTTTCTGTATATGTTGTTTAGCTATTTATTGTGTATATTCAGGGTCTTTTTGTTGGAAAATTAAAGGGGGCCCACCACTTTTACACAAAACATGGAAAGGCGGCTTAGAGGTGTAGGAACCACTTTTGCACAAAACAAGGAGCGGGAACGTTTGCACAAAACAAGGAGGTTTTTGCGGGAAGCATTGAACAATTTTTTAATGGCACACAGTACTTGAATTTTTGTTATAAAATGGCTCATTTGGAGCAAGCTAAAATGCAATCCATCAACGAGCATCCTTAACAAAGCCAACAAGAAAAATAGAAATTAGTTTAGCTTCTAGGTGTATTTAGGTTGTCGGTTGTGAGTGAGTTTGAGAGTGTTTTTTTTTAAAACACTAGTGTACTTCCCCTCCTAGTAATAAATATATACAGTAGTCCGGAGACGTAGGCATTATTGTCCGAACTCCGTTATCAATTTGGTGTGTCCAATAATTTTATTTTTCACCTTTCACAGATCTAACTTGATGGGAACATTCGGCGTATTTTTCCCAACAACTGGTATCAAAGCTGGTTGTTAATATGAATAGTAAAGTACTATTATGTGAATAGTGAAAAATGTGAATAATGCAAATTGGCTGGCGTTACCAATTTGTCCACAGTGGTTTGCAGAAGTTATCAGAAGCGATCCAAGAAGTCAGAATCAAGTGGGAGCTATGGCGGCAGACGAAGGAAAGGTGAAAATCGAGAAATTTGATGGTGCAGATTTTGGCTTTTGGAAGATGCAAATAGAGGACTATTAGTATCAGAAAGGCATGCATGAACCTCTCACAGGCAAGAAACCAGAGTCTATGAAGGAAGAAGACTGGAAACTTCTAGTCATAAAAGCTCTTGGAGTCATCTGATGAACATTATCCCGTAATGTTGCTTTCAATATAGCAAAAGAAAAGACTACAACGATCTTATGAAGGCTCTTTGTCGCGACCGGGATCGCGGCGGCGCGGCCGACCCTCGAAACTATTTTAAATAATAAACAGGGAGTCGCCACCAATATTTTTTTAGGATAAAATAGTGGAAAAACCTTTTGTTAAAGCACTGGTTATAGAAATGAAATTCCATGATTCGGGAGTCTGATTACAGGTGAGGAAGGTATTAGCACCTCATAATTGTCCGTTATAAAAAACGGTTACCTCAATTTGATAGTGCGCATTATAATTAACCCAATAATGATTTTAACTTCTTCATGAAAAGAAAAATGTACGGAACGACAAAATAAACAACAAAAAAAAATAAACAAAAATCAACACAAAATATTTACGTGAGATTAACAGGATGTCTCGTCCAAATTAAACTCGCTCCTCCTTTTAAAAGAGATAAAAAAAAGATATGAGATTAACAGGACGTCTCGTCCAAATTAACCTCGCTCCTCCTTTTAACAGCAAGATGAAAATGGAAAAACTCCAAAAATTGAATAAAGAAAGATGGGCCCGACAGGAACTGTTTCCCGCTCCTACGTATTCTCGAGCTTTCGAGAAATCAGGGTCACGTAGTTCTTAAAAGTTTTTTTTTATTTAGGAAAAAGATTAAGGAAATGTTGATGGGAATCATTATGGTGAGGAACCCATACAAGGCGAAGTTCTTCGCACGTGTACGAATCCTATAAAAGTGGTGTAGACGGAAGTATTTTCCGTACGACACTGACTAAGAATGTTTATCTTTGATTTTTATTTAAACTAGAAAGAAAACATAGGAAACATTTATTCCCTTTATCATATTTTAGTACAAAGCAAAAAAATGAGTGAAAACTGAGTGCAAAAAATGAAAGAAACGCGTGAAAAATAAAAAAACCGAGTGAAAAATAAGAAAACCGAGTGAAACTATGAAAATCCGAGTGAAACTATGAAAATCCGAGTGAAAATAGGGAAACCGAGGGAAACTGGAAAGATCCGAGTGGAAAATTAAAAATCCGAGTGAAACAGTAAAAATCCGAGTGAAATAGTGAGAATGTGAGTGAAACAGTGAAAATCTGAGTGAAACAGTGAAAATCTGAGTGAAACAGTAAAAATCCGAGTGAAACAGTGAGAATCTGAGTGAAATAGTGAGAAACTAAGTGAAACAGTGAAAATCTGAGTGAAACAGTGAGAATCCGAGTGGAAATAAGGGAAACCGAGTGCAAAATAGTAAATCCGAGTGATAAGAGGAATACCGGGTGAAGGTTGAGCGAAAACCGAGTGATGATAGAGTAGGAGTGCTAGTCCAAGAGGGGAAAAGGGAAATTACAGGGAATGGGAAAAGGCTGGGAAAGGTGCTGCTGAGTGGGAATGAGGACGGTGTTGGAGTAGGAGAGGGGTGGAGGATGGAAGGATTGTGGCAATATGGTGAGGGATGATGGAAGGAGAAGAAGAGAAGAATTGGTGTCAGAGAGAGAGAGAGCGAACGTTTTTTTGACAGAGTTTTTCTCCTCTAATGAATGCCCTCCTCTCAGCTGCCCTTCCCCTTGCCTATTTATAGGCTGGCCCGAGTGGAATGCCAGCTCAGGCTTCTACTTCCGAGTGGAATGCCAGCTCAGGCTTCCACTCGGTTTGGGTAGTGGGGGGACAACGGCTGGTGGGAATTTTTAATTCCCTCCACCTCCGCCCCTGTCTGCCACCCCCAGGATTCCTGGATCCACTTGGGTGGTGGGATCCAGGTCAGCAAGGTGGAGATCCGAGAGATGGTGAAAGGCCGAGTGAAAATAGTGGAAATCCGAGTGTGGATAGTGGAAATCTGAGTGAAAATGATGGAATTCCGAGTGAAAATGGCTCAGATTAGGCCCTCAGTCAGTATTCATCCACGGTTGGAGTCAATTCCGAGCGAGAAAAGAGGTCAGGCTTCACTTTGCTCCTGAATCCGAGTGGAAAAAGGCCCCTTTTGTGCAAAAGACCGAGTGAGATCATGTTGGTGTTGTGCAATTGGATTGAGTGGGCAACCAAAGAAATTCCAACTGGAACATTTAGTCAGAACCGAGTGTAAAGTGACTCGGATCCGAGCGTAACAAGAAGGGTCAACATCCGACTGAAAAGTCACTCAGTACTGACTGAATTTTATGCGCAAGACCGAGTGAAGAATGACTCGGAATTGGCTAAAGGATGATGACTCGGCATTGGGTGAAAGTGGTGAGTCAGATTTGGGTGAAAATGGCGAGTCAGGTTTGGTGAAAATGGGCTCGGTGATGGTTTGAAGAAAGACGACTCAGAATCGGCATTGGGTAAATGATTCAATCGGCCCTTATTTGAAGGATGAGTGAAGATTTTCTCAGAAATCCGACTGAATTTTCACTCAGAATCTGACCATTTTCCAATCGGGCATAGCTTTTATTCGGTAATTGGCTATTTGATGCATTTTCTTAGAAATTCTTCACAAGTTCGAGTCTTGGGTTGTTATCACTCGGAAATGATTGAAGACTGACCATTCGGCACAGGTTCACTCCTTCCTAAAATGTTTCAGTCGGAACGTGGCATTTTCACTCAGAAAGAGTTTGCATCCCACTCAGGACTTAGAAACGGGGTACTTTCACTCGGAAATGACTCATTCTGAGTAATTTCACTCGGTTTTTATCATTTCTGAGTCATCCCATTCTGATTCACTCAAACTGGAGCACATTCCACTCGGAAATGACTCATCCTAATTACTGCTACTCGGATTTGATCTGTTCCGAGTCCTTTCACTCGGCTTTGATCATTTCTGAGTGATTTTATTCAGACTTCACTTCAACATGGGCATAATCCACTCGGAATGGCTTGGCAGGGAGCCTTCAACTCGGATTTTGTCCCAAACTAAGTCATTTCACTCGGATTGTTCTTTACTGGGTCTTTTCTTCAAGCCTTTCCTTTATTTTTGCTTGCCACACTCGGCCAAATACCACTCGGATATCTTTTACTCGGAATTAATCATTTATGCGTCATTCCGCTCGGAAATGCTTCATTTTGACTCGGATTTAACCCTTGTTGAATCATTCCACTCGGATTCTCCCAACAGGAGCCTATTCCACTCGGAAATGCTTCATTTTGACTCGGATTTGACCCTTTTTGAGTTTTTTCACTCGGATTTATCTCCACCAGGGCTGTATTTCACTCGAAAATGCTTTAATCTGAGTCATTCTACTCGGATTTGATCATTTTTGAGTCATTCCATTCGGATTTGCATCCAACAGGGCAATATTCCACTTGGAAAAGCTTCATTCTGAGTTATTTCGCTCGGTTCTGATTATTCTGGAGCCATTCTACTCGAATTTGACCACTCTGAATTGGAATTAAGTATAAAAAAGATTCATTCCACTTGGACCGGACCAAAAGAGGTGTTCACAGATGCCCCTCTTTACTTCTTTTTCACAAAAGAAACACGAAGCTTTTGTGTTTTTGAAGTGAAAAGGAAGTAAAGATATGAACACCGATGTAGGGGGCCAAGTGGGACTTCTTAATCGGTATGGTGTCTGATGGTGACCTTTTTCTTTAAAGACGAGCATTTCTCCACTTCTGTTTCTCTTTTTCTCTCCTCTCTCTTCTTCTTTTTTTTTTTGAACTCTGAATTGACCGGGAAAAATATTTTCAAATGGACAGGAAGTGAGAAGATCGGGATTGATCTCTGGTAGACTGGAAGGTAAAGGATGCCTTGATAGGCGACTGGAAGATAAAGGATTCCTTGATAGGCAGCTGGAAAGTAAAGGATGCTTTGATAGGTGGCTGGAAGGTAAAGGATGCCTTGATAGGCGGCTGGAAAGTAAAGGATGCCTTGATAGGCAGCTGGAAAGTAAAGGATGCCTTGATAGGTGGCTGGAAGATAAAGGATGCCTTGATAGGCGGCTGGAAAGTAAAGGATGCCTTGATAGGTGGCTGGAAGATAAAGGATGCCTTGATAGGCGGCTGGAAGATAAAGGATGCCTTGATAGGCGGCTGGAAGGTAAAGGATGCCTTGACAGGCGACTGGAAGATAAAGGATGCCTTGATAGGCGGCTGGAAAGTAAAGGATGCCTTGATAGGCGGCTGGAAGATAAAGGATGCCTTGATAGGCGGCTGGAAAGTAAAGGATGCCTTGATAGGTGGCTGGAAGATAAAGGATGCCTTGATAGGCGGCTGGAAGATAAAGGATGCCTTGATAGGCGGCTGGAAGATAAAGGATGCCTTGATAGGCGGCTGGAAGGTAAAGGATGCCTTGATAGGCGGCTGGAAAGTAAAGGATGCCTTGATAGGTGGCTGGAAAGTAAAGGATGCCTTGATAGGCGGCTGGAAAGTAAAGGATGCCTTGATAGGCGGCTGGAAAGTAAAGGATGCCTTGATAGGCGGCTGGAAAGTAAAGGATGCCTTGATAGACGGCTGGAAAGTAAAGGACGCCTTGATAGGCGGCTGGAAAGTAAAGGATGCCTTGATAGGCGGCTGGAAGATAAAGGATTTGGGGGAGCTAACAGGACGTTTCGTCTGAATTAACTCACTGTTGGCAGGAAATGTAAAGGTTGGGGGAGCTAACAGGACGTCTCGTCCAAATTAACTCACTAGTCCTAAAGGCTCGGGGTGGTGTCCCAGTTTGACATGATTGAGAGAATTGCTCTTTGACTGAAAGAGAGTGATCCTGGGGTGATGCCCCCAGTTTGAGATGGTTGAGAAGGAATCTTGGGGAATTACTCTTTGATTGAAAGAGGGTGAACCTGGGGTGATACCCCAGTTTGAGATGGTTTGAAGGAATCTTGGGGAATGGCTAGAACAAAAGAAATCTGGGGAGATGCCCCAGTTTAATTTGTCTGGGAAGTGTAGTTCTACTAGGGAAGAGAAATTGAGAGATAGCGACTTTAACAGTTAAGGATGAGACTTTGAAGGCGCCTGATGGAAGAAAAAACCTTGAAAGGTGCAGGCTTTGGCGATTATGGTTCCATTGGGGAATGCATGGCAAGCCCGTCGGAGGAGAAAAATCTGATGGATGTCCCAATTTGGGACATTTTAATGAGGGTAACTCCACTGGGGAAAGTGTTTTCCTCTTGGGAAAGGAAGGCGTGGCCTTTGATCTCTCTGGTTCTGTCGGAAAGGTAATTCTGTTAGGTATAAACAGGTTTTCCTAAATCTGATTAGGAGGTTTTTTTTTTTAAAAGTCCATTTGGTGGCTTTTCCTCGAGAGGAATTCTCAGTCTGTGTTCCTTTTGGGGATGAATGGTGGGTCCACCAGAGGAGAGAAATCTGGGGGATGCCCCAATTTGAGTTGCTTGGGAGTTCAGTGTATTGTCTCTTAGGGAAGAGAAATCTAGGGAGATGCTTTAATTAGAGTATGATTGAAAGGATTTTTGGAGAACTACCCCTTGACTGAAAGAGGGGAGACCTAGGGTGATGCCCATTTTCGAAAAATTTGCCTGAAGGAATTAGGGGTGCTTCTCCTTGACAGAAAGAGAATAGAAACGTGGGGAGATGCCCCAGTTTGGAAAATTGGGAGGACTTAGGGATTGGCCTTTGGCTGAAAAGATTTAGGGTGATGCTCCAGTTTTGGAGATATTGGAGAAGCTAGGGGTGTTGCTTCTCGAATAGAAGAAAAATCTAGGGAGATGCACCAGTTTAGAAAGACTGAAAGTTTTAGGAGTACTGCCGCTGGACTGAAAGAGAAAAGTTATGGGGGACGACGCCCCAGTTTGACACAATTAAAAGAGTCTTAGGGGAAACTACTCCTTGACCAGGACAGAAGAAATCTAGGGGGATGCCTTAGTTCAAACCTTCAGGACACTGCCCCTTGGCCGACAAAAGATCTGGAGGTGAGGAATGATAAACTTGGGGGGTAAAGTCCCAGGTTTGAAAGATTTGGGGGTTAATAGGGTGTCCCGTCCAACTTAACCAGGTTCTAGAATATACCAAGTTGATTTCTTGGAGATGTGACCCCTAACATGCTTCATGAACAAGACAGAAACTTTGAGAAGACGCCGGCTTCGACTACAAGGTATTGATGGAAACCTCAAAGCAAAATGGAAACTCAGAAAGGTGTCGTGTTTGGCTATAGAAGGGTGTTTTGTCCAATGATTTGGGTGGATTATGAAAAGAAACTCGAGGATAGCCTACTTCAATGAGTAAGGGTGAGAGTGAGCTTTGGAGATTGATGGACATACACCTGGAAAGTGCCAGTTTTGGCGGTTGAAGCTTGACACATCTACTTATTACAACATCCTGCAAGAAAGGTTAGTGGTGCAAAACAAATTGGAACTTGAAAAGACTCACCGCAAAAACACAATCCTTAGAGATTCGAAGTGACTCATGACTGAAACAGAGCAGATAAAACAACCCTAGCTTTGGAAACATGTCAGGCCTAGTCTTCATAATGTTTGCTTGAGGCGAGATCAAGTAACAGGAACATCTTGTCCTCATGACTTTAAATTTTCATTACCTTTTCATTTATATATTAAGGGAAAACATATGTCTCATCAAATCATGGAAAATCACAATAAATACGTGTCAAAAATAGGTGAGATTGTATTTACAAGTCGAGTAAGTGTGGAAAAAAGGAAAACAAAAAAAAGCAAGTGAAGACGTATGGGAAATATTAATAATTGGGTAGAGTAGGAATGATTTTACGGATCTTCCAGTGAACTACTGAGAACAAAGCATATCTCAATCCCACATCATGACTCTGAATTCACCACTTGACTCTGCTTCTGAAAAGGTAATCAGACTACGATTACTTGGCCAAAATCTTGATCCCAATTGATTGCCTGAGCCGCTTATTCAGGTTTTCAACTTACCAGGTCGCTCTAACTTTTGCCTAAGCTGCCCTTCCAGGTTTTCAGCCTAGCGAGCTTCTCTCTCCATGTGACACCTCTCTTTTTTTCTTTCTTTTTTTTTCTTTTTTTTTGTTTATTAAGGTTGTGTCCCTCACAACAAAGGTTTAAGCTGATTGCCAATGAGCTTATTTGATCTTTCTCAATTTGATCTCATCCTATAAGGGAATAGATGTTATTTCGGATAGGAAAATTTGCCCCTAACACCATGTATCCAAGGAAACAAAGGCGAGCCCTTTTCGATACCAATGAGGGGGCTCGTTTCGAGCCTTTATCTTTTTGTTCATTATTTCCTCTCTTTTTTATTATTGTCTTTTTTTCATCATTTTTTTTTGGAATGACCCCTTTGGTACCTTTGTTATGGTCCAGCTATTTTATCCCCTAACCAATGTGATAAAGAAATATGATATTAATGGTATCACAGTAGACCAATCCATTGGTTACACTGGTGTGGGAATAGTTATACTCCCTGAAAGTTAGGATGTTGATTGCGACATAGATGAAACATTGTTTTTGTCACGTTCTTAGCTTGATAACATTTATGCCCCCATGTGAAAAAGTGATAATTTGATCTATGAATCAGCTTGCCCTAATTGGTATATGCGTAAGGCACCAACCTTGACTTTTTTTATATCATTTCTTTGTTTTTTTTTGTTTTTGTTTTTATTTTTTATTTTTTTTATTTTTTTTTTTGGAGAGTATTTCTTGACCATCTTAGTAAGCTTTTGTTATCCATGTCGATCAATGATAACATTTCTTTGAAGGGTAGATATGCCATTTATGGAGTCTGGCACTATCTTCATTCATGTAGACTTTTGTATCACCAGACTGAGCTTGTAACGTCTTCCGTTGTTTGTGAGTCCTCTTCATTCTGTGTGAGGACCTTGCCTTTGGGCAGAGCTAGGTGATCCTTATCCAAACATCCTACTCAATTCAGCCAAGGAACTTCCGTCTTTACTACCCTTTTTGTCAGCGCAATCGACTGGGTGGTCAAAGTTATGAAATGGAATTAGGATCTCATTGTTCTCAGAAGGATCATTTCAGACCGGCATTTATTCGGTTTTTCATGGCGAATGAGAAAAAAAAAGAAGCAAATAAAGGGAAAAGGATTCAAGGTGGCAATAAGGAAAGCAAGAAAAGGCATTTTGAAATTTGACACGTATTTATTGAGAGAAACTTAAAATGATAAAAACATGTTTTTGCCCTTATTACATAACAATATCCCAAAGCCTTAGGCATAGCGTTTGGGTTGAAACGTCATAGAAACAGAAGTTTAAAGTCATAAGGAACCAGGTGGTTTCTTGGTCATGAACCTCTCCAGTTGGCGTGCGATTCACAAAAACTTGCATGCATCCTCTTTACACCCTTAGTCCCTCTTTACCACACTGACCCCAGAAGTCTCATGGTTAGACCTGGGGTTTATGATTATATTGGGACTCCCTTCCTGGAAATCTAGCCACTTGGCTTTAATCAGATCCCTCACTTTGAATTTCAAGGTATGACAGTCCTCAGTAGAGTGCCCCGAGGCTCCAACATGGTAATCACATCAGGCGTTAGGATTATAACCTTTGGGGTAAGGAGGAACCATCGGTTTCAGTGGGCAGGGTACTGCAAGGAAATTACGAAAAAGGTGAGGTAAAAGTTCTGTGTAGGTTATAGGAATGGGGTCGAACCGGACCGGTGTTCGACTACCAGTGGGTTTTATTGTGCTTTGGTCTGGATTAGGTGGCTGAGTTTGTCCTAGTGGGGGATGATAGGGTTGTGGAAGGGAGGACTTAATAGCAGGCAAATGAGAATGGGAAGGTGTTTGAGGGATATACGGACGAAAGTAGAGTTGGAATGGGAAAAGATTAGAGCCCCGGTTAGGGGTAGTGGTGGCCATATAAGGTGTAAGGAGATTGGCAGGTGGAAAGAAAGTATGTGTTATTGGTCTGGGTTGGGCCCTTTTTTGGTTACAGGAAGTTGAATTAGCATCCCCTTTTCTTTTCCCCTTATCTCCCGATGCAGACATTCTTGTGATAGGAGCCCCAGGCGACTGGGAGGACTGTGAAATATGGGGGTTCATCGTTTGTAAATCACGATCCTCTTGTTGGTTATGGAACGGGGGAATTTGGTCTTTTGTCAGTCCAGGAAGGTGGAGTGGGATGGTTGGCAAATGTTGACCATTCTTGACACCCGCAAAGGGTTCCTCCTCTATAATCTTTTTCTCTAAAAGTTTGGCCATCTCTGCCACTTGCTTCCTTAGCTGATTAACTTCACTCTTGAGATTTTCAATTTCTTACTCTCTTTCAGCCATGAGTCTCCTTTGAAAATCTAGTAAGAGTGTCTTTCGATGTCGAGTGAAAGAAGAAAAAGAAATGTCAGGTGGAAACAGAAGGAAAGAGAATATCGTGGGAAGCAATCACAGACCTTGACAAGCATCCTTTAACCGTTCCTTAGAACGTATCGTTCAAAAGTACTAGGTATGGTAAACATGGAAATTAATACGGGATAGTTGTGAAGACAGAAAAATCCTTCATTCTGAAATGAAATAAGAGCCTCAAGTTTAGCTATTTCTAGCTCGGGGAACCATGATCCATCTCTTAAAGGTTTGATCCCACATTAATTTCCATATCTTGGTCAAGGGTATTCGTTAAGCTCTGAATAGCCTCCGATGAGAATAGAAAGAAAGGAGAGAAAGAGCCATTGAGAAATGACGTGCTTTGCAAATCGATACTCCCCTAGTAATTTTCTTGAAAACATTTTTGTATTTAGGGGGGTTACGATTTGCTAAAACTTATGTCAAATCAAGGGTCATGTGAGCTACGGATTTTCTGATCATCGACAATACGAAGAAAATTGATTTTTTTCTTTTGATTTCTTCTCTTTTTTTTTATATGTATTTTTTGCTTTTTTTTATGATTCAAAAGATCTGTAACTCAGGGCCCAAAGACTTGTGCATAAAGAGAAAGAACTACTTGCCCGTTAAAAGATCACTAGTTAAAAGTATGTCATTTTTTTTGAAAAAAAGTAACCCACTAAATAGGCAAGTAGTCCTATATTTTGGATCAGAAAAGAGAGTGAGAATGAGAAAAGGTAAAAGTAAAGTTTGCCTCTTTTGTGCCTTAAGGTGGGTTTTTCTGGAGGTCTCCTAATGGTTCTAAGGTTCATCTATCAGTGAGACCTCGCATTAGGTGGCTTGTTCTAAAACTTCTAAAGGTCACTAGAGCCAAGATCCTATTCATGATGTTGATCACAAATAGTAAGAAGTATACTAAGTGTGAGCACCATGAATAAGTCAAACTCTAGCTGAGGTTCTCACAGTAACCAGACAGGAAGTACATCCCAAATGGCTCCGCTATTAACCTCTCCTAATCTTAAGCTTATTTGGGCCCGGGTATAGGGTCCCACTCAAAAGTGTGTGCAAATTGTGAGTGTAGTGTGTGAAAGAGGCATTCAATACCTGTACCTTACTCATCCTGCACATAGATCAAACACAGAGCAACAAAATAAAGTCGACTACCCTAGGGTTCAATGATCACACAGATATTTACAGAACATAATGATAGAATACAAACAAAACAGAAACTAAACATTGACAAGGAAATAAAATAAAAGAAGAAGTTAAATATTTAATATGCTAATTAAAACATGCGCTATCAAATTGACTGGCTTGACTCTCTAAGTCCCCAGTGGAGTCGCCATCTGTCGCGACCGGGATCGCGGCGGCGCGGCCGACCCTCGAAACTATTTTAAATAATAAACAGGGAGTCGCCACCAATATTTTTTTAGGATAAAATAGTGGAAAAACCTTTTGTTAAAGCACTGGTTATAGAAATGAAATTCCATGATTCGGGAGTCTGATTACAGGTGAGGAAGGTATTAGCACCTCACAACTGTCCGTTATAAAAAACGGTTACCTCAATTTGATAGTGCGCATTATAATTAACCCAATAATGATTTTAACTTCTTCATGAAAAGAAAAATGTACGGAACGACAAAATAAACAACAAAAAAAAACAAAAATCAACACAAAATATTTACGTGAGATTAACAGGATGTCTCGTCCAAATTAAACTCGCTCATCCTTTTAAAAGAGATAAAAAAAGATATGAGATTAAGAGGACGTCTCGTCCAAATTAACCTCACTCCTCCTTTTAACAGCAAGATGAAAATGGAAAAACTCCAAAAATTGAATAAAGAAAGATGGGCCCGACAGGAACTATTTTCTGCTCCTACGTATTCTCGAGCTTTCAAGAAATCAGGGTCACGTAGTTCTTAAAAGTTTTTTTTTTATTTAGGAAAAAGATTAAGGAAATGTTGATGGGAATCATTATGGTGAGGAACCCATACAAGGCGAAGTTCTTCGCACGTGTACGAATCCTATAAAAGTGGTGTAGACGGAAGTATTTTCCGTACGACACTGACTAAGAATGATTTATCTTTGATTTTTATTTAAACTAGAAAGAAAACATAGGAAACATTTATTCCCTTTATCATATTTTAGTACAAAGCAAAAAAATGAGTGAAAACTGAGTGCAAAAAATGAAAGAAACGCGTGAAAAATAAAAAAACCGAGTGAAAAATAAGAAAACCGAGTGAAACTATGAAAATCCGAGTGAAATTATGAAAATCCGAGTGAAAACAGGGAAACCGAGGGAAACTGGAAAGATCCGAGTGGAAAATTAAAAATCCGAGTGAAACAGTAAAAATCCGAGTGAAACAGTGAGAATCTGAGTGAAACAGTGAAAATCTAAATGAAACAGTAAAAATCCGAGTGAAACAGTGAGAATCTGAGTGAAACAATGAGAAACTGAGTGAAACAGTGAAAATCTGAGTGAAACAGTGAGAATCCGAGTGGAAATAAGGGAAACCGAGTGCAAAATAGTAAATCCGAGTGATAAGAGGAATATCGGGTGAAGGTTGAGCGAAAACCGAGTGATGATGGAGTAGGAGTGTTGGTCCGAGAGGGGAAAAGGGAAATTACAGGGAATGGGAAAAGGCTGGGAAAGGTGCTGCTGAGTGGGAGTGAGGACGGTGTTGGAGTAGGAGAGGGGTGGAGGATGGAAGGATTGTGGCAATATGGTGAGGGATGATAGAAGGAGAAGAAGAGAAGAATTAGTGTCAGAGAGAGAGAGAGCGAACGTTTTTTTGACAGAGTTTTTCTCCTCTAATGAATGCCCTCCTCTCAGCTGCCCTTCCCCTTGCCTATTTATAGGCTGGCCCGAGTGGAATGCCAGCTCAGGCTTCCACTTCCGAGTGGAATGCCAGCTCAGGCTTCCACTCGGTTTGGGTAGTGGGGGGACAACGGCTGGTGGGAATTTTTAATTCCCTCCACCTCCGCCCCTGTCTGCCACCCCCAGGATTCCTGGATCCACTTGGGTGGTGGGATCCAGGTCAGCAAGGTGGAGATCCGAGAGATGGTGAAAGGCCGAGTGAAAATAGTGGAAATCCGAGTGTGGATAGTGGAAATCTGAGTGAAAATGATGGAATTCCGAGTGAAAATGGCTCGGATTAGGCCCTCAGTCAGTATTCATCCACGGTTGGAGTCAATTCCGAGCGAGAAAAGAGGTCAGGCTTCACTTTGCTCCTGAATCCGAGTGGAAAAAGGCCCCTTTTGTGCAAAAGACCGAGTGAGATCATGTTGGTGTTGTGCAATTGGATTGAGTGGGCAACCAAAGAAATTTCGACTGGAACATTTAGTCAGAACCGAGTGTAAAGTGACTCGGATCCGAGCGTAACAAGAAGGGTCAACATCCGACTGAAAAGTCACTCAGTACTGACTGAATTTTATGCGCAAGACCGAGTGAAGAATGACTCGGAATTGGCTAAAGGATGATGACTCGGCATTGGGTGAAAGTGGTGAGTCAGATTTGGGTGAAAATGGCGAGTCAGGTTTGGTGAAAATGGGCTCGGTGATGGTTTGAAGAAAGACGACTCAGAATCGGCATTGGGTAAATGATTCAATCGGCCCTTATTTGAAGGATGAGTGAAGATTTTCTCAGAAATCCGACTGAATTTTCACTCAGAATCTGACCATTTTCCAATCAGGCATAGCTTTCATTCGGTAATTGGCTATTTGATGCATTTTCTTAGAAATTCTTCACAAGTTCGAATCTTGGGTTGTTATCACTCGGAAATGATTGAAGACTGACCATTCGGCACAGGTTCACTCCTTCCTAAAATGTTTTAGTTGGAACGTGGCATTTTCACTCGGAAAGAGTTTGCATCCCACTCAGGACTTAAAAACGGGGTACTTTCACTCGGAAATGACTCATTCTGAGTAATTTCACTCGGTTTTTATCATTTCTGAGTCATCTCATTCTGATTCACTCAAACTGGAGCACATTCCACTCGGAAATGACTCATCCTAATTACTGCTACTCGGATTTGATCTGTTTCGAGTCCTTTCACTCGGCTTTGATCATTTCTGAGTGATTTTATTCGGACTTCTCTTCAACATGGGCATAATCCACTCGGAATGGCTTGGCAGGGAGCCTTCAACTCGGATTTTGTCCCAAACTAAGTCATTTCACTCGGATTGTTCTTTACTGGGTCTTTTCTTCAAGCCTTTCCTTTATTTTTGCTTGCCACACTCGACCAAATACCACTCGGATATCTTTTACTCGGAATTGATCATTTATGCGTCATTCCGCTCGGAAATGCTTCATTTTGACTCAGATTTAACCCTTGTTGAATCATTCCACTCGGATTCTCCCAACAGGAGCCTAGTCCACTCAAAAATGCTTCATTTTGACTCGGATTTGACCCTTTTTGAGTTTTTTCACTCGGATTTATCTCCACCAGGGCTGTATTTCACTCGGAAATGCTTTAATCTGAGTCATTCTACTCAGATTTGATCATTTTTGAGTCATTCCATTTGGATTTGCATCCAACAGGGCAATATTCCACTTGGAAAAGCTTCATTCTGAGTTATTTCGCTCGGTTCTGATTATTCTGGAGCCATTCTACTCGAATTTGACCACTCTGAATTGGAATTCAGTATAAAAAAAATTCATTCCACTTGGACCGGACCAAAAGAGGTGTTCACACTCTTGAAAGCATGTACGAAAAGTCATCGACCTCAAAAAAAGTTTATTTGATGAGGCGGTTGTTCAACTTACAGATGGCAGAAGGCGCCTCAACGGCACAACATCTAAATGAACTCAACACTGTCACAACCCAATTGAGTTCAGTTGGAATTGATTTCGACGATGAAGTACGGGCTTTAATTCTCTCATCTTCCTTGCCTGAGAGTTGGAATGCCACTGTCACAGCTGTGAGTAGCTCATCAGGAAGTAATAGGTTGAAATTTGATGATGTTTGTGATTTGGTCTCAGTGAAGAGATCCGGCGTAAAGAGACAGGTGAACCATCAACCTCTTTAGTATTGTATACAGAGTCAAGAGGCAGAATTTCAACCAGAGGAAGAGGACACAGTAAATCAAAGGTGAGACATTCCAAGTCCAGAAATCCTCATAGCTCCAATAACTCGAAGACTATTAGTGTTGGAATTGCAGGAAGACGGGACACTACAAAAACTAGTGCAGGAGTGCACCAAAGAATCAGGAGGTGAAAGAAGAGGCAAATGTTGCTTCAACCTTAGGAGGAGATGTGTTGATATGTTCTTTGGAGAACATGGAAGAGTCTTGGGTGTTAGACTCTGGAGCATCCTTTCACGCAACTTCGCAGAGAGAATTCTTCGAGAATTATGTCACTGGAAACCTTGGTAAAGTCTACCTTGGTAATGAACAACCTTGTGAGATTATGGGAAAAGGTGTAGTAAAGATCAAGTTGAACGGGTCTGTATGGGAACTGAAGAATGTCAGACACGTTCCTGACCTAACGAAGAACTTAATATCAGTAGGCCAGTTGGCTGATGAGGGCTACACAACAACCTTCCATGAAGGTCAGTGGAAAATCTCAAAGGGTGCAATGACGATAGCTCGTGGCAAAAAAAGTGGTACTCTTTATAAAATAGCAGAAGCATGTCATTTGATTGCAGTTGCATCAAATGAAAATCCCAATCTGTGGCACCAAAGACTTGGTCATATGAGTGAGAAAGGGATGAAGTTCATGCATTCAAAGGGAAAACTTCCAGATCTTCAGTCAGCAGAAATTGATATATGTGAAGACTGCATATTTAGAAAGTAGAAGAGGGTCAGCTTTGAGATAAGTAGAAGAACCCCTAAGAAGGAAAAACTTGACCTTGTTCACTCTGATGTTTGGGATCCAACAACTGTCCCATCCATTAGTGGAAAATGATACTTTGTGACTTTTATTGATGACCATTCTAGAAAGGTATAGGTATACTTTATAAAACAAAAGTCTAAAGTATTTGAGGCTTTCAAGATGTGTAAGGCCATGGTGGAAAATGACACAGGATTGAAGGTCAAAAAGCTTAGAACCGACAATGGTGGTAAATATGTAGACTCCAGATTCAAGAAGTTCTGTTATGAGCACGGGATCAAAATGGAGAGAACTGTGCTAGGTATGCCTCAACACAATGTTGTAACTGAGCCTATGAACTGAACGTTGATAGAGAGAGCCAGAAGTATACGTGTACAATCAGGCCTACTAAAGTAATTCTGGGCAGAAGCAGTCAACACAGTAGCTTACCTGATCAACCGAGGCCCATCGATACCATTGGAGAATAGAATACCAGAAGAGGTATGGAACAGGAAAGAGGTAAAACTCTCATATCTTAGAGTTTTTGGATGTGTAGCATATGTGCATATTAGTGATCAAAACAGAAACAAACTTGATCCAAAATTAAAGAAGTGTACTTTCATCGGTTATGGTGAAGATGAGTTTGGCTACCGCCTTTGGGATGATGAAAACAAAAAGATGATCCGCAGAAAAGATGTGATCTTCAATGAAAAAGTGATGTACAAGGACAAGCAAAATATAAGTGCCAGCAACTCAGAATCGAGTGGGCCAATTTATGCAGAGGTGGATGATGTCCTAGAAAGTCCTACAGTTGAGAGTCCTCAGTTAGAGGAAATAACTGAACCAGACAGTGGGCAGCAGTCTGACAAAATAGAGCATCATACTCCAACCCCTGAATTGAGGAGGTCTTCTCGAATTCCTGTGCCTAACAGGAAATACATGAATTACATGTTGTTGACAGATGGAGGAGAACCTAAAGACTATACAGAAGCATGTCAGACCATAGATGCGAGTAAGTGGGAGCTTGCCATGAAAGATGAGATGAAGTCTTTGATTTCAAATCAGACATGGGAACTAGTCAAGTTACCTATAGGAAAGAAAACACTTCACAACAAATGGGTGTATCGGGTGAAGGAAGACCATGATGGTTCTAGGAGATACAAAGCCTGACTGGTTGTCAAAGGATTCAGTAAAAAGGAGTTGACTATACTAAAATCTTTGCTCCAGTTGTAAAGCTCAATACTATCAGGACCGTGTTAAGTATTATGGCTAGTGAAGAGCTCTACCTAGAACAATTAGACATGAAGACTGCATTTCTTCATGGAGACCTAGATGAGGAGATCTACATGCACTAGCCTGAAGGTTTTTTAGAAGGAAAGAAGGATATGGTGTGTAAATTGAAGAAGAGCTTGTACAACCTAAAACAAGCTCCAAGACAATAGTATAGGAAGTTTGAAAGCTTCACGCACAAGGAAGGTTTCCAGAAGTGCAATGCTGATCACTGTTGATTCTTCAAGAGGTATAAGTCCAGCTATATCATATTGCTACTTTATGTTGATGACATGTTAGTAGCAGGATCAGATATGAAAGACATCAGAAATTTAAAGATACAATTGTCAAAAGAATTTGACATGAAAGACTTAGGCCCAGCAAAGAAGATTCTTGGAATGCAAGTCACGATAGATAAGCAAAAGGGAGTTTTACAGTTATCTCAGGCGGAGTACATCAACCGTGTTTTGCAGAGATTTAACATGGATAAGGCCAAGCTAGTTAGTACACCTTTGGCTAGCCATTTTCGTCTATCCAAGAATCAGTCTCCTCAAACAAAGAAAGAAGAAGAGTTTATGGCTAAGATTCCTTATGCTTCAACCATTGGAAGTTTGATGTACGTAATGGTCTGTACGAGGCCAGACATTGGCCATGCAGTAGGAGTTGTAAGCATATTTATGGAAAATCCAGGGAAAGCTCATTGGGAAACAGTCAAATGGATTTTAAGGTATCTACGGGGAACAATAGAAAAATGTTTGTATTTTAGAAAAGGAGATCTAAAGTTACAGGGCTACGTAGATGCAGATTTTGGAGGTGAAGTTGATCACCGAAGAAGCACCACCGGTTATGTTTTCACTGTCGGAACTACATCTATTAGTTGGATGTCGCGAATACAAAAAATTGTTGCTTTATCCACTACAGAGGCTAAGTATGTAGCAGTGACAGAAGCCAGTAAAGAATTGATATGGCTTCAAGGATTGTTAGCAGAGTTGGGTTTCACTCAAGAAATAAGTGTCTTACATAGTGATAGTCAGAGTGTAATACATCTTGCAAAGAACTCAACATTTCACTCCAGAACTAAGCATATTGATATACGTTATCATTTCATTAGATCTCTGCTTGAGGATGAAGTGTTGACATTGAAGAAAATTATAGGAAGCAAGAACCTAACAGATATGCTAACGAAGGTGGTGACCGTTGACAAGCTGAAGTTGTGCTCAACTTCAGTTGGCTTGAAAGAATAGTAGACCGGAGAAAACTACTGCATTGATCAAGGTGTGAGAACAGATTGAAATCAGTCCTCAAGTGGGAGATTGTTGGAAAATTAAAAGGGGCCCACCACTTTTGCACAAAACATGGAAAGGCGGCTTGGAGGTGCAGGAACCACTTTTGCATAAAACAAGCAGTGGGAACGTTTGCACAAAACAAGGAGGTTTTTACGGGAAGCATTGAACAATTTTTTAATGCCACACAGTACCTGAATTTTTGCTATAAAATGGCTTCTTTGGAGCAAGCTAAAATGCAATCCATCAACGAGCATCCTCAACAAAGCCAACAAGAAAAATAGAAATTAGTTTAGCTTCTAGGTGTATATAGGTTGTGGGTTGTGAGTGAGTTTGAGAGTGTTTTTTTTTGTAAACACTAGTATACTTTCCCTCCTAGTAATAAATATATGCAGTAGTCCGGAGACGTAGGCATTATTGGCCGAACCCCGTTATCAATTTGGTGTGTCCAACAGATCTGACTTCATGGGAACATTCGACGTATTTTTCCCAACACTTTTTTATGCTAGACAAAATAATTAAAAATAAGTGTGACTTACTAATGCTTGTATTTGACTATTAAAATCTATCTAGTTAACTACCTCAGTGGATTTTAAAAACTTACTCTAGTTTTTTTATATAAAAAAACAAGCAAAAAGATATTATGTACAATCATATTAGAGCATAAGTTGTACCCTAATAAAAGAATATACATCCATCATCATATAAATGTCAGTACATCAGATAAGGCACACTGCATAATTCCAAAACCCATCCAAAAGACTAGGCCAAATACATAAATGCCCCCCATTGAGCCATACGTGTAAGACACAAACCCACACTTTAATTTTTTCTATAAAATAATGACAGTGTTTGAGAAAGTATAAATGGTACACTATAAATTTAATTACTATTCTATTTTAATTTTTTGATATGTTATTTTTTATTCACCTTTTATATATTTTCCTTCTCTTCATGCATGGCCAACAAAATATCAAAACCTTTTGTGAGCATGCCAAAACTACCCCAAAAGATGCTCACTAGAATAAGAAGCTAATTAGAAACCTCACCCATATACCGAAAGTGAAAATGAATGCATATAACACAAAAATTGTTGTAAAATGTAAGTAATTAAAATTTGAATGCCTAAAATTAGTGAGCCTTAAAAACTATCTATATTGTTGATGATAGTAATGTTGTTGTGGGAAGTCCCACATGGTAAAAATATAAAGGGAGGAGGTTCATTCCTTGCTTATATAAGGAAACCTCCTCCTATAGTTTTAGTATCCTAAAACATTTGCTTATTTCTTCTAAAGGAATTTATTAATCTTTCTCTCTTTTGTAATATTTCTTCAGTGAAATATTAATTGAGTGGTGTCCGAGGACATAGGCAAATTAGCCGAACCTCGTTAAATTCTGGTGTTCTTTATTGTTTATTTAATAGCTTTATTTTTGGTAGTTGTTGTGAGTTATTGTGTTATTAATTGTATAGAAAATTCTATCTAAGGAGATTGGGTATTAAGTAGGACCGTTTGTGACCCCTCCAGTCTTTCCTGGGAATTAGTAAGTGCAATTTTTAGTATAATTATTTATGCACTATAATTGGAGATGAGTGGAATATTATTTTAATTCCACAACAATTGATATCAAAGCTAATTGGCTTCAAAGTATGCTCTGTAATTGCAGTATAAACTGATCTGTCACATCAGAAAAGAGTCCATTAGGCTCCAGGTGTTCCGCATATTGATAGCTATTAATTACCAAAATGAGTGAGCAAAAGAAAACTAATGGAGAAGGATCATCCACATCAAAAGTAGAGCATTTCTCATCTATCTTGATAAGAGTGGGGAACACAAAATTCTCCGTTGAAATTTTTGACGGTACTAGTCATTTTGGCATGTGGCAATGTAAGGTGTTGGATGCCCTTTTTCAACAAGGGCTAGATATTGCGATTGAAGAGAAAAAACCAGAAGAAGTTGATGAGAAAGAATGGAAGACGGCCAATCGATTAACATGTGGTACTATCCGGTCATGCTTTTCAAGAGAGCAGAAGTATGTGTTTTGCAAGAAGACTTCTGCAAATAAATTGTGGAAGGAACTGGAGGAGAAATTCTTGAAGAAAAGCAGTCAGAATAAGCTGTATATGAAGAAACAATTATTTCGATTCACATATACTGCCGGTACCACTCTAAATGATCACATCACCTATTTTAATCAGCTTGTGTCTGATTTGGTGAATATGGATGAAACATTCAAAGATGAAGATTTGGCCCTGATGCTATTGGGATCCCTTCCTGAAGAGTTTGAGTTTCTTGAAACTACTCTACTGCATGGGAAAGTTGTTGTCTCCCTAAGTGAAGTTTGTGCTGCTTTATATAGTTATGAACTAAGAAGGAAAGACAGGAGAAGTAGTATACATGAAAGAAAAGAAGCTCTAGTTGTTAGGGGAAGAACACAATCCCAAACCAAAGGGAAGAAGGGGAGATCTAAGTCACGGTCCAAGATAGCAAAAGATGAATGTGCGTTTTGCCGAGAGAAGGGACATTGGAAGAAAGATTGCCTGAAGTTAAAGAATAAAAGTAAGTCAGAAAAGGGGAAAGCTATCTCTAATTCAAATGTTACAGAATGTGATGAAGATTCAGACTTCTCACTTCTAGTGCATGGCTATTAGATTCTGCTTGTAGCCATTATATGTGTCCCAATCGGTATTAGTTTGTTGATTTTAAAGAACTAGAAGGCGGAGATATCTATACGGCAAATAATGAACCATGTGCCACCACTGGGATTGGTTAAATACGCTTGAAGAACATGGATTAGTTAGAACTTTAACTGATGTTCGTTATGTACCGAGCTTGACAAAAAATCTCATTTCTGTGGGAACTCTTGAATCAAAGGGTTTCACAGTTATTGCAAGAGAAGGAGTAATGAAGGTCATCTCTAGTGCATTGGTGGTGATGAAAGGAATTTGAAAGAACAATAATTTGTATTACTATCATGGTAGTACAACTACTGGGATTGTTGTAACAGCTTCTAGTGAGGACAGTGAGATAAAAGCTACCAGATTATGGCATAGACGTTTGGGGCATGCTGGAGAAAAATCCTTGAGCTTACTTGCAAAGCAAGGATTGCTGAAAGGAGTACGTGCTTGCAAATTAGACTTTTGTGAGCACTGTGTCAAGGGAAAACAGACAAGAGTGAAATTTGGGACTGTGATCCATAATACATAGGGGATTTTGGATTATGTTCACTCTGATGTGTGGGGCCCTTCCAAGATGGCTTCTTTGGGAGGAAAACATTACTTTGTTACTTTTGTGGATGATTTCTCTCAGAAGGTGTGGGTGTATACTATGAAGACTAAAGATGAAGTGTTAAAAATTTTCCTTACATGGAAAAAGATGATTAAAACTCAAATAGGCAGGAAGATCAAATGACTTCGTACAGATAATGGTGGAGAATACAAGAATGATCCTTTCCAGAAGGTCTGTGATGATGAAGGTATTATTCAACATTTCATAGTCAAAGAAACACCGCAGCAGAATGGAGTGGTAGAACGCATAAATCAGACATTGTTGGAGAAAGTTTGATGCATGTCGTCAATGCTGGTTTGGGCAAACAATTTTGGGCTGAAGCTTTGACATATGCACGTCATCTGGTGAATCGTTTGCCATCAACTGGAATTAATGGTCTAACACCATTTGAAGAGTGGTGTGGGAAACCTACTACAGACTATGATTCCTTGCATGTGTTTGGATCTACTGTTTTCTACCATGTTAAGGAATCCAAGCTAGATTCAAGAGCTAAAAAGGCTCTATTTATGGGGATCACATCTAGAGTGAAAGGATATCGTCTCTGGTGCTTGGAAACAAAGAAGATAATTCATAGCAGGGATGTTACTTTTGATGAGTCTACCATGTTGAAGAATGTGAAGTCGGTGACGTCCTTAAAAATTTCCCGAATAAATTTTTCGTGTTTTAAAAATCATTTTTGAAATTTGTAATAAGTCATGTAAAAGTTGATAAACGTGGATTATTATCATACATACTAGTCATGGATAATCAAAGTCATGAATTATTTATATATAGCGGAAACGATTTAGAAAAATACAGTACATGAAACATTATATTATTACAACCCATCAAAATAAAATAAAGTCAAATTCCAAGCAATAATTCACATAAACTCCATTCATGGCATCACTCTTCATTCTGTGTAGCATTCACTGTAAAAATTAATGTAAGAGTGAGACAGAATATAGAATAAATATAAAATAAATAAAATTGCACAAACACAACCAACAAGGCATAATGATATGATGAATATGCCAAACAAGTTCATTTATAAATCTTTAATTAGTCACATGATGTCATGCTGGATCCATTTGGTTTGGTGGGAATACTGCAGTAAAAAGTCTCATAAAGACTCCAGTAGGAATTAGCATAACCATGAATCCCTACACCTTCATGGATCCTGCGAAAATAAGTGCACAAGTAGGAATTAGCATAACCATGAATCCCTACACTTTCATGGCTCCTGCAGTACCGAAGTACACAAGTAGGACTTAGCATAACCATGAATCCCTACACTCCATGGCTCCTGCAAAAATAGGGCTTAAACTCATCATAGAGTAACCCTCCACCAGGGTAGGCAATCATGGAACCCCTAAATTCCATGGTGCGTCCAAATGCTTATGATGCATGAATGCCTTTAATTCTCTTTATCATTTAACATATCATGATATCAACATTTCCGAAAACCACTTGGAAAACCATAAGTCCTCAAAGGACACATCACATATAATAATTTTCAGAATCATGGATTTACTGTTTCAACCACATGTATCAATATCCGCAAGGCATTCATGTATATATATATATATATATATATATATATATATATATATATCAATTTAGTCATTCGTAATTATTCACCACCAAAGTATACAAACTGTATGATACTCATTAGACACTCAACATCATCCATAACAATTCATAGTCACTCAAGAATTCAATAATAAATTGTTACCCATCGGGAAAATATCATTTTCATCCATAATAACCATTATAAGTAAGTTTCAGCATTTCCAACAGCAACATACGTTAGTAAAACAGCCATAACATGAGCAAATCAAATCCTTTTCAGTGATTCCACTTTCTGTAGTTTCATAATAGAATTATCTACAACTTTCGTGAAGACCATAATTTCAAATTCCAAACAGAAACACCACTTATCCACAGAATACAAAACTGCCTCAAAGAGAGTTTTCAAAAACTTACATATGTTAGTATTTTCAACGTTTCTGGAGTTACAAAAATAATTTTGGCATGGGACCAGTTCTAAATTACTACTAACACAAATATCTAAAACTTTCATAAAAACCATAATTTCAAATTCCAAACAGAAACACCTCTTATTCATAGAATACAGAACTGCCTCAAAGAGAGTTTTCAAAACGTACATATGTTAGTAATTTTAACGTTTCTGGAGCTACAAAAATAATTTTGGCATGGAACTAGTTCTAAATTACTCCTAACACAAATATCTACAACTTTCATGAAGACACCGATTACTAATTCTCACCTCAAAATTCCCAGTTTTAAAAATAAGATTCGTATTTCATTATTAACAGATTTTCAGCATGAACATACTTCTGTATTTTGGGCATATCTAGAGCTACAAGCATCTTTTTAACTTGAAACCACTTTCTATGGATTCCTAACATAAATATATACAACTTTTGTGAAGACATCAAAGGCTGATTATGCATGTATAATTCCCAGAATATTAATATATACACAAAACATGGGATAAATATTCCACTCGGACATGCTGTAGTATTTTGGCTATAACGTTTGCTAGACATATCCAAATGAATTGATTCAAGTCTCAAAATTTACATAACAAAAATATCTACAACTTTGATGAAGAAGTCAGAATCAAATTCATACGTTTTCAGCTTCAAAATTGAGCAACAAAATATGAAAATAAAACTGGAATCCTAGGACAGCATACAATTCTACCCATTTCATAATCATTCACAACCCTGTCCCCTCTTACTTGGATTGAAGATAGTTGGCTGATTGAAAATGGTCTCCTTGCTGTCTTAGCTTCAGATCGAAGGGCCTTGAGGGAGAAGAGTAAAAAAGAGGAAGAAGATTTATTGGCTTTGTTCTAAGAAGTTCTGGTCTTAGCAAAGGCAATGTTAATAATGCAAGGACAAGTGGGGGACAGCTTTCTCGTGAGTGGATTGCTAGTGGGCTGTTAGTGGAGATAATGGAGATTTAGATAAGAAAGTAGGCTATATTAGTTCCCATTACTGGCCGCCTACAAGTTATAGGGTGCATAATTGAAAAAGGTATATTATAATATGCATAAGGAGACAAAATTGGAGTCAAAACGTAAATTCTGTCACTGAATACCGACTGAAATTCCACTCGGTCAGCCTCTAAACCGACTGGAATTCTACCTATGCTGACTGGAAATTGTCAGTATCGTGAAGAGAAGGAAATCCGAGTCCTTCTCGCTCAAGCAAAATCCTCTCTCGCTTGAGCGAGTGCCATACATTGCACTGGTAGAAGGGAGTTTCGCTCAAGCGAATTCCAACTCGCTTGAGCGAGACACACAAGCCTCACTTATTCCACTCTTCACTCGCTTAAGCGAGGAATTCATTCGCTTAAGCGAAATCCGACCAGAGGTAGTCATTCCCCAAACCGACTCCTCTTACTCGGTTTTCACTCGGCACAATTTATTCCCAACCGAGTCATTCTTCACTCAGTTTTTCACTCAACAATATATATCAAAACCGAGTCAACTCTCAATCTGTCTACTTGGCATCACCACTCAAGTTCGAGTCATCTCAATCAGTTTTTCACTCGGTTAACTCATTCCAGACCGACTCAAAGCTCTCAAGTTCCCACTCGGCAGAAACTTCTTAAATCGACTCAACTCTTAATCAGTTCTCACTCGGTGAATTACCTCAAAACTGACTCTTCTTTCTTGTAGTCATTCACACAGCAATTAACACACCACTCAATCAGTGGTCCACCTAATATAATAATCCAGTCCGAGTCCTCTCTCAATCAGACTTCCGCTCGGTAAATCCATTCCAAATCTGAGTCTCCACACACATACGGTTCCACTCGGTAAGACTTTTCAGAAACCGATTCTCCCTCATAGTTATCCACTCACTCCGAATCTCATTCCAGGATTGACACATCTGGGCAATCATACACCGTGTGTCCCTAATCGGAACCCTGCCACTCGGAAATACATTTTCCTCTGTACTTCACTCAAAAATGAAGGCACTCAGTGAATCTTTCATTCAGAATTACAACGTCTGACCATGATTGACTCGGAAACGAGTCTTTGGAAAATACTTGACTCGAGAATGAGTCTTTCTGGGGTATTTGACTCGGAAATGAGTCATTCAGAAATAATTGACTTAGAAATGAGTCATTTGAAGGCATTTGACTCGGAAACGAGTTTTTCTAAGTAATTTGACTCGGCAGTGAGTCACCCCAAGGTGAATCACTCGGATCCTTTCACCCAGAAGAGGTTCTATCAAACCCTCTTCACTCAGAAATGTCCTTGAGATAGGGATTCCACTCAGAAGAGATCCTCTCGGCCATGTTTCACTCGGAAACACAACCTTCACTCAGAATTTCAATTTTTCACTCGGAATTATCTTAGTCACTCGGAACAGAGCCTCTTCCTTACTCGGACAGTCCTTTCTAAGGCATGTTTCACTCGAAAAATGGATATTATCATCAAAGATCTATATAAATTCCATATTTATACTTAAAAATGGAATTTTTGAAGTAATACAAGCCATCCATTGGATGTTTTATTCATTGATTATTACTTACAGACCTTCTATACCTCATAATTTACAAAATGGGATTATTATTAAAAACAAGATGTTACAAAGTCAATAGAGAAAACTCCAAAGCAAGTGGAGTTTGATAGAGAAATTGTTATTCCAGCTATAAATACAGAGATAGATGAAAATACTCCTATGGTAGTAAAGAGTCGAGTGAAGAAGAGGTTTTGATTCAAGAACCTCCCAGCAACTCTCGTCATCGTCAGAGCCAATTACAAAACGTAAAAGAAAAAGGAGTAGTAAAGTTCCTCTGCGTTATACAAATTGTAACATCCTGGATATTTTAGTAAAAGTTATGATGAATGGAAAATATTAATAAATGTTTTAGAGATTTATTGGGTATTTTCATGAATTATTATTAAAATAAAGGCAATTTATTTGATTGATTAATTATAAAAAGGGTTAAATGAGGAGTGATTAGAAGGAGAAAAAGGTTTAATTAAAATTTCTAAAGAAAATATAAAAGAAATGGGAAGTGACCGGTTCACCCCTGAGCTTTACATAAAGAAGGTTTCTTTCTCTTTCCTCAATCATTCACTTCTACGAGAACCTTCTTCTTCTTCTTCGTCTGTTTCTTTTCTTCTCCTCCTTCCTCTATCGCTGCGAGCTGCACGCTCTGAGGGGAAGTCCATTTCGCATCAAAACCTTTAGATAACTACATTTTTGTGACCGTGGTTTGAAGGTGAGTCCATTAAACTGTTTAAATTTGTGTTACCTCGTCTCTTTCGTTTCCTCCTTTGGACCGAATGGTCATGTATGGCGGGGTAAGGTCCCGATCTCCACTCCTCTTAGGTGTGTGAGCCTGAAAATGGTCTTTTAGCTGTGAGGGTGGTACGACGTTAACGGGTTTTGCATTCCAACCCTGTAGGTAGCAGAACGAACACCGAAGGACTGATTGACGAAACTGGTGCTGGATTCAGAGGAGAAACCATGAACCCAGCGCTTAGAGGATGTAATCGACATCAGGAGCAGATTTGTCAAAGCTTGGAATCGAGGTAAGGGGGTGTTCGGGTTATAATTAATTAGAATAGGACATGTTGGGTCTGAGTCGTTGAATTGATTGTGAACATGGTAAGAAATGATGCTTGATGAAAGTTGTATGTGGATGACTTGTATGTGTATGCATGCGTGAATATGGACACTGATCGGTTTAAGATCGTGTGTGCGTGACTTAAGATGATTATGAGTTTGAAATATTTGATGCTGTGATAATCGGTGTATAGTGGCAATGTGATGTTGGGCTTGACAAGCAGGTCGCCCAGTGGCAATGTGATGGATGGGCTTGACAAGTCGGTCGCCCTGTATTGTGAGCACATGCCAGTTTCTGGTAGTTGCATCTGATGTTTGTTGATGACATGTAATGATAATATGATATGTGATTATGTGGTATGGGACGGCCGACGGTATGTATTACCCTCGTTTTTGGCTTCCGCGGTCAAGTCGGACCTAGTTGAGCTACCCAGAGGTCTATGACCCAGTGGTTGAGGGGGAGCCAAGTCAGGCTCGGTGAACCAAGTCGGGTTCACGGGATGTCAAGTCAGACTCCCAGCTGAAGGTTGATCCTTTAGTATCCGGATACTAGGCGTCAATTTTGTCTGAGAGTCAGTGGTGACAATTGATGAATTATTAGTTGTGATGTGTATGTGATTAATTATATTTGCCGAGTATAATTTGCTATATTTGCCGAGTGCAGTTTGCTATATTTGCAGAGTATGATTTGCCATATTTGCCGAGTGTTGTTTGTTATATTTGTCGAGTGTGAATTGTTATACTTGCCGAGTGAGAATTGTTATATTTGCCGAGTGCAGTTTGTTATATTTACCGAGTATGAATTGTTATACATGCCGAGTGAGAATTGTTATATTTGCCGAGTGTGATTGGCTATGTTTGCGAAGTGTGAATTGCTATAATTACCGAGTGTGACTTGCATTTTGATGATAAAGCAATCGGACAGAGTTTATACTCGTATTTTGTTATTTAAATTCCGTTCTAGATTAATTATGATGCTAAACACTCACCCTTGTTGTGGTTTTCAATTTAGTAACCAGTGACAGGGAAGAGGTCGGAGCCCTGGAGGTGCGCCAAGCGGAGGATTGATGCCAAGGCACCGAGTGATTTTGAATGAATTATGTGTGTAATATATATATCTTGAGTTTTTCTGTGTGAAGCTACAACATGATTGTGTTGAACTAATTTCGAATCGGTGTGCTGACTGATGTGAATATGAATTTATGTTGTTATGTGATCGGTATTAATTTTCATGAGTGTTTGCTGTAGTAAAGTTGATTACTGGGTGAATCTCGCCTAGCGGATTCCGTCTTGTCTGAACGAAGGCCGGTTGATTTGGTGCCTATTTCGCTCGAGTATCCCTCGTTTCCTTCTGAGTGAAGATTAGAGTGCTTTCCGAGTGAAGATTAGAGTGCTTTTCGAGTGGTAAGAATGTCGTCGGTATGATGAATGGCTGAGAACCCTTCCCAGTGAAGGAAGGTCAGATTGTTTCCAAGTGATGTATGCTCGAGTGAACTTCTTCTGAGTGGAAGGTTGGGATGTTCCTGAGTGAGCTATGGCCGAGTGAACTATTTCTGAGTGAAGGTTAGGAATGTTCCAAGTGTGGTATACCCGAGTGAATGAAGGTTAAGAGTTTTCCAAGTGGATGAAGGTTAAGCTGTTCCCGAGTGAGAGATGACCGAGTGGACCCCATTTCCAAGTGAAACCCGACTTGTGAATTTTCTTTGTAGGTCTTGTTGTTTGCTCAGGTTAAGTGTAGCATTCGCTCAAGCGAGTCGGAACTCGCCTAAGCGACCTTCTCGGATTTCGCCTAAGCGAATCAGGGTCTCGCTCAGGCGAATGACCCCAGTCTTCATCTTTCTCCTTCCGCTGATTCTAATCAATCCCATTTTAATAATGGATTTATTTCTGATCGGTCATTATTTTGAGTATGCTTTTATTATTTTGAATGTACCTAAGAAAAGTAAATATTATTTTATATTAAGACCTAATTAATTATTAGTAAAATTGAAAATTTATTGCGAAAAATGATTAAACGGTTGTTATTAAATGGAAAATTGACGTGGTTCGTCACACAAATACGGTGGCTTATGCATCTCAAATTGCAATTGAAGATATTCCTGGCACTTATCATGAAGCAGTCTAAAGTTCAGAAAAAGATAAGTGGAGAATTGCAATGAATGATGAAATGCAATCCCTTTATAAGAATCAAACATGGAGACTAGTCAATCTTCCGAAGGGAAAGAAGGCAATTGGATACAAATGGATGTATACAAAGAAAGATAGATTTCCTAGGCAAAGTGATGTTTGCTACAAAGCAAGATTGGTGGCTAAAGGCTATGCTCAAACAGAAGGAGTTGATTATAATGAAGTATTTTACCCAGTTGTAAAGCACTCATCTGTCCGAATATTGCTTGCTTTGGTAGCACAAATGGATCTAGAACTTTCTCAATTGGATGTAAAAACCGTATTTTTACATAGAGAGTTAGAGGAGGAAATCTATATGACCCAACCTGAGGGGTTTAAAGTTGCTGGAAAAGAGAAAATGGTTTGTAGACTTGAAAAATCATTGTATGGTTGGAAGCAATCTCTGAGGCAGTGGTATAGACAATTTGACAAGTTTATGATGGAGCAGAAATACACATGAAGTCAGTATGATCAATGTGTATATTTGCGCAAGTTACAAGATAGATCCTACATTTATCTCCTTCTGTATGTTGATGATATGTTGATAGCATCCAGAAGTCATAAGGAGATCGAGCACTTAAAAGCTCAAATGAAGAAGGATTTGAAATGAAGGATCTAGGAGAAGCTAAGAAGATTCTTGGCATAGAGATAAGCAGAGATAGGAAATTGGGGAGGCTTTGTTTGACACAAAAAGAATATCTGAAAAAGGTATTAAAGCGCTTTGAGGTTAATGAGAAATCAAAACCAGTTAGTACCCCACTTGCTCCTCATTTCAAGCTCAGTTTATCATTGTCTCCGAAGACTGATGCAAAGCGGGAATACATGGAAAAAGTACTGTATGCTAATGCTGTGGGCAGTTTAATGTATGCTATGGTGTGCACAAGACTAGACATTTCACAAGCAGTTGGAGTTATCAGCAGATATATGCATGATCCTGGCAAGGAGCATTGGCAAGCTGTAAAATGGATTCTGCGATATATTCTGAACACTATAGATGTTGGATTAGTGTTTGAGAAGACCCAGCAAGATGGCAAATGTGTAGTTGGATACTGTGATTCTGACTATACAAGTGATTTCGATAAACGTCGATCAACTACTGGTTATGTCTTTACTCTTGCTAAAGCACTAGAAAGTTAGAAGTCTACCTTACAGCCAACAGTGGCTTTGTCTACCACAGAGGCAGAGTATATGGCAGTTACAGAGGCTATTAAGGAAGCAATTTGGCTTCAAGGTCTACTTGATGAACTTGGAATTGGGCAAAAGCAGATGGAGATACATTGTGATAGTCAGAGTGCCATTCATTTAGCAAAGAACCAAGTTTATCATGCAAGGACGAAGCACGTTGATGTTCGTCATCACTTTGTACGGGAGATTCTGGAAGAAGGTAGAGTACTACTTCAGAAGATTCTGACAATAAAGAATCCTGCAGATATGTTGACAAAGGTGGTGACAGCGGTCAAGTTCCAACACTACTTGGACTTGATCAAATATTGTTAGAAGTTGAAGATCAACAAAAGAAGATATCACTATTGTTTGAGAAAAGATCTTGAAGATGCAAAATGTGGAAACTTCCCAAGGTGGAGATTTGTTATTGTGGGAAGTCCCACATGGAAAAAATATAAAGGGAGGAGGTTCCTTCCTTGCTTATATAAGGAAACCTCCTCCTATAGTTTTAGTATCCCAAAACATTTGCTTATTTCTTTTAAAGGTATTTGTTAATCTTTCTCTCTTTTGTAATATTTCTTTAGTGAAATATTAATTGAGTGGTGTCCGAGGATGTATGCAAAATTAGCCAAACCTCATTAAATTCTGGTGTTCTTTATTGTTTATTTAATAACTTTATTTTTTGTAGCTGTTGTGAGTTATTGTGCTATTAATTGCATAGAAAATTCTGTCTAAGGAGATTAGGTATTAAGTAGGACCGTTTGTGACCCCTCCAGTCTTTCCTGGGAATTAGTAAGTGCAATTTTTAATACAATTATTTATGCACTACAATTAGAGATGAGTGAAATATTATTTCAATTTCACAACAAGTAACACACCTCATATCTATTTTTTATTACTCTCTTTAGGACATCTGTGGTAGACTCTATTTTTCCTACAAACCAAGTAGATAATAACATTACTATATATCAAAAGAAGCCATACGAAATCGTTCTTTCTCCATGGAATTAAATGCAATACTAGCAGCAAATAGCAAGAAAACCCACTCTGCTAAACCTGCAAAATTCCACCCATTTCTGAAACATTTCTCAAAGGAATACAGGCGATCATGGCGCTATCATGGCCTAAAGTGGCGGAACGGCCCTTCCCCGCGGCCGGTGTGAGGGCGTTTTCTGTGGCAGCCAACACGAAAAGGCCAGTGATTGACTGCCTAGTACCTTGTACAATCGTGTTAGGGTATGGTATTTTTATTGTTTTTTGAACGACACCAAAACGATATTGTTGTGTTGTTTTAGTTTATGCAACAAAATGGTATATTTTACCCAAATGATGTCATCTTTGTTACAAAAAATTGTTTTTTTTAAATGAAGCCTAACTTCTTCTTCTCCCCAGGAAATAAAGCCTCTCTCTCTCTCTCCCACACGTTCAATTCAATAGTAGTTTTTTCTTCTTCTCAAAGTAACAACCATCTCCCTTTACTTGGCAACCTCTCTAATAGTCCCAAACAACACTCCTCTTTGTTAGCCCCTTCGACAGCCCTCGACACTCTGACAGCCTTTTTTGACACTTCAAAAACCCCTTTAAAAGCTATTGTTTGATAACTCACTCCTTTTTCTTACTTTGTTTTGGCCTTTTTTTGTTGCAACATAAATGGGGCAGCGGGTGAAAACCTTATCAGTTTCAATATTGGGATTGGAACTCATTGAAGGATAAAAACAAAAACAAAATGTTACATGTGATTGGTGTGAAAAGGAAACTACCAATGGTATCACTCAAGCAAGAGAGCATCAATTAGGAGTGTCCTGAAACATTGATCGGTGTATAAAACCCTCGATGAAGTGAAGCAATTGTAGAGAGAAGTCTATGATAAAAAGTCAACTAATAACATGGTTATTTTGAATGATGATGACATAGATAAAGAGGGAGAAGAGGTGTGAGAGATGTATGTCATTAGAAGAGGAAAAAAGGCCACTTGACATCTTCTTCAAGAGAGATCCCGGTACACAAAATATGTTAAGAAAAAATGTGAAGCTAGTAAAGCATAAATAATGCTTGCAAGAAAGAAGTACAGAAATGACTATCTAACAAAGATAGTTCCTAGTCACTAAAGGAATACCTTTCAATGTAGTTTGTTCAAGAAGCTTTAAGATGATAGTGGAAGCTATTAGAGCATATGGTCATCATTTGAAGCCACCATCCTACCATGAGTGGAGAGTTCCACTTCTTAAAAAGAGTTAGAGTACACAAATGAATTGATGAAGAACTATAAGATGGAGAGGGAGAATCATGGATGTTCCGTTATATGAATTGTCATACTAGTTCGATGTTCATCAAGAGTTTTGATGTCGCTTCTTATATGAAGACGAGAGACAAAGTATTTGAGCTTTTAGACAACTTTGTCTCAGGGGTTGGAGAATCAAATGTTGTCTAAGTCATCTCCCACAAGGGAAGCAAGTATGTCTCTACCAGTAATGAGCAAAGCCAAATCCAAAGCAATGTGATATTCCTTTTTTCCTCTTTTTAAGTTTTATAAATTAGTTTAGCAAGCAACTTTAGTAGTTTGATTTGCTACATGCTTCTTGACTTTACAAAGATTGCACAAACAACAATTTGTGCATATTTTCTTTATTTTCTTTCTTCTTCTTCTTTTGCCTTTTAAGGGTTTTTTATAGGCAAAGCAAAAATAAATTAAAATATGTATAATGGGTACTCAAATCCATATATAAAAGTTAAGTAGAATCACATAATTGAAGAAAGAGAATAAAAAATCTTTCAAGCCTACTCTCAACCAAAACAAACTCCTATATTTTAATTTTTACCAATTCCATAATTGTATCGTAACAAATGCCCTGATCATTTTTAAAAACACAATTATTCTGTTAAATCCACAAGATCAAATTTCTAAAAACCAAATTGCAATCAGACCAACTCTAATCATTTCCCCTCCCTATAACAATTTTTTTAAAATTAATTTTTTTGATGAATGTAGTTGTTGAATGTAATTTTCTTATTTTTATTTGATTTTTATTTTTTTAAAAGGTGGACCGGCTTGTGAGCCACCCAGTAGGTTGGTGGGTAGGGTTGGGTTGGGTTGGGTTGACAAAACTGGCTCACTCAAGAAAATGAGTCGGGTTGGGTGGGTTGCAAAATATTTCAGTCCGTGGTGGGCCAACCCGTGTGGGTCAGGTTGGCTCGTTTTGACAGCTCTAAAAAATATATTTTAATAATTTCAGTTATTTTAAATATTTGTATAACTAAATATTTTATGTTTAAATATAAATATATTGTATAAAAATATAATTAATTTTTTAAAAAATTATAATATTTTTCTATTAATTGAAATATATTTTAAAAACTAAAGATTTTCAATTAGTATTAAAATATTTTTAATTTTAATATTTTAATTATAAAAACTTGTTCATTTAAATTTTTTTCTTTTTAAATGTTTCATTATGTAATACTACGTACGTTTTTTATATTTATGTATGCTGGTGTCAAGTCATCAAAGTTGAAACCATACCTTTCTTTCATTTGTTGCTACTCTGGGTTGGATCGTCATTGCACCTTCTTTCTCCATCAAAGAGTGTAACTTGACTTGCTTTCCATTTCCTGCTTCAATTTTGGGTGTTTGAAATCATTTTCATCTCACTACATTTGACCATTTTCTGCTCTATCAAACATTTCCAATTCCTTTGCCAAATTCTTTTATGTAAATCTTCTTACGGCAGTGTGTTTTTTGTTTCTATTTTCTGTTTTTAGTTTTAATTAAAAAATTATCATTATATTTTTGTTTTTAAAATTTTGCATGGTAAACACTAAAAATATTTTTTTCTATTTTACGTTTAAACCAAACAGGCCCTTATTTGGCAAGTCTCCTTTGTGAATCGGTAGTTATGAATTGGTTACCAAGTATTATTAACTTACAGAACAGTAATTAATCTGTGCTATGACTAATGAGATTGTGATATTAAACTAACCAATGAGCTGTCCAAATTTATGACACAACAAAGTTGAAACCATATGCTTTATTTATTGCTGATACCTAAAATCACGACAATGTGAACTGTTTCAAAGAAATTAGTAATAGAAAATCCTGTTTCCAAATCCATATAATTGAGATCTAACTTTCATGATCATATATTTTTGTTCTGCATCTCCTGAATGGATCTTCATCTTCTCTTCTAGTTCTTCAAAGGGTACAACTTCACTTTCCTTACCTTTTGGTTGTAGCTGAAATTAGTTTACCATGTATGTGCTCTATCTTCATATTTTCAATCCCTTTCCAAAAAATTTTGTAAAGCTTCTTATCATAGCAAGTCTCCTTTGTGGATTTGTAGTTAACATAAGGTGCTTGAATTTTAGCTATACATCTTTCTATTATGAAAACAGGACAGATTTCAACATGTCCACAAACTCAATGATACTAAATGGTACCATTCAAGTTCCCAAAGAAGCAACAGGGTCAAAGATCTCAAACATATCTGGTAGGGTAATCTATAGTGAACAATTGAAGCTATGGGACAGTAAGAGAAACATGAAAACTTCATTCAATTCAACATTTGTTTTCAATGTTCACCCTCTAACCTCTCCTTGTGGAGAGGGATTTGCTTTCATACTAGCAGCCAATACAACTCTTCCAAGTAATAGTGCAGGGCAATGGCTTGGGATTGTCAACTCAACAAGCATTGGGGTAAGCAACATAGTTGCAATGGAGTTTGATACAAGGAAGAGCTACCAGGAAGATATTGATGACAACCATGTTGGTGTGGATGTGAAGAGCATTTATTCCATCCAGCAACAACCTCTTGGACCACATGGTGTTAACCTCTCTAGTGTTGGAACAAATTTCCAAAGTAAGGGTGAACCAAAAGATGAACAACAATTTAGAGGACTTGATATGATCTTCTAGGCATGCAGAGCACTTTCCTAAAATTAGTATTTCGTCCCTATAGAGTGTGGGTATCACGAAATCCAATTTTGAGATACAAAGAAGATTCAACAACAATACTCACTCTTGTATTGTTGCAAAACAAGAACAAAGGATGAAAGAAATTTAATTTGTGTTTTTATTTCTGTGTTTTTGAGTAATGCACTTGGATCCCTTTATATAGATGTTGATCAGACATCTTCTGAATCAAAGGGACACAAATTTATGAATTGTTATAACTTTTCATAAAAAGTTGAGACTCTTTAAATTTACTGAAAAGGCATGTAATTAATTACAACACAATGGTAATCAATTACACCTTTTGAAAAGTCATACCATTTGGCATTACACCTTTGAAAGGTCATACCATTTGGCGTCTCTAAATTTAAAAAGTTACTCAATCAGAGTTTTCACTCTTTGATAATCGATTACACACAATGGTAATCGATTATCAGAGAATTTAATTCTCAAATCTCAACAATCCTCCCCCATTTGAGAGTATTAAATAATTACTACACACAAATTTAAATTTAATATATACAATCTTACACGTAAATGAAAGTGTACATAGACTTGAACTTCCACTTAGTAGAGTATACATTCCAAGAAATCGTATTTTATTGGTATCGAAACGATTGAACCGATATAATACATAATGAAAACTTGAAGATACAACTACATATAAGATAAACTACATGTTCTTGTTGTACTTGACACAATAGGGCCATGCATCCATATCTATTCATAAGTGCATCAAAGTCATTGCCCTTTGACTTCTTGAAGCGGCCAAACTTCGCACTTACATAGGTTGATTTCTTAGGTAAAACATGTTCCTGCGATAAAACATAAATTCAAGAAATCAATTAAGAATTATTCAACCTCCTTACATCACAGGTCCAAAGCACCCTTGTGCTTTCAATCATCAAATAAGAGATTTAATCTTATTGAACTTAAGACTTAATGTCATATTAAGCGTTAAGTTAAGATTCCCTTACTAGTGATTAATTATGGGCTCCATTCCAATTTCAATAGACATTCTAGAGATGGAATCTTTAGCCAATGCCTTTGTAAAACCATCAGCCAAATTAAGCTTTGTTCGAACGAAATCAACGGTAATAATACCATCCTTGATAAGTCCTTGGACATAACTATGTCTCACACCTATATGTCTTGATTTTCCATTGTACACTTGACTATAAGCTTTAGCCAAAGTTGCAACATTGTCACAATGTATTGCTACAGGTGATATTGGTTTTTGTAACAGTGGTATCTCAAACATGAGGTTCCTTAGCCATTCAGCTTCCTTTCCTGCTGAAGCTAGAGCTATAAATTCTGAAGCCATAGTGGAATCAGTAATGCAAGTTTGTTTCTTGGATGACCAAGAAATTGCTCCTCCTCCAAAGAGGAAAACCCAACCACTAGTAGAAGAGTGATCTTCTTGGTTTGTAATCCAACTTGCATCAGAATATCCTTCCAAAACTGAAGGATAACCACTATATGTCAAACCATGATCAATAGTTTTCTTTAAGTACTTAAGTACTCGACGTACAGCTTGCCAATGTGATAAACTAGGGTTACTAGTATATCTACTCAGTTTACCTACCGCAAATGCGATATCTGGCCTTGTACTTGTCATTGCATACATCAAACATCCTATTACCCTTGCATATTCTAATTGTGAAATAGCCTTACCACCATTAGGTAATATCTTTAAACTTGGGTCCATAGGAGTTGAAACAAGAGAGCATTCAAAGTTATTGAACTTCTTGAGAACTTTCTCAATGTAATGTGATTGAGACAGGATAAGTTTCTCATTGTCTCTCTTAATTTTTATACCTAGGATGACATCAGCTTCTCCCATATCTTTCATGGAGAAATATGATGATAGAAATGTTTTGGCCAAATTTACTTGATCTAAATTTGTTCCAAAAATCAGCATGTCATCCACATACAAGCAAATTATGACACCATTACCTTTGTCATCAAATTTACTATACACACACTTATCTGAATTGTTTATTTTGAAACCATTTGATAATACAACATCATCAAACTTTTGGTGCCATTGTTTTGGCGCTTGTTTCAATCCGTACAAGGATTTAATCAATTTACAGACCTTGTGTTCTTGGTTTTCCATAACAAAACCTTCAGGTTGTTTCATATACACTTCTTCTTCTAGTTCTCCATTTAAGAATGCAGTCTTGACATCCATTTGATGTATCACAAGTTTATGAATAGCAGCAAGTGCTATTAATAACCTTATAGTGGAGATTCTAGCCACAGGTGCATATGTATCGAAATAATCGATTCCAGGTTTTTGTCTAAACCCTTGTGCCACTAAACGTGCTTTAAACTTATCAATAGTTCCATCAGCTTTGATTTTCTTCTTGAAAATCCATTTACATCCTATTGGTTTACACTTAGGAGGTAAGTCAACCAAAATCCATGTGTTATTTCCCATGATGGATTCCATCTCATCATTAATTGCTTCTTTCCAGAAAGCAGCATCTTGAGACCTCATAGCCTCTTGATATGTCAATGGATCTTCTTCTATATTATAACAATATGAGAACTTTGTTAAGATAGAATCTCTTGTACCTTCAACTAAGTACACATGAAAATCTGGGCCAAAGGATTTTTCTTTTCTTGCCCTTTTACTTCTTCTAGGTTGAGATGTGGAAGCATCATTCTCATCTAGAGTTTGAACATTTGATCCTTGATCAATCAAGCTTTGATCCAATTCTTCAATATTGGTATTAGGAGTTAAATCCTTTGAATGAGGAATTGAAGAAAATCTCCTTTCATCAAAAATTGCATCTCTAGATTCTATGATTGAATGTAGTGACACATAATCATTTTGTCCTATTACATAGAACCTATAGGCTTTGCTATGTTCAGCATAACCTATAAAAATGCATTCAATTCCTCTTTCACCCAATTTCTTACGCTTGGGTTCCGGTATTTTTACAATTGCCCTACAACCCCAAACTTTGAGATAAGTCAAATTTGGCTTTCTTTTATACCAAAGCTCATACGGGGTTACCTCATTCCTTTTTATCGGAACTCGGTTTAGAATATAACAAGCCGTTAACATGGCTTCACCCCAAAATCCATCACTTAGACCAGAATAGGACAACATAGAATTAACCATTTCTTCCAAAGTCCTATTCTTTCTTTCTGCTATACCATTTTGTTGTGGTGTATATGCAGTAGTTGTTTCATGGATAATACCCACAGATTGAAAATAAATTGGATCATAATATTCACCACCTTTATCAGTTCTCAACTTTTTAATTTTAGTATTAAGTTGCAATTCTACTTCATTTTTATAAACCTTAAACTTTTCTAAGGCTTCATTTTTCGTAAACAAAAGATAAACATAGCAAAAGCGTGTATGATCATCAATGAATGTTATCATATATTTCTTATTTCCTAATGAAGGTGTACTATGAAAATCACATAAATCACTATGTACTAATTCAAGCAAAGTTGAATTCCTTTCAATATTAGGAAAAGGTTTTCTTGTTATCTTTGTTAGCATGCATGTTCTACACTTTTCTATGTTCAAATCAAATGGAGGAATCAGATCAAATTTAGACATAGAATGTAGTTTTCGATAATTAACATGTCCAAGACGAAAATGCCATAAAGAAGAATCATGATTAATAATATAAGCAGAATCAATAACACGATTTATTGTACTTAATTTAAACATATTGTTATAGAGATATCCTAGACCAATAAATACACCACCTTTAGATAGTACAAACTTATCAGCTTCAAATACCAATTTATAACCTAATCGATTCAAGATTACTCCAGACACTAAGTTTCTCCTTAATTCTGGAGCATATAGTACATCTCTTAATACAAGTGATTTTCCAGAACTAAGTAATAATTCTACTTGTCCACAACCTAGGACTTTAGCCATAGAATCATTTCCCATGTAAAGAACTTCTCCATTGTCACCTTCCTTCAAGGATTTGAATAGAGACCGATCTTTACACACGTGTCTTGAAGCTCCTGAGTCGATCCACCAAGAATCATCAGTCTGCACACAGAAGATTTCAGAAACCATTTCCACAAAATTCAAATTGGAATTATGTGCAATGTGTGCAAAATTACCTTTCTTAGGTTGGTCTTGGCTAGAATTGCCTTGACCTTGCTTTCCACCATTCTTGGCCATTTTCCTTTTCCAGATTGTACAATCTCTTTTCATGTGACCGGAATTGCCACACTCCCAACAAGTTGCTTGTTGATTTGCCTTACCAAATTTAGGCCTCTTGTTCCTACTTCCTTTATTGAAATTAAAGGGCCTTTTCTTGAACTTTGGTATTGCCTTTGATTTCTCATCTTCCACCATATTAACAGTGGACAGATTAGGATTGCTAGAATCCTTATTACCATCTTGTAGACGGATTCCTTCTTCAATTCGAAGATGTGTTGCCAATTGTTCAACACTTATATCATCCTTGTTGTGCTTTAAAGAATTTCTCACATCTTTCCAATTGGGTGGTAATTTATCAATTATAGAAGAAACAATAAAAGTCTCATCCATAGCAATATTATGTTGCCTAAAACTTCCAAGGATTCTTTGGATTTCATGGAATTGTTCCATTATAGGTCTAGCATCACTCATCTTATAATTATTAAAATTACTAACAAGGAATTTCTTACTTGATGCATCTTCAGAAATGTATTTGCCTTCAAGTTGATCCCACAATTCTTTGGCCGATTCTACATACTGATACACATCGAATAATGCATCGGTCATGCCATTCAGAATGTGACCACGGCATATGTAATCATCATTCTCCCACTTGTGCCTCTTTCTTTGTTCTTCCAAAGTTTCCTCTTCTCTCTCCTTTGGTTGTGGAGTGCTAAGAACATAGGCCACATTAAGGGCGGAGAGGAGGAAGTGCATCTTCTTTTGCCATCTACGAAAACCAACGCCTTCAAATTTTTCTAATTTGTGGAAATTTGTAGACATATCACGGATTGTTGCCATTTTTCTTGGAAATACTAATTTTAGATTGTTGGAACAAATTTCCAAAGTAAGGGTGAACCAAAAGATGAACAACAATTTAGAGGACTTGATATGATCTTCTAGGCATGCAGAGCACTTTCCTAAAATTAGTATTTCGTCCCTATAGAGTGTGGGTATCACGAAATCCAATTTTGAGATACAAAGAAGATTCAACAACAATACTCACTCCTGTATTGTTGCAAAACAAGAACAAAGGATGAAAGAAATTTAATTTGTGTTTTTATTTCTGTGTTTTTGAGTAATGCACTTGGATCCCTTTATATAGATGTTGATCAGACATCTTCTGAATCAAAGGGACACAAATTTATGAATTGTTATAACTTTTCATAAAAAGTTGAGACTCTTTAAATTTACTGAAAAGGCATGTAATTAATTACAACACAATGGTAATCAATTACACCTTTTGAAAAGTCATACCATTTGGCATTACACCTTTGAAAGGTCATACCATTTGGCGTCTCTAAATTTAAAAAGTTACTCAATCAGAGTTTTCACTCTTTGATAATCGATTACACACAATGGTAATCGATTATCAGAGAATTTAATTCTCAAATCTCAACATCTAGTGGCACTGATGTTATTGCCACTGTTTATTTTGATGCTAAAGAAGGGAAAATGACCATTTTTATTTCCACATCAAGAGATTTATTAAAGTTAAGGACACCAGTGCTTATAGTGGATCTTGATCTCTCCAAATTGCTTCCAGAAGATGTTTTTGTGGGATTTTCAGCTTCCACAGGAATTTATACCCAGGTTAACACAATAAAATCATGGTATTTCTCAAGCTGGGAATATATTGAGAAGAGTCCAATCAATTTACTATGGCTATGGATCTTGATTCCGATAGTGGTGGTTGGAGGAGCATGTGCGCTAGTTGGTGTATGTTATTGGAAAAGAACACACAAAAAAGAAAAAGGGTTTGAGGAAGATCTGAACATAGAGCTTGAGATTAAAAACTCATCTAATGCTCCACATAAGTTTCGTCTGCAGGAGCTTGTATCTGCCACAAGGAATTTCCACTTATCAAACAAGCTTGGGAAAGGTGGATTTGGGACGGTTTATAAAGGTGCATTAAACAGCAAGGATGTTGCTGTGAAGAGGATTTCAAAGGATTCAAAACATGCTAAGCAAGATTTCATAGCAGAGATCACAACCATAGGGAATCTCAATCACAAAAACCTGGTGAAGTTAATAGGGTGGTGCTATGAAAAGGGTGAGATTCTCCTTGTGTATGAGTTCATGCCAAATGGGAGCTTAGACAGATTCATTTTTCCAAATGAAACTTCATCTGCAGAGGATTTAACATTAAGTTGGGAAAGGAGGCAAAGAGTTATACGTGGTGTTTCTCATGCTCTTGATTATCTTCATAATGGATGTGACAAAAGAGTGCTACATAGGGACATAAAACCAAGCAATGTAATGTTGGATTCAGATTTCAATGCCCAGCTTGGAGACTTTGGCTTAGCTCGTACCATTCATCTTAGAGAAAAAACTCACCTCTCAACAAGAGAAATTGCGGGAACACCAGGGTATATGGTGTTGAGATTTGAGAATTAAATTCTCTGATAATCGATTACCATTGTGTGTAATCGATTATCAAAGAGTGAAAACTCTGATTGTGTAACTTTTCAAATTTTGAGACGCCAAATGGTATGACTTTTCAAAGGTGTAATGCCAAATGGTATGACTTTTCAAAAGGTGTAATTGATTACCATTGTGTTGTAATCAATTACACGCCTTTTCAGTAAATTTAAAGAGTCTCAACCTTTCATGAAGAGTTATAACAATTCATAAATTTGTGTCCCTTTGATTCAGAAGATGTCTGATCAACATCTATATAAAGGGATCCAAGTGCATTACTCAAAATACAGAAATAAAAACACAAATTAAATTTTTTTCATCCTTTGTTCTTGTTTTGCAACAATACAAGAGTGAGTATTGTTGTTGAATCTTCTTTGTATCTCAAAATTGGATTTCGTGATACCCACACTCTATAGGGACGAAATACTAATTTTAGAAAAGTGCTCTGCATGCCTAGAAGATCATATCAAGTCCTCTAAATTGTTGTTCATCTTTTGGTTCACCCTTACTTTGGAAAATTGTTCCAACAATCTAAAATTAGTATTTCCAAGAAAAATGGCAACAATCCGTGATATGTCTACAAATTTCCACAAATTAGACAAATTTGAAGGCGTTGGTTTTCGTAGATGGCAAAAGAAGATGCACTTCCCCCTCTCCGCCCTTAATGTGGCCTATGTTCTTAGCACTCCACAACCAAAGGAGAGAGAAGAGGAAACTTTGGAAGAACAAAGAAAGAGGCACAAGTGGGAGAATGATGATTACATATGCCGTGGTCACATTCTGAATGGCATGACCGATGCATTATTCGATGTGTATCAGTATGTAGAATCGGCCAAAGAATTGTGGGATCAACTTGAAGGCAAATACATTTCTAAAGATGCATCAAGTAAGAAATTCCTTATTAGTAATTTTAATAATTATAAGATGAGTGATGCTAGACCTATAATGGAACAATTTCATGAAATCCAAAGAATCCTTGGAAGTTTTAGGCAACATAATATTGCTATGGATAAGACTTTTATTGTTTCTTCTATAATTGATAAATTACCACCCAATTGGAAAGATGTGAGAAATTCTTTAAAGCACAACAAGGATGATATAAGTGTTGAACAATTGGCAACACATCTTCGAATTGAAGAAGGAATCCGTCTACAAGATGGTAATAAGGATTCTAGCAATCCTAATTTGTCCACTGTTAATATGGTGGAAGATGAGAAATCAAAGGCAATACCAAAGTTCAAGAAAAGGCCCTTTAATTTCAATAAAGGAAGTAGGAACAAGAGGCCTAAATTTGGTAAGGCAAATCAACAAGTAACTTGTTGGGAATGTGGCAATTCCGGTCACATGAAAAGAGATTGTACAATCTGGAAAAGGAAAATGGCCAAGAATGGTGGAAAGCAAGGGCAAGGCAATTCTAGCCAAGACCAACCTAAGAAAGGTAAATTTGCACACATTGCACATAATTCCAATTTGAATTTTGTGGAAATGGTTTCTGAAATCTTCTGTGTGCAGACTGATGATTCTTGGTGGATCGACTCAGGAGCTTCAAGACACGTGTGTAAAGATCGGTCTCTATTCAAATCCTTGAAGGAAGGTGACAATGGAGAAGTTCTTTACATGGGAAATGATTCTATGGCTAAAGTCCTAGGTTGTGGACAAGTAGAATTATTACTTAGTTCTGGAAAATCACTTGTATTAAGAGATGTACTATATGCTCCAGAATTAAGGAGAAATTTAGTGTCTAGAGTAATCTTGAATCGATTAGGTTATAAATTGGTATTTGAAGCTGATAAGTTTGTACTATCTAAAGGTGGTGTATTTATTGGTCTAGGATATCTCTATAACAATATGTTTAAATTAAGTACAATAAATCGTGTTATTGATTCTGCTTATATTATTAATCATGATTCTTCTTTATGGCATTTTCGTCTTGGACATGTTAATTATCGAGAACTACATTCTATGTTTAAATTTGATCTGATTCCTCCATTTGATTTGAACATAGAAAAGTGTACAACATGCATGCTAACAAAGATAACAAGAAAACCTTTTTCCTAATATTGAAAGGAATTCAACTTTGCTTGAATTAGTACATAGTGATTTATGTGATTTTCATAGTACACCTTCATTAGGAAATAAGAAATATATGATAACATTCATTGATGATCATACACGCTTTTGCTATGTTTATCTTTTGTTTACTAAAAATGAAGCCTTAGAAAAGTTTAAGGTTTATAAAAATGAAGTAGAATTGCAACTTAATACTAAAATTAAAAAGTTGAGAACTGATAAAGGTGGTGAATATTATGATCTAATTTATTTTCAATCTGTGGGTATTATCCATGAAACAACTACTGCATATACACCACAACAAAATGGTATAGCAGAAAGAAAGAATAGGACTTTGGAAGAAATGGTTAATTCTATGTTGTCCTATTCTGGTCTAAGTGATGGATTTTGGGGTGAAGCCATGTTAACGGCTTGTTATATTCTAAACCGAGTTCCGATAAAAAGGAATGAGGTAACCCCGTATGAGCTTTGGTATAAAAGAAAGCCAAATTTGACTTATCTCAAAGTTTGGGGTTGTAGGGCAATTGTAAAAATACCGGAACCCAAGCGTAAGAAATTGGGTGAAAGAGGAATTGAATGCATTTTTATAGGTTATGTTGAACATAGCAAAGCCTATAGGTTCTATGTAATAGGACAAAATGATTATGTGTCACTACATTCAATCATAGAATCTAGAGATGCAATTTTTGATGAAAGGAGATTTTCTTCAATTCCTCATTCAAAGGATTTAACTCCTAATACCAATATTGAAGAATTGGATCAAAGCTTGATTGATCAAGGATCAAATGTTCAAACTCTAGATGAGAATGATGCTTCCACATCACAACCTAGAAGAAGTAAAAGGGCAAGAAAAGAAAAATCCTTTGGCCCAGATTTTCATGTGTACTTAGTTGAAGGTACAAGAGATTCTATCTTAACAAAGTTCTCATATTGTTATAATATAGAAGAAGATCCATTGACATATCAAGAGGCTATGAGGTCTCAAGATGCTGCTTTCTGGAAAGAAGCAATTAATGATGAGATGGAATCCATCATGGGAAATAACACATGGATTTTGGTTGACTTACCTCCTAAGTGTAAACCAATAGGATGTAAATGGATTTTCAAGAAGAAAATCAAAGCTGATGGAACTATTGATAAGTTTAAAGCACGTTTAGTGGCACAAGGGTTTAGACAAAAACCTGGAATCGATTATTTCGATACATATGCACCTGTGGCTAGAATCTCCACTATAAGGTTATTAATAGCACTTGCTGCTATTCATAAACTTGTGATACATCAAATGGATGTCAAGACTGCATTCTTAAATGGAGAACTAGAAGAAGAAGTGTATATGAAACAACCTAAAGGTTTTGTTATGGAAAACTAAGAACACAAGGTCTGTAAATTGATTAAATCCTTGTACGGATTGAAACAAGCGCCAAAACAATGGCACCAAAAGTTTGATGATGTTGTATTATCAAATGGTTTCAAAATAAACAATTCAGACAAGTGTGCGTATAGTAAATTTGATGACAAAGGTAATGGTGTCATAATTTGCTTGTATGTGGATGACATGCTGATTTTTGGAACAAATTTAGATCAAGTAAATTTGACCAAAACATTTCTATCATCATATTTCTCCATGAAAGATATGGGAGAAGCTGATGTCATCCTAGGTATAAAAATTAAGAGAGACAATGAGAAACTTATCTTGTCTCAATCACATTACATTGAGAAAGTTCTCAAGAAGTTCAATAACTTTGAATGCTCTCTTGTTTCAACTCCTATGGACCCAAGTTTAAAGATATTACCTAATGGTGGTAAGGCTATTTCACAATTAGAATATGCAAGGGTAATAGGATGTTTGATGTATGCAATGACAAGTACAAGGCCAGATATCGCATTTGCGGTAGGTAAACTGAGTAGATATACTAGTAACCCTAGTTTATCACATTAGCAAGTTGTACATCGAGTACTTAAGTACTTAAAGAAAACTATTGATTATGGTTTGACATATAGTGGTTATCCTTCAGTTTTGGAAGGATATTCTGATGCAAGTTGGATTACAAACCAAGAAGATCACTCTTCTACTAGTGGTTGGGTTTTCCTCTTTGGAGGAGGAGCAATTTTTTGGTCATCCAAGAAACAAACTTGCATTACTGATTCCACTATGGCTTCAGAATTTATAGCTCTAGCTTCAGCAGGAAAGGAAGCTGAATGGCTAAGGAACCTCATGTTTGAGATACCACTGTTACAAAAACCAATATCACCTGTAGCAATACATTGTGACAATGTTGTAACTTTGGCTAAAGCTTATAGTCAAGTGTACAATGGAAAATCAAGACATATAGGTGTGAGACATAGTTATGTCCAAGGACTTATCAAGGATGGTATTATTACCATTGATTTCGTTCGAACAAAGCTTAATTTGGCTGATGGTTTTACAAAGGCATTGGCTAAAGATTCCATCTCTAGAATGTCTATTGAAATTGGAATGGAGCCCACAATTAATCACTAGTAAGGGAATCTTAACTTGACGCTTAATATGACATTAAGTCTTAAGTTCAATAAGATTCAATCTCTTATTTGATGATTGAAAGCACAAGGGTGCTTTAGACCTGTGATGTAAGGAGGTTGAATAATTCTTAATTGATTTCTTAAATTTATGTTTTATCGCAGGACCATGTTTTACCTAAGAAATCAACCTATGTAAGTGCGAAGTTTGGCCGCTTCAAGAAGTCAAGGGGCAATGACTTTGATGCACTTATGAATAGATATGGATGCATGGCCCTATTGTGTCAAGTACAACAAGAACATGTAGTTTATCTTATATGTAGTTGTATCTTCAAGTTTTCATTATGTATTATATCGGTTCAATCGTTTCGATACCAATAAAATACGATTTCTTGGAATGTATACTCTACTAAGTGGAAGTTCAAGTCTATGTACACTTTCATTTACGTGTAAGATTGTATATATTAAATTTAAATTTATGTATAGTAATTATTTAATACTCTCAAATGGGGGAGGATTGTTGAGATTTGAGAATTAAATTCTCTGATAATCGATTACCATTGTGTGTAATCGATTATCAAAGAGTGAAAACTCTGATTGTGTAACTTTTCAAATTTTGAGACGCCAAATGGTATAACTTTTCAAAGGTGTAATGCCAAATGGTATGACTTTTCAAAAGGTGTAATTGATTACCATTGTGTTGTAATCAATTACACGCCTTTTCAGTAAATTTAAAGAGTCTCAACCTTTCATGAAGAGTTATAACAATTCATAAATTTATGTCCCTTTGATTCAGAAGATGTCTGATCAACATCTATATAAAGGGATCCAAGTGCATTACTCAAAATACAGAAATAAAAACACAAATTAAATTTCTTTCATCCTTTGTTCTTGTTTTGCAACAATACAAGAGTGAGTATTGTTGTTGAATCTTCTTTGTATCTCAAAATTGGATTTCGTGATACCCACACTCTATAGGGACGAAATACTAATTTTAGGAAAGTGCTCTGCATGCCTAGAAGATCATATCAAGTCCTCTAAATTGTTGTTCATCTTTTGGTTCACCCTTACTTTGGAAAATTGTTCCAACATATGGCACCAGAAATCTTCCACACCAGAAGGGCCTCGGTTGAAACTGATGTATATGCATTCGGTGTTTTGATGATAGAAGTTGTGTGTGGTGGAAGAAAGCCTGAACACAAACAGGATCAAAGGTTTTATAACAGCATTGTTGATTGGGTTTGGGAGCTTCATAGCAGAGAAAACATAACTAATTCTGTGGATTTGAGACTCAATGGTGAGTTTGATAAGGTTCAAGCCAAATGTGTGCTTGAGTTGGGGTTAGCATGTTGCCATCCCAACCCATATGAAAGGCCATCTATGAGCACTGTATTGCAGGTGCTAGAAGGAGAAGCAACTCCACCATTTGTAGCATTTGAGAAACCTGCTTTCACATGGCCAGCCAAGGATACTGATATTGTAGAGAAGTTGGACTCCAACACTACACGATCCCAAATTGAACAAATAACTGAACTGGTAAGTGGGAGATGATGAACCAACCTATATGTGACTTTGTATTTGTGTCTCAAACTAATTATTTTTATGATTGGTTGAAAAAGGCTCATTTCTCACCAAAGAATTTAGTATTTTTTATCACAAGGATTTATGCTTGAAACTGATGTTTTTAGTTTTAGTTTTTTTATAAACTAGTCAATCACCAAATTAGTTCCTAACGTTTATCAAGGATTTCAACTCAACTCAACTTCTAATGTCACATGAATCTATAGTAATCCCTAACCTATTGATTAAGTCAAGCAAGCTAGTCCCTGCAGAATTGGATAAAGGTTTAACCCAAGTACTAATTTGCCCGACTAGATCATGGATTAAAGATTAATAATTAGTTTTTTTCACGTTAAAGATTAATTTAATGATTCACTCTTTTGTAAACATAAAACCTCTGACTGAAGGTTGATATATCTTTGGATCTGGTGTTCTTGTATGGTAGATTTGTATAATGAAGAAAGGCCCATTTCTTTTTACTATTCTCCTTTTAAGAGCAGTTAACCAAACATGATGACAGAATGGATATTTTCTCTGTTTTTTCTTTGTTCCCACCCTTATATTTTTAAATGGACCAACAAAACCTATAGCATGTGCCCCATTAGAGATAAGTTGAATTCAGAAGGCTTTCACCCAACTTAATTAAGGAAACTACAATGGATCATCAAAAATACAATCATAAAAACATTTATTATGTGGTCCATGATAAGGAAGGTCTTGACATTAATATATCATGCACTGCAAAGAAAAATATATGATTAGAAATATGATATTACCTTATCATAGCATATCTATAGGTACTATTTTAGAATATCTTATGTTATTATATTTTTGCTTAGTTTCTTTCTTTTTACCATGTCTCTTGGGATTAGGTACAACATATTTTTATTTATTATTATAATTTATTTTTCTAATTATATAAGATTATACATCTAGATTTTATGTACAATAAACATACTATAATCCATTAAATATCAATTTAACTTCATAAAAAAAGTAAGAATTTAAACAATAAAATAATCTTCACCAAAAAAAAACAATAAAATAATCAAAACTCTCAATTTTAAAATTCTATATCACTTTTAAAATTTTACTCTTTTTTTAAAATTAAAATATATACCTAATATTAAAATTTATTAGAGTAAATTACATACACCATCCTAAAGGTTTGTATATATTACATTTCAACGCAAACCTTTTAAAAAATCTACAAACCACCCTTAAATTTTATTTTACAGAGGTTAAAACCCACCAAAAGAAAAACTAATAGAGATTTTAACCTGCGGGGTAAATTGAAATAACTACAAATTTTAAGAATGGTTTATATAATCGACCCAATTTATCGATATAAGTTTCTAAATAAACTTTGAACACTGTAACAATTAAAGAAGACTATGCAATTGAAGGCCATGCAAGGGAGAAGGAAAAAGATGTAGAAGTGGGCCCAACTGTCACAAGAAAGAGCACCAGGCCCAAAACAACAAACATCAGATTGAAAGATTTCTATTGGCTCAAGAAGTAGTATTTAAGAGGTGGTTAGAGGAGAGAGAAATAGGAATAATTATGGTTGTTAATTCCTTCTCCTTCTTGTGGAAATTCTCTGCATTATTCCTTGTGACTCTGTTATACTTTATTTCCAGAAATAAATACCATTGTTGGTTTCATTTGTTCCCCTCGATTCCCTATTTTATTTGTTACCTTACATTGGTGCTTTCATTGAGAATATGGAACCAGAATTAGTGTTATTGCTGCATACTTATAAAGAAGTCTTTGATATTCCTACTGGTTTGCCTCCTAGTAGATCTAGATCTCAAAACCACTTAATTCCCTTGGTTGAAGGAGCTGGACCCGTGAAGGTAAAGCCGTATAGATACCCTCACAGTAGAAAGGATCAAATTGAAAGTATGATTGAAGATATGCTGAAGGAAGGTATCATAGTCCCTAGTACTAGCCCCTTTTCCTCACCAATCATTCTTGTCAAAAAGAAAGATGGTACATGGAGATTTTGCACAGATTATAGGGCGCTTAATGCTATTACAATCAAGGATAGTTTCCCAATTCCCACTGTAGATGAGCTAATTGATGAATTGTATGGGGCACACTACTTCACTAAGCTGGAATTAAGGTCAGGTTATCATCAAATCCTAGTGAAAGAAGAGGATAGGCATAAGACTGCCTTTAGAACCCACCAAGGGCATTATGAATGGCTTGTTATGCTATTTGGGCTCACTAATGCCCCAGCCACCTTCCAATGTCTCATGAACGAAATATTTCAAAAGTACTTGAGGAAGTTTGTACTAGTATTTTTTGATGATATATTGATATATAGTCCGTCTTGGCCTGAACATTTGAAGCAGTTGGAGTTGGTTCTCAAGATACTACAGCACCATAAGTTGTATGCTAAGCTGTCAAAATGCTCATTTGGACTTACTGAAGTTGATTATTTGGGTCACACGGTTTCTGGAAAAGGTGTGGCAATGGATAAGGATAAAGTCCAAGCTGTTTTACAATGGCCGTGCCCCACTAACTTAAAGTAGCTGAGAGGTTTTCTGGGCCTAACTGGCTATTACAGGAAATTTATAAAAGGATATGCTACCATAGCAGCCCCACTGTCAAATTTGTTAAAGAAGGAGAGTTTCAATTGGTCAGAACAAGCCACTACAGCTTTCAAGAATCTTAAAAGAGCTATCACACAAGCTCCTATTTTGGCCCTCCCTGATTTTTCCAAACAGTTTATTTTAGAAACTGATGCTTCTGGTGATAGGATAGGTGTAGTTTTGAGCCAACAACAACATCCTATAGCTTATTTCTCTAAGAAACTTACTCCTAGAATGCAAAAACAATCAGCCTATACCAGGGAATTTTATGCTATTACTGAGGCAGTGGCAAAATTCAGACACTATCTGTTAGGACATAGATTTGTTATAAGAACGGACCAAAGAAGTTTGAGATCTCTCACTGAGCAGGCTATACAAACGCCTGAACAGCAGAAATGGTTGCATAAGCTGTTAGGATATGACTTTTACATTGAACACAAACCCGGAAAGGAAAATTTAGCTGCTGATTCTTTGTCTAGATCCTTCCTTATGGCCTGGTCAGAACCAAAGTTACAAATTGTTCCAATTCTTAGAGAAGCATTACAGTTGGACCCTCAATTGAGCAACTTATGGACTTGTGTGAACAGAACAAAAATCCACATCCCAACTATTCAGTGCATAACAAGCTATTATACTGGAAAGGAAGATTAGTGATCCCTGCTTCACATGAATTAGTCAAGCAAATTCTGCATGAGTTTCACTCATCGGTATTGGGAGGTCATGCTGGTTTTGCTAGGACTTTATCCAAAATTGCTGCTCAATTTTTTTGGAATGGAATGCAAAAGGATATTAAAAAATTTGTTCAGGAATGTCTCATTTGCCAACAAGCGAAGTCAGAAACTACCCTACCTGCTGGGTTGCTACAACCTTTACCTATTCCTGAACAAATATGGGAGCATTTGGCAATGGATTTTATAACTGGCCTACCAGTTTCCAATGGCTTTACGGTGATACTAGTAGTCATTGATAGACTATCTAAGTATGGGCATTTCTTTACATTGAAGTCTGATTTTACAAGCAAGCAAGTAGAAGAAGTATTTGTCAAGAACATTGTGAAACTGCATGGATTTCCAAGAACAATTGTGTCTGACAGGGATAAAGTATTCACTAGTCAATTTTGACAACACTTGTTCAAATTGAGTGGTACGACTATTAAATTAAGTACTGCTTACCATCCACAATCAGATGGGCAGTCTGAGGCACTTAATAAATGTGTGGAAATGTACTTGAGATGCTTCACACATGACTCTCCAAAGGATTGGGCAAAATTGTTGTCATGAGTAGAATTCTGGTACAATACAGCTTATCATAATAGTTGTGGAATGACACCATTCAAAGTGGTTTATGGTAGGGACCCTCCTCAGCTCATCAAATATAGTGAAGATCAAAATGATCCTATTTCAATTAGAGAACAATTTATAATCAGGGACATCACTATTAACAAGCTGAAAATGAACTTAAACTGAGCTCAGACATATATGAAGAAATATGTAGATCAGAAAAGAAGACAGATGGAATTCAAGATAGGTGATTCAGTTTTGGTAAAATTGCAGCCATATAGGCAGCACTCAGTTGCTTTGAGAAAGAACCAAAAGTTAAGCTTGAGGTGCTTTGGTCCATTTCCAATCATTGAGAAAATTGGATTAGTAGCTTACAAATTGTTACTTCCTCCCACTACTAAAATACATCCAGTTTTTCACATATCTCAGCTGAAATTATGCAAAGGAGACCACATGAGACCTTATATTCCATTGCCGTTCACTGACACTGAGAGTCAACCAGTGATTAAGCCAGCAAAGATTTTGCAAAAGAGGGTGATCATTAAAGGGCAACAGCAAGTTCAGCAACATTTGGTGGCATGGGAAGGCTTTGATGAAGAACAAGCAACATGGGAAGATGAATCAGCTCTACTGCAAGGTTTTCCAACATTTAACCTTGAGGACAAGGTTAAAAGTAAAGGAAGGGGTATTGTAACAAGTAAAGAAGACTATGCAATTGAAGGCCATGCAAGGGAGAAGGAAAAAGATGTAGAAGTGGGCCCAACTGTCACAAGAAGGAGCACCAGGCCAAAAACAACAAACATCAGATTGAAGGATTTCCATTAGCTCAAGAAGTAGTATTTAAGAGGTGGTTAGAGGAGAGAGAAATAGGAATGATTATGGTTGTTAATTCCTTCTCCTTCTTGTGGAAATTCTCTGCATTATTCCTTGTGACTCTGTTATACTTTATTTCCAGAAATTAATACCATTGTTGATTTCATTTGTCCCCCTCGATTCCCTATTTTATTTGTTACCTTACAAACACATGCTTAACTCTTAATCGGTAAAATCGAACCTTTAAAAATGGCTTATTACAAGTAAATAACTAAGTGATATCAAACTTTCATCATACAGACGACTGAGGGCAAGGTCTTGCCATGCCATACCATATTGGAAGTCATAGTGATGGTTTCAAAGAATTGATTCCACAAATATTAAAAAAAATATTAATACCAACACAAACATATGTCCTTGACTTTCTGTTAATTAACTGAATCGAACATGGTTGATTAATTCAAACTCATTTTAAAAGTTATCCATAAAATGTCACATTGCATGTTGTAATGTACTTTGAATAAACATTAAGAAATGAGATATTTGTTTCTCTCCGGTGACTCATCTTGTAATACCTTTGAAGAAACATTCAGAAATATGATAATTCTTTCCTCCAGTTTGTTCAAAATGAAAATCATCTTACAACGTATTTGGATCTCCGTTCTGATTCCATAACGAAAGTTTAGAAAAAAAATAAGTTTTAGATCATACAATGAGTTTTGATTAGTTGAACGTATAATTTCGTTTCTCTTGAACTCATTTATGTGTAATATTTTTACATAAAAGAGTAGAAGCATATGGGAGGAAAAAAGTTTATACTGAAAGACAAAGTAAATGGTTGACCTATTGATGTGAAGTCGAGGGGGGCGAAATATTATAAAAATATTTTATGAATGATATAAAATTTATTTAGATGCCGTTGACGTTATTCTTAATAATGGTATAAGATGTACTAAAAACAAATTTTATTTCTTTTTTCATATTCCCCAACACAACAATTTCCATGAAACGTGCAGGGTAAATGGGTAAGGAAGCTTCAAAATATATTTATTAGTTTCTTTCTCATTCCGTCTTCCCCAAACGAACCCAACAATTTCCATGCACTATGACCTAAAACAAATCTTTCTTGAGTTGGCTAACATTACTATTACCTAAAATAAATCTTTCTTGAGTTACTAATATTTGAATCATATCAAATATTATAAAATACACGATATGAGACTTTCACCAATAAATGTAGTTAAACATAAATAATGCATCATAAATTTATGAGAAATCAGAATTAGCATTCAATATGTTCTTCTCTAGGCAAGCCAAATATCAATTGTTAGGAACCATCTTCAGTACCATCACCCTTACCAAAGTTACCTGCCTTTTTTTCAATTTCCCTACCTTCCAACCAGGGGATGAAGCTAATTTGTTACTGAGCAATGATTCAAAAATAGATTCATATGCCATCCAAATTACACCTGATACGTTTGGGCCAATACATAACTATTCTGGTCGTGCTTTCTACTACAAGCCATACAAACTTTATAGCAAGAAAAAAAACCAATTTGCTGCTTTCAACACAACTTTTGTGCTCAGAACCACTCCCCAGACTTCCCCTGGTGGAGAAGGCTTGGCCTTTATCTTAACCTCAGATACCATTCTCCCAGAAAACAGTTCAGGAGAATGGCTTGGTATTGTAAATGCTACTTCCAATGGAACTTCACAGGTTGGGATTCTAGCAGTGGAGATTGACACAAGGAAGAGTTTCCCAGAAGATGGCCCTGATAACCATGTTGGCATCAACATAAATAGCATCAACTCCATCAAACAGGTTCCATTAATAAACTCTGGGATCAATATTTCATCTGGTGTGGATGTGTCAGTGAGAATTGAGTACTTCAATGATACAATAACCGTTTATGGTTCCACCAGTGGGACTTTGGAAATGCTTATGAAGACCCTTTTGGTTTCTCCACCTCTTAATATATCTTCATATCTTCAAGAAGTGGTTTACCTTGGTTTCTCTGCCTCAACAAGTAACTTCACAGAGCTGAACTGTGTAAGAGCATGGGAATTCAATGGTGTCCATATTCCAGATGATGATGATGAGAAATATCCCAGGTGGGTTTATGTGATTGTTGCAATAGTGATTGTTATTATCATGGTTGGGCTGGTGGTTTTTTTCTTGATTTGGCAAAGGAAACGTTATATGGAAAAAGATGAAGATGCATATCCAAGGATAGAGGATCAGATTCAACACTCCTCTATGGCTCCAAAGAAGTTTAAGCTAAAGGAAATAAGAAAATCAACTGGTGGATTCAGCCCTCAGAACAAGCTTGGAAAAGGAGGATTTGGAACTGTGTACAAGGGGACATTAGGAAACAAGGAAGTAGCTGTGAAAAGAGTGTCTAAGAATTCACGTCAAGGAAAACGAGAATTTCTAGCTGAAGTGACAATTATTGGAAGCCTTCACCACAGAAATTTGGTGAAACTCACTGGTTGGTGCTATGAGAACAAAGAACTTCTCCTTGTGTATGAGTTCATGCCTAATGGAAGCCTTGACAAGTACCTATTTGGTAGCTCTAATTCAACACTAAGTTGGAAAATTAGACGGAGTGTGATTCATGGGGTGGCTCAAGCACTGGACTATTTACACGATGGTTGTGAGAAGAGGGTACTTCATAGGGACATAAAAGCAAGCAACATAATGTTGGACTCAGAATACAATGCCAAGTTAGGAGACTTCGGTTTGGCTCGTACCATTCAGAAGAAAAATGAAACTCACCATTCTACAAAAGAGATTGCAGGCACACCAGGGTACATGGCTCCAGAAACATTCCTTACTGGGAGAGCAACAGTGGAGAGTGATGTGTATGCATTTGGGGTACTTGTGTTGGAGGTTGTGTGTGGAAGGAGGCCAGGGAATGTGCATGCACAAGATGACTATAAAAACAGCATTGTGTATTGGGTTTGGGAGCTATATGGGAATGGGGAAATAGTTGATACAGTGGATGAAAGGTTAAAGAATGAAGAGATTAAGGAGGAAGAAGTGGAAGGTATGCTTGTTCTTGGGTTGGCATGTTGTCATCCAAACCCACACCAAAGGCCATCAATGAGAACTGCTCTGCAGGTTCTGAATGGGGAAGCAGCTCCACCAGAGGTGCCTAAGGAAAGACCTGCTTTTGTGTGGCCTGCTATGCCTCCACCATTCAAAGGAGATGAAGATTGCTCCCTTTTAAAGGGATCCCTCACTCCAATCACTGATATCACTGGAAGATGATGAAGTCATTTGCATCGACCAGAGTTGAGAACTAATCAATAATTATGATGAACCTTGTTATTGTTGGAAATTTCAAATCCTCCTTGCATTTGTTAATTTTGATTTTAATTTTCTTATAAAAATGTGTACATGGTGATAGACATGTGTGAAAAGTTTTTAGAATGACAAGTGTACACCACTTTTAGTGGTATTTTGTGGTGTTTGAGAATAGAGTTAGAAAGATAAAAAGAAGAGAAAAAAAAAAAAGAAATGTGACAGAGTATAGATAGAAAAAGGGATAGATGGTAAAGATATAATATTAAATGATGTTAGAACTCTCCTATATCATGAATGAATAAAATGAACAAAAAATGTAGAGATAACTAACAGAGGAATGAGACCCTAGAGATCGAGAAATTATTCATTCATTGCGTTATAAAAAAAAAGGAGAAGAGTATTTATATACAAGGAGGCAAGAGAAACTAACTAACAGAAAGTAGTTAGTCACTAACAAACTAATAACATAAAGCTAACTAACTAATAAATACATTAACTAACAAATGATGTTTTGGTTATTATAACTCTTTAAAATAGTATTAAGAATATAATTGTTATAAATTTTAGGGGGGTCTTGATTGAAAGTGTTGTTGATATGATTAATGGTAGGGTTATGCACTCTCATATTTTTCTAATCTAGTTGCAAAGATTTGGGAGTCTTTTGCTAGAAGTTGGGAGGTTTGAATGTCTCATCATGCTGGCGAAGGCAACTCAGTAGACAAAGCGTTAGAAGGCCCTCCTCTTAGCTATTCTTATGGCAAAATGTTGTAGGGGCATGTTCTCTTGTTCTTTTGTTAGTTTTGTCTTTACCTAAAAAAATTTATCCTATACTACATTCATTTTTATTTAACTAGTTAAAAAAATGCACAAAGTAAGAATTTTAAATCTTTAAGTGAACAATTAAATTAAATAGTAATAAGACTAATCTTCTTACTCTAAACAGTTAGAATGGTTGTGATTGTTTCGAATTAGCAAATTTTAGCAGTCTAAAAATATAATCGTTTCTAATTTTCCCCGATATTTAGGTATCAAATGACAACAGTATAACATGTCAAATAGTTTTTGGCACAATGTAAAACATTCACTTTTAACAGCCAAAATTTGTGAATTTAACCATCTATTTTACAGTGTTGTTTTTAATAACCAATGTACAAAAAAAAATTACATATATTATTAAAATAGTTGATATAAAAATATATAAAATATTAATATTTTACCTTGAAATAACCGATTTACTAAGATTAGTTAAACCCCAAAGAATGAAAAATGGGAGGGAATTTGTATCCATATAACATAGTTATATACGACCCTTTGGAGATGACTATCTAATTTTTGTTACTTTTTCATATGAATTTAGAAATTTCATATTCTTTAACTTGCAATAACCAAATTCAAAAAATACCAACCCATGTATAGATATCATAATCTAAAAATTCAAGCACTTTAATCTGAATATGGGGATCTGGATCACTAAATTCAGTACTTTATATCTTCATAATTAGAGGCCAAAATCCAAAAATGGCTTTAACTCAATTTGTTCATCTGAAACTATTTTCGTCATTGAACTTGAGGTCATAATGGTTTGTGCATATTTATTCTATTTTGGATTCTTTACGTTTGAAGTAAGTTTTTATTTGAGCATATAAATTTAAAAAATTTCATTTTAATCTTGTATGTTTTGGAAATAATTTCAAGTTAATCCTTTTTCAATAATGAACTTGCACCACTAAGAGTTTGTTCTTCAACTAATACTTGCTCTTCTCTTTCTCGTATCATTACATCCCAATATCTTGAATCTCCACTATATTCAAGAACTTTGCAGAAATGCAAGACAAAAGTAAAGAGTTGAGTTGGGGATCTCTTGCACATGTGTTCCTAAAACTTCTTCAACCAGCAGCACAAGACATCCATGAACAAAACCAATTCCATAGACGTTGCAAAACCAATTTAAATCTTAAATGCAAGAAATTAAAAATAATGATTTGAAATGCATTCCTGAGCTGCCACAATGCAGAGGAAAACAGTAAGAATGGTGAGGAAAAAGGGGCCAACACTGAGTCTGAGAGCAGCCATGAAATAGGCAACAAGTAGTCCTGCCTGCAATCCACAAAACATTCATATCAACCCTCTTAACAACAGATAATAACTTAAGCTTAATTGAAAAAGTGTTCCAAAGAGAGTTTTAAGGATGTGGTCCTTTCATTTGTTTTATTTTTCTTTCTTCATGGCTATGTTACCATTTTTTAGAAGAAGAGTTTAACTGTTTCATAGATATAGTTTACCTGATCTTGGAGATCTTTTGGATTCTTAGTATCTGACTGCCACCACAGTAATCCTAAGATGACAGCAGTGCACAAAACTTGGGTGACTCGCATAATGCTTAGAAATGTATCGGGGCTATCTTAGCGGTTCCTATTTTAGGCCGCTGACAAATGTATAGCAAGTTTTTCCAAGGCGACATGTTTTCCGGAATTTTTGGGAAACATAAAGAACGAGGCTTATCTTAGCGGTTTCGATATCGAACCGCTGACATATATATGGGGCTATGTTACCGGTTAAGTTTTAGACTGCGGACAAATGTCTGGAAGCTATCTTAACGGTTCCCATTTTAGACCGCTGAGAGTTGTATCTTAGCGATGTTAGGTTCTCCCATCTCTTCAAAGATTTGTTCCCTGTTGTTGATTCCATCGATTTGTTTTTTCATGACCTCACAGTATATGAATTTTGGACCAGCCATAATTTATTCAATGGGATTACTTTCGAAAAAAACATCTGGAAGAAAGTGGGATGGCTATAGTTGATTCAATTTAGTACCATTAGGAAATGATGATTTTGAATCAGAGCAGGAGAACCTCTGCTTCTGTGTGAAACATACATTCATTGTAGTGTTGTTACAATGATTGCAACTTGCAAGTGTGCAGTGCAGTACATCGCACAAGCAAGCATTTTTGGGCAACTAATTCTGAAGGCTAGTATCTAAACGAAGAAGCATCAAGCATGCTGGCTAATGCTGTCATGTAAGGGTTTGAATTATCTGTTTAGGTGGATGAAATTATGTATAAACTAGATTTAGACATGCATGTTACAAAGGGTTGGTTAATAACATTGTTTTAGATTTATTTTATTTAGAGGATATTTTAATTTAAATATATTATTAAAAAGTAAAATAAATAAATCTAATGAACTTTTGAAAAGTTCTGAGAATTTTTGCTGTTTTTAAAAGAAAAACAGTGTTGATGCTATAACAACTGCAAATTGTATAAATATTTATTTGAGAAACCAAAATGTAACAATGAAGTAAATATAGGAATAGTTGTGTAGAATAGGCTTTTGAGTTTTAAATAGGCTTTTGAGTTTAAAACAGTCTTATTGCATTTGTGAAATATCTAGGAGAGGAGGATTCATGCTTGCATTCATTGCCGATAGCGAAAAAATTGAATTAACTAGAATTTGGTCAAACAATAACTGCTTTTGGTGCTAATAACTTTACATGTTTTAGTATGTGTTGGTAAAATGGGTCCAAAGCCGCTTAAAAAAAATATAGTGAGTGAGTCTAAAAATAAAATTTAAAATTAATAAACAGAAAAAAAATCTGATTTTATAAAAGCCTAAAAAAATAGACCAAGTGCGGGCTGACTCATGCCAGCTATGGGAGGCCCGAGTATTTTAAAAAAATAAAAATTATTAGAAGTTTTTCTTTTTAGTTAAGTTTTTTTTCCTTTTTTTCTACTTTCCCTATCACCATATGTAAGGAATATGAACTTTTGTAAATTTTTGTTATGGATTTTAATGATAAATATTTATGAAGTGTTTTAAAAAATATTACAAATGTTACGAGGTCTTAATTTCTTTTATAAAGTTTTAATTTTTATGAATTTATTTTTTAATTTTTTTTAAAAGGGGTTGCTCGGAGTGGCCCATAGGCCAGACTAAAGTCTTTAATTTCAAGACCTGGATTTTTGAGCTTTTTTGACCCAACCCTAAGTAACCCGCAATCCAATAAAGCTTGAATGCCGTCCACCTAATTGCTAGTTATAAATATATAAGGATATGTGAAGCATGTAAATTGCAAAATGTAACTGCCATCATTCCCTTATAATCTATCATGTGTTTGACATGTTATTAACTCGAAAGTGAAGAGGTTCACCTCAACCTTCAAGGCCAACCCATCGTTTTGCTTCTATGTGTCCCCATCTAGGAAACTATAAACCATTAACGAAAACAATTTCCAAACATACAAAAAAATTCATACAAGACTATTAAAACTTCCAAGACCAAATCGAAATCTACCTCAACCGTAAATAACCAAATAAAATAGAACAAAAAGGCACATACCATTCATAGCGTTAAGTTTACCGAGACATGATTTAGTTAAAAATTTACGTAATGGTATGTGCATACAAGACTGAAATAAAACTTTTTAAGCCTTTAGGACTAAATCAAACACTAATTAAGTCATAAATTAAATTGCGATTTGTATTAATTCAACTACTGTTATTTTCGTACAAGAATCTATTGAATTCTACAATAATTCCACACGACGCTGGCTATGTGGTACCAAAGTAAATGCATGGGTGCAACACGAAACTATAGTGATTTTATCTGGTTTGCCAGACATGAAATTAACAAAATGAAAGGTGGAGAATTAATCGAAACTACAAAAATTTTGATTTGGAGTAAAAATAGGTAAAGATTCAAACACATAATTATGTAAATTCATTATAAAAAGATGATCAATACGAGAGACAGATCACCATTATTTATCAATAAAAGACATTACTAACAACCTAGTAAATATTTAGTGGAAACAACTAAACAAATTAACAAATAAATATGCAAGACAGATCCTATACTTGCAGCAACAGGACCTATACATGGTACGATGAAACGATGTAATAAAATTTACGCAAGAAAGAACAAAACATCGGGCGCAAGTCTATATCAAGTATCAACCTATGTTACATACTTATCACCTATGGCTATGTAGGCATTGATACAGAAAAATTAAATTAACTAATAAAATATACAAGTTTGAATCAAACTTTGGTTTGTTGATCATCATCTACCGGTGAGATCAGTGAGTTGAGTGAGTGAGCCTTGGATGAGAGAGTAATCTTCATGGTCTTCTTTGAATGATGGAGGCATAGCAGGCCACGTAAATGCAGGTCTCTCCATAGGCACCTCTGGTGGTGGTGCTTCCCCATTCAGAACTTGCAAAACACTTCTCATTGATGGCCTTTTGTGTGGATTTGGATGGCAACAACCTAACCCAAGAACAAGCACACCTTCCACTTCTTCCTCTTTAATAACCCCTTCTTTCCTTAATCTCTCATCCACAGCACTAACTATTTTCCCTTTCCCATATAGCTCCCAAACCCAATACACAATGCTGTTTTTATAGTCATCTTGTGCATGCACATTCCCTGGCCTCCTTCCACACACAACCTCCAACACAAGTACCCCAAATGCATACACATCACTCTCCACTGTTGCTCTCCCAATGAGGAATGTTTCTGGAGCCATGTACCCTGGTGTGCCTGCAATCTCTTTTGTAGAATGGTGAGTTTCATTTCTCTTTTGAATGGTTCGAGCCAAACCAAAATCTCCTAACTTGGCATTGTATTCTGAGTCCAACATTATGTTGCTTGCTTTTATGTCTCGATGAAGCACCCTCTTCTCACAACCATTATGTAGATAGTCTAGTGCTTGAGCCACCCCATGAATCACACTCCGTCTAATTTTCCAACTTAGTGTTGAATTAGAGCTACCAAATAGGTACTTGTCAAGGCTTCCATTTGGCATGAACTCATACACAAGGAGAAGCTCTTTGTTCTCATAGCACCAACCTGTGAGTTTCACCAAATTCCTGTGGTGAAGGCTTCCAATTGTTGTCACTTCTGCTACAAATTCTTGTTTTCCTTGGCGTGAGTTTTTGGACACTCTCTTCACAGCCACTTCCTTGTTTTCCAATAGCCCCTTGTACACAGTTCCAAATCCACCTTCTCCAAGTTTGTTCTGAGGGCTGAATCCACCCGTTGCTTTTCTTATTTCCTTTAACTTAAACTTCTTTGGAGCCATAGAGGAACATTGAATCTGATCCTCTATCCTCGGATACGCATCTTCTGGCTTCTCCAAGTAGTTCTTCCTTTGCCAGAGAAGGAAAAATATCACCAACCCAATTATGATAATAACAATCACCATTGGAACAGTTACATAAACCACCAAGAGGCTTTTATCATCATCTCCAATATCAACACCATTGAATTCCCATGCTTTTACACAGTTAAGCTCTGTGTAGTTACTTGTTGAGGCAGAGAAACCAAGGTAAACCTCTTGTTGAAGAAAGGATGACACATTAAGAGATGGAGATACCAAAAGGGTCTCCATAGATTCTTCTGAAGTTCCATTCATTGAACCAAAAACAGATATTGAATCATCGGCATAGTGGATTTTAATAGTTACATCAATAGTACCTGATGAGATATTGATCCCAGTGTTTATTAATGGGATTTGTATGATGGAGTTGATGCTATTTATGTTGATGCCAACATGATTATCAGGGCCATCTTCTGTGAAACTTTTTCTCGTGTCAAACTCCACAGCTAGAATCCCAGCTTGTGAAGTTCCATTGGAAGTGGCATTTAAAATACCAAGCCATTCTCCTGAACTGTTTTCTGGGAGAGTGGTATCTGAGGTTAAGATAAAGGCCAAGCCTTCTCCACCAGGGGAAGTTTGAGGGCTGATGTTGAGCACAAAAGTGGTGTTGAAGGCTGCAATTTGGTTTTTCTTTTTGCTCCAAAGTTTGTATGGCTTGTTGTAGAAAACACGTCCAGAATAATCATGGATTGGTCCACGAATATCAGGGGTTACTTGGATTGCATTCAAGTATATTTTTGAGTTCTTGCTCATCAATAATTGTGCCTCATCCTGTGGTTGGAAGGAAGAGAAATTGAAATAAAAGCAGCTAGCTTTGGTAAGGGTGGTGATGATGAATATGGTTGCTGCTAATTGATATTTGGGTAGCCAAGGGAGGTGCATGTTCTACTTGTGAAATGGCCTAGAATGGCCTTGATTAGGAGAGTTTGTAAGAATTTTGGACAAGGTGAAGAAGGGTCACAACCCGCAAGAGATTTTGATTTATGTAATGTTTGTATTAAATCATTTGTTGTTTGTAGAAAACCATATAGTATTTATAAGTACAGTTGTGTAGCTGGGATCGATTAATTTAAGATTTTATTTTATTTTATTGGTCTTTGGAATTCCTTGACCTTTTAATTTATGTGTTTTTGTGGTTAAATATTGAGCAAAGTCAAATTATAAATTTATGTTTGAGTTGTTTTTATCACTGAACCCAGTTTGGTTTCGTTGACAAGACAGCGATGGGAAAAAATGGTAGGAGAGTTCTCTTCTCCTAACAAAGTTTGTGATACGAGAATTCTTAAAAGATTAAATGTTAATATAAAAAAAATATAAACATTAACTATAAATATTAATATTAAATACTAAATAAAAATAATTATATAATGATAAATATTAAATACTTATATCAAATATAAATATGCATATAATATTAAATATTAAGTATAAAAACTAAATACTAAATGTTAAATATAAATTTTAAATATCAAATATTTACCTAATTGAGTTAACTCAACTTTATATTTCTCAAATACAAATCAATATTTCTTAACCAATTTTTACATTAACATATTCAAACATAAATAATACTTATTTAAACCAATTTTACTCAATCAAATTTCTTAAACTTTGTTTACAGATTTATTCATCTTTTACCCAAATAATATATGTTTCTTGGAAATTCCTGTGGTGTGAAATTTTGTTTGAATGGAAAAAGAAGTCCTCTTAGAGGATCTTATATCATTAAAATAATGCTACGAAAACTAAAATATAAATGTTTTAGTATTTGACTTAATGCTTATTCAAAGCCATTGTTGCGAAAGTCTATGTACAGTTTTATAACGAAGTTTCCCATGATTTGGTTAGTTATTGTATCAATTACATTTTAGTTGACTCAATATTAATTTTTATTCACTCAATAAAAATTTAATTTTATTAAATAGTATTAATTATTAAGTTTTTAAATTTTTACGCCACTATCAAATAATCACTTGAACTTATAACACTCAGTCAAACTGATGAACCTTCCTGGAGTTTTCCCTCATGAAAGAATTCCATGCGATAGGATCAACTATTTAAATATTTAGTTAATTATGTTTATTTTAGCTTGCTTTGGCTCTATATTTGGTTCATCAAATTAAATAATTTTAATAAAAACTTATTTTGATAAAGTATACAATATAACATAACAGAACTAATTCACATTTACAGGGAATATGTGGGTATATCTTAAATGAATATATGTATATTTATTAAATGGATGGATGCACACATTACATTATTTATCTTGTATAACTATTAATATTTATTCTTTTTTTAAAATATATTTAAATATTAGAATTTTATTATTTTGTGATAAGATTAAAAACAAGGTTATATTGTTCAATGATAATATGTTTGAAGTATAAATTTGTAATTATATTTAATATATTATGCGTCTCCTTAGTATTATTTATATTTTAAAATATTAAACATAAATAAATATATGGGTGCCTATGGGGTGAAAAAAAATCAGTATTCATGTATAATTTATGAGTTACCCGTCTATTTACTAAATAGGTAGATAACATTATTATATTATTGTCCAAATAATTATTAGTATTTGTTATTTTATTAAATATACTCAAATATTTAGGTTTTTATTATTTTATAATGAGATAAAAAATAAATATTTTTCTTCATAATACTTTTAATGTATAACGTTGTATATTATGTAATATTAATTAGGTTTATCTAACCACTAGTGGAAAAAAAGGATATAATCACGGTTAAAAAAGGCCTTTATTCACGGTTAAAGAACCGTGGTTGTTGAAGCCGTGGTAGTAGATGATGGTCTTTAACCACGGTTAACAACCGTGGTAATAAATCACATCTAACCACGGTTAAGAACAACTGTGAATATAACTTACTATTTATATTCACGGTTATCGAGAATAACCGTGGATATAGATACATTTTATCCACGGTTGTCCATCAAAACCGTGAATATAAGTAGTTTGTAACTGAAACTAAACTATACTTATATTCACGGTTATGATGGACAACCGTGGATATAGATACATTTTATCCACGGTTGTCCATCAAAACCGTGAATATAAGTAGTTTGTAACTGAAACTAAACCATACTTATATTCACGGTTATGATGGACAACCGTGGATATAGATACATTTTATCCACGGTTGTCCATCACAACCGTGAATATAAGTATGGTTTAGTTTCAGTTACAAACTACTTATATTCACAGTTGTGATGGACAACCGTGGATAAAATGTATCTATATCCACGGTTATGGTAGTAACCGTGGAAAAATCTTGTCTTTTTTCACGGTTGTTGCCATAACCGTGAATAAATACTGAGGTTTTTTTTTTAATATGCATTCTGTTTTATCGTTTCCCAACCCTGCATTCAGACAAACCAGTACAGTATACAGTATGCCACAGCAACACTATGCCGAAAGAATCGTATGTATATATATAACAATTTATTTTCTATATCAATTCATAACAACCTAAAAATTGAAAGTATATACAATTAAGTTGAATGTAATCTAATAAAAGTAAACCCTAAATCCTACTACATACATATATAAAAGAATAAAGATCCTATATCTAGCTTTGCGTAAGTTCAATGAAGTGTGAGGCCCATTGCCTTCTAACATCATCCACAAGTTCCTTTGGGAAATATGACCGGTCATTAAAGTACTGCAAACAATGCACAAAACAATTAGAACAAAAGCTTTATTTATTACATGAAATTGATGAAATTGGAGAAATTGACACGGTGATGAGAATTACCTCTGTCCATCCATCTACTAAATGATGTTGGACAATGGTCAGCATGGTGTGCATCACGAAATAGCCACACTCAAAGGAACCCTTCTGCCTGTAAGACTACAATGGACATATAGTATAGAATAAGTGAATTCGGAACTTAAAAAACATGTACTGAAGATTTGAATGAATACGATTGACTTACTTTTGGGTACACCCATACAACTGTTTTTCCTTTGGGCTTGTTTCCAATCAGTACATTGTATCCAACCACCGCCCTGCGTCAAACAAAACACAAGATAAGTTAGAATTGTATAGTTCTAAAAATGATGTAATCGAATTTGTGGTTATTGTTTAGGGATGAACTTACCGGTCTACTATATCTTTCAGCTCTTGTGGAGCTGTTTTGTGCAAACTATCAAAGTACAGAGCAAGATAGTCCTTCAGACAGATCACCAGAAGCGTCCAGTGAACCCTGCAGTTACGAGTGATAAGTGAGACTTCAAAATGCAAAATATCATGACAATAATTATGGAATAGAGTATTACCCTTTATGATAGGGGTCCATGTATATAGACTTCCCAGACTCAAACATCCAATTCTGGATGTATGTCTGGGTGTTCTGCGAGGTGTTTCCTTGCCTCTGTATGAGAGAGGGCTCTAAGAAACCGTAAGTTCCTTGGAAACCCAAGTCCACTGAGAGTTTTGCCAGAAACCTAAACAAGTTAAGACATGGTTAGCGACAAATAACTTGTATAATGAAAAAATTGGACAAAACAAGGATATACTTACAGCTCCCACAACTGAAAGATGGAGCCGTTCAGCATCGACGTCCCCGTAATAATGTCACAAATGTCAGAATTTGTAACGTAAACTGGAAGAGCACTGGGATGGCCGAACACTAGTGGCTGCCATGGGACCTGAACAGTGTCGTTAGCTTGCTCATACCCGATGCGCCATAGCATCCGGATGGGATCCTTGGCCGGGTCTGGCTTCTTCAATGGCTGTTCCTGTTGAACAATTGACAACCATCACATTTTGTACCATAATTGACAAGGAAATAAAGCTAGTTAGTGTTTAGGGTTTTTACCTGTCCAGGGGCAATCACGAGAAGTCTGTTGGGCCACATCAGAAAGTGGCCCACCGCCTGACCGACGGTCTTCACCTCCTGAGTTGCCACTGGCACAGCAGCATCCTCCTCGAGGACGAGCACAACTGAGACCCTGGACATACCATCAGGTAATGTCTGATGGTGAACTACAGGGCCTAAGTTGTGCACCATACCAGTGGCAACTGGCTCCTCCGACCCGTCAATGAACAGGTCACATTGACGGGTGTCTGGTGGGTCGACCCCGTCATCCTCAGGGTCAGCCGCAGCGCACGACCCCTTAGTGCTAACCTTCCGTACCTACATATTTACACATCAAGCAGAAGTTATTCAACAATGAAAGTGATTACAAACAATAAAATTGAGGAAAATAAATAAAGAATCTAACCTGTGGGTCGCTGGCTGGTGTAGTAGTCTCCTGGTGGTGGCTGAGTGAGGCCTTCATCTCCTCCCTGAATCGGGCCATCTCCTGGTGGAGCCTAGATATCTCCTCCTGGTACTCAGCCTTCACAACAGCCACCTTTTGCTCCACTATTTGCTCAAGGGATGGGGCAGGGTCGGGAGCACCGTAATAGGCACGGAGGCCTATAAAATATGAATGATTAGCCCATAATTGTTTAACAGATAACAAAATGAAGGCATAGAGTTAGTTAGCCATTACCTACACCTCGACCAATAGCACGCACTCTTCCTGGGTGCTCTGGCCTGCCAATGGCGGTAGTCAATATATCCTCCCGTCCATGGGCTACGAAAGACCCTTGGGTTGATTGCTCAACCAAGGAATCCTGAAACCAAACAAGTTAGTATTCACTTCCTTCACGTAAACTGAAAAACAGACACTGATATAAAGGGGAATACTTACTATCCGTGAGGCAACCTCCTGAGCCTGTGAGGAAGTGTATTCCCCACTCTTCTTGATCCTAGCCCGCTTCCATTTGTCGTGGCGTGCAGGTGGGGAAGGGGGATCCACAATACCAGTGTCAGTCTGACACTGACTCAGCCTCTCCTGTGCCAGCCGCTCCTTCAACCTACGGTAACCCCCACGTGACAGTGTGTGTGGGCAGTCATTTAGCTTCCTAGTCTCCTTGGCTTTCTTTCTGGTCTCCTACAACAATAAAAAAAATATTCACAGTTAGCCGTATAAATTATACATATTATTTAATCATCTAAAAACCAATGTACCTGAAACTCGGCAGAATGTCTAGATGCAACAAAGGCATCCCAGGTCTCCTGATCGATGAATGGATACTTCTCTCCAGGGAACTTTCCTTGGTCGTCCCCGAATACATACCTACAATGAAAGGTACATTTAAACTAAGGATTGGTACAATTTGGTGAAGCGTTGATTAAGAATTTAAAGTTCAATATACCTCGTGGTGAGTATGGATTTGAACGACCTCCATCGCTCAGCCATGATACCGAGGACCTTCCTCCTCGCTATGTCGGAAGATGGTATCTCAAAAGAATCCTACATGAAAGGAGTTAGTCCATAAAGGAGTCCTTATTAAGAGTTACATGAAATAATACACTAAAATAAAACTTAAATAATACATAAGTTACCACAACATCACTCCATAGCTGGTTCTTCACCACCTCCTCGACACTATCCCAGTCGGGGATAATGATGGACACCTTCGACCGTACCACAACCCCCAGATAACTGCTAAGCTTCGTGGCATGCGGTCCACTGAATCTACCGGTGTTGACATCCATGTCAACAACTGGCCTCTCTCCCCGGTGACGCCTACGTGCGACGTCTGGCATCCGGGTAACACCTCTACTCTTCCGAGCAGAGGAACCACTGGCCTGTGAGTCAGACCTGGATCGTCCATCCTGGTCAGCCATGAGTATCTGTCCAAACAAGGAAAAAAACTGTCAAATATTTAATATAACATTTAAAACAACGAATAACTAATATAACATGTAATGAAATGAATCACCAACAAGATTAATACCCTATTAAGATGAAATATTTTCCCACAAGCCCTCATGGTGGTCATGACGACTGGCAACTACATCATCTATGTCATGTTCCACGATAGATGTTGGAATACGTGTTGTAGTTGATGGAATGTCCACAATATCAAGATTGGGGTCTCCAATGTGTCTACCTTGGATAACAATTGACCACCGTTTGTCAGCTGGGTCAGCCACATAAAAAACTTGCTTCACCTGCGTTGCCATTATGAATGGTTCTTCCTTATGCCCGATCTTGTTGAGGTCCACCAACGTAACTCCTAAATCATCAGTTGTGACACCGTTCTTATTGTCAACCCATTTGCATTTAAACACAGGAACGGTGAAGGGACCATAATCAACTTCCCATATATCTTCAATCACACCAAAGTAGCATGACTCCGCCATCACAGGGTTGTTGTCCTTTGCAGTTGAGAAATGCATTGACTGAGCCACAACCATCACTCCACTGTTTTGATTTGTACTCTTTTCATCCTGTGTCCTTGTATAAAACGAATAGTTGTTTATGTCATACCCACAAAAGGTGACGACATCAAAGTTCGGGCCCTGTGCTAGTCGATGTAATGTCGAGGATGCAGATGCATCTTTCAGGACGGTCTTTTGGAACCACTGCATGAAACTCTTGTTGTGTTCATTCAACAACCACTTTTCAGTCATTTTAGGGTTGGTTTTCTTGAAATTGACGCAGTTTGGATACAACGGCTGCTCAGAGTCCTGACACAGAGTTGTATATACATGAGCTTTCTTAAAACCTTCTACCCCTACATCACGGATCATATCCTCGAGTCGGTCATCCATGTCGACATCGTTGTCATGCATCGAGCTTCGATTTTTAGTCTGAGAGCTGTTACTTGGCACCACCACATCTTCACCATGCCATATCCAACGCGTATAACTACGTAGAAAACCGTCACACAGTAGATGTTCTCGCACCTCTTCCAAGTCTACCCGACGCAGGTTGAAGCATTTAACACAAGGGCAAAAATACTTTCCATTCACCCCCACTGCATTCTTCGCTACGAATTCTATAAATGATTCAACTCCCCCCTCGTACTCCAGACTTAGGCGTGACGCAGAAATCCAACTCCGATCCATACCAACTGTTTACAAGGTGCTATGATCAACCTCACTTTTTATACAAAGGTGGTGGTCCTATACCCATTCAGCATGACAATTATTTTTATACGTCATTCATATATACAGGTTAGGACTTATTTTAAAATTCGACGAAATTTCGGCAGCATTTTGCATTGGTCTCTAAGTACACAAAATGAGAGTGGTCAAATCAAATTCAACCACAACCAAATATGCACCCAGAGAACAACACAAAATACAAGTTACCGAAATTTTATCAAATTTTTAAATAACTCCTAACTTGTACATACTAACAATGACGTATAAAAAATAATTGTTCATCCCAAACTGTCCAAACGGACAATTCAAGATTCAACACAAACGATGACATTAATTGATTTAATGACCATTTGTGTCGAATCTCAAACGGGGAACTACGGTTCACTCATATGCACAACAACTTTCATACTAGTTAACAACCACACACATACAACAGCAATAAACATAACATATAAGAGCAACCAACAATAACAGAAATAAAATGGATAATAATTTAGTTAACTTTTTTCCTAAAATAGTATGATGTTTTTAATTTATGTTATTTTGAAGTAGAAGTATGGTGTTGGAGTATGGATTATGGATTATGGATTATGGATTATGATATTGGTTTATAATGCAGGTTCAAACTTTAGACTTTTATTTAGTAATTAATATGATATTTTTAAATTCTATTATTTTCAAGTAGAACTATGGTGTTAGATGATGGATTATGGATTATGAGAATTTTTAGATTTTAACTTTTATTTTATGGATTACGGCTTATGGAGCTATGGACCACCGCCACAGAAACGTCGTTGGAGGATGCTGAACGGAGGTTGGTGAACATGGTTGCTGGAGCCAAACAGAAATGGTGGAAAACGTAGTTGCTGAATGGAGTTAGGGTCCGTTTGGTTAAAAGTTGGAGTAAGGTATATGAAACGGGGTTTGGAAAAGTGAGGTTTTAAAAACGTGGTTGGGAAAATTGGGGTTTGACCCGCAGGGCATCAAGAGGCGTAACGCTTTCTATTCTGGCAACACAAAGTTTTTGGAGTTAGCAACATAACCAAATTGGTGAAGAGTGCTAAAGAGGAGGATCGAAGAAGGGTTGTGGAATCATTGATATGGGAAGCATGTTGTAGGCAAAGGGATCCTATAAATGGTCCTTATGGAGAGTACACAAAAGTTTACAATGAGTACAAAAAATTGTTGGAAGAACTTAAGAGATTCAGAGGCCAAAACCAACTAATGTAATTGCCTCATCAAGGATTGAAGTCTGTACAAGAATTGATTGCTTGCAATGGAACCAAAGGAGAATATAAAGCTGAAGTGGATAATGCATTGGATTACCATCTTCATGGGAATAAGAATGGTGGTATTATTGATTCTAACATTTATAATGCCTATTGTTCCAATTATTTACAAGATTTTCAGAATATGAGGCCAGAAGTTGTCATCCCATTTCAGCAGCACTCTCAACCATATTATCATGCAGGTATCCATTTACTTATTTTTATTACATTCAAATTGTTTAGTTGAACTACAATTAAAAATGACTTTTTTTATTTCTTGTTTTTATATTCAAAATTTCGTTTTTTTGGTGCACAAACAAAAAAATTCTCCTCAGCCATTTCAGTAGAGACAGAGACAGAGTTCAGAGGCAATGTCAAAATATCAACAATGTCAAAATAGCAACAATGAAAAAGATATCAATTCTCGTCAGCCATTTCTCGTCTCTACAACAATGAAAATGTCATAGAGACAACGAAGCAATGTCAACAATAAACACACAAACAGAGAGTTTAGCTTCAACAATAAACACGCAAACAGAGACAATGAAGCAAACCCATTGATTATACAGCATAACAACAAAGCAGAGGTTAAAAAGTGAACGAAACAAGAAGGGAAACGAAGCACTTACCTGACAATGGTGAACGAAGAAGAAGAAGGGCACGCGAAACAAGAAGGAAGTGAACCCAGAAGCCTACGACCAACAAAGAGCAGGACGAGGAAGAAGACGATAACCAGCGAAAGTAAGGAGAAACTGAAAAAAGAGTGAAAGGCGGCTTTTGAAGTTTCAGAAAGGATATATATTCACGGTTCCCCCTCACAACCGTGAATATATTAAACATATATTAACGGTTTAGCGAATAACCGTGGATAAATGTTAACTATATATCCACGGTTACGATACCAACCGTGGATAAATATTAAATCTATATTCACAGTTATAGAAACAACCGTGGACATAGAGTACCCAGTGATTAAACCCTAAAACCTGAACTATATATCCACGGTTGGAGATACAACTGTGAATATTGACATCTATATATATCCACGGTTAACACTATAACCGTGAACGTACCCATCAATATATATTCACAGTTGTGATTAAAACCGTCGATATATATATCAGGTACTATATATCCACGGTTGACTCCTCAACCGTGAATATATATTGATGGGTACGTTCACGGTTATGATGTTAACCGTGGATATATAGTTTTCTCTGATTAAAACGTTCACCTTATAATTTCAAAAATGCCACCGCGCATGTTTTTATCACTGATCCTCTTCTACCCGTGAATATATCCCCGTTGTTATATCCATTTTTTCCACTTTATACAACTTTACACAGGTCAAGATATTAAAAAATAATTTTTTATTATAAATATAATTAATACTCACTCAAATTGATTTCTAAGCAATCCATAAGCAATTTTCAATAAAACAATTCTACTTTTGATATTTTATCATGTACAATATTGCGCATGTTAAACAAACACATTAATTTATAATATATTATAGTAAAATAATATTATATTTAGTAGATTATACTACTATATATATTTTCTTCCTTATTATTATTTTTAATAAATATTAAATATGGATAAATACATGTGGATAACCGATCCTTTGCATGTAAATACACGTTACTCGTATCAAACCCACAAGTATGAGTAGCGATATCATACTAACTGTCTCATTATCATCCCTAAGTGTAACATCCCAAAATTTATGATTCTTAGAAAAATAATTTATTAAGGATTAATGGAGGATTTCCGAATGAAATTCCGAGTGAATACTGTCTGAGATAAGACATTCCGAGTGAAAATGGATATGATTCCGAGTGAAGTAAGACCGAGAAAATTACTTCCAAGTGAAGTTAAGATGTTTCCGAGTGAAACATCATTAAGAGAATCATTTCTGAGTTAAGAAAAACTGTGTCCGAATGAGACACTTTTGAGTGAGTCAAATCCGAGTGAAACGTCTCCGAGTAAAACGTTTCTGAATGGATCGTCTCCGATAGAAGTACTTCCGAATGAGGAGAAGCTTTGATTTAGAAATAAGTACTTCTTAGGCTGAGATATTTTGAATAGTGACCGAGTGGAGTATCTCCGAGTTGTGTGACTTTCCGAGTGAAGTGTCTATGAGTGTGATACTTCCGAGAGGGATGGCACCGAGTGAGATGTTCCCAAGTGGAATAGCGTCAAGTGAGATATTCCCGACTTCCGAGTGGTATGGCACCGATTGAGACATACCGAGTAAGTCTTTTCCAGGGAGACTACTTCTGGACGGAGAAAGACTTCAATTTTGAACGAGTATGTTTCTGAGTAAGTAGTTTCGAGGGAAGTAAATATCCGAGTGGTGAATTCATTTAATTCGTACTCGGGTCCATATCCAGAGTTGCTTAGTTTGTGCTCGGGGTCGAAGACAATCTCGAAGACGAACTCGAGTGATCCTTTCGAGTGGAAAGATTTCTGAGAGAGGATTGTCTTCAAACTCCGAGTGATCTTTTCAGAAGGAAGACTTCCGAGTGACGTAAGTGAAGGCTTGACTCTGGCAGAATTATATGTGAGTGAGATGTCTGAATGAGATATTTCCGTGTGAGTCATTTCCGAGGAAGAAAAGCTGAGTGTTTCATGGGATGAAACCTCTCCGAGTGAATTTTCTCTGAATGAAGGAATTCTGAATGAACAGAGGCTATGATGAATCTTCTCGGAAAGATGTGCCCAGAATACCGAAACTGAGTCGGAATTAATAATTATTTCAATTATTAAGGCTTTCCACGTCACTCTATTCTTCCAAATTCTAGCAGATTCTCTTTTCTGATATTTTCTAAGTGTGGGACCCTCCCTGATGTTCTGTCCCCTTTTCATTAAATATTTTATTCCTTCCTTATCATTTAAAGATACGTGTAGCAGACATCTTCCTATCGTTCACGTCTCTTCTGCATGAACGATATATAAATACTTCTACTGTTGGATTAGTTTTAAAACTTTTGAAAGTGAAAAACATCATCTATAATCTTTTCCTTCCAATCTTTACTGGAAACCATCAAACGAAGAAGAAATCAATCTTCATTTCTTCTCTTTTACATGAAAGCTTGAATTTTATGAGTAAGGAAGCTTTGGACTGGTACAGAGCTGAAATTCCAGTCGGAATATATAAGCTGTGATAGGATATCGCTTGAAGAGCTGCTGGAACTCTTTATTTCTAGGTAGGGGGAGCGTTACATTTTAAATGTATAGTTTATGAACAAATTCAGGATAATATTATTGTATTTAATGATAAATCTTGAATATATATATATATATATGTTATGTGTGACATATTTATGATGATTGAGATATTTCCGTTCATATGATATTGATGTTGAGATATTGAATTTGGTATGAAAAATGAATTGTATGTATGAATTTATGATTATTCCTATGCATGAGATGCAGTAAGAAATATGATGTTGATATGTGATTGATGATGTTATGAATGTTATTCATGAAGTTTTCATGATGTATGAATGCATGGGATGCATTTGATAAGCATGGGATGCTTGTGTACTGAACAAATATGAAATATTATTATGGTTTCGAGGATTCCACAAAAGACCTTGGGTGGGACTCAAGGCAAACCTCTTGAGCGGGGCTCGGGGTTTAGCCCGTGGCACTACCGTTGACGCTGGGAGTGATTGTGTCATATGAGGGTGCAAACGATTTGGTACTAGTAAAACGGCCGGATCAGCTGAGAGCTGAGTTATGACTGAGAGTCAGTGTTGCAACACAAATTAAAAGACTTAATAATGGATCCATTTGATTGAGCATGTGTATGCACTGATATATATATATATATATATATATATATATATACATGTTATTGAGAATAACATGATGATATGATCATTGATGATATGAGATTGTGTGATCCGGTTATGTTTTATATATAGTTATGAATTGGACCTTTAATCCGATTCAATAACTATCATTTGATATGTTTATGCTCACCCCCTACTTGTTGTTATTTTTATAGTGGATATAGGACAAAGCAATGATATGTGAAGTCACTCAGCCGCTCGGAGCATTATGTATTATATGTATTGTACATAGTGCATATAGTTATTTGTGTAACATCCTGGTTTAGATTTAATTATCGATTAAGATTAATGGTTAATTCAGATTAATTGCCGATTAAGCTAATGGCTGAATAATAATAATAATGCCAGGAAATGACGCATGTGCCCCTTGATAGTATAAAGAGCTTCGATTTTCTCTCACTCCATTTTTCATGCTGTTGGGGAAAAGACTAAGAGAGCTGAGCACTCTTCTTGTGCATGCAACCAGCTTTCCTTCTTCTCCGCCTTCGTCTTCTTCTCTTTATCAGCCATCGTTGTGGTGCCTTGGAGGCTCGATGTACCCCACTGCTGGTGAGAGTCGGACTGCAGGGGAGAGTGAGCCACCTCTCTTCATGCATGCAGAGGGCTGTTGTGATCGACGCAAGCTTCTTCTTGTTCTTCTTTCCCTCGAACACTGAGTAGAACCTCGAGTGGGAAGTGGGGACAGCGTTGGATGCCTGGAAGTCTGGGAGTCCTCCATTGTTGTTGGGGATTGGACTGTTCAAGTGTGGGAACAGCTTTTGGAATCCTCCACTAGACCGAGTGAGAGGACAGCGTTGTGCCTTGGAGGCTTGAAACTCCCCACTATCTTGCATGAAGAGCATGAAGTGTCATGGAAGCAGAGCTGTTCGAGAGTGTAAACGGCTCGGAGTTCCTCCAAAGTTGAGTGCCTTGGTGGACGACTGAATCAGGACGTTCTATTGAGAACGAGTGACCAATGGAGCGATCGGAGAGCAACCGATCAGAGCTGTGAGCTCGAGGAGCTTCTGGAATCTTCATTCCAGGTAGGGGGCTGATTTACATCTCAAATGCATGGTTTATGGATGAGTTCCAGGTGAAAGTGCTATACTGTGTGTTTCATAACTGTGAAATGTGTTGATTGATGTGTTCTGTTGAGTGATAGCCTATGAAGTACCCGGATTTATGATAGCTATAAGTTGTGTAGTGTATGATGATTTTCGTCCATGAAATGCATGTTGATAATTATGAGAATGCTGTGCGAATACTGATTGCATGTGCTGTGAAATAGTTGGGTCTGTTTTATACTAAAATGCATGTTGCTGAAATTGTGTATGCCGAGTGCTTATAGCGTGAAACGCCCACTATATGATTGTATATGGAATTGCATGTGAAGTATGTTGATTAAAATGAAAATGTCGAGTGCATACAGCATTGGACGCTGATGATTATAATCATATGCATATGATTCACTATTCAAATGCCGAGTGCATACAGCGTGGGACGCTTATTATAGAAATGGTAATCAAATGAATATGTATGAGATACAAAGAAAGACCTTGGGTTGGACTCAAGGCAGTGTCGAGTGCATTCAGCGTTGGACACTTGATGAATAAAATAAGACCATATGCATCTGATTTGCCATTGAAAAATGCTGAGAGCATATAGCATGGGACGCTTAATACAGAATCGGCAATCAGATGAATATGTGTGAAATACAATGAAAGACTTTGGGTTGGACTCAAGGCAAGCCTACCGAGTTGGACTCGGGGCTGCCCGTAACACTTCCGTTGTCACTTGGAGTGACTGTGTTACATGAGAGGGCAAACGGTTTGGTACCAGTAAAATGGCCGGATCAACTTGGAGCTGAGAAAAAAAGGCTTGGAGCCTATGTTGCAACAATAAAAATTAATAATGAATAATCAGATCTGACTGAAATGATGTGTGCACACTTATAATTGTTGTTGAGCTCAACGTGAATTGTATATGTGTTAATGTTATTGAGAATAACATGAATAATATAGTCTTGAATTGACTTGAGTGAATTCCGACTGGATGAATGTATGTATGTTGATACTATTGCCGAGTGCAATGTGATGATTGGTTGTGAATATATGATATTGAGGATAATGTGAATTATATAGCCGAGTGAAATGGACAATTCCGATCGGATAATGTTGTGTGAATATTCATGTTAAATGGCAGTATGTGTTGTTGTTGATTGAGATATGTAAATTGCATAATTGAGAATTTGAGGATTAATCTGAGTCAATAACTGTCATTTAATATGTAAAAGCTTACCCCTACTGTGGCTATATTTCAGTATATGTAGGTCAGACTTGTGAATGACGAGAGATCCTCAAAGTCCGAGTGATGAGTATTCATACTGTTGTAGTGTACATATTGTACCTATTGTATATAGATATGATAATACCTTGGCCAGCTCTCATGTAATCCGTTGTTTGAACGTATTTATTTACTCGAATTGGCTATCAGAGTTGTGAACAAGTATACATACATATATATATATATATATATATTTTACATTGATATGGTGTTACTTGTATCGACTGGGAAGTGGTGTCGAAAGAATAATGCTAAGTCAATAAGTTCCGAGTGGGATATTGTTGGGAGAGCCGTTTCTGAGTGAGGCTATAGCGAATGGGCCTTTTCCCGAGTGGTGAAGGCTTAAAATGGTTCCGAGTGAATAAGGTTGTATATTCCGAGTGAATAAGGTTATATATTCTGAGTGAATAAGGTTGTATATTCCGAGTGAATAAGGATGTATATTCTGAGTGAATAGGTTGTATGTTCCGAGTGAAGAGAGGTTAGAGTAATTCCGAGTGGAACTTGATTAAGGAGATCATTTCTGAGGGATGGAAGGTCAAGGTATTTACCGAGTGGTATTGGACTGGGGAAAATACTTTTGTATGAGGGAAAGCTTATAGATTCCGAGTGGAATAACCGAGGGAATCATTTCCCGAGTGGAGATTTAGACGCTTCCGAATGAAGCATGTTTGTGACCTTCTTGAATAAAAATAAGGATCTGGCTAAGAGTTTACCGGGTGAAGCATGACCCGAAGGGGACCGTTCCCGAGTGAACGTGGTCCCAATCCCGATGATGGGAATACACCGAGTGAAGGATCCGCTTCAGCGAACAAGGATTCGCTCCAGCGAATAAAGCTCGCTCAAGCGACTTCTACTGCCTTTGTTCAGCTGAAACAGGTCTTGCCAGCGGGTGGCATCCTGACCCGGTCATTTTTTCCTCTGATCGGTTTTTCTGCCTCCCTTGCCTTCAGTTGTTTTATTTTGTCCCGACTACCTTGTGAACTGTTCTGAATTATGGAAAAAATTTCCTCTGCCTCGGTTTTGCCTTTATTTAAGTCGGGATGTTTCAATTTGTAGTAGCCTTGGCCGGCTCTTGTGCATACCGAGTATTTATAATTATTTGTATACTTAAATGAGCCGGTCTGTAATATCCCGATTTTTATAAAAATAACTTAAAAAGGATTAAAGAAGAATTTCTGAATGAAATTCCGAGTGGAAAATGAATGAGACAAGATTTTCCGAGTGAAATGAATCAGATTCCGAGTGAAATGAATCTGACTCTGAGTGAAATAAGATAGAACACTGTTTCCAAGTGAAGTTAAGATGTTTTTGAGCGAAACATCATTAAGAGAATCATTCCCGAACGAAGTGACGCTGTGTCCGATTGAGACACGTTCGAGTAAAGCAAATCCGAGTGAAACACTCTGAAAGGAACGTTTCCGATTAAGTTACCGAGTGAAGTGTCTCTGTGACACTTCCGAGTGATACATTCCGAGTGAGTCTTTCCACAAAGAGTGCTTATGGACAAAGACTTCAACTCCGATTATACTCTCTAAGTGAATAATTCCGAGGAGGATAAATATCTGAGTAATCTTTTCAAGTGGAGTGATTTCCGAGAAAGGAATTGGACTTCGAATTCCCAGTGATCTTTCAGATGAAAGACTTCCGAGTGAACGCAAAAGGAAGACTTTGACTCGGTAAAAGGTATATCCGAGTGAGATATGCCTGATTAAGGTATTTTCGAATAAGACAATTATGAAAGGGTCATTTTCGAGTAAGGGAAGCCGAGTGTTTCATAAGAAGGAACCTTTCCGAGTGAAGTTCCTCCGAATGAAGAAATTCTGAGCAGAAAGAGGCTCTGATGAGTCCTCTCAGAAAGAGATGCCCAGATGCTGAAACTGAGTCAGGATATGTTGAGACCGAGTCAGAATACACAGAAACCGAGTCGGAATTAATAAATATTTTACTATGAATGCTTTCCACATAAATTTGTTCTTCTACCTTCTAGCAGTTTCACTTTTGAGATATTTTCTAAGAATGGGACCCTTTTTGATGTGTTGTCCCCTTTTTCCTTAAATATCTTAATCTTTCATTATCATGAAAGAGACGTATGTCAAAGTACTTCAAGTCATTCATGTCTCTTCTGCATATAAATACTTCCATTGTTGGATTAATGGAAGAACTTTTGGAAAGTGAAATTATCATAAAAAATTCTCTTATTCCAAACTTTATTGGAAACCAACGAGCAAGAAGAAAGTTAAGTCTTCATTTCCTTCTCTTTACGAGGAAAGCTTGGGACTGGTGCAGAACTACAATTCCAGTCAGAATTCTGGAGCAGTGACTTGTTTATAGCTGCTGGAACTTCTTATTTCAGGTAGGGGGAGCGTACATCTCAAATAGATGGTTTATAAATGGATTTGGGGTGATGTTATGATGTGTATATGTTATGTGAGACCCCAACTGAATTACATGCTTTATGTTTCCTTATTTTCCATTCATATTGAGTTATATATGATGTTATTGTCCATGATACTGAATTCTTATGAGATTGATGAAGGTGATATGGTATGAATTCTAGGCATGAAATTATTATGTGTTGTGCCTATTGTATTACCGATTGGAATGATATGATGACTATATTAATGGTTGGATCGGTTAGCCCGTGGCACTCACCGTTGTCACTGAAGAGTGATGGTGTCACATAAGGGTAGAAACGGTTGGCCCGTGGCACTCATCGTTGTAACTGAGAGTGATGGTGTCACATTGGGTGTAAACGGTTTGGTGCCAGTAAAACGGCCGGTTCAGCTTAGAGCTGAGATATGGCTCGGGGAGCCAGTGTTGCAACACAAAATTTGAAAGACTTAATAATGATCCCGTTTTGGTTGGTCATTGATTAAGTATGTGTAAAAGACTTAATGGATCCATTTGATTGAGCATGTGCATACACTAATTTTTGTGTTATTGAGAAAACATGCTGATTTATGATGAATATATATGTCTCAGTTTTGAGAATGAATAATTTGTTATTTGTCGAGTGAAATTGTTATTTGCCGAGTGAAATTTGTTATATTGGCCGAGTGTGGATTATTATGTTTGCCGAGTATGATGTACTGTATCCGCCGAGTGCGAAATGTTGTAACTGCCGGGTGTGAATTAATTACCGAGTGTGGTTGACTAGAATTGCCGAGTGTGAGTTAGAATTGCCGAGTTTGAATTTTTGGCCGAGTGTGATCGGTTTTGTTTATAGTTATTAATTGGACTTTTATTCCAATCCAATAACTGTTATTTGATATATTATGCTCACCCTCTACAATTATTTTTCAGTGAATGAAGGGTCTAACCATGATATGTGAAGACACTCAAGCTGCTCGGAGTGTAGTTTGGTAGAAGCCTTGGCCGGCTCCTGAATACCGAGTGCTTTTATCTATTTATTGTAAACTTAAAGAGCCGGTCGGCTTTTGTAAAACTGATATTGTATTTATTTAATTCAAATTATGTTTTGGAAATTTGAATTATTTATGAAATTTTATTTGATTTTAAAAATTAAGGATGTTATACGGTCGGTTGATGTAAAAAGGATAGTGTTATTATTTAATCCAAATTCTGTTTTGGAAATTTAAATTATTTATGAAAAATTTATTTGATTATTGAAATTTAATTTTAAAAATAAGAACGTTATACTAAGCACCAGCTACGCTTTTCTACCTACAACGGTAGATATATACAATGTTGTCAGAACCAGATCGGACTGGACGGTCAGACTAAGAACCGAACCTCAACTGGTTCGGAACTGACATAAAACTGGTTGCTTATTAAACTGGTCAAATCGGGAAAATCGGTCAAAAAACTAGTTTGCAATAGGCTAAATACACCTTTTGGTCCCTTATGTTTCAACTTATTTTCTGATTGGTCCCCTATGTTTATTTTAATTCAACTTGGTCCCTCAACTTTTTAAAAAGGTTTCAGTTTGGTCCTTCCGTCATGTTTTCACTAACGACGTTTGTGCCATTTGCTTACATGGACCAAGTGTCTGACATGTATCCCATGTGTCAATTTTTTGTTTGTTGTGCTGGCAATGGCAAAACGAGCGTTTTGAGAAAAGGTAAGAGAGGTGGTTCATATTGGTCCCATCGTCTTCTTCCTCTGGCATTTGTTACGTGTTTGAAGGGTGGCCTAAGGTACAAGCAAAGCTAAGTTCGGAGGAGATAGTGAGACAGTTCGTGCTTGCGTCCTGTTGTTCGACATTGTAGGTAAGCCCTCTAATCCTTCGTCTCTTTCGTTTTAAGTTTGGGTTTGGGGGGAAAACTAATTTTGTGAGGGCATAATATGGGGTTTACGGTGTACAAATTTGGAATTATATTTGGCATTTACAAATTTAGTATGGTTTGAGTTTAGGGTTGCAGGATGAATCCTCGTTTCAAGTTGGAGATTTTTCATGGGGGTCTTTTGTTGAAGAAAATGGAAAGAAGTTGGGGTATAGTGGTATTGACTCTGAATGGGACATCGATGAGGATAGATGGAGTTATTTTGAAGTTATGGGAATAGTAAAGGACATGGGATACGTGAATGTTGAGGAGTTATGGTACAAGATTGGAGGCAAAGAGTTTCATGTTGGGCTGAAGCAATTGGTCGACGATAAAGGTTGTTTAGAGATGGCAAGGATTGCACACTCTCAGGGGAAGGTTCAGATGTTTGTGGTGCATGCCCTTGATGTGCCAGAGGTTGTTTTGGACCTCACTGGCCCAGAGAAAACAAATGATGTAGATGTTGATGCTGATGTGCCAGATGGTAAAGGTCTCAAGGATATAGGTGATGAGCCACATGGTGAAGATGATGAGGAGAAGGGTGATGAAGGCAGGGGTGATAAAACATATGTTGAGACAGTTTCAGATGATATTATAGTAGAAGATGATGATGATAGTGCAATGGAAATTCATTTCCATGATTCAGATGATGAAGGGGTGGATCAAGAGGATGTGATCACTGTTAAGGCACATGGTGAAGCCACTAATGAGGTGATGGAACATATGAATGTGATGCCTAAAAATGTGGAAGTGATGGATCAAGAGGATGCAATAGGTGAAGGTGGAGGAAGTACTGCCACTGATGAGCCAACTACACAGGTTGGTGTAAAAAAGAAATGGCAGAGGAGAAAAATTCCTAGAACTGTAAACCCAAGGACCTATATGAAGGGTACTAATTCTGGAAGGGGTGAGGGGTCAAGTTGTAAGAAAAACACAGGGAAAGGCAAAGAAGTGGTATCTGACATTGATGAAGATTCTGAGGAGCTATATAGTGATAGCTCAGAAGAGAGTGAAGGTGAAAGGTGCCCAAAATTTAAGATGCCAACAAACATGGAAGGTTATTGTTGGGTCAAGGGCACTGTATTCTTAACCAAGGAGCAGTTCAAAGAGACCATTATTGCATATGCTATTGCAAATGGCAAGGATTTGAGGTTTGAAAAAAACGATAAAAAGAGAGTGAGGGTAAGGTGTATTGAAGGTTGTGAGTTTTATGACTACTGTGGCAAGCTGGCAAATGAGGAAACATGGCAGTTAAGGACCATTATTGACAGTCACACGTGTGGCAGACAGCATAGGATAAAGTTTTTGACTTCAAGATGGCTTTCTAAGAGGTTGGTCAGTGGGGTGAAGGAGAACCCAAAGCTTAAACTTTCAGATATATGTAACAGGGCCCGAGAGAATTGGCATGCTAAAGTAAGCAAGATAACGGCTTACAGGGCTAGGAAGGCTGCATTGGGGATTGTAGATGGTGATTTCACTGAGCAATACAAAGATTTATGGGACTACTGCACTGCTTTAGAAAAATCCAACCCTGGTTCCACTGTGAAGTTGAATGTACAACACATTGCAATAGGAAGCACAGTGTCTGAGAATACAGTTGTAACCTCTTTTCATAGGATGTATGTGTGTCTGAAAGGGAGCAAGGACAGCTTCAAGCATTGTAGGAAGATCATTGGGTTAGATGGATGCTTTCTTAAAGGGCCTTATGGTGGGCAACTTTTGAGTGCAGTTGGTAGAGACCCAAACGATCAAATGTTGCCAATTACAGTTGGGGTGGTGGAGTGTGAAAACACAGATTCTTGGAGGTGGTTTTTGGAGCTACTTGTTGGTGATTTAGGTGGCTCTCAGATCTGCAGTGAGATGACATTTATATCTGATCAACAGAAGGTATGTCATATGGTGATTATTTGAATTGTAATGCATGAATTATTGCAGTTGGTGCATAATGATCACAATTGTGTAATAAGAGTCTATGTGAACTGTGCAATAACTGCATAATGATCAGTCTATGTTAACTGCATGCCATAATGATCAGTCTGTGTAATAAGAGTCTATGTGAACTGCATACCATAACTATGCCTGACCTGATTTTGGTCTCAAATTGGTCCCCAATTTTTTGCAGATGGTGATTAAGTGATTTCACTGTGGTCCCCCATGTTTCAATACTTCATTAATTTGTTTTCAAATTGGTCCCCATGTTTCAGTACTTGAATTTACTGGTTTCAATACTTCAAAGTAGTCTGTTTTATCTCAAATTTTGGATATTGTAGGGTCTGCTACATGCCTTAGAAGAACTCATACCTGGTGTTGATCAGAGGTTCTGTGTTAGGCATCTATACAATAACTTTAGAAAAAGGCATCCTGGAAAACAACTCAAAGACTTATTGTGGAAGGCAGCGAAGTCAACTTACACTAAGGCATAGGAGAAAACAATGCTAGAGATAAAGGAAGTCAATGAAAATGCCTACAGAGACTTGATCAAATTACCTCCCAGACACTGGAGCAAGTCACGATTTTCATTTACACCAAAGAGTGATGTATTGGTGAACAATATGTCTGAAACTTTTAACTCGGTTATAATTGAAGCTAGGGGGAAGCCCATCATCACTATGCTGGAGATGATTAAGACTTATATGATGGAACGATGGGCCAAGAACCGGACAAAATTGCTCAACTTCACTGATGATGTCCTTCCAAGGATAAAACAAAGGGTTGAGAAAACTAAATCTAACATAAACATGTTCCAAGTCAGGTTAGAAAAGGCCACTCACATGTAATAGTCTTCTTTATATTTTCTAAATTGTATCCCATATTAATTTCATTCTTAATGACTTGTCCAGGTGGTCAGGGGACAGTGTATATGAGGTCAATCATATTCACCATACTGAGAAATTCATTGTGGATTTGAAGGCTCGGGAATGCAATTGGAGGAGGTGGATGCTAACAGGGATACCATGTAACCATGCAGTTGCATGCATGGTACAGGTTAATGAAACCCCAGAGACCTACATCCCAGCAATATATAGAAAACAGGCCTATGCAAACTGTTACAGTCCGGTGATCTTACCCACCATTGGGAAGAACATGTGGGAGAAGGTTGAGGCAAACAATGTACAACCTCCACCATTCAAGAAGCAAGCTGGCAAGCCTAAAAGATCAAGGAACAAGGACCAAGCTGAAAAAGATGACATCCGGATGTCCAGGAAGGGTTTGAAGACAAAGTGCAGTGTTTGTGGAACTACAGGCCACAACAAGGCTACATGCCCTTCCAAACCACCACCAGAAGACCCCCAAACCCAACAATCTGCAACCACCCAAGCTACAGCCCCGACTGAGAATGCTGCCACAACCACAACTAAAAGAAAACAAGCCATTTCTGCTTCTACAAACCCAGTCCAGCAAAGGCAAAAATTAAGACCAAGGCGAAAAGACATTTGAAGCATCATCCCTTTCTTTTTTGTTATATCATTTACTGATGGACCAATATTGTAAATTTTGTTCTGTTCTCTTTTGATCATGTTTAACATGGTAAACAAGTTATCATTTTCAATGGTAATTTCTGTTTTGTTATCTTTTGATGATGTTTAAACATGGTAAACAAATTATTATTATTTCAATTTGCATTGGTGGTCTATATATTATTTTATCTTGAATTAACAACTCAAATTGAAATGCTCAAATTAACAATTCAAAGATCAAATCTCAAATAAACAACTTAAATTGAAATGCTCAAGTTTACAACTCAAGTTTACAACTCAAAATAAACACTGAAATAACAACTCAAGTTTACAACTCAAAATAACATCTTACAATAAACACTGAAAGTAAAAAGTAAATTTAACAAGAAGACTCCATAACCTAAATTAAACCAAACAACACTATCTTACTGTGACCAACATAGAACTATCACAAACACATTGCATAAGACCAACAACACACAAAAAAAATACATCCTCTTGTTCCATTTTGTTGATTCCTTGAGAGATTTCTGCAATGCAATTATTTTTTTTCTTTGTCTGATAATCAATAGATCTTTCTCAGCTTCAGCCACGTCTGTGACCCATTGGAAAAAATTGTAACTCCCATCACTAGCTACACCCTACAAAAAGACCATTGACACAGTATTACACACTGAATCAAATAAACCTTTTTCCAAATTAAAAAACCAAGGTAATAATCAACAAATAAACTTACGCGATACTTTCTACACCCCCAGAATTGTCTTCCATAGTTGATCGTCGTTCTTGAGGTTCGAAGCACTGCTTTATGGTGCCCGACACATTCACAAAATGGAGCACCCATTGAGTTGCCTCCATTACTGAACACAGAACCACCTGAGTTGCCCATGACAGAGGATTGTAATTTGGAGCTCACGTTCTTGAAGTTTATGAACACTTTCAACACTAACATACTAACCCTAGAGCTTCCATGGATCTTTAATGGCGGATGGATGAAATCGTCCTTAACTGGGCAACAACGTCTCCAAGCCACGTCAGAAATGGCACAAACGTCGTTAGTGAAAACATGACGGAAGGACCAAACTGAAACCTTTTTTAAAAGTTGAGGAACTAAGTTGAATTAAAATAAACATAGGGGACCAATCAGAAAATAAGTTGAAACATAAGGGACCAAAAGGTGTATTTAGCCTTTGCAATATGATTTTTTATATATTTTAGAAATTCTTTTAGTACGATTTTTTTGTAAAACCGCACTAATAGAACTTGTACACCAAATAAAATTGACATCTTTTTTATTTTACTTGATTTGGATTAGTATGTTTTTGGACCTTTTAAACATGCTATTATAGGATGGGTACTATTTGAACCTTTCTTACTATGTAGTATTTTAATTCTAATGGATTCATTGAATTTTTTTATAAATAGTATATTATTTTAATCTAATTGATTATTATTTAATATATAAAATAATAATAATAATTTATTACTACCGGTTTGGCCACCAATTCGACCAGTAACTCTTAAACCGATATCTTCACTAGTTCAATGACCGGTTCAGTTACAAAAAGATTGGATATATATGGCATCTATTATGTTCAGTTTATATTCCTAATTGAAAATGATATCTTTATCATATGATTTAGTTTGAATCTTCATGCATTTAATACTATAAGTAAAATTATATAAGTAAAACTAAATCATATGATTTAGTTTCAAATATAATTAACTTCAATAAAAAATTTTGGTGTATTAATATAAGTAAAATTATATTTTTTTAATATCATTAAATGTTTATTACCAAATATACCCTCATTGTATATATTTTTAAGACCAATATTAAGCATTTTTTAGGAAACCAAATCAAATATGTGATAACATTAACACAAATAACTACTTCCAATTATTATTATTAACATGTATGAAAACTATATACTTTTACTTATATTTAAAAAGGGAGATAGTAATATATATATATATATATATATATATATATATATATATATATATATATATATATATAAATCTTATAAAAATCATTATCAAAATATAATTAAAAAAAAGTCAAATGACATCAACGCGTATATTATGTGCATGTCAGGATATAATCCCCCGCGAAAGTGTCCGCAACGAGGCTTTGATGCAACTTTGACTCATTTATCACTTATTAAGTTATTGCATTAACTGTTTTAAAAATTTGAATAAAAAATCACTTTTATATTTAAAATAATGTAAAATATCTATGATATCTGTCATTTATTATATTAATTATTTTAAAAAATTGTTATAGAAAATATTTTTATATCAAATTTTAATAAATAATAAGTACAACATATTTGTCAAGGCCTAACTGTACAAATGCCGAAAGTATATTGCTGTGTTTAGTAATTTGACTTTGTACGTAATTTCTTACTACAAATTAAGCTTTATTACAAATTCTTTTACATTTGACAAAATCAAAACACATAAGACAGGATATAGAAATTGTCTTAATTCGACGAGGGTAATTTTGCAAATTTCTATTTCAAAGGACAATTTCTTTCTTTCTTTGTTATTTTTCCGCTTAAATCTAAAGGAAAATGATATTTATACATTTATATATCTAAGAGAGATAAAGAGATTTTAAAAAATGGTTGTCAACGAGGCGGTACGGGTACCATTTCCCCACTACTCGTATTCGCGGATAATATTTTATACATTAAGGGTCAATATGATGTTTTTCATCATTAAATGTTTAGAATGTTTACGTGAGCATAAAACACGATCATATGACAATTTATAACATGGTAATTAAGGTGTCATATGACACTCCAATTAATTTCATCCAACATCTATTAATGTAAGAACCAACTTGATAAATAGTTACATATGATAGGGATTATAAAATCATTTTGATAGGTTACATTTTAACTAAGAACAATCACACTTATCTAATACCCTTTTTGTTTTTTAATTCATAAAAATATATGTATGATTCACACAGTAACAAGGAAAACATGCGTTAGACTCAATGTCATTACTGCTAATCTTGGGAAGTTTTACTGTAATCATCCTTAAATTAAATGTCCATATACGAAACCGTGAAAACAAAAAAAAAATTAAAGCTATCTTCGCAGATTCTTTTACAAAATAAAAGTTGTTTATGATATTTTTATACAAATTTCTGGAACTAGAAAACAAGAAACAATTTTGTAATTAAGTATCAAAAGTAATAAATGCTCCTAACTAAGTTAAAAGGAATGGGAATACTTGATTGTTGATAAATGTAACCTTTCATGTATCCAAAATAAATCAAATGGTGTTCGGCAGCCGCTATACATGCATGCAAAATTTGCTGGAAAGTCATAGTGTAACGACCTGTAAAAGTTAGTATATGATTTTTAAACAATATTTTCACAACTTTACAGCAAATTGATAAAAAAAATTGGAGTAAATAGATAATAAAGGGGAACTCCTTTTGTTTAATTTAACTGTCTACAGGGATAAAAAAAATTTGTTTTTTTTTGTCTGTCCGTTTAGATTTTTAAAGACAGTATTAATTGATTTTTTTACTACCCTTATTAGTCTACTCAACATTAATGCAATAAATTCTCACTCATATTATAAAATATGGAGTGTTAATAAAAGGTAAAATAGTAAAACAATTAATTATTCCATGAAAATTAACAAAAATAATTAGATTCCTTAACATGTATTTTTTTTTTTCTTTGAACCGTGAACCGTTAATTAGATACGGAGGGAGTAATATAAAAGACATCAGTTATATAGAAAATAACCTTGGTCCTTGGTTTTGAAGGAGAAGCAGGGCGCTATTCTTAGAAAAGAATTTCATTTTTCTTGATGATTTACAATAATTAATAATTCTCTTCTACCACATCTAAAACTCATCAATCTGAGACTGATCTCGGTAAAAAACCAGGGAGGGGGTTTCTGGTGATCATGAATTGCAACATTGTATCAAGCAACATTGAACTAACAAGTCTCTCTTGAATCTTACAAGAAATCGTTAAGTCAGAAATGTTCAGATTTTTCCTGTTACGCCAGTGCTGCTGATTCTTAAACAAATTGACTGGATTCCAGAATCTAATGCCAAAGACCTGTAGCAGGCTGAAAGACTCAACAAATATCATCCACTCAAAATCTTCACATATCTAGAGTACTGTATCCAGCAAAAATGTTTGAAACAAATAATTAAAAATGTGAAAGTAAATCATTTTTATGCTCTTTGTTTAATGTCATGTGTTATGGACTCACCTGCTTGTGATGGATGGCTCATGATTGCATATGATGATCCAGTGTATAGGCAAGAATATCAGAAGGACTAGTACCAGGCCTAACAACAAGAATCGGGGGATAAAATCAAAACATTGAGCAATAATAGCTTTAGAAATATGTAACAGTTTAAGCCTGGCACAAACACAGGCGACCAGAATGAGAAGAAGTGTTGCATGGCAGTTCTAAACACACACAAGGAGTCAAGGATTAATTAAAGTTTTCTGTCCCAATTAATTTCTAACTTTTTAATACATTTATCCAAGAACAAAATGACATCAACAGTGATGTTTAGACTTTAGACTTATGCAGTTAAGGAGGCTCAGAACTATTCTTACACTGCTGTGCAATTACTTTTTAAAATGTTCAGTGACTGTCTTCCCTCAAAGCGGACAAAGTAAAAAGATGTAACTTTGGGGAAATATCCTAAACTTAATTTAAAAATACCTTTTGTTTATGGTGCCATAATGGAATTTAGGCTTTCCTGTCTTCATGTCCTCAACATACTGCAGCCATGGGAAAACACAATAAGCTATGAGTAGGCAAAATTAAAAAGACCTAAAAATATACAAAATTTTCAAGTTCAAATATATGAACCATACCAGACTTAAAGTAACCACCATTGATGAAAAAGATAGAGAATCAAAAGGTATTTCATCGAGCGAGAAAAGCTGGCATTCTGATGACTCAGGACCAGGTGAAAAGTGGGGCTTCTTCAGCCTTGCCAAGAATATTACATAAGTCTGTTCAAACATGCCGTAATCATGACCAAATACCCAGCTAGACAGGAGAAGATCAACAAAAGAGAAATAAAAAAGGAAATAAAGGGATCTAATGCTTCTTGCTCACTTGGCCAATTAAAGGAATATCTAATTGAGCAAAGGGTGAAATCACTTCCACGTCAGCATTGGCTTCCTCCCTCGTTTCCCGGATAGCACCTTCCATAGCTGACTCTCCAATTTCCAAATAACCAGCAGGAAGTGTCCTTGTTGGCATCAAAATATGAAATTAACATAGCTCACTAATGATGAGAGAAGCCATCTTCATCACTAATAAATTTATTACCATTTGGTTTTAAATACAGATAACAAAGGAACAAATGTGATAGGAACTGGATCAGATCAGACCACAGGGAAAAGTGGAAAACTGCATGTACTGTAATATTTCACAATATCCACCAATATCAGTGTGATTTCACTTCAGTGGTGATGATATAGATGGATTTACAATGGATTGCAAGACTGGACTAAAGGAAAATGACACAGTATCACAGAATTTAAGAGGCCCTGGTATCTAGTATCCACTCGTCAGTCACCACTTCCTTACCTTCTCTCAACTCTTCTCTCATTTGTTTTACTGTAGCTTACAGCAGAATTTTTTTCAATTTTTACCATATGGCCATGTTAGTTATCCCCAATCTCCCTTGCCCACTTGGGGTTCTAATTCTCTATGATTCTTCCTGACATACACCCTAACAGTAGGTTTCTTAATGAAATGTAACCCAAATAAATGAGAAAATGCAGTACAATAAGAAGTCCAAGCATACCATAGGCCAAAAGATGGTTCAATATTCCGCTTGCAAAGGAGGATCTTGTTATCATGTTCAATGAGGCAACCGACTACCTACTTTGCCATCCAAACTCATGTCATGTTCAGAAGGAAATAGTAAGTACTACAACAAATGGTATACAACTATCACAGTAATTTTTCCAGATAAAGGACTGTTTTATCACAAGAAAAAATCCCCCTCTACATTATGAATTGATTTTGCATTTGCACTGCCAGTTTTTGTGGATAATAGAAGTACTTCAGAGAACGAAATTGATTCATATGCATGCCACTTTGAAACAATAACATGTGATAACCTATTAATTATTATTCATGTCTACTTCAGAATCAAGCATGAATCACACTATAAATAAAATCCTAAATCTGATATAACTAATCTATTTTCTCAGAACAACAAATGCTGAGCTGAGTCAACATCATGCCACTTTTAATTTTACTCAATGTCTCCACAAAATGCACCTTAAAAAATCCATCAAAAGCCATAATGTTCAAAATAAAGAATAGCAGACTGGCAGACCTATGACCTAAGTACATATTACTAATTTTCACTTTCAAACTAAACAATCATACTAAATCAACTTGGATAAAACTAACATTAGGCAATCCATAAAGCGGTACTATTCTCAACATTCTTACAACTAAAACAATAGCTTTCACACCCTCATTTTGAAACTTCAACAGTAAACAACTACTTTTATTAAATTAAAAATAGATACTGTTAGATGCGAGAGGAAAGAAAAAGGATTTCTGACACATCCTACTTTAAAACTCAAAGGTAACCTAGGTACTGATTATAAGACAAAATGGGTACAATTATTTAATAAAGCAGAGCTTAAATCAACTACTAAAACTCAAATTGCATGAAAGAACAACTGAAAGTCTGAAACCAGCTTTATATTTCATAAATATGTAATATACAGCTACCTTCATGCATGATGCATGTCACACACATCTGACATCCCACTCAAAAGCAAGGACTCTATTTTGTAAATTATTCACAAGTTCAAGAAAATTGCAATTAAGCATACCAAAAAATATATATAGCTCTTATTTCTTCTGCTAAAGCACTAAATTGAATTAACTAGAAGCTCTCCCGATTGTTTAGGCATTTACCATTTTTGGATTCTGATAGGCAATCTTCCCACAGCTTGCACATATAGCTCTCAACCTTTCTTCTCCTTCAGGTATTTCGTGCTTTGTAGTACCACCACACCACTGACAGAACTTAATGCTCTGAACATTCCCCTACATTGTAATGGAACTCAACAGTATGAACAAAACAGCTACAAGATAGATGATAATGAAATACGAAGAATGAGTATCAACTATCAAGATCCATAATTTAGATTTTGACCTAGTGTCAAGAAATTATATTTTTAATTGAGAAAATGGACAATCTGCTGCAGAAAAGGGGCACTATTTTTAAGTTCATGAAGTTGGGTGAAGGGATGACAAACCTGATACCCAATCCAAAGGTTTCCAAATTGATTTTAGAAAAATAACCTGAGCCAACCCCATTTATTTTACCTAGGGTTCATTGGATCTACCCTGTTAGTACATAATATCATAAGCCTACCCAAAAGGCCAAAATACAACTATATCACAGATGAAAGAGTTACATTTTTTGGCTGTACACTAAAGGGGTATGTTTTGACTTTTGAGAAGATGTAAGGTTGGCCTAGTGGTTTGGGAAGGGTGAAAAGAGAAGGGAAGGGGAGAGGTCATGCTTTCAAATCTCTCCCGTAACACTTCTAATAAAAACTAACAATTAACATTTACCGATCATAAAAGAAAGGGTATGCAGGAAAAGGAGGGAAAGGAGGGGAGGGGAGAGGAAGGAGAAGATTTTCATTAAACCCCTCTCCTCCCACGTGTTAGTGACTAGTAATTTTTCAATATGATTCCCAAAGTCCTTTCCTTCTTTTTTCCTCCAAAATCTCAACTTTCCCTCTATTTCCCCTAAGTCCAAACTCACGAACATACTCAATCGAAAGTCAGAGACTAATACCTTTCGACTCAGACAGATCACCAAAATAGGCACAACCGTTCCCAACAAAGCCTTTTTCATACACAACCAAACACCAACCAAATCCAAAAAAACTTCACTATCTCAAATTCTATATCTACACACACACACACACTCACTCATTTTTCACCTAATTGAACCGTACATGCAACTGTGTAAGTGCAATTAGAAGCTCACTAGACTATAGAATGGTAGATATTGACTTTTTTTTATCGACAAAGCAAAATTAAAAAGAGGATACAAGGGGGTCCAAAACCCATATACTACTAGTTTTGTTACAGAAAGAATTTCAGACATAACAAAGCTATATATTAATTCTTACGACTAATAAAACTGGGGAAGATATTAATTCGTCGTTGCAATTCAATAGCTCAATTCAATTTGAAGTTTTTTTAAATAGATTTTGGAAGGAAAAAAAAACCACAGACACATATATACGAATAAGAGTAGGAATGAGAGGGAGAGAAAGAAAAGCTAACAGGAGAGTAATCGGAGGAAGAATCCATGAGTTTGGAAGAAGGAGGGTAGTGGTGGGAGAACGAAATCGAGAAGCGGCGTGGATGGGTACGAGGTTGGGAGTGGCGAGTGAAAAACAGAGAAGAATAAGAACAAGAACAACCCAAACTCACAAAGGCTTTCAGCATATTCACTGTTGAGAGAGGAAAAGGGAACAGATAATGACATTTTAACAACAATAATAATAATAGTACTTCAATGTCAAAAACAGATTACTGCTTCTAAACATAAACAAATTTTCTTCTTAAATATATATTTACAACTAATGTTTTATATAATAAATAATATTAAAAATATTTTAAAATATTACATCAAATATTTAATAATATTTATATAAATAACTATTTTTAATACATGTAAAAATAGTTATTTTGTTAATATTTAGAATGGAAAATAATAGAAAAATATAAGAAAAAGGAACAATAATAAAAAGGAGTTATGTAATAAAAACCTACCCTACAACTCAGAATTGTATTATAGTTGTAAGTTAGGATAGCCCCTAGCTAGCCTGTTAACCCAAGGCCTCAAGTTAGGCAATTCTTTACCCTTTGGTAGCTCGCAAGTTAGTTGAATATGGGTGACCAAGTCACTATTATTCTTGAGCAACATATTTTTAAATAATGTTTTATAAAATATCTGATTTTTTTATTTTTTTAGTTATTTTTCTTGAAAAATTACGTTATTTTCTCATGTATTCTACAATTTTTTCTTAAAAAATACTAATTAAGCACACTCTAAATAATTCAGCGTCTGTTGGATTGACTTTTTCCTTTCTGTTTCCTCTCTCAAACTTCATTTTCTTCTTAAATGATAAGTTCCTTTCTTTAATAAATAATTTGCAAAGTTTTTAGGGATAATTTTTTATATAAAAAAAAAGTAGGTACAACAATTAGAAAGCTATAACGTATCATTAATTTTCTTGTTTTTTTTACAAATTTTCTAGCTGATTTTCAGCTTGTTTTTTTTTAAGTTGACTTTATGACTACGTGCGTAAAATTTTAAAATATGTTGATCAATGCAATAACAATTATCATAATTATCAACAATAAGTTCGAGTTTACGTATTTTACTACTGTCAAAGAAAAAAGTTTGGACATTTTACTCCTTAAGTGACATCAAGGATTTTCAAAATTATGGTTAATCCATTAGAAGAGAGTCAACTAACTAAAGAGAAATTTTGCAGCTCAAGAAACTGAAAGGAAGATTAATTGTTAACAACGGCTTTTGAATGGAATGAAATGTTATACATGAATGAAGAATTTAAAGTAAACCTATTAATTAAACATGGTGTGGATAAACGAAGGGGGAATTCAATCTTTTGGTAAGCACATAGATTAAGAAATGTTCATTATTACAGGAAAAACGAATGATAATGAACTAAGGATAAATGTGTAATGTGAAGCATCCTACATTATTACAGACTACAATCAATTCTTTTTTATAAGACTTTTTACTATGTGCATCTGTTTTTATGTTTTTACAGTATATAACCTTGTTAATTAAACTCTATCTCTTTCAATAATAATGAAATATGAAATGTTTACTTTTCTATCTTTGTTGATATTAAGGATAATTTTAAAAATATAACAAAAATAATTGACAAGTTTAATGGATGTAACTAGAATAATTAGATTCTTATATTAGGTAATTGAATCTTATAAAAACAAGAAGTGGTATGATAGAATGAAGGTGAGCATCGAGTAAAATAAATTAACATCGGAAAATAATTGATGAGACTTATAGATAAGGTACAAGAGTCCCCCTAATCCAAGGCCAGCTTGTCACATAACGATTGGTAAGCTGCACTGCAATGCTTGAACTTTTCCTCTGCAATAACCTACCAACATGCATAATAACTAAAATACTTAAGCAAGCTTTACAAGTAATGATAGAGATTCCTCAATAAGGAACAGAACAAGAAAGCAGAGAGAATTAATCAGTGTCTAGAGCTTAGCAATACCTTGGAAGAGCCCTGATGACGATCTGGATGCCACTTTAAAGCACATGCCCGGTACCTGAATTCGTAAATGATTTTAAATCAGAAAGAATGGCTTCCAAGGTTCCTAACATTTTGGTAAGGAAAGAAACTGGGAAAGAACTCACGCAATTTTCACATCTTCAAGTCTCAGAGGACCAGAAGCACTCAATCCAAGGGCTAATCTATCTGAAACTAAACCGGAATAAGAATAATCCGTCCCGGAATCTCTTGAAGAGCCGTGTTCATTTTCACTCCGACGTCTCCAATTCCTAGAAAAGTCTTCTGACTTCTTCCACTGAGGATTTTCCTCATTTATAAAGGACCAATAGAAGGATCTATTCCCACCAAAGGCAGAGCGGAAAATGTTTTCAACATCAAAATCATCTTTGCAAAACTCATGATCTCCTGAAAGACATTGTACTAGTTTGGTTTCCAGTTGAAGTAATGTGACACACGTTACAAAGGTCAATAAGTGGTAATGATTTGTGATGACACAAATTTCAATGTTGTCAGATAGAAATGTTAAATTTTCACTACCTCCCAATCATGGTTGACATTAAAATAAAACCACACTAAACAAGCTCATCATTTGTTTGAAATATATGAATCCAGAAAACGGTCTATAGATATCCAGAATCTTCTTTGCACTAAAAATAATAAACACAATATGGGTGATTTAAGAAAGCTTATGATGCAAGTTAAAACCAAATCAGCTACATGATCACTCCTAGTTAAATTCATCTCAGTCCTACTCAAGTAGAAAAGAAAATAGGGGATATAAGGTTGACCTGGTGATTGGGGAAGGATGAAAGGAGAAGGGAGGGTGAAGAGATTGTGGATTCGAATCTCCCCACTAACACTTCTAACCAAAAATAACAAATTAACATATGTCGATAAATAAAACAAAAGTAGACATGAAAATTTTCAAGGCAAGAAGCAATTGGAAGATTTCCCAAAAAAAAACCATCTAACAAACTACATCCTAGAGAGCCAAATCAATATTACATGATCGATGACATGCCAATATTGCATTAAGTATTTCAAGCATTATTATTTCTGTACCGAGGCTTTGATCCTTGATTGCCATTCTGTACCTTCCAGAGCCCTTAGAAGAATATAGTTTTCCAAACCATGGGGTGCCTCGACTTGAAGATGGGTCATCCTCATCAGTATCTCCTTTCCAGCTCTAAGACATTGGAGAAAAAGGAAAGCATAAGCATTTTAGATGCAAAATCTTAACGAGTTAAGACAGACATAATAGAATACTGGTATCATTTAATCCACGTAGCCGACTCCAACTAGAGGGAAGAGACTTGGTTGTTATACCTTAAGACAAACAAAAGCAAGAAAGAAAGTAAGCAGGGAGAAAACAACCTCACAAATCAATGATAATTAGGACTCCTCAATTTCACATCAGTCCTTAATGGGAGGAGCATACCAATGCAATTGCATACAACCAACATAGAGAACAAAAATCGACTAGTCATATTTCAAAGCATTAGGAACCTTACCCGTTAAAGGGAGAGAAAAGGACAAAAAGCTATATAAGTCAGATCATACAAATTAAAAAGCAGACACTTGCAGAATTAAGCCTGCCAGAATGGAAAAGTAGTCATTGCAAAAATGCAACACAACAAAATAAAGCATCAATAAAATCTTTAGGAAGGGAAGGGGCATTCATTAGTTTTTCTCTAGAGTGTGGAGATAATCTAGGTTAAGATGGCTAACTATATTTTCATATAAGAACAAAAAAGATACCAGTAAAATCTAAATAGATAATAGATAAAGAGAAAATACAAAGCTCAAAGAAAAAGAAAAAATATACATAAATAAATAAATAATTGGCAGAATTTCTAGCATTGAAAACACCCTCTATAGTCATTGTTTAAGACCGTTGATTGAATTCTCCAGCCCCAAAAACAACCCATTATTCCTCTGTTATCAAACTAATTACATTATGGAACTGAACCTAAGGTTTATGATTTTCCTATTTGATGCTAATATTTAAGCATATCAGCAAGAGATTAAAAATACTATTGCACCATAATTACACCTGTTCATGTGGATCTTAATAAAGGTTGTTTAGGGTTTTTATACAATAATAAAGGAGAGCAGTAAGTATATCCGTATCATTTCCCTTCCCCACTCCACTACAAATAACACAACCACTGTTATTTCTCTCTTACTGTCCATTAAATAGAGATAAGAATATAATTATGGGTTCTCAAGATTATATGTGTCAGAAGAACCTAGAACAGTTTAGTCTTTGAGATTTTAAAAACCTTTGGTAAGTTTATAACTTTGTGAAACGATATATGACACTGACAATATAAAAATTACAAAACAACAATGAAAACAGACTAAAGTGATTGTAGTTTAACAGTGTCAGTGACTATAAAAAACTAAAAAGGGTTTGTAATATCATAGGGACTATAATGCCCAACACATACAAATATAATGGGCAAGAATGCAAGTAAATAATGTAGCTTGAAGTATTGAACTCCGAAAATGACAAAAAAATAGAACATAATTTTCGGATAAAACTACAATTGGAACGAATACAAGACAATTTTGAATAGTATCTTTTACCGTGAAACAAACATAAATGAATAGGTTTAATTTGTTACGACATAAATGTCCGCTCAAAAGTGAAAAATTTTCACTTTCTCCTAACCATAGTTTGTATTGAAACAGCGCAAAACCAAACATGCTCTAAGCTTTTGTCAGAGTGCGTTTGGGCACAACTTAATTAAGAGCTCACATAATTATAAATTTAATCACGAAACTTGTTAAAGTAAGCCGAAAAGAGTTCACCAGAATCATAAATTATTCTTGTAAGGTGTCTGTAAAGTCTTCCAAACATGCATTAAATCTACCATCTTCCTTCTATGGTAATTATTGCTTTATGTTGAAAACATGAAAATCCAGGAAACGGAAATAAATAATAGATAGGGTTTGGAACCTGAAACATGAATTGAGCGTAAGCGTTGACATTGCGAAGCAACGTCTGTTTGGCACGCGTCCTTCTAAACCTTCTGGAGTAACGGTTGCATCTCTGGAATTTGGCACAAATCAGAAACTTGTCATCGTAGAATTGAATCAAATAACTACGCAAATCAATAGAGAAAGAATCTCACCGGTTCCCAGGAAGTGCGGGATTTGCGTTCCAACAAAGGAGTGGAATGAAAGAGTCTCCTGAAGCTGCCTTTGTTCATTTCTTTTTGAAAATCTTTCACCAAATTTTGCATCGCCATAGTGGGGGAACAGGATTTTTGGCCCATTTGGGGCGGATTTGAAAACAATTTTAAGCTTAGGGGCAGAATAAAAACAATTTCAATGTCTTGGGTGGATTGGAAAATACGTATTTTAAAAACGCAGATGCAGATAACGTTTTACATAGTGTGAAACGCACCCCTATACGTCTTTGGAGCCACAAAACGACTTGACGTTTTGGTGGCAAAAACGCATTCCAGTATTGCGTTTTTAATGTGGTGCTGCCACGTTTCACTCACGGGTAGTGGCTTCCATGCTTAAAATGCACCGTCGTCCCTCTGTTTCCTTGTGCGTTTTCACTCTAAAATTTCACTTCTCCCTCTTTCAATCAAGTTGGGTGCTGTTTTTTTAAAGTGTGGTGAAGGTTTATATTCTTCAAGGGTTGCAGTTTATTTCTTGTGGTAGTAGAAGATTTGAGTATAAGGTAAGTATTTTATTTTTGTAGAAGTGTTGTTGGAGATATATCTCTTGTTGGTTTCATATGTGATAAGTTTGTTTAAGTTTGCTAGAGTAGTCATGTAGTATTTTTGGTATATAAATGTGTGCATATAAGTATTTAAAATTAAATTATTTTGGTAATTAAAATTTTTTAGAAAATGAAAACAGTAAGAAAAGTGATGCACAAATTTTAATATGGAAAATATACTTAAAATCAAATTATTATGATAGTTGAGTATTTGTAATGAGTTATAATGAGTTATATTAGTAAGAAAAATGATGTATAAATTAAAATGTATATACTAAAAAGTTAAATTATTTTCATTATTAGTTACAAAATTTAAAAGTAGTCTTAAAATGTATTTAGTCAATCTTTTATTTCATTAGTTACTCGGGTGAATTTTAAATATTTTAGGAAATAATATAACTAATAATTAGTTGTGTATGATTTGCAGGATTTATAGCATGGACGCATCATCTTCCTCTATGGCTTCGAAAATCTGTCACTCCTGCAATTTCAAAATGTTCATGTGTCAGAGGCGGTATGGAATGAAAAACTAGACCATATATTAAAATGCAAGCGCACATTGGCTTTCCGAGGTAGAGGGGGGGTCAGTCCCAGAGCAAATAGTTCCACTTTTGCAAATAGCTGGTTTCTTGGGGATTGCACAATTACTTTTTTTTTTCAAGTGGAACTTGCATTGTTATCTGCCCTTGTGGAAAGGTAGAGACCAGAAATACATACTTTTCATATGTCGGCTGGAGAATGCACTATTACATTAGAAGATGTAGCAATTCAAGTTGGCCTTCAAGTGGATGGTCGGCCAGTGATAACTAATATCATCGGCCGGAATTGGAGGGCTGAAGTATACAATTTGTTAGGTGTGTACCCCCTCAAGATGTTATACAAGTTGGGTGTTTGAAGATGAAATGGTTGTCTGACAGCTTCGCCAACATTGAAGGCCACGTTGGGAATGATATACAGTTAGTGAGGTTTACACGAGCATATATACTATGTTTAATAGGGGGTGTTATGTTCCTGAATCATTCAAGTAGTAAAGTGTCGTTGAAGTACATACTATTGCTGGAAGATCTTGACAGGTGTGGGGAGTACAGCTGGAGATCTTCAGCATTTAGTTATTTATACCGTGAATTATGTAAATCTACTGATTATGAGTGTGTGTCGACTTGTGGTCTTCAGCTCTTGGTTCAGGTGTGGGCTTGGGATAGGTTCCCATCTATTACTCCCAATGTCAACATGTTGGGCACACCGTACCATGTTGACATTGGGAGCAATAGATGGGAACCTATCCCAAGCCCACACCTAAACCAAGAGCTGAAGACCACAAGTCGACACATACTCATAATCAGTAGATTTTCACAATTCACGGTATAAATAACTAAGCGCTGCAGATCTCCAGCTGTACTCCCCACACCTGTCAAGATCTTTTCACAATAACAGGTACTTCACGACACCCTACTACTTAAAGAACCTGGGAACACAACACCCCTTATTAAACGTAGTATATATGCTCGTATAAACCTCACTAACTATACATCATTCCCAACGTGGCCTTCAATGTTGGCGAAGTTGTTAAACAACCACTTCATCTTCAAACACTCAACTTGTATAACATCTGCAGGGGGTACATACCTAACAAATTGTATACTTCAGCCCTCCAATCCCAGGCGGTGGTATCAATTATCATTAGCCAACCATCCACTCGAAGGCCAACTTGGATTGCCACGTCTTGCAATGTAATAGTGCATTCTCGAGCTGGTATATGAAAAGTATGTGTTTCTGGTCTCCACCTTTCCACAAGGGTAGATAACAATGCAGGTTTTACCTGAAAAAAATGTAATTATGCAATCCCTAAGAAATCAGCTCTTTGCAAAAGTGGAACTATTTGTTCTGAGACTGACCCTCCTCTACCTCGGAAAGCCAATACACGTTTGCATTTTAATATACGGTTTGGTTTTCCATTCCATGTTGCCTTTGACACATGAACATTTTGAAATCGTAGGAGTGACGGATTTTCGGGGCTAGGGTTGACATCACGTGATTGGTACATTGGTAAATTCTTTATTGTTATCAATTCAACTCAGTTTGATCTTTGATTTGATCATGGTTCTTTTGAAGCAGTATCTTTATTAATTCAATGATCTGTTCAGTTTTAAAATCACTTATTTATGTTGCTATTTTCACATAAGAGAATATGTTTTTATTAACAAAAATAATATCTTTGTTTCTTTGGTAAGAGAAAAAAATGATTTAAATTTTACAAAAAATTCAAACTAAAAAGTTTTTACCAAAAACATTTTATTTATGTATAGATTGTTTATCCAAAAAAACAGAGGTAGGGACGAGAATGATTAGTTTAAAGTGACCATAATTTACACATTATTCTTTTTCACGGAATTTTTTTCAAAGCAGAAAAAGAAAAAAATAAAGAAGTTAAAGCAAGGTGCCAGCTATTTCCAACGAGAAATGTGACCCGCCAGGATGAGATATAATGAAAATCGAAACGGACGGCCAGGATGTTCCTGAATCGAATTTGCGGTTCATTTGAGACGAATTTCATTTGCCACGACTTTCCTTTTTTAAAACCATTGCGCGGGTACCTCAACCACACATAGTGAAGTTCGTTAAAAATAGAAACCAAAACACACAAGTCACGTACACGTAGCTTCCTTCATTTCGGAAATTCTAAGGTACTCAACAAACACACCACCCACATTCTCCACTTTCTTTCTTTCTTTCTTCCCTTTCACATATTCCATCATCATCAAATCTTCGCAGGTGACAATTCTCAACATTCATTACACCCCATCTTCCTTTCCCTTCATTCTCATATTTTAATTCGTGACAATATTTTTCACTCCTTATACTACATTTCCTTAATCTTTATTAATGTGAGACTCAATTCATATTTCAAATGCCGCATTTTTATTTTTTGTGATGATCATGCATGTTCTTTTCATGAATCCGTTAATTCCTTATGTTCTTAGAAAAAAATGTGACACATAGAGTTGACACTTAAATAAGCCCAGATCTTATACTCTAGCAATCGTTGAAAAATGGTTAATGGGATTTTTTTTAATGTGAGCTTGGCATTTTCTTTTTTCTGCAGCAATCAGTAAAAAATGGCAGACGGTGAGGATATTCAACCTCTTGTTTGTGATAATGGAACTGGAATGGTCAAGGTATATATATAATATATATGATCCATCTATATGATGCTTGTTTGATCTTATAGGTTTTGGTTTTTTGACGATTATTCACTTGTAATCTAGTGCATACATTATTAGATCACTTTGAGGTATATAAAAGGCGTTTAGGTAATATAAGAGGAATGAGATTTCATAAATTCTTTTAGTGGTTGTTTGGTTCTCACTTGGGTAATTAAGGTTGATCAGAAACAAATTTTTAACTCGTTAATCAAACAAAATTTGAGGGTGTCTCATACAGATCAATACAAACACATTGAATGATGCGGTTTGCCCGATAGCGTTTTGGTGTTTTCACAATTGAGTTACCAAAGGAACATTTAAACTCCTATGCTATGTGAGATTTGTTAAGGTTTTCATCTGTTAATCAAATGGAATTGGAAGGTGTCTCAAATATATGTCCGATGAACACTAATCATTAATGAGATGTGAGACTTGTTGAAAGGATGATATTGATTGTGTTATTTGGCAGGCTGGATTTGCAGGGGATGATGCGCCAAGGGCAGTGTTTCCTAGCATTGTGGGTCGTCCACGGCACACAGGTGTGATGGTGGGTATGGGACAAAAGGATGCATATGTTGGAGATGAGGCACAATCAAAGAGAGGTATTTTGACATTGAAGTATCCAATTGAGCATGGCATAGTTAACAACTGGGATGATATGGAGAAGATCTGGCATCACACTTTCTACAATGAGCTACGTGTGGCTCCAGAAGAGCACCCTGTTCTTCTCACAGAAGCACCACTCAACCCCAAAGCTAACCGTGAGAAAATGACTCAGATTATGTTTGAAACCTTCAATACTCCAGCTATGTATGTTGCCATCCAGGCTGTGCTTTCCCTTTATGCTAGTGGCCGTACCACAGGTAATGTTCACTTGGATTCTTCAATGCTATAGTTGGAAAAAATATTATCTTGTATTCTTTGCCACTTGTATTTCATTAGAATCTCAAGATGATTTAACATGTGTCCTTATGAAACTGTATGTACTAATCAATTGGATTTTATTCGTTTATTTTTAAACATTTTGCAGCAATCAATATTATGTCATTCATTTTCAGATGAGATTAAGAGATTTAAGGAACTTATATTTTTTATTGCCATATAGATTGACATGGAGATGAATTTTGGGGCATGGTGTATTTATTGTGTCCTGTCACTTCTATATCATTGGAATTTAAAGATGACTTTCTATTTATTATAGTTAAAATGCCTCCATGAAATAACTAAAGATTTGTAATTCAATTAATAACATTGAGATTGTAAGAATAGTTTATGGTTCAATTTCTGCTAAACAGACTTCTCAGGGAGGAAAGGACAAAGAATCTTAACAATATGATTAAGTTTCGAGCTGGATTGCTTCTTGTTATAAAGATGATACTTATGGTTAATAATGATAATAAGTCAATATGAAATTGTACATCCTAATAAATCGAGTTTTATCTATTCTTTTTTGGAAGTTTTTGCAGAAATTAATAATGTATACTTTCTGTTCATTGCATAATAAGTGCATATTTTCATGAATGTTCTGAAAACGTGACACTGAAATTGGCTGAAAACATGAGAATTGACTTCCTATGTTGTTGTTATATATAGGTATTGTTCTAGATTCTGGAGATGGTGTGAGCCACACGGTTCCAATCTATGAAGGGTATGCATTGCCACATGCAATCCTGCGTTTGGACCTTGCAGGGCGTGATCTCACAGATGCCCTGATGAAGATCTTGACCGAGCGTGGATACTCTTTCACCACCACTGCTGAGAGAGAAATTGTGAGGGACGTGAAGGAAAAATTGGCCTACATTGCTCTTGATTATGAGCAGGAGCTAGAAACATCAAAAACAAGCTCTTCTGTTGAGAAGAGCTATGAGCTACCTGATGGACAGGTGATCACAATTGGCGCTGAGAGGTTCCGGTGCCCGGAAGTGCTCTTCCAGCCATCGATGATTGGGATGGAAGCTTCTGGCATTCATGAAACCACATACAATTCCATCATGAAGTGTGATGTTGACATCAGGAAGGATC